>OU611873.1:13839451-15293294 GCA_914767815.1 Eupsilia transversa | reverse complement strand
TATTGGACAGTCCAGAACAAATCATTAAAAGGCTAAGAAAAAGATCAAGCTATTTACTAAGCAGATGTAGGCTTTAAGAATCTCAAAGTGCCACTCTAAAAACGCAATTACAAAAATACAAAAAACGTCTTACTAGACTCAAGCAAAGTTCTCAGCTTAAAATTTCGCAATTAAACAATAATTTATTAAAATCAAAGGCGCGAGAAGAAATTTTAGAATCAACATTGAAAAAATCTTACAATACGTTAAAAACACACCGAGATAAAAATATTCTCAAATTATTAATAAAAAATTCTACAAATAAAGCATATCTGACTTCTATGTTGGGACTAACCCAAAAACCAGGAAATAGAAAAAGAACAAAGAGAATTATACGGATGTTCAATAAATAGTGAGAATGCGATACATTCTCTTTGGAAAGAACAAAAATAAATACTGGCAGGCATAGCCCAGACATTAGTTAAGATGATAATAAAAAAAGCAATTAATTCTCTTTTGTTTTTTAAAAGTAGAAGTCTATTGTTTGCGTCGTTTCGGAACGTGTTCTTAAAAATGGATAAAATTGAAGTTCGCGCGGTAATAAAATATCTCTGCTTGAAAAATTTTACTACGGAGCAGGTAAATCAAGACTTGAGAGCAACATTAGGGGTTCATGCTCCTCCATATTCTACGGTTGCGCGTTGGTGTGCTGAGTTCAAGCGAGGAAGAACTTCCACTAACGACGACCCACGAACGGGACGCCCCATATCGGCAGTGACTGAACAAATGATTAAAAAAGTTGAAAATATTGTCTTGGCGGATCGTCGTGTTACTGTTCGTTTTATAGCTGAAGAAGTAAAGATTTCGATAGGAAGTGTCCATAATATTATAAACGACCATTTGGGTATGAAAAAAGTGTCAGCGCGCTGGGTGCCCAGAATGCTTTCTGACGCGCAGAAACAAACTCGACTGAGAATTTCCCAAAGCTGTTTGGATTTGTTACAACAAGATCCTGACCGATTTTTGGCTCGATTCATAACTATGGACGAAACATGGCTTCACCATTATGACCCGGAAACGAAACAACAGTCCATGACTTGGAAGCGACCGTCATCTCCAACTCCAAAGAAATTTAAGGCGATTCCATCCGCCGGAAAGATCATGGGCTCTCTTTTCTGGGACAGCCAAGGGGTGGTAATGATCGAATATCTTAATCATGGAGCCACTATTACGGGGACTATGTACGCAGGACAAGTAACAAAGTTGCGTGAGGAAATACGCAAGAAACGGCGTGGCAAACTCGCTAAAGTTGTTTTGTTTCACCAAGATAACGCCCCTGCGCACAAGTCCAGAGTTGCGATGGCTGCCATTCAAGAAGCTGGCTTCGAATTGATGGAACATCCTCCATATTCACCGGACCTTGCTCCTAGTGATTTCTACCTATTTCCGCGCTTAAAGGAACATCTCAGGGGCCAGAAATTCGAAGATGATGACGGAGTAGTCGCCGCCGTAAATGATTTTTTAAGGGATCAGGAAGAAGATTTTTTTAGAAAGGGAATTTTAGGATAAGAGAAAAGATATACAAAGTGTATAAACCTGAAAGGTGACTACGTCGAAAAATAAAATAACATATAATAAAAGATAATTGCGTCTTACTCATTCTCACTATTTATTGAACACCCCTCGTATTGCAGAAATAAAATCTTTTTTTATGAGGGATGACGTGAGCCGCAACACATCTGGCAGGAAGGAAACTAGGACTAAAAACAAAAACAAACAGCAAATTCGTTATTTATTAGACACTTTAGTTAATACATATAAGAAGTACAAAGCAGAAGGAGGAGTATATGGGTTCACAACGTTTTATAAAAATAAACCACACTTTGTACTTTCACCGGGTCTTACTTCAAGAGACACATGTTTATGCATAAAGCATAGTAACTTGGAAATGAAGCATATTGCCTTAAAGAAGTATGGGTTGGTAAAAGGAAACATAAAAGATATACTAAACAGGATAGTGTGTGATACAAAAAATTATGAGTGTATGTACAATCAATGCCAACAATATAAAGATCATGAACTTCAACTCCAGATTAATGACAATAACTTACCGGAAAGTATTACATGGAATCAGTGGGAACAGGAAAATCACGAATACACAAAGAAAGATGGAGACTGCAACAAAACGATTAAGACCAAAAGAACAGTGAAATCTTTAAAGGAAGGTTCTATTAAAGAATTACTGGCAAATTTTAATAAGGATATTTTAATATTTAAAAAACATCATTTTAATATGGTGCACTAACAAACCCAGTATCAAAAGCTAGTTACAGAATTAAAAGATAATGAAGATGTGATAATTTGCGACTTTTCGGAAAATTATGCAGGAAAGATGTCTAGCGAAATTCAAGCAATGCATTTCGGTGCTTCTAAATCGCAAATTACCATACATACAGGTATGGTTTATTGGCAAGACACTTCACAGTCCTTTTGTACACTTTCTGACACTAATAATCACCAACCACCTGCAATATGGGCACATTTGACGGCAATTTTAGATTTAATTAAAGAAAAGTCTCCAAATGTGTCTGTTATACACTTTTATTCTGATGGGCCTAGCAGCCAATATAGGCAGAAAAATAATTTTTACTTACTCTGGAAATACACAAATACATACGGTTTTGATTATTGTACATGGTCATATTTTGAGAGTGGACACGGCAAAAGTGTTGCTGATGGTATCGGAGGTTCCGTTAAGCAAATGTTAGATACGAAAGTGTGCTACGGTAGAGATATAAGAAACGCAACCGAGGCCTACAAAGCGCTGAAAGAATCCAACACATGCATAAAAGTATTTTATATCCCTAAACACAAAATTACCGAAGTGTTTTCCTTATTACCAAGCAAAGTACCCGTTCTTAAAGGTACCATGTTAATACATCATATTACGACAACTAATAATAATATGCTGAAGTATAAGAATATTAGCTGCTTTTGTGGGGCAGTTCGAGGGGATTGTTTATGTTTCTGTCCTCAATATCATTGTATAGCACTGGACGTCGAAAATTTTGCAAACCAACCATCTACATCAGAAAATGTGATTCGAAGCCAATCGTGTGAAAATCGTGAAACAGAAGATTTATGTTCGCAACTGTTACCCAAGAAACCATTTAGAGAGCCCTTAACAGAAATTTTAAATAACTCAACATCATTTTCATAATACGATCCGGAAGATCTAGAATCTATTCAGGACCTCGTTAAAGAAGACACTGTTAACCAAAATATCGATTTGATAGATATAGACGTGTTGCCCATAGTTATAGAAATTCAAGATACAGATTCCTTATCTTCGAATCCCCATATTTTAAGTAATCCTAAAAAGAAATCTAAGATTCTCAAGGTTAAAGACTCAGTATATTGTGTTCCAGGCACATCTAAATCTTTACTATGTAATCAATGCAACATTAAAATAATCTCGAGCCGAAAGGCTAAATGTATGGATTGTCAAAAATCGGTCTGCGAAAAATGTGTTAATGGTGATATTCATTTTGATTTCGTATGTGACTCATGCTTATTGGACTCGGATTCTGATTGATAATTAATTTAAGTTTAAGGTGAACACTCCAACGTAGCCCGTGAAAGTAGTAGTAGGTAGTTTATACCCTAAATGTCGAGTTTTCATGAAATCTTGACATTTAGGGTATAAACTAACTCAAGGAGTTGTATTTACAAATTTGTAAAGACATATATGTTACACACCCGTCAATTCTAGTTTAATCAATATATGTACAGTAACGGTCATAAGTGGAGTAGCAATTTCTTAAAGCAATAGATTGACGCTTCGGTTTAACTTACGACCTTCTTATAATAAGTCATAGACACACACACGACTCTCATTGGTTTAACAATTATAGTATTTCATAAATTCGACTCATAACGCATATGTCATGATAGCTTAGTGGTTACCGTATTTGGGTTGACGCGTTCATGCGTAGAGAGTCGTGGGTTCAAATCTCACGCGCGGTGATAGTTTTTTAATGTTTTAAAAATCATTCGAATAATCACGCTATTGACTATATCCCTGTTATTTTCGTCGTGTTCACTAAACTCTCAAAACTTTATGATTATACCCACGGAAACCTAAATAAGTTAAATGATAATTAAGGTAGACAGACGCAGTTAACTTACGACTCATTCACCGCGCATAAATAGAACGATGTTTGTTATTGTTGGTTTGTGACGTGTGTTCAATATATTAGCGGTGTCTAAAGTTCATTTTGAAATGCAAGCAAAGAATATAGAAATGAAAGCGAATTAATCTCTTAAAAACATAATTCATTGCACTTCCACACACACAGGTACACATTTTTATTCACTGACCCACGCATACACACACTTTTCACCCTCTTACACACTCACACACACCCACCTATACACACACGCACACACACGCACTCATACGCATGGCAGCACCTTTGTAAACTAATTTATATTGTAACCTTTTATTTTTCTTTTATTAAATTCGATAGGACATAAGAATATTGTCACCATAGGGGAAGACACTAACACCTGCAACACAGTCTTGACTAGCGCAGGTGTTAGAGAATCTTATTATATTGTAAATGTACTTATGTCAATAAAGTTTATTATTATTATTATTATTATTATTATTGCGCTGCGTAAAAGCGGACTTAATATTTATCATAAATATCTGATAAAACCGGACTGAGTGTGAGTAATATGATTTAATTATTTTATCAAACATTTATCTAATTAAATTATAACTGCTGATCCTGGTAATTGTTTTTTGAAACGTTTTATTTTTACCTTATTAATATTATTTATTTATTGCATAATTTAAGTAAATGAAATTGTTCCTGATCTGATTTGGTTTTGTAGCTATAGCTAACTTTATAATAACTTACTTATTTGTTTCAAAACATTTGTTAACTTTAATAATGCTCGACTAGTTACAACCACTGATCTTTAAATGTCTCATCTGTGGATAAAGTCTAAATAGAAGAAGAAATATATAATTTCAAAGTAAATTTATTTACTTAGATCTTTGAACGATGAAAATAACATTTTAATTATTTATGTGAAATTTCTATTGACAATAATTACTTATAAAACTTTTTGTTTTAGATATAAAAGAGACGCAGCGACAACACATGGTCAGCGAATACGGAACAAGTGGTTTTATACCAACAAGACGTTTGAAGAATAAATTATTCAACACGTATTTACGAACCGTGCGCCGTGCAGTCCGCGCAGAAGGTTTGCATTACATGTTACCCACTGTGTGCAATGTTTACGTGCGTGAGTGGTTAAACACCCGGAGATAACAGTTATTTCACGGCCAGCACGATCTCCTGACCTCCACCCTATAGAAAACCTATGGGGTTTGATGATACAGCGATGGGAAGCACGGAATGAGCGGTCTGATGAGCAGTTGAAGTTGCATTGTATGGAAATATGGTAAAATTTAAGGGGAACAGATAAATGCTTCAAATATATGAATTAAAATCTAAAATAATTATAATTATATTATAAAATTTATATTATAATAATTATGTTATAAAATTTATATTATAATAATTATAATAAAATAATAATACGTAATAATTATAATATATAATAATAAGTATAATAATTATTATTATAATTATATTGTGTCATATCCGTAATAAGGATTATTTTGAGGTTTAGTTTCAATCTTCTTTTCGTAATGAAAATGAACACTTAAGCTATAACCTCAATAAGTCCTATTAAATACGATTTGTTAACTATTCGTTACACGAACGTGAGGTCTCAAACTTACTCGTAGTAAAATAAAAGTAGTAATACTGAGTAATTTATTTGTATTGTGACAACGATTCCGCATTTGTTATATTTACGTGGGTAGATTTGCGTAGATTTGCGAGTTGGTTTGTTACATTACCCACACACAAAAGTAATTAAAGGACATTATTATTTATTATTAAGATACAATATATTAAGCCTGATTGTCAAGGTTCATGGTACTTTATCTCAATAAATTGTTATTTATGGGAAAATAAACTGTTTTAATTCTAGAAGTTTATTTATTTAAACTTCATAAAATGATAACGAATAAACATTTTGTAATCACTTATTAAACATTTTTATTCTTTTTTTTCTTCCTTATTTCAATAACAATATAAGTAATAATAAAATTAGCTATTAATTAATAATCTTGTTTATTAATGTATTAAATAATAAAAAAACAGATGAAGATGATTGTTTAAAAGAAAAATAAAAGTTTCGTTTCGTGATTTGAACCCAGACCTTTGTGTTTCACCATACACTTCAATACGCTACCAGCTATGGGAACTTGATACCAATATGTGAATTTTTTGCACTACTATGTACCGACCAAGGTCACGAGTAATTACGTACTCTGCGAAAAAGTGACGGTATGCTTTTGTTTCATTCGACGCCAGTGTGAGAGTTCTGAGGTGTATTCTGTGTTGATACATCACTTACACACACAGATATATAATTCCCCCTTTGAGAATATTACCAACAATAATATTACCACCAGGAAAAAGACTACAAATTTCAAAAATGATAGCACAATATCAGAAGATTCTAGCTTTCTCGGTGATACTATCCACCAAGAAGATACGGATATTAATATGAACAACAACCTTAAACAAGCGACATTTTCACTAGAAATTTTGAGCGAAATTATAATACAGCGTTTGAAAGAAAATAATACATTTATAATATCAGAACTACAAAATACAATCGAATTTGAAATAAATAAAGCAATCACCAAGCTCAAAGAGGATATTGAAGGAAAAACCAACTTCTTATATAAACAAAACGATAAAACAATTCATGATATAGAAGTAATAAACAAAAAAATAGAAAAGCTAAGTGAAGAAAATGAAACCCTGAAAAAAGAAATAAAAAATATGAAACATCTATCACAAACTCCAGCAATTAAAGATATTGAAAACGACTCTAAGAAAATAGTAATCTATGGCTTTTCCGAATATTACAATGAGTCTGACTACGAAATACAAAGCAGATTGATTGAACTATTTTATGAAATTCTGCATGTAGACCTAAACGGATACATAGAAGAAACAAATCGTATAGGTAGATTTACCACAAAAAACAGACCCCTGGTTATTGAGCTTCTAAGCAAGAAAATGGCCAGGTACATTGTTGAGAACAGCCACTATTTCCAAGGAACTAGCATACATGTGTCCGAATTTTTAAATGAAAATGCACGAAAAGAAAGAAAATTAATGCGCGAGGAAATGCTAAGAGCACGAAAAAATGGGCAGTATGCAATAATACGAAAAAACAACTTATTTATAGATGGGAAACGGATATCAATTAGAGAAGAGGCGACCAGAGAGACGACATACCGCAAAAGCGACAAATTAAACGAACAAATAAACAACGACGAGAAAACCCTCACTACACAACATTACAAACCTAATAATAACCAATATACTAAGAATAATACTTTTCGAAACCACAGAACAACATTTTAAAATCTTATATCAAAACATACAAAGCATCTATAACAAACAACATCTACTTGAAGCCTTCATAAATGAAAAACCAATGTATAATGCTATATGCCTATGTGAGACTTGGCTATCACCAGAAAAATTGAGTAACTTACAGTTTAGCGGCTACAAAATTGCAGCATCTTACTGTCGCCGTACTCGAGGAGGCGGCGGCGTATGTATCTTGCTACAAAACCATTTCGAGTACAAAGAAATATGTGATATAAGTAATATGTCGGTTGAGTACTGTATAGAATTATGTGCAATAGAATTACCTAATGAGAATGTACTTATAGTTACAATTTATTGGAATAGAAGAGAGGAGGAAGTATTTACTCGCCAATTAAAAGAAATGATGTATTATATTAATAATAAATATTTAAGATATAATGTGATATTAGGAGGAGATTTAAATATAAATATCTTAGACCGCTGTTTAAAAACTAACTTGTTCTTAGATCTAATGTTGGAACATAAATTCATACAACATATCAAAGTCCCTATACGCATCTCACAAACTACCTCTACATGCTTAGATTTGATTTTTACAAATTTTAATTTTAGAGATACTTATACCACCATAGAAGAATTAGGTTTCTCAGACCACTGTGCAACCATCTTTCACATGAAACTGCTTAGCGACAGCAATAAAAAAACGAACTGGTTCGCGAAAAAAAGATTATTTAATACCAAAAATATAGAAAATTTTAAATCTGAATTAAAAAATCTAAATTGGAATGATATAATACAATTAAATAAAAATATAGATGAAAACTACATTGCGTTTAATAATATATTGAATAAAATTTTAAATGTCTGTATTCCGCTGCAACAAATAAAAATAAAAACGACATATAAGAAGTACTGGCTAACAAAGGGTATTAAATTATGTTGCAAAAACAAAAGACTACTTAAAATTCTTACCATTAAAACTAGAAATCCCATATTATCAAAATATTATAAAAAATACGAAAAAACCCTAAAGCAATCTGTAATGACAGCAAAAAAACTACAATATATAAATAAAATAAAAAAGTCAACAAATAAAGTAAAAACTATGTGGAATATAATAAACGAAAGAACAAATAAATCAATAAGAAATGAAAAAAATAACATAAAATTACTTAAAAATGGTAACTTGATAACTGAACCTAAGCAAATAGCTAATATTTTTAATGACTTCTTTGCTTCCATTGGAGAAAAAACTTCACCAGCAAAAGGCACCCCTGTGATGTGCCCCACAGAGAACACCATGTTTCTCAGCCCTGTCGATCCCTATGAGGTAAATAAAATAATAAAAAATTTAAAAAATAAAAAGAGCTATGGAGTGGACGAACTTCCTCCATTTCTACTTAAGCAATGTGCAGACGAACTAACTCTACCTTTTTATAAACTTATTAACCAATCGTTTGAAGAGGGAACCTTTCCCAATCTACTTAAAAACGCACTGATAAAACCCATCCATAAGAAAAATTCTAAAACCGACCCTAATAACTATCGCCCTATTGCGCTGTTACCAACTGCGTCTAAAATCTTTGAGAAGGCAATGTGTGACCGCGTATACTCTTTTTGCGAAAAATATAAAATACTTGACGACTGCCAAAACGGCTTTCGTAAAGATAGGTCTACAACGTTAGCTGTCTACAAATACATACAAGAGGCTCTAACTATTATTAATAATAAAAACTACGCCATAGGAATGCTGCTCGATATGACCAAAGCCTATGATAAGGTCCAATTTAAAATACTATTAGAAAAGTTACATGGGATAGAAATACGAGGAAAAGCTCATGAATGGTTTACTTCTTACCTAAAGGATAGGGTACAACTAGTAGAACTTGAATATTTTGATAACAACTCAAATGAAATAATCAAAATGAGATCTGACAGAAGGGCGGTTAATGCGTCAATTCCTCAAGGGAGTGTTGTTGGCTGCCTCTTGTTTCTCATCTACATTAATGACCTTCCAAAAATTTTAAACGAACATTGTGTACTATTTGCGGATGATATCTCCCTGCTCACTTCATGCCAAAAAGATGACAATATAAACACCAAATTAAACTCCCTTCTTACTACAGTTGTAAACTGGATGGATAACCATAATCTAGAAATTAACTTTACCAAAACAAAACTAATTACTTTTCATCCCCATCAAAAATCCCCATTAAAACTAAATTTCATGTATAATAATGCAAAAATAGAACAAGTAAATGATTTTACTCTCCTCGGTTTGTCTATAGATACCCACATAAATTGGAAATCCCATATACAGAAAATAAGAGCAAAACTGTCAAAATTTTCATATGCCCTACGCGAAATTAAAAAAACTACCAACCTGCAAACTGCACTTGTTACTTACTATGCTTATGCCCAGGCATGGCTCAACTATGGGGTCATGCTGTGGGGTAACAGTACAGATTCACAAACCATATTTATTTTACAAAAGAAGTTAATTCGAATAATAACCAACATAGAACAAACAGATAGCTGCAAACCACACTTCCGAAAACACAAAATACTCACACTTCCCTGTTTATATATCTTAGAATTATGTAAATTTGTCAAAAAACACCCAGATTTTTACACCACTTGCGAAGAAACACAAACAAGATACACCTTTCGACACAACAAAAACAAAATAAACATACCTCAATCACGACTCAAAATGCACTCAACCAGCCCTCTAGTAATGTCCATAAAAATCTATAATAAATTACCAAATAACATTAGAGAAATAAACAAAACAAGTATATTTATTAATAAATTGAAACAATTTCTGGAATCCAAGTCATACTACTCAGTAAAGGAGTTTTTAGATGACAAATGGACAGCAAAATAAAAGTAAAATTATTCATAATTAATTACCAAACATTATAAAATATATTAAAATATGGTTTTTCTTTTTTATAAAAATATATAAATACGAATAAATAATTATAACATAATTTAATATAATAATGCAAAATATTCCCAAGATTCTTATAATAATTACCTGCTTATATTATCTGCATACATTCTAATGTTAATTAATGTTATGTCTATGTTTTTAGAATAAGTTGTATGTAATAATGATAAGTCCTCTCCACATTCATTTATTATATCTTTTGCTGTGCCCGACAGGGTCCACGATTGTTACCTACCAAATAAATGTTTACCACCTAAGCCTACATTGTGGAATGCGAATAAAGAATTGAGTATTGAGTATTGAGTATTGATATAGGTTCGGCCTGTCGCTCGTTCACAGCAATACAATCCTAAGCGTGATAATGCACTTATGACCGCTTACTGTACAACGTAATCCTTTTTTTTTTTTTTTTATTTTTTTTTTTTTTTTTTTTTATTTTTTTTTTTTGGTGGGAAATCATCAAATAACTTCTCCCGCTCTGGGCGGAGCGGGAGGGCGTGTCAGACTCTTACTGACTAAAACCCACCCGTGTTCCTTCAGTTGCCTGTGTTGCCAGGGGCCACGGTATCCCTTTCGGACTTTCCCGCAACCCCGGCAGGCATCGGCCCCGGTGGGCCCCGCCATTGGTGCTGACATCTCTTTGAGGCGCGCGTGGAACACAACGTGCCGTCGACCCGGGCCTGGTCCTTATCGGGGGCGAGCTACCCATTGCTCACCGCCCGCAAGCCCGCGCCTACGGTGGCCGGGAATCCTCCAGGGAGTCCCGACGCCCAGGGCGTCTCCTACGGCGGCTAGGCGCGTGAGGGCGCGAACTTTGCCTCTCCCTCACGCGCTCCGCCTCCTCCTTTGCGAGCATTACTGCTTCGCAGAAGGAGGTGACGGCCTGCCATGCCCTCTCGCTCCGCACCATGGCCTGGACCAGGGCCGGACGCGAGAGGTCACTGCCGCCGATCGCCTCCACGAGGACACGGCGGTGCTCTGCCCAAGCCGGGCAGACCTCCACCGTATGCTCCACCGTGTCCTCCGGACGATCCACACAATGGTGACACCCGGGCGTTTCCTCCCGCCTTATGCGAAACAGGTACCTCCCGAAACAACCGTGTCCGGTGAGGACCTGCGTCAGGCGGAAGGTGAGGACGCCGTGGCGCCTCTCTAGCCACTCCTCAAAGAGGGGACTTATCGCCGCGATTGCGGCGTGCCCATATCTGGGTTGCGACAATCGCACACTCCAAGCCGCCATGAGATCCTGCCGGAGCTCTGTCCGCTGTACCGTGATTTCTCGCGGCAGCGGAGTTACGCCCCGGCGCTTCATCTCCTCGCGCCACTCCCAGATGTGGGCGAGGACCTTCGCCTCTAGATCCCACGGCGGCAATCCGGCAAGGAGGCTCGCCGCCTCACCCGAGACCGTGCGGTATCCCCGGACAAGCTGGATGGCCATGACCCTTTGGGACGCGTTCAACCGGCGGGCTGGCCGCAGCCTCAAAGAACGCGCCCACACAGGAGCCCCGTAAAGGGCCACGGACCGCACGACCCCCGCGTAGAGCCTCCGGCAGGAGGCGTTTGGACCCCCCCAGATTAGGCAGGAGCCGCTGCAGAGCAGCCCCAGCCTTCTCCAGTCTGGGAGCCAAACGTCGGAAATGCTCCACGAAGTTCCACCGGCTGTCGAGGACAAGTCCCAGGTACTTCATCGTCGACTCGACGCCGATGTGAACCCCTCCTACCGTTATTTGGGAACCCAAAGGTGGCGCGTTCCGAGGACCATGAAAACACATGGCCTCGGACTTGTGTAGGGCCACCTCGAGTCCCAATTGCCGGATCCTGTCGACAATTGTCGCAACCCCGCGTGTCGCAATTTCGGCCGCCGCCTGGTGCGACCTCCCCTGCGCCAGGACCAACGTGTCGTCAGCGTAGCAAACCACGCTGACGCCGTCGGGGAGGTCGGCGCGCAGCACCCAGTCGTATCCGATATCCCACAGATATGGCCCCAGGACCGATCCCTGTGGGACACCGCACGACATCTCTCGTCGGTTCCATTCTCCCAGGTGACCGGGGTAGATGACGGCCCTGTCCGTCAGGTAGGCCTCGACCACACGTCGGAGGTAGATCGGCACCCCGTGATACCGGAGTGCCTCTCTAATGCAACTCCAGGGCAGGGTATTGAAGGCATTGGCGATGTCTAAAGACACCGCCAAGACGACCCCACCCCGGGCAACAGCATCCCCCGTCGTGAGGGCCCGCACGCGCATGATGGCGTCCACCGTGGAGCGCCCTCTGTGGAAGCCAAACTGGCTCTCCGTCAAATCCGGCCCCACCCGCACCAGATGCCCGACAAGGCGGTCTGCAATTACTCTTTCAAAGAGCTTGCCCACCTCGTCGAGCAGCACGATGGGCCGGTAGGCAGACGGAGAGTCCGCAGGGCGCCCCGGCTTCTTAATGAGGACCAGTTTCCCCGTCTTCCATCGAAGTGGGAACTGGCCCCTCTCCAAGCATGCGCTTAGTAGCCCTCTTAGTCGAGGCCCGAGAGCCTCCAAGGCCAGGACCCATGCTTTCCCAGGTAAGCCGTCGGGTCCTGGGGCGGTATTCTTGGCATTCAGCCTACGTACCGCCACTCTCATCTCTACCTCGGTCACCTCCGGAGCATCGTCATCGTCGTCGGCGGTGTGGTCCGCAGCGGGCACCGCAGTAGGCGGAGCCATGGGCGGAGCGGTATGTTCCCCTCTCGAGGGGAACAGAGCGCTCACCACGTCCTCCACAAGCTGTGGCCGGAGACTCTGTGTCAGCGGGGGAGCCCATGGGCGGATTTTCTCCCGCACCAACTTGTATGGGCGTCCCCACGGGTCCCTGTCCAGAGTCGCCAGCGACTCCTCGCGGGCCAGTACCCTGGCCCGCAGGATCTCCGCTTGGAGGGCGGTCTTCGCCGCTCTGTACCCCTCGTACAACTCCGCCTGAATGGCTTCGGTATCCGGAGGGCGGATACGGAGCCTGCGGTGCCTGGCGTACCGGCGTCGCGCAGCATCGCACGCGGCGCGCAGAGTCGTCAGCTCTTGCGACCACCAGTACACCTGGCGCGAAGCACGGCCGGGCTGGACCCGGGGCATTGCCACGTCACATATGTCGGACATGGCCTCCCGGAACCACTCCGCCTCATCGTTGATATCGGCAGGCCTGTCCGGTGATGACACCCAGGCCTGCACGATCGAGGCTTCCAGGATTAGCTCCCGGTCCAGCTGCTTCAGCGCCCATCGCGGACCACTCGGGGCCTGTCGGACCGGCGCGCTCGAGGACTGGGCGGAGACGTCAAACCGGATATACCGGTGGTCGGAATAGGTCTCCACCCCCTCCATGACGCGCCAGTCGGCGACACGCGGCGACAGAGCGGGGCTGGCGAACGAAAGGTCCACCACTGATTCACCCCGCATCCGCACACACGTGGGGACAGAACCCCGATTAAGGACGACCAGGCCTGTCTCCAGTGCCCAGTCCTCCACCATCCTGCCCCGTGTGTCTGTATACCGGGAACCCCAACAAACAACAACAACCTAATCCTGACTTGCAAATTGCAAAAAAAGTAAGAAAATTTGGATTTCGCGGGCTACCTTAAATAATATGTACATATAAATGTATTCCGCCTAGCCTTTTCCCAGTTCTATTATGGGGTCGGGTACAATCTCATTCAATATTTTTTTTTATTTCAGGCGAAGGGTACCGTCAAAATGACAGAACTTGTAATGGATATTGATTTATTTTTGACAAAAAAATGCCTCAACCAACTGAAAACAATGGTGTGGCCTTGGCAAATTACTCATTTCGTTCTTCTTAACGAATGCTACGGTTGCGGTTTCCCTTTATTTGACCGAGGCAACCCACTTCATTTTGTATTTACTAAGGATAAAATAATAGGATTACTAGATACTATTTTTTTCTGGTGTCCTAATTGTTCATATTACTGTGCGTATGATCATTATGTAAGTGATGAATGCGAATATTGTCATTAATCTAAAAGATTTGATTATTTGAAGTTTTATTTAATGAGGCTGATTAAAATAAGTACCACTCTAGTAATCTCTCTGGATACCTTATTGTGAATAAGGATGATAAGATATACAACATAATTTTTAGTATATGCGAAACCTGAAAATGGGTCATTGCTCTCATCATTATGAACCACTTTTACTATGGGACCAATCCCCAAAATCGCGAAACAAAACAGCTGATACGTACATTTATGTACGTATAACTCAACTAGATGTAGGAATCAGCTGTTTTTTTTTCGCGATTTTGGAATTGGTTCCATAGTAAAAGTTGTTATCAATGGCCCCTTTTCAGGTTTCGCATATACGAAAAATAATGTTGTATAAAGGTTATGATGATTGTGTTTGTATAAAATAAATAATAATTTTATTTTTTTAAACTTGTTGATCATCCAGGGTGGAAAGTTTTCAAGGACCCTGGAAGAAAACTACCTTAAATAGTTAAGATAGATTATTTTACTTAAAGGGAACATTCCTTTATTTTTAATAACTAAAGAATTGTTTTCTTTAAGTTAAACAATATATCTAAACCATTTAAAGTAGTTTTCTTCTAGGGCCCTTAAAAACTTTCCACCCTGTATAATTTTGCCAATTTAATTGATCTCTTCTAATTGTTAATAGCTGATACTTACCAAAGAATTAAAGACTTAAAAAAGGCTATTTTAATTTTTCGGTAAAAATTAAAACTAAGTTATTGATTATAACATTAATGTAATAGGGTTTTTTTTGTAATTTAAGAACAAATTCAATTTTCCATAATCTTAAAGGACTTTGTAGACCACTTTGTAGACACTGCCTTATGTTTTGGTTTCGTAACTGTCCTCCAAACGACACACATAAATACTTTAAAATTTAAAATAATTCCCAAACATTCTGTAATTTAATCATTTGGTTTGCGAACTACGCAAGATTGTCTTTTGTATTCCTATTTTAGATTATGGCTATTTGTACTATTTTAATAAAAAATAAGAAAATGAATTTTAGTTTCACACATAATGGTAACGAAATTGGTTGCAAATCTTTTTAGTAACATTATTTTAAGCCTAACATGCCAAATTAAATAGATTTTTTGAAGAATGCTATTTGTTTAATTGGATAAAAATAAGGATGACAAAAAACAAATGTCTTTTAATTTCCTTTTTCACATGTCAATTTGGTAACGAAATGGAAATAATTTTATGACTCTAGTTAACTTTTCATATGCTTTTAGTCAAACATTATAGGATTATAATATAATATAACATCTGTTAAGACAACTTGATAGTTGTTATACTATATGAATAAATAAAATAATAAGAAAATCACAATTTATTATTACACTCAATATTAAGAACGGGTGGCACTTAGAAATGAAAATATTATGGACTATTATGGACGTCGCTCGGAGCCCTTATTAAGTGAGAAACAATTTAAAGATTTGGCGCCGCTATTTGTCATCGATTGCTCTAGACAAGCTGATAATATAAAGACAGGTCCTATTGTGGATGTAAGAGTGGAAATTGAGAGTGATTCGGATATACCAGATCAAACTTCTGCATACTGTCTTATATTGATCGTCCGCGTAGGTTATAATTCTAGCGTTAGTTAAAGCCAGATTACATAGGTCATTTATATAAATAAGAAACAGGGTAGGTCCAAGGACACTACCCTGCGGGACTCCGTTAGTTAAAAATTGCTGCTTGCTAACGTGATTTCCTATCTTTACGGTCTGAGAACGCTCACTCAGGTAACTCCTAAAAATGTCTAGACACACTCCTCTAACACCAACCCGCTCCAACTTTTCCAGCAAGAGGGGAACAGAGACTGTGTCAAAAGCTTTGGAAAGGTCTAGGAAAATAGCTATTGTTTTAAGTTTATTCTTTATATTTTCTGCTATAGTACCAGTTACTTCCAAGACTGCATCTTCTGTGCTTCTACCTGATCGAAAACCATATTGGTTCGGAGAAATTATGTTCTGTGAGTTAAGGTTAATTAAGTAGACGACTATTTATGATTTTTTCTAAAACTTTGGATAAAATTGTAAGAACAGAAATAGGTCTGTAGTTATTGACACTGCCCCTGTCCCCACTCTTGTAGATGGGATGTACAAGTGCTCTTTTAAAGACAGCCGGGAACACTCCTGATGTGAGTACAAGGTTAAATATGTGCGAAATAATAGGGATTAGGGTGTCGCGGGCTGCCCTAATCAAGGCAGCAGAAATTCCATCCCAACCCACGGCGCAATTGTCCCTGAGGCCAAGGATGATGCGTTCAATCTCTTCGCCATCGGTTGAGAGAACGGCCATGGAGTTAGGACACGCATTGTTGTCTGAGCATCGCGTACGAGTACACTGTGCATTATTTATTTTAGACGCCAGGGTCTTCCTCACATTCGCAAAGAAGTCATTTACATTATCCACTGAATCTGAAGGATCGGGAGTAATGGATAAAAGTTCAGTAGCAGAAGATTTATTGTTTTGGAGATTAGAGATTGATTTAATAAAATTCCATGTAGCCTTAGTATTCCTACGATATCTCTCAAACTCAGTTCGTTCATATTCCTGTTTAATTTTTTTAAGTAAATTATTGCAGAGGTTACGGTACCGCTTGAATGTCATTTGTAGTATACTACTGTTAGGGTCTCGTTTAGATTTAAGGCTAAGAATATCCCTGTTTCGTATGCATCTCAAAAGCCCCGGTGTGATCCAGGGTTTTGTAATTCTTCTTCTACTTGGGATAGTGCGTGTTACAGAGTTGTTATTGACCACTGTAGAAACAATATTGACAAATTCAGTAGCAGCCGTAGTTGCATCATCAGAGTTCATCACTGATGAAAAATCTACAGTTTTTATAATTGCAACGCATGCATCCATGTCCACTCGGCGCGATGATAACGGGGTTTTAGTTATATTGAATATTAATTTACAAAACACCACTACTGGAGCATGGTTCGTTATAGTAGAATCAAGGACTAAAGTTATAGCAGGTTTGTTTGATTTGATAACTACGTGGTCGAGACAGGCGCTGTTACGAGTGGGAAACAAATGTGCAGGAAGCATTGCATGGGATGCTACTGTGTTTAGATACGCGTCAGAGTTTATATCATTAGTATTATGGGAGATATTTATGTTGATGTCGCCAATCAAAACAATAGACTTAAACGACATTAACGAGTGCAGAGTTTCATCTAGACATTCAATAAAGTTCTTAGTATTACGGAACGAAGGAGAACGATATATTGCCAAAAGTGCTATTTCTGCAGTGCTATTCTGTAACCATCTCACCGTGAAAACTTAGGTGAAGTGTGCTGTCAGTCCACCCGATGCTAGGAATTGACACTATTGGCAGCTCACTTCACGCTCACTTCACTTACGTTTTCACGGTGAGATTTTAACAGAATAGACCGGCTGTACCGAATTTTAAAATCAAGCAATTTGCATCCGTAAATATCGGTACTTCAATAGTCACTCGTAGGTTTAGTCTAACATACAAAAAAACACCGTCATTTTGATTCGCGTGATCAGACTGGAATGCTTCGAATCCCGGTATAGTTGGAAGGTAAGGACATTTGCGTAACCAACACTCCGATAAGACAATAACATCAAAATGGACCTTAATTCTGTTTAGTAGGATTAGGAGATTATTAAAATTTGTACTATTGCCTATACTTCTAATATTCAGGTGAAATATGTTAAGACCGTTTACAACATCACATAAGTAAGTATTACATTGCTCTGGAGAACACTGATAGGATGACGAGACTGATAATTGTTCAAGTTCGTGTATAATTTCGGTGTTTTCATTCATTTTGTAATTCTAAGGGGTAACACATGAGTCACAGTATCAATCCGGTCAGGGCTTGAGGCAAGCCAACTTATTCGGGACAGACACGTTAGTTTTGAGTTAAGGCTATAATGGGGGGTAGAAATGGTTGGCCAACATGACCTGGTGCGGGTGAATGCGAGAGAGGCGAGATGAGAGAGTTTGAATATGATAATGCTGCGCGCAAGTTTGTATGTGTGATTGTAGGTGCGAGAGTACGTGTGGTGTGGTGTGTTAACATAATTTGTGTATAACTTTTGTGTGGTTTGTATAAGTAGGGTAATCAGTATACAGAGCAGTAACAACTTTGACATTTGCATGCGATTTACATCGTGAACACAAGGTTTACAAGCGATACTGAGGTACATGTTTTGAATAAGAATTAGTGTGATTAGCTGATTGGTATGATTACAACATATTATTTCCTTTACAGAATTACCAATAATATGATAGTAGTTCATTAGTCATTCTGAGTCGGTTTTGCTTGGGAAGTCTGCTTCAGTTCTGATCAAAATATGTGGTGCACCATCCTTCTCACGAAGATAAATTTTTCCATTTTTTAACCAGCAGTATTTGAAATTCCTGGTATTCGCAAAATCTCTGGCAAGGAAAAAAAGCCTTTTCATTCTGGGGCTAAGGTTTTCCGAAATAAATATAGGCTTCACGGGCCCGCCAATTTTCAGATGTTCAGTTGACAGTTTATTATTACCCTTGTTGAACTTTTTATACTTTTCAATAAATTTTTCTTTCAGGAGGTTGGTGGAAAAGTCTACGATGACCGGTCTGTTGTCTTTATCTTTAGTTCCTATGCGGAAGATGTCTTTCACCTCGTGTGGTTGTAGGGATACATTCATAACAGAGGCGACCTTGACAACAAAGTTTAATAAATTTTCTTTAGATTCCGGTTTGTTTACAGGAACATTCTTTAATTCCACACAGGACGATCTAGCACCACACTCCAGTCTTTCTATCTTTTCTTCGAAATTTTGTAAACATAACGCATTAGATTTACGTTCCTCATCTAACTGATTTTCCAGTAATTCAATTTTAGATTTTAAAGTATCATAATCCTGTGACAGGAAAGTTACCGATGATTGAATATTCGAATTTTGGAGTTTAATCTCTTCCGTACCTTCATATATCCTTTTAATTTTTTTATTTTGTTCGTCCTTGAAATCCTGGAACATAGCTTTTATTTCTGCCACATAAATAGAAACCTGGTTGTCCAGTCCCAATTTAGTGCATTTTTGTTTATTCCGGTGCGTAATATATACAATCGTCAGCGATAGCTAGGTCTTTTTTATTCATATCCGGTTGCGATGAGCTATGCTGAAGTGAAGGTGTCGGCGTTGCGAGCGCAGCAGTAACAATAGGTGTGGATGGGGGCGATCGATTAATCGGCATGATTGACAAAAAAACTATCCCCGCTGCCTGCAGAAACCACGTACAAAATTCAAAAAGTTACAAAAAGTTGAAAATAAATATTAATCAACTTTTGTACATGGTCGGATTCGAACTTGCGACATCTTGTGTAGTACTATGGCAATGCGGAAGCTTTTGCCGCTAGACCAAATACGCTTAGCAAGATGTTGAAATAGGTAAATTGTTGCTCCGTATCAACTGTCGAGGTGCGAGGTGTGTGCCCTTGAACTAGCTAGCGGTCGTCGATCCTTTCACTTTTTGCAAGTCACAAGTCGTTTGACGCACTTCACCTTTGTTTTTAAAAATTGTTTACGCTTTAATAACACATTAAATCTTCACATACAGATTTGATTTTTACACTAATGTACTGTTGATACTATTGTTCATGTGATGTTATGTATTTGAAGTTAGTAATCTCGTTTTTAACTAGATTTTTAAGTAAAAACTTAGAGAGCACTCAAAAACACGACTGCACGCCGCGACGGTCGGGACGGGGGGGTTAATATACAGTGTGTCCGGATATGGACTAGCGATATTCTAAATACTTAAATAAAAACTATTTTAAAGTACAATTATTGGTTGAATTGCATAATTTTTCGTATTTTTTTTCGACTTTAACAAAAAAAAAAAAAATTGATAACGCATTGATTTAAGGCTCGTTCACACCGGCGCGACTTGTCGCGCGACGCGACTTTAACAATACAATTTCTAATAAAACTTCACGATTGAACAATTGCTGGTGCCGCGTCGCGCGACAAGTCGCGCCGGTGTGAACGAGCCTTTATAATGCCGACGGTAAACGATATTATTGCCTTTCGAATAAGCCTATTTTTATCTCAGTATGATTAAAACTTTGAGAGATATTATTTATTTTGTACTCGCATAGAGAATATTTCAACAAAAAAACTTGCGCTAGTACATAGCGAGGAAGTGTATTGGACCCAAGATTAGAGTGTAAATGTATGTAAAGAAAATATATTTTCTTTAATGCGCTACTAGCGCCATTACAGTGGCATACCGCAATGTCGCCAGTTTTTATTTAATCTGTAGTCCAATGAGAACTAAGGTAAAACTATAAAGTTTGTTAGGAGAAATTGATATTGTTATTAATAGCATTAAATGTCGTTTCTTTTATTACAGGTAAGGTTTTTATAGTTTATTGGATACTATATTTCATAATTAATGTTAAACAAACATCAAAATAATAAACATAAATCTTTTATTACAGAGAAACTCAATTGTGTTTGATTGACGGTATCACCTCACCTAACTACTGAACAAATATCCTTATAAAACGACATTTCTTGTAAATATCAAGAAAATGGACAAGCTAAAATTTGTATTCAAATCAAAAGCTACGAAAGACGGAAAATCAACGTATATCGCCTTAACCGCCCATCTGTGTAACGACCAGTTACTGGGCGTTTTAAAATGTCCTTGTCTGTGTCGCCGCCAGAATCTGGTGTTTTCACAATGCGTCATATTTGACTGTATGGAAATCTCGTATAACCTCCATATTATGGAGGTTTTATAAATTTCAACATCTGGGACGCCCTCCATAATATGGGAGGTTACAAAATGCGTCATATTTGACTATATAGATATCTAGACATTTCTAAATCGCTGTCACACTGACAACGTCACGTTACACGCTTGATGGGATAACCTCAATTATTACACAAGATAATAAAGTTTTCCTGATCCCTGAGGAGTATGAATCAGCGTCATTTCACAAGCATATTCTCGCGTCAAAAGCTTACAATACAGTGCGAAATACAATAAAGAAGAGACATCAAACTCGAAGTGTTTGGATAAAATTGACAGCAGATATGGAAAAAGCATACTTTGATGAAGATGAAAATATGGTATTTGAGAACCAATACCTAGAGGAAGTTACCCAAGAACAATTGGCTATTATCAACAAAAATAATTCAGAAGATCACATGGTAAAAATTTTGGAAAAATTAGTTGAAAGTCAACAAAGAAAAGAAAAACAAAGTGTAAAAAAATTAGCAGACAGATTTGTAATAGAAAAATTTGATGGCAAGAATGTTAGTGCATGTCAATGGATGGAAGTATTTGAAAAGGAATGTGCTAGATTTGATATCGTAGAAGATGAAGAGAAAATTGAAATCTTCAGATTATTTCTAGAAAAATCATGCACTGATTGGTATGCTTCCATGATGATGAAGCATAGTTTGAAATCAGAATGGTCGGAATGGAAATTAAACTTTGTAGAAACCTTTGCAAATAAGGGTTGGGCTAGTAGTAAATATGCTATAGCTTTCAAATATCAATCAGGATCTTTATTGGAATATTCCATTAAAAAGGAAAAACTTCTACTTGAAGTAAGAAAGTCAATTGATCAAGGAACTTTGATTGATCTAATTGCTGCTGGTTTGCCAGACTTTATAACAGATAGAATCAATAAAGAAGAAATCTTAGAAACAAAAGATTTATATAATGAAGTGGGTAAATTAGAACATTTGATAAGCAAGAAAAAGTATATGAAAAAGAAAGAGGATACTAAGCCATTGAAAGAAAAGATGCCAAAATGTAGCATCTGTGAGAAGCTAAAGAAAGGAGTACGCTATCACTCAGAAGACTCATGCTGGTTTAAAACAAAAGAAAATGAAAAGAAACAAATCAAACTAATTAATAATTCCGAATTGGAATGTGAACTACAATGTGAAGACCCAAAAAACTAATAGTGCCGCCATTAATTAAACTAAGGTTAGTATTGAATAAAACTCTTGAAGTATTTGGAATCTATGATTCAGGCTCAAATGTGTCTTTGATAAATTCAAGGTTACTGAAATGTAAGCAGAAACCATTGGGTAATTACAACAATACTAATTTAAAAACAATTAATGGCGTTAAAAAAGCAAGTGGTTTAATAACACTTGATGTAAACATTTTTAATGTAGAAAAAAAAACAGATGTCTTTGTAATTGATCAAGAAAATTTTGATTACGATTTTTTAATCGGACTTGACTGTATAAAGAAATTCTACTTAATTCAAGATGAAAACTTAGAAATCAGTCAAAAAATTCCAATACAAAGCAATGAAACAAAAAATTCTGAAACAAACATTTCTAATAAAATGCAAAGTATAAAATCAATGAAAAATAAAAATGTTTCTAAGGAAATAAAAATAAAGAATGAGAACATTTCTAAAAAAATAAAAAATGAAAGTATTACAAAGGAAATAATATCTGAAAATACACAAAAGGAAAGAATAAACCTTATAAACTTTAATGAACACTTCAACACAGAAATTTTTTATATTTGCATTAACCATTTAGACTATGACAAACAAGCAATAATTGATGACTTAATAATAAACAATAAATCCGTTTTTGCAAAAGACAAGTATGACATCGGCACAGTAAAAGATTATGAAGCACACATTGATCTAATAGTGGAAAAATATTGCAGTAAAAGACCGTATCGTTGCACAATCGAAGATAAAAAGGAAATTGAACAACAGATTGCACAATTATTAAAAAAAAAAATGATCGAGGAGTCATATAGTCCATTTGCAGCACCGGTAACATTAGCCTACAAAAAAGATGAAAATGCAAAATCAAGATTGTGCATAGATTTTCGAGACCTTAACAAAATTGTTGTGCCACAATCACAACCGTTTCCTCTTATTGAGGATCTAATGATCAAAACAAGAGATTGTAAATATTTCTCCACTCTAGATGTAAATTCAGCATTTTGGTCCATACCACTACGTGTCACGGATAGACACAAAACAGCATTTGTCACACAGGAAGGTCATTTCCAGTGGACTTGTTTGCCATTTGGTTTGAAAACCTCGCCAGCTATATTTCAGAGAATAATGTGCAACATAATAAGAAAACACAAACTTGCAGAGTTCACAGTCAATTATATCGATGACATTTTAATATTCTCTAAAACGTTCTCTGATCATGTTAGGCATCTAACACAGCTGTTTCAAGCAATTAAAAGTGAAGGATTAAGACTAAAATTTTCGAAATGCACATTTGCAGCTGACTCAGTAAAATATCTGGGTCACATAATACAGAATAATGCAGTTAGACCAATGAAAGACAATTTGATATCAATTAAGAATTTTCCAACTCCAAAAACACAGAAAAATGTGAGACAATTTTTAGGAAAGATAAATTTTTATCATAAATATGTACCAAAAATAGCAATAAAATTAGATCCATTGCATAACCTATTGAGGAAAGGACAACCCTTTGATTGGACCATAGAATGCCAAAAATCATTTGATGAAATGAAACAAATATTATGTTCACAACCAATATTAACTATATTCGATCCAAAATTACCAATACATATTTACACAGATGCCAGTATACTAGGAGTGGGGGCCGTTCTAAAACAGCTGCAAGAAAACAAGGAAGAAAAACCTGTAGCATACTTCTCAAAAAAATTGAATGAAGTGCAAAAAAGGAAAAAGGCTATATATCTGGAATGCCTAGCAATAAAAGAATGTGTAAAGTATTGGCAACACCTGTTGATAGGTAAGAAATTCATTGTTTTCTCAGATCACAAACCATTGGAAAATATGAACATAAAATCAAGAACTGATGAAGAACTAGGAGATTTAACATACTACCTATCACAATATGATTTTGAAATAAAATATTCTCCAGGAAGAGACAACTTGGAAGCTGATTGCCTGAGCAGGAATCCAGTTTTAGATGCCAATGAAAATCTGGAGGAACAATTAAAAGTGGTGAATTTAATAAAACTAAAAGATATATTAGAAGATCAAGAAAAAAATGAATATATACAGTCTAGAAAAGAAAAGTTAAAATCAGAGCACAAAGTTTATTATAAAAAAGTTAAGAAAAAAGATAAGATAATTCTTTCGGAAAAATTTAGTATGGAATTCATTAAAAAAATACATACTGACCAAGGTCACTTAGGAATAAATCAAATGCAAAAAACAATAAGTTCACTCTATACAGCAGAAAACTTAACAAATAATATTAAAAAAACCTGCAAAGCTTGTACAGTATGCATAAAAAACAAAACAAGAGGACAAAACAAATTTGGAATGATGTCACACTTGGGTCCTGCCACGAAACCTTTTGAGATATGTTCTATTGATACAGTTGGAGGGTTTGGAGGTTCCCGGTCCACAAAAAAGTACTTGCACCTGCTATCAGATCATTTCACGAGGTATGCATTTATTTTGACATCTAAAACACAAAATGCAAATGATTTTATTAAACTAGTGAAGAACATCGCAGAAACTGATGATATTGGCATGATTCTCTCGGATCAATATCCAGGTATTAATTCTAAGGAATTCAAAAAATATTTAGAAAAAAAAAATATACCTCTAATTTTTACAGCAGTGAATTCACCCTTTTCGAATGGTTTAAATGAAAGATTAAATCAAACATTGGTGAATAGAATTAGATGCAAAATTAACGAAAATGATACCAAAGTTGCATGGACAACTATAGCACAAAAGTGTGTAAAAAGCTATAATGAAACGGAGCATACTGTCACTGGATACGCTCCTACGTATTTACTAAATGGCACCGATGTTAGGATTTTGCCAAATGAGCTAAAACCAAAGAAGACAGAAACTGATTGGTTTCAAGACAGGAAAAAAGCTCTAGCAAGTACTCTACAGTCTCACAATTACAACAAGACACTTTACGACAAAAATCGTAAACACTTCGACTTCAAAGTGGGTGATATGGTGTTTGTGGACAATGGTAACAAGTTGAATAGAAAAAAGCTGGACGAATTAAGAATCGGACCATACAGAATCATGGAAAAATTGTCAAACACGATTTACAGGATCAACACTGGCCATACAAAACCAGAGTCAAACTTTTTCCACATCTCGAAATTGGTTCCAGCCCCAACGCTTCACGAAGAAGACTAAGAATAGTGTAGAGAAGGTACAATAAATTTAATAATAGATTAATATAATTATTGTGTGTTCTATCTTTCCCCGGAGGGGTGATGTAAAGAAAATATATTTTCTTTAATGCGCTACTAGCGCCATTACAGTGGCATACCGCAATGTCGCCAGTTTTTATTTAATCTGTAGTCCAATGAGAACTATGGTAAAACTATAAAGTTTGTTAGGAGAAATTGATATTGTTATTAATAGCATTAAATGTCGTTTCTTTTATTACAGGTAAGGTTTTTATAGTTTATTGGATACTATATTTCATAATTAATGTTAAATAAACATCAAAATAATAAACATAAATCTTTTATTACAGAGAAACTCAATTGTGTTTGATTGACGGTATCACCTCACCTAACTACTGAACAAATATCCTTATATGTACTTTAAAATAGTTTATATTTAAGTATTTAGAATATCGCTAGTCCATGTCCGGACACACTGTATAAAAGGCTAGGGTGACTGAGATATCAACGCACAGCCTAAACCGCTGGTCCTAGAGACATGAAATTTGGAGGGTGTATCCTTTATGAAGAGTAAATTTCCACTAAGAAACGATTTTTCGAAATTCCACCCCTAAGAGGGTGAAATGGGGTGATTTCGTTTGTATGAAAAATCTTATTCCTTGAGTTAATAGACTTGAAACTTGGCACGAATATAAAGTAATCTAAGTAAATTATAAAGTTTGTCATTTATAGTTTTTATAAACTACCCCGTAAACGGAGATTTGGGGCTATCAAAGTTTGTATACAAGAATTTTAACGCGCGGTCCGATTAACTCGAAACTTAGTATTTGTACTTGAAACCAAAAATAAAGAACAACGGGGAATGTGAAAAAATCGATCCACACAATGGTGACACCCGGGCGCTTCCTCCCGCCTTATCCGGAACAGGAACCTCCCGAAACAACCGTGTCCGGTGAGGACCTGTGTCAGGCAGAAGGTGAGGACGCCGTGGCGCCTCTCTAGCCACTCCTCAAAGAGGGGACTTATCGCCGCAATTGTGGCGTGCCCAGCACTGGGTTGCGACAATCGCACTCTCCATGTCGCCATGAGATCCCGCCGAAGCTCTGTCCGCTGTGCCACGACTTGTCGCGGCAGCGGAGTTACGCCCCGGCGTTTCGCCTCCTCGCGCCACTCCCATATGTGCGCGAGGACTTTCGCCTCTAGATCCCACGGCGGCAATCCGGCAAGGAGGCTCGCCGCCTCACCCGAGACCGTGCGGTATCCCCGGACAAGCCGGATGGCCATGACCCTTTGGGACGCGTTCAACCGGCGGGCTGGCCGCAGCCTCAAAGAACGCGCCAGGACCAGTTTCCCCGTCTTCCATCGAAGTGGGAACTGGCCCCTCTCCAAGCATGCGCTTAGTAGCCCTCTTAGTCGAGGCCCGAGAGCCTCCAAGGCCAGGACCCATGCTTTCCCAGGTAAGCCGTCGGGTCCTGGGGCGGTATTCTTGGCATTCAGCCTACGTACCGCCACTCTCATCTCTACCTCGGTCACCTCCGGAGCATCGTCATCGTCGTCGGCGGTGTGGTCCGCAGCGGGCACCGCAGTAGGCGGGGCCATGGGCGGAGCGGTGTGTTCCCCTCTCGAGGGGAAAAGAGCGCTCACCACGTCCTCCACAAGCTAGGGCCGGAGACTCTGAGTCAGCGGGGGAGCCCATGGGCGGATTTTCTCCCGCACCAACTTGTATGGGCGTCCCCACGGGTCCCTGTCCAGAGTCGCCAGCGACTCCTCGCGGGCCGGATCTCCGCTTGGAGGGCGGTCTTCGCCGCTCTGTACCCCTCGTACAACTCCGCCTGAATGGCTTCCGTATCCGGAGGGCGGATACGGAGCCTGCGGTGCCTGGCGTACCGGCGTCGCGCAGCAACGCACGCGGCGCGCAGAGTCGTCAGCTCTTGCGACCACCAGTACACCTGGCGCGAAGCACGGCCGGGCTGGACCCGGGGCATTGCCACGTCACATATGTCGGACATGGCCTCCCGGAACCACTCCGCCTCATCGTTGATATCGGCAGGCCTGTCCGGTGATGACACCCAGGCCTGCACGATCGAGGCTTCCAGGATTAGCTCCCGGTCCAGCTGCTTCAGCGCCCATCGCGGACCACTCGGGGCCTGTTGGACCGGCGCGCTCGAGGGCTGGGCGGAGACGTCAAACCGGATGTACCGGTGGTCGGAATAGGTCTCCACCCCCTCCATGACGCGCCAGTCGGCGACACGCGGCGACAGAGCGGGGCTGGCGAACGAAAGGTCCACCACTGATTCACCCCGCATCCGCACACACGTGGGGACAGAACCCCGATTAAGGACGACCAGGCCTGTCTCCAGTGCCCAGTCCTCCACCATCCTGCCCCGTGTGTCTGTATACCGGGAACCCCAAGCCACATTCTTGGCATTGAAGTCCCCGAGAACGAGCACCGGGAGGGAACCGAACCCGACGACGACGACTCTCAACTCCGCAAGGGAGTTGTGGAACTCGGCGAGAGTTCGGTTCGGGGAGAAGTACACCCCTACCACGACAATCTCCCCGAAACGTGCTGCCAGGCAACCCCGTCCTCTCTTGACAGCCTCGAGGGACGGAGTACCGGCGGCGGCCGACGAAATTAGGGTCACTGAGCCGCTCAGGTCCTCCACCCAGTCATCCCTGGGCGGGACAAAGTACGGCTCAGCGACCACGGCGATGTTAATCGACCACTGCGCCATGCTCTGGAGCAATAGGTCCTGAGCTGCAGCGCAGTGGTTGATGTTCGCCTGGAGGAGGCGTAATGGAGCCGTTATTGGCAGTCCATTTCAGCCCCCTCTCGAGCCCCCTGTGAGGACCCTGCCGCGGCGGCAACGGCAGCGACGACGACGGTGGAAGCGGCAGCGGCGGCGCCAGTAGTGGCGGCGGCTGCGGCGGTGACGGCGGTGGCGGAGGGCTTGCCCCTGCCTCCGGCTTTGGCGGGTTTGGCGCAGGCCTTGCTCCCGATCCGGTGTTCGGCCGGCTTGCCAGCCGCCGCACATACAACGCAGTGCGGCGTGGCGCTACACGAGCCGGCCTTGTGACCGGGCTGGCCACAGCGGTAGCAGAGACCGCTGCGGTCCACCTCCGAGGTGCATTTAGCTCCCACGTGGTTTCTCACGTGGCAGCGGAAGCACCTCAGAGGTCTGGGTTCCAGCAGTTTGACCTGCGCAGAAACCCAGCCCACCAATAGCCTGCAGCCCTCCCCGGTAATTGTCTTGGCCGCCGTCACGGGGCAGCTCACCGTAACGGCTCGCATCCCCATGGAGTCAGGACGGATGGTGCCCGCCCTCACCTGCTCGGCAGAGCACCCCCCAGTCCTCACGACAGCGGCCACCACCTGTTCCTCCGTCACCGAGTCGTCCAATCCCAGGATGCGGATGTCCACGCACTTGGTGGGCCTGGTCACTCGGGCCTCATCCCCATTTATGACCGCCCTAAGCCTTTCGGCCAGAGCGTCAGCGGCCGGGCCACTGGCCGCACCGGGAACCTGCAACATCCGGGCCCCAGTCGCAGTGACCCTTACCCGAATGCCATTTTCAGCGCCGAGCTCCTTAAGGTCCACTGCCGCCCCCATCTTGGCGAGTACGTCACGATAGGACACGCCCTTTCTTTCGGCTTCCGGCTGTAGTGTGATCACTACAGCTGCGGCCTTCGGGGCGCGGAGCCTAGCCGCGACGCTTCGCTTCTTGCCGCCTCTCCCTTCTTTTGGCCGCCTTCCTAGCCTTCTTCTTCTCCCCGGCTACTTGCCATTCGGCATCAGCCGGAGAAGATTCCGGAGACGGAGGTGGTGGCGGCCGCTGTCTCGCCGCCAGGGCCGGGGCCTTCGCTACCTGCGCAGCCGCCCCTACCTTGGACTGCCCTGACGGGCCTGGTTTGGCCGCAGCAGCTGCGGCGGCGGCGTACGACGTCGCCTTCCGCTGGCCCGAGGCCAGCTCGCTTGCCGCTAGTGGGGGGCGCAGGACGATAGCCTCTAAGGCGGAGAAGCGGTTCCGCAAAGCAGCCATCTCCTGCCGCACCAGGGTCAGGATCCGGTCTTCAGCAGGCACTGCCCGTCCCTGCCCATGCGCCTCTCCCCCCTTTTTTGCCTCCCGGGAGCCGGCTCCTCGGAGCGCAGCCAGGTCTGCTCGGAGCGGAGCCAGGTCTGCTCGGAGCTCCCCATTCTCCTTCCGGAGAAGCTCCATGGCGGCTGTCAGGCGGGCGACCTCCTCTCGCAATTCGGACATTCCGTCCGACGGAGGCCCGAGTTGGAAGGCCTTCGCTGCCGCCATAATAGAGGCCGTGGCTGCAGAGATGGCCTTATCTTTAGAGGACTTGATCCTGTTAATGGCCACCTCCTTGACCGCGGCTACCACGACCTCCGTGAACCGAGCCTCACGCTCCGAGTTGGAGCCGCCAACGGCGTCCGGTTCACCACCTGATGACTCTGAGGGGGCCGCACTGCGGCTGCTCCCTCCAGGGGCCAGCTCAGCTGGGCTAGCTGGCCTCTGTTCACCAGCCTCCTTGGTGGAGAGGGTGGCCCCTCTACCGACACCTTTTTCCCGAGCCCCACCCCGCCGGCTAGAGTGGATCTTCTTCCGCTGTGCGGAGACCCACTCATCGGAGGATGACCCCGAATTGGGACGCTTCCGGAAGAACTTTCGGTTCATCTCGGAAGCCCCCACCACTTCGCGCTCCGGGCTACGACAGCCCCTCGCGCCAGATGCGGCGTCGGACTCCGACCCCGCACCACTCTCCTCCCCTTCGTTTTTTTTAGTAACAATTTTTACCATATTTGTTCCCACGAGTATAAAATGTTCCAACCAACCAACCAAAAAACGTGGTTCGCACTAACGACTAATTTAGCTACCCATTAGTCAAGCTAACAACCTCCCTCACGGTGCGCCGCCGCTTGGAGGTTTGGGGTGATTTTTTATAGAGGTTGTCTTCCTCGTGGCCCGGGCGGTTAAGCCAAGACCCTCGACCCCCGTCAAATGCCAGAGACATGACCTACACAATCTTCGGGGCTACGAGACCAACGGTGGCAGCAGGAGAGAACTTCCTCCTGCCTGCCCGACGGCAGAGTTAGAGCACGCCGAGCCCGCTCTCACTCAAACGCTGCTCAACGTGTGCTCCTTAGAGTACACGTTAGAGCGTTCCTCTGACAGGATATTAGCATACGGGCAACGACCCCCCTTAGATACTCAATACCTAAGGGGAGACATTGCCCGCACCCCAGGGTGCACCGTCCCGGAGACTGGCCTTCCCCCCGGACGTATCCATAAGGGAACTCCAGCCCACGGGCACACGGGGGGGACCCCTGTGGGCGTAAAAAGTTTATAAGAAAAATCTTATTAATTTGGTTAATAAACTTTAAACTTACCACGAATACTTATCTTAGTAAATTATAAAGTTTTTCATATTTTTTTTCTAAACTACCGCCTTAACGGGGATTAGGGGGTGTCGAAGTTTGTGTGGAAGATCTTAATCGGTTACGAAAATAAGGTACGCAATTAGATAGCTAGATAGCGGGCAGAAGCTAGTTGAGTATAAGCCGCTGAGTTATACTGTGAGAAAAATATCATGAATACGAATACTATCATATTCAAACTCAAACTCAAACTCAAACTCAAACTCAAAGCATTTATTTCAAATAAACCAATTACAGGTACTTTTGAATTGTCAAGGGGTCGGTCAGTCAGAAAAAATGAAGCTAGTTGCCCATTCCAAAGCGTAGTAGGTTCCTATGGAGAAGAACGGGCAAGAAACTCCACGGAGTGTCCGTGGAGTTTCTTGCCCGTTCTTCTCCTTCTTTTAAATCAAAATATATGTTACAAAATATTTGTTACATCATTCATGTTGAAATTAAACATGTGAGAACAATGTAAAAAGACGTGCACGTTAAAAGCGTCCGTAATAAAAATATAGAAACAATTCAAAAATTAAAATAAGCCGTGGCAGCTAAGAGATGACCAGTCCCTACTGACGGCGCCCGTTCACGAACATGACGCATGGATCAGCACCATTTAGCTCAACCATTTTGAAGGGAACTTAACGATCCAACACACACGCCACCACCAGCGAGACATTTGAGTGAGCATGACATACTCTCAGCCGCCAGGGCACATTCAAGTCAATGAAAGACGTACCCAGTAAATGGTAGCTTTATAAAAAGTATGTGAAATGAAATGAAATGAAATTGTTTATTCTGTAAATAGGATATCGGAATCACTTTTACACGTCATGTTAAAAAAAAAAATATTAGAGCTAAGCTAGATGAGGTCGGCGTTTCCTATCTGACTCGCCGAAACAAACTCAGAGGTCACAGTCTCTTTTAAAGTCCAGACATTATCTTGGTCTGGCCATATGAGGACCATGTAGATAGTGTCTGAAATGGTCTTTTGAGGAAAGAACCACACAGAGTTGAGTGGACCTGTCCAGTCAGTGCAAGCAATTGTCAGTAATCGAGGAGCTCATCTCAGAACTTAAGGAGCTCAGCGACTCGACGAACAATACCAAAGAAAGGACATTTGAGTAGGCCGGATAAAATACTCAAACCGCCAGAACATCAATAACACTAAATGTAAAATAAAGAAATAAAAAAATGATCCACATAGTCCTCACATTCACAATATTTAAAAAAAAAATATAATACTTAACAAAGTAATCATGTCATTTTGTTATAATATTCAACAATGTCAATCCATACTAATCCATACTTCCATACTTCCATACCAATATTATAAATTTGAAAGTAACTCTGTCTGTCTGTCTGTATGTTACCTTTTCACGCCTAAACGATTGCACGGATTTCGATAAAATTTGGCAAGGAGATAGATGGCATCCCGGGTGAAGAACATAGGCTACTTTTTGTCTCAAAAATAACCCTAAGGGGGCGAATATAGGGGATGAAAGTTTGTATGGGAAACCTATAATTTCTTAAGTTAGGGCTATGAAAATTTAAATTTATGCTTTTGGTAACAAATAAAGAATTACGTATTTCACCGTTTTCAAAAATCACCCCTCAAGAGGGTAGAATGGGGGATGATTTTAAAATTCACATGTAATATTGACATTTTTCAGTGACTCTTTTCAAGATATTTAAGGGTTTGAGAATATAGTTATAGTCCGTATCATGGGGTTACATTTAGTGTTTATTTCATTAAAATCGGTCCACCCGGTCAAAAGTTATTACTACTTGGCTTGAAACGCATGGGAGGGATGGTGGCATTGATAGCCGGAGATTTTATACAGACCCTGCCGGTAATAACTAGGGGATCACCGGCAAATGAAATAAATGCATGTCTAAAGACGTCGACATTATGGGGGCATATAAAAAAGTTTTGTTTGATTACAATTATGCGAGAACAACTGCACAATGATATAGAATCGGGGCAATATGCGGCAGCACTTCTAAAAATTGGCGAAGACCATATGGTAACAGTTGGTAACGGCATGATTACATTAATCAAAAAATTCTGTAATATTGTTCATATCAACAACGTGGATAGACTGAATTGAATTTCTCAACTCTTTAGAGTTATCAGGAGTGCCTTCGAATAAGCTGAGGCTGAAAGTGGGTGTTCCAGTTCTGATAATGCGTAATCTTGATGCGCCAAGATAATGTAATGACATACGGTTACAAATTACTCACCTGAGGCGGAATATTGTAAAAGCAATAATCATGACAGGAATAATAATTTAAAAAAAAGTTAAGATTGGCGTATTCCAATAATTCCGACAGATTTACCTTTCCAATTTAAAAAGAGTGCAGCCATTGTATGTGGCGTGCTCACGAGTATCCAGCCCACAAAATCTACATGTTTTAGCAAAAAATGGGAAACCCAAAAATGTTGTTTACAGAAATGTTTTGAAATAAGATATTCCAGTTTTATTCATATTACTTTACAGATTGGGATAGACGTTGTTCACCTTCCACAGGCAAATGTGTCATATTTTTTTCATAAGACTTTCACACAGTTTCATACTTCCGTCCATACTATCCACACTAATATTATGCGGACGAAAGTTACTGCTGTCTCATGTCTGTAACCTTTCTGTAACACCTAGATAGACCGTGACATGGGTTATGGGATCTGGGATATATTTTTATCCCGGTAGTACGTTCCCGTGGGATAATTTCCCACCTCCACGCGGGCGAAGCCGCGGGCACAAGCTAGTGTGTATATAAAACTGGTATTTTTTCATGATTTTACATATTTATTATTAAAGTGGCAAGTTTTTATGGTTTTATCACAAATTTTAGCAGAGCGAGCAGCTCACTCCCAAGCTTTTTTGTCTTCTAAATAATCAGAAATTTTATAGTACCCTTTTTTACAAAGTTTAGTTTTGATACAGTTTTTAAAACGTTTAATGGGTAAGTTTCGAATGTTAATGGGAAGTTTGTTGTAAAAGCGTATACATTGGCCCATGAACGAGTTGCCTACTCTGTGGAGGCGAGTTCGATGTACGGCAAGATTGTGTTTATTCCTGGTATTTAAACTATGAATATCGGACATTTTCTTAAAATTTGAAATATTTTTGTGTACATACAATAGGTTTTCAAATATATACTGAGAGGCTACCGTCAGAATATCTATTTCTTTGAACTTTTCTCGAAAGGAATCTCTTGGACCTAGGTTGTAAATGGCTCGAACAGCCCTTTTCTGCAAAACAAAGATGGTATTAATGTCCGCACCGGTTCCCCAGAGAAGAATCCCATATGACATAAGACTATGAAAATAACTAAAATAAACAATTCTGGCTGTATCCACGTCAGTTATCTGCCTAATTTTTTTAACAGCATAGGCGGCCGAACTAAGTCTTCCTGACAATTTTTCTATGTGTGGGCCCCATTGTAATTTACCGTCAATCGTTATTCCAAGAAAAACTGTCGACTCAACAGGGTCCAACTCTATTCCATTCACTTGAACATTAGTAGTTAGCTGCCTGACATTTGGCGTTGAAAATTTAATAAGTTTAGTTTTTTTTTCGTTGAGTAGAAGATTATTTACATTAAACCAGTGCACAACTTTAGAGAGGGCATCGTTAACTTGTTCAAAGTTGACTAACTGACGTTTGATTTTAAAAATGAGGGAAGTGTCATCTGCGAATAATACGATTTTGTGATTATCCCTAATGTGGTAAGGTAAGTCATTTATATAAATCAGAAATAAGAAAGGACCTAGAATTGAACCCTGCGGAACGCCCATGGTAACCGCAGATCCTGCAGATCTCTTGCCATTAACATCGACCCTCTGAATTCTGTTGTTCAGATAAGAAGTCAGAAGATCGAGAGCCTTGTCCCTCATACCATAGTGGTACAATTTCCTGATGAGTGTGTCATGATGTACGCAATCGAAAGCCTTTGACAAGTCACAGAAAATGCCAAGAGCATCTTGTGACTCCTCCCAGGCCTCGAATATGCTCTTCAGTAATTCCACGCCCGCGTCTGTAGTTGAACGACCCTTTGTGAAACCAAACTGTTTCAGATGCAGTAGATGATTTGCATCGAAATGTCCTAACATTTGTTTTAAAATTAATTTTTCAAAGATTTTGCTCAATGTAGGTAATATCGAAATAGGCCGAAAATTCGAGGTCACCGTGCTCACACATGTGCTTTGCAATTATACAATATTAACAGATTGAATTTATACAATGCAAAGATAGTTTTTTTCCCAATCTTCAGCAGCTCCAACAATATTTTCGAATGCTAATCAACTAGTTTATGCGCGCTTGTGGAGCTGGACCAGCATTGAGCCAAGCATTTTTGTCAGCGATGTAATCACCCAACGTATAATATGCTTGGCAGCATAATGTGCGTTTTATACAAGATTTAAATTTCGTTTCATTTGTTGGAGTATGTGGGGAGGTATTTTATTGTAACATTTTAAACAGTACCCCATGAAGGATGAGTCTACTTTAGCCAGTCTGAAACCAGGTTGAACTAATTGGTCCCTATTTCTCGTACTATAATTGTATCTTTCACCTCTTTTACTGAAAAGATTAAGATTTTTCCTTACGTACATGATGTTTTCATATATTTATACAACATGTAACTTAATTAACGCACATCCTGAAAATAGTTTGTTCAGAATCGTTTACTGAATCGATTTATATAATTTTTAATATAGGTAATTTTTTATCCCAAAAATAATTAAAACTACGGAAATTATTGTCATATTAACGCTGTACAGTCAAAACAAATTGAAATGGACCGTAACTCAAAGTAATAAGACTTTTAAAATCGCAGTTTTATTTGTATTCATACAAATTCCATCATTCAATACAAAATAAATAAAAATAAACCTTATTCCAAGAACGTTAAGGTCTTTACAAATGCATTGTAAACTTAGCGATTTGACCGCACGCACACACTAACAGGAACTGGACAAAGGACACCGACAAACCACCTACTTACTTTCGTTCCCTTTCTCCTGCAAACTAAAAGCCCAGGATAGAGCGAGATAGCCACAATGTACCACCGCTTGCGCGGCTACGATGAAAGCTAACATAAATTTAAACATTAGTCACGCGCGGGCAATATTAGTGGAAAGAAGTTACGTAGTGTTATCAAATATTTTTTCGCGTGCAATGTCTTTCCAATACACTAATGTTCAGTATACCGAAATGGTGAGGACTTTGGCAATGTGTGGTGATAATGTGGCTCTAGCTTGCAGAACGTTTAACCAAAGGTATGGTACAAGAGTGGCCCGCAGGACAATGTTAGCTGCTACTCAGCGACTTTGCGACCACGGCACGTTCCGTCCAAACACAGCCATCGACAGGGGAGCCAACGTGCGTACACGTACTCGTCTTCAAAATGAAATCCTGGACTATTTCGATGAGAATCCCCATGCCAGTACCCGAGAAGCAGCGCCACACTTTGAATGTAGTCATATGCATGTGTGGAGAACACTTCGTGGTGATAAAGAACAACCATTCCACCTCAGAAGATGCCAGGAGTTGACTCCAAACGATTACGTACCACGTTTGCAGTTCAGCCGCTGGTTATTAGAAAATTGGCAGCGGAACATAATTTGGACAGACGAAAGTACATTCACACGCGTGGGGATGTACAATCAACATAACACACATTTGTGGATGCACGAAAATCCTCACGCATGCAGAGTGGATTCCTTCCAACACCGTTTCTCAGTTAACGTCTGGGCCGGTATCATTGGTACACACATACTGGGGCCAGTCTTCTTACAAAGATTAACAGGAGACGCATATTTACTGTTTTTACGAGAAACTCTACCTACGCTGCTAGAAGACATTCCTCATAATTTACAAGAGGTATTCTACCAACACGATGGTGCCCCTGCCCATTTCACTAGAAGTGTTCGGCAGCACCTTGATGAAGAGTTTGGAGAGCGCTGGATCGGTCGCGGCGGCCCTGTCCAGTGGCCCCCCAGATCAGCTGATTTGACGCCTCTTGACTTTTTTTTGTGGGGACGAATTAAATCGTTACTTTATTTTAATGATACAACAAGTGCCGAGGACCTTAAAAATAGGATAGTGAACGCTTTTGAAATAGTGAGAAATGACACTGAAGTGCTTTCTAAATTAAAACATCAATTAAGAAAACGGGCATTAAAATGTATTGAACAAGGTGGTGGACATTTTGAAAGTGTGTTGAAAAGACAACGTCGTATGAGTGTTTAGGCAATCAGTAATATGTAAGTTATTTGATTTTTGTTAAATTACTGTAAATATTTTGATTCAATCTTTTAAACACGCCGTCTCTGAATAATGTTGTCGTATCGCCTCTTATTTTCAGCAGTTCATTACCGATTGGCATTGTATCATATTCAATAAACGAAATTATTCAGAGTCGACAGTCCAAAGCCTGAAAAGTGTGATGGAAAGATGCAATCATAATGTTTACTAGACATAGATCGTAAATAAACAATTCTTTTCTCGGACGTCGTCGGTTAATGTTTCATACAATGATATTTTAATAAAATATCATTGGTTTCATAATATTTCGTCAACGTAAACAATCGTGTATTGTCGGCTTTTTCCGTAGTTTCGTTATGTTGTGTCGAGTCGAGCGGCGCGCCGCGCGATAACTGCTTGTGTGACTGTGTGCGTTGCGAGCGTGTGTGCGTTGCGTAGTATGACTAAAAAGTTCTCCAAGAATTGGTATAACTAATTTAGTAAATAACAATGCATATACATGTTAAATTAAAAATTCAGTGTATGTATTATGATTATAACATAATATTCTAATTGGGGTGTTTGAGGGTGTGCGTTAATTACGTTACATGTTGTATATTGAAAAGGTACCGTCATGATGTTAATACTTTTAAACAGTTCCCTTAGAGAATCGCGCCTGCGGAGGCCATATATTGCTCTGATGGCTCTTTTCTGCAGAATAAAAATAGAATCGATATCTGCAGCCCGTTCCCATAGTAAAATACCGTAAGACATAATACTATGAAAGTAACTGAAATAGACTAGCCTCGCAGTATCTACATCAGTAAATTGACGGATTTTTCTTACAGCATATGCTGCTGAACTTAGCCGTCCTGCAAGAGATGTTAAATGAGGACCCCATTGCAGCCTTGAGTCGAGCGTGATCCCCAGGAAAACTGTTTTATCCACGAATTCTAGTTTCTCCCTATTCAATACTATATCACAATCATTACTTTTAACATTCGGTAAAGCAAATCTTATGCATTTAGTTTTTTTTCCCATTTAATACTAAATTATTAACAGTGAACCAATTTTGAACCTGCAGTAGGGCGTTATTTACGTCGTCAAGATTTGATGCACGTCTATTTATCTTAAAAATTTAAGAAGTATCGTCAGCAAATAACACCATTTGTGGTTGGTTTTTTAATAAATGGGGGAGATCATTAATATATACTAAAAAGAGGAAAGGACCCAATATCGAGCCTTGTGGAACACCCATTTTTACTTTTAGACCCAATGAATTGATACCATTTATTTGAACTTGCTGTTGTCTATCATTTAAATAAGATTTTACTAAACTGAGCGCAAGTTCACCTAATCCGTAATGTTGAAGTTTCAAGAGTAAGGTTTCATGAGAGGTCACAAAAGATTCCTATGGCATCTTGAGCTTCCTCCCACGCTGCAAATATGTGTTTTAATAAGGTGACACCGGCGTCAGTCGTACAACGTCCTTTGGTGAAACCATATTGCTGATCGTGTAAGATTTGGTTGGTGTTAAGATGATTAAGCATTGGATTGAGCATTACCTTTTCGAATACCTTGCTGAATACCGGCAGCACGGATACTGGTCTATAATTGTTTGTGTCTTTACTGTCTCCAGATTTAAAAAGTGGTATAACTTTACTGTATTTCATTAAATCCGGGAAGACCCCTTGATCCACACATAAATTAAATATTAAAGCTAAGTATGGTGCTATAGTCTCGATTATGGATGTACAAACTTTGATAGATAATAACCATAGAGCTTCGGTCAATTTTATTTTGATTTGCCGGAAAGCTTTCATAACTATCATAGGGTTTATATGCTTAAATTTAAATTCAACCGGGCAGCCTGGAACGTTCGCTTTTAATAAATCAATTGAGACATCGGGTGAAGAATTTAAAGCTTCCGTCGTTTTAGATGGTATATTAGTAAAGAAATGTACAAATTCTTGAGCTACTTCTAAGTTAGAGCTGATGGCACCACGTGAAGTCTCCAATGCGTAATCACTGTTTCGTATTTTTTAACCGACTTCCAAAAAGGAGGAGGTTATATGTATGTTCGTAGCGTATGTATGTTTTTTTTTTTTTTTTTGTGTATGTCCGTCGATATTTTCGTCAATTGTGGACTGATTTTGAAAATTCTTTTTTTGTTTGAAAGGGTATGCTCTCAAGGAAAGAAGAAGAAAGAAAGAAAGAAAGAAATTAAATTTATTTAGCACAGACACAGACAAAGGCACACAACAAAACATATTGTACTACAAGTAAAAAAGAAATAAAAAAACAAGTTAAAAAAGTAAAGTGCGTTGTAGGATTTGGCAGGAATGTGTGCCTCCCGGCTGCGCCAAAAAGGCCCAGTTCAGCAAAAATGCCAGACAACTAGTGCCTGACGCTGGTTTTCAACTGGACCTGAAGGGTGGTGAGGTGACGGATGTAAATCAGTTTTATACTGTATTGTGTGTATGTATTTAAATAAAAATAAAATAAGTTTGTGTAAAATAATAATAGTAATTCATAATATTTCAATTGTTAGATAGCCTATATAAAATTGCAAAACAAACAAAACAAAAACAAACTGACAAATAAATGAGACGGACGGATGATATACTTAGATACTTAACGTTTATACAGATAACTATTGAAATGAACAAAACCTGTTTTGAACGATGCCAGACTTCAACACATAATTTATTAATCCGTGCACTTCATCGCACAATACGCTGCAAGCAGCCGATCGCGACGGACTATTTACGGACAGTTTTTTGCAACATATTTTGTTTTAAACTTGTCCCACATAAATATATTTTAGTTATCGAATGGGTTGCATTGACATTGACACTATACGATGGCATTTACGTATATAAACAAGTCAGCCAAACATTTTTGGCGGAAGTGGTTTCGGAAGTAGAAATATGCGTAGACAAACGAAGAAGGTACGGAAGAAAGGTAAGCGATAACCAATAACAGTGTTATTTGCAGAAAAAAGAAATAAAAAAAAGATTGACATAAATTCTATATAGTGTAAAAGTACCTACCCATTTTTAATTTTTCGTTTCCTTTCTACAGCCTTATGCTTCTCTAAGGAGGTGACAGATTAGAAATCACACAGAGGTTCGCCCACTCCCACGCCCACAGACTTGGTGAAGGAATAGCCGAAATGGCGCCATCCCGACATCGGACGTCTCAGTCGCGTGCAAATAGGCCAGGCACATTGGGTAAGTTGCAAAGCAACGTGGTTCAGCAATGCATGAGTTGGTGTTAAACGATTATTTTACTTTAATGTGTTATATTGTATTCTACAGGCCTCTCGTGCGATGGGACATAGCGATGCTGCGGATTTCGCAACAACAAACCCTGGGTCGGGGACACAGGGGACATACATGAGCGAGCGAGACGAGCCGAGCGTGAGAATGAGAAAGAATCATTCCCAGTTTCCCACCAATATATAACAGCAGTTATTTATATTATCGTACAACATTTACCGACGGAAACACTACAAGGTACATAAAACATCATATAATTGATACATTCAGTGTGACCATATCCAGCTTTCGTTGCGCATCTATGAGGTACTGCCGTAAGCGTCGTCTAAAAGCGCCTATCGTGTTAATAGCTCTAATCGGTGGCGGCAGGTTGTTCCATACTTTGGAGGCCGCATAACGAAAACTGCCTCTAAAAGCGGCTGTACCCTGAGACTGAGTCGAGAGTTGTTGCGAGCATTGCCTTCTTCCGCATTCCCGTCTACTCGTAACCCAACTTAGTTTGTTATATAAGTAGTCTGGTTTCTGATATTTAACCACACCGAACAGAAGGCAGGCCAAGTGTAGTTTGCGTCTAGACTTCATTTTTAATGTAAAATGCTTGTTTAGGAAAGGTGTTACGTGGGTTCTGTGAGGAATATTATAACAAAACCGAGCACACGCGTTTTGCACCCTCTGGATGAGGCGGTCTGTACGAGCTAATAGGCGCGGGCCGTACACGGTGTCGGCATAGTTCAACCTAGACAGAACGAGGGTTTCCACAAGCTGTTCCCGTAGTGTTTCCGATAAGTAAGGCCTAATCTTGTACAGAACTTTCAGGCGGTAAAAGCAGTTTCGTACTGAGTCGGCTACATGTTTTTCGAAACGAAGGTCTTTATCCAAAATAAGTCCAAGATTTCGGGCTTCACAGACTCTGTCAATTGGTTTGCCCATTAACTCCAGGTGAAACGACGCGGGAAGTTTAGCTAGTTGCTGTCTTGTGCCAAATATCATATATTTAGTTTTAGTTGGGTTTAGCGATAGGCAATTCTCTTCAGACCAGATGGCGATTCTACGTAGGTCATCGTTTAAATCTTTGATGGCACTATCATACTCATCTGGTCTAAAGGATATGTAAATTTGAACATCATCGGCGTATATATGATACTTGCACCTTTGAAGGCATTTAATTATATCTGCACAGTACAAAATAAATATAATTGGGCCTAATATAGATCCCTGCGGAACCCCTCTCTCAATTGAAGTAAGAGTAGATGTAAGAGCAGTGCCGTCACCCAAACGTAGATCCACGAGTTGTTTTCTATCAGTAAGGTAGCTGCGGAACCATTGCGTAGCGCTTGGGTCAAATCCGTAATAAATTAGCTTCGATAGTAATAATGGGATATTTATTGCGTCAAATGCCCGGGAAAAATCTAGCAAAACCAACAATGAACACATTCCATTATCTTGGGCTGATAATAGATTGTCTGTAACATCTAGTAAGGCAGTCGCAGTACTGCGCTGTTTTCTAAAACCAGACTGTAAATCCGGTAACACGTTATTTTGTTCTAAAAATTGCGTCAATTGCTGGCTGACGATTTTTTCTAACACTTTAGACAGACACGGTAAAATGCTAATGGGGCGTAGGTCTTTTATTTCAGTTGGATTTGCATTTTTAGGTAAGGGCCTAACGGAAGCAATTTTCCATAGGTCAGGGAAAGTTGACGTCACTATTGAACAGTTTATAATGTCAGTTATAGTACTTAGTGCGTACGGCAGAGTCATATTTAGCATGTCAAGGGTAATGTTGTCGTAACCTTCGGCGTTACTTTTTAGGTTGGAGATAATGCGAGAGATGTCATTCTGTTCCACAGGATTGATTGTAAAAATAGCTTCACCATGTCTATGATTCTCAAAATACGTCATATGTGTCATGCTTGCAACGGGGTTTCCGGGAACTGTCAAAAAAGTACTATTAATAAGATCTGGATCTGTAAAATGCGACGGAAGGTCTTGTCTGGGTTTATAGGGTGATATTGTAGATTTAAGATTTTTCCATAGTAATTTAGGGCTTTTTATTTTATTGTTTACGTTATGCTTGAAGTATGCAACTTTTTCGTTGTACAAAGAACTTAACACTAAGGACTTTAATTCTTTGTAGTATTCTTTTTTAGAATCAGATTTTGATTTCCTGGAGCAAGTTAAAGCATTGTCCCGTAAACGCATCATTAGTTTAATCGTATCGGTAATCCACGGATAAGACTTTTCCTTGACAGTAAATGTTTTGAGTGGTGCGTGAACATCGAAAAGTAAAATCATTTTGGAGGTAAATACATGCACCATGTCATTCACATTATCAATCGAGGAAATACATTCAAGACATAACAGCAACAAGTCCATATTAAAACTAACCATGCATACATTTTTAAGTGGCCTAGATTTCACTATGTATGGTTTAAACTTATCACGTTTTACGTGAAATTCCCCAACTACGATAGAGTGACCGTTAAGTGAACCAAAAGACTCCACTGACGTGTATTTTGCTCTTAGGTCGGTACACAGGAGATCGATAAGAGTTTCACTGGAGGCTGTGAAGTGAGTAGGAGAAGTGACCAATTGAGTAAGACTAAGGCTATTCAGAAACTCATTAGTTTTTTTCGTCTTTATGCAACCGGTGTCCAGCAAGTTAACATTAAAATCACCTAGTAAAATGTAATGGTCACAATTACCCAGTGAGCTAAGCGAATCCGTTATGGCGTCCAGGAAAAGAACAAGGTCAAGCCATGGTGGCCGGTATGCTGTACCTATAGCAATTTTTTTACCGTTAATTGAGAGCGTTAGCCACATTTGTTCGACCGATTCGAACCTGGGATCGATCGCGCCAGTCCAAGTACGAGCGCTTAGTCCCCGCCGCAGATAAAAGCCGACACCCCCACCACGACCCGAGCGCACACTCGCCGGCCGCGGTGTGTGACGTAGATGGTAGCCCGGCACCACCGGAGCGCGCCCCTCCTCACCCGGTCGCAGCCAAGTTTCGTTAATAGCCATAACGTCAAAACAATACCTATCGAGTGCGCCAATCAGGTTGTCATGACCTGTACCCAATGAACCAGCATTAAGAAAACCAACTTTAAGAAACTTTTCTCCTTTAGACATCATTTTCATAAAGAAAAATAGTTTCGGCATTTAGTAATATCAATAATATCAGTGCACATTCAATAGTTTTAATATCCATTTCATATAATATTATTAATTTTAGTCCAATTGTAATATGTATGTAAATAACGAATGTAACAAAATAAAACAAAGCCATTGAATTGTGGTATGTAAATAATAGTTTTGTAAATAATAGGTTTGTAAATAGTATGTTTGTAAAATTAAATGGTTGTTCTGTAATAAAAAGGTATGTAAATAGCAATTTTGTAAATAATAAATTCGTAAATAGTAGGTTTGTAAAATTAATTAGTAGTTTTGTAATGTGTAGGTGTAGATAAATATGTGTAATGTTATAAAACTGGTTTACGTATAGTTGACTGAGGCGCGCCGCGAAACACACACCTACCAGTAACAAAGATAGCAGATAGTAGCAACACAAACGCTGCGCCCTTGAAATGCTAACACTTACTGCAAATAAACTTACTTTCCGCGTGATAGTAGAAGAAATTATGACCTTAACTCGACAATAAAAAATCCGTATAAAAAAACAAAATAAAACAAACAAAAAGGACATCATTTCAAGGTGCGCTGTTGCCGCCGATACCCGGTGCCGCCGCCGCCGGCGCCGGCCCGAAAGTGCGCTGTAAGTCAGCCTCACAGCGAATGTGGCATGTGGCGTCACCTGGTTTGTACCGGGCAAGAATACGGCCTCGTTTTGACCATATAAATTGCCAACCCAGGCGACTGCCAGCTTCACGAGCGCTCCGAAACAACTCTCGATTGACTTTAGTAAGGCGCTCGTTCACATAAAAACGCTTCGCAGGGCCGGGCAAGTCGAGGTCGGCAGTAGTCAAGCCGCGTCGCACTCGTGCACCCTCCAGCAGCTCGTCACGCAGGTCGCGGCGTGCGAGGCGTACGACGAGGAAGCGGGGGCGGGTCTCCACCGGCGCCGTCGCCTGTGTCGCGTTGATGCGCCTACCTCCTACACGCTCGGCGCTCACTATATCGCGCGCCTCGATTTTTACGCCAATCTTAGTCGCAACCAGCATCACCGTGTGGATTGGATTTTCACCACTAGGCTCGGGAATGTTTGATATTTGGATATCATTTGCTAGCAGCTCCTGATCTCGGTCATTGATATCGCTTCGCAGTCGTGATATTAATACATCCACTTCCGATGATACTTGGGGCTGAGTATGTTCGTGTTCTAATACAGCAACTCTCTCCTCCAAATTACTCATCCTATCGTTAGTCGCTTTTAGAGAGGACCTTAGCTCCGACAGGTCATCACGGAGCAGCTGGAATTCTTCCCGCACTGTCTTCAAGAAATCCTCTTTAAATGAGTTGAACTCTGCCCTGAGGATGTCTAGGTTGAGCTCCTTTGTGGTGTCTAGGGCTGTGCTGTTTAAAGGGCTGGTACCCAAAAGGCTTCCCTCGTTTGCAGCTGGCGCTGGTGCACGCGCCCTTACCGGCGTTTCAGCCCGGTTGTCCCTCACCACGTTCTTATTGCACTCAGGACAGTGCCAGGGGGTCGCCATAGGGCCTGAAACCTGAATGCCCACACATGCTCGATGGTACCAAGACCTACATTTGCTGCAATTTGCGGCGTCTGTCGACGACAGAAACTTGCCACAGCCGCCACACTTTGCCATGGTGAAGTAAAGTTGTTGGTGTATAAAATTTGTATAATCGAACTGTGCAAGTAGTACACCGATGAGGTAACAGATGGCGCTTTTTAGATAATTCCGTTTATGGCAGATTTCACGGTGTGTATGGTACGGATAGACACCATAAGTTGAGCACAGTATCGATATAAAGGTGCGCACACACTAAAGTTTGGTCACAGTTTGTATCCCGTTCACGAAAAAACACTGTTTATTTTCCTTCGGGTGTCAGGTACTTAAAAAACTTCCGGGGAACGATAAAACGATTTTAGCGTTTATTATATTAAACACAGCACATAAAAACTGGCAAATATTGTTACTTGTAAGTTTCACTTATGCATGTATTTCCACAATAAAGTTTTGCAAAACAAACTTGTAGTTTAATTTATATTTGCGAGAAGTAAACAAGGAGCTCAATGACCGATTGACATCCGTGACGTCACACAAGGTGGTCCCATATAAATTTTATTAACTTAGCTTGAGTACTTTTTGAGTTAGCTTCATTAATACGTATTTTTCCCACTTAGCCTATATGGATGATCTTTTAACATTTTCCTGTCACTGTTATTTACATAGCAGGTCGTTATATTCGAACTAGTAGGGGGTAGGTACCACAACTAAAAAGTGAAAAATAAAAACTTTTTACAAAAAAAACCAACCGGAAGTCGGTTGTTTCCTATTAGTTTCACTATTAATAACTTTCCAAACTGTTTTTATTTTATTTTCTGCTGATTTAATCTTGTTGCTAATGTACAGGGCTTTAGCTATCTTGCAGGTATTTCTAAAAAATTTGGAATATGTAGTAACATACTTGTTGAAAGTTTCTGTGTTAATGTAAGGCTTAAGGCCATACAGCTCGAACAGTCTTTCCCTACTTATCCTAATACCTCTAGTTGCCCAATCACTAAATATAAAAGTAGGGCAAATATTTTTTGTTTTCTTTTCAAAAGTTTTATTGAATTCAGTGTTCACTACTGAAAAGAAATCCTCATACAATTTATTTGCATCGTGCATATTATGGTCCACAACATTTAACTTATTATTTAGGGTTCTATTGAATCTATTTAATTTGCCAGTTGTTATGGGTCTAAATTGTATTTGCACTTTTTGCAAAGGTATTTTATACTTAAAAGTTACAGTTTGTCCGCTATGATCAGACGGCAAATAATTTACGATAGCTTTAGAAAAAGAATCACAATCGCAGAAGACATTATCGATACAAGTAGCAGAAGTTGGAGTTACTCTAGTCGGTTCTGTAAAAATATTAGATAAATTGAACGATTTAAAAAGGCTTAATAACCTACTGGTATTTAAGTTATCTTCCAGAATATTAGTATTAAAATCACCACAAATAATTGCGGCTTTGTTACTGGATGCAAGTTTCGCTAGGACATCTTCCATTATTGACTCAAATAAAGAAAAGCTCTGATAATTAGGGGGTCTGTACACGCACACTACCACATGCTTATCCAGCTCAACACAGGACAGTTCGATGCAATGTTCAACTGATAAATCAACTATGTCGTTACGTTGCTTTGTTTTTAAACAATTTTGTATCAAGATTAGAGAACCTCCACGTAGCATAGATTTACGGTTAAAACAACTGCCCATACTATAGTTCTCAAAGTTAATTAGCATTTGGTAATCCTTTAACCAATGTTCAGTAAAACAAACAATGTCAAACTTTGTTTTTTCTAAAAACATTTCAATTTCTAATAATTTGGAAGAAATACCTTGAATATTTTGATGAAATAATTTCAAGGCATTCTGCTGATCTCCTTTTAAGTAATTACTTATTTTAGAGCCAGAAGAAACCTTGTTGAAGTTAGGTATAAGAATATTCTTACTGGTAACTTCTGTTGTCTTACAAACTAGTTTAAATGACTATCCGGAGTTGACCCCAAGACCTCAATGTCATCACCAGGCAGTGAGCTCATATTGAGTGAGGGTAATGGAACCTCCTTCGTACAATCTGTATACATACTTATAGCATTTGAGCTACATTTATTCTGGTTCACCACCTTATTATCTATACTTATAATAAATCTGTAGAAGTGAAAATTCTGTACATTGAAAATATCAAAAAAATAAATGGCAGGGGGTGTTACTAGACCGACACCGAACCCAAAAATTTGATTAAAAATTTTTTTGTCTGTCTGTCTGTCTGTCTGTCTGTCTGTTTGTTCAGGCATCACGCAAAAACTACCGGTTCGATTACGATGAAACTTGGTACAATTATTCTTTAATATCCTGGGCACCACACTGGGTACTTTTTATCCCGGAAAAATATCCTATCCTACTATCTATATCTATACTTACCTATTAATAAAAAGACAAGTCCTGACTGACTGACTCATCAACGCCCAGCCCAAACCCTTGGACCTAGAAAGCTGAAATTTTGCACAGAGGTTCCCTTTATAATGTAGGCAAGGAATAAGGAAGCATTTTTGAAATTCAACCCCTAAAGGGGGGTTGGGGGGTGTCAAAGTTTGTATGGAAGAATTTTAACGCGCTTTCCGATTAACTCGAAACTCAATATTTATACTTAAACTCAAAAATTAAGAATAACGTGTATCAGGATTTTTCGAAATTCAACCCCTAAGGGGGTAAAATAAGGGATGAAAGTTTGTAGGAAAAATCTTATTCCTTGAGGTAATAAACATGAAACTTCGCACGAATAGTTATCTAAATAAATTATAAAGTTTGTAGTTCATGTTTTTCTAAATTACCCCCTAAAGGGGGGTTGGGGGTGTCAGTGTTTGTATGGAAGAATTTTAACGCGCTGTCCGATTAACTCGAAACTCAATATTTATACTTAAAACCCATGGGATCTTTGGGGTAATTTCCGACACTCACGCGGGCGAAGCCGCGGGCAGCAGCTAGTTAGTAATATTACTAACCATTGTGGTGTTAATAACACAAGACTTCGACATACTACTTATGTCTGAGTTTATATAAAATGATAATAGCCTTGCTATTATGTGTCTAAAACTAACAGGCAGATACACAGTATCCCTAGTCGATTTTAAATGTTCAACAAAAATGTTGGTGTCAAGAAATTTAAACTTGTCACTATAATGACTAACTAAGAAATGCATATGCTTATTAAGCATATGAATATAATTGTTTTGTCTATTTGTCAATCTTTCAAAATATGGGAAAGCACACAATATTATTTTACTACAATTTAACTTCAACAACTCCGCTACACAGTCAGTGATTTCATCTTTTTTTACTTTAGAACTATTACCTATGAATACAGTAATGTTAGTTTTAGGATTATATACATTTCCTGTGACTGATGCCATTATTTGTTTGTAGGTTGACCCTGGCACACAATAATTTTGAGTAGAATAACACAGGTTGTTACTAATTAATTTACCTAAACCTATACTATCTGAGAACATAACTGAATGATAACAGTCATGACTACTGAAAGATGGAGAACTACCAATCTCAGGCTTCTACGAATCTTGGCTGAGGATACAGTCTTGAGACAAACTCTCAGTCTGGGACGGGTCCTCCGTTACCTCAGGCTGGACAGCATCAGGGTTTGGAACCTTCTGACAAATACACTGACACATAACTAGCTCATTTGCAGCAAGAATATGTTCTTTAATTTGGTTCTTTGAACCCACATATTTAATGTAAAGGGAACTAAGTCTGTCCTCCAGTACCTGTATGTCATGCTGCAAGCGCTGTGTATCAATTTCATAAATTTTTCTGCTGTCTTCTAATTTGATTTCATAATTTTTTAATTTATTGATTAAAGCAACACGTTCTTTCCTCTGTGGAATATTTTTGGAAAAGTGTTTTTGTTGTTTCCTAATTCTATTACATTTTTTAATAATTCTATTTAGTCTTGCATATTTTTTAATTTTCTTATGACTAACTTTATAACTGTAATTCTGTTTCAGCAAGGAATCTTCAGTAAGGTCAATAGTTACTATGGAATGAGGGTTACAATTAGTATTTAATAATTCATTATACAAGTGGTTAGTTTCTTGAACCTGAGTACATTCTATTTCTTTCTCTAAGATGTAATGAGGTGTGATGAGTTAATTCGTCTTCAAGGTCCCTAACTTTGCTTAAAGCCTCCTCAAACAAGTTACTACAGTTACTGAAACCATCCGTGAGCACCTTCAGTTGATCGCGTTCATCAACAACATTCAGATATTGCTGATGTAGGTCTACTAGCTCCCGTTTAAGGCTTGAGTTTTTGTTGACTATCTTCTTAACTTCCTCCTCACTTTCATCATTCTCTTGTAATAATTGATTACATTGGAGTTGCGATGCTTCAAATTTTGGAGGGCCGTTCTCAATTTAAGCTCCATATCCTGAGCAGTAGCCTTACGGGTCATCACAGGCATGGTTTCAGGATTTGTTACTGAAATTAGAATAAAGAAACGGTGAGAAGAAGTAGGACAGACAAATAAAATAAAGGTGGAAATGAAAGGGAAAATGGGAGAAGTTAGCGTTGTTCAGTGGTGAAATAAGGTAGGCTACTGAATTGGCTTGAAGAGCTATTATCAAAGCTATATTATCAAATAGAATGTAAAATTTTGATGCCTTTGGATTTTACTTTTCCTTATGTGGGTAGGTTGCTTAGTTTTCTATTTATTTGATTAAAGTTATTAAGTACTTATAACGATATTGCAATAAAAGAAATAACGATCTTGAACGTTTTTAGAGTTATAATATTATAATAAAGATTAGAATAAGACTAACGGAATCTTCGCTAAGTATCGTTTCCTACTATGTAAATAATGCGATTTAGACCCAATACAGAGTGCTAAATCACCGAACTATTTATGTTAAGACTTAACGAGGACGTGTAACAGAGTTAAAGTGACTATTGTGTGTTATTATAAAGTAAAAGTAAAGCAATACTCCCCGTTAAAATCCCGTAGTTCGAACGTCAGCTGTTGCTTTTAGGTTACCGGTGTGTAACCAAACACTATTTTATCTTGATAGATTTACAGGAAAACAATAATCCTGAGTATTTATGTAGTTATATTACGTTTACACATGAAATTAGAACTTATTAAATTAAATTAAAATTAAAAAAATTAAAAAGCCTTTTTATTCCATGCATTTACAAAATAATTTTACAATATTGAATTTCAAATCACATGCAAATCATATTATTAAGTTATTATTATTACATTTTTTTTTTAATTAGAACTTAATTTAACTTAATTACTAATTAAAATTAATTTTAAAATACGGAACAAAAATTTGACATGTCACTTGGGCAGTGTTGCGAACAGAACCTATGGTTGACACGGCTACCAGCGTGGGTTCGCGCAATACTGGCCACTAACAAATCGGGTTAGTAGCATTAGTTCCCAGTTGCGATAGTCCCCGAAAACAAAAAGGAATAACTAGTTGCGTTTTTACCCGGTTTCTTGCAAGGTACAATGGCGTTGTAAATGTAACTGTTTGTAAATTTAAGAGCAATTTAATGTTCTATAGTGGGATGTTAATTTAATACTTAATACATGTAATTTATAAACGTTGGGTATTAAGTTGAAATTAGATTGTGAAATAATGCTGTTAGAGCTAAATCTAGTCTCCGTTTCATTCTTAGCTCTAACATAAGTAAAAAAAATTGTAGGGCTCGTATAATTTTATGTTATTAAAAAAAAATTGTTAAGTATCTATTTGTTAAATAGCATGTGCCATGTTTTTCACAATAATAAATCTTCTCGCCGACAAAGGGTCGCACGCAGCCAAACCGGTTATTGCTTTCCTACTGAATCTACTGATAACACGGTCGTTCTATCACTTTCACACGCGGTCGTTCTATCTCTTTCACACGTGTGGGAGAGAGTCCATTGTATTTGTCTATCTTTATTTATTGCCTATGCACTTGACCTACTCAGTGTGCTAATTGACAATGTCGAATGAAGGTGGTTCCCGGGGTGTAACAAAAAATTACGAAATATGCGGAACTGTGTTATTACATGCAGGTCACAAATATTATAAACATCGCAAAAATAAGAATTCAACAGTGTGGACTTGCGCCAATAAAAAAAAAATTAAGTGCAGTGGCATAGCTAATTTACACCACGAAACGGATTGTGTTGTAATAAAAAACAAGCATGTATCCCAATGTGTACCTAAGTTTGATGAGAATGAAGTGAAATTATTATTGCAACAAACTAAAAAAGCTATTTGTCAAGATTTTTCAGACACTGTACAAAGCGTATACGAAAAAAATATACAAAAATTAAAAGATAGAAAAGGTTTGGATAATATTTCTAAAATTCCGGACTTTCGAAGTGTAAAATATCAGTTTTACAGATACAGGAACAAAACATTGCAAGTGCCAAAGATAAAATTCACAAATCCGGATAGCGTTGTGATCCCCGAAAGGTTTGTGAAGTACATATTATTTGACTGCAAAGAAAACGAAAGAAGAATCATTGTGTTTGCATCACCAAAAGTCCGAATTAATGTGCAAAATATCAAACATTATTTTTGCGATGGAACTTTTAAGTCATGTGTAGAGCCGTTTACACAGTTATACACCATCCACGGCGATATTGGCAGTGATTTATATCAGTCAAATATAGTGCCGCTATTTTACGCGCTTCTAACCGATAAACGGGGCATTACATACGAAGCTCTATTTCAAAAAATAAAAGACGCTGTACAAGAATTTCGCCCCATTCAATTTACTATGGATTTTGAAATGGCAGCTATAAATGCTGTAAAAAATGTGTTTCCAAGAGCAAGTATTCATGGCTGCTTTATACACTTTCAAAGAAGTATTTATAGGAAAGCAACTTCGTTGGAATTACTTAAATATGAAGAGACTAAACAACATATAAAATTATGTGCTAGTTTAGCTTTTCTCCCAAAAGAAGACATAGAAGATGGTTGGTTGACACTAATGGAAAACAGGTAAGTCTTAACTTATAAAAATAAAAAAAATGTTTCGTAGTATTGTAATATTTAAATTGGATAGATTTTATGTTATATCCTCCAGGGGCACACTCACATACACTACAAACATAATGTATATAAAGATTGTGCTGCGACCCCGAGGTCCTCAAGCTCTAGCAGATCTGTCACTATCTATTGCTTTCCATGACATTAGTATCCTTCCCTAAGGTCTTTTCATTTTGTTCCTAAAATCCATTCTATCTGTATTCCTTAAACAGTGTCCGATTATTATTAGATATTACGTGGGGCCATTTATTTGAAAAGGCGAAAGGTGGGTGTTTAGCAATGGCTAGCCTGTTAGGGATACGACGTGAAATATGTATGTATTTAAACATAATTTAGGTACCTATGTTTATATCAGTCATCTGGTTGCCATAATACAAGTTCAATCAGTACTTTTACTGAATTAGGTTTAAATTGGAAAAGTAGGCTGTTACATTTCTTTTAATTTAGTTTAAATTTTCTTCAACAGTTTTCAAGCAGAACCAGTGACGATATTCAACAATTATTTTGTAGAGCAGTGGCTGGAACCCCCCGAAATGATACCACTTTGGTGTTGCTTTAAAGAACATCACAGATCAACAAATCTTGTTGAAGCGTGGAATGAAAGGTTCCAGCGATATACAGGCTGCAAACCGAGTTTGTTGCTGTTCCTACAAACCGTGGCAACAGATATTTCTACTCACGATATTGCACGAGAAAGGTATAATATAAAATCTCCTTGGCTTGTGTGATTAATTTCATAATATAAACTGTAGACCTTTTTTGTAATTCTAATTTATATTATTAAAAATATATCATTAACTTTCAGGTTACAAATGAATGGTATACCTATCCATAAAAGGAAAAAGACAAGCATTCAAAATGATGAGCTGATTAATAAACTGACCCATCAATATGAGAATAAAGAACGTTCTATTACAAATTTCCTACAAGAAGTTAGCAGTGTTTTAAAAATTGTTTTTTAAAAATATGATTATTATGAACATACTTATTAAGTAATTTTTGTTTCCTTTGTTATTTTTTGGTTTGTTTAGGTAAGTTGATTTTAAGATATTTTTTACCATTTGTTGATTAGTAAATATAGCATAATAATTGTAAGATAACAGCTCATTTATGAGAAATTATTAGTAATTAAAATTATATAACTTACTAAAGTTAGGTTATATGTTTATATATACAAACTGTGATTCTAGTGCTGTGATTTGTAATACCAATTTAGATATAAGTATACAATTATACGAGTATATATTTACCTCTCCACGAGATTTATTTTGATAAACAATACTCATTTTTTTTAAGTATTAATAAAGGCTGATTTAAATTTTGTAATACTTTTTTTATCATCTGTACAAACTTCTATTTGTTTAAGTGTTAATAAAGACTGATTAAAATATTGTAACAGTTTTTTTATCATCTGTACAAACTTCTATTTTAATAGGTATAATTCTTTTCGGGGACTACCGCAACTGGGAACTAATGCTACTAACCCAACAAATCAGACACCAAATTGAACGACCTTGCAGATATGGCCGATAAGATCATGGACAATCTGCGTAACGGGGAGCTTTCCGCAGTAGATGCAAAGCACGCCCATACATCAGCACCTACTTCAGCTACGGTAGATGTGAACATAGAGCTACTAAGCCAGCTAAGGAACATGTCGTTAGAGCTCAAGACACTGCGCAACGAGGTAAACAGCATTGGTCAGCGCCAACAACACAGTGGTAGAGGACGATGGAGGCATAATCGTTCCCGCTCTCGTCAAAGGTCCCAAACACCGCAGCGGACACGGAGCAATCCGGACTGGTTATGCCGATACCAATTTCGGTACCGCGACTCAGCACGGCGATGCGAGTCATCAATGTATCGGTGATACCAGTCACCAAAGTTAGCTCTAAAAAACGTAACCATGAATGTAGTTATAAGCTTTTTGCTGCCAACGGCACCGAAATTAAAACTTTTGGCGTTTTAACATTAGAACTTAGCTTAGGGTTAAGGCGTAGTTTTAAATGGCCGTTTATAATTTCTGACGTAGTAAACCCAATAATAGGAGCAGATTTTTTAAAGACGCATCGACTATTAGTAGACTTACATAATAGGAAGTTAGTAGATTCAGTTACTTATTTATGTACTGTGTGCACCATTGTAAAGTACAATGAGTCAACAATCAAAAGTATACAGGAAACGCATCCGTTTCGTGACTTGTTGGAGGAATTTTCTGATATTACTAAACCCGTATCATTTAAAGAAACATCGCCTATGCATTCGGTTAAGCACCACATCGATACGACCGGACCACCACTGTACGCGAAGCCGAGACCGCTCACACCAGGTAAGTATCAAACAGTTAAAGAAGAATTTCGCTATATGCAGGAGCTAGGAATCTGTAGACCGTCTAGAAGTCAGTGGGCCAGTCCACTACATGTCGTGCAGAAAAAGGATGGAATATACGACCTTGCGGAGACTATCGGCGACTGAACGCGGTAACAAAACCGGACAGATACCCGATACCCAGACTGCAAAATTTCACATACGGATTGACAGGTAAAACAGTTTATACTCATCTCGATATAAATAGGGCATATCACTTTATTGAAGTAGCACCGGAAGGGTGTTTGGGTCTATCTTTATTCAAAGTTTTCTGGGGCACGCGATGTATAGAAATAATATCGTTTTGGGTAATCGGAAATTTAATTTTTGCACCAATTGATGCAATAAGTGTGATAAAATTCTCCCCCCGCCTCTCCGGGACATTACACACTTTAATATTACAGGCTCTGGCTTGCTGTTCTAATGTATCGATTTTAGCTTCAAGTTCAGCAACTAGACTATCAGTACGTTACGCAAAGGTGAAGCAGCCTTCCAGTGTGGAGATCTTCTTCAAGACATCATCGCATTGATTTGAGGTAAACTGAAGCGAACCTTCTAATGAGTCGACGCGTTGAGTCAAGTCCTTGTTCCTACCATCTAGGGCTATCATCTGCCGTTTGAAAGCTTCCTGTTCTGCACGCAGAACGTTGATTTCATTACGAATTTCTGTAGTGTGCGTGGTGAGAACTTCTAAGTCGCTTTTCATCTCAACAATGCTGGAGTTGATAGCGGCCAGGCTGGAGTCAACATTGCTGCGAAAAGACTTCAAGGTCGATCTTAGCTCGGAAGCAAGTGCGTTTAAATTGTCAGTAAACACGCATTCTGGCTGTTTATGTTTCCTGCATGTAATCCGAGACGCGCCCGCACAGAGCGCCCACGCAGGGTGTCACAAGTTCGAATCCCACCAAATGATTCTCCGTTTGTATGCTTGTACTCACGATTGTTGCGAGCACTGCAGAGACCCGACGACCGATTCGCGCCACCTTCGGGGAATCCGAGAGAGACACAACACCAGGATCAAATATGGCCGCCACAGTAAATGGACAATCCCGCAAGATAATAAGAGAGGGACCGATAAATGGCAGAAATCGTCAGAAATCGCCAGAAAATCACGGCAAAATAATAGAAAAAAATAACTCTCAGAGAGACAAAACAAACGTCCACACGTAGCAAAGTAGAAAAGACGAATTGGTGGCTCGCAATTGCAACTCCATTACCTGAAATTGGGTTATCTCAGCATCTTTCAAATTACTTAAATAGGTTCCAAATACTGTTCAAATCAAATCAAATCAAATCAAATAATTTATTTGCTTAACACAGGTGTATAAAACAGATGTTACAAAAAAAATATATAAAGAACACTGTATCATTACCTAGTAAGGTGTGCAAATATTGTATTATTCTTAATCTATTGTAGTTATCTAATTAATAATATTCCATTACAAAAATTCTTAAACTTAATATTAAAAATCTCACGTACTCTCAAGACAAGTCAAGAAGTGAAAATATAATAATTTTGTAGGTAAATGTCAAAATAATTCAAATTTAAATAATTAATTATGATTTGTAGGAGGAGGAAGCAAATTACATCACATTACAAAAATTACAGTTACATGTCAAAATTTATCTGATAAAAAATCCAATACACTATAATAACATTTGTGACACAGCATACTTCTCAGTTTTTGTTTAAATAAGTTAATAGGTAGATTTTTTAGCTCTTTTGGCAATTTATTAAATACAACTGGTGCCATGTGAAATACACTTTTATACATTAAGGCAGTATTCGTTTTTGGAACGCACAGACGACTTTCGTCCCTTTGGGTCCGATTGAAAGCTACTGATGCTAAAGTAAATAACTGAGGATTTTGTTTAACGAAAGCCGCTACTTCAAATATGTATAGTGAGGGTAGTGGAAGGATACTATGCTTCTTAAAGAAAGGCACGCAGCTCTCCGTTGATTTTAAACCAAACATAGCCCGAATGCATCGTTTCTGTGCCTTAAAGGCGAGATCATTGTCGGTGGAATTCCCCCAAAAAATTATTCCGTATCTGAGAACAGATGCCACTAGCCCATGATACGCAATTAAAAGGGCACTGGTGTTTATTTTGCTTGCAAGTGTATGTAAGGCATAGGCAGATTTACTAACTCGCTTGCATAATTGTTGAATATGCGGTTTCCAGGTCATTTTGTTATCAATATATAGGCCTAAAAACTTACAATCATCTACTTCCTCTATTGTTTGCATGTTAAAATTTACATTTAGGTTATTTGGTGCTGGTAAACGCTGTCTAAAGTACATTAATTTAGTTTTGCTTAAGTTGGCTTTCAGATTATTAATAATAAGCCAATTCATAACAGAGCTCAATGTGTTATTTATGTCATCCTTAAAAGTATTTATGTCTTTACATTTTATCGTTACTGTACTGTCATCCGCAAAAAGAGCCATAGGATTATCAGTGGCATTGGGTAGGTCATTGATGTACAATATAAAAAGTGATGGCCCCAAAACGGTTCCTTGAGGAACACCGTAGTTTAGTTGACGTACACATGATCTAAACGCTTCTTCTTTTTTTGTTAGGATATTCACTCTAGTCAATTCAGTGTATTGGTGACGGCCTTTGAGGTATGATTCAAATAACTTCAGAACATTACCTCTTATTCCATATTCATTAAGTTTGCCCACCAATATGTCATGTTCAACGTAATCAAAAGCCTGTGTCATATCCATAAAGATAGAGCAGACAGGTATTCTTTTGTCAACATTAGCCATAACAAAATCCAGAAAGTCATATATGGCCATATTTATAGATTTATTGTGTCTAAAACCTTTTTGTTCTTTTGCTAGAATATTGTTATTTTCTAAATAGTTATTAAGTTCTTTGCAAATATATTTTTCAAATATTTTGGAAATAATAGAGCATTTTGAAAGATGCTGAGATAACCCAATTTCAGGTAATGGAGTTGCAATTGCGAGCCACCAATTCGTCTTTTCTACTTTGCTACGTGTGGACGTTTGTTTTGTCTCTCTGAGAGTTTTTTTTTTCTATTATTTTGCCGTGATTTTCTGGCGATTTCTGACGATTTCTGCCATTTATTTATTTAAACTTTTCACACACAAAAAAAAGGTACAAAGGCGGACTTAATGCCTTAGGCATTCTCTACCAGTCAACCAAGGGTGGTGAAGAGATTAGATGGCAGGTGCTCTGTTACAGAGGAACAAAGAGAAAAAAAAGATAATATTTATAATTATTAAAAATATATCTAAATACATTATATAAATGAAAAAGGTAGGGTTAGACTTATAATAAACATACATACATATTTACTACAATATATACCCCCCCCCCCCCCTCTTATTATCTTGCGGGATTGTCCATTTACTGTGGCGGCCATATTTGATCCTGGTGTTGTGTCTCTCTCGGATTCCCCGAAGGTGGCGCGAATCGGTCGTCGGGTCTCTGCAGTGCTCGCAACAATCGTGAGTACAAGCATACAAACGGAGAATCATTTGGTGGGATTCGAACTTGTGACACCCTGCGTGGGCGCTCTGTGCGGGCGCGTCTCGGATTACATGCAGGAAACGTAAACAGCCAGAATGCGTGTTTACTGACAATTTAAACGCACTTGCTTCCGAGCTAAGATCGACCTTGAAGTCTTTTCGCAGCAATGTTGACTCCAGCCTGGCCGCTATCAACTCCAGCATTGTTGAGATGAAAAGCGACTTAGAAGTTCTCACCACGCACACTACAGAAATTCGTAATGAAATCAACGTTCTGCGTGCAGAACAGGAAGCTTTCAAACGGCAGATGATAGCCCTAGATGGTAGGAACAAGGACTTGACTCAACGCGTCGACTCATTAGAAGGTTCGCTTCAGTTTACCTCAAATCAATGCGATGATGTCTTGAAGAAGATCTCCACACTGGAAGGCTGCTTCACCTTTGCGTAACGTACTGATAGTCTAGTTGCTGAACTTGAAGCTAAAATCGATACATTAGAACAGCAAGCCAGAGCCTGTAATATTAAAGTGTGTAATGTCCCGGAGAGGCGGGGGGAGAATTTTATCACACTTATTGCATCAATTGGTGCAAAAATTAAATTTCCGATTACCCAAAACGATATTATTTCTATACATCGCGTGCCCCAGAAAACTTTGAATAAAGATAGACCCAAACACCCTTCCGGTGCTACTTCAATAAAGTGATATGCCCTATTTATATCGAGATGAGTATAAACTGTTTTACCTGTCAATCCGTATGTGAAATTTTGCAGTCTGGGTATCGGGTATCTGTCCGGTTTTGTTACCGCGTTCAGTCGCCGATAGTCTCCGCAAGGTCGTATATTCCATCCTTTTTCTGCACGACATGTAGTGGACTGGCCCACTGACTTCTAGACGGTCTACAGATTCCTAGCTCCTGCATATAGCGAAATTCTTCTTTAACTTTTTGATACTTACCTGGTGTGAGCGGTCTCGGCTTCGCGTACAGTGGTGGTCCGGTCGTATCGATGTGGTGCTTAACCGAATGCATAGGCGATGTTTCTTTAAATGATACGGGTTTAGTAATATCAGAAAATTCCTCCAACAAGTCACGAAACGGATGCGTTTCCTGTATACTTTTGATTGTTGACTCATTGTACTTTACAATGGTGCACACAGTACATAAATAAGTAACTGAATCTACTAACTTCCTATTATGTAAGTCTACTAATAGTCGATGCGTCTTTAAAAAATCTGCTCCTATTATTGGGTTTACTACGTCAGAAATTATAAACGGCCATTTAAAACTACGCCTTAACCCTAAGCTAAGTTCTAATGTTAAAACGCCAAAAGTTTTAATTTCGGTGCCGTTGGCAGCAAAAAGCTTATAACTACATTCATGGTTACGTTTTTTAGAGCTAACTTTGGTGACTGGTATCACCGATACATTGGCACCTATATCAATAAGAAAATCCATACCATTTTTCGAATCCGTTACACACAAGCGATGGTTTTTGTTGACGTTGATGCATGCTATCACCGCCTCGGGCTGCACCCTCTTCAGTTTTCCTGTTTGTTTAACTTCGCCCAGTTACATGATGACTCGCATCGCCGTGCTGAGTCGCGGTACCGAAATTGGTATCGGCATAACCAGTCCGGATTGCTCCGTGTCCGCTGCGGTGTTTGGGACCTTTGACGAGAGCGGGAACGATTATGCCTCCATCGTCCTCTACCACTGTGTTGTTGGCGCTGACCAATGCTGTTTACCTCGTTGCGCAGTGTCTTGAGCTCTAACGACATGTTCCTTAGCTGGCTTAGTAGCTCTATGTTCACATCTACCGTAGCTGAAGTAGGTGCTGATGTATGGGCGTGCTTTGCATCTACTGCGGAAAGCTCCCCGTTACGCAGATTGTCCATGATCTTATCGGCCATATCTGCAAGGTCGTTCAATTTGGTGTCTGATTTGTTAGTGGCCAGTATTGCGCGAACCCACGCTGGTAGCCGTGTCAACCATAGGTTCTGTTCGCAACACTGCCCAAGTGACATGTCAAATTTTTGTTCCGTATTTTAAAATTAATTTTAATTAGTAATTAAGTTAAATTAAGTTCTAATTAAAAAAAAAAATGTAATAATAATAACTTAATAATATGATTTGCATGTGATTTGAAATTCAATATTGTAAAATTATTTTGTAAATGCATGGAATAAAAAGGCTTTTTAATTTTTTTAATTTTAATTTAATTTAATAAGTTCTAATTTCATGTGTAAACGTAATATAACTACATAAATACTCAGGATTATTGTTTTCCTGTAAATCTATCAAGATAAAATAGTGTTTGGTTACACACCGGTAACCTAAAAGCAACAGCTGACGTTCGAACTACGGGATTTTAACGGGGAGTATTGCTTTACTTTTACTTTATAATAACACACAATAGTCACTTTAACTCTGTTACACGTCCTCGTTAAGTCTTAACATAAATAGTTCGGTGATTTAGCACTCTGTATTGGGTCTAAATCGCATTATTTACATAGTAGGAAACGATACTTAGCGAAGATTCCGTTAGTCTTATTCTAATCTTTATTATAATATTATAACTCTAAAAACGTTCAAGATCGTTATTTCTTTTATTGCAATATCGTTATAAGTACTTAATAACTTTAATCAAATAAATAGAAAACTAAGCAACCTACCCACATAAGGAAAAGTAAAATCCAAAGGCATCAAAATTTTACATTCTATTTGATAATATAGCTTTGATAATAGCTCTTCAAGCCAATTCAGTAGCCTACCTTATTTCACCACTGAACAACGCTAACTTCTCCCATTTTCCCTTTCATTTCCACCTTTATTTTATTTGTCTGTCCTACTTCTTCTCACCGTTTCTTTATTCTAATTTCAGTAACAAATCCTGAAACCATGCCTGTGATGACCCGTAAGGCTACTGCTCAGGATATGGAGCTTAAATTGAGAACGGCCCTCCAAAATTTGAAGCATCGCAACTCCAATGTAATCAATTATTACAAGAGAATGATGAAAGTGAGGAGGAAGTTAAGAAGATAGTCAACAAAAACTCAAGCCTTAAACGGGAGCTAGTAGACCTACATCAGCAATATCTGAATGTTGTTGATGAACGCGATCAACTGAAGGTGCTCACGGATGGTTTCAGTAACTGTAGTAACTTGTTTGAGGAGGCTTTAAGCAAAGTTAGGGACCTTGAAGACGAATTAACTCATCACACCTCATTACATCTTAGAGAAAGAAATAGAATGTACTCAGGTTCAAGAAACTAACCACTTGTATAATGAATTATTAAATACTAATTGTAACCCTCATTCCATAGTAACTATTGACCTTACTGAAGATTCCTTGCTGAAACAGAATTACAGTTATAAAGTTAGTCATAAGAAAATTAAAAAATATGCAAGACTAAATAGAATTATTAAAAAATGTAATAGAATTAGGAAACAACAAAAACACTTTTCCAAAAATATTCCACAGAGGAAAGAACGTGTTGCTTTAATCAATAAATTAAAAAATTATGAAATCAAATTAGAAGACAGCAGAAAAATTTATGAAATTGATACACAGCGCTTGCAGCATGACATACAGGTACTGGAGGACAGACTTAGTTCCCTTTACATTAAATATGTGGGTTCAAAGAACCAAATTAAAGAACATATTCTTGCTGCAAATGAGCTAGTTATGTGTCAGTGTATTTGTCAGAAGGTTCCAAACCCTGATGCTGTCCAGCCTGAGGTAACGGAGGACCCGTCCCAGACTGAGAGTTTGTCTCAAGACTGTATCCTCAGCCAAGATTCGTAGAAGCCTGAGATTGGTAGTTCTCCATCTTTCAGTAGTCATGACTGTTATCATTCAGTTATGTTCTCAGATAGTATAGGTTTAGGTAAATTAATTAGTAACAACCTGTGTTATTCTACTCAAAATTATTGTGTGCCAGGGTCAACCTACAAACAAATAATGGCATCAGTCACAGGAAATGTATATAATCCTAAAACTAACATTACTGTATTCATAGGTAATAGTTCTAAAGTAAAAAAAGATGAAATCACTGACTGTGTAGCGGAGTTGTTGAAGTTAAATTGTAGTAAAATAATATTGTGTGCTTTCCCATATTTTGAAAGATTGACAAATAGACAAAACAATTATATTCATATGCTTAATAAGCATATGCATTTCTTAGTTAGTCATTATAGTGACAAGTTTAAATTTCTTGACACCAACATTTTTGTTGAACACTTAAAATCGACTAGGGATACTGTGTATCTGCCTGTTAGTTTTAGACACATAATAGCAAGGCTATTATCATTTTATATAAACTCAGACATAAGTAGTATGTCGAAGTCTTGTGTTATTAACACCACAATGGTTAGTAATATTACTAACTAGCTGCTGCCCGCGGCTTCGCCCGCGTGAGTGTCGGAAATTACCCCAAAGATTCCATGGGTTTTAAGTATAAATATTGAGTTTCGAGTTAATCGGACAGCGCGTTAAAATTCTTCCATACAAACACTGACACCCCCAACCCCCCTTTAGGGGGTAATTTAGAAAAACATGAACTACAAACTTTATAATTTATTTAGATAACTATTCGTGCGAAGTTTCATGTTTATTACCTCAAGGAATAAGATTTTTCCTACAAACTTTCATCCCTTATTTTACCCCCTTAGGGGTTGAATTTCGAAAAATCCTGATACACGTTATTCTTAATTTTTGAGTTTAAGTATAAATATTGAGTTTCGAGTTAATCGGACAGCGCGTTAAAATTCTTCCATACAAACTTTGACACCCCCCAACCCCCCTTTAGGGGTTGAATTTCAAAAATGCTTCCTTATTCCTTGCCTACATTATAAAGGGAACCTCTGTGCAAAATTTCAGCTTTCTAGGTCCAAGGGTTTGGGCTGGGCGTTGATGAGTCAGTCAGTCAGGACTTGTCTTTTTATTAATAGGTAAGTATAGATATAGATAGTAGGATAGGATATTTTTCCGGGATAAAAAGTACCCAGTGTGGTGCCCAGGATATTAAAGAATAATTGTACCAAGTTTCATCGTAATCGAACCGGTAGTTTTTGCGTGATGCCTGAACAAACAGACAGACAGACAGACAGACAGACAGACAAAAAAATTTTTAATCAAATTTTTGGGTTCGGTGTCGGTCTAGTAACACCCCCTGCCATTTATTTTTTTGATATTTTCAATGTACAGAATTTTCACTTCTACAGATTTATTATAAGTATAGATAATAAGGTGGTGAACCAGAATAAATGTAGCTCAAATGCTATAAGTATGTATACAGATTGTACGAAGGAGGTTCCATTACCCTCACTCAATATGAGCTCACTGCCTGGTGATGACATTGAGGTCTTGGGGTCAACTCCGGATAGTCATTTAAACTAGTTTGTAAGACAACAGAAGTTACCAGTAAGAATATTCTTATACCTAACTTCAACAAGGTTTCTTCTGGCTCTAAAATAAGTAATTACTTAAAAGGAGATCAGCAGAATGCCTTGAAATTATTTCATCAAAATATTCAAGGTATTTCTTCCAAATTATTAGAAATTGAAATGTTTTTAGAAAAAACAAAGTTTGACATTGTTTGTTTTACTGAACATTGGTTAAAGGATTACCAAATGCTAATTAACTTTGAGAACTATAGTATGGGCAGTTGTTTTAACCGTAAATCTATGCTACGTGGAGGTTCTCTAATCTTGATACAAAATTGTTTAAAAACAAAGCAACGTAACGACATAGTTGATTTATCAGTTGAACATTGCATCGAACTGTCCTGTGTTGAGCTGGATAAGCATGTGGTAGTGTGCGTGTACAGACCCCCTAATTATCAGAGCTTTTCTTTATTTGAGTCAATAATGGAAGATGTCCTAGCGAAACTTGCATCCAGTAACAAAGCCGCAATTATTTGTGGTGATTTTAATACTAATATTCTGGAAGATAACTTAAATACCAGTAGGTTATTAAGCCTTTTTAAATCGTTCAATTTATCTAATATTTTTATCTTGGTATCCTAACGATAGCTTAGGATTAGCGAAGCTTTCACGTAAATTAGTCACTTTACTGTCCTTGGTTACTGCACACCGAATGCAAACTTTAGCAAAAATTTATATAAATAACATCCAAATTCATACTGATAAGATCACTCTCTCAATCTCAACAATCTCTTCGGACGAAGCCATCGTATAATTATGATCGAACTTCACGTACAGGTAAGTTCGTTTAATCATAAATTAAATTGGAAAAAACAGATTAATGTACTGAGTAAAAAAATCAGCAGCTCGTCGTATGCCCTCTATAAACTAGCTCCTACTGTCAATTCAAACACCTTACTAACGGCCTATTACGGACTTGTTGAATCTTTATTGAGATTTGGGATAATTTTCTGGGGCAATTCAACGAACAAAGACACAGTGTTCAAAGCACAAAAGCGTTGTGTGCGGGCCATGTTTGGATTGCAAACTATGGATAGTTGTAGACCAATGTTCATAAAGCACAGAATTTTAACACTTCCGTCACTCTACATATTGGAAATAGCTGTATTTGTGAAAAGTAATCCTCAATGGTTTCCTCTTTTGTCAAATAATTCCGACAGAAATAGACGTGAGAAGTGAAATAGGCTTTGGGTACAGTCACCCTCGGCCAAAACAGCACTTCTAAGAAAAAGTGTTGTATGCATGGCACCGATAATATACAATAAAATTCCAAATGACATGATAATATACAATAAAATTCCAATTGAATTTTAATTTATTTAAGAAAACACTTAAAAAACTGCTTACTGATAAGTGTTACTATAACATTGTTGATTTTTTAAATGATAAGTTTTGAATTTTATTGTTGATTTAATTTCGTTATAATTATATTAACATATTTTATGTGCAATTAATATTGACCATTGTATTATTGACTATTTTTTGCACTGTCTCTAATTTTAGTATATGACATTATTATTTCATTTATAATTGCCAATAAAATTGCAAACAAATATTTTGTACGCCGATTGAGGCAAAGCATGTTGGTCCAGTATAATTATGTTTCCATCTATATGTGCATATTCATGTATCATGTTACACATGTTTTAACAAATAAATTTATCTTTATCTTTATCTTTACAACCGTTGAATCATGCACTATTAACAAGTCTGTTGACAGTTTCTATGTCAATAATATCAGTTACGCAGATGACATGGTGCTGCTGAGCGCGTCAATCTGCGGTTTGAGAAAATTGGTTGCTCAATGTGAGGCGTATGCTAAGGTTCATGGCTTGGCATACAACACTAAGAAGTCAGAGATCATGGTCTTTGAGGCTGGGGGTAAGAGTCCGGATGCAGTACCGCCCGTATTACTTTATGGAACACCTTTGCAGAGAGTCTACAGGTTTAAGTATCTTGGTCATATATTAACTCCCAACCTCAAAGACGATGATGACATTGAACGGGAGCGGAGGGCGTTGTCGGTTAGAGTGAACATGTTGGCTCGCAGGTTTGCACGATGCGCACTTCCCGTCAAAATCACACTCTTTCGAGCCTACTGTACTGCTTTTTACACGTGCAGCCTGTGGGCTAGATATACGCAAAGATCGCACAACGCTCTCCGCGTTCAATATAACAATGCTTTTAGGATACTGGTGGGGCTGCCCCGTTTCTGTAGTGCGTCAGGGATGTTCGCAGATGCGCATGTAGATTGCTTTTACGCAACAATGCGTAAAAGGTGCGCTTCCCTGGTGCGCAGGGTGTGGAGCAGCTCCAACAGTGTCTTAAGCTTGGTTGCGAGTCGCCTGGACTGTATGTACGTGGGTCACTGTTGTGCCGTCTCTCATGGGATGTCGCAACGGTGACCAACCGTTATTTCTTGTGTTGTTTTTCTTGTTTTTTGTTGTGCTTACTAACATAGTCGTAAGTTTTACTAACAATTTTATTGAGTCATGGTTACTCTAATAAAGAAATTCTATTCTATTCTATTCTATAGACATAACCATTATATTTTTATTTGTGTGTCTCTCATGATGTATAGGTTTCTTGATAATAATTATATATTTTTTCCGATACAGATAAACGATAAATAAATCGTGACAGTGTGTGATGAACTAACAGTAGATTTCTTTGTTGTTTCAGTAAAAAAACCAATGCTGGTAACGATATATTCGGTATCAGTAACAACCACGGAACTGACACCGAGCTCAAAGAAGGTTCATCGAACATAGCATGTCTCCCATCATTCTTCGTGAACCGAGTGGCCAACGGCTGCGAGCGCCGAGCAGCGAGCACCGACGGAGAGTACTACATCGACTGCAAGGTGTATAAGGCTGACGACGCACACCACACTGACTCCCTGGAGCTGTGGAAGAAGGCGCTCATCCGACTCAAGTTCCAGACCGATACGGATTCTCCTCAGTGGCGAAAACTACAAGAGTTCGTACGTTCGGCTGATATGTTGTTCCTTGAAAAACTAATGTTTTATGACCAAAAAACCAAATAACTAGAAAGACGTGTATGATTTAGGTACTATCGTCAAAACGCAATATTTTTCCTCCTAAATAAAATCTTATAAACAAACTCGCTGTTGTTCAATCATAAATTCACATAACTGCTCATTAACCAAGTCGATCGTACATTATTGAGCATTACATAGGTAGTCTGCACTACTATCCGGTTCGATAGCGCACTCGCATGATCATTGGTCGAGTACAGTAATACGCTAGCGAGTCGAGCCGATCGTTCATAATCAGACATTCTATACCACTGTCCAGTACTGGAGGACAGTACAGTAATTCACTAGAGAGTCGAGTCGAACGTACACACACAAAAAACTTAACACCTTTCAACAGGTACCGAGGTTTTTAGGTATTCGGAAATACCGTCCAGAGCGACGACGAATTTTACTTCGTTGAGCGATAGATGGAATACAGAATGTTTAAGTTATCCGAATCCGTATACTATTGGACATTCTGTCCCAACGGAGCGTAGTCGAACTGGTTCGACTGCGCGACGGGTGGGACAGAATGCCCAATAGTATACTACTAACAGCTTTTTCTTCAATGTAAGGTGCTCATTTACGTATATTGTATGTGGAGTACCTGCTATGCCGATCTGGTCGGATTTCAATCCCTTAGCTAAGCGGCAGGCACTCAATACATTGTCACGAAAAGGCACCGAGGAGAACCTAACCACAATATTTTTGGGTCTATCTTTATTCAAAGTTTTCTGGGGCACGCGATGTATAGAAATAATATCGTTTTGGGTAATCGGAAATTTAATTTTTGCACCAATTGATGCAATAAGTGTGATAAAATTCTCCCCCCGCCTCTCCGGGACATTACACACTTCAATATTACAGGCTCTGGCTTGCTGTTCTAATGTATCGATTTTAGCTTCAAGTTCAGCAACTAGACTATCAGTACGTTACGCAAAGGTGAAGCAGCCTTCCAGTGTGGAGATCTTCTTCAAGACATCATCGCATTGATTTGAGGTAAACTGAAGCGAACCTTCTAATGAGTCGACGCGTTGAGTCAAGTCCTTGTTCCTACCATCTAGGGCTATCATCTGCCGTTTGAAAGCTTCCTGTTCTGCACGCAGAACGTTGATATCATTACGAATTTCTGTTTTACATTAGTTACTTATTTACATTAGTTACCTATTTATTTTTCAATATATACAAATGTTTTTCAAATTAATTGGTGCTTTGTAAACCATGTAACAAATAGATAATTTTATTTGTTACGTTATTTCTTTGGAATAGAAAACCTTACATACTTTCCTTCATGTACAGTGATACATCTTAAAAGTCAAACTTGTACAATTAATAACTTAGGCAATTTTTTTCTTACAGTCTCATTAGACCATACGAGTTATTTTGTTACAGTTTCTTTATTTAACATTATAAGTGTATAATTACAGGTCTACGACACTATCCTTTCGAAATGACTGAGATTAAAGAACTTAAAAAGAAGTGAAGCAGTTATAAAGGAAGATTAACAATCGCGTTGTCTCGGGTATAAATAGCCGCTCCGCTCGACTGCATTCCGTTGCACAAAAAGAGAAAGGAGGTCACGCCGTTCTCACGATTTCTAAAGTGCAACTGCATTCTTGCGCGGTCAATAGGATGCAGTTTATCGAGGTCGGTAAATGTTGCTTTCTCGAGAAACCCTGCATATAAAAGCCCTGCATTTTTAATTTTTAATCATACGTTTGTTGGGTTGGTTTGGTGCAGGACATGCCTTGCAAGTTTTCCGAAATGTCTTCTCGTTCTGGTGATTTGGTCGAGCCAGTGGATATGTCAGTGGAAAAGTCTGACCCTAAGCCTTCGTCTTTGGTTACTGGTGAGAATATACCTTCTACTTCTGGTTCTCGGCGTGCTGCTGATCTGTGTTTGGACGGCTTTGAATCCGAAGTTGACATGTTCGATGACGAGGAATCTTCTGCGCTGATTGACCAATTTTATCAAGACTTGCGTAAATGTGGTTCTTATTGGACCCGTTTACGTGTGACCTTTATTACTCCGCGACTGACATCATATCATCTGTGTTCTCGCTGTGCTGGTATTTTTTTGTATAATTGTAATACGTATATATATTATGATTGTGTATCTTTCCATAAGGACTGTTTTCGTAGTGGCTATTTTTGTACATTTTGTATCTGAATCTAAGGTTAAACTTAGATTCAGATGACACATTTAGAATTTATCAGAGACTAAAAGAAAAAATACAAAGGTATGATTACAGTGAAAGAGTAAAACAACATCGCCCAGCACCGTACGATCCACACAAAGAAGGTGATTTATAAAAATACATACAATTTCGCATTACAAAATGTACAAAAATAGCCACTACGAAAACAGTCCTTATGGAAAGATACACAATCATAATATATATACGTATTACAATTATACAAAAAAATACCAGCACAGCGAGAACACAGATGATATGATGTCAGTCGCGGAGTAATAAAGGTCACACGTAAACGGGTCCAATAAGAACCACATTTACGCAAGTCTTGATAAAATTGGTCAATCAGCGCAGAAGATTCCTCGTCATCGAACATGTCAACTTCGGATTCAAAGCCGTCCAAACACAGATCAGCAGCACGCCGAGAACCAGAAGTAGAAGGTATATTCTCACCAGTAACCAAAGACGAAGACTTAGGGTCAGACTTTTCCACTGACATATCCACTGGCTCGACCAAATCACCAGAACGAGAAGACATTTCGGAAAACTTGCAAGGCATGTCCTGCACCAAACCAACCCAACAAACGTATGATTAAAAATTAAAAATGCAGGGCTTTTATATGCAGGGTTTCTCGAGAAAGCAACATTTACCGACCTCGATAAACTGCATCCTATTGACCGCGCAAGAATGCAGTTGCACTTTAGAAATCGTGAGAACGGCGTGACCTCCTTTCTCTTTTTGTGCAACGGAATGCAGTCGAGCGGAGCGGCTATTTATACCCGAGACAACGCGATTGTTAATCTTCCTTTATAACTGCTTCACTTCTTTTTAAGTTCTTTAATCTCAGTCATTCCGAAAGGATAGTGTCGTAGACCTGTAATTATACACTTATAATGTTAAATAAAGAAACTGTAACAAAATAACTCGTATGGTCTAATGAGACTGTAAGAAAAAAATTGCCTAAGTTATTAATTGTACAAGTTTGACTTTTAAGATGTATCACTGTACATGAAGGAAAGTATGTAAGGTTTTCTATTCCAAAGAAATAACGTAACAAATAAAATTATCTATTTGTTACATGGTTTACAAAGCACCAATTAATTTGAAAAACATTTGTATATATTGAAAAATAAATAGGTAACTAATGTAAATAAGTAACTAATGTAAAACAGAAATTCGTAATGATATCAACGTTCTGCGTGCAGAACAGGAAGCTTTCAAACGGCAGATGATAGCCCTAGATGGTAGGAACAAGGACTTGACTCAACGCGTCGACTCATTAGAAGGTTCGCTTCAGTTTACCTCAAATCAATGCGATGATGTCTTGAAGAAGATCTCCACACTGGAAGGCTGCTTCACCTTTGCGTAACGTACTGATAGTCTAGTTGCTGAACTTGAAGCTAAAATCGATACATTAGAACAGCAAGCCAGAGCCTGTAATATTGAAGTGTGTAATGTCCCGGAGAGGCGGGGGGAGAATTTTATCACACTTATTGCATCAATTGGTGCAAAAATTAAATTTCCGATTACCCAAAACGATATTATTTCTATACATCGCGTGCCCCAGAAAACTTTGAATAAAGATAGACCCAAAAATATTGTGGTTAGGTTCTCCTCGGTGCCTTTTCGTGACAATGTATTGAGTGCCTGCCGCTTAGCTAAGGGATTGAAATCCGACCAGATCGGCATAGCAGGTACTCCACATACAATATACGTAAATGAGCACCTTACATTGAAGAAAAAGCTGTTAGTAGTATACTATTGGGCATTCTGTCCCACCCGTCGCGCAGTCGAACCAGTTCGACTACGCTCCGTTGGGACAGAATGTCCAATAGTATACGGATTCGGATAACTTAAACATTCTGTATTCCATCTATCGCTCAACGAAGTAAAATTCGTCGTCGCTCTGGACGGTATTTCCGAATACCTAAAAACCTCGGTACCTGTTGAAAGGTGTTAAGTTTTTTGTGTGTGTACGTTCGACTCGACTCTCTAGTGAATTACTGTACTGTCCTCCAGTACTGGACAGTGGTATAGAATGTCTGATTATGAACGATCGGCTCGACTCGCTAGCGTATTACTGTACTCGACCAATGATCATGCGAGTGCGCTATCGAACCGGATAGTAGTGCAGACTACCTATGTAATGCTCAATAATGTACGATCGACTTGGTTAATGAGCAGTTATGTGAATTTATGATTGAACAACAGCGAGTTTGTTTATAAGATTTTATTTAGGAGGAAAAATATTGCGTTTTGACGATAGTACCTAAATCATACACGTCTTTCTAGTTATTTGGTTTTTTGGTCATAAAACATTAGTTTTTCAAGGAACAACATATCAGCCGAACGTACGAACTCTTGTAGTTTTCGCCACTGAGGAGAATCCGTATCGGTCTGGAACTTGAGTCGGATGAGCGCCTTCTTCCACAGCTCCAGGGAGTCAGTGTGGTGTGCGTCGTCAGCCTTATACACCTTGCAGTCGATGTAGTACTCTCCGTCGGTGCTCGCTGCTCGGCGCTCGCAGCCGTTGGCCACTCGGTTCACGAAGAATGATGGGAGACATGCTATGTTCGATGAACCTTCTTTGAGCTCGGTGTCAGTTCCGTGGTTGTTACTGATACCGAATATATCGTTACCAGCATTGGTTTTTTTACTGAAACAACAAAGAAATCTACTGTTAGTTCATCACACACTGTCACGATTTATTTATCGTTTATCTGTATCGGAAAAAATATATAATTATTATCAAGAAACCTATACATCATGAGAGACACACAAATAAAAATATAATGGTTATGTCTATAGAATAGAATAGAATAGAATTTCTTTATTAGAGTAACCATGACTCAATAAAATTGTTAGTAAAACTTACGACTATGTTAGTAAGCACAACAAAAAACAAGAAAAACAACACAAGAAATAACGGTTGGTCACCGTTGCGACATCCCATGAGAGACGGCACAACAGTGACCCACGTACATACAGTCCAGGCGACTCGCAACCAAGCTTAAGACACTGTTGGAGCTGCTCCACACCCTGCGCACCAGGGAAGCGCACCTTTTACGCATTGTTGCGTAAAAGCAATCTACATGCGCATCTGCGAACATCCCTGACGCACTACAGAAACGGGGCAGCCCCACCAGTATCCTAAAAGCATTGTTATATTGAACGCGGAGAGCGTTGTGCGATCTTTGCGTATATCTAGCCCACAGGCTGCACGTGTAAAAAGCAGTACAGTAGGCTCGAAAGAGTGTGATTTTGACGGGAAGTGCGCATCGTGCAAACCTGCGAGCCAACATGTTCACTCTAACCGACAACGCCCTCCGCTCCCGTTCAATGTCATCATCGTCTTTGAGGTTGGGAGTTAATATATGACCAAGATACTTAAACCTGTAGACTCTCTGCAAAGGTGTTCCATAAAGTAATACGGGCGGTACTGCATCCGGACTCTTACCCCCAGCCTCAAAGACCATGATCTCTGACTTCTTAGTGTTGTATGCCAAGCCATGAACCTTAGCATACGCCTCACATTGAGCAACCAATTTTCTCAAACCGCAGATTGACGCGCTCAGCAGCACCATGTCATCTGCGTAACTGATATTATTGACATAGAAACTGTCAACAGACTTGTTAATAGTGCATGATTCAACGGTTGTAAAGATAAAGATAAAGATAAATTTATTTGTTAAAACATGTGTAACATGATACATGAATATGCACATATAGATGGAAACATAATTATACTGGACCAACATGCTTTGCCTCAATCGGCGTACAAAATATTTGTTTGCAATTTTATTGGCAATTATAAATGAAATAATAATGTCATATACTAAAATTAGAGACAGTGCAAAAAATAGTCAATAATACAATGGTCAATATTAATTGCACATAAAATATGTTAATATAATTATAACGAAATTAAATCAACAATAAAATTCAAAACTTATCATTTAAAAAATCAACAATGTTATAGTAACACTTATCAGTAAGCAGTTTTTTAAGTGTTTTCTTAAATAAATTAAAATTCAATTGGAATTTTATTGTATATTATCATGTCATTTGGAATTTTATTGTATATTATCGGTGCCATGCATACAACACTTTTTCTTAGAAGTGCTGTTTTGGCCGAGGGTGACTGTACCCAAAGCCTATTTCACTTCTCACGTCTATTTCTGTCGGAATTATTTGACAAAAGAGGAAACCATTGAGGATTACTTTTCACAAATACAGCTATTTCCAATATGTAGAGTGACGGAAGTGTTAAAATTCTGTGCTTTATGAACATTGGTCTACAACTATCCATAGTTTGCAATCCAAACATGGCCCGCACACAACGCTTTTGTGCTTTGAACACTGTGTCTTTGTTCGTTGAATTGCCCCAGAAAATTATCCCAAATCTCAATAAAGATTCAACAAGTCCGTAATAGGCCGTTAGTAAGGTGTTTGAATTGACAGTAGGAGCTAGTTTATAGAGGGCATACGACGAGCTGCTGATTTTTTTACTCAGTACATTAATCTGTTTTTTCCAATTTAATTTATGATTAAACGAACTTACCTGTACGTGAAGTTCGATCATAATTATACGATGGCTTCGTCCGAAGAGATTGTTGAGATTGAGAGAGTGATCTTATCAGTATGAATTTGGATGTTATTTATATAAATTTTTGCTAAAGTTTGCATTCGGTGTGCAGTAACCAAGGACAGTAAAGTGACTAATTTACGTGAAAGCTTCGCTAATCCTAAGCTATCGTTAGGATACCAAGATAAAAATATTAGATAAATTGAACGATTTAAAAAGGCTTAATAACCTACTGGTATTTAAGTTATCTTCCAGAATATTAGTATTAAAATCACCACAAATAATTGCGGCTTTGTTACTGGATGCAAGTTTCGCTAGGACATCTTCCATTATTGACTCAAATAAAGAAAAGCTCTGATAATTAGGGGGTCTGTACACGCACACTACCACATGCTTATCCAGCTCAACACAGGACAGTTCGATGCAATGTTCAACTGATAAATCAACTATGTCGTTACGTTGCTTTGTTTTTAAACAATTTTGTATCAAGATTAGAGAACCTCCACGTAGCATAGATTTACGGTTAAAACAACTGCCCATACTATAGTTCTCAAAGTTAATTAGCATTTGGTAATCCTTTAACCAATGTTCAGTAAAACAAACAATGTCAAACTTTGTTTTTTCTAAAAACATTTCAATTTCTAATAATTTGGAAGAAATACCTTGAATATTTTGATGAAATAATTTCAAGGCATTCTGCTGATCTCCTTTTAAGTAATTACTTATTTTAGAGCCAGAAGAAACCTTGTTGAAGTTAGGTATAAGAATATTCTTACTGGTAACTTCTGTTGTCTTACAAACTAGTTTAAATGACTATCCGGAGTTGACCCCAAGACCTCAATGTCATCACCAGGCAGTGAGCTCATATTGAGTGAGGGTAATGGAACCTCCTTCGTACAATCTGTATACATACTTATAGCATTTGAGCTACATTTATTCTGGTTCACCACCTTATTATCTATACTTATAATAAATCTGTAGAAGTGAAAATTCTGTACATTGAAAATATCAAAAAAATAAATGGCAGGGGGTGTTACTAGACCGACACCGAACCCAAAAATTTGATTAAAAATTTTTTTGTCTGTCTGTCTGTCTGTTTGTTCAGGCATCACGCAAAAACTACCGGTTCGATTACGATGAAACTTGGTACAATTATTCTTTAATATCCTGGGCACCACACTGGGTACTTTTTATCCCGGAAAAATATCCTATCCTACTATCTATATCTATACTTACCTATTAATAAAAAGACAAGTCCTGACTGACTGACTCATCAACGCCCAGCCCAAACCCTTGGACCTAGAAAGCTGAAATTTTGCACAGAGGTTCCCTTTATAATGTAGGCAAGGAATAAGGAAGCATTTTTGAAATTCAACCCCTAAAGGGGGGTTGGGGGGTGTCAAAGTTTGTATGGAAGAATTTTAACGCGCTTTCCGATTAACTCGAAACTCAATATTTATACTTAAACTCAAAAATTAAGAATAACGTGTATCAGGATTTTTCGAAATTCAACCCCTAAGGGGGTAAAATAAGGGATGAAAGTTTGTAGGAAAAATCTTATTCCTTGAGGTAATAAACATGAAACTTCGCACGAATAGTTATCTAAATAAATTATAAAGTTTGTAGTTCATGTTTTTCTAAATTACCCCCTAAAGGGGGGTTGGGGGTGTCAGTGTTTGTATGGAAGAATTTTAACGCGCTGTCCGATTAACTCGAAACTCAATATTTATACTTAAAACCCATGGGATCTTTGGGGTAATTTCCGACACTCACGCGGGCGAAGCCGCGGGCAGCAGCTAGTTAGTAATATTACTAACCATTGTGGTGTTAATAACACAAGACTTCGACATACTACTTATGTCTGAGTTTATATAAAATGATAATAGCCTTGCTATTATGTGTCTAAAACTAACAGGCAGATACACAGTATCCCTAGTCGATTTTAAATGTTCAACAAAAATGTTGGTGTCAAGAAATTTAAACTTGTCACTATAATGACTAACTAAGAAATGCATATGCTTATTAAGCATATGAATATAATTGTTTTGTCTATTTGTCAATCTTTCAAAATATGGGAAAGCACACAATATTATTTTACTACAATTTAACTTCAACAACTCCGCTACACAGTCAGTGATTTCATCTTTTTTTACTTTAGAACTATTACCTATGAATACAGTAATGTTAGTTTTAGGATTATATACATTTCCTGTGACTGATGCCATTATTTGTTTGTAGGTTGACCCTGGCACACAATAATTTTGAGTAGAATAACACAGGTTGTTACTAATTAATTTACCTAAACCTATACTATCTGAGAACATAACTGAATGATAACAGTCATGGCTACTGAAAGATGGAGAACTACCAATCTCAGGCTTCTACGAATCTTGGCTGAGGATACAGTCTTGAGACAAACTCTCAGTCTGGGACGGGTCCTCCGTTACCTCAGGCTGGACAGCATCAGGGTTTGGAACCTTCTGACAAATACACTGACACATAACTAGCTCATTTGCAGCAAGAATATGTTCTTTAATTTGGTTCTTTGAACCCACATATTTAATGTAAAGGGAACTAAGTCTGTCCTCCAGTACCTGTATGTCATGCTGCAAGCGCTGTGTATCAATTTCATAAATTTTTCTGCTGTCTTCTAATTTGATTTCATAATTTTTTAATTTATTGATTAAAGCAACACGTTCTTTCCTCTGTGGAATATTTTTGGAAAAGTGTTTTTGTTGTTTCCTAATTCTATTACATTTTTTAATAATTCTATTTAGTCTTGCATATTTTTTAATTTTCTTATGACTAACTTTATAACTGTAATTCTGTTTCAGCAAGGAATCTTCAGTAAGGTCAATAGTTACTATGGAATGAGGGTTACAATTAGTATTTAATAATTCATTATACAAGTGGTTAGTTTCTTGAACCTGAGTACATTCTATTTCTTTCTCTAAGATGTTAATGCGACTATTAGCATGAGTTAATTCGTCTTCAAGGTCCCTAACTTTGCTTAAAGCCTCCTCAAACAAGTTACTACAGTTACTGAAACCATCCGTGAGCACCTTCAGTTGATCGCGTTCATCAACAACATTCAGATATTGCTGATGTAGGTCTACTAGCTCCCGTTTAAGGCTTGAGTTTTTGTTGACTATCTTCTTAACTTCCTCCTCACTTTCATCATTCTCTTGTAATAATTGATTACATTGGAGTTGCGATGCTTCAAATTTTGGAGGGCCGTTCTCAATTTAAGCTCCATATCCTGAGCAGTAGCCTTACGGGTCATCACAGGCATGGTTTCAGGATTTGTTACTGAAATTAGAATAAAGAAACGGTGAGAAGAAGTAGGACAGACAAATAAAATAAAGGTGGAAATGAAAGGGAAAATGGGAGAAGTTAGCGTTGTTCAGTGGTGAAATAAGGTAGGCTACTGAATTGGCTTGAAGAGCTATTATCAAAGCTATATTATCAAATAGAATTATACAGATCGGACTAACTTACCTAGTGACGTCCGATCCTTAATTATGTGAAGTAATCTCGTCCTCATTGTACACTATGTAGTTTGCACTCGTTGCACTACTACGCTATCACATTATTTAAAGATGAAATACTTCATCCTAAAACAAAAAATGTTATCTGTGGTCCACTCGCTGGCGGGCCCGCATGACGTCTGTCAAATCATTCTTTCAAAGCATATGAACGGGACTTCACGATGACCGGTACGGGCATCGTATAGTCCATACAGCACAACACAACTTTTAGAAGGGGTTTAGATAAGGCAATCCAATACACATAGGTATATATGTAGGTTGATTATCTGGGAGGGGTTGGGATACAATGAGGACGAGATTACTTCACATAATTAAGGATCGGACGTGACTAGGTAAGTTAGTCCGATCTGTATAATTATGCTTCATAATCTCGTCCTCTTTGTACACTATGTAGATGTTCAAAGAATAAAGTTGTGTTGGTAACCAGTTCAGCATTATTTACCAACTGAACATTATAACTTACCATGTTATTCCAAGTCTCATTATAAATGTATTTCTATTTAAAAATCAGTCTTCCATTAAGTTAAAGACATACTTAGTTACTTACCTAACTTTAAAATTCTCTAATTAGATACTATGAGTCCTGGAATTCTTATTCAGTCTTGAATCAACCATGTCATTAATAATCCTATACTTACAAACATCAATTATATATAAACAGACAATTAACATTGACATAAAATGTAATATTTTTTTATGAGCAGCCACTCTCTATAGAGCACACAGCCTGGGCAAAAGCATTAGGACCACAATCAAAAATTTGTGATCCAATCAGCAGCTCTTCTTATGACCTCAACATCGATACCTCCCTTAGAGGCCTTTAAGGTAGAGGTATGGCTGTCTATGTGAATTTAGAAACATCTATTCTACTACTGGGCACAAAAATTTTGTTTTATCCATCCACAAATGGTTAGATTAGAGGCGGCATGAAAAGATTTTCTTATGGATATAATTAATGATTTAAAATCTTGTCTTATACTCTTAGTAAAATCTGGATAGAACAAAGAGGGTTGTGGCAGGCCAGATAGATAAATTCTCTTAAAAAAATTAAAAAAATATCAAGTTCGGTTGAGATCTTCCAGGTGCAGAAGTTTCAAATATTTCTGGTATCTATAAGATCATAATTATCCTTATTATAAGAAATGTTATCTATATTAATGAGTGATAAGGTTGAATTCAATGTACAATTACAAGAGCTATTATGGTTACATTTTTTTTGGTTTGTAATATTCTAAACCAAAGGTTTAATTATGAAAGATATTAGATAACCCCGTATGTTACTGGAGTCCCAAAATTATATCATGTTTGGGGTTCTTTGCTCTTATTTCAATTATAATTACCTACCCTAAGAAACCTTGATACTCTACTCATCTGTGTCAGCTAATAGTAATAGTCGGTAATTTCTCCAGTTTCAGTTATATAATTATAACTCATTCAATACCATTAGGGAGTGAGCCATAAGACAATCCTTGATTAAACTTAGTGGTTAATAATAATATCACCACGGTGAATGAGCCTGCCAATATCTTGACTCTGTCAGAAGTGAATCCACTGATCTAACAGATTCATATAGCTTTCTTGCTTTGCTAGACAAGAAAGTTAGCACTATATTAATTAAAGGGATTGGTGTTCCTCTTCTCAGGGAATCGTTCCTGATAATATTGCGGCCAATCAGTGTCAGAGACTCCTGCGCAATGGGTGTGGATGTCCCATTTTATAGTGAATGCATCTACTGAGCATGCACCTGGATCAGGGAGCCATGATGTCATTCTGACACTTAGTATTGGACTTTTTGCAAACAGGTTTAACTGGGGCTGACCCAGTTTAATAACAATTGACTAGAAAAGACCTGCAGGTCTTCCATTCAATTTCTATGTTAGGATGTCTAGATTCTAGATTTACCATAGTGTTTTCTTTGGAACTAATATAAGATGCAAGAGCTCATATTTGTCTTTCCTTGCACCATTGCCATAACTGTCTAGCTAAGCTTTAGGTGAGTATAGCAAGTACCACCCATCTTATTGATATAGGCTATGACTGTTGTGATATCTGTTCTAGGTAATACATCATAGTATCTGAGTTTGCTTGCAATTGTTTTGATCCTTACCTGCTGTTAAAAGTTCAAGGTAATTTATATGGAACTTTTTATCATAACATACCAGGCCCAGTCAGTTTGAGAAGCAACAGAGAATATTTCAAGAAAAAAGTCAAATTGTTTAATTATATTGTGGTTCGTTGAAATGTGAGACAACCTTTGCAAATAAATGATTTTGGATTTGATTCTAGTTCTATTGTATTTGCAAATAATTTATTTTGAATTTTAATCTAGTTCTATTGTATTTGATAATAATTGAATTTGGATTTTTTAATAAGAACACCTCTGCCCAGCCCTCTGAGGAATACAGGCGATATGTTATTATAAATTTGAATTATAAACCAGTTCTGGCCTTGTTATTTTCATTGTTATTCTTTAAGGCTACTAACTGTTGTGTGTGACCTTTCATGATCTTGGTGTAAAGCCCTCTACAGCTGGGCATGTAGCAACAAAGATACCTAGTAATTAGGCAAACTCTATTATTTGCATCTCCTTTTGGATGGAGTGTCTAAGTGAAATGGCAAACTGGACTGATTCAACAAGAAACCTAGATACTGGCTGGGTTCTAGGGCACCCTTTCCAGTTTCCAATATTAATAATAAGTCCTAGATTTAGACACATTTTCTATGCAGTTTGCCTATGAATCAGCAAGGCACAGAATATTGTCAGGATATAATTATGAAAGACAACCCATGATCCCAGCGAACACACATGGTGCTGTGCTAAGCCCGAATGCGAGGCATGTAGGCTCTTACAATGTATCTTAAAACAGAAACTGGAGATATCTTCTAACATATTTTCTTATGGGTAACAAATATAGGCAAAAAACCATAATAGCTGTCCTTAAGTCCACCAGTTTAAAGTGGTATGTGGCACCATAGTTATTTAAAGTGCCATCTGATTTTAGTAAAAATATACTGAAGTTGTTATTAAGAAGTTTGAACTGGAAACTCAGTAAAGGGTAGTTTATAACCCTTGATTCACAAATGTGTGGTTAGATAAGTAGCAATACAACCATGCATAACTTTAGAGAAATACTGCAATCCACCACTCCGTATCTGAGCCAGTGACAATCCTAGATCTGACAATGTTTGGTGGCATTGAATTTATCTTGAAACTTAAAAATACCTGTTAGGTATCGGTGCCCACTCCATCAATTCTTTCATATCCTTATAAAGTTGGGTAGGGTTAAGGATCTTCATGTGATGCAATCATGATAAATGACACACAGTAGTCACTCCCTCGGGAGGCTATTAAACTGTTCAGGACCTTGTCAATGGACATAATGGCAGCCCCTGTATTCTGCCCCCCTGATCCTTTGTTCCCATTTGATTCCACCTTCATTCACTGTTGCCCCCCCCTCCCTTTCAAACTTTGGTGGGTTCAACAGGCCACAGATTATGGGTGCTTCAGTCAGCTTAGTCTATTAATCATAACTTTTAACCACCGTATGGCCAGACTGCAATGCAGTTCCATAGGTGAACTAACCACTGCACCCTCCGAGCAGATTCTTAACACTTGAAGGCAAGGCCTGAGGTTGGGGTATAGATACCATTTTACTCTCAGTCTCCTTCCGGCTGCATTGTAGTGGAAATGAAGCAAGTACTAACACAACATATTTAACTTAAATCGTATACTGTCTGTATCGAATGACGAATATCTGTAACGAATGTAATCGTATATCTAGAATTTATTATTGTTAGTATTTTGGAATTTTTTAAGAGAACATAATGTTTTCCGATATGTAAATAAACATATAACTGGCAGCATTGAGTACGGCTATTCAGTCTGGCTGCATCAGCTTCAGTCACGTGACACACAGCCTCTCGAACGTGCTTGACTGTAGTGTCTTCCACAGAGACGAACTTCGTACTCCTCTACAAAGAATATGAGAGTAAGGTCCCAGACTGCTAAAATCCGCGGCTGATAGCTCTAGGGATGCAGCGGGGACGTGTTACGTGTTTTCACAAATAAACCATTGGCCCAAATTCACGGCTAACCTCTCGTGATATCCCTAAGGGTGCAGCAGGGACGTGTTTATAACACTGAACATAATTTTATTATAGACCATCGGCTAACCTCTCGTGAAAGCTCGTGTGGTGTCGTTCTCTTGTAAGTTATACGGCACAGTTAATGTTCTCATGGTTAACCTCTCGTGAAAACTCTTGGAGACTGCTTAGGATTCAACAGGGATGTGTTTTTCTTAACACTGAACGATATACCACCGGCTAGCCTCTCGTGAAAGCTCGTGTGGTGTCGTTCTTTGTAGTTATATAGCACAGTTAATGTTCTCATGGTTAACCTCTCGTGAAAACTCTTAGAGACTGCTAGGGATTCAGCAGGCATATGTTTTTAACACTCAACGATATAGGTACCATCGGCTAGCCTCTCGTGAAAGCTCGTGTGGTGTCGTTCTTTTATAAATATACGGCACAGTTATTGTTCTCATGGTTAGCCTCTAATGAAAACTCTAGAGACTGATGTGCGTATGGATCGCAAGGTAATTTCCGGAAAATTATTTCAACTACCGACAAATTGGTAGGTATATCGAGAAACTTACCCGAATGTCGATGAAGACTCCGCTTTCGCGTCTTCACTCAATTTTCCAGTTCTCGCAGACGTTCGTTAAGGTCCTCCATTTCTTTTTGCCACGTTTTCTTCGATGGTTTCCCATTTCGTTAAGAAATTTCGGAGTTTTTAAACGGAAACATGATTAGCGCGCGGCACAAAAAAGTACAATGATTTGACAGACGTCATGCGGGCCCGCCAGCGAGTGGACCACAGATAACATTTTTTGTTTTAGGATGAAGTATTTCATCTTTAAATAATGTGATAGCGTAGTAGTGCAACGAGTGCAAACTACATAGTGTACAATGAGGACGAGATTATGAAGCATAATGTAAAATTTTGATGCCTTTGGATTTTACTTTTCCTTATGTGGGTAGGTTGCTTAGTTTTCTATTTATTTGATTAAAGTTATTAAGTACTTATAACGATATTGCAATAATAGAAATAACGATCTTGAACGTTTTTAGAGTTATAATATTATAATAAAGATTAGAATAAGACTAACGGAATCTTCGCTAAGTATCGTTTCCTACTATGTAAATAATGCGATTTAGACCCAATACAGAGTGCTAAATCACCGAACTATTTATGTTAAGACTTAACGAGGACGTGTAACAGAGTTAAAGTGACTATTGTGTGTTATTATAAAGTAAAAGTAAAGCAATACTCCCCGTTAAAATCCCGTAGTTCGAACGTCAGCTGTTGCTTTTAGGTTACCGGTGTGTAACCAAACACTATTTTATCTTGATAGATTTACAGGAAAACAATAATCCTGAGTATTTATGTAGTTATATTACGTTTACACATGAAATTAGAACTTATTAAATTAAATTAAAATTAAAAAAATTAAAAAGCCTTTTTATTCCATGCATTTACAAAATAATTTTACAATATTGAATTTCAAATCACATGCAAATCATATTATTAAGTTATTATTATTACATTTTTTTTTTTAATTAGAACTTAATTTAACTTAATTACTAATTAAAATTAATTTTAAAATACGGAACAAAAATTTGACATGTCACTTGGGCAGTGTTGCGAACAGAACCTATGGTTGACACGGCTACCAGCGTGGGTTCGCGCAATACTGGCCACTAACAAATCAGACACCAAATTGAACGACCTTGCAGATATGGCCGATAAGATCATGGACAATCTGCGTAACGGGGAGCTTTCCGCAGTAGATGCAAAGCACGCCCATACATCAGCACCTACTTCAGCTACGGTAGATGTGAACATAGAGCTACTAAGCCAGCTAAGGAACATGTCGTTAGAGCTCAAGACACTGCGCAACGAGGTAAACAGCATTGGTCAGCGCCAACAACACAGTGGTAGAGGACGATGGAGGCATAATCGTTCCCGCTCTCGTCAAAGGTCCCAAACACCGCAGCGGACACGGAGCAATCCGGACTGGTTATGCCGATACCAATTTCGGTACCGCGACTCAGCACGGCGATGCGAGTCATCATGTAACTGGGCGAAGTTAAACAAACAGGAAAACTGAAGAGGGTGCAGCCCGAGGCGGTGATAGCATGCATCAACGTCAACAAAAACCATCGCTTGTGTGTAACGGATTCGAAAAATGGTATGGATTTTCTTATTGATATAGGTGCCAATGTATCGGTGATACCAGTCACCAAAGTTAGCTCTAAAAAACGTAACCATGAATGTAGTTATAAGCTTTTTGCTGCCAACGGCACCGAAATTAAAACTTTTGGCGTTTTAACATTAGAACTTAGCTTAGGGTTAAGGCGTAGTTTTAAATGGCCGTTTATAATTTCTGACGTAGTAAACCCAATAATAGGAGCAGATTTTTTAAAGACGCATCGACTATTAGTAGACTTACATAATAGGAAGTTAGTAGATTCAGTTACTTATTTATGTACTGTGTGCACCATTGTAAAGTACAATGAGTCAACAATCAAAAGTATACAGGAAACGCATCCGTTTCGTGACTTGTTGGAGGAATTTTCTGATATTACTAAACCCGTATCATTTAAAGAAACATCGCCTATGCATTCGGTTAAGCACCACATCGATACGACCGGACCACCACTGTACGCGAAGCCGAGACCGCTCACACCAGGTAAGTATCAAAAAGTTAAAGAAGAATTTCGCTATATGCAGGAGCTAGGAATCTGTAGACCGTCTAGAAGTCAGTGGGCCAGTCCACTACATGTCGTGCAGAAAAAGGATGGAATATACGACCTTGCGGAGACTATCGGCGACTGAACGCGGTAACAAAACCGGACAGATACCCGATACCCAGACTGCAAAATTTCACATACGGATTGACAGGTAAAACAGTTTATACTCATCTCGATATAAATAGGGCATATCACTTTATTGAAGTAGCACCGGAAGGGTGTTTGGGTCTATCTTTATTCAAAGTTTTCTGGGGCACGCGATGTATAGAAATAATATCGTTTTGGGTAATCGGAAATTTAATTTTTGCACCAATTGATGCAATAAGATAAAATTCTCCCCCCGCCTCTCCGGGACATTACACACTTTAGTATTACAGGCTCTGGCTTGCTGTTCTAATGTATCGATTTTAGCTTCAAGTTCAGCAACTAGACTATCAGTACGTTACGCAAAGGTGAAGCAGCCTTCCAGTGTGGAGATCTTCTTCAAGACATCATCGCATTGATTTGAGGTAAACTGAAGCGAACCTTCTAATGAGTCGACGCGTTGAGTCAAGTCCTTGTTCCTACCATCTAGGGCTATCATCTGCCGTTTGAAAGCTTCCTGTTCTGCACGCAGAACGTTGATTTCATTACGAATTTCTGTAGTGTGCGTGGTGAGAACTTCTAAGTCGCTTTTCATCTCAACAATGCTGGAGTTGATAGCGGCCAGGCTGGAGTCAACATTGCTGCGAAAAGACTTCAAGGTCGATCTTAGCTCGGAAGCAAGTGCGTTTAAATTGTCAGTAAACACGCATTCTGGCTGTTTACGTTTCCTGCATGTAATCCGAGACGCGCCCGCACAGAGCGCCCACGCAGGGTGTCACAAGTTCGAATCCCACCAAATGATTCTCCGTTTGTATGCTTGTACTCACGATTGTTGCGAGCACTGCAGAGACCCGACGACCGATTCGCGCCACCTTCGGGGAATCCGAGAGAGACACAACACCAGGATCAAATATGGCCGCCACAGTAAATGGACAATCCCGCAAGATAATAAGAGAGGGACCGATAAATGGCAGAAATCGTCAGAAATCGCCAGAAAATCACGGCAAAATAATAGAAAAAAAAAACTCTCAGAGAGACAAAACAAACGTCCACACGTAGCAAAGTAGAAAAGACGAATTGGTGGCTCGCAATTGCAACTCCATTACCTGAAATTGGGTTATCTCAGCATCTTTCAAAATGCTCTATTATTTCCAAAATATTTGAAAAATATATTTGCAAAGAACTTAATAACTATTTAGAAAATAACAATATTCTAGCAAAAGAACAAAAAGGTTTTAGACACAATAAATCTATAAATATGGCCATATATGACTTTCTGGATTTTGTTATGGCTAATGTTGACAAAAGAATACCTGTCTGCTCTATCTTTATGGATATGACACAGGCTTTTGATTACGTTGAACATGACATATTGGTGGGCAAACTTAATGAATATGGAATAAGAGGTAATGTTCTGAAGTTATTTGAATCATACCTCAAAGGCCGTCACCAATACACTGAATTGACTAGAGTGAATATCCTAACAAAAAAAGAAGAAGCGTATACTATATAGCGCTACTAGCGCTATACTGTTTTGTTTTATATCAATATTGATATCTCCAATCAAAGCTATTTTTTTGAAAGGGGACAGGCGTGATAGGGCACTGTCCAAGCTATTCATAAATTTGTCTATCGTCGCAAATGACGGGGATCTATAAACAGCAAGAATTGCTATAAAATTATCAATAGTGCAGAGTAGACCACTTGCTTCATCAAGACAGGGCTCAGTAACGGAGCAGTTGACGCCATCCCTCGCGAAGATGATTACACCATCATTTTGATTATAGGGATTTGAAGACTTAAAAGATGAATAACCCTGTAGATTGGGAATAGCTGATATAGTTCTGAGCCAGCATTCCGACAGTATTATGACGTCACATTTCAGTTTTATCACTGCTAAGAATGTCTGTAGCTCGTCAAAGTTCTTATATGTAACTAATGTAAATAAGTAACGAATGTAAAACAGAAATTCGTAATGATATCAACGTTCTGCGTGCAGAACAGGAAGCTTTCAAACGGCAGATGATAGCCCTAGATGGTAGGAACAAGGACTTGACTCAACGCGTCGACTCATTAGAAGGTTCGCTTCAGTTTACCTCAAATCAATGCGATGATGTCTTGAAGAAGATCTCCACACTGGAAGGCTGCTTCACCTTTGCGTAACGTACTGATAGTCTAGTTGCTGAACTTGAAGCTAAAATCGATACATTAGAACAGCAAGCCAGAGCCTGTAATATTAAAGTGTGTAATGTCCCGGAGAGGCGGGGGGAGAATTTTATCACACTTATTGCATCAATTGGTGCAAAAATTAAATTTCCGATTACCCAAAACGATATTATTTCTATACATCGCGTGCCCCAGAAAACTTTGAATAAAGATAGACCCAAACACCCTTCCGGTGCTACTTCAATAAAGTGATATGCCCTATTTATATCGAGATGAGTATAAACTGTTTTACCTGTCAATCCGTATGTGAAATTTTGCAGTCTGGGTATCGGGTATCTGTCCGGTTTTGTTACCGCGTTCAGTCGCCGATAGTCTCCGCAAGGTCGTGTGACTGTCTGTCACCTATTCCTATTTAATATCAAAATATTATATTTAAATTCAAACTAGCACAAGTTCCTGGGCCACTTAGAAACACATAAATTCTCTATTTAATGGGAAACAAGCTACGGACAAGTACCGCAAAAAGGTCGAAGGCAATAATTTAAGGAATTCTAAAGAAACTAGTAAAATATCCGATTTCTAATCTCAACTCACAATGTTAGTCCCACATCTGCTAATCATAAATGGCAATATCCAAACGGACTCTTGAAACAATTGAGAAATTGTACAAAAACGGTCATAAAGCTATTCTACGAAACTGTGAGAAGCTTGGGTGAACGTGGTATTTTTTAGGGATTGAAGGGACGGAGATGGAAAGACGGAGAGGGCACTTGGTTTGAGACCACGTTAGGCTACGGACGTAATATCCTAGGCTAGTGAATTTATAAGACTTGGTGAATACCAAGAGGCCATGTCCAAGTGGGCTGTCGTAAAATAGCTAGTATTATTTATTAAGTTTAATAATAAGTTAAACATAGTTGGGTTGAAGCCCAGATTAGAATAATGTAGTATTTAAAGTAGTATGTGTGTGTGTTTGTTGGTGCGACTGGGTGAGTCTTTCATTATAATAATTACCCGAGGCTGGTATTGTAACTAACTAAACAGACAGAGACGTGTTGCTGGGGAGTTTGTTGCGCCACTTCTTCTCTCCAGCTCAAACACTAGGAAGTGGTGAAGGGCGGGCGCTTTGGGCTGTCTATAGACCTTCAAGAGAGTTGATTCACAACTCTATTACTTAATGATACTTGAGTATCGATTCTCAACTCTATTATAACTAGTAATTCTTGAATGTTGTATTCTTTATCTAAGACCAATAATTCGGTCAGACTGACATGAAGACGTGTCTTGCAGACGTGCTTGTTGTGCAAAGAGTGAACTTCCAGGGGTTTGGGTGACCACATTTATCTCATATCCAGTCCAAGGACTGATAGGGACCATGTCTCCTTATGAGCATGATGCCGACGCAATGCCGCTGGAACTAGCCGCTCCGTTGCTAGACAAGGACGGTCGCACGGTTGCCGCAGGGAAAGCCGCTTCGTCACGATTATCAGTTCGAAAGAACTGCTAGGGACCATGTCTCCAAAAGAGCATGATGCCGACGTAATGCCGCTGAAAAGCCGCTTGCGTCACTTTATGGAAGTGTTGCTCTGAGTGCTTCGAGTGCAGATGTGAGGTAGCGTTCGAGTAATGACTGACCAAATACCTGTTACGCTAAAGTAAGGGTTATTCACAGATTTATATAATAACATACTTTGCATCCCTATATTATTTATTAACTCTCTAAAACCACATTCAATATAATTTCATAAATATGAATTCCTAAGTCTCATTTACAATGTCATTCAATCCTTTCCTGTCCGTTAACGGTCAAGGCAACGGACTTCTCTATATTTGGGAATTCATTTCTTATATCGGTGGGAGAGTGTCCAGTCTGGAGACGAGCTCTACAGGGCCGTACGGGGCGGGGTGCGGCCTTTCCCCCAAAGGGGGAACCGACCTAACAGTATTATTAACACAATTAGGAAAAACGAAAATTTTATCAGCCTAGGGTAATTTAGGGACAGTCACATGTGGTGCCGTGACCAGGATTCTCGTCATTAAATGTACTGATTCACTTCAGTGCAACGAGAAAGAACAGCTTATGGGTTACTACAAAAATAACACAACGTAATTATAGGGTTCTATCAATTAACAGAGACGGCAAGAGTTACAACGGCTACAAAAACTTATGTTTAGTTAAGTTACGGTTTAATAACGGTGGTTGAAATTTCAACTACTTGTAGTGGGTTCAATTCCCGCATGATTTGTCACTTGATGTGCTTAGATTCCATCGTCTTGAATTTTGGGTTCGATTCCTGCATGATGTTTTGGTTAATAAGTGCTTGGATTCCTGTGTCACGGCTTGTGGGTTCAATTCCCGCATGAATAGTTATTGCAGGGCTTTGGTTCCTATGTTACTAACAGTGGGTTCGATTCCACATGCACGGACGTAATTTTAAGTAGTTATGGTATGATTTTGTTTGGGTTCTCGTGTACGCATGTAAATGCGTAATATTATAATGGGTTCGACTCCCTGTAAGAGTACCTTTTCTGTTGTACAATTGGTGGATATGAAATGTGTTTGTGCGTTTGAAGTATACAAGTGTGTGAGGAGTGAGCTTAGGGAAAGACACCCTTAGGTATTATGGGTAAACATAATAATATTATTAGAAATTAAGACCTCCGAAACATGAAGGTTCGCAGTTCGTAACAATTGTATCAGGAATACTAACTATAATCATAAGTAGTAAACAAATCTTTCCGACTACCCAGTCGACGGCGTATGTTATATAATTGAATAGATACTCGTGTGGCCTTATTTCAAATTCCAGGATATTTAAGTCTTCACTTGGCCGCGACTACGCTATGTCTAAACCTTTGGTTTATGAGAGCGCTTGGTTTAAAGTTTCATCAAAATCGGCTGACTGCAACAGCAGCAGCAGTAGCGTGGCTCCTGTTACGAAGCTAAGTTTCAATTCTGTTTGCACATTAGGATCAACGCGGTATGATTTTGCTATTTCACTTAATAATTTCAGCTAGGGCGCTATAGTTATGAGTACAAATATACCAGAATATGTTCTTGTAAACATGTTTATAATCTGAAGATTAACAGAATTGTGTGCTAATAAGCCAACAATTATTTGGACAAACTAGGATGTCTACATTTTCGAACATAACTTCCCAACTCTTGTTGGATTTCAATACTGCTCTAACCTCTTACAATCAGAGGGGGGCGTCCAATTGGAACACAAACTAGGATGTCTACATTTTCTGACATAACTTCCCTACTCTAGTTGGATTTCAAAACTGCTCTAACTCTCACAATCAGAGGGGGGCGACCAATTGGAATACAATCTAATATGTTTATGTGCGGACTATTTCAGTTACTCCTGGTTACAACTGCAGGCAGCTGACTAAGCTGACTCAGCATTGAGGTGCATAGGAGAGGCTTCTGTCCAGTGGCGACTGCAGTTCGCTGAGTGTAGAACGAGGTAGCACTGTAGGTAGCGTGCCACGCTAGCACAAATACTCTTAAAAAGAGACCCTGGTATGTAAAACTACATTATAAGCATGCACAGGTTTTCTGAACTTACTTAAATCGCCATAGTGTAATTTGAATAATGTGACGTAAGTTCGAATGTAATGGAGAAATTTTAGTATCGATTGAAGATGTTTCTGCAAAACAGTACTATATTAAAGCAGACATTGCATCTGATTGGGATCTTATTGAATCGATATTCCAACTGGAATACTTATAGTTATTTGATTAGGTAAACATGGCGCACCTGAATATTCTATTATACTTTCAATAAAAGTACAGTTCATCCTATTGTGAAAGCTCATCCGCTGTACTGCGTCACGCGTCTGATTTTCAGAGGGGGGAATGTGACTGTCTGTCACCTATTCCTATTTAATATCAAAATATTATATTTAAATTCAAACTAGCACAAGTTCCTGGGCCACTTAGAAACACATAAATTCTCTATTTAATGGGAAACAAGCTACGGACAAGTACCGCAAAAAGGTCGAAGGCAATAATTTAAGGAATTCTAAAGAAACTAGTAAAATATCCGATTTCTAATCTCAACTCACAATGTTAGTCCCACATCTGCTAATCATAAATGGCAATATCCAAACGGACTCTTGAAACAATTGAGAAATTGTACAAAAACGGTCATAAAGCTATTCTACGAAACTGTGAGAAGCTTGGGTGAACGTGGTATTTTTTAGGGATTGAAGGGACGGAGATGGAAAGACGGAGAGGGCACTTGGTTTGAGACCACGTTAGGCTACGGACGTAATATCCTAGGCTAGTGAATTTATAAGACTTGGTGAATACCAAGAGGCCATGTCCAAGTGGGCTGTCGTAAAATAGCTAGTATTATTTATTAAGTTTAATAATAAGTTAAACATAGTTGGGTTGAAGCCCAGATTAGAATAATGTAGTATTTAAAGTAGTATGTGTGTGTGTTTGTTGGTGCGACTGGGTGAGTCTTTCATTATAATAATTACCCGAGGCTGGTATTGTAACTAACTAAACAGACAGAGACGTGTTGCTGGGGAGTTTGTTGCGCCACTTCTTCTCTCCAGCTCAAACACTAGGAAGTGGTGAAGGGCGAGCGCTTTGGGCTGTCTATAGACCTTCAAGAGAGTTGATTCACAACTCTATTACTTAATGATACTTGAGTATCGATTCTCAACTCTATTATAACTAGTAATTCTTGAATGTTGTATTCTTTATCTAAGACCAATAATTCGGTCAGACTGACATGAAGACGTGTCTTGCAGACGTGCTTGTTGTGCAAAGAGTGAACTTCCAGGGGTTTGGGTGACCACATTTATCTCATATCCAGTCCAAGGACTGATAGGGACCATGTCTCCTTATGAGCATGATGCCGACGCAATGCCGCTGGAACTAGCCGCTCCGTTGCTAGACAAGGACGGTCGCACGGTTGCCACAGGGAAAGCCGCTTCGTCACGATTATCAGTTCGAAAGAACTGCTAGGGACCATGTCTCCAAAAGAGCATGATGCCGACGTAATGCCGCTGAAAAGCCGCTTGCGTCACTTTATGGAAGTGTTGCTCTGAGTGCTTCGAGTGCAGATGTGAGGTAGCGTTCGAGTAATGACTGACCAAATACCTGTTACGCTAAAGTAAGGGTTATTCACAGATTTATATAATAACATACTTTGCATCCCTATATTATTTATTAACTCTCTAAAACCACATTCAATATAATTTCATAAATATGAATTCCTAAGTCTCATTTACAATGTCATTCAATCCTTTCCTGTCCGTTAACGGTCAAGGCAACGGACTTCTCTATATTTGGGAATTCATTTCTTATATCGGTGGGAGAGTGTCCAGTCTGGAGACGAGCTCTACAGGGCCGTACGGGGCGGGGTGCGGCCTTTCCCCCAAAGGGGGAACCGACCTAACAGTATTATTAACACAATTAGGAAAAACGAAAATTTTATCAGCCTAGGGTAATTTAGGGACAGTCACATGTGGTGCCGTGACCAGGATTCTCGTCATTAAATGTACTGATTCACTTCAGTGCAACGAGAAAGAACAGCTTATGGGTTACTACAAAAATAACACAACGTAATTATAGGGTTCTATCAATTAACAGAGACGGCAAGAGTTACAACGGCTACAAAAACTTATGTTTAGTTAAGTTACGGTTTAATAACGGTGGTTGAAATTTCAACTACTTGTAGTGGGTTCAATTCCCGCATGATTTGTCACTTGATGTGCTTAGATTCCATCGTCTTGAATTTTGGGTTCGATTCCTGCATGATGTTTTGGTTAATAAGTGCTTGGATTCCTGTGTCACGGCTTGTGGGTTCAATTCCCGCATGAATAGTTATTGCAGGGCTTTGGTTCCTATGTTACTAACAGTGGGTTCGATTCCACATGCACGGACGTAATTTTAAGTAGTTATGGTATGATTTTGTTTGGGTTCTCGTGTACGCATGTAAATGCGTAATATTATAATGGGTTCGACTCCCTGTAAGAGTACCTTTTCTGTTGTACAATTGGTGGATATGAAATGTGTTTGTGCGTTTGAAGTATACAAGTGTGTGAGGAGTGAGCTTAGGGAAAGACACCCTTAGGTATTATGGGTAAACATAATAATATTATTAGAAATTAAGACCTCCGAAACATGAAGGTTCGCAGTTCGTAACAATTGTATCAGGAATACTAACTATAATCATAAGTAGTAAACAAATCTTTCCGACTACCCAGTCGACGGCGTATGTTATATAATTGAATAGATACTCGTGTGGCCTTATTTCAAATTCCAGGATATTTAAGTCTTCACTTGGCCGCGACTACGCTATGTCTAAACCTTTGGTTTATGAGAGCGCTTGGTTTAAAGTTTCATCAAAATCGGCTGACTGCAACAGCAGCAGCAGTAGCGTGGCTCCTGTTACGAAGCTAAGTTTCAATTCTGTTTGCACATTAGGATCAACGCGGTATGATTTTGCTATTTCACTTAATAATTTCAGCTAGGGCGCTATAGTTATGAGTACAAATATACCAGAATATGTTCTTGTAAACATGTTTATAATCTGAAGATTAACAGAATTGTGTGCTAATAAGCCAACAATTATTTGGACAAACTAGGATGTCTACATTTTCGAACATAACTTCCCAACTCTTGTTGGATTTCAATACTGCTCTAACCTCTTACAATCAGAGGGGGGCGTCCAATTGGAACACAAACTAGGATGTCTACATTTTCTGACATAACTTCCCTACTCTAGTTGGATTTCAAAACTGCTCTAACTCTCACAATCAGAGGGGGGCGACCAATTGGAATACAATCTAATATGTTTATGTGCGGACTATTTCAGTTACTCCTGGTTACAACTGCAGGCAGCTGACTAAGCTGACTCAGCATTGAGGTGCATAGGAGAGGCTTCTGTCCAGTGGCGACTGCAGTTCGCTGAGTGTAGAACGAGGTAGCACTGTAGGTAGCGTGCCACGCTAGCACAAATACTCTTAAAAAGAGACCCTGGTATGTAAAACTACATTATAAGCATGCACAGGTTTTCTGAACTTACTTAAATCGCCATAGTGTAATTTGAATAATGTGACGTAAGTTCGAATGTAATGGAGAAATTTTAGTATCGATTGAAGATGTTTCTGCAAAACAGTACTATATTAAAGCAGACATTGCATCTGATTGGGATCTTATTGAATCGATATTCCAACTGGAATACTTATAGTTATTTGATTAGGTAAACATGGCGCACCTGAATATTCTATTATACTTTCAATAAAAGTACAGTTCATCCTATTGTGAAAGCTCATCCGCTGTACTGCGTCACGCGTCTGATTTTCAGAGGGGGGAATGTGACTGTCTGTCACCTATTCCTATTTAATATCAAAATATTATATTTAAATTCAAACTAGCACAAGTTCCTGGGCCACTTAGAAACACATAAATTCTCTATTTAATGGGAAACAAGCTACGGACAAGTACCGCAAAAAGGTCGAAGGCAATAATTTAAGGAATTCTAAAGAAACTAGTAAAATATCCGATTTCTAATCTCAACTCACAATGTTAGTCCCACATCTGCTAATCATAAATGGCAATATCCAAACGGACTCTTGAAACAATTGAGAAATTGTACAAAAACGGTCATAAAGCTATTCTACGAAACTGTGAGAAGCTTGGGTGAACGTGGTATTTTTTAGGGATTGAAGGGACGGAGATGGAAAGACGGAGAGGGCACTTGGTTTGAGACCACGTTAGGCTACGGACGTAATATCCTAGGCTAGTGAATTTATAAGACTTGGTGAATACCAAGAGGCCATGTCCAAGTGGGCTGTCGTAAAATAGCTAGTATTATTTATTAAGTTTAATAATAAGTTAAACATAGTTGGGTTGAAGCCCAGATTAGAATAATGTAGTATTTAAAGTAGTATGTGTGTGTGTTTGTTGGTGCGACTGGGTGAGTCTTTCATTATAATAATTACCCGAGGCTGGTATTGTAACTAACTAAACAGACAGAGACGTGTTGCTGGGGAGTTTGTTGCGCCACTTCTTCTCTCCAGCTCAAACACTAGGAAGTGGTGAAGGGCGAGCGCTTTGGGCTGTCTATAGACCTTCAAGAGAGTTGATTCACAACTCTATTACTTAATGATACTTGAGTATCGATTCTCAACTCTATTATAACTAGTAATTCTTGAATGTTGTATTCTTTATCTAAGACCAATAATTCGGTCAGACTGACATGAAGACGTGTCTTGCAGACGTGCTTGTTGTGCAAAGAGTGAACTTCCAGGGGTTTGGGTGACCACATTTATCTCATATCCAGTCCAAGGACTGATAGGGACCATGTCTCCTTATGAGCATGATGCCGACGCAATGCCGCTGGAACTAGCCGCTCCGTTGCTAGACAAGGACGGTCGCACGGTTGCCACAGGGAAAGCCGCTTCGTCACGATTATCAGTTCGAAAGAACTGCTAGGGACCATGTCTCCAAAAGAGCATGATGCCGACGTAATGCCGCTGAAAAGCCGCTTGCGTCACTTTATGGAAGTGTTGCTCTGAGTGCTTCGAGTGCAGATGTGAGGTAGCGTTCGAGTAATGACTGACCAAATACCTGTTACGCTAAAGTAAGGGTTATTCACAGATTTATATAATAACATACTTTGCATCCCTATATTATTTATTAACTCTCTAAAACCACATTCAATATAATTTCATAAATATGAATTCCTAAGTCTCATTTACAATGTCATTCAATCCTTTCCTGTCCGTTAACGGTCAAGGCAACGGACTTCTCTATATTTGGGAATTCATTTCTTATATCGGTGGGAGAGTGTCCAGTCTGGAGACGAGCTCTACAGGGCCGTACGGGGCGGGGTGCGGCCTTTCCCCCAAAGGGGGAACCGACCTAACAGTATTATTAACACAATTAGGAAAAACGAAAATTTTATCAGCCTAGGGTAATTTAGGGACAGTCACATGTGGTGCCGTGACCAGGATTCTCGTCATTAAATGTACTGATTCACTTCAGTGCAACGAGAAAGAACAGCTTATGGGTTACTACAAAAATAACACAACGTAATTATAGGGTTCTATCAATTAACAGAGACGGCAAGAGTTACAACGGCTACAAAAACTTATGTTTAGTTAAGTTACGGTTTAATAACGGTGGTTGAAATTTCAACTACTTGTAGTGGGTTCAATTCCCGCATGATTTGTCACTTGATGTGCTTAGATTCCATCGTCTTGAATTTTGGGTTCGATTCCTGCATGATGTTTTGGTTAATAAGTGCTTGGATTCCTGTGTCACGGCTTGTGGGTTCAATTCCCGCATGAATAGTTATTGCAGGGCTTTGGTTCCTATGTTACTAACAGTGGGTTCGATTCCACATGCACGGACGTAATTTTAAGTAGTTATGGTATGATTTTGTTTGGGTTCTCGTGTACGCATGTAAATGCGTAATATTATAATGGGTTCGACTCCCTGTAAGAGTACCTTTTCTGTTGTACAATTGGTGGATATGAAATGTGTTTGTGCGTTTGAAGTATACAAGTGTGTGAGGAGTGAGCTTAGGGAAAGACACCCTTAGGTATTATGGGTAAACATAATAATATTATTAGAAATTAAGACCTCCGAAACATGAAGGTTCGCAGTTCGTAACAATTGTATCAGGAATACTAACTATAATCATAAGTAGTAAACAAATCTTTCCGACTACCCAGTCGACGGCGTATGTTATATAATTGAATAGATACTCGTGTGGCCTTATTTCAAATTCCAGGATATTTAAGTCTTCACTTGGCCGCGACTACGCTATGTCTAAACCTTTGGTTTATGAGAGCGCTTGGTTTAAAGTTTCATCAAAATCGGCTGACTGCAACAGCAGCAGCAGTAGCGTGGCTCCTGTTACGAAGCTAAGTTTCAATTCTGTTTGCACATTAGGATCAACGCGGTATGATTTTGCTATTTCACTTAATAATTTCAGCTAGGGCGCTATAGTTATGAGTACAAATATACCAGAATATGTTCTTGTAAACATGTTTATAATCTGAAGATTAACAGAATTGTGTGCTAATAAGCCAACAATTATTTGGACAAACTAGGATGTCTACATTTTCGAACATAACTTCCCAACTCTTGTTGGATTTCAATACTGCTCTAACCTCTTACAATCAGAGGGGGGCGTCCAATTGGAACACAAACTAGGATGTCTACATTTTCTGACATAACTTCCCTACTCTAGTTGGATTTCAAAACTGCTCTAACTCTCACAATCAGAGGGGGGCGACCAATTGGAATACAATCTAATATGTTTATGTGCGGACTATTTCAGTTACTCCTGGTTACAACTGCAGGCAGCTGACTAAGCTGACTCAGCATTGAGGTGCATAGGAGAGGCTTCTGTCCAGTGGCGACTGCAGTTCGCTGAGTGTAGAACGAGGTAGCACTGTAGGTAGCGTGCCACGCTAGCACAAATACTCTTAAAAAGAGACCCTGGTATGTAAAACTACATTATAAGCATGCACAGGTTTTCTGAACTTACTTAAATCGCCATAGTGTAATTTGAATAATGTGACGTAAGTTCAAATGTAATGGAGAAATTTTAGTATCGATTGAAGATGTTTCTGCAAAACAGTACTATATTAAAGCAGACATTGCATCTGATTGGGATCTTATTGAATCGATATTCCAACTGGAATACTTATAGTTATTTGATTAGGTAAACATGGCGCACCTGAATATTCTATTATACTTTCAATAAAAGTACAGTTCATCCTATTGTGAAAGCTCATCCGCTGTACTGCGTCACGCGTCTGATTTTCAGAGGGGGGAATGTGACTGTCTGTCACCTATTCCTATTTAATATCAAAATATTATATTTAAATTCAAACTAGCACAAGTTCCTGGGCCACTTAGAAACACATAAATTCTCTATTTAATGGGAAACAAGCTACGGACAAGTACCGCAAAAAGGTCGAAGGCAATAATTTAAGGAATTCTAAAGAAACTAGTAAAATATCCGATTTCTAATCTCAACTCACAATGTTAGTCCCACATCTGCTAATCATAAATGGCAATATCCAAACGGACTCTTGAAACAATTGAGAAATTGTACAAAAACGGTCATAAAGCTATTCTACGAAACTGTGAGAAGCTTGGGTGAACGTGGTATTTTTTAGGGATTGAAGGGACGGAGATGGAAAGACGGAGAGGGCACTTGGTTTGAGACCACGTTAGGCTACGGACGTAATATCCTAGGCTAGTGAATTTATAAGACTTGGTGAATACCAAGAGGCCATGTCCAAGTGGGCTGTCGTAAAATAGCTAGTATTATTTATTAAGTTTAATAATAAGTTAAACATAGTTGGGTTGAAGCCCAGATTAGAATAATGTAGTATTTAAAGTAGTATGTGTGTGTGTTTGTTGGTGCGACTGGGTGAGTCTTTCATTATAATAATTACCCGAGGCTGGTATTGTAACTAACTAAACAGACAGAGACGTGTTGCTGGGGAGTTTGTTGCGCCACTTCTTCTCTCCAGCTCAAACACTAGGAAGTGGTGAAGGGCGGGCGCTTTGGGCTGTCTATAGACCTTCAAGAGAGTTGATTCACAACTCTATTACTTAATGATACTTGAGTATCGATTCTCAACTCTATTATAACTAGTAATTCTTGAATGTTGTATTCTTTATCTAAGACCAATAATTCGGTCAGACTGACATGAAGACGTGTCTTGCAGACGTGCTTGTTGTGCAAAGAGTGAACTTCCAGGGGTTTGGGTGACCACATTTATCTCATATCCAGTCCAAGGACTGATAGGGACCATGTCTCCTTATGAGCATGATGCCGACGCAATGCCGCTGGAACTAGCCGCTCCGTTGCTAGGCAAGGACGGTCGCACGGTTGCCGCAGGGAAAGCCGCTTCGTCACGATTATCAGTTCGAAAGAACTGCTAGGGACCATGTCTCCAAAAGAGCATGATGCCGACGTAATGCCGCTGAAAAGCCGCTTGCGTCACTTTATGGAAGTGTTGCTCTGAGTGCTTCGAGTGCAGATGTGAGGTAGCGTTCGAGTAATGACTGACCAAATACCTGTTACGCTAAAGTAAGGGTTATTCACAGATTTATATAATAACATACTTTGCATCCCTATATTATTTATTAACTCTCTAAAACCACATTCAATATAATTTCATAAATATGAATTCCTAAGTCTCATTTACAATGTCATTCAATCCTTTCCTGTCCGTTAACGGTCAAGGCAACGGACTTCTCTATATTTGGGAATTCATTTCTTATATCGGTGGGAGAGTGTCCAGTCTGGAGACGAGCTCTACAGGGCCGTACGGGGCGGGGTGCGGCCTTTCCCCCAAAGGGGGAACCGACCTAACAGTATTATTAACACAATTAGGAAAAACGAAAATTTTATCAGCCTAGGGTAATTTAGGGACAGTCACAGTCGTATATTCCATCCTTTTTCTGCACGACATGTAGTGGACTGGCCCACTGACTTCTAGACGGTCTACAGATTCCTAGCTCCTGCATATAGCGAAATTCTTCTTTAACTTTTTGATACTTACCTGGTGTGAGCGGTCTCGGCTTCGCGTACAGTGGTGGTCCGGTCGTATCGATGTGGTGCTTAACCGAATGCATAGGCGATGTTTCTTTAAATGATACGGGTTTAGTAATATCAGAAAATTCCTCCAACAAGTCACGAAACGGATGCGTTTCCTGTATACTTTTGATTGTTGACTCATTGTACTTTACAATGGTGCACACAGTACATAAATAAGTAACTGAATCTACTAACTTCCTATTATGTAAGTCTACTAATAGTCGATGCGTCTTTAAAAAATCTGCTCCTATTATTGGGTTTACTACGTCAGAAATTATAAACGGCCATTTAAAACTACGCCTTAACCCTAAGCTAAGTTCTAATGTTAAAACGCCAAAAGTTTTAATTTCGGTGCCGTTGGCAGCAAAAAGCTTATAACTACATTCATGGTTACGTTTTTTAGAGCTAACTTTGGTGACTGGTATCACCGATACATTGGCACCTATATCAATAAGAAAATCCATACCATTTTTCGAATCCGTTACACACAAGCGATGGTTTTTGTTGACGTTGATGCATGCTATCACCGCCTCGGGCTGCACCCTCTTCAGTTTTCCTGTTTGTTTAACTTCGCCCAGTTACATGATGACTCGCATAGCCGTGCTGAGTCGCGGTACCGAAATTGGTATCGGCATAACCAGTCCGGATTGCTCCGTGTCCGCTGCGGTGTTTGGGACCTTTGACGAGAGCGGGAACGATTATGCCTCCATCGTCCTCTACCACTGTGTTGTTGGCGCTGACCAATGCTGTTTACCTCGTTGCGCAGTGTCTTGAGCTCTAACGACATGTTCCTTAGCTGGCTTAGTAGCTCTATGTTCACATCTACCGTAGCTGAAGTAGGTGCTGATGTATGGGCGTGCTTTGCATCTACTGCGGAAAGCTCCCCGTTACGCAGATTGTCCATGATCTTATCGGCCATATCTGCAAGGTCGTTCAATTTGGTGTCTGATTTGTTAGTGGCCAGTATTGCGCGAACCCACGCTGGTAGCCGTGTCAACCATAGGTTCTGTTCGCAACACTGCCCAAGTGACATGTCAAATTTTTGTTCCGTATTTTAAAATTAATTTTAATTAGTAATTAAGTTAAATTAAGTTCTAATTAAAAAAAAAATGTAATAATAATAACTTAATAATATGATTTGCATGTGATTTGAAATTCAATATTGTAAAATTATTTTGTAAATGCATGGAATAAAAAGGCTTTTTAATTTTTTTAATTTTAATTTAATTTAATAAGTTCTAATTTCATGTGTAAACGTAATATAACTACATAAATACTCAGGATTATTGTTTTCCTGTAAATCTATCAAGATAAAATAGTGTTTGGTTACACACCGGTAACCTAAAAGCAACAGCTGACGTTCGAACTACGGGATTTTAACGGGGAGTATTGCTTTACTTTTACTTTATAATAACACACAATAGTCACTTTAACTCTGTTACACGTCCTCGTTAAGTCTTAACATAAATAGTTCGGTGATTTAGCACTCTGTATTGGGTCTAAATCGCATTATTTACATAGTAGGAAACGATACTTAGCGAGGATTCCGTTAGTCTTATTCTAATCTTTATTATAATATTATAACTCTAAAAACGTTCAAGATCGTTATTTCTTTTATTGCAATATCGTTATTAGTACTTAATAACTTTAATCAAATAAATAGAAAACTAAGCAACCTACCCACATAAGGAAAAGTAAAATCCAAAGGCATCAAAATTTTACATTCTATTTGATAATATAGCTTTGATAATAGCTCTTCAAGCCAATTCAGTAGCCTACCTTATTTCACCACTGAACAACGCTAACTTCTCCCATTTTCCCTTTCATTTCCACCTTTATTTTATTTGTCTGTCCTACTTCTTCTCACCGTTTCTTTATTCTAATTTCAGTAACAAATCCTGAAACCATGCCTGTGATGACCCGTAAGGCTACTGCTCAGGATATGGAGCTTAAATTGAGAACGGCCCTCCAAAATTTGAAGCATCGCAACTCCAATGTAATCAATTATTACAAGAGAATGATGAAAGTGAGGAGGAAGTTAAGAAGATAGTCAACAAAAACTCAAGCCTTAAACGGGAGCTAGTAGACCTACATCAGCAATATCTGAATGTTGTTGATGAACGCGATCAACTGAAGGTGCTCACGGATGGTTTCAGTAACTGTAGTAACTTGTTTGAGGAGGCTTTAAGCAAAGTTAGGGACCTTGAAGACGAATTAACTCATGCTAATAGTCGCATTAACATCTTAGAGAAAGAAATAGAATGTACTCAGGTTCAAGAAACTAACCACTTGTATAATGAATTATTAAATACTAATTGTAACCCTCATTCCATAGTAACTATTGACCTTACTGAAGATTCCTTGCTGAAACAGAATTACAGTTATAAAGTTAGTCATAAGAAAATTAAAAAATATGCAAGACTAAATAGAATTATTAAAAAATGTAATAGAATTAGGAAACAACAAAAACACTTTTCCAAAAATATTCCACAGAGGAAAGAACGTGTTGCTTTAATCAATAAATTAAAAAATTATGAAATCAAATTAGAAGACAGCAGAAAAATTTATGAAATTGATACACAGCGCTTGCAGCATGACATACAGGTACTGGAGGACAGACTTAGTTCCCTTTACATTAAATATGTGGGTTCAAAGAACCAAATTAAAGAACATATTCTTGCTGCAAATGAGCTAGTTATGTGTCAGTGTATTTGTCAGAAGGTTCCAAACCCTGATGCTGTCCAGCCTGAGGTAACGGAGGACCCGTCCCAGACTGAGAGTTTGTCTCAAGACTGTATCCTCAGCCAAGATTCGTAGAAGCCTGAGATTGGTAGTTCTCCATCTTTCAGTAGCCATGACTGTTATCATTCAGTTATGTTCTCAGATAGTATAGGTTTAGGTAAATTAATTAGTAACAACCTGTGTTATTCTACTCAAAATTATTGTGTGCCAGGGTCAACCTACAAACAAATAATGGCATCAGTCACAGGAAATGTATATAATCCTAAAACTAACATTACTGTATTCATAGGTAATAGTTCTAAAGTAAAAAAAGATGAAATCACTGACTGTGTAGCGGAGTTGTTGAAGTTAAATTGTAGTAAAATAATATTGTGTGCTTTCCCATATTTTGAAAGATTGACAAATAGACAAAACAATTATATTCATATGCTTAATAAGCATATGCATTTCTTAGTTAGTCATTATAGTGACAAGTTTAAATTTCTTGACACCAACATTTTTGTTGAACACTTAAAATCGACTAGGGATACTGTGTATCTGCCTGTTAGTTTTAGACACATAATAGCAAGGCTATTATCATTTTATATAAACTCAGACATAAGTAGTATGTCGAAGTCTTGTGTTATTAACACCACAATGGTTAGTAATATTACTAACTAGCTGCTGCCCGCGGCTTCGCCCGCGTGAGTGTCGGAAATTACCCCAAAGATTCCATGGGTTTTAAGTATAAATATTGAGTTTCGAGTTAATCGGACAGCGCGTTAAAATTCTTCCATACAAACACTGACACCCCCAACCCCCCTTTAGGGGGTAATTTAGAAAAACATGAACTACAAACTTTATAATTTATTTAGATAACTATTCGTGCGAAGTTTCATGTTTATTACCTCAAGGAATAAGATTTTTCCTACAAACTTTCATCCCTTATTTTACCCCCTTAGGGGTTGAATTTCGAAAAATCCTGATACACGTTATTCTTAATTTTTGAGTTTAAGTATAAATATTGAGTTTCGAGTTAATCGGACAGCGCGTTAAAATTCTTCCATACAAACTTTGACACCCCCCAACCCCCCTTTAGGGGTTGAATTTCAAAAATGCTTCCTTATTCCTTGCCTACATTATAAAGGGAACCTCTGTGCAAAATTTCAGCTTTCTAGGTCCAAGGGTTTGGGCTGGGCGTTGATGAGTCAGTCAGTCAGGACTTGTCTTTTTATTAATAGGTAAGTATAGATATAGATAGTAGGATAGGATATTTTTCCGGGATAAAAAGTACCCAGTGTGGTGCCCAGGATATTAAAGAATAATTGTACCAAGTTTCATCGTAATCGAACCGGTAGTTTTTGCGTGATGCCTGAACAAACAGACAGACAGACAGACAGACAAAAAAATTTTTAATCAAATTTTTGGGTTCGGTGTCGGTCTAGTAACACCCCCTGCCATTTATTTTTTTGATATTTTCAATGTACAGAATTTTCACTTCTACAGATTTATTATAAGTATAGATAATAAGGTGGTGAACCAGAATAAATGTAGCTCAAATGCTATAAGTATGTATACAGATTGTACGAAGGAGGTTCCATTACCCTCACTCAATATGAGCTCACTGCCTGGTGATGACATTGAGGTCTTGGGGTCAACTCCGGATAGTCATTTAAACTAGTTTGTAAGACAACAGAAGTTACCAGTAAGAATATTCTTATACCTAACTTCAACAAGGTTTCTTCTGGCTCTAAAATAAGTAATTACTTAAAAGGAGATCAGCAGAATGCCTTGAAATTATTTCATCAAAATATTCAAGGTATTTCTTCCAAATTATTAGAAATTGAAATGTTTTTAGAAAAAACAAAGTTTGACATTGTTTGTTTTACTGAACATTGGTTAAAGGATTACCAAATGCTAATTAACTTTGAGAACTATAGTATGGGCAGTTGTTTTAACCGTAAATCTATGCTACGTGGAGGTTCTCTAATCTTGATACAAAATTGTTTAAAAACAAAGCAACGTAACGACATAGTTGATTTATCAGTTGAACATTGCATCGAACTGTCCTGTGTTGAGCTGGATAAGCATGTGGTAGTGTGCGTGTACAGACCCCCTAATTATCAGAGCTTTTCTTTATTTGAGTCAATAATGGAAGATGTCCTAGCGAAACTTGCATCCAGTAACAAAGCCGCAATTATTTGTGGTGATTTTAATACTAATATTCTGGAAGATAACTTAAATACCAGTAGGTTATTAAGCCTTTTTAAATCGTTCAATTTATCTAATATTTTTATCTTGGTATCCTAACGATAGCTTAGGATTAGCGAAGCTTTCACGTAAATTAGTCACTTTACTGTCCTTGGTTACTGCACACCGAATGCAAACTTTAGCAAAAATTTATATAAATAACATCCAAATTCATACTGATAAGATCACTCTCTCAATCTCAACAATCTCTTCGGACGAAGCCATCGTATAATTATGATCGAACTTCACGTACAGGTAAGTTCGTTTAATCATAAATTAAATTGGAAAAAACAGATTAATGTACTGAGTAAAAAAATCAGCAGCTCGTCGTATGCCCTCTATAAACTAGCTCCTACTGTCAATTCAAACACCTTACTAACGGCCTATTACGGACTTGTTGAATCTTTATTGAGATTTGGGATAATTTTCTGGGGCAATTCAACGAACAAAGACACAGTGTTCAAAGCACAAAAGCGTTGTGTGCGGGCCATGTTTGGATTGCAAACTATGGATAGTTGTAGACCAATGTTCATAAAGCACAGAATTTTAACACTTCCGTCACTCTACATATTGGAAATAGCTGTATTTGTGAAAAGTAATCCTCAATGGTTTCCTCTTTTGTCAAATAATTCCGACAGAAATAGACGTGAGAAGTGAAATAGGCTTTGGGTACAGTCACCCTCGGCCAAAACAGCACTTCTAAGAAAAAGTGTTGTATGCATGGCACCGATAATATACAATAAAATTCCAAATGACATGATAATATACAATAAAATTCCAATTGAATTTTAATTTATTTAAGAAAACACTTAAAAAACTGCTTACTGATAAGTGTTACTATAACATTGTTGATTTTTTAAATGATAAGTTTTGAATTTTATTGTTGATTTAATTTCGTTATAATTATATTAACATATTTTATGTGCAATTAATATTGACCATTGTATTATTGACTATTTTTTGCACTGTCTCTAATTTTAGTATATGACATTATTATTTCATTTATAATTGCCAATAAAATTGCAAACAAATATTTTGTACGCCGATTGAGGCAAAGCATGTTGGTCCAGTATAATTATGTTTCCATCTATATGTGCATATTCATGTATCATGTTACACATGTTTTAACAAATAAATTTATCTTTATCTTTATCTTTACAACCGTTGAATCATGCACTATTAACAAGTCTGCTGACAGTTTCTATGTCAATAATATCAGTTACGCAGATGACATGGTGCTGCTGAGCGCGTCAATCTGCGGTTTGAGAAAATTGGTTGCTCAATGTGAGGCGTATGCTAAGGTTCATGGCTTGGCATACAACACTAAGAAGTCTGAGATCATGGTCTTTGAGGCTGGGGGTAAGAGTCCGGATGCAGTACCGCCCGTATTACTTTATGGAACACCTTTGCAGAGAGTCTACAGGTTTAAGTATCTTGGTCATATATTAACTCCCAACCTCAAAGACGATGATGACATTGAACGGGAGCGGAGGGCGTTGTCGGTTAGAGTGAACATGTTGGCTCGCAGGTTTGCACGATGCGCACTTCCCGTCAAAATCACACTCTTTCGAGCCTACTGTACTGCTTTTTACACGTGCAGCCTGTGGGCTAGATATACGCAAAGATCGCACAACGCTCTCCGCGTTCAATATAACAATGCTTTTAGGATACTGGTGGGGCTGCCCCGTTTCTGTAGTGCGTCAGGGATGTTCGCAGATGCGCATGTAGATTGCTTTTACGCAACAATGCGTAAAAGGTGCGCTTCCCTGGTGCGCAGGGTGTGGAGCAGCTCCAACAGTGTCTTAAGCTTGGTTGCGAGTCGCCTGGACTGTATGTACGTGGGTCACTGTTGTGCCGTCTCTCATGGGATGTCGCAACGGTGACCAACCGTTATTTCTTGTGTTGTTTTTCTTGTTTTTTGTTGTGCTTACTAACATAGTCGTAAGTTTTACTAACAATTTTATTGAGTCATGGTTACTCTAATAAAGAAATTCTATTCTATTCTATTCTATAGACATAACCATTATATTTTTATTTGTGTGTCTCTCATGATGTATAGGTTTCTTGATAATAATTATATATTTTTTCCGATACAGATAAACGATAAATAAATCGTGACAGTGTGTGATGAACTAACAGTAGATTTCTTTGTTGTTTCAGTAAAAAAACCAATGCTGGTAACGATATATTCGGTATCAGTAACAACCACGGAACTGACACCGAGCTCAAAGAAGGTTCATCGAACATAGCATGTCTCCCATCATTCTTCGTGAACCGAGTGGCCAACGGCTGCGAGCGCCGAGCAGCGAGCACCGACGGAGAGTACTACATCGACTGCAAGGTGTATAAGGCTGACGACGCACACCACACTGACTCCCTGGAGCTGTGGAAGAAGGCGCTCATCCGACTCAAGTTCCAGACCGATACGGATTCTCCTCAGTGGCGAAAACTACAAGAGTTCGTACGTTCGGCTGATATGTTGTTCCTTGAAAAACTAATGTTTTATGACCAAAAAACCAAATAACTAGAAAGACGTGTATGATTTAGGTACTATCGTCAAAACGCAATATTTTTCCTCCTAAATAAAATCTTATAAACAAACTCGCTGTTGTTCAATCATAAATTCACATAACTGCTCATTAACCAAGTCGATCGTACATTATTGAGCATTACATAGGTAGTCTGCACTACTATCCGGTTCGATAGCGCACTCGCATGATCATTGGTCGAGTACAGTAATACGCTAGCGAGTCGAGCCGATCGTTCATAATCAGACATTCTATACCACTGTCCAGTACTGGAGGACAGTACAGTAATTCACTAGAGAGTCGAGTCGAACGTACACACACAAAAAACTTAACACCTTTCAACAGGTACCGAGGTTTTTAGGTATTCGGAAATACCGTCCAGAGCGACGACGAATTTTACTTCGTTGAGCGATAGATGGAATACAGAATGTTTAAGTTATCCGAATCCGTATACTATTGGACATTCTGTCCCAACGGAGCGTAGTCGAACTGGTTCGACTGCGCGACGGGTGGGACAGAATGCCCAATAGTATACTACTAACAGCTTTTTCTTCAATGTAAGGTGCTCATTTACGTATATTGTATGTGGAGTACCTGCTATGCCGATCTGGTCGGATTTCAATCCCTTAGCTAAGCGGCAGGCACTCAATACATTGTCACGAAAAGGCACCGAGGAGAACCTAACCACAATATTTTTGGGTCTATCTTTATTCAAAGTTTTCTGGGGCACGCGATGTATAGAAATAATATCGTTTTGGGTAATCGGAAATTTAATTTTTGCACCAATTGATGCAATAAGTGTGATAAAATTCTCCCCCCGCCTCTCCGGGACATTACACACTTCAATATTACAGGCTCTGGCTTGCTGTTCTAATGTATCGATTTTAGCTTCAAGTTCAGCAACTAGACTATCAGTACGTTACGCAAAGGTGAAGCAGCCTTCCAGTGTGGAGATCTTCTTCAAGACATCATCGCATTGATTTGAGGTAAACTGAAGCGAACCTTCTAATGAGTCGACGCGTTGAGTCAAGTCCTTGTTCCTACCATCTAGGGCTATCATCTGCCGTTTGAAAGCTTCCTGTTCTGCACGCAGAACGTTGATATCATTACGAATTTCTGTTTTACATTAGTTACTTATTTACATTAGTTACCTATTTATTTTTCAATATATACAAATGTTTTTCAAATTAATTGGTGCTTTGTAAACCATGTAACAAATAGATAATTTTATTTGTTACGTTATTTCTTTGGAATAGAAAACCTTACATACTTTCCTTCATGTACAGTGATACATCTTAAAAGTCAAACTTGTACAATTAATAACTTAGGCAATTTTTTTCTTACAGTCTCATTAGACCATACGAGTTATTTTGTTACAGTTTCTTTATTTAACATTATAAGTGTATAATTACAGGTCTACGACACTATCCTTTCGAAATGACTGAGATTAAAGAACTTAAAAAGAAGTGAAGCAGTTATAAAGGAAGATTAACAATCGCGTTGTCTCGGGTATAAATAGCCGCTCCGCTCGACTGCATTCCGTTGCACAAAAAGAGAAAGGAGGTCACGCCGTTCTCACGATTTCTAAAGTGCAACTGCATTCTTGCGCGGTCAATAGGATGCAGTTTATCGAGGTCGGTAAATGTTGCTTTCTCGAGAAACCCTGCATATAAAAGCCCTGCATTTTTAATTTTTAATCATACGTTTGTTGGGTTGGTTTGGTGCAGGACATGCCTTGCAAGTTTTCCGAAATGTCTTCTCGTTCTGGTGATTTGGTCGAGCCAGTGGATATGTCAGTGGAAAAGTCTGACCCTAAGCCTTCGTCTTTGGTTACTGGTGAGAATATACCTTCTACTTCTGGTTCTCGGCGTGCTGCTGATCTGTGTTTGGACGGTTTTGAATCCGAAGTTGACATGTTCGATGACGAGGAATCTTCTGCGCTGATTGACCAATTTTATCAAGACTTGCGTAAATGTGGTTCTTATTGGACCCGTTTACGTGTGACCTTTATTACTCCGCGACTGACATCATATCATCTGTGTTCTCGCTGTGCTGGTATTTTTTTGTATAATTGTAATACGTATATATATTATGATTGTGTATCTTTCCATAAGGACTGTTTTCGTAGTGGCTATTTTTGTACATTTTGTATCTGAATCTAAGGTTAAACTTAGATTCAGATGACACATTTAGAATTTATCAGAGACTAAAAGAAAAAATACAAAGGTATGATTACAGTGAAAGAGTAAAACAACATCGCCCAGCACCGTACAATCCACACAAAGAAGGTGATTTATAAAAATACATACAATTTCGCATTACAAAATGTACAAAAATAGCCACTACGAAAACAGTCCTTATGGAAAGATACACAATCATAATATATATACGTATTACAATTATACAAAAAAATACCAGCACAGCGAGAACACAGATGATATGATGTCAGTCGCGGAGTAATAAAGGTCACACGTAAACGGGTCCAATAAGAACCACATTTACGCAAGTCTTGATAAAATTGGTCAATCAGCGCAGAAGATTCCTCGTCATCGAACATGTCAACTTCGGATTCAAAGCCGTCCAAACACAGATCAGCAGCACGCCGAGAACCAGAAGTAGAAGGTATATTCTCACCAGTAACCAAAGACGAAGGCTTAGGGTCAGACTTTTCCACTGACATATCCACTGGCTCGACCAAATCACCAGAACGAGAAGACATTTCGGAAAACTTGCAAGGCATGTCCTGCACCAAACCAACCCAACAAACGTATGATTAAAAATTAAAAATGCAGGGCTTTTATATGCAGGGTTTCTCGAGAAAGCAACATTTACCGACCTCGATAAACTGCATCCTATTGACCGCGCAAGAATGCAGTTGCACTTTAGAAATCGTGAGAACGGCGTGACCTCCTTTCTCTTTTTGTGCAACGGAATGCAGTCGAGCGGAGCGGCTATTTATACCCGAGACAACGCGATTGTTAATCTTCCTTTATAACTGCTTCACTTCTTTTTAAGTTCTTTAATCTCAGTCATTCCGAAAGGATAGTGTCGTAGACCTGTAATTATACACTTATAATGTTAAATAAAGAAACTGTAACAAAATAACTCGTATGGTCTAATGAGACTGTAAGAAAAAAATTGCCTAAGTTATTAATTGTACAAGTTTGACTTTTAAGATGTATCACTGTACATGAATGAAAGTATGTAAGGTTTTCTATTCCAAAGAAATAACGTAACAAATAAAATTATCTATTTGTTACATGGTTTACAAAGCACCAATTAATTTGAAAAACATTTGTATATATTGAAAAATAAATAGGTAACTAATGTAAATAAGTAACTAATGTAAAACAGAAATTCGTAATGATATCAACGTTCTGCGTGCAGAACAGGAAGCTTTCAAACGGCAGATGATAGCCCTAGATGGTAGGAACAAGGACTTGACTCAACGCGTCGACTCATTAGAAGGTTCGCTTCAGTTTACCTCAAATCAATGCGATGATGTCTTGAAGAAGATCTCCACACTGGAAGGCTGCTTCACCTTTGCGTAACGTACTGATAGTCTAGTTGCTGAACTTGAAGCTAAAATCGATACATTAGAACAGCAAGCCAGAGCCTGTAATATTGAAGTGTGTAATGTCCCGGAGAGGCGGGGGGAGAATTTTATCACACTTATTGCATCAATTGGTGCAAAAATTAAATTTCCGATTACCCAAAACGATATTATTTCTATACATCGCGTGCCCCAGAAAACTTTGAATAAAGATAGACCCAAAAATATTGTGGTTAGGTTCTCCTCGGTGCCTTTTCGTGACAATGTATTGAGTGCCTGCCGCTTAGCTAAGGGATTGAAATCCGACCAGATCGGCATAGCAGGTACTCCACATACAATATACGTAAATGAGCACCTTACATTGAAGAAAAAGCTGTTAGTAGTATACTATTGGGCATTCTGTCCCACCCGTCGCGCAGTCGAACCAGTTCGACTACGCTCCGTTGGGACAGAATGTCCAATAGTATACGGATTCGGATAACTTAAACATTCTGTATTCCATCTATCGCTCAACGAAGTAAAATTCGTCGTCGCTCTGGACGGTATTTCCGAATACCTAAAAACCTCGGTACCTGTTGAAAGGTGTTAAGTTTTTTGTGTGTGTACGTTCGACTCGACTCTCTAGTGAATTACTGTACTGTCCTCCAGTACTGGACAGTGGTATAGAATGTCTGATTATGAACGATCGGCTCGACTCGCTAGCGTATTACTGTACTCGACCAATGATCATGCGAGTGCGCTATCGAACCGGATAGTAGTGCAGACTACCTATGTAATGCTCAATAATGTACGATCGACTTGGTTAATGAGCAGTTATGTGAATTTATGATTGAACAACAGCGAGTTTGTTTATAAGATTTTATTTAGGAGGAAAAATATTGCGTTTTGACGATAGTACCTAAATCATACACGTCTTTCTAGTTATTTGGTTTTTTGGTCATAAAACATTAGTTTTTCAAGGAACAACATATCAGCCGAACGTACGAACTCTTGTAGTTTTCGCCACTGAGGAGAATCCGTATCGGTCTGGAACTTGAGTCGGATGAGCGCCTTCTTCCACAGCTCCAGGGAGTCAGTGTGGTGTGCGTCGTCAGCCTTATACACCTTGCAGTCGATGTAGTACTCTCCGTCGGTGCTCGCTGCTCGGCGCTCGCAGCCGTTGGCCACTCGGTTCACGAAGAATGATGGGAGACATGCTATGTTCGATGAACCTTCTTTGAGCTCGGTGTCAGTTCCGTGGTTGTTACTGATACCGAATATATCGTTACCAGCATTGGTTTTTTTACTGAAACAACAAAGAAATCTACTGTTAGTTCATCACACACTGTCACGATTTATTTATCGTTTATCTGTATCGGAAAAAATATATAATTATTATCAAGAAACCTATACATCATGAGAGACACACAAATAAAAATATAATGGTTATGTCTATAGAATAGAATAGAATAGAATTTCTTTATTAGAGTAACCATGACTCAATAAAATTGTTAGTAAAACTTACGACTATGTTAGTAAGCACAACAAAAAACAAGAAAAACAACACAAGAAATAACGGTTGGTCACCGTTGCGACATCCCATGAGAGACGGCACAACAGTGACCCACGTACATACAGTCCAGGCGACTCGCAACCAAGCTTAAGACACTGTTGGAGCTGCTCCACACCCTGCGCACCAGGGAAGCGCACCTTTTACGCATTGTTGCGTAAAAGCAATCTACATGCGCATCTGCGAACATCCCTGACGCACTACAGAAACGGGGCAGCCCCACCAGTATCCTAAAAGCATTGTTATATTGAACGCGGAGAGCGTTGTGCGATCTTTGCGTATATCTAGCCCACAGGCTGCACGTGTAAAAAGCAGTACAGTAGGCTCGAAAGAGTGTGATTTTGACGGGAAGTGCGCATCGTGCAAACCTGCGAGCCAACATGTTCACTCTAACCGACAACGCCCTCCGCTCCCGTTCAATGTCATCATCGTCTTTGAGGTTGGGAGTTAATATATGACCAAGATACTTAAACCTGTAGACTCTCTGCAAAGGTGTTCCATAAAGTAATACGGGCGGTACTGCATCCGGACTCTTACCCCCAGCCTCAAAGACCATGATCTCAGACTTCTTAGTGTTGTATGCCAAGCCATGAACCTTAGCATACGCCTCACATTGAGCAACCAATTTTCTCAAACCGCAGATTGACGCGCTCAGCAGCACCATGTCATCTGCGTAACTGATATTATTGACATAGAAACTGTCAGCAGACTTGTTAATAGTGCATGATTCAACGGTTGTAAAGATAAAGATAAAGATAAAGATAAATTTATTTGTTAAAACATGTGTAACATGATACATGAATATGCACATATAGATGGAAACATAATTATACTGGACCAACATGCTTTGCCTCAATCGGCGTACAAAATATTTGTTTGCAATTTTATTGGCAATTATAAATGAAATAATAATGTCATATACTAAAATTAGAGACAGTGCAAAAAATAGTCAATAATACAATGGTCAATATTAATTGCACATAAAATATGTTAATATAATTATAACGAAATTAAATCAACAATAAAATTCAAAACTTATCATTTAAAAAATCAACAATGTTATAGTAACACTTATCAGTAAGCAGTTTTTTAAGTGTTTTCTTAAATAAATTAAAATTCAATTGGAATTTTATTGTATATTATCATGTCATTTGGAATTTTATTGTATATTATCGGTGCCATGCATACAACACTTTTTCTTAGAAGTGCTGTTTTGGCCGAGGGTGACTGTACCCAAAGCCTATTTCACTTCTCACGTCTATTTCTGTCGGAATTATTTGACAAAAGAGGAAACCATTGAGGATTACTTTTCACAAATACAGCTATTTCCAATATGTAGAGTGACGGAAGTGTTAAAATTCTGTGCTTTATGAACATTGGTCTACAACTATCCATAGTTTGCAATCCAAACATGGCCCGCACACAACGCTTTTGTGCTTTGAACACTGTGTCTTTGTTCGTTGAATTGCCCCAGAAAATTATCCCAAATCTCAATAAAGATTCAACAAGTCCGCAATAGGCCGTTAGTAAGGTGTTTGAATTGACAGTAGGAGCTAGTTTATAGAGGGCATACGACGAGCTGCTGATTTTTTTACTCAGTACATTAATCTGTTTTTTCCAATTTAATTTATGATTAAACGAACTTACCTGTACGTGAAGTTCGATCATAATTATACGATGGCTTCGTCCGAAGAGATTGTTGAGATTGAGAGAGTGATCTTATCAGTATGAATTTGGATGTTATTTATATAAATTTTTGCTAAAGTTTGCATTCGGTGTGCAGTAACCAAGGACAGTAAAGTGACTAATTTACGTGAAAGCTTCGCTAATCCTAAGCTATCGTTAGGATACCAAGAGGACAAAATGTTTAGAACTTTAGATGTATCCCAAGTTGTGTCATACTTCGGTAAGGGTGGTCGAAGTCTAAAGACACCTTTAAAAAAACGTTTAACAACTTCATTATCGCTGACTTTTTCAATCAGAATTAAGGCTAAAGCCGATCGACAACTGTTTAAAGTCCCATATTGGGCACCTGAATCAAACAATGTTGTTAGAAATAGCATCGCATCATTGATTGATGCCCCGAAAATGTCGATATTTTTAGATAAACAAAAATTATACCATTTTTTAAGACAGGTGTCGTACTGTTTTATCGATGTACCGGAGAGGGAAGCCAACATTATGTCGATTGCAGTTGATGGAACCTTTTTTCTCAGCAACGAGTCCCGGACAAGAGACCGGCAGCCAGGGTAAACCGAGGGTGTGTATTGTTGTTGCTGGAAGGTGATAAAATTGTTTGTTTATTTGGATCAAAATACAAAACAGATGATACAAGAAGTTTTCTGAATAAAGGGTACCAAGGTTGGGTGGGCCATAAGGGGACCACTACAATACCAGTAGCTTTGTCTTTAACAATTTTTCGTAGCGTTTTTAGAACCATAGAAAAAGGAGGGAATGCGTAAAAGTAAATTTGTGACCACGATAAGGTAAATGCATTTATGGCCATAGCGTCAGGATCTCTAAACCAGGATATATAGTTACGACACTTTTTGTTGACACGACTTGCAAAAATGTCTACATCAGGGAAACCAAACTTGTTGGTTATTTTGTAAAAAACTGAGTCGCTCAATTCCCACTCAACATCTGGATGAATTCTACGTGATTCCGCGTCGGCTATTGTATTATCTGCCGAACGAATGTATGACGCATATACAATAATATTCCTAGATTGACACCATTCCCATAATTCTTTAGTTATGCGTGTTAGATGGGGATATTGTATGCCCCCCATCCGATTTATGTAGGATATGGCCGTAGTATTGTCAATGCGAAGTAGTATTTGACAACTTTTCATAGTTACGGCAAAAACTTTTAAACCAAAGAAAGCAGCAAAGATTTCTAAATAATTAATGTGATGTGATTGTTCTTCAATTGTCCATGCCCCACTAGCTGTCTCTTTCCCACACGCCGCGCCCCACCCCGTAGTCGAAGCATCACTAAAAATTTCCAGGCAGTATTCATCATATTTAATTTTACTAATAGGGTTATCTAATGCTTTAAACCACCAATCAATATCTGACGATAAGTATGACGGTATGTTCATATACTTGTCGTAGTTTAATGGGTCATTTTTTAAGTTTAAAAATTTACATCTTTCAAATTCCTTTGTGTATAGCCATCCGTATTCGACGGCAGGGCAAGTAGAACACAATAGACCCACTAAACTTGCAAAATCTCTTATTTTACATCGTGACATGTTTCGAAAGGTTTGTAATTTATTTTTAATTTTATTAGATTTTTCTGTAGGTAAACTGATTTGAAATTGTTTAGTATCAATTATGTAACCAAGGTATTTACATGATGTCGTAGGCGATAACTTGCATTTATCTTTATTTATAATGAACCCTAAAGCTGACAATAGTCGCTGAGTTACTACTATGTTTTCTAAACAAGTATCGTAAGAATTGCCAATAAGCAACAAATCATCTAAATATATACTAGACATATAACCGCAGGATCTGAGCAGCCCGACAACCGGTTTCATTATCTTAGTAAATACAAAAGGTGCTGTGTTTAGGCCGAACGGTAACACATTAAATTCATACAAAACATTGTCAAATTTGAATCTAAGATATTTTTTATAATCATCATGAATTTTTATTAAAAAATAGGCGTCTTTTAAATCTACCGTTCCCATGAAATTATTTTCTGATACAAGTTTAATTGCTGTGCGTAAATCTTCGAGTTTAAAATGTTGAGTTTCTATAAATTGATTAAGATTTTTTAAGTTAAGTATGAATCTATGTTTACCGTTGGGCTTAGGTATCAAGAATATGCTAGATAGAAACTGCCCTTCACAAGGGTTGCAATGAGAGATAGCACCAGTACTTAACAATTCGTCAATACATCTTTTGAAATTTTGTTTTTCTGATGTTGAGTGGATTTTTTTATTGGGGATAGTATACTGTGTAACTCGAGCTGAAAAAGGTATTTTATATCCAGAAATCCATGATAGAACAGTCGGATCAGAAGTTAGTTCTGACCAGGTGTCATAAAAAAGTGCCAGTCTACCAGCATAATTGCTTACCCTGGTAACATCTAGCGACGACTGCGGAAGCTCGCTCGCGTTGCGGGCGTTGTCTGCTGCCGACCTCGATAAGACCCACGCGTGGTGCTCGCGGGCGGATTTCTCTGTGCAGGCTCCCTCGTCCTCTGAGTCCCCGTTTGCCTGCGACTCGGGGGAGGAGCCCGCCAGTTTAAATTATTCCGTTGTTGGAACGTCGATTGAGGTGGAGGCGGCGCTGTCTTTATTCTATTGATGGGTGGCCTGGATATGGTTGATTTTAATTCTGCTCCTGTTTTTGATATTGTCTTTGCAATTTTTAATGTTTCGGCTAAGTCTGATCCGAAAAGGTGTTTATCAATTATTGTTTTTTGTAGTTGTTCTTTCATTTCCTTTTTTAAATTGTGTAAAATAAAGTTCCGGCGGAGTGTTGAGTCCGAGTGTTGATTGTCACAAAGAAGGCGTACAGTGTCCATCATCATATGTATTAATTCTGTGTCCTTGTTATCTTTAGCAATCATAAGAGTAATGACATTACTTAAGCATGAAATGGCACAACCTAACTGTTTTTGTTTCATCTCAATACCCTTATCTCTTTTTAAGACAACTTCTGATATGGCAGCTTTTATTTCTAAATTAAGCTCCGGCGAGTCAATTAGCTTACAATTACTAGGGGGTAAGTATCTTTCTACCAACTCCTTACGAAGTTCGCTGGACAAGCCTTTAGTAGCCAGATGTTGTAGCCGAACAGCCAGATCGGTCTGAATTTCTTTGCCGTAGATCTTTTCTACAGACGGATCCTCTCCGAATATTTCTAAAATTTTCGAGTCCAGCTCGATGCTCGGAGGTGGATCAGTTGCAATAAGGACTTCAGTCTCCGAGGAAGGGACCTGTTGCGAAGTACTTGTGGATGGAATTGGGTCTGCAGCGCTAGTTAGGGGAACTGGATCCAAGGCACTGATCGAAGGAATAGGATCTCTAGCGCTCATGGATGTCACATCATGATAATCTGGTTCCAATTCCACTATTTCCTCAAAAGTTTCTTCGTCGTAGAATCGACATCGGGGAGAGGGTGTGTCCTCTGTAATGTGTAGATTTCTTTTGTTACTTACGAAGATAGGCTAATGGATTGTTAATTTACAACAATAAAAAAAGCGCACGCATGTGGGCTGGTGTATCTATGGATATAGATATGTACCGCGTGCGGCTTAGTATCTACGCTGAAGTGTCAATCCCAAAGACTGCCCGCATCGAACGTATAGCTTCACGTATACTAACAAGGTAACAGTTCTTATAACTGATCGCAATATTAGCCTTGCACGTGATAAAACAAAGTAACTTTTATGAGTCAGAAGTGTTAACCCCAAAAGTTAACCGCAACGACTTATGACAACGTTAAAACGTTGATGTAATTATGCAACGTTATTACTATAACGATTTTACGCAATATAATATGACACTTGACTAACCTGTGGAATGCGACGTCGATCTTGTCTCACGCTGAAGTTTCTTCTCCCACTTCTTTAACTTTTTTGTAATATATTCGTAATCGTGTTTACTTTTTCGTTTCCCCATGACACGTTTTAAACTTTAACAACACTGCAGTACTAATACTTAATTTTTTAAATATGTGCGCTCCGGCAAGCACTGAACTGTGAATGGGCAACAGAACACGTTATCTAGCTAAGGAAATACGTCTACCCACACCTAAAAATGTTAAAAAATAACGCTTTTTTTTAGTTTTAGGTATAGGGCTTTTTACTTTCAGTGCGCAAAGGCAACACCGTACGTGTTACTACATTGTGTTTATGCTAATCTCGAGGACGAAGCTGAGTATAATTGCGGATCAATGATTAATCCCAGAAATCGGGCTGCATCTGCTTCTTGTATATTATTGTCATTGTAAGATAAATTGAATTTAGATAAATTATGGAATTTGTCCCGTTGTCTAAAATGCATTATGTTAGTTTTATTAAGATTAATTTTCAAATTATTGTTGCTAAGCCAGGTTATTATAGAATTTAATGAATTATTTGCGTCAAAATTATAGTCAGATAATTTATTGGATGCTATAGTTACGGTACTGTCATCAGCGAATAATGTCATGGGTTCTTTAGTTGCATTTGGTAGGTCATTAATAATAAGAACAGGGGAGGGCCCAATACACTTCCCTGGGGCACACCATGCGTAATAAGACGCTTATGAGAGGAGAAGATCTGTGCCTTTTTATCTTTAATATTGAATTTAGATATTTGTGTTATTTGATGTGTCTGTTAGATAAGATTTTAACAATTCCAAGACATTTCCTCTTATACCGTAGGCTTCAAGTTTATCTAGCAGAATATTGTGGTCTACATAATCAAATGCTTGGGACATGTCACAGTAAATAGAACAAACAGGTAAAGATTTGTCAACATGTGTTGAGACAGTGTATATAAAGTCATAAACTGCCATATTAATGTTTCTATTTTTTCTGAAACCTTTCTGTTCATCACATAGGATTAAATGTTGATCTAAGTATTTATTGAGTTCGTTATATATATATTTCTCAAAAAAAATTGAGAATACGGAAATTAATGCTATGGGTCTATAGTTCTCCATTAAATATTTATCTTCTTTTTTATATAAAGGTTTAATTATTGTTAATTTGAGATCTTTTGGAAATGTCCCACTTAGTATACAAAGGTTCATATGGCTTAAGTGTTGAGAAATATTTTCATTCACTGCTTTGATCACGTTCGTTGAAATACCATCATACCCTACACTGCTCGTGTTTTTAAGATTTGTTATAATCTTCTGCATATGATAAGGCAGACTTGGTGATAAAAACATTGAGTTGGGTTGGTGATTGATTAGCGATGTGGAATCCTTACCAGGTCCTTGGAGAGGTTTTACTTTTTCAATAAAATAGTTATTAAATGCATTGGCAATTTCTTTTGGATTTGTTGTCAATTTATCGTTAATTCTTAATTCTACTGTCGACTCCTTAGGTATATTTAATTTATTATTATTTATAATTTGCCATGCCGTTCTACTTTTATTAGTCGATGTATTTATTTTGTAATTGTTTTGTGCGCATTTGGTAAGATTTATAATTTTTTTAAGCCGTTTAGAATAGCTTAGTATATTTTTGTTTATTAGTTAATGATGGTTTCCGTCTGAACTTCCAGAGTAATTCTCTTTTATTTTTACTACACACTTTAATCCCGCGCGATATCCATTTTAGCTTGGTATTTACTTGCACAGTGATTTGAATTAGCGGAAAGCACAAATCGTAAAGTAATTGAAATATTTCAATAAAATGATGATACGCTGCTGATGGATCATCTGTTTTATATATTTCATCAAAAGAAAGGCTTTTTATATGATTTTTAAATTTTTGTATGTTTTCTAAACTGTAATCCCGTTTCATTTTACGCCAATATTTTAATTTAAATATTTTCTTCACTGGTAGCTTTATTAATTGAGCAGCATGGTCAGATAAGCCAAATTCCAACACATCCGTCTTACACTTTTTATTAAAGTTATGGGCAAAGTTATCTAGACAAGTATTACTGGATAATCTTGTGGGCTGTTTAAGTGCTAATGTCAGATTATATTTTAACAATAAACACTCGAAATCTAGGGTTACATTATTACACTTCATCACATCTATGTTGAAATCACCAGCTATAACAGTATTATGATTTTTTAGTCTAGAAATACATTGTAATATCTTGTCAAGCCTACCAAAAAACAAATTGAGGTTACTATGTACCGGTACTCTGTATACACAAACTATTATAATTTTGCAGTCAAGTAATTCGATTGCACAACATTCTATTACATTAGATATAGACATTTGACTAATTTGAGAAATTTCTTTATATTTATGTATCTTATTAACTAAAATACAGGCATCACCTCTTTTACTGCAGGTACGACTATAACATGCCGCGAGTTCGTAATTATTTATTTTCAGGTGCTGTTCATAACCCGCTAGCATAAAGTGTTCCGTGACACATAATACATCCACGTCAATATCTTTGTCTTTTAGCTCTTCTATATTTACTAATAGTGAGTCAGATTTGTTCAACAGTCCCGCAATATTTTGATGCAGAACATAAAGATATTTAAAATCGAAAAAATAATGAATTTGCTTCTTGTGGAGCATTTCCAATATCATCATTAGTCATGTAACTTATAGAAATGTCATTAATTAAATGTAACAAATTTTTAAAAATATTGCGTAAACCATAGTTATTAATACGGCCCTTTATCAAGTCAAACATTGTATGGTCATAGTTTAAATTGCGATTACAATCAAAGAAATACGCATGTTCATGGGATAATATATCCAAGTACAATAAATTATTAAACGTCTCAATTCTCCAGTTATAAATGTTGGTGTAGTTTCGAAGATTGTAGGTGGGGGTACAGATTATTACATTTGTATGAGAAATTTGTTTTAAAGTATCTCGAATGTATACAATGGAATTAAAATAGTTGCTTGTAATATAGCGGTTTTACATAAAAATAAAACCGATATTATGTGCCGAGAGGGAAAACATACAGCATTGTTTATGAAGAAGCAGTGTATACTTAGCCTTATTTGTGCGGTCAATAGTACGGACACTTTAGTTTAACTTAAGAATACTAGGTGGCGTAACTATCGCCGACGTTGTATTTACTCTATGCCAGCTAGGACGCGGGAACCGCTGTCACTTCCAAATTCATAGTCTTCACCAGGAAGAACTTCCTACAATGCTGTATGTTTTCCCTCTCGGCACATAATATCGGTTTTATTTTTATGTAAAACCGCTATATTGATGTGCCTCCGGAAAACATACAGCATTGTTTATGAAGACGTGTTTGTTATCTGCTGGTGAAATATTATAGGTAAAACACAACGCTATGATGATTATCAATTTAAATGTTTATTATGGGAATTAAGTAGATACAGTAGTGATAAATGTTTATCTATTTATATTAGTTAAAACACACAAATATATTTTATATTCTAATTAAACAAAAAAATATATATTAAATGTCTAATCTTTACAGTTATAGGTAACGATAATCAAGATTTAGATATTCTATGAATTAAATCAAATTACCGATGATTCAATTGTTTACAAAATATTCAAGTAAATCTCATGTAGAAGTAAATGTATTGAAAAATGAATTACGACTGTCCTTATTGAGTTCTATTTCGCGACAGTAATGATTAAAGAAGGTATTGGATGATTTCCAATTACCCCGTGATAAAATATCGTCAATTGGTTGATTATCCAACCAATTTAAGGAAGCTACTGCTGACCTACAGCTTCCCGGAGATGCATTAATGCCACTATCTCTTAGAACTGTGCGTACCCAGTTACCAATTACAGTGCGTGAGGCAGCTTTTGGGTTATTAAATACAGTGATAAAGAGATTGTCCAATTTGTTACCTCCGATCTCTTTGTTACAGTTTTTTCTATTAACAGCCTAACTAAAGTGACAGGGCATATGTTTTTATCATAATGTTGTGAAAGTTTCCATGCGGACTGTCGATAATAGTGTGTATCGGTTTTAGATCCAAATGCAGGTATTAAATAGATATTATCGCCGTCATCCAAGAAGCTGTCATTTGAGATTTTCAGCAAAGTTAGGTCGTGAACCCTACGGCCTGATGCCAGCAATAAAACTGTGGCTGTTCTACGTGCTAAATCGAACAATGTGTCTTTAGGTGCATTTGATGACAGCCAATTCAGTACGATACGTGGATCCCACGTGAACGATGGCCGCACTTCTTTTGGTTTAGCAACTCCTATTGCCTTAAGGGTGTGTTTTATAATAAAATTAGAAAAAGTTTGTTGTTCTACGTGAGGTCCACAAAAAGTTAAGACTGCCGATTTGTGGACAAGAATAGTACTATAGGACAAATTCTCTTTTAGAAAAAGAAACATTAAAAATTTAGCTATGTCAGCAGGTTGAGGACATTTTGGGTTTACTGTAAAGTTGGAGCACCATCTTAACCACCGTCTAAGTGGTGACAAATAGGTTGATAAAGTTGAGCGCCGCCAGCTCTTCTTAAGTAGTTCTTTTTCCTGCGTGGACCAGTCTTTTATTTGGGCACCCCACCCCCAATTTTCCAAACTTTCAGGGTCAATGTCTGTACCTGTGGGGGAGGCTGTGATGTTGTAACATCTATCATGGTCTCTGAGAGGTTCAGAAGTTCGTGTGGGTGATCTAGAGCCCTGGATTTCAAATCTTGAAGCCAGAAAGCTCGAGGCCACTCTGGAGCCACAACCAAGTAAGTTCCCGTTGCATTGTTCAGATGTGCTAGAACTCTGGGCAGCAAGCTGGGAGGAGGAAACACCCATGCTAGCCCATGGTTCCATGGTCTGCTGAAGGCATCTATATAGTTTGCAGATCACTCTCTGCAGTCTAGAGATACGTAGTTTTTTACTACCGCGGTTTTTTGTGTCGCAAACAAGTCCATTTCTGGAAGCCCCCACTTCCGAAAGACTTTCGCTGTCGCTCGAGGTAGGAGGTGCCATTCCGCGGGTGGTTTTCCCCGTGAAAGCCTGTCCGCTATTACATTGTATCTCCCCGGAAGATAATGGGCTGATAGGGTTATGTTGAACTTGTCCGTAAGATGTAATAGTTTGAAAGTTAGGGCTAGTAACCCTAACGATCTGGTTCCTCCCTCCTTTCGGATATATGCAATCAGGGTTCGATTGTCTGATTGGATCAGTACGTGTGACTTTTGCAACGTCTTCGCATTCATTTTGACTGCCGCTATTACTGCATATAGCTCCTTTTTGTTGCAGTGCCATCTTCTTTGATGACTTGCCCATGGACCTGACATTAGATACCCATTCAAGTGGGCACCCCAACCCCAATCGGAAGCGTCTGTCGCAAGGAAATGGGTAGCAGGCTTTTTGTGTATTGGCAATGTGTGACTTGTGGCTCCGCGCCACCACATTATCTCTTGATACACAACCTGAGGCAAAAGCTGTTTTTGACGGGGTCGTGTTTTGTTGAAGTGTCGCAGGAAGATTTGCATTTTGCGACAGTGTAGTCTTCCTCGGGGAACAACAAAATTGGCGAAGTTTAACTGACCCAGCAGACTTTGCAGTTCCCGGAGGTTGATGTGACTTTTCAACAACGACCGGTCTAGTGTATAGTTTATGCTTTGTCTCCTTTTTATTGGTAGGGACATTGTATTTACAGCTGTTTGCCAACGTATGCCCAGGTATTCCAAATCTTGAGTTGGTACCAAGACTGATTTTTGGCGGTTGATTTGCCAGCCTAGATGTTCCAAGTGCCTCACGGCTTCCACAGCCTGAAGACATAGCTTGGATTAGTCTTGGTTGACCAGAAGGAAGTCGTCTAGGTAGACTAGCACTCGACATCCCTTCGCACGCAAGGTCTCCGCGACCCAGCATGTTACAGAGGAAAATAGGTGTGGTGCTGAAGCCAGCCCGAACGGTAAACATGTCATCTCGTATAACTGGTCTTTGTAACTGATTCTTATGAAAGGCCGGTGAGATTTTGCTGCCCGTAGGTGAAAATAAGCCTGGGAAATATCTATTTTTATCATCCAGTCTCCAGGTTGAAGAAAATCTGGGACTGAGGCGTGAGAAATCAGACGAAAACGTTTCGTTTTGACGAACTTGTTTAATTCTCGAAGATCGAAAATTGGGCGCATCGATCCGTCGCTTTTCTTCCGTAGAAAAAGGTTGGATATAAAACTGGGAGTTTTCTTGGAAACTAGGCGCAAAACACCTTGATCCAATAGATCTTTGATAATCTGAGACATTCCCGGGGATGGCTTGGTTGCATATTGAGTCATGATCCTTCGTGTTGGCATTAACAGAGGAGGTTTCTTGTAAAAGGGTATTCGAAACCCCGAAATTGCGGAAATTATAAATTTGTTTGCACCAAGTGCTTGCCAACGGTTCTTGAACAAAGTTAAACAACCTCCCCTGAAATGTGTTGGATAGTCACTTTTTCCCGTCTTTGTTTCGAAATGAATAATTTTTAGTTTGTTTGTAACCGTCACTTTTTCCTTTGTACGTTTGTTTCGTTTGATGTTTTTTGTAGGTATCACGAAAATTATTATTTTTAATATTTTGTGTCTGGGGTCTGTATTTGGAGGTAGACGGTGTTGGTTCCTTGTATTTTGGTTTGAGTTGATCCTTAGTTTTGTGAGCTTGTGGTGGTGATAACCAGAAATGAGGACCCCCGAGGGACTGGATAAGAGACACAAGTTTTGTCTTGTCAAATAAAAACTCTTCACTAGGGGGGCTTGAATACTTTTATCCGGAATTTCATTAATAATTCTTTTACGTCTAGTTTCAATACATTCGGCCCTTTTACCGCAAATTATTTGTAAGGTTTGTTCGGACAATTTATAAGACGACGACTCCTTACCGAATGTTTCCGAAATTTTATTAAAAAGGTTATCGGATTTTAACTCGGCAGGGTTATTGTGAGCCCAATCAATGATACCCTGTAAACCAGATTGCAAAAGTTCCCTTTGCTGTAACAAGGCGTTGGTAGTTGCAGCCATGATTTCCTCCGTTGAGGCCAGGAAATCCTTTCCTTTGTTCAGACAACACAGTTCATCGTTAATTTTCAAATTGCAAAAGCCCGGAAACGCGAGCATATCTACCAATGCTTTCTTATTACGGATATGTTGCCACGTGGGGCTGTTAAAATGCTGTAAACTTATTAACTGGCGTAACCGTTTTTCATCAGCTGATTTAAGAATTTTTTTCTCGTCAAAACTAGTTTTACACGCGCCCAAATCCAACGCCCTAGGCGTTTCTGTTGATGGATTAGTCAAAAAATCATTGTGGATAGTATCCGCTTGCTCGATCACGTCACTTTTGTTTACAGTAGTATTGGGTACGTATTGTTGGTGCATTATAAAGTTTGTAAGAAAACTGACCTGGTTGTATAACGCGTCAATCCGAGGATCGACCGTTACCTGTGAATCCCGCTTTTGTTTCTTGCGTGGAGGTTCCCCTCGTTCGGCTTCGCTGTCTGATGAACTGCTAGCGCACGAGGAGTCCTCCCTTCCTTGTCCTTGGTCCCTCTCGGAAGTCGGCGAGTTCGAAACGATCGACCGATTGGCCCCGGCGGTGGCCTCATCGGGTTCGTTACTCGGCGAGGGATTCATAACGAAAGAAAAATAAAAACCGTTTTTTTTTTTTTTGGAAAATAATTGGAAAATACAACCAATAATAAATGCACTACTAAATTGTCTAACACTATGTTAAATAATTTTTTTTAACGTTAAACGATTAACTCAATATTTTTGGATTTCGACCGCACGCGGCGAAAGTACACAACGCTATGAATTTGGAAGTGACAGCGGTTCCCGCGTCCTAGCTGGCATAGAGTAAATACAACGTCGGCGATAGTTACGCCACCTAGTATTCTTAAGTTAAACTAAAGTGTCCGTACTATTGACCGCACAAATAAGGCTAAGTATACACTGCTTCTTCATAAACAATGCTGTATGTTTTCCGGAGGCACATCAATTTTAAAGTCCTCTTCTCCAATTATACTTCGTATCTCTCCCGAAGATGATTACAGTTTACATGCAGCAGCACGCGAGTTGATGCTGTCCTATCCACACTTTTAAAGCTATTTAAATGCTTATAGAATTTAGTTTTAAGTAAATTATTATCAGAAAAAGGCACTGTATTGACTACTTTTTCCCCACCACCGGAGTACAACCCGCCGTCACCGTCGCGATCCTTGACTCATTACGTGATTTAGTGTTGTCCGACTCACACATAAATATTCTCGTCCGGAAAACTACTCAAAAAAGTTAAAAAACTAGTTAAAAAACGTAGAAGAATCTCTTCATCGTCATCGGAAGGTGAACCAGTGTTTTCTCCTTCGCACTCACTACCACACGATCTAACCAGTGATCTAGAACAACAAGGTAAGACGACTACTACCTACACATTTTTTTTTTTTTCTTTTTTCTCCATCTACCGCCTTGAGACTGCACATAAGTAAAATTAAATAATAATATCCCGACGTGTATCGTCATAAAATGAATTTAATTCATTGTGCTATCCCGACGTTTACCGTGTGTGGATACTATGACCGTCATACGTATACCTACAACACCAACATTACTACCCCGACGTATATCGTGTGTGGATGCCTTACGTGTTGTTATATGTGTCATAAAATGAATGTATTCATTGTGATATCCCGACGTATATCGTGTGTGGATACTATGACCGTTATACGTGTACCTATATACGTAATATCCCGACGTAAAGCGTGTGTGGATAAAGTACCTACCTACTTACGGCGGGTACTGATAATTATAATATCTCACTTATTTTCAGATGAGATCCTAACTACGGAGGTACCATTAGAAGGCGAAGGAACGGCTGATGAAAATCCTGATGAACTAGACCCAGATATTTTGCAATTATTAGGTTCAGACCCTACATTAAACAAATCGTTTGGTGATAATTTGCACAAGGTTTTGGCAACGCGGTGGAAACACATCATAATTAACGGTCTTACTAAAGAGGAAAAAGTCGATCTCCAAAAACAGTATCTACCTGCTGAAAATTGTATATATATGAAAGCACCTATGCTAAATCCTGAGTTAAAATCGGCATTGTCTGATTCCAACATTAAAAAAGATTCATACAGTGAGCAGAAACAAAATCAAATGGCCAACTGTATCTCAGTAATCGGCAAAGCATTGAATGTAGCTTTGTCACAAACCGAAAGTCTCCCTCAAGAGGTTATAAAAACACTCAGTGATGCAGGGCGGCTGATGTGCGATACGCACTACAGAGAATCTCTGTCGAGAAGATTCACTATCATCAATGCCATAAGTAAACAAAAAAGAGAAATAATAAAAAACACTAAAATTGACGATTATTTATTCGGTTCTAACTTGTCTGATTATCTAAAATCCACCAAGGCCATAACAATGTCTGCCTCAGAACTGAGATTCACCGCAAATAGTGGAAAATTCAACCAACAGCGTAATCAGCCAAATACTTCTACATATCGTCAAACCGGTGCTTTAAACGCACGGGGGGCACCGCGGGCACCAGCCGGCGAGTCGCGAGTGTACCCCAACCAGACTCGGCGCCAGCCGCCACCGCCGCCACGGGACCATCGCCGCACGCAGACGGCCACACGTGCACGGACGGCCAACTACTCAGCCCGACGCCGCTAATCACTTCATCACAGGTAGATTACAATAATGTAACCATACCTGGCAGATTACAACATTACTTTTACGAATGGCATCATATTACTAATGACAATACTATCCTGTCTTGGATTAAAGGTTATCAAATACCATTCCTTTGTGAACCACACCAGACAACCATACCTAAAAGGTCATACACGCTCACAGAAACAAACATAATTGATAATTGCATTTATGAGCTCTTAGAATCAGGTTTTATTTCTCAATGCATCCCTTGTGATAAACAATTCGTTTCACCCATATTTACAGTACCTAAGCCTAATGGAAAACATCGTTTCGTTCTTAATTTTAAAAACTTAAATAAATTCATTCATGTTGACCACTTTAAAATGGAAGACTATCGTACAGCTATAAAACTAATTGATCAAAATTGTTATACAATGTCAAGCATAGACTTAAAAGACGCATATTTTTCAGTCGCAATTGCCAAAAGCGACAGGATTTACCTTCGTTTTAATTGGAACTCAGAAAAGTTTAGGAACCAATTATTTGAATTTAATGTTTTGCCCTTTGGACTCTGTACTGTACCCTACGTGTTCACTAAATTACTGAAACCTGCATTACATTATTTACGTTCATTAGGTCATTTATCAGTAAATTACACAGATGATTTTTTATGCATCGGTAATTCCTTTCAAAGCTGTCTTAATAACGTTGAAGCGACAAAAGAATTACTATTAAAATTAGCTTTTTTAATAAATGATGTAAAAAGCAAAACTTACCCAAGTAAAAAATGCCTTTTCCTGGGTTTTCTATTTGATTCAGAGAACATGTCCCTAACATTACCCATCGAAAAGAAAAACCGCATAAAATTAATGTCAAACAAGTTGTTACATACAAACAAATGCAAAATTAGAGAACTCGCTAGATATTTAGGTCTGTTAACATCAGCATGCCCCGCCGAAAAAAACACAAAGCTTCTAGAAAGAGAAAAGTTTCTAGCATTAAATTATTCTAACAATTACAATAAACACATGATATTACGAGATTACATAAAAAATTATTTAATTTGGTGGAAAGAACACATTGACTCCTCATTTTGTTCCTTTCAAACAAATGATTATACCCTTGTAATATTCAGCGACGCCTCAACAACTGGTTGGGGCGTAGTGTGTAATAAATAACCAAACCGCTCATGGACATTGGGATCTTTCCCAATTATCATTACACATAAATACTCTTGAATTACTTGCAGCTTTTTATGGCCTAAAAATATTTGCATCACATCTTAAATGTTGCAATATCTTACTCAGAATAGACAATACGACAGCAATTGCCTATATCAACAAAATGGGAGGTATACAATATACACACTTAAATAACATTGCACGCGATATATGGCAATGGTGTGAAAAACGCAGTATACATGTTTTTGCATCTTATATCCAATCCAAAGATAATTTAATAGCAGATTTTGAATCTCGTCAGGCATATAATATAGACACGGAATGGGAACTAGCAGATTACGCATTTAATAAAATAACAATTTCATTCGGTACCCCACAATTCGATTTATTTGCAAGTATTCAGAATTGTAAATGTGACAGATATGCTTCGTGGAAATTAGATCCAAACTCCGAAATTATCGATGCATTCACTTTTAACTGGAAAAACTTAAAATGTTATGCTTTTCCTCCCTTTAGTGTTATATCAAAAGTCCTACATAAGATTAAAACTGACAAAGCAGAAGGAATTGTAGTGGTGCCATATTGGCCAACCCAACCGTGGTATCCAATCTGGTTAAAATTACTCCATTCAAAAGTACTGTACTTTAAGCCTGAGAAAAACTTATTATTTTCTCCTTTCAGGGAGGAGCATCCTCTCCACGCGGATCTCACCCTGATGGCAGGGAAATTATCCGGCAGTCGCTATTGAGGCGCGGAATACCCAACGCATCTCTCGATATAGTGATGGCCTCTTTCTCCCTAAACACGCTAAACCAATATAATACTTCACTAAAATCATGGTGGCTATATTGTAATGATAAAGGATTAGATTACTGTGATTCCAATATTACTCAATTAGTAGAATTTGTGACTCATAAAGGAGAATCGGCAAATATATAGGGAAGCTGGTCTAAGCACCAATAGCGACCACACATAAGTAGGGTAATATTGGGCATTCTATGCCACTGTCGGCAAGTAGCTCGGCTAGTGCGCCTCGCTACGCGCCAGTGGCATAGTATGCCCAATATTGAACGATCGACTCGACTGTAGAGTAAATTATTGTACTCACCTAGAGATCTTGCGAGATAAACCACTGGCCGCCAGTAGCTAGACGAGTTCGCATTGCTACATGACTGTAGCGTAGAAAACCGAATAATGAATGATCGCCTCCATACCTATTCTCCTCAACCTTGCGAGTCTGTCATCGCTATAACGATCGCTCTATCGCGAAAAAAGATTGCGGTACTGTTTCAGTTTATAAATATTAATGTAACAAATACATTTACTCATTGCCAATCAGTTTGTTTCCAAGTGTAATCATGAAGTTTGTAAAGCAACCACAATCGCTGCATGTTAAAACAATCTGCGAGGATGTTTGTAAGACTAGTTTTCGTCATGGAGAATTGTTACCTAACTCAGTTCGTTGTATCATTTGCGGACCATCCAATTGTGGAAAAACCAATTTATTGATTGGTCTTCTCATACACGAAAATGGATTAAGATTTGAAAATGTTTATGTTTATTCGAAAACTCTGTACCAACCCAAATACATTTTTTTAGAAAAAGTTTTACAACGAGTGCCAGGTATTTCACTCCAGAAATATCATGGAAATGAGGAAGTGCTAAGAGTTCAAGACGCAAAACCTAACTCTGTGATAATATTTGATGATGTTGCTTGCGAAAATCAAGATAGCATGCGTGATTATTTCGCAATGGGTAGACACAAGTTCATCGATTGTTTTTATCTAAATCAAACTTATAGTAAAATCCCTAAGCAGTTAGTAAGAGACAACGCGAACTTAATTATACTTTTTAAACAAGATGACATTAATTTACGTCATATTTATGAAGAACATGTCAACACTGATATGACATGGACTGAATTTCGTGAAATGTGTTCCAAAATATGGAATGAGCCCTTCAATTACGTAGTAATTAATAAAGATTGTTTAAAAAATAAAGGATGTTATAGAAACAAATTTGACACCTTTGTAGTCTTTGATTAAGAATATGGTTATTTAAGTCCGTTACCTTTGTGATATTATTATTCTCCAGACATCGCTTAATCAATCACTATCAGTTCGTTTTTTGCCATGGAAAAATCGCTAAAAAGACAAATAGTAGTTGCCGTCGACGCTGTTAAGAAAAAAGTACGAAAAATGAGAGATGTTGAAATTAACAATCAGCAAACACTGGAATCCGTTTTCAAGCCTGTAACAGAACCACTCAACCAGATTGCTAATGCCAGTAAGCAGACTTCTTTCCTGTGTCCTACAAAAAATGAAGAACTTCCGTTTATCGATAAAACTTTGCAGAACGAAGAAGCCAATGATAACAAAGACAATACAGACGAATATGAATCTGATATCGAAAGTGACTCTTCATATAAATCATTAGTTGAAAACAACCCAGGTCGTGACACGTCATCCTGGTCAGTATCCTCAGAAGCACTATCAGATATTCCATTCGGTGTCAGAGTAGAGAATGGGAAATTGATGTTAGGTTCTGCTCGTATAACGATCAGCGATGAGTATATCACTGTAGCTGGACGCAAATACCGAAATACGTCTGGTTTGAAACAGTTGTTACTGAAGAAGAATGTAGATTTAAGCATGGTTACAGAGAGTGACATGCAGCATTATAAGTCAATGCTACTTGATACAAACGCACATCGACGAGACTATGAGCCGGATAAACCAATAAAAAGTAATAAAGGTCAAAAGTATATGCAAGTTATTAAGCCTATTTTCAAACTACAAAGTACAATTCAGACCCCTCAATCGAAGGGAAAAGGGCTACCCTTGACAAAAATGTGGAAGAAAAAGGTCGATTTTGTATATTGGAACGATCCAAATGAACTGGTGGATAGGTTAAAATTATTAATTGCATCTCGAGACGCTGGTAACACAGGATTAGATAATGAAATTATATCTATCATTGAAGAATTACGTGAAAGTAAAATTATAAATAAATAAAACACCTATGTATTTAAAAATGTGTGTTCATTTTATTTTAAACCTCACAACACAATACACCTTAAACATGAACGTAGATAAATTCGGACATTATATTCATAAAAGAATGCGATTATCAGAGTTATTTGAGATCAATGAAAATACATTATCAAAATCAGAAAACGGAGATTTTGATTTAAAAACATCAAGACTGAGAGGAATTAAAAATCCAGTAGAAGCTGCCGATGCAGTGAACAAGGATTATGTAGATCGGTTGAGTGCTAATATGATAAAAGAATTTAATACACTTATTGGTACATTGCGTTCTCAAATCATGAAAGATGCAAAAGGTACTGTTTATTTATTTATTTATTTATTTAATACTTCAAGCACACAAATGTACAGAGGCGGACTTAATGCCTTAGGCATTTTCTACCAGTCAACCTTACCTGTTCAAACTACTTTAAAAGCCGAGATACCTGCGATTGTAAGTCATTTGCAAGATAAGTTTTATACTAAAGCAGAGGTTGATAAATTACTTCAAAAAACTAAGTAATGGCAAAACAGCAAATTGTTAATGAAATACACAAAGCAGCACGAAGAAATTTCCTTAGACGTCCTGTCATTCTAAAGGGAATTGATGACTTGTGGCAAGCTGATTTGATGGACATGCAAAACTTAAAGAAATATAATAAAGGTTACAATTACATTTTAGTGGTGATTGACTGCTTCTCAAAGTATGCTTGGACAGAGCCATTAAAATCAAAAAATAAACTTGATGTTACTCGTGCATTTCAACAAATATTGATTAACAGCAAACGTAAACCTGATAATTTACAAACGGATATGGGAACAGAGTTTTATAACAACTCATTTCAGATGCTTATGAAGTCATACAATATTAACCATTACTCATCATTTTCTACCAAAAAAGCTTCGATTGTAGAGCGGTTGATTAAAACCATTAAAAATAAATTATATAAATATTTTAGTCTGAATGGAAACTATAAATGGCTGGATTTACCGTTACAAGTTACATTAAAGATATATAACAACACAAAACATCGAACAATTGGAGTTAAACCAATCGAAGTGAATAAAGCTAATATGTTAGTTATAGAAGAAAATATAAAAAAATCGTTTAAACCACCTATTTGTAAAAAACCTAAGTTCAAAGTGGGTGATTTTGTTCGGATCAGTAAATACAAACACCAGTTTGAGAAAGGTTATACACCTAATTGGTCAAGTGAAATATTTACCATAAAAAAGATTAATTTTACCATACCTGTAACATATCATTTAGAAGATCAGCGAAAGCAAGCTATATTGGGAACCTTTTACGGACAAGAACTTCAAAAATCTAAATATCCTGGTGTTTATTTGATAGAAAAAGTTTTAAAAAGAAAAGGATCAAAAATTTTCGTGAAATGGTTGGGTCTAAACAATGAAGAAAACAGTTGGATTGACAAAACTGCAATCGTAGGTTAAAATAATATTAATATAAACATTATTTTTCCACTATTTTCATCATTATAATTCGGACAATGCAAGGTGGTGAACTGGTTAATACATTAATTAATAATCTACCGTTCGAACTTCATTTGCCTGGTTATAATTATTGCGGACCAGGAACAAAACTCGAGAAACGATTACAACGAGGTGATCGCGGTGTGAATAAGCTAGACGAAGCTTGTATGCATCACGACATTGCGTATGCAAACCATACAGACTTACCCAATCGCCACAAAGCCGATTTACAACTACTAAATATGGCTAAACAAAGACTTAAGTCGAAAGATGCTGGAAAAGGTGAAAAACTGAGTTCATGGATAGTGAGCAAAGTTATGAAAGCCAAACTGAAATCTGGTTCCGGCATTAAAACGTTTAAATGTTTCGTGTCAAAAATAAGATCAAAGATCAAGAAACTGAACCCAAAGGATAGCAAAACATTAATCAACGTTGCTTACGCAGCGGCAAAGAAATTATTTCCAAAAATCTCCAAAATTCGAGTACCGCGAGTGATACCATTACCAAAGACTGGAGGAATTCTACCTTTAATCCCAATTTTTGCTGGTTTATCGGCTTTAGGTACTTTAGCTGGTGGTGCAGCGGGTATTGCAAAAACTGTTAACGATTACAAAGCTGGTCAGCAAAATTTGCAAGAAACAGTAAGACACAATAAGGCTATGGAGTCTTTAAAGTTAGGCAAGGGTTTATACATTAAGTCACATAAAAATGGTAAAGGTTTATTTATAAAATCTTCAAAAAACTAAGAAACAAGCTACCTAATCGTCCTCTAACTAATGTAGATATCCAAAAGGATGCACGTAACATCCCCTACTTTCGAGGAGTCTACATGAAGGATCAATTACCAAGGATACCAAAACGGATTGAATGTGGTGTTGTTAACTTGGATAATTATAAGAATGTTGGTACACATTGGGTAGCTTATGTTAAAGTTAACAACTATTGTGAATATTTTGATAGCTTTGGGGATTTGAAACCTCCATTGGAACTAATGCGATATTTTAAGAAATGTAATGTTTTTTATAACTATACTAGATATCAGAAATTTAACACAGAAAATTGTGGACACTTATGTTTAGAATATCTAAGGACTTTTTGGAATAAAAACGTATAAAAATTATAATTTTCTTTTATTTCAACCATTTGCAAGATGTCACTCACATTGTCAATAACTGGAAATTCGTCAACTTTATCTACGTACTATCCTGACACATTGCAACTAAATGAACAGTATGAGTGTGCCCTATTGCATCTCTCAACATTTAATTCTATTCCAAATATTGACAAAACGAATAATAAGTTCTATTATGGCTCTAACGAAGTTATTGAAATACCAGAAGGCACCTACGAATTGCAAGATATTAATGATTACTTAAAATCTAAAATTAAAGATGCATCAATCAAACTGCAGTGCAATAACAATACATTAAAAACTACAGTATTCTGTACAAAAAGCATAAATTTTAGTAAAGAAGATACTATCAGAAATTTATTAGGTTTTAATAAGCAGATCTTGGAACCAAATAAATGGCATGTGTCACAGTTTCCAGTCAACATTTTACCTACGACAGTGATCAGGATCGAATGTGATATCGTAAGCGGCTCGTACACAAACGGAAAACCGAGTCACATAATTCACGAATTCGCACTTAACGTACCTCCTGGGTATAGGATTATAGAAATTCCGAAAAACGCAATATACTTTCCAATTAACCAAAACAACATAAGCTGCATACATATCCGGTTGATAGATATAAATAACCGCTTAATAAATCTACGAGGTGAAGAAGTGCAGCTGTATTTGCATCTTAGAAGAAAAAAATGATTGATTACAATAAATATGTGCATCAACAAATTCAAAATATCAGTCCCGCTCAAGCACCCAACCAAATAAGAGCTCGCCGTAAGAAGAAAATAAAATTAACTAAAGACAACAAGGCATTTCTCAAAGTGATCGGTTTGCTAAAATGAATATCTTAGACGTTTTATCCGCTCCGACTTATGATAATACGGTTGAAGGAATTGAATTTCATTCTTACAAGCCCTATGTAACTAGTTTCAATAGAAACGATGAAATTCGCATACCTATTAACCAACAGGACTTGTACATCCTTCCATCAGCTAGTACCTTGTATTTGGAAGGATCCGTTATCGTTAGCAAAAAGGACATGAAAGATAAAGCAACTAGTGTTCATTTCACGAATAATGCTCTACTCTACTTATTTCAAGACATAAGGTACGAGCTAAATGGAGTGGAAATTGATAGAATAAAAAATGCTGGCGTAACTACCACCATGAAATCGTTAATATCAATGAATGAGAATGAATCAAAGACATCGAATTCGTGGTGCTGGAATATCGATGGTACAAAAAACATTAACGGAGGTGATTTTTCTGCTTCTATACCACTCTGTAACATCATCGGTTTCGCAGAGGATTTCAAGAAAGTCGTGATAAATAGTAGGCACGAACTGATATTGCTACGAAGTAACACTAACCTGAATGCTGTAAAACTTAACACCGGTGAAATTGTAGAAGACGTTCAGATAAATAAAATCATTTGGCGCGTACCGCACGTTAAAGTGTCTGACAAAGAAAAAATAAATTTGCTAAAACTATTGGAAAAAGATCGACCACTCCAGATGATATTCAGAAATTGGGATCTGTACGAATATCCGGCTTTACCTAAAACTACAAAACATACTTGGTCAATCAAAACATCCTCGCAAATAGAGAAACCAAGATATATTATTATGGGACTACAGACAAATAGAAAAAACAATGGCAGTTCTGATATGTCTCAATTCGATCATTGTCATGTTCGTGATGTTAGAGTGTACCTCAACTCTACTTACTTCCCGTATGAAAACCTAAATGTGAGTTTCGCGAATAACAGAATCGCTTTATTATACGAGCAATACGTCAGATTTCAACAGTCTTATTACGGGCGTCGACCGGAGCCCTTATTAAGTGAAAAACAATTTAAAGATTTGGCGCCACTATTTGTCATCGATTGCTCTAGACAAGCTGATAATGTAAAGACAGGCCCTATTGTGGACGTAAGAGTGGAAATTGAGAGTGATTTGGAAATACCAGATCAAACTTCTGCGTATTGTCTTATATTGAACGACTGTATTATTGAATATAAACCTTTAAGTAATACTGTGAGAAAAATATCATGAATCCGAATACTGTCATAGTAGATGTTCAAGGGTTTAAAGACCTGTACAATAATTTTATAATAAAAGAGTTAGCTTTTGCTACCCGTGATTATACCCAAACATTTTTAATAAAGCCACCATACTTGTTTAAACACTTAACAAGTGACGAAAAGAGACAAGTTAAATGGCTGGAAAGAAACAGAGGTATTTATTGGAACGAAGGGTATATCGACTATAGAGAATTTCGTCGTATAATCGTTCTCTATCTAGAAAATAAGGAAATCGTTTGTAATGGTTTGGAGAAAGTAAAGTGGATAAAGGAACTTTGTGAGAACTGTAAAGTATCAGACCTTGTGACCGAAAAATGTCCTAACTTCTCTATTTTACATAAAAGATACTGTGAAGGAAGAACTAATTTAAATTGTAATAATCATTTAAAGCATTGTGCTCTTAAAAATGTGTTATGTATAAGAAAATATTTAGAGTTATAAATGTGTGCCTACTTATAAGGTTATTGGTTTCATGAATAAAAAATAATTTGTATAGTAAAACTGCTTTTATTTTTTGAACACCCAACACATCATCAAATAAAACATTAAAATTAAATAAAACATCGTAATAAGTACTAAGTATTTACATAAACAACTGCTTACGCAAACAGTTAAGTACTAAAAATCACTATCTATTAAAGATTTAGATATTTTTTTAACTAAAGATTCAGTTTCGTCCATAACATTGTCGATAGCGTCTTTAACAATGTATTGAGCACTTATAATTACGTTCTCACTGTCACTGTCACTGTCACTGGTTTGCGGATTGCTATTGCACAGATCTACGACTGATATTTTAATTAATTTGATCCCTCGTCGCTGTAATCGGCTCATCACAAAAGATTTAGTTGGATTTTGCTTCTTCGACTTTTCCCTGCATCGTTGTTTTGATTTCTTTTCTTTCATCACTTGTTTGCTGTGCTCGGGTTCGTTGTGAAGCGTTTCGGAGAATCCTTCATAAGGATTTTGAGCGTACTGGCTAAACATAATCTCTGATTCTGTAATCTGGAAAGAAATAGACACTCATTAATTTTAAACTTAAACGTAGACGTTGATATAGTGTTGCATAAACGAATTGTCAGCGGGTTAAAATATTCATAGCCGATTCACTAATAACTGTGAGCAAAATTGCTGCGAATTCAATCGCTAGTTACTAAACAATATAAAAATAAATTGGGACACTTACGGATGACATGCTCGCAAAAAGTACAACACTGTGTGCGTATTACAAGTATTCAAGATGAGTATTATTTCGTAAATGGCAAAAAATAACCATCGCAATAATTCATAATTTAGATTAGAATGTTAACTAAGCATTTGTGAGGGCAATGCACTGTTGTGTGTTTGTAGTAGGTATTTTGTATGATCAGCGTTATGCAATTGCCGCAAACATGGCTCTTCGAAATTTGTATAATCAGTCTTATTGTATTACGTATAAAATACATTTTACCTCTGACAAATGAACGATTCAAGTTTCAACAGGCACTTCATGTTGAAAATTGAATCTTGGTCGGGTTTCATTTTATTTAACCAACTACAAAAAGGAGGATGATGTTTTAAAACACAAATTAAACAAGTTGTCATAATCATTCACATTTTATTTATATTTTTACATTAACTTAGGTTTTTAAAACTAGGAATTATATTATATAACATACATTATAAAGTTACTTAGGTATATTTTTAAGATCTAAATTATGATTATAATACATAAATTATATTCGAACTCTATTACTAATTAGCTTAATCTTAAAATTCATATTTCGCTCTTTAAAATAAGTGAGTGACCCCAGGCTCGCGTTGATATTCGATCTACAGATATTGATCGTTTATCATCATTTCGAGATAAGGCAATTTTGTTGACACTCTTAGTAAATATTTCGTGCTTTATGGATTTAAACATAATATTTTTTCTACGAATAATTCCACCATCTAATAAAATATTTTCATAATCTGATATATTTAAGTCTCTTACTACACTTGATTTTACTCCTTTTGCCTTTTTAATGACTTTATCGACTGTTTTTATTGAGTAAAGTTTTGATCTCAAACCAACAAAATCTGAGATATATTTTCCTCCCATTTCGTCTTTGAATAAACCTGGAACTTTTTTGTTCATAATTGGTATGTTAAAATCATTTTTATCATCATAGTTACTGGTATCGAAATATTGCAAAAAATTATACTTCAAGTCATGATAAAAATCAAACGTGAATATTTTATAGACAAACGAATCTGTATCTGTATAACACAGCTGCACTCGGTCTTCATAAAAAGGTTTTACAATATTGTAATGAAAGTCATACATATGTGTCTTAGAAAGTTCTAATACAGTGAATCCAATATAAATAGGTTTATCTAAAATAATTTGGTCAGGTTTCATTTGTATTGCAACTAAGTTTTCAGTTAGAATAGAAGCGCTATGGAAATAGGGGTTGGCTACAAGTCTCTCGGAGGATATAAATTTCTTAGTACGATTAGATTGATCGCACCATTGATTAACTAAATGTACGGTTACTCTATTTTCAGTATTTTCTAATGTCTTACCAAAAACACTGTTGTTTAACAACTTAAAAAAGTCTTGTTCGAAAGAACTTTTTGCCTTTTGTCTTAATCGAGTGTTTAATTCTATGTACTGTTTTAAATAGGGACTTTGTCTGAAAGTAATAGCTTTATGAACTTTACGTAGTATTAAACCATGTTCTAAACACTTTTTTAAATGAACGTAATGTATTACGTAGTTGTACTTATTATGCAAATTTGCAACTAGTTTTTTTGTTTTACCTCCTGGAGGTATACATTTCTCAGGACAAAATGGTAAATCATTGTGGTGTTTGTGTAAATGTTCAGGATAAAAAAGATCGACCTCTAATATAAAGCCCCACTCAGAGTTATCCTCGACATTTTCAACACGAAAATTAGTTAATTCATTTTCATCAAGAAATCTAAAACTAGAATACGGTAAATACTGACACATGCTAAAGCCGTATAGGTTATTACAGTCTAGATATACTATGAAACTCTGAGGCTGTGATGCGTTATGTTCCGGCATGTATTTGTGATTTGCTTTTGCATACCGATGGGAACACATGCACAAACCCCCTCGTATACCGCTTTGAATCATTCTGACGATAGCCAAATCCGAAATGAGTTCTAACTGAACACCAGTTTTTAGCAACATTGCATCGAACGATAAACTGGGTGCAGTTATGTAAAAGGCAGGATCGAGTTTGTAATATTGTTTACATGTTTTCCGAAACTTTTGAAATATGTCTGTCAACAAAAGCACGTCTGTTTTTAAGTATAGATCTGTATACCCGCCTAGGTCATTAATATTGAATTCAGCCCAAACATTCTGAGCATGATTATAATCTTCATCGCTAATACCTTCGTTAGTCAAAGAATTATGGAAATAATCTTTAGATGGTAATGACTTTTGATCGTAACATTTCCAGTCCTTCATATAGTCATATGGGTACACGCCTTTACGAGTCAGCAAACTAAATTGTGTTTCATCAGTAAAAATTGATTTAAGGTTAACAAAATCGTCTACTTGCAATGTTTTAGCAAGTTTGTCTAAACTAGTTCCTAAAAAGTTAAAGGAATCTAAAAACCTTATTTGTATAAACTCGTTATCAGCAATAGGAATAAACTTTGTAAACGCTATATATTTTTCCTTAGTCTTGGGTATTATTTTAATTTGTCCTGGAATTTCGCCTAACTTTTTAATAAATAAATGACAGTCATATCCGGTTAAGTTATGAAAAAATATTGGGATGAATTTTGGTACTTTGTGTTGTAGGTTACAGTGTCGATGTGCTGCACCTCGGTACCGGCCAGTTATATGACAGTGATCCCTTACTCTATCGGACAACAGTAAATTTTCACAAAGGTAGCACTTAACAGCGCGTTTGAAATCAAGAGCATCTATTTCTGTGAATATCATAGGCTCGCTTTTAGTTAGAATTCTGTGTATTGCTTTAGCATCTTCAGTCAGTAAATGTATAAATTTTGAAACACAATCTTTTCCGCGATAACTTCTATAGTCGCCAACCCTATCGTTAAATGATGACACTACATTATAGGCGAACGCGGCCGCCACGTGACGATGTGAGTATGACGTGTTAGCGGTGTTGAATTCATCGCCGGAAATCGGTTCGAGTATCGTTTCGAAATCGGCATATATGACGAAAGGAATGTTTTGTTTTCTATCATAATTTTTGAATTTTAAAAATGTTCCTTTTTCTGGTAATACTGTGGCAATCCCTCCACACAGATGTGATTCAATTCGGCTGCGCGTTGGAAAAAACAATAAGCACGTTTCGCAGAAGTACAGTTTACCATGATGTTTGGTTATCTGATTTCTGACTAGACGAGGTAAATCAATGATTAAACAATAATGAGTACTAGAATTATTTTCTAAGAATAATAGATGGATGCTCTTAGATTTATGATTCGATGTTGAATACAAAGGTCCAATGATAGTCTTATCATTTTTTAAACCATACACGTAAATATTCAAAAACGGATTATTCTTCTCAAAGACAGCTATGTCCGAAAATGTTATCGGAAATGTCAAACCATCAACATTCAAAACATCCTGGAAGTAGGGATAAGATGAAACTCTGTCGGGATGTTGGTTAGTGGGGTACAGAGCCGCCACTACGCACCATAAAAAGCAATACTCATCATTGTTACGAATATTCAAACAAGCTTTTTTATTTTTTATACATTTTGGTAAAGTTATAAATTTAGATCCGCCGAGAGGTTGATATTTGTTAATATTTATTTCTAAATGGGAATTGCTCGAAAATGTCCAACCACTATCTCTCTCCTGAAACTCTTCAATTTTCTTTAACAATAAATCAACCGTTGCTTTATATATTGAATCAAAATCGTAATTAAAATTAATAATAATGTTTTTTGTGGCGAACGATTTCATTTCCTTTTGATCATTTTTAAACATAAGAAAAAAAGAAAAAAGTTCGAAATTTATTTTCACAGCTTTATGTTTCAATAATGATCGGTTTATTAGAGTTTTAACTTGTTCCCTAATATTAATGAGAAAAATTTCAGGAAAATTATTTATTTCTGCGCCAGTTGCGATGATCTTGTAACTAACGATTCTTTTTTTAAACGCAGAATTAATAATTTCGACATTGTCAAAAACAGTGGTCGCACTATTGTTTTTATGAACATTACTACGTAAATGACCAGACCATCGACGATTATCTACAAATAAGTTGCAAACCGAACAATGAGGCATTATTTTACTAATTGGAATTAATTATCTCCCAATAAAGACGCTAAACGCGAAATGAAACGATCTTACTCACGTATACCGACTAATGAACAATCGAAGTAAGTGCGACAGAATTATCGAATTGTTTAATCTGGACCAGATCTGCATCTGCTTCAAGTTTGATGATTGATGATCAACCAGTGCATCTGATTAGGTTTCAATGTGTTTCTGAAAAAAAAGTAATATCGGTTAGTACCTATTTTAAAATCAATAACATTTAAAACGAAAATACGAAACATATTAAATAATTACCTTCTTGCAAATTACTTAATGTTGTACATAAATGTTCCAATTTTATGTAGTTCAAAAATGTGTAGGTGAATTCAGATCACAATACTAAAGGTCTGCTTCGGGAGATTATAAGACTGTAGGTATTTCGACATTCGCTGTGACTCCATATATTTTTAAATGATTAATGGATTTACACTCCGTCACGCAGCGTAGCTTTGAGATAATGTCAAATTAATTTTTAGTTTCTTACTTTTAAACGTTACTAACTAACGAAGTAAGTATTCGTTATTGACTACTTAGTCATACGATCAATTTCCTAAAAATCAATAAAATATTTGATTGAAATAATTGTTATTGCGTAAAACATTACACGTGTAACCTTGTTTCTTTTAGGGTTCCGTAGCCAAATGGCAAAAAACGGTACCCTTATGGATTCGTCATGTCTATCTGTCTGTCTGTCCGTCCGTATGTCACAGCCGCTTTTTTCCGAAACTATAAGAACTATACTGTTGAAACTTGGTAAGTAGATGAAACAATTTTTTTTTTTCAATAAACCCATACGTGTGGGGTATCTATCGATAGGTCTTCAAAAATGATATTGAGGTTTCTCTCATCTCGTCTTTTAATACGTCATTAATCGTAAACCGTAATTTACCTTTAACGAACTACAAGAACTTTTATATTATGTTACTTGCTGCTACGGAACCCTTCATGAACGAGTCCGACTCTCACTTGGCCGCTTTTTTTTCGTTAGCTAAGTTGCATTCGCAACAGTAAGCTATTTTATCTAAGGTTGTCACGCATACATATTAAGGTAAGGATAAGTATCTGAAACTAGGTACACTATCACAAAATAAATAAAATGTAGTAAGTATATAGGTTTCTAACCTTAAGAATAGAATTAAAAATTAAGTTCCTTTAAAATTGAGTTAACTTATTGTTCAGTTAACTTATTTCCTGTACCTACTTCACTCGAGCATAAAAGTATTACAAGTAAAACTTGGATGTATAACATGATAAATACTAATCTTACGATTGTCTCTAGATTACCAAATAATTAAATTACCCCTCAAGAACATTCCCTATTAACGTTATTGGTAACTTATCTACTGGTTACCGTTTTGTCAACCCTAAGTCGTTTCGCTGTGTCGTCATTCGATGCTACCTGAAACATCCTTAGTCTTCACTTTTTGGTCAACCTATAATGCGTCTAAGGAAAAAAGTTTGTAATACACAACATTATATGAACGGTTGCAGTCATTTTTAACATAGTGAATTATCGTTCGTTTTCCGATTTATAAGCTACATGTTTTCGAAGTACTCGCTACAAACTAACTGAAGTCTACAAGTGTGGAAGTAATCTTCAAGTAGTGTACTGCGATCCTGCTGCGTTATCCTATCAATATCAGTGTTGATAGCTAACCGCTGCCTGCTGCCGTCAGTCACTACGCCTGCCAGCCTGCCATATCGATTGGAGATAATTGGAAAATGTAAGTATAAACCTTCCACTTGGTACATAGTTCAGAGATCTGACCCGATGTACTAATTGTAATCCTTATGTTTGACTATTATTTTTTTTGTATCTTTATTTCAGGTCTGAGTCTGAGAGCGAGTACTTTCAAGAAGCTTCGATCACCGATCAGAAAACCAAACGCAGCCGCAAACCGTCTGCAGACAACAATAGGAAACGCAAGTCGCACCCACCATCAACGAATTTAATTCGTACGAGGTAAACAAACTATTCAATAATTTAGTTCGCCATACCAGTTTGAAATCATCAGTCATTTTTATTCGTATGTCTCTCTCTCATGTTCTGCAGGTAACTATTTTGACTGAGTGTATTTTTTTCCTGTGCATAACTAAACGGTAAATGTAACCTGTACCTGTATATGATGAACTAATAGAAGCTTTCGTTGTTGTTTCAGTAAAAAAAACAATACTGATAATGACGTATTCGGTATCAGTAAGAACTATGGGTCTGACACCTTGCCAAAAGACGATTCATCGAGTACGTGTCTATCATCATTCTTCGTTAACCGAGTCGCCAACGGCTGCGAGCGGCGAGCAGCGAGCATCAACGGAGAGTACTACATCGACTGCAAGGTGTACAAGACTGACGACGCGCGCCACACCGACTCCCTGGAGGTGTGGAAGAAGGCGCTTGTGCGACTCAAGGTCCAGACCGACGCGGATTCGTGTCAATGGCGAAAACTACAAGAGTTCGTGCGCTCGGTAGATACTTTATTCCTTGAAAAACCAATGTTTTACGAAAAATAAACCAAATATAATTTGTACCTTGTTTATTATGCAGATCCAGCAGTGAATCAGAGAGTCGTTTCTAATATTGAGACGCATGTCAAAAACACCAAGTCGTTTCCACCCACGAAGCGCATTACAAAAACCAAGTCGTTTCTAATATTGAGACGCATGTCAAAAACACCAAGTCGTTTCCATTGTTGAAGCGCATTACAAAAACCAAGTCGTTTCTAATATTGAGACGCATGTCAAAAACACCAAGTCGTTTCCATTGTTGAAGCGCATTACAAAAACCAAGTCGTTTCTAATATTGAGACGCATGTCAAAAACACCAAGTCGTTTCCATTGTTGAAGCGCATTACAAAAACCAAGTCGTTTCTAATATTGAGACGCATGTCAAAAACACCAAGTCGTTTCCACCCACGAAGCGCATTACAAAAACCAAGTCGTTTCTAATATTGAGACGCATGTCAAAAACACCAAGTCGTTTCCTTTGTTGAAGCGCATTACAAAAACCAAGTCGTTTCTAATATTGAGACGCATGTCAAAAACACCAAGTCGTTTCCATTGTTGAAGCGCATTACAAAAACCAAGTCGTTTCTAATATTGAGACGCATGTCAAAAACACCAAGTCGTTTCTATTGTTGAAGCGCATTACAAAAACCAAGTCGTTTCTAATATTGAGACGCATGTCAAAAACACCAAGTCGTTTCCATTGTTGAAGCGCATTACAAAAACCAACAAGTCGTTTCTAATATTGAGACGCATGTCAAAAACACCAAGTCGTTTCCATTTTTGAAGCGCATTACAAAAACCAACAAGTCGTTTCTAATATTGAGACGCATGTCAAAAACACCCAAGTCGTTTCCACCCACGAAGCGCATTACAAAAACCTAGTTGTTTCTAATACTGAAATGCATGACCAAATCATCAAGTCGTTTCCATTGTTGAAGCGCATATCAAAAATCATCAAGTCGTTTCTAACCAGGAAACGCATTTCATAATGACTAAATTAAATCTTAATCATTGATCGTGTCGATAGTTGTCACCAATGTCCGAAGCGAAGCAAACTCGCCTAGCTACTGGCGGCCAGTCGTATAACTCGCATGATCTTTTTATGAGTACAGTAATACCAGCCGTTTCTAATACTGAACGTGCCCAATTCATCAAGTCGTTTCCATTGCTGAAGCGCATTACAAAAACCAACAAGTCGTTTCCACCATTTGAAGCGCATAACACTAATCATCAAGTCGTTTCTAACAACGAAACGCATGTCAAAATGATCCATACCATCGTTCGCAGCGAGGAGCTACTGAAGGCCAGTGGTACAACTCACATGATCTCTAGGTGAGTACAGTAATATACTACACAGTCGAGTCGATCATTCAATATTGGGCATTCTATGCCACTGGCGCGTAGCGAGGCGCACTAGCCGAGCTACTTGCCGACAGTGGCATAGAATGCCCAATATTACCCTACTCACATATTTCATTAGATAGGCATTTTAATATAGAGCAATAACTTCTATGGCGGTTCATTTCAAATCGCTGTGTGAAAAAAGTTATTGCCATGTTTCGTAGGACTGACCTGGACGCTAGATAACGGAATACTTGAATAGTTAGTCACTTTTAGTGGTCTTAGTTAACTTACTTGCGTGTCTTTCGATGATTATAATAATAACTTGGTACAATCGAGCTGGTCTGATTAAGGACCTGGATGCTAGATAACGGAACTCTTGAATGGCTTCTAGTAAATCAACCGAGTTTGGGCTCATCAGATATGTCTTAACGAGTGCTGTTCATTTAACCTGGTGAGGATGACCTGATGACTAACCTGGATGCTAGATAACGGAACTCTTCAATGGCTACTAGTAAACCCATCGAGTTTGGGGTCATTTGATGTGTCTCAACGAGTGCTGTTCATTTTACTTGATGACGGGGACCTGATGACTGACCTGGATGCTAGATAACGGAACTCTCCTTTGATTACTACAGTTATATCTACCCCATAAATAGGAATTTGATATATAGGCGTGATGGCTAAATGAATGGAACTTAAGCAAACCTCCAATACTGCGTTTTCTAGTACATAAGCTGCAAACGAAGGTAGATTTTGATGGATGACTCAAAAGATGACGCTGAAATCTTCTGTTGTGCAGTCCGCGTCGACGCATAACGCAATTGTTATGATGTTCAACACCAACGGCAAACATGTGTAAGTTTCTAGTCGGTGTCAGTACCTAGTTACGTTTTGTGGTCTTGTCTTTTGACTTATTTTGTTTTTCTAAACCCCCAGAACGTTGGCTGACCACGCTGGCCAAGCGCGCTCGGCCAGCGGGCAAATACACGCAATTCATTATTGTCATTGGTATGCATACATTTGCGAATGTTCAAACTAAGACCACTCGAAGTGCTTAACTATTCAAGTGTTCCGTTATCTAGCGTCCAGGTCCATAATCAGACCAGCAGTTGTGTGGTATTTAGGATTTGCTTGACATCACCCTTCCAGGGGCCCTGCTAAGAACTTATTGGATGTCATTATGGATGTCATTAGGTATGTTGAAACTGTTTGTATTCCCCTCATTTGTCCCTTAAGGTTAATTAGAACACCAGCGTCAGACTGCATTTGCGTGGCATTAATGCTGAAATGAACCTTTTTGGCGCAGCCGTGAGGCACACACTATAAATTATTGACATTGTTTTCACTTTTTTACTTTGTCTTTTTGTATTTGTGTTTCACGAACTATGTCCAAATAAACGTTATTCTTTCTTTCTTTTCTTTCTTTCTATGACGGTATATAATCACTGTTTACTCTTTATACTGACTTGTTTTTGATATCCTAAATATAATTATATTTACAGAAAAACAACAAAATAAACCTAACTTACGCAACTTCATTTCCATAACTTTTTTCAAACAATATTAAAATAAACAGGACTAGTTGAAACACAATAAATGAGCCCACACTCGATGGGTTTACTAAAAGCCATTGAAGAGTTCCGTTATCTAGCGTCCAGGACAGTCATCAGGTCCTCGTCATCAGGAAAATGAACCGGACTCGTTGAGACACATTTAATGAGCCCAAACTCGATAGGTTTACTAGTAGCCATTGAAGAGTTCCGATATCTACCGTCCAGGTTAGTCATCAGGTCCTCGTCATCTGGTAAAATGAACAGGACTCGTTGAGACACATCTAATGAGCCCAATCTCGGTGGATTTACTAGAAGTCATTCAAGAGTTCCGTTATCCAGCGACCAGGTCCATAATCAGACCAGCTCGATGGTACCAAGTTATTGTATTACCATCGAAAGGCATGCAAGTAAGTTAACTAAGACCACTAGAAATGATTAACTATTCAAGTATTCCGTTATCTAGCGTCCAGGTCAGTCCTACGAAACATGGCAATAACTTTTTTCACACAGCGATTTGAAATGAACCGCCATAGAAGTTATTGCTCTATATTAAAATGCCTATCTAATGACATACGTTAGGTTGTTATTGGTCGTGGAGACCATTTTGTCCGGTCCTCCTTTAATAGCACACTTAATAGTTATCGTTCAGCGTTATCAATACTGTTAGGCCAGGAAGTTACTTGTAACGACTGTATAAAAAGGTTCTTTAAAGGGGTTTATCGTATAAAACCACCCGCACCAAAACACCACACCACGTGGAACCCCAATCTTGTGCTAAATTACTTAACAAATTACTTCCCAAATGATTTAATTACACTAAAGGATTTGTCGTTAAAAACTGTAACTCTTTTAGCATTAGCATCTGCACAGAGAATGCAGACTTTAAGTGTAATAAAAATAAAAAATATTACCTTTGATTCAGAAAAAATTCTAATAAAAATTGAAGATTTAATAAAAACATCAAGACCAGGCGCTTACCAACCATTGATTATATTACCATACATTTTAGAAAACCCTAAGGTTTGCCCAGCCTTAACCCTCAAACATTATATAGAAAAAACAAATTGCTTACGTTGTCATGAAGATTCTCTATTTATAAGTTATCAAAAACCACATAAAAAAGTGGGTTCTCAAACTTTGTCTCACTGGGTAAAACAAATTTTAGAAAAGAGTGGCATTGACGTAAAATTGTATGGGGCGCACAGTACAAGGCACGCGTCCACGTCTGCTGCTCACAGAGCAGGTGTCAATCTGGAATCTATTCGAAAGGCCGCAGGCTGGACTGATTCTTCCCATGTATTCCAAAAATATTATAATAAGAATGTGACTCTTTAGATGATTATTTATTATGGTTGTATGTTAGATGATCATTACAGACAGATAAGTTTACGTTATGTTACTGCAATTAAAAAATTATAAATATTTTTCCATCACTTCAATCTTTAATTTTTTCGATGCTCTAAACATCTGCATGTAAACTGTAATCATCTTCGGGAGAGATACGAAGTATAATTAGATATCAAACTTCACAAGGTAAGTTCGTTTGATTCTTAATTAATAATACACAAAAGTCGCTCATAATATAATAAGACAGTTTTGATTGAATTCCGCTGAGTAGATTTTCTAATGTTCCGTTGGGTGTAATATAGTGACATAACTGATATTTGTCACGAAATAAATCTTCAGCTATCGATAAGACTTTATTTTGGTTATTTGTGCTTATTAGACATATCTTACTTTTTTGTGCCGGAACGGGGATTGAAGTAGCCTGACTTATTATAGGCGAATAGTTCAAATTCAAATTAATGCTAGGTTGCCCGGGTTCAATACGATCGCTTTTATCCTCCAATAGTATGTCATGCTTTAGTGTGCATGAGCCTGATGTGGGGGTGTCATTAATCATGCTCTCAATTACTTTCTGTGTTTGTTTAGATTTTTTGGTTTTCTGTATCTTAGTTTTAGGCGTTTTTTCTAAATTATCGGCCTTTTTTTCTCCATTTCTTTTTTTAAAATGACTGTTTTCTATTGATTCAAATTCAAATCAAATTCAAATATTTATTGGAACAAAAACATTTTCACAAATTTTGGTGTTTGTTAACAGCTACATTAGTTTTAGAAACTGTGTTGCAGCCATTAGCGCCCACCTCCGAGACGGAGACGTCGGCGTTCCAACATTTATAATATAAAAGCAATAAAATAAGTTATAAAAGAACCTAAGGTAAATGTAGGTATATAACTATTTTACTAAACTAAAGTATTATTGATTACATTTAATTACTATTTTTTAAACATTATATTAATAAATTATTGATAACAGTTCTATTTTCTTTAGAGCACTTTTTAGTTCACATGTTAGTTTGGCGATTTCATCTTTTAATCAGGGACTGCATAAAATTTCGATATCGATATCAAAATATCGATATAAATACTGATATTTGGGTATCTCTTTATCGATATTGATATCGATACTAGTTTTCATTATACTAATATCTATACTTTAATGTGCCTATATCAGTATCAATACCGATACTACAATACCGATACTTTACCAATAAATACCTTTACCCGAGCGGCTGCGTCATCTTTGCGATTCACGCCATTCGTCTCCCGGCCCGTCTAGTAACATCGTGCGTGTGATTCCTACGTGAATTTGGGTTTCTAGTGATTGGTGTGTCAAGATGGCTGGATTGGCTGGTTTGTATTTTTTACCTTATTTTTATTTTTTTCGTATGTTTATAGACCGGAAACGAACAAATAAAACATAGAATACGAACATCGAATACGGAACATTTGGTTCGTACGTGTGCACGTAAATTAGCAAAGCGAACACAAACATCATACCTACGAACACAACTCGGCTTTTGTTCACGCTTAACCACCCCGCTCTCTTTAGTAACCATGGATTCGCCATAGGAAGTGGTCGACAGTGAAGTAGCAATTTTTTTGCTATTCGTAAGATTCAATTATATGTACCTATCTACCTTATTTCGGTATATTCTTCGAAAGGTAAGTAAGTAGCAATAATGTAAAACTGCAAATGCAAATGTGCATCAAAACTGAGTAAAATCGCTTTGTGAGGTTGGTACAGTCCGCGAGGCGTAAGCTCAGCTTTGCATTTGTGTTTGTTTTGTGTGCATAGATAGTGTAGGTGTGACTTGATGTGTTTGTTTAATTAAACCGGTTTATACCGGCGTAACTCCGCCGCGCACCTTCATTTCTTTAGGTCACTCACACAAATGCAAAGCTGAGCTTACGCCTCGCGGACTATACCTACCTACATAACTATTTGTCGGTTTATACGTTTATACAGTCACGTTGTAAGTACCTCAATTTCTACTTTGTTTTACTAGTAAGTATAACAAACTTAATAATAGCGGATCGGAATGTGATGACCACAAGATGATGGGACCCCGCCAGGTTTTGCGAATATCATGTGAATAAGAGAGTAGTATTTGTAGAGGCGCTTATCAGATGTAAATATAATATACTTCTTTTTAATTGAAATTACAGTTTTAAAAGTGTAATAACGTAGTCGTACTATATCGTATTAAAATTTTGTGTGTTTAGTTTAAGTTCACGCCATGTGTTTTTTATTATTTGTATAGTGGTCCCGTCATTTTGATGATCAAAATAGCGGGACCACTATTAAGTAGAATATTTAAAAAAAATATGGGTATAGAATTTTACTATGAAAGTATAAAATAGGTAGTAGAATGACATTTGCAAAACCTGGCGGGGTCCCTTCATTTTGATGTTCATGGGGGAGAGGGGTGGGGTATTGCTCAGCGAGTAGTGCGCTTTTTCGCGTACTATGTACACAAAATTATGGATTTCTATGACTCAAACATGAGCGTGTAACGTAAATGAATGAATTTTGAATATGGAGGTAACTTTTGGGGCAAATGGATTTTTAAAATTAGAAAATTGACTATTGACCATATCTCCGAAACTAGTGAGGGACCATTCATTTATTACGTAAGACGATGACGATTATGTAATAAGTATTAAACATGGGGTTATTTTTTCTTACACGGGGTGAGGGGGTCAAAAACGTCTTACGTAATAAATGAATGGCCCCTGAGCCTAAAATTTAGATAAAAAATGCACTTATTGGCTTCTTCTTCTCACGCTGATAGAATTTATGTGCTGATAGGTCAAAAAGTATAGCGTTCCTGAATATTGCAATTGTCATCTCCACAGCCATTGAGCGTTTTTGTTTCGCACTGAACGTGTGCGTCGACGATGCGTAGGTACAATCTATGAGAAGTCGTGTGATTGATACCGCGCGTGTGTTAAGCACATTATAAAAGCCGACAATCAGCGTCAGAAGAAAACCACCTACATCATGCTAAAATGTTAATATATACTTGTCATGATAATTTTCATTAGTAGGATGTTATTGGGCATTCTACCACACCGAGAGTGACGAAGGCGAACGGAGTGAGCCGTAGGAACGGCAGGTGGGGTAGAATGCCCAATAACTAGCTCTTCATATCAACCACTTACCTCGATTAACAAAAGCAGATCTACGGTTTAAACTTTGTTTCACTACACTACTTTACTGTCATTCTTTCATAGTTTCACTACACATTTCACCACTACTGAATTTATTCCTAATTTAAATCTACATGAAACGTGGTAAGCTAAACTTCAGGACAGATTGCCTCATGCCTCTCCGCAAAGTTAGAGATAGCGCATTACCACAAAGGTTCAACGCACACTCAGTTTATGCGACCAGATTGGTACCGAGGGCATCTGAAATTTAGAATATCGTATATATTAAACTAAAACTTGGGACAGATTGTCACTATGCCTGTCCACAGAAGAAAGAAATAGCGCATACCCATAGGTGCACACACATTCTATTTCCTGCGGCTAGACATCCGAAATTTTAATTTAATTTCGTTTCATATAGATGAAAATTTACACGTTTATTAAACAAGTAAATGCGTCGGCTGTCTGAACCGATGACCTAAACTTCAGGACAGATTGTCACTAGTCTCTCCACGAAGTTAGAGATAGCGCCTTACCACAGAAGTTCAACGCGCACTCAGATTATGCGACCAGATTGGTACCGAGGACATCTGAATTTTAGGCTACCGTATGCATTAAACTAAAATTTGGGACAGATTGTCACTATGCCTCCACAAAGTTAGAGATAGCGCCTTACCACAAAGGTTCAACGCGCACTCAGATTATACGACCAGATTGGTACCGAGGACATCCGAAATTTTAATTTAATATATTCACCCAGACGACACTACTTACACGTTAATGAACACGTTACGTCTTCTACTGATGTCTGATTGCTATCCAACCGCACGTCGCGCTGAGTTAAGGCGCATTTACACTAATATTTAACCGTCCGGTGTGTGTAAGTCCGGTCAGTTTCGCTACATTGTATTCTTTCATGAAATACCTGGCGCCGGCGCCGGCGTCGGAATCGACCGTATCAGACAACTATTACGAGTGGGTGTAAATGAGCCTTTACAGTCTGTGAAACTGCAAAATTGCAAGTAGCAATAATTTGCTGCGTATATTTTGTTGTATGTAAGGTATGTGCGTGTGTGTGTGTAATTTCCATGGGAACCTTTGTATAATATGCAAGATAAGCACTGCGCTTGTTGCAAACATTGTTTAAATTTGTCTTATACAGGACTTTCTATGTTCATATAAAATAGGTACTTACTTCATTTTCGGTACGGCACACTCATCTTGGAAATTACTTTATTGTAATAATTATGACCTTTATGACTTTGTAGTTACAATAAATAAATATAAAAATATTTTTAATGAGTAACTTTATTGTCTAGGGATTGTTTAAAAATACTATTTATATTATCAAAACTGTAAGATTTCAATATAACTTCTACTATATGACTTTATTAATATACTACTTATACTTATATTTCTATTATAGTTGATGGATTAATATTTGCAGTTTGACTGCAACATACGTAATAAACTAGTTTTGGTACGCGTATCCGTTCAAAACTTTTCTGCACATAAATTATTTCGAATGCAACTTATTGATTGATGACGCGGCGTCATCCCTATATGATCAAAGTACAGGTTAAGTTCGACTCTGCAAATAGGATTGCGAATAGCCCTGGTAGCAAATAGGCTTATGTATATTTCTAGGTTTCAGCTTCGAATCCCTATCGCAATCCCTTTTCCTATAAGTTAATAATTAAATTAATAAATTCGTTCAGCATTCGTTATTACCCTAAGTATTTTAATTATATAAATATACCTAATAAAGTAATCACCAAATGTTTGCTCCAGATTTTTTTTCACATTAGTCTCAAAAATCTATTATTTTACAACTGTGCATACCTAATGATGTCTTGTTATTATTTTTTAAATAAACAAACATACAGAAATTAAATAAATAGTAGTAATTGTAGTAATCCTATACCTAAGCCAGGTAACTAACGGCACCTTTGTCGGTGTCGGACAAATGCTGGCTTTATATTTCATTTCTCACGATAAAATTGCATTTTGACGGAATCAATATTATGATGTAAATGGACGTAACTGACATAAGTTAGTAATACAATTGTAATGCTTTGATTTAAGGTTTAATTTTGTAATGAGGTTAAATTTGCTGAGATTGTATTTTTCTTTACTTAAATTCGATTAATTTATATGAAAATTCACATTCGCTCCAACGTCTTCTAGTGAAAAGCTCCACTTAAGTTTATTGTCAATTACGAATACCGCATACTTCCATAAAATGTACGTAAGTATTTAAAAAAATAATTATGTTATTTCAGTGTCCTTGTGTTTCATAAGTCGAGCGTTCAATTGTTCTAATCTTATTTACAGACTTTTTTTATTTGAAATTAATTGTTGTCTACTCGATTACAGGTCTGACTCCGAATCTGAATATACACATCGCGCACCTGAGGTTGCAAAGGTGCAGCCAAAAAAGAAATCTCACAAGCGTAAAGCTTCTGAGAGTACCTCCACCTCGCAATCGGAATCTAAATCTAAATCAAGGTAATTTCTATTATTTCTTGTCTTTAGGTATTTGTGTATTTTATTCCAATAAGAGTGTTATACGTTAGTAGTGGATTTATTTCTATACTTAAAACCAGGAACACAATCCAATGATTCATAATCTTATTCCATTGGTTCTTTTTTGATAGAACGTTTTCAAGGTGCTGTTATTGTAATGATAAGGTACTTTATTATTTTATTTTTTTACAGTAAAAAACAACAACATGATAGCTCGGACCTCTTCGGCCTAGAGGATAGCGAGCATCGCGCACCAGCAACCGGCAGCGAGGACCTCACGTCGTCTCTCGTGAGCCGAGTCGTTAACGGGAAGTTGCGGCGGGCGGTGAACCTACAAGGTGACTTTTACGTGGAGGTAAAAGTTTATAATAAGTCTGATGCAGCGTCCACGACTCCACTTGAACGGTGGAAAAAAGCCTTAGTGGCACTTAAAGTTCAATTAAACCAAGAAACTCCGCAGTGGGACGCGCTGCAGACATTTATGAGACGGGTTCATGTAGTTTTTCAAGACTCGGAGCCCGTGTTCTACAGTGACAACATAAATATAAAATAATATATTAACTATTATTTTATATTTTTGTTATCCGTTTATTCTAAGGCTAGGCTAGGTTTAGGTTAACTGTAAAAAATATTTGGGACTTTGGGATACCATAGCTTTGTTACAATTATAATTTGTGTCTTTTGTTTGTGTTGTTAATCTAAAACTTGCTCTATTTTACGTGGACCTTAGACCTAATAATACACAAAAATACCTTTCTGTACTGTTTGCAATACATCCGTTGAGCGCAGTCAGTGGACAGGTCACCTACGCAGTACTAATCATAAAAACAAAAATATTTCGTATTTTTGCGAAGGCGTTGAAATAATACATGCTGCTTTTCGTAATCGTATAGCTTCGTATAGAATTGCCGATCCGTCTGAGAATTACTGTCCAAAATCATTTTTAAATATTGTTGAAGACAAAATTAAAACTTTAATTGATATGTCCCTTAAAGATCACACTAGTATAAAAGTTAATTTCGAATATTTTGCTATGTTTTTGATGGTTAAAAATGATTGTCAAGAGATGAAATCATTTTCCACAAAAATTTTTACTTTGCATCAGAATTATGAATTTACACCATTATTGTCTCAAGTTAAAAACACTTTAGCAAAAAAGATAGAAGAATTTCAAGACCGTGATAGTGGATGGACGTTCTTGTACAGTTCTCATTTGGAAGTCAATGTCAACAAATATCAACCTTTACGCGGTTCAGGCTTTATCGAATTGCCTGCTGCTATAAAATCGAAAAAAGCATGCGTTAATATACGCAATAACGATGAATATTGTTTTTTATGGTCAGTAGTTGCCGCTTTATATCCAGCTAAAAGTCATCCTGAAAGAGTATCATCTTATCCTGATTTTCGAAACGTGTTAAATGTAAAGGACATATCATTTCCATTAAGTTTCTCAGATGTTGCGCGGTTCGAATTAAATAACCCTAATTTTTGTATTTACATCTATGGTTTAAAAAATAATATCGTCACGGGACCGCTGTACAAACCAAAAGCTTTGAAAGGAATGGTAATTCATTTACTCTACTTAGAAAAGGGCGATTTGTCACATTACTGTTTAATTAAGGACTTGACTGGACTTGCCACGACTTGTTAAGAGTCAAATATCAAAACACCACGGTAAACTTTACTTTTGTGATAATTGTTTAATGTTTTTTAATTCAAATGATGATCTTAGTTCGCATAGTTGTGGGGGTATTGCCACTGAACTACCTCCAAAGGGCTCCTTTATACAGTTTAAAAATTATAATAGAAAGCAAATTGTACCATTTGTTATTTACGCGGATTTTGAAACAATGCTTGAACGGTACGAATCTTGTGACCCTGATCCAACTAAAGCGAGCACTGTAACACGTCAGCGACACGTGCCAGTAGCTTACGGTTATCATATTACGTGTGCGATAGATGAACGCTACAATCGTTACGTTTCATATCGCGGTTCGGATTGTGTACCAAATTTTGTAAAGTCTATCTATAAAGATGCGCAAAAAATTCATAATATTTTTAAAAATTATGTTCCCATGATTAACACCTACGATAATGCTCGCGACTTTGAAAACGCGATAACATGTCACATTTGCGAGCACTTCTTGTTCGGTGATAGAGTTCGTGATCATTGTCATTTAACAGGTAAATATCGCGGTGCAGCTCACAGCTATTGTAACTTACAATTTAAATTACCTAAATTTTTGCCTGTGTTTTTTCATAATTTATCTGGTTATGATTGTCACCTTTTCATAAAAGAATTAGGTGAAGCTCCTGGATCTATTAAAGTAATACCTAAAACAAAAGAAAACTATATTTCATTTACAAAGTTTATTCCGATTTCCTCCGAGGAAAGCATACAGGTCCGGTTTGTAGATTCTTTTAAGTTTTTAGGAACCAGCTTAGAAAAGTTGGTCAGTACAATGAAAAAACAAGAGTTTCAACAATTAAAATCTTATTTTCCTGACCAAAACGAATTTGACCTACTTACCCGTAAAGGCATATATCCATACGACTATATGTGTCAATGGGAACGTTATGAAGATACGTGTTTGCCTTCTAAAAAATGCTTTTATAACTCTTTGAGTAATAAACCCATTTCCGACGAAGATTATGCACATGCTTGCTCCGTTTGGTCTGTATTTAATATCCAAAATATGGGTATGTATACAGATTTATATCTTAAAACCGACGTTCTTTTGCTAACAGATGTATTTGAAAATTTTCGTAAAACTTGTACACGACACTATAATCTGGATCCCGCATTTTATCTAACAGCACCAAGTTTATCTTTTGATGCAATACTTTTAAAAACCGGAGTTCAATTAGAATTGATAAGTGATGTTGAAATTTTTAGAATGATACAAAAAGGTATTCGTGGTGGTGTTTGTATGTGTTCCAAAAGGCACATTAAAGCCAATAATAAATATTTAGACACCTACGATCCATCCCATCCAGATTCGTTTATCATTTATTTAGACTGTAACAATTTATACGGCTATAGTATGTGTCAATCGCTACCCTATTCTGACTTTAGATTAATGAATAAACAAGAAATAGAACTTTTAAAATTAAACTTAATTGACATCAGTGATACTGCGGAAAATGGTTACATTCTTGAAGTAGATCTAATATATCCAAAGAATTTGCACATTGAACACAATGACTTTCCATTTTGTCCAGAAAAATGTTTACCACCGGGTGGTAAAAACAGAAAACGAATACCCAATTTGTATGATAAATATCACTATGTTATTCACTATGTACATTTAAAAAAATGCTTGCAGCATGGTTTAGTATTGAGAAAAATTCACCGTGCTATTACATTTAAGCAATGTGCTTTTTTAAAGCAATATATTGATATTAATACTCAGTTACGACAAACAGCAAAGTCAACGTTTGAACAAGATTTTTTCAAATTATTAAACAATAGTATTTTTGGAAAGACGTTAGAAAATAATGAAAATCGAATAGATGTGAAGTTAGTAAACAAGTGGTGTGACTTAAGCAATAAAACAAAAAAGACTACTTGTGCTGAAAAATTAATAGCCAGCCCATATTTTCATAGCTCCTCTATATTTTCTGATGATCTAGTAGCAATACAAATGAAACCTTCGCGTATTATTCTTAATAAACCGATATACATAGGGTTTACAGTATTAGAATTATCTAAGACTCACATGTATGATTTCCACTATTCTATTATAAAACCTTTTTATGGTAACCGAATTGAATTGTGCTATACTGACACAGATAGTCTTGTTTATGATGTGCAGAGTAATGACGTGTATAAAGATTTCAAGGTCCGTTTTCTAAAATATTTTGACACAAGCAATTACGATTTAAACAACGAATTTAACCTGCCAATTATTAATAAGAAGATTCCAGGTCTGTTTAAGGATGAAATGGGTGGTAAAATTATCCAAGAGTTCGTAGGACTGCGCTCAAAATTGTATTGTATTAAAACTTTAAATAAAACAATAAAAAAAGCAAACGGCACAAGAAAAAATGTTACAGTAAATTTAAATATGTTAGATTATAAAAATGTTTTGTACAATTGCGATGTCATTCGCAAAAAAAAAATACTATTTAGGTCTATAAAACATGAAATATTTACCCAGGATGTAAATAAAGTAGCACTTTCAAGTAATGACGATAAACGGTTGCTATGCGCTGATAAGGTATCTACTTTGGCCTGGGGTAATACAACTATATTAATGTAATCCACTATTATAATTTAACTAAATCAGATTCACTATATCATGTATTTTATTGATTGTAAAAATGTAACTGTCTAAATATATGTTAAGAAATATTAGATATGTACTACCAATCAAATGGTATGTACCTATGTAGGTATATTCCGTTTTTTTCTACTTGACATAAGTTGTAAACAATCTTGGCACAACTTGAATCGAAAATTTTTTTTTTTAAATACAACTGTGTTTTATCAAAATCAGTTGATAGGATGTATGTTCTAGATGTCCCAAATAGGTAGGTAATTATTTATAGAAAATAATGTTAGTTAACTGTTAAACTTAACTACTTCTAATCTCCCTTTTTGCTATCGGTCACTAATTACCATTCAACAAGCTACATATATAAGTTTAGGTGAGGTTGGTAGTTTCACCATTCAGCGCTCGGCAGCGGTCGCGAGCGGTCGTGTTGTTCGTGCGCTGGAGCTCTCTCCTGATTCGTGCTGTGGTTCCCGCAGTGGCATCCTGATCCTGTTTCGTCGCGCCCCGTGACGATCTTCATATAGTCGCCCCGACTATACATCGATTTATTAATTGTTTGCCTTTTTCAAGGCACAATTAATAGCAATTTTCGTTTAACGAATCCTGTCAAAAAACGTTACGTAGAGTCACTTGGCCCCTTCTGGGTAAATCCACAGTTTCGTGGTCCTCGGTTGAAACCTTACGGTGTCAACGAAGCCGAGGGGGTGTTGACCCAACACACCCGCCGAGCCCCATCAGGGTAAGGCAGTCAGTTGGACGGGTCCCAGTATCGGCCTTGGGGGGTCTCCTAGTCGGCACTGGATGACAGTTTTCCTTTCACAGCTACACACCTAGAGCGGTTGAGTGTGTCAACCTCTTCGCTCTAGACCCCATTAGGACCCCGTTGCACAAATAAGATAGGCAACGGGCAAAAGCAAGCTTAGGGCTCACCAGTAGGTACTCACCTCCCTGTCTATACCCGACAGGGAGGGTCACTCACCCCCGGCAAACCCACCCGGGGAGTTAGGTGTTAGGTGATTAGGTGTTAGGTATAGGGCCTCACCATTATTATTTTCTTAGTTCCCTAATTTGCTCCCCGATATGGAGGACGCCCGCTTCACGGCGCTCCTCTCACTTCTGAGAAAGATTCTCAGCAAAGTGCCCGCACTAGCTGCTGAGTAGGGCCGGAGCTCGCAGCTCTAAGCCGGCCCTCCGACTCGAGCATTGCTGACTTCAGCGATGCGCTCGACGCCACCCAAACCCCCAATACCCCGACCACTGAACTTCTCAGTCCTCTCAGCCCTCTTCTTAGCCCTCTCAGTCCTACTCCTTCAGAGCAAATGGACACTGACGAGCCCGCTTCTTCAAAGCGGGTTACGACCCCATATCCCTACGCATCCGATGACAATGAGCCTCGGTTCTCTTCTTCATCCTCTTCGTCGACCCACTCCGACGACGATGGCTTTAAGCCTGTCACGGGGAAGGGTAACAAGAGGAAGAAGAAGAAGCAAAGCTCTTCTCAGGCCAGTAAGGTCATCGCGGTAGAGGAATCTACCGCTTCCCCCTCCCCCGCCCCCGCTACCTTAGCTTCCCCCTCCCCCGCCCCCGCTACCTTAGCTGCCCCCTCCCCTGCCCCTGCTACCTTAGCTGCCCCTTCCCCTGCCCCGGGCGCGTCTGCCTCACAGAATGCCCCGGTCGCGTCAACTTCCTCCTCAAGGAAGCTCCCCGTTCCACCCCCTGTTTTCATTTGTGAAAAAGGGAAATGGACTGACGTGTCCAAATGGTGTCTCGATCAAAAGATCGCTTACACCAGCGCCCGATCCACCAAAGATGCCATTAAAGTCTCGATCCCTACTTCACAGGACTATCGGGATCTAACCCGACTACTGTCAGCGAGAGGAGTGCAATGGCACTCTTACTCCCTCCCTGAAGACCGTCAGACCCGCGTGGTGATCAAAAGGATCCCATGCGAAATACCCGTAGCCGACATTCTTGCCGACTTAAAGTCGCAAAACATCCCAGTCGACGAGGTTCACCGCATGCACCGCGCTAGAGGTGGCCAGTCATACGCCATGGTCCTAGTGGTCTGTCCTCCTTCAGAGAACCGCCACAATCCCATATTTAATCTAAAATCTGTCTGCAATCTCGTAGGTATAATCATCGAAAAACCGATGAAGAGCAGCATTGTCGGTCAGTGCCACAACTGCCAATTATATGGCCACTCTCAGAAGCACTGCCACGCTAAGCCCAGGTGCGTCAAGTGCTTGGGCGAGCATGGCACGTCCGACTGTACCCGCCCGAAGGACCGCAATCAGTGCCTCACACCGCCCAGCTGCGTGCTGTGCGGACAAGTGGGTCACCCAGCCAACTATCGTGGCTGTCCCAAAGCCCCCAAGTCCTCAGCTCCCAAACTGACCAAGCGTCTAGACGTTCGTCAGCAGAGGGAAACTCCCTTCACCTACTCCCAGCAGCATATCCCCCCCCTGATGCCACAGCGACTAAGCCCCCAGAGGCCCAGTCCGTGGAACTAACTCCACCACCAGCAGGCCTTCCCAGCCCTGGCAAACCGCAACCTCCCCCCCAAACCCAACCCAATCCCTCCCCTTATGGGAGACCCCCGCACTCGCGCTCCCGCGCCCCCCACTAACTCCACTCCCGCTCCTATAGCATCGCCCCCCCCCCTCCCCCCCCCCCGCGCCCGCGGCCGCGCCTACCCCCTTAGATACCTATAATATCATTTCCTCCACCTTCAGTGCATTCTTCTCCCCCCGTGAAAAACAAATGGCTAGCGAATTGCTCGCAGCCAGAAACGCCTGTGATATCGATCGAATCACGGCGGTATATAACTCATATCCCGACATCAAGCTAGTCTTGGAAGACATCGCTAAAAATCAATATAGGCCCCATAATGGATAAAGTCCCAAAAGCTAGGTAAAAACCCCGATCCCTAAAGTTAGGTCTCTTCAATGCCAATGGCATAAACGGTCAACGTGATGAGATCGCCACATTCCTCCGCGACCATCAGATCGATGTCCTCCTCTTACAGGAATCCTTCCTAAAACCCAGCAACCGAGATCCGTCTATCGCCAACTACCGTATAGTTCGCAACGATAGGACTCGATGTCACAAGGGTGGTACCCTTATCTATTACAAGAGGAATCTATACTGTATTCCCATAGATCCCCCTCCTCTCTCCCGATTAGAAGTTTCAATCTGCCGACTAGGTATGTCCGGCCACCAACCGATCACTTTAGTATCGGTCTACCTCCCTCCCATTAACACTCCGGAAAACTTCCAACTTCTTACTGACGATCTCTCAGTCCTACTCGGCCTGAGCGATTCAGTCATTATAGCAGGCGATCTCAACGCCAAACACCCCGCCTGGAATAGCACCAGAATCTCTAGAAGAGGCCAACACTTGTTTGACCTCACTTCTCGATTAAATTTCGATGTCATCGCTCCGATGTCTCCCACTCACTTCCCCTATAAACCCAATCACACCCCTGACGTACTAGACGTGGCGCTCATTAAGAACGTCAACTTAAGGTTAGATTCCATCGAAACGGTGCAAGAGCTCGACTCGGACCACCGCCCGGTAATCATAGGACTAGCCCCCCGTTTAGGTCTCTCCGACCCAGATCATCCCATGCCCCCCGTAGTAGTAACGGACTGGAGGAAAGTAAGCGATCGTCTGAAATCCAATACGTCACCTCAATTGGACTCAATCCCCGATCGGTTCGACTCCGTCGCCGCCACGACGGCCGCGATTGACTCGCTCACTGATCACGTACAATCTGTCCTGAGCGATTGCTCAAGGGAAATTCCAGCGACAGATGACTGTCGCTGGAAATCGCCGGACGATATACGTGAACTGATGACCGAGAAGAACGCGGCCGTACGGGCCTATAGCAACTTCCCCTGCAACGCGAACAAAGCCTATATGCGTTACTTACAGAGGTCTGTGAGGACGCGCATACAAGAGCTGCGTAACGCGGGCTGGGACAAGATGCTCAGCGACCTAGAGCCCAAACATCTGGCCTTTTGGGAACTCCAGAGGAGACTCAAGTCCAAACAGATTGCCTCCATGCCACCCCTTAGCCGCCCCGACAAGACCATTGCCTTTGATGACGCCGACAAGGCTGAGTGCCTAGCCGACAGTCTCGAGGCGCAATGCTCTCCCAACTCTCAACCAGTAGACGACGATCACCTCGCTGAGGTCGATGCCGAGGTCGAACGGAGAGTCAACCTCCCGCCCGTTGAAGATCCTGATGATCCCCTGCCCCCCGTCACTCCTGACGAGGTGCAGGAGATCATCAAGGGTCTAAAAACCCGTAAAGCCCCAGGTTCAGATGGCATCACCAATAGGGTGGTCCAACTCTTCCCCGCTCACCTTATAATGTTAATGACTACCATCTTCAATGGAGCATTAATTAATAACATCTTCCCACAGGCATGGAAAGAGGCCACCGTCATCGGTATCCCAAAGCCCGGCAAACCCATGTCCGAGCCCTCCAGTTACCGCCCCATCAGTTTGCTCAAGGTTCTAGGCAAAATCTATGAGAGGCTTATCTATAAGCGCCTCAGAGACTACGCCGAGACCAAGGGCCTCATTCCCCATGAACAGTTTGGTTTCAGGACCCAACACTCTAGCATTCACCAGCTCCACCGCATCATCGAGCATATAAGCGCCGGCTTCGTGCGCGGCAAGATGACGGGTGCTGTTTACTTCGACATTGCGAAAGCATTCGACAAAGTCTGGCACAACGGCTTATTATATAAGCTCTATAAACTCGGTGTGCCTGACCGTCTCGTGCTCATCCTACGAGACTTTCTGTCGAACCGCACATTTCGCTATCGCATTGAAGGAGCTCTGTCCTCCCCCCGACCCATTCGTGCCGGAGTCCCTCAGGGCTCTGTGCTTGCCCCACTAATATTCACTCTATTCACCAGCGACATTCCGAAGAGTAAGAAGGCGCAGTTGGCTCTGTTCGCAGACGACACGGCCATCTACTACCGAGGGTCCAGCCCCGACTCGATAGCCGACACTCTCCAGACCGTAGTCGACAAGCTCGGCGACTGGTTCAGGAAGTGGAGGATCGAGGTCAATCCCGACAAAAGTCAGGCGGTTATTTATTCCAAATCGCGCTTAAACCCCAAACTCCCCGTCCCGATCACGATGTTTGACAAACCAATCCCCTGGGCTAGGCAAGCCAAATACCTCGGTGTAATCCTCGATAGCCATCTCACCTTCGCTGAGCACATAAGGAAGGTTCGTTCGCGACCCGCCTTCGCTCTCTTTAGGCTCCACTCCGTCCTAAATGCAAAAAGCAAATTGTCACTCAAGTGCAAATTGCGCATTTACACCGCATGCATCAGACCCATTATGACATATGCCTGTACCGTCTTCGCACACGCTAAGCCCCGCCACATACATAGGATGCAAACCCTCCAAAACAAATTCTTTCGTCGAGCCACGGGAGCCCCCTGGTTCGTACGAAACGAGACCCTACATCTCGATCTCAAAATCCCTACTATTAGTCAATTTCTCAAACACGCCTCCAAGCGTTTCTTCGATAACGCCGCTAAACATCGCAACCCTCTGGTTGTCGAGGCCGCGAAATATACCCCCTCCCAGATTAGCAAAGTCCGCCGTCCGCGGCACGCCCTGTCCGACCCAGATGACCCCATTACCCTCCTCCAGGAGAGCAATAAGGCCACTAGCACCGTACGCAAACCTAGGCGTCCGTCATTCCGACCTCGCCGCCGAGGTCCTCCGCGATCGCGACCCCGATTAAACACCCCCCCTCCCCCCCGACCCTTGCTCAGTGAAGATGCGCCAGCACGCGCCGAAGCTGAGCCAGTAGTTTCATTAAACTCCCCGTTTAATAATAATAATACCATGATCCAGCCTGTCCCACCTTGCTGTCCTCCTCCTGACAACGACGCCCTAAGCCGAGGTTCGTTCCCCACAGGGGGAGCCCTTAGTGGCGATCGCCCGCGATTAGCATTTAGTTAGCATATTACGCCCTGGCTGGAGGCTTTGAGTTAGTAGCTTAAGGCCCTCACAGGAATGTCTTGGTGAATGGTTAAGTAGCCAAATCCCTTCGTGGATGACTATGACATGCCATATATAAAAAAAAAAAAAAAAAAGGTAGTTTCAGGTGCGGATAAGTCTAAAATTTTAAAACCTACTAGGTACTTGTAATTTATGGCTTTTCTACATTTCTAATTACACCCATCTTACTTATTACTTAGTAATACTTTAGTTATTATTGATCCTTAATTTTAAGATAATTGTATCCTTAATTTAGGTTTAAGTTTTCTTTTGTATATACAAAATAAATTTAGGTACTATTCTATTCAAATATGTGTTTAATTTCTATACCCATTGACAACCCGATCAGACATTCTGCTTGCATTCAATGTGGTGTGCAATTACAAGCATGTTTCAACTTGTTGAAACTTGAAATTGGTTAGCAGTAATAAAGCAAGTACTAAGTAAAATAATATACTTATGTATTATTATAAAAATGTATACAATTCCTGATGACTAAGCGCGCGCCCGGCGCCGGCCGGCAGGTAAGCGCTGTCCACAAGGATACAGGTTCAAACTTGTCGAATTCAACATGAAATTGATTCGCAATATATTGTACAGGCTCAAATCAAATCAAATCAAAACGTTTATTGCAATCCATAATGTATACTTACAGGTGGTAAAAATAAAAAATATAGAAACAATTATGGACCCTGTTGGGCACAGCAAATTACATAAGTAGTGAGAGGAAGAGCGCTTATATATCAGTATTTTATTTTTCCATTCATTTACTTATTCTATTAATATCGTATAAGCAAGTCTATTTATTATTTATTTAGTTTTATTTAATATTGTTTATTTGTTTACTCGCATAAAATTTGTTCATTATTATTAGTGTCATAATATTATTATTAAGTATTGTATTATAATTTGTTTTTGTTATATTACTTATTAAAAATCTGTTATTTATAATTATGTAGTATTATTTAATTTATCCGTTAGGTATTCGTGTACTGTATAATAGCTTTTTTTAATTAAATATTGCTTTAATTTATTTAAAAATATACTGGTTTTGTTTTGTTGTTTTATGTCTTCTGGTAATTTATTATATATTTTTATTGACATTGAATATGGACTAGATGAGTGTAGTTTAAGGCGGGAGGGGGGCAAATTCAGTCTATTTTTATGTCGCAGCGAATAATTTGTTTGTATGTCTTCCCTTGTGTTGTAAGACTCCGGATATTTGCGGACTAGTTTACATAATTCTAATATATAATTACTAACTAAGGTGAGAATCTTGTGTTTCTGGAAGTAAGGCTTGCAACTATCTGTTGGTTCTATATTTGTAATTATTCGTACGAGTTTCTTTTGGAGGGTAAATAGGGAGGTTGCCTCTGTGCTATTTCCCCATAGGATGATTCCGTAGTTAAACCAAGCGTGGGCATACGCGTAATACGTGACTAGTGCGGTTTTTAGGTTTGTAGTCTTTTTTATTTCGCGGAGAGCGTATTGAAATTTTTGATTTTACTGTCTGTATATGTGTTTTCCAGTTTATATGTGTGTCTATTGTTAAACCTAGGAGAGTGAAATTGTTAACTGTTTCTAATTTTTGCTGCTTGAATGTAAAATCTAAATTTAATTGTTTTTTCTGCCGGGGGTGAAACGCTATTAATTTGGTCTTGGTAAAATTTATTTCAAGATTGTGGTCGCTCATCCAGTTTATAGTTTTTCCAAGAATTGTCGTAAGTTTTTCATTTAAATTATCAATTGTTTGGCATGAGGTCAGGATCGAGATATCATCAGCAAAAAGTACACATGGCCCGTCTATGGTTTTGGGGAGGTCGTTTATATATATGAGGAAAAGGAGGCAACCTATAACACTTCCCTGGGGAATTGAAGCATGTATTGATTTAACATCAGATCTTATGTGCTGTGCTTCTTTTGTTTTTTTATTGTAATATTCAATCTCAACTAATTGCTTTCTATCTTTTAAATATGATATGAACCAGTCATGAGCTTTCCCACGTATGCCTATTCCGTATAGCTTGTTTAATAGTATTGTAAATTGCACTTTGTCGTAGGCCTTTGTCATATCGAGTAATATCCCTATTGCATACTGTTTCTTATTTAAAATATTTAATGCTTCTTGGATGTATTTATAAACAGCTAGAGTCGTAGATCTGTTTTTGCGAAATCCATTTTGGCAGTCGTCGAAAATATTATATTTTTCACAAAAGGAATATACACGATCACACATTGCTCTTTCGAAGACTTTGGAAGCTGTTGGAAGAAGGGAAATTGGTCTATAATTACTTGGGTCTGTATTAGCGTTCTTTTTATGGATAGGTTTTATTAACGCTTTCTTTAGTAGATTGGGGAATGTGCCCTCTTCGAAGGATTGGTTTATTAATTTATAGAACGGTAAGGTAAGTTCATCAGCGCATTGTCTGAACAGAGTCGGTGGGAGTTCGTCTATGCCGTGACTATTTTTATTTTTAAGGTTCTTTAAGATCTGGTTTACTTCGTATCCGTCCACTGGGGTAAGAAACATGGTATTTTCAGTGGGGTTAATCACTGATGTTTCTCTATGTACACTCCCAGATGCTTGGGCAGTATTTTCCCCAATGGATGCGAAATAGTTATTGAAAACGTTAGCTACTTGTTTAGGTTCACATATTAGGTTTGGTGATTTTAATGTTATATTTTGTTTTTCTTTTTTGGTTTTTTTGTTTGTCCGTTCTTTAACAATGTTCCACATGGTTTTTACTTTATTTGTTGATTTATTCATTTTATTTATGTAATGTAATTTTTTTGCCACTGATACTGATTTTTTTAGGATTTTTTCATATTTTTTATAGTATTTCGTAAATATTGAATTATTAATTTTTGTCGTAAGAATTTTTAGTAGTCTTTTATTTTTACAAGATTGTTTAATACCAACAGTTAGCCAGAAATTATTACGTTTTGTTTTTAGTTTAAGTCTACGTTTAGGGATACACGTATCTAAGATATCTATCAGAGTTTCATGGAACGACTGATAGTTCTCATCGACGTTTTTATTCGGCTGTATTATATCATTCCAGTTTAGTGTCTTTAGTTTGGATTTGAATGTTTGAATGTTGCTTTGATTAAATAGTCTTTTTTTGGCAAACCAAATGGAATGTTTACTTTGATGTTCCAGTATCATATGAATTATTGTTCCGCAGTGGTCTGAAAAGCCTAATTCTTCTACGGTCGTGTACATTTTATTATCATTAAAATTTGTAAATATCAAATCTAAGCATGTTGACGTGGTTTGAGAGATACGCGTAGGTTCTTTAATATGCTGTACAAATTTAAACTCTAGCATAAGATCGATAAATTGGTTAGTTTTTACGCTATTTTCTAAGGTATTTATGTTAAAATCTCCTCCTATTATGACGTTAAATGTTTGATATTTATTGTTTATATATTGCATTATTTGTTTTAGCTGACTAATAAAAATTACTTCCTCTCTTCTATTCCAATACATGGTAATTATTAACAGATTTTGCTTTGGTAGTTTACATGCACATACTTCTATACAATATTCAATAGTCATATCTCTAATATCACAACACTCCATGCATTCTATACTATCCTCTAAAACAATACAGACTCCGCCACCACTTCGAGAGCGGCGACAATACGATGCTGCAGTTTTATATCCACTAAATTGCACAGTTTCTAATTTATCTCTGGAGAGCCAGGTCTCGCACATACATATTGCTTTGTAGGTGGGTTGATCGTTGATGAAAGTCTCTAGAAGGTGTTGCTTGTTAAAAATGCTTTGAACATTTTGGAACAAAATTTTAAAATGTTGGTCTGGGCTTTCGAAATGTATGAAATGTACGATCGTCGCTATCTTCATTTATATTGTGTTGAGTTTGGTTCTGTTCATTATTTATTTGTTGGTTATTAGTGTAAATGTCGGATATTTCCTTTTGTATTTCTGTTCTTTTACCTTCTATAAACAACTGGTTGTTTCTTATTATTGCATGTAATCCTTTTTTCCTTGCTTTCAGCATTTCTTCACGCATTTCCTTACTTTCCAATCTTGCGCTTTCATCTAAAAATTCAGATAAGAACAATCTAGTTCCTTGTAGACAGTGTTTATTTTCCACAATGTATTTAGCCATTCTTTTACTAATTAGTTCAATTACTAGGGGTCGGTTTTGGTTATAGTTTCTGCCTAGTCTATAAGTTTCTTCTATATACCCTGTTAGGTCAATATTTAGTTTTTCATAGCAAAGATCAATTAATCTACATTGTTGATCATAATCTGCCTCTTTATAATATTCAGGAAAACCGTAGAGTACTATTTTCTTGCAGTTGTTCTCAGTACATTTCAAGAGTTTTGTCGTTTTTAGTTGTATTAAGCCTTTAATCTCATTCTTCAAGTTTTCGTTTTCTTTGTTTAATTTTTCAATTTTCTTGTTTATTATTTCTATATCTTCTCGTCTTTGCTCGTTTTCCTTAAAAAGTGAGTCTGTTTTTCTTTCAATATCTTCTCTCACTTTGGTAATCGCCTTGTTAATTTCAGTTTGAATAGTGTTTTTTAGTTCCGTAATTATAGAGTGGTTGTTTTCTCGTAAACGAAGAATTATCATTTCGCTCAGATTCTTTAATGTTAGCTCTCCTTGGATAATTGTGCTAAATGGTGTTTCTTTATCTTCCGAGTATTGCGTATCACCTAATAAACTTAGGTCTTGTGAGAAAGAGTTAGAGTTTCCCTTCCTCTTCCTAAGAGTGACATTATTTTCTTCGGAAGGTGAATTAGTTGTTTGTAATTCGATTTGTGCACGTATCGGGGTGTTTATGTTCCCTGTTTTTGGGATTTTACAATTGCATGCTTGACAATTCCATGACTTCTTTTGCATTAGGGTCATTGTTTTGTTGAAATGCGGTACAGTAATATTTGCACATTGTAAGTCGTATGATTTTTTACATAATTTACATGTGAGCTTTTCTTTATTAGCTAGTTCTTGAAGACATCCTGCGCACAGTGGCTCCATCTTGGAGCTTTTGATGTATTTTTTTTTGTATAAAACGCCCTCTATTGGCGTAATTTACTCGGTACTGAATAGATTGTTCGATTTCCAATTCGGTTTATTGATTTTGTAAGTGTTTGAGCGTATCGAGCATAGATGGCGCTGTATTAGGTTTAGATCAAATGATTGTGCACTTTTGGATGAATATTATTTATATTATAATATGCAAATCACTGAATAATAAATGGTATACTCCTACCTTTTGTTACTTAGAGCATCTTAAGGTTGGCCTTGACATGAAAGTCAGTTTATTGTGTCTGGTCCAGTTCGTTTTTGTTTTTCTCAAATTCAAATATTAGTTCGTTACACTGCACTATTTATGTTTTTCTTACGGAATCTCGATGGAAACTTATGAACTATATCTTAAATCACTAATATTCTTCACACACTATCGTTACATTTAGTTTTATTCACTGAATATTAACTTTATCTATTTTTAAAGAATTAAATATACGCAGCTGATGTTTACTTTGCGCACAGTAGCGCCCTCCCTTTTCTCTCTGGTTACACTAGAACATTCATCCATCATAAACAATGTCATTACATTACGCAGTCACTTGTTGGAGTGGTCACATCGGTTCAAAGCAAATAACTCGTAAGTATATTCTGTTCTGTGTATCTTTTATTTCCTTTTTTGTTATACAATTAAATAATATTAATGACTATTTTGTTTGTTTCAGATCTTCAATAATGTCGGATTCGCCTGATATGGTCTTCTCCCAATACGGTCAAGGTTTCCCGACTCCGAGTTTAAGTTGGCATATCCCAGAAGCACACGGGTCTGCCAATAAGAATCCTAGAGCAAGACGGGAGTGCCAAAAACGAAAATCATCTGAGCAGTCTGCGTGTCAATCGTACGTCGTAAACAATGAAAAGAAAAAAGGTTTACGACTTATACAAGTGAAAGTTTTGGACATCAGTGAAAATCAAGAACCTGCAAGTGACAATGATGAGGTGATAGTGATAAGTGCGCAGTATGTAGTCAGTGAACCAGTCGACAATGTTATGGACGAGACAATGTCGTTAATTAACAAAATATCCAAGAAACTCTGCGATAACTATTATTAGTGATATTATTAAGTAAGTAATTGGTATTAGTTATGGCAAGTTATTTTTTCTTATTTTTCTGTATTTAAAAATAGTTCATAAGTTATTGTGTAGAATAAGTTTTAAATTTTATTGTAATTAATGTTGAAATAAATAATACATAAAGTATGTTTAGGTTAGAAAGATGAAATAATTAATTTATAATTGGTAAATAAATGTTAAATGTATAAATAAAATAATTTTCTTTCTTATTGTAGAATAATAATTATAAATAAATAAATAAATAAAATAAAATACATTTATTTCGAGCAACTTTAACTCATATTATGACACAACAAAAGATAATAAGAATAAAACAGACTAGACCACTTAAAATCTAACCGGCCCTGCTGACGGCAACATGCCTATCACAGCAGTGCCGTATGTATGAGCAGTCCATCCGATCGGCAATCATCGCCAGGACGGTATTGGTGCTACCCCACACCCTACGCACCAGGGACGCGCCCCGCTTTCTCATGGTCGCATGGAAGCAATCGATACGCGCCTCAGCGAACATACCTGAGGCGCTGCAGTAGCGAGGCAGCCCCAATACAGCCCTGAACGCATTGTTGAACTAGACGCGAAGGGCTCCGTATGACGCATACGTGTACCCTGCCCACAGACTGCACGTGTAGAAAGACGTGCAGTACGCCCTAAAGAGCGTTATTTTCACCTCCCTCGAACAGCGCACAAACCTGCGTGCGAGCATGTTCGCCCGCACCGATAGAGCCCTCCGTTCCCGCTCCATATCCGCATTGTCCTTGAGGTCGGTCGTAACTAAATGCCCTAGGTACTTAAATTGATTCACCCTTTCGAGTGGAACTCCGTTTAGAAAAACAGGTGGATAGTTCCGCAAATGTTTCGTACCGGTCTCAAAGACCATGCATTGACTTTTGGTCACATTATACTTTAACCCATGACCAAGGGCATACTCCTCACAGGTCCGCACCAACTTTCTGAGGCCATCGACTGACGCGCTCAGCAGCACCATGTCGTCAGCATAACTGAGGTTATTGACACAAACTCCACCGACATGGCAGCCGACATGCTGGCTGCTGAGCGCGACAATCAAGGCATTCATGTACAGATTAAAAAGTGAGGGGGAAGTCAACCCTCCCTGTCTCACCCCGCACTCCAGCCGATACGGCTCCGACATTGTACCCGCCCACCTAACGCTGTTGAGCTGGTGACTGTACCAGTATTTAAACACCCTGGCAAGTTCACGTGGTAGGTTTATACACTCGAGTTTAGCCCACAGGATGTCGTATGACACCAGGTCAAAGGCCCTGGACAGGTCGAGGAAGCAGGCGTGCACTGGAGTCTTTCGATCTGTGTAATATTTGATTATATGCATCTGATATGATATGATATATCCATATGATATTATGCATCACAAATTTGTAAATAGATAAATAAATGTTTTACGTATTAATATCAATTTTGTAAATAAGTAGGTAAATGATGAATGTATTAATAAAAGAATTATCAAATAGGTATTATAAGTTTTTGTTGTAATTCATGTAGCAACTAGGTAAATAGAATTAAGAAAATGTATTAAGAAATCATTACATATTTGTAAATAATATAAAGAATAAATAAAAAATATATTTCTAATTTAAATTACGTATGTTTTATTATACATTACATTGCTTGAACTTCAAATTAACTGTAGTAAAATAATGTTTAGCTTATTATTCGTTCCCAGTTCTCATTAATTGTTATAAAAATATTGTATTAAATTATTAGGTACTTGAAATTAAATTTATTTACATGACTTATTTTGCTACATCTAATTTAGAGCTTCATATGTGTGAATCATAGTTAGTTATTAGTAGAGTTATGTTTAAATAAAATAAACACAAGTAGGTTAAAATATGTTTTATTAACAAAATAAATTAAATATAGACATGTTATTGTCAAAATACCATTTCTTAATACATATAGCATTATTCAAAGCACAGTTCAGTCTATGATTTACACAATTAAATTCATTAATATTTTTACAATATTTCTTTGTCAATCTTGAAAAATTAGGACATCCTTTTTCACCTATATCTATCACTTCACAGTTATCACATAAGTCTTTGATCCACTGAATTTTTTCTAATCCCTTCGTAATAATTTTTTTATTTTCTAAATAGCGTATAATCACGCGACGAAATTCTTTATAGTCTACGTAGCCCTCACTCCAGTAAATTCCTCTATTTCTTTCTAACCACCTCACCTGCTTTTTTTCTTCTTGGGTTAGGTAATGGAATGAATATGGTGGTTTTACCAAGAACGTTTGTGTACGCTCCTGACTTACGATGGCCACTTCTTTCACAATAAAATAATTGGTCGAATCCTTAAATCCTTGGATTTCCACTATGACGGTATCCGGCTTCATGATAGCATCTTTACAATATTGCTTAATGGTTTGTATTCAACAATGCAATCGTTGAGAATGAGACAATATGCTGATGTTTGATCTGGTATCTCTGTATCACTCTCAATTTCCACTCTTACATCCACAACAGGACCTGTCTTCAGATTATCAGCTTGTCTAGAGCAATCAACAACAAACAGCGGTGCTAAATCTTTAAATTGCTTCTCGCTTAATATGGGCTGTACGACTGTTGAAATCTAGTGTATTGTTCGTATAATAAAGCGATTCTGTTATTAGCAAAACTTATATTCAGGTTTTCATATGGAAAGTAGGTTGAATTAAGATACACTCTAACGTCTCGAACATGACAGTGATCGAATTGAGGCATGTCATGACTTGCATTGTTTTTCTATTTGTCTGTAGACCAACAATAATGTATCTTGGTTTTTCTATTTCAGATGAAGTTTTGATAGACCACGTATGTTTTGTAGTTTTAGGTAAAGCGGGATATTCGTACAGATCCCAATTTCTGTATATCATCTGGAGTGGACGATCTTTTTCTAATAGTTTTAACAAAGTAATTTTCTCTTTGTCGGACACTTTAACATGCGGTACACGCCATATGATTTTGTTAATCTGAACATCATCCACAATTTCGCCAGTATTAAGTTTTACAGCGTTCAAATTAGTATTACTACGTAACAAAATCAGTTCATGTCTACTATTTATCACGACTTTTTTAAAATCTTCAGCAAAACCGAGGAGGTTACGAAGTGGTATAGAATTTAAAGGAATGACACAGAATATAATGCCTACAAGGTGCTTGTTCCCAAATATAAATTGCAAGTATTTCTGGAAGATAAACTGTGGCCGCAAGGTATTTTATTCCAGCGTTTTGTAAGTTTTAAGCCCAATACTTTTGTGGATAACGAACGTAAACAACCAACTAATGGATAATCATAAAACATATAATATGGTTAGTTTCAACTGCAAAAATGTCAAGAGGTCGAACGAAAGTATTAGGGATCTGTACAAAACCTGCAACATTATAGCCTTACAAGAAACATGGCTATTGCCCGAGGAGCTCTCGTACCTAGGCAATATAGATATAGAATTTGGCAGCACTGGAACATCTGCAGTGGACACCTCGGCGGGAATGCTGGTCGGTAGGCCATATGGAGGAGTAGCAATTTTGTGGCGGAAAGGTGTTTTCAGTGAGGTGTCAGTGATACATAGCGATAATCCAAGGGTATGTGCTATCAAAATTGTATCTAATAATAGGCCCATAATAGTGATGAGTGTTTACATGCCTACTGAAAGGGCTGAAAATATAGTGGACTTTACGGAATGCCTGGGACTGGTGAGTGCTATAATGAACATTGAGGATGTTGAATCTGTGTTTGTCCTAGGTGACTTTAACTCTCACCCAAGTGGACTATTTTTCGGCCAGTTGACTCATTTTTGTGCCGAACATGAACTGGTTTGTGTAGATGTGGACAAGTTGGGTATGGACTCAGGCTCCTATACTTTTATAAGTGACGCTCATGGGACGTCAAGCTGGTTAGACCATTGCTTAGTCACAAAATCAGCATTGAATGCTGTCATTGGTGTTAGTATCAATTATGATACACTGTGGTCTGATCACTTTCCTCTACACCTGGAGTGTAAATTTGACGCCATTGTTCCTATATCTAACTTGTATGATGCTAATAAACAAGATGTAAATTGTGAAGTAAGGTGGGGCAATAGGAACTTTAATCAAATACAGGAATACAGGGAATATTGTCATGAGCAATTGAGATTAATTGATTTTCCTCATGATTTTATTCAGTGTGGGGACAAAATATGTTTGAACCAGAATCATAAACATTTACTGGATGAAATGTATTGTAATATAGTGGCCGCCCTTGGTGAATCTGCGAAGACTACTTATCGAGGAAATAGGCAACACAGAGAAAAGTGTGTAATAGGGTGGAACAGGCATGTGAGTGAAGCTCACGGGACGGCTAAGCTGATGTTCCAGGACTGGGTTGATCATGGCAAGCCGAAAACGGGAATAATATATGATGCGATGTGCGAAAGTAGAAAGATTTTTAAATCACGCTTAAAGTGGTGTCAAGATCATAAAGAACAAATTAAAATGAATAGGTTAGCGACACTGTGTACAGTTAAGAATTTCTCTACTTTTTGGAAAGACACTAGAAAATTGAACTGTAAGCCTGGCCTTCCCGTGAGTGTTGAGGGTCATTCAGACCCAAGGCACATAGCTAATAGATTTAAGGAGCACTTCTTTGTTAGGTCACCACTAGGTCCGTCGGTGTCAATGCTCAATACTGGGTTCCAAGGTGTGGGGTTGAACCTTAAGATTTCTGCAAAAGTTGTGGCTCAAGCTATTCGACAAATGAGAAGAGGAAAGTCTCCTGGCCATGATGGTCTTAGTATTGAGCATCTGCAACATGCCGGACCTCACATTGCACGAGTACTAGCTATGTTTTACTCGTTATGCATAAGTCACTCTTACTTGCCTGAACAGTTAATGAAAACTATTGTAGTGCCCATAGTTAAAAATATAACGGGAGACATCTCCGACAAAAACAATTACAGGCCAATATCTTTAGCGACTGTGGTAGCTAAAGTGCTTGACAGCTTGCTGGATGCACAATTGGCTGAATCTATAGTTCTGCATGACAACCAATTTGGTTTTAGACCTCACTTGTCGACGGAAAGTGCCATATTGTGCATGAAGCATGCTGTCAGGTACTATACCCACAGGGGCACACCTGTGTATGTCTGTTTCCTCGATTTGAGCAAAGCTTTTGACTTAGTCAGCTACGATATTCTATGGAGAAAGTTACAAGAAGTAGGGCTACCGTCTGAACTTGTGAATATTTTAAAGTACTGGTATAGCAATCAAAGTAATAATGTGCGGTGGGCGGGCACCCTCTCGAAACCATATATAAGTTGGAATGTGGCGTGAGACAGGGTGGCTTGAGCTCGCCCCGTCTTTTTAATTTTTATATAAATGCCCTAATCGAGGAGCTCAGCGGCCAGCGGGTTGGTTGTCGCATAGATGATATATGTGTCAATAATCTTAGCTATGCGGACGACATGGTGTTGCTGAGCGCCTCGGTTTGTGGCATTAGGAAACTGTTGAAAACCTGTGAAACTTATGCAAATGCTCATGGCTTGATGTATAATGTGAAGAAAAGCGAGTATGTTGTCTTTAAGGCCGGTACTAAGTGTCCCGCTAGCGTGCCCCCTATAAAGTTGAATGGAAATGAGTTGGCTAGGGTACGTCAGTTCAGATACCTGGGTCATCTGATTACCGAGGACCTTAAGGACGACATGGACATTGAACGTGAACGTAGGGCACTGTCCGTGAGAGCAAACATGATTGCTCGCAGGTTTGCCAGGTGTACACATGAGGTAAAAATCACTCTCTTCAGAGCCTTCTGTACATCTTTTTACACCTGCAGACTGTGGGCAGTCTATACTCAAAAAGCGTACGGTGCCCTACGGGTACAATATAATAACGCGCTTAGAACGATGTTGCGGCTGCCCCGTCACTGTAGTGCATCACGTATGTTTGCGGAGGCGCGCATCGATTGCTTCTACGCTACTCTGCGCAAGCGGTGCGCGTCAATGCTGAGCAGAGTACGGGCTAGTCGCAACAGCGTTTTATGTATGATAGCCAGTAGACTTGATTGTCTGTACATGGGTCGATGTATTAATGCTCACATAAGTATTGATACTTCGACTCATGGGTCAGGCAGGGGGCGAGTAGCTTAATGTTGTAATGTTGTATTACTAACACTAGTTATAAGTTATTGTACTACTAACAAATTGGATCTTAGTTATCTGAAATAAACGTTTTATTATATTATATTATTATTAGAAGCAGAAAATCTTCCTCCATTTATATTTTTTGTACCATCAATATTCCAGCCCCAGGCATTAGACATTTTTGATTCACTTTCGTTCATTGAAATGAGTGATTTCATGGTTGTTGTTATACCTGCATTTTTTATTTTATCAATCTCCACTCCATTTAGCTCATAGAACAAGTAGAGTAGAGCATTGTTCGTGAAATTGATACTAGTAGCTTTGTCCTTCGTATCTTTTTTGCTAACGATAACAGTTCCTTCCAAATATAGGGTGCTAGCTGACGGTAATATGTACAAGTCCTGTTGGTTGATAGGTATGCGAATTTCATCGTTCCTGTTAAAACTCGTTACATAGGGAATGTAGGAATGAAATTCGATTCCTTCTATAGTATTGTCGTACGTCGGAGCGGATAAAACATCTAAGATATTCATTTTAATAATCCGATCGCTCTAAGGAATGCTTTATTGTCTTTAGTTAATTTTATTTTCTTCTTAAAGAGAGGTCTTATTTGAGAGCTAGCTCGAGCAGAACTGATATTCTTTACTTGTTGAGACACATTTTTATTTCAATCATTGTTTTCTTCTAAGATGCAGATATACCTGCACTTCTTCACCACGTAAATTGATTAATCGTTTGTTTATATCTAACAGTCTGATATGTATGCAGCTTAATAAGCTGCATACATATCAGACTGTTAGATGCAATATACTTTCCAATCAATCAAAACAACATAATATGTTGTTTTGATTGATTGGAAAGTATATTGCGTTTTTCGGGATTTCTATGATCCTGTATCCAGGTGGCACATTAAGTGCAAATTCGTGAATAATATGACTTGGTTCACCGTTTACATATGAACCGCTTACAATATCACATTCAATCCTGACTACGGTCGTAGGTAGAATGTTGACTGGAGACTGTGACACATGCCATTTATTTGCTTTCAAGATTTGTTTGTTAAATCCTAACAGTCTTCTAAAAGAGTCTTCTTTAATAAAATTAATGTCTTTTGTACAGAATATTGTAGTTTTTAAAGTATTATTATTGCACCGTAGTTTGATCGCTGCATCTTTTATTTCAGATTTTAAATAATCGTCGATATCTTGCAATTCATAAGTGCCTTCCGGTATTTCAATAACTTGATTAAAACCATAATAGAACTTATTATTACTTATATCAATGTTTGGAATAAAATTAAATGATTGTTGAAAAGTGCCATAAAGCACACTCATACTCTCCATCTAGTTGCAATGTATTAGGATAGTATGTAGTTAACACTGACGAGTCTCCAGTTATCGACAAAGTGAGCGACATCTTGCAAATGATTGAAATGAAAGAAAAGCATATATTTTATTATACATTTTTATTCCAAAAAGTCCACAAATAATTTAAACATAAATGACCACAATTAACTGCGTTAAATTTTTGATATCTTGTGTAGTTATAAAACACATTACAATTTTTAAAATATGGCATCAATTCCATTGGAGGTTTTAAATTTCCATAGCTATCAAAGTATTCACAGTGATTGTATACTTTAGCATAAGCTACCCAATGGGTTCCTTCATTCTTGGAATCGTCTAAGTTAACGATACCACATTCAATGCATTTCGGCTTCCGAGGTAGTCGATCCTTCATGTAGACCCCACGAAAATATGGGATGTCACTTGGAAACTTTTGGATGTCTACATTTGTTAGAGGGCGATTGGGTAGCATATTTTTCAGTTTTTTGAAGATGTTATAAACAATCCTTTACCACTTTTATACGACTTAATGTATAAACCCTTGCCCAACACTAATGCCTCCATAGCTTTATTATGACGTTCTGTTTCTTGCAAATTTTGTTTGCTTGCTTTGTAATCATTGACGGTTTTTGCAATGCCAGCTGCACCACCAGCTAAAGTTCCTAAAGCTGATAAACCAGCGAAAATTGGAATTAAAGGTAAAACTCCTCCAGTCTTTGGTATGGGTATTACTCGGGGTACTCGAATTCGATGATGAATGTTTGGAAATAACTTTTTTGCGGTTAAGTAAGCTTCTTTTATTAAAGTCTTATTATCTTTGCGTTTGAGTTTCTTAATTTTTTATTTTATTTTTGAAACTAAGCTTTTAAATGTTTTAATGCCAGATCCAGACTTTAGTTTCGCTTTCATAACTTTGTTCACTACCCAAGAGCTTAGTTTTTCACCTTTCCCTGCATCTTTTGATTTAAGTCTTTGTTTAGCCATGTTAAGTAGTTGTAAATCGGCTTTGTGACGATTTGATAAGTCTGTATAGTTTGTATACGCAATGTCGTGTTGCATGCAAGCTTCGTCTAGCTTATTTACACCTCGGTCACCTCGCGCTAAGCGTTTCTGAAGTTTGGTTCCTGGTCCGCAATAATTGTATCCTGGTAAATGAACTTCGAATGGTAGATTATTAATTATGTTGTTAACTAGTCCACCCCCTTGCATTACTCAAATTATAATGATAGGATTTCAGATGAAAAATGGTTATATAATAATATTATTCCATTATTGCAGCTTTTTCAATCCAACTATTTTCTGCGCTGTTTAGACCTAACCATTTGACATACAATTTATTACCTTTCTTTCTCAGAACCTTTTCTATCAAATAAACATCAGGATAATTAGATTTTTGTAGTTCTTGTTCGTAAAAAGCTCCTAATATGTTTTGCTTTCGTTGATCTTCTATGTGATAAGTAACTGGTAAGGTTTTATTTACTTTTTTTATAATAAATAATTCAGTAGACCAATTAGGAGTGTAACCTTTCTCAAAATTATGTTTGTATTTACTTATACGAACACAATCACCAACTTTGAATTTAGACTTCCACTGAACTAAATCATGTTTGTTAACTTTTTTTATATTTTCTTTGATTATTTGTTCATTATATTTATTCACATCAACCGGTTTAAATTGAATAGTACGATGTTTTGTGTTGTTATATCTCTTCAACGTATCTTCCAATGGCAGACCTAACCACTTATAGTTTCCATTGAGACTAAAATATTTATATAATTTATTTTTTACAGTTCTAATCAGTCTCTCGACAATTGATGCTTTTTTAGTAGAAAACGATGAGTAATGGTTAATGTTGTGCTTTTTCATAAGCGTTTGAAAAGTGATGTTATAAAATTCAGTTCCCATATCAGTTTGTAAGTTCATAGGATTATTACGACTACTAAGCAATATATGTTCGAATGCACGAGTAACATCGAATTTATTTTTCGATTTTAACGGTTCAGCCCAGGCATACTTCGAGAAGCAGTCAATCACCACTAAGATGAAATTGTAACCTTTGTTATACTTTTTCAGGTTTTGCATGTCCATCAAGTCTGCTTGCCATAAGTCGTGGATTCCTTTCAGAATAACAGAACGACGAAGGAAATTTCTTCATGCCGCTTTGTGTATTTCATTTACAATCTGCTGTTTTACCATTACGGAGTTTTTTGAAGTAATTTATCTACCTCTGCTTTAGTGTAAAACTTATCTTGCAAATGAGTTGAAACCTCTGGTAACCTTGCTTTTAAAGTAGCTTGAACTGTACCCTTTGCATCTTTTATGATTTGAGAACGCAAGATACCAATCAGATTATTAACTTCTTTAAACATATTAGCATTCAATCCATCTACATAATCCTTGTTCACACCCAGATTCTTTAATTCTTTTAACGTGTTAGCATTCAATTGATCTACGTAATCCTTGTTCACAGCATCGTCAGCTTCTACTGGAGATCTAATTCCTCTCAGTCTTGATGTTTTTATATCTTAATCTCCGTTTTCTGATTTTAACAATGCATTCTCATTAAACTCAAATAACTCTGATAAACGCATTCTTTTGTGAATGTAGTGTCCGAATTTGTCTACGTTCATGTTTAAGGTGTATTTTATCGAGAGGCTGATAGTAAAATAAAAACATTTTTAAATATTTATTTATTTATAATTTTACTTTCACGCAATTCTTCAATGATAGATATAATTTCATTATCTAATCCTGTGTTGCCAGCATCTCTAGATGCAATTAATAATTTCAATCTTTCTACTAATTCATTAGGATTATCCCAGTACACTAAATCTACGTTTTTTCTCCACTTTTTTATTAACGGTAGACCCTTTCCTTGAACTGTATTCTTCAGTTTAAAAAGAGGTTTAATAATTTGCATATATTTTTGCCCTTTATTATCGGTTTACTTGGATCATAATCTCTACGATGTGCATTTGTATCAAGTAACATCGACTTATAATTTTGCATATCATTATCTGTAACCAAGCTTAAGTCTACATCTTTCTTAAGCAACAACTGTTTTAAACCAGGTGTATTTCGGTATTTACGTTCAGCCACGGTAATGTATTGATCGTTGATCGTTATGCAAGCAGAACCTAGCATCAGTTTCCCGCGGTCTGCTCTAACCCCAAATGGAATATCTACCAACGCTTCTGAAGATACTGACCAGTGACGTTTTGTTTATTGTGACGTTTATAAATTAGTAGACTTAGGCCCCCTGATGATGTATCATAATCTTGATTCCTTTCAACTACTGATTCATAAGAAGAGTCACTGTTGATATCGGATTCATATTTGTCTTCATCGCTATTATTATCATTACTTTTTGCGCTACCAGTTCCTTCTTTCGGCATAGTTTCGTTAGTAAACGGAACATCAACAAAATCATTACTAGCACCCAGGAGAGCAGTTTGTTTACTAGCATTAGCAATTAGGTTGAGAGGATCTGTAACAGGTTTAAAAACAGTTTCCAGTGTTTGTTTATTGTCAATCTCAGTATCTCTCATTTTTCGTACTTTTATCTTTACAGCTTCTGCCGCATCAACAATTTGTCGTTTCAATGATTTTTCCATATTGGTAAAATAGGTTGTAATTGATCTAGCGTCGTAAGGTGAATAATAATGTTTGGCAGGTAATAAACCTTTTATATGTATTCGTGTTCTTAGTCAAAGACTACAAACGTATCAAATTTATTTCTATAACATCCTTTGTTTTTGGAACAATCTTTATTAATTACAACATAATTGAACGGTATACTCCATATTTTTGAACACATTTCCCAGTACGATTAGGTTTGCGTTGTCTCTTACTAACTGTTTAGGGATTTTACTATACGTCTGATTTAGATAAAAACAATCGATGGACTTGTGTCTCCCCATAGCAAAATAATCGCGTATACTACTTTGATTTTCACAAGCAACATCATCAAATACAATCACAGAATTCGGTTTTGCGGTCTGAACACTCAGTACTTGCTCATTTTCATGATATTTCTGAAATGAAACGCCTGGTACACGTTGCAAGACTTTTTCTAAAAAAACGTACTTGGGTTGTTGCAAGGTTTTCGAATAAACATAAACATTTTGAAATCTTAAACCATTCTCATGTATAAGAAGACCAATTAATAAATTAGTTTTTCCACAATTTGACGGCCCGCAAATGATACATCGTACCGATTTAGGTAATAATTCTCCATGGCGAAAACCAGTCTCCTGAGAATTAACACAAAGTTTGTTTACATGTAACGATTGTGGTTGTTTTACAAATTTCATGACAACTGCTTGAAATGGATATATTAATAATGACTCGATTAATGTATTACATTGACATTTATAACTAGTTCCATCGGGTGGAATAGGCGCTGAACCATTATTTTACTGCACTATGCAGAAATTCGTACTCCACCTTCCGTTCATCAGGTAAGTTATCGGCATGGATTTCATATATATTATTGGACATCCTACTCCACCAGTGACAAGGCGAACGGAGTGAGCCGAAGGAACGGCAGGTGGAGTAGGATGTATATGCAAATAAATTTGATGTAAAATATATGCAAATAAATTTGATACGTTTGTAGTCTTTGACTAAGAACACGAATACATATAAAAGGTTTATTACCTGCCAAACATTATTATTCACCTTACGACGCTAGATCAATTACAACCTATTTTACCAATATGGAAAAATCATTGAAACGACAAATTGTTGATGCGGCAGAAGCTGTAAAGATAAAAGTACGAAAAATGAGAGATACTGAGATTGACAATAAACAAACACTGGAAACTGTTTTCAAACCTGTTACAGATCCTCTCAACCTAATTGCTAATGCTAGTAAACAAACTGCTCTCCTGGGTGCTAGTAATGATTTTGTTGATGTTCCGTTTACTAACGAAACTATGTCGAAAGAAGGAACTGGTAGCGCAAAAAGTAATGATAATAATAGCGATGAAGACAAATATGAATCCGATATCAACAGTGACTCTTCTTATGAATCAGTAGTTGAAAGGAATCAAGATTATGATACATCATCCTGGTCAGTATCTTCAGAAGCGTTGGTAGATATTCCATTTGGGGTTAGAGCAGACCGCGGGAAACTGATGTTAGGTTCTGCTTGCATAACGATTAACGATCAATACATTACATTACGTTTGCTTCGCCCGAAATATTTGTTGAGAGTGGACGTGTTTTATGTTTTATTTAAAAACTATTAAAAGTAATATAAGCTATTGTAAGCTTTCCGTTAACAGTTAGAGGGAATATACTCCGATAAACTTTTGGTTAAAAACGCCGCGTGCCGTTGCTTATCGCTAATTAGCCCCGCCCACGTGAGTGACAAAGACAGTATCCATAATTGCGCGCTTGCTCTAATTACTCCGCGCGCGCTATACTGCCGCTGCGCCGTTGCTTGCCCGCCGTCCCACCCTGGCCGAGTGACTCATACGCGCATACTCACGCTAGCTCTTTAAAGGAGTGACTACGCCGCGCAACGCTGCTGGTGCAACATCATGTCCAGTCTGCAGAGAACGCCACCGCAATCGGCTACACTTGCACCAAATGTGAAATTACATCAGGCAGCGTCGGACTCGGATATTCCTCTCACTGTATCTGATGAGACACTGGGGCATGTTAATATTACTACACGCTATAAACGCCCTAGACCGGATGACAGAAACTCCCCAACGAAAAATCAATTTGAAGATTTTAAGCATGAAATTTCGCAAATGCTAACTTCGTTGAAAAATGAGCAAGAAACTCTATTTACTAAATTGATGAACGAGCAAAACGCAACCTTATCAAAAGTGATGTCTGAACTAGCGGATTTGAAACTCCAAAATATTGAAATTCAAAAGACAAATAAGGAAATCGAAAAAAGTATTGTCTTTTTAAACGAGAAGTATGACGACATTACTAAACAAATAGAAGATATACAGAAAGATAAACAGGCTCATAGAGAAAATATACTTTTACTAGAGGCAAAAACTCAAGACCTACAACAGCTTTCACGGTCCTCCTCTATCGAAGTCCGAAACGTTCCACAGCTATCCGACAATGAGTCAGCGTCTTGCTTAACAGAAGTTATATCCAAAGTTGGATCTGTGTGTAACATGGATGTAAATAAAAGCCATATACGGGATATTCGTCGTTTACCAGGAAAGCCGGGGATAAGCAGGCCTATTGTTGCGGAATTTTACAGTGTACAAACTAAAGACAGTTTTCTTACTCTAGCGAAAGAGTATAACCAAAAATTCTCTAAGGAAGACAGGTTAAACTCACAAAAGGTTGGTTTACCTGGTGACCGTCGCCCAATCTATGTTGCCGAATACTTGCCAATGAATATAAGAAAGCTGTTGCTTGCGGCAAAGGACTACGCTAAAATTAATAACTACAAGTTCTGTTGGACCAAGAATGGCCTGGTCTTCCTACGGAAAATTGAAGGTGCCAAGCACATCTTAATAAAATCGGAACAGACTCTGCGAGATATATCAACGCAACAATGACTACTTATCAAAATTGTGATCCATTTTACCTACTACATAGTATTTTCAAGATTATATATACATATTTTAACACTACACACATACTTCTACACACGTAAGTTTTACTATTATATTTTAAAACTATACTTTAGATTTTCTCTGGAGAGCTTGCCGTGCTTCGTTCACATTGAAATTGGTGTCAGTATAAGTGGTCGCATTCTTGTTGATAAACTTATTAAAATTCGATTCGATAAATAACTTGTTAAATGACATTGATAATTTCCAGATCTCAGTCCCAGTACATTGCTATCCTGAAGAATGCATATCATATATCCCTAATTCTGACAATTGACAACATTTCAAAAATGACACGGCCATAAAACAAAAATACCATTTCTTTATTTTCATATCCTGAGTTCAAATATTTTTTTTTTATTTTTTTTTATTTCTTCATTTCTGAGAAAAAAAATTAAAATAAAAAAACACGTCATGACGTCATAGAAATAGTGGAATGAGGTAGTTACCTTTGCCTAAGCATTCCAATGTATTAGATGAAAACTTGACTTGTCAAACAAGACGTCAATGTCAAAAGTTTGTTTACAATCTTTTTCTTAGGAAATTAAACTTTAAAATATACACGCTGCTTACTGTAAATATTGCCAACTTTCGATTGATATTTCGCCAATGAGGATAATAACACTTGAAAATAAGAAAATTTACGAATTTAATTGAAAACAAACAAACAAGTTTAGGCACCAACGAGTTTGACACATTTGACAAGATGACACCAGTGACATCTAATAGTTTTTTTTTTGACGATCATAGTCAAGCAAAGGTTTTAACGCTATTCCACTATATGTTTGACGTCATTTGGCGCTTACGTCTTTTTAGAATAAACCGAATTTCAAAGTTAAAACTATGAATGAAAAGTACATCATTTTGAAAAACGGAAAAATACCGGTGCCCTAGTTTTGGATTTACTTTTATAAAACGTAATAATACATGCAGGTTAAAAATATGAAATGTTGTCAATTACCTTAAGGTTTTGCAGCAGAATATACGTAGTATTAACTGTAATTTTGATGAGCTTCTTTTGATGTTGACTAGATTAGACTTTCACTGCGATGTTATTGTATTGTCTGAGTGCTGGTTATCCCAAGTTGCTCATTTGCCGGTTCTAAATGGATTTAATTTATTTAAAACGAACCAAAATTTTAATCAAAATGATGGAGTGGTTGTTATGGTTAATGACAAACATCAAAATTGTAAAATAGAGGAACCTACCCTATTGGAAGCAAACTGTCTACTTGTTAAATTTGATAAACGTACAGTTATTCTAGCGATATACAGATCACCTTCTTTTAAGAATCTAGAAACATTTTTTGAGTCTTTGAACATTTTACTTGATTTACTGTCACATTTTGAAAATATTGTCATAATTGGCGATATTAATATAAATATATTAAATACAAATGCTAATAATACCTCATCTTATTTAGATATTACTGCATTCCATGGACTCCTTCCAGCTATTTATAGTCCTACCAGAGGTAGCAGCTGCCTTGACCATGTTATTATTAAAACAAAATTACCTGCATTGACGTTTGATTTCCAAACTTCAGTTACGGACCATTCTGCTGTTCTCTTTTGCTTGAATTATTGGGGTACTAGACAAACAACTAATTATAAAAAACAAAAAAAGATCAACTGGGAAGGGATAACAACTGATGTCACTAAAATAGACTTTAGCTCAATTTATTCAGAAAATGACTTAAACATGGCAACTGAAGCTTTCCTAAACAAATTGTCAGACCTTGTGTTTACGAATACTTTGAGTTTAAATATCCCCCGAAGCAAAACTATTATAAAACCATGGATAACAACTGGGTTACTACGTTGTATTAAAAATAGGGATGGCATGCACATCAGAGCTAAGAAAGAGCTAAATAATGATATACTTTTATTAACTTATAAACGCTACAGAAACTATTGCAACAATCTTTTGAAGAAATTAAAACGCCAGTATGAACGGGACCAACTACAAATGGCCAGAACTAATACAAAAAAACTATGGCACACTATTAGAAATGTAACTAACTCTGTAAACAAAAGCGAAAATAAATCCAGAGAGATCTTATCAGCATATAACTCTCCACTAACAGCTGTTAATATAGTAAATAGTTTTTTTTGCAAACATTGGTTCACGGTTGGCTGAACAAATTCCGCCGGTTTCCCCATTTCCAAATAGTAAAACTAAACAAATATCAAACTCTTTTGTTCTACTTAAAGTAGATTGCGAAGAGGTCACCAATAATATTTTCAACCTCAAAAATGACTGTTCGCCTGGTCAGGATGGACTCACCTCTAAGTTACTGAAAGTAGTTGCAAATACGATAGTACCAGTACTAGTGGATCTGCTAAATCGCTGCATGGAACTCGGTGTGTTCCCTAGAGCGTTTAAGAAATCAATATTGCACCCTATACACAAGGCCGGGGATACAGACTGTGTCAATAATTACAGACCCATCTCTATCCTCAGTTCAGCATCTAAGGTATTTGAGCGTATAATCAACCGTCAGCTAACAAATTATCTTGAATCTCAGAATATTCTGGCACCTTCACAATACGGTTTTCGAGCTGGTAGATCCACAGATGATGCTCTCCATGAACTCACCGACTTCTTAGTAAAAAATTTGGATGCTAAGAAGAAGTGCCTGACTATATTTATTGACTTAGCAAAGGCCTTTGACACAGTCTCTATTCCCAACCTAGTTGACAAACTGTATGCAATGGGAATTCGTGGGAACCAACTAGATCTACTGGCCAATTATCTCTCAGAGCGTAAACAGTGTGTAAAAATAGATGAGAATGTTAGTGACGAACTTCCTATTACCTATGGAGTCCCTCAAGGCAGTATATTAGGGCCCACGCTGTTTTTATGCTACATAAATCAATTGTGTCAGCTTGAAATCCAAGGGTGTAAAATTGTTTCTTATGCGGATGATACCACGTTAACCTTTGTGGGAGATTCGTGGGAGGAAGTTTTCTCCTTGGCTCAGGCTGGATTTAATGTAGTCTCTCACTGGCTCGCAGCAAACTCACTGACTTTAAATGCTGACAAAACGAAGTACATGGTGTTTACAATTAGACAGTCCACCTTTGACCTAAATGACAGATTCCACATATGGGCACATAAATGCTCTTTTCCTCCAGTGTCGCAATGTAATTGTCCGCAGATAGAGGTAGCGCAGAGTATACGATACTTAGGTGTTATGATTGATAATAAACTGTCATTCAAGATACATATACACCCTGTATCACAACGAGTAAGGAAAATGACATATATATTTAAACAACTAAGATACATAGCCGATATTAAGTTAATAAAAATGGTATACTTTGCGCTAGTTCAATCAATTATTACGTATTGCATAGTTATATGGGGTGGGACGGATAAGACCAAATTGATGGAACTAGAAAGGGCACAGAGACTAATTTTAAAGGTAGCCTTCCTTAAACCCAGACTATTTCCCACAGTTGAGCTCTACCGGGTTGCAGAAGTCTTGACGGTCAGGCAATTGTACGTACTGCTTACTATAATGAGGCAACATACAGATATGGCATCATTTGATTTGGAACAATGAACAACTAGAAGGTCTTATGCTATTTGTAAAGGAAAGAAAGTTAATACCAGTTTCGCACAAAAATTTTATATGTTTCGTGGACCATTACTATACAATATAGTAAACAAGGAGTTAAATATTTTTAATGACAATAAAATTAAATGTAAAAAAAAAGTTTCGGCATGGCTACTTCCATTTGATTACATAAAGACTGAACAATTATTTTATATACAGTCATGAATTTGAGAGAAATAAATGTCACATGCACAAACACTCAGTCACACATACACACACACCCCCCCTCACAAACACCCCCACACAGACACACCAACACACATACATCCACCAACGTACGCGCACAATTTAAATTAAGTTAATATCACCTGTTTGTTATACACCTGTTTGTTGTTATATTGTATTACACAATTTGGTTGTCCTTTTTTTTTTTCCCCCTTTATTAAAGAGTGTATTTGGTAAAATTCTCGACATAAACTAAGTTCGCCATATTGTTCATAATTTGTGGTGGTGGGGGCCTGATGTCCTAAGATACAGGCCTCGGCTTAGTTTAGGCATCAGTCTCCCACAAATTATTGTATTTTGCACCTAAACTTGGTGTTGTAAACTGCTGTATAGTAATTTGTGGAAGAGAAATAAATACATTTTTATTATTTTTATTATTACCGTGGCTGAACGTAAATACCGAAATACACCTGGTTTAAAACAGTTGTTGCTTAAGAAAGATGTAGACTTAAGCTTGGTTACAGATAATGATATGCAAAATTATAAGTCGATGTTACTTGATACAAATGCACATCGTAGAGATTATGATCCAAGTAAACCGATAAAAAGTAATAAAGGGCAAAAATATGTGCAAATTATTAAACCTCTTTTTAAACTGAAGAATACAGTTCAAGGAAAGGGTCTACCGTTAATAAAAAAGTGGAGAAAAAACGTAGATTTAGTGTACTGGGATAATCCTAATGAATTAGTAGAAAGATTGAAATTATTAATTGCATCTAGAGATGCTGGCAACACAGGATTAGATAATGAAATTATATCTATCATTGAAGAATTGCGTGAAAGTAAAATTATAAATAAATAAATATTTAAAAATGTGTTTATTTTACTATCAGCCTCTCAATACAATACACCTTAATCATGAACGTAGACAAATTCGGACACTACATTCACAAAAGAATGCGTTTATCAGAGTTATTTGAGTTTAATGAGAATGCATTGTTAAAATCAGAAAACGGAGATTACGATATAAAAACATCAAGACTGAGAGGAATTAGATCTCCAGTAGTAGCTGACGATGCTGTGAACAAGGATTACGTAGATCAATTGAATGCTAACACGGACGAACGGTAGGTGGAGTAGGATGCCCAATAATATCCGCCTCTCGATACAATACACCTTAATCATGAACGTAGACAAATTCGGACACTACATTCACAAAAGAATGCGTTTATCAGAGTTATTTGAGTTTAATGAGAATGCATTGTTAAAATCAGAAAACGGAGATTACGATATAAAAACATCAAGACTGAGAGGAATTAGATCTCCAGTAGAAGCTGACGATGCTGTGAACAAGGATTACGTAGATCAATTGAATGCTAACACGGACGAACGGCAGGTGGAGTAGGATGCCCAATAATATCCTACTGTTGACACCTCCAACTTGGCAAGTTATTTCAGCGTCATCATCAATATGAAATATATAGTTTACATAATAATAATAATATATAACACACCACAAGCTGCATTTACTTGGCTTCGGTCCGTAAATGTTGCAAAAACCAGCCTAAGAGCTGAGAAGAGAAAACACTCAACAAAATAATAATAATTTATTTCATAACCATAAATCGATACATTTTGTTTGTAATGGCGCCTCCTTTTAAGCAGATAATGCTTGTGTTAGAAGACGCCGCTTTGTCTGCTGTCGCTGTCTATTTTGGTTTATTTATGTTATGCTATAATTATATGTTGGCATGTGAGGTAGGAAAGGTGTGGGGTGTGTGTAGAAGTGGTGTGGTGTGGTATGATGTGGCGTGTGTGGTATGATGTGGTGTGGTATGGTGTGATGTGGGGTGATGGGGGGTGATGTGATGTGATGTGATGTGATGTGATGTGATGTGATGTGACGTGATGTGATGTGATGTGATGATATGTGGTGCGATGTGATGTAATAAGATGTGGGTGATGTGAGAGTGACTGACATTAGTTCATGTGTTGAAGGAGTGACTCTGTGTCTGTGTATGTAAATGGTTTTATCCAGTCTGCTAGTTTCTGTTTACATTCATGTAGTTTGTTAGGATAAATGAATATTTGTTTGTTTACCCTGTTATAAAGTCGAGCAGATCGATGTTGATATTGCATGGCCGCGAATTTCGTTCTAGTCGGTGGAATTTGTGCAATCAAGTCTTTCCGCCTTTTTGACATTATTTGTGGATCATATGCAAGAGTTTTATGTTTTTTTAGAACAGTGTATATGATATACAATTTCCGAACTGAAAGTAGACCACTAAGCTCGTATAACTTTTCAGTAGAATATCTGATCTTTTTAAAATACATTATTTTTATTAAGGATCGCTGTCCCCTTTCTAGAACGATAAATTTTGTTTTAGCCGCGCCACCCCATACAGGTATACAGTAAACTATAACAGATTGCGCAAGTGATATATAGATTTCATTTAGGAGATTTCTAGAACATTCACGTTTATGTTTTATATTTTTTGGAAGTATATGTCTTAGTGATTTGAAAATCCATCCCAGTTTCCTAAGTCTCGCAGTAATATGTTCAATATGGGAATACCAGGATAATTTTTGATCAATTATGATGCCTAAGTATTTTGTCTGCGAAACTTTCTCAATTATAATAATAATAATAATAATAATAATACCATTTATTTCAGGCGACGCAGGCCCATAGAAAAATACCTTAACCTAAACGTACAGTCAACAAAGCTATTCGGTATACAGGCAAAATTATTCATCCCTCCACTACACTGCCAATAGTCATTTTTATTGTGTGCGTAATCACTTTTTAAGCATATGGCATAGGTACTTAAAGCGAGTAAAAGAATTGACTACCCAGCATACTCATAACATTTTTTAAAGTATGTTAAAGTTAGCTGCCTGTATACCAAATAGCTTTGTTGACTGTACATACTTATTTTAATATAAACAAAAACCAAAACTTTTGTTAATAAATAAGGCTTAAGACTATGTTAGTAGCACTTCACTTTGCACTAGCTTGTTGTTATAACAAATAAAATAACAAATAAAATAATAAAAAGTTAGAATCAGTCAAGGTACTCAGATGACTAACTTAACAAGAGACCTCCAAAGCGGGGATGAGATCCTATCAGCTATCGTCTTCAAGATTTCGTTGCGGCTGCCACGCATTCATCAGGGATACCGTCCTCTTGCGAATGATGGCATGAAAGCCATCAGTGCGAAACAGAGCGAACATCCCCGACGCACTACAGAAGCGCGGCAGCCCCAACATCATCCTGAAGATATTATTATACTGGATGCGCAGGGCATCTAGCGATCTTTTGGTGTGGCGAACCCACAGACTTCCAGTGTAAAAGCTCTGGCAATATGCCCTAAAAAGCGTGATCTTTACTGCTTCAGAGCAACGGGAGAATCTGCGGGCCAGCATGTTACCTCTGACCGCTAGAGCTCTACGCTCCCTCTCAATGTCTACATCGTCCTCAAGGCCGTCGGTAAGGAAATGTCCGAGATACTTAAACTTCGTGACACGATTCATGCTCAAGCCATTCAGGGTAATTTTATGAGAAAGATCAGGACATCCACCGGCGGCCCTAAAGACCATGTATTCACTCTTCTGTGCATTGTACACAAGGCCATGTACATCGGCATAGGCCTCACACACATTTAATAACTCTCTGATACCCCCCGCCGTCGGGCTCAGCAGCACCATATCGTCCGCGTAACTTATGTTATTGATACACACGCCATCTATTGAGCAACCGACGCGCTTGCCACTGAGCTCGACGATGAGGTCATTAACATACAGGTTGAAGAGCTTGGGAGACGTCAGTCCTCCCTGCCTCACTCCGCTTTCCAACCTGTACGCTTCAGAGAGTGTATTGGCCCATCTCACAAAGTTGGTCTGGTGTCCATACCAATACTTGAGTATGTTGAGCACGGCCACCGGTACACCCCTGTACCTCAACTTTCTCCAAAGCACGTCGTACGACATGAGATCAAAGGCTTGGAGAGGTCGAGGAAACAAGCATACACCGGCGTCCTACGGTCAGTATAGTACTGGACAGTATGCTTGAGACTTAGGATTGCGCTTTCAGTGGATAGCCCGGGCTGAAACCCGAACTGAGCGTCGTGCAGTTTTATATAATTATCCAAACTGGACTCAAGCAAACCGTCCAGCACCTTAGCAATCGCAGTTGCTAGCGATATGGGGCGGTAGTTCCCCTTATCCGAGATATCATACATTATTATAGGGCACTTGCAATTTTTATCTGAGGTTGAAATGTGTGTATTTTAATGTTAAAGGGTTCACCTTGAGAATGATTAGAGATGGAAAAACATATATAGTTCGTTTTTGTTGTATTTAGTGACAGTAAATTATCTCTGAGCCAATTGGCGATTTGGATCATACCTAACTCAGCTTTGAGTTTTACATCATACCAGTTGTCTCCGGAAAAAACCACAGCAGTATCATCAGTATACGAAAAAATATTTGCGTTTTTTACATTTAGGTTACAGAGGTCATTTATATACATAAGAAACATCGTAGGGCCTAAAACACCCCTGCGGTACGCCATATAGTACGTCAGCATCATCACTAGTATAAGTTCCCATCTTAACCCTCTGCTTTCTGTTTGTTAAGTAATTTTTGAAAAAAATTAGTGGAGTTCCCCTTATTCCAATTCCTTCCAGCTTTGCTACAAGGGTTGGAACAGAAACGGTGTCAAAAGCTTTTTTGATATCTAGGAATACCGTTATGCATTTCTTCCCTGCATCGAGATGTTCAGTTACCCGGGAGCTAAGAGCATCAATTGCATCCTCAGTAGATATAACCTGCCTAAATCCAAATTGCGAAGATGATATAATTTTGAATTTGTTCAAATAGTTAACAAGTCTCGTATTTGTTAGTTTTTCTACAATTTTAGATATAGCCGGTAAGACTGAAATAGGTCTATAATTATTGACATCGTCTCTGCTCCCCCCCTTGTGAACTGGAGTAATTATAGATTTTTTCTGTAGGGTTGGTAAGATACCAGAATTGAAACAGAGATTAATCAGATGGGTAATGATGGGAACGACTTCTTTGTGACAGTACTTTAAAAAGCTAGTTGAGATATTATCCGATCCGGGGGCACTATTAGATTTCAATCCCATCAGGGTATTTTCTACTTCCTTGGCGTCAGTGTTTAAAAGAACAAAATAATTATTCCGCATACTTGAATTGCAAGGTTGATAAAAGTGGGTATTGTTATTTTGAATTTGTTGTGCTAATTCCTTTCCAATATTGACAAAGTAGTCATTAACAAAGTTAACAGATTCTGTTGGAGACGGTTTAGCATTTAGTAGTTCAGTGCTTTGGTTTTTATATTTATTTGTGTAGGTAATTGATTTTATATTTTTCCATAGTAGCTTTGTGTTTTTAATAGATTTAGTGATAAGTTCCCGTTCATATTTTCTTTTTAATTTTTTAATGAGATTATTACAATAGTTTCTGTATCAACAGAATGTAATTTTTAAAACTGTGTTGTATGGGTCGGCACGTAACGATTTTTGCATTTTGTTTCTATTTTTAATACAGCGTAATATTCCTTGAGTGATCCACGGCTTGATTATACGTTTACTGTTGGGGAAATTCGATGTTATGGTATTGTTAATGATACAGTCAGACAGTTTTTGTATGAGTAATTCAGTTAGAAGTTCGGGTCCGTAATTTAACTTCGAGAGTCATATGTTCGATTAATGAAAAGTCGACTGAACGATTGTTCGAATGGAATTTATTGCGAAACAACCTTTTATCGCCAAACGCTACTTCGACTGAACGATTCATCGAATATTTTTTAAGCGATGGACTGCTCTTTCGAATGAGTTTTAGTTATTATATAGTTTAATTAGCTGCTGCCCGCGGCTTCGCCCGCGTGAGTGTCGGAAATTACCCCATACATCCCCATGGGTTTTAAGTATAAAGGACAGCGCGTTAAAATTCTTCCATACAAACACTGACACCCCCCAACCCCCCTTTAGGGAGTAATTTAGAAAAACAAAAACTACAAACTTCATCATTTATTTAGATAACTATTCGTGCGAAGTTTCAAGTTTATTACCTCAAGGAATAAGATTTTTCCTACAAACTTTCATCCCTCATTTTACCCCCTTAGGGGTTGAATTTCAAAATATGCTTCCTTATTCCTTGCCTACATTATAAAGGGAACCTCTGTGCAAAATTTCAGCTTTCTAGGTCCAAGGGTTTGGGCTGGGCGTTGATGAGTCAGTCAGTCAGAACTTGTCTTTTAATTAATAGGTTTAAATATAGATAGTAGGATAGGATACTTTTCCGGGATAAAAAGTACCCAGTGTGGTGCCCAGGATATTATAGAATAATTATACCAAGTTTCATCGTAATCGAACCGGTAGTTTTTGCGTGATGCCTGAACAAACAGACAGACAGACAGACATAATTTTTTTTAATCAAATTTTTGGGTTCGGTGTCGGTCTAGTAACACCCCCTGCCATTTATTTTTTTGATATTTTCAATGTACAGAATTTTCACTTCTACAGATTTATTATAAGTATAGTTATTTTACTCGCTGGAGAGGTCCGCTAAACGCGTCCGATCGCTGCTAATCCTAAAGTGCTATAGGGCGAATCGCGTTTTTTTTTTTTTTTTTTTATGAATGGCATCTCGCAGATCAACCTAGAGAGGTTATGTCTGCTTAACCGGACTATCCTGTGGCTACTTTTAGGGTTTTTAAATCTAAAAGCCTCCAGCCAGGGCGCAAAAATATGCTACTAAACTAAGATGCGACGCTCGCTAAGGGCACCCCCTGTGGGGTACGGGCCTCGGCTTAGGGCGTCGCAATCGGGAGGACAGCAAGTTCAGGGACAGGCTGGATCAAAATATCATCATTATTATTAGTCGGGGAATTTAAAGCTAATTGCTCAGCATCATCGGCGCGGGCTGGCATCCCATCGAGACCGGGGAGCAAGGGTCGGGGGGGGGGGGGTATTACATCGGGGTCGCGAGCGCGGAGGACCTCTGCGGCGAGGTCGGAATGACGGCGATCGTCTGTGTCTGTGTTTGCTAACTGTGCTGGTCTCCCTATTGCTCTCCTGGAGGAGGGTTATGAGATCGTCAGGGTCTGTGAGAATATGCCTTGGTCGGCGAACTTTACTAATGCGGGAGGGGACATAGTTGGCGGCCTCCACAACCAGAGGGTTGCGGTGTTTGGCGGCGGAATCGAAATAGCGCTTGGCGGCGCGTTTTATGAATTGGGCAATAGTGGGAATTCTCAGATCGAGGTGAAGGTTTTTATTCCTAACATAGAATGGGGCACCGGTAATCCTACGGAGGACTCGGTTTTGGAGGGTCTGCATCGTATGGATTTGATGGGGTTTCGCTTGACCGAATACAGAGCACGCATAGGTCATGATCGGGCGTATGCATGTTACGTAGAGACGTAACTTGCATCTGAGTGACATTTTACTTTTGGGATTCATAAGACAGAAGAGTCTACTTAGAGCGAAAGCGGCGCGCGAGCGCACCTGCTTTATGTGCTCTGAGAAGGATAGATGTTGATCGAGGATCACGCCTAGATATTTAGCTTGCTTACCCCAAGGGATAGGCTTGCCGAACATGGTGATCGGTCGATATTGAGAGAGGGGAGTTTTTGAGCAGTGGCGTCTGCGTCTCAGAAAGAGAACGGCCTGGCTCTTGTCGGGGTTTACTTCGATACGCCACTTCCTAAACCAGGCGGCAAGTTTGTCGACTGCTTTTTGGAGGTGGCGGGAGATCGCGTCTATAGATTGCCCTTTGGAATAGATTGCCGTGTCGTCTGCGAACAGAGCTAACTCGGTAAACCTGCTCCTCGGAATGTCTCCGGTGAACAAGGTGAAAATGAGGGGAGCGAGCACTGAGCCTTGAGGGACACCAGCGCGTATGGGTCGGGGTGAGGATAGAGCCCCTTCTATGCGATAGCGGAATGTGCGATTCGACAAAAAGTCTCGTAAGATGAGCACGAGACGGTCTGGCACACCGATTTTGTAAAGCTTATATAATAAGCCGTTGTGCCAGACTTTGTCGAACGCTTTCGCAATATCGAAAAACACCGCACCGGTCATAGTGCCGCGCTGGTAACCAGCGTCTATGCACTCGACGATGCGAAGCACCTGATGCACGCTAGAGTGCTGAGTCCGAAAGCCGAACTGTTCGTTTGGGATGAGGCCCTTGGTCTCGGCGTAGTCTCTGAGACGCTTATAAATAAGCCTCTCATAGATTTTGCCGAGTACCTTGAGCAGACTGATGGGACGGTAACTAGTGGGCTCGCTCTTAGGCTTGCCGGGCTTGGGAATACCGATAACGGTGGCCTCTTTCCATGCTTGTGGGAAGATATTATTGCTTAGGGCTCCATTGAAGATGGTAGTCAAAAGCATGATCAATTGAGCGGGAAATAGCTGGATCACCCTATTGGTGATACCATCTGAACCGGGGGCTTTGCGGGCTTTTAGACCTTTGACTATATCGTGCACTTCGTCTGGAGTGACGGGAGGCAGAGGATTGTCAGGGTCTTCTACGGGAGGGAGATTGGCTCTACGTTCGACTTCCGTATCGACCTCAGAGAGGTGATCCGCGTCTACAGGTAGGGAGCTGGGTGAGCATTGAGCCTCTAGGCTGTCGGCAAGGCATTCGGCCTTGTCGACGTCGTCGAATGCTATCGTCTTGTCAGGACGGACTAGGGGAGGCGAATCGCGGCCTTCGACGCGCTATTTATAAGCACGCGCCGCCGCGCCGGCCGGGCCGGTACCGCCGCACCGTTATGTCCCTGCATTTTAAATCTGTAATATCTTCGGAAATACTCATTTAAATTACATGCTGTAAAGGGCCATCTTGATCTATATTAAATGTACAATGTATTTAAGGTACTTAATTGGATACGGATTAATGCTGTATTGCTTAAAATCACTTCGTAAATAAGCCATTTTTTCCCGTAAAATGTAAAGGATAAAAAATGGTTATTGTGGGTTATCCTTAAGAGATAGACATATACCATCGCGGACTTTTTTGTTGACCTTTTTAAGGTGTACAATACTGTAGTACATTATTTTGATTTATCTCGTGGGGTTCAGCCAGCGTTTGCAATGTAAGCGCAAAAAAAATAGTTTATTTACGACATCACATTAGAAACCTCTAAATTTATCAGTGTTTCTTTACAATATTATGCATGTATTATGCATATAAACCTTCCTCTTGAATCACTCTATCTATTAAAAAAAACCGCTTCAAAATCCGTTGTGTAGTTTTAAAGATTTAAGCATACATAGGGACGGACAGCGACAGCGACTTTGTTTTATACTATGTAGTGATAGTGATAGTGATAATTGAAATAAAATTATTTGAAAAAGATTTTTCGTCACATATTATTTCATACACAATCGAGGAAATCAAACACTTAAAGATATCGTACGTTCTTCTCGCACATTTAGTAACATGAAATTTGGTGAAAAGGAAGATAATAAAGCACAAAAGAAGGGAAAATTGTTTATTATAAAAAAAAATACATTTAAGTGTGTTATGATTTTTGCACAAAATTAAGGTAGATTAAGAATCTTTAACGCCCTGAGAACTCCACTAATATTCCAAACATAAAATAATAATCAAATTTAAACGTTGTTTTATTTTTTTAAGTGGCAAATGTAAGCCAACGAGCTCATGAAGTCAAGCCTGTCCATGTCTTCTTTTTGATCTAAAAGTTTTTTCAGTTTTTCTTCTTTCCCAACCTGTTTTTTCTTTTTCGTAGGAGAAACTGACTCATCTTGGGCTCTAATTTTTTCTATAATCAACTCATTATTTTTTTGTTCTTTTTCCATTTCTTTTATGGTTTTAAATAGGTTCCACTTCTTTCTTCCCAGGAGTCCATTCCAGCGATGATGCCATGATTCGACTGAATTTTGGGAATTAGGCGTGTTTAATTCCAAACGATCATGGATAGACCATGTTTCAGGTGGGAACAAAGGTGGAATTCTTTGAATTGACACATTTAAGGAAATCGTAGTATTAGTGTCAGTTTTATTTGTAGTGGCAGTATTAGTTATATTCTTAAAAGTGCCATTTACATAATATTTTGAAAACCAAGAAACAATTGAACTGACTTCCTTCGGTAGCACTTCTTTGTTTTGAAGCAAAAGGAATGTGTCGCGTATTTCCTCTGATTTTAAATACGCCAAAGCAGGTAAATATCTCATTTTATGTGCGAAACTTATGTCTTTACCATACCTCTTTGCAAATCCGCTTTGTTGGATATGTTTCCAAATCGATTGGCGAAGATGAAAGTAACAATATTTTTGATTAGTATCAGGAAACACTCTTTTAAGCGCTTTTGTAGCAGCAATCTCAAAATCTGTCAACACATATTGTGGTCTTAAGTTCAGACTATATTCATTAAACGCGTGTCGCGTTATTATCTCAAAGAAAATATAATAACAATTTTCACTTTTGTTACTTAACAGCCCATATACTAACGGTATAAATTTAAAAGCGCCTTCCTTATTACCCACAAATCCATGTATAGTATACATTTGGGTATATGGATTGGGGCAACACATAAATGTTCCGTCTGAAAGCCAATATGAGGAATCGTTAAGCAAGCGCAGATTATTTTCGGTGCTGAAAACGAGGACACTTTCATTTTCATAAAAATAATGACCAATCAAAAAATTCTTGTTGTTGATCACATTGTATATATCATAGTAATTCACTTCACTTAATTCCGTTGGTATTGATGGAGTTTTTCTAAATCGCGCTCTATTTATAATCATTCGCATAGCGTCATTATTAGGAATGTAAGGAGCTGCATTATGCGGTACTTCCTGTTTACATGCCTGGATAATTTGTGCTGGGCTTTCCATAGATTGTTCCGCTTTTCTCTTCAAATTAGTCCTTACCTCTCTCGCGACGTTTTCTTCAGGGCGCGGTGGATGAAGGTGGTCTACTAATCCAATTTCAGTCTTCAAAATATGTTTAGAATGTTCTATTACCGTTCTAACCGTAGCACTACATTTTAATGATGTTTTTTCTGTACAAGCCCAATAACACTTATCAGTCACTGTTTTATTTAAAGAATATGTATACCCCTCTAATATCAATAAATTCTTCCCTTTTTTCGATTTCACAAACTTTAGTTCCTCCATTTTAATAGAATATTAAGATTGAGACAAAAACACGTAATAAACAAGAAAGTTGGTAATGCGCTATGCTAATGCAAAATAAAAACAATGGGGGTAATTTCATATTTAGTTTCATTTTATAAAATCACATAGGCATGTTCCCATTAAAATAAAAAGTAATTTATTCAATTATTATAGAAACAATAAATGGTAATATGAACTCATAATTAATATCGTATAAAATTACATGCATCCTGTAGTCATTGATAATGATGCGGTAGTTACTTAATCTCGTATAAGCAAAGTGCCTACTGCAAGCTAACTTAAAAAAAAGTAATCTTAAATCTTCCTTTTACCAAATTTCATGTTACTAAATGTGCGAGAAGAACGTACGATATCTTTAAGTGTTTGATTTCCTCGATTATGTATGAAATAATATGTGACGAAAAATCTTTTTCAAATAATTTTATTTCAATTATTAAACTATATAATAACTAAAACTCATTCGAAAGAGCAGTCCATCGATTAAAAAATATTCGATGAATCGTTCAGTCGAAGTAGCGTTTGGCGATAAAAGGTTGTTTCGCAATAAATTCCATTCGAACAATCGTTCAGTCGACTTTTCATTAATCGAACATATGACTTTCGAAGTTAAATTACGGACCCAGAAGTTCGGGGTCATCACAAAACATTAATTCAGAAAGGTTTTTTTCTTGTAAATATTTTAGGGCTTGTTCAAAGTTTAATTTAGTAGTAGTTTTTTTTGGAGCAACTTTATTTTTTATTTTAGAAAGTGCTAGAAAAGTTGTATAGTGATCGGTAATTGTAGTATGCAATATAGCAATTGAGGCGCAAGTCTTTTTTTTATGAAGTCGTATCATGAAGTGATCCAGGCAGTTCCTATCTCTGGTAGGTAGTGAATGACCAGCTAGTATACCATAGGCAGATAACATACTGAGGTAGTTGTTTCGGTTCGTACGTTCATGAGACGTTTCAGTTTCTTTAATCCTGATATTAATGTTAATGTCACCTGCTATTATGATATTTTTTTGTGAAGGTAATCTGTCTAAGTGTAAACTAAGTGAGTCTAAAAACGAATCAATATTTGTATGAGACGGGGACCGATAAATGCACAACACTGTATTATTCAGTATATCCACCTGAATACAAGATGCTTGACATAGTTGTATTTCTGAGATTTTAGGTTTTAGCGTATTTTTTACATAAATAACTACTCCATCATTTTGGTTCATCTGTCTTGTAGTACTATGGCAGTCGTAGTTAGGTATTTGGGGTAGAGGTTTACTAGTATTCAATCTGCACTCTGTAAGTATAATTAAGTCTAATTCGAATTTAAAGGTAGATAACATTAACATAAAGTTATCAAAATTGCAATAAACACTCCTAATGTTCTGCGAAACCATAGTTAAGCCATTTTGTTTAATAAAAATATGTATCACATTCAATAGACGAGGCAATTTCAATGTTATCAATATCATTAGCTGTCTGTAGTGAGTCATCCATTAGCGGTTATGTTTATTCCGATAAGTGTCACAGTTAAAATATTCGTAAGTATTAATGTAGTAGGGTAAAAATAGTTTTAGTTTTACATTCTGGTTGGTAGGTAGTTGATAAAAATATATTAATGATTTTATATGAACTAATACGTTTATCTGAGTTACTAGGGTGTTAACTGCAAAGATGATATAGGAATATGTTTTTGTGTTAAATGTAAATGGCATTTGAAAGCTATAGGTGTGATAATTACCACATTTTATATGAGTCATTGTGTTAGTTTTGTGTGAAGTATGTTTGCGTGGATTTGTGTTTGTTTTGTATAAGTAAAGTATGTAACAACTTAATATATGGAAATGTATAGCGTAATGTCTGTGTTGAAAGATAATTGTGGGTGTGGGTATATGAGAAAAATCTTAAACATAGGAAAAGCATTAACAAATTAAAAGAGTACCTTATTGAAATGCACTTATAGATACAAGATTTGAACCTAAATGTAAACATCGTTATAAAACTTAGTCACTGGTTTGTATTCGTATTCAATTGCAGATCGCGAAGAACTTGTTCCGGTCTGGTGTCCAAGTCTAGTTGTTGATCACAGGGGACTTGTTCTGTTCTGGCTTCTAGGCCCAATTGTGGATTGCACAGGGTTTGCTCAGAGCTGATCTCCAATTCTTTTTCAAGGTCACGTAGGGTTTGTTCCGATCTGACGAGAATTTGTTTCACTCCCTCTATTTTCCTCAAAAATATGTTTCCGTTCGTCGTCCAACAGAATTTATACTGTTTTTGCTTTGCAAATTCTCTTGCTGTGTGGAAAAGTTTTCTGGAACTAACCGGGAGGTATTCCGCAACTTATACCGGTCGACGATCACTGGGTACACCAATGCGTTGTGTGTTAAGGCGGCCTTCATTGGGGTGGACTTTATTGAAGTCGCGCGCACTTGTTATGAACTTGTTTTTAATGTGAACATTTTTAAATTCTGCAATAATTGGTCTGACAGTACCTGGTTTTCCAGGGAGCCGGTATGCATCCCGCAACTGGGTGTTATCAAGGGTCATATTAACGGTCGCACCAACTTGTGTGATTAATGATGTCAGTTCCAGCGGTGTTTCATTCTCCGTAGCGGGTATATTGCGGATCTCGACGGATGATGTACGGGACAGCTGCTGAAGGTCTAGTATCTTCATTTCTAGATTATTTATGTCGTTTCTGTAGACTTGATTTTCCTTCTTCAAGACGGCAACTAGCTTAACCATATCATCATACTGGTTACTGATAAACGAAGCGGATTTTATTATCTCACTGTTTGTTCTTTGTATATCAAGATTTTGAAGTTTTAGTTCTGCTATTTCCGAAACCAGCTTAGAAAGACACGAGCTTTGATCGTTAGAAAATTTCTTAAGCCGCTCTTCGAGTTCACCTTTCATTTGTCACATACTTTGTCCCTCGCGGGACAACGTGTATCATCACATTTGTGATTTTCACTTCCACATCTTGTACACCGTGTATTATCCGTGTGAATACCCTGAGTTCGGGTTTTGTTTGTTCTTGTTCCAATCCTATTAACCTGTTCAGTTTTTATTACTTGGAATTCCTTTAATTGTCTCTCTACAGTTTCGATTGAGTTGGCTTCTAAAATAACCTTTTCTATTGTAACGGAATCTCCTAACTGTAGTATTTTCTAACTGAGGTCTGATGACGTACATTTTTCAGCAATTTGGTCTACGAGAGCGTTGTCTTTGTTAGCAAAATCACATTTGGAACATTGATTACGTAATCTAACTAAGAATTTTTCTAACTTTTCATCCGGTTCCTGTTTCATGAGTCGGAATACGTGGCGTTCATAAACAAAACTCTGCTTCGGAGAAAAGTACTCGTCTAGTTTTTTAATAGCGGTCTCAAAAATATCGGAGGAGTCGGCTTCTTCAACGTGTGCACCGGGAAGGTTATAATAGATATCTTGCAATCCTAAACCACCGGTATGTAAAAGTGTTGCTCGTTTTTTTAGGGGTTGTTCTATGCCTAAGGCTAGAAGATAGATTTCGAAAGCTCGTTTCCATCTTTGCCACCGATGACCTAGTGAGGTCGGATCACTATCGCAGTCGAGAGTTTCTATTGTCGGTAATTGAGACATGTTGGGACAATCTGCAAGTATGAAAAATTGCTTCAAGTACTACGGAAATTAACCACTATACCTACTTATTATACTTATAGAATTATTCATAGATAGTACCTATTTCGTTTTTTTTTTTTTTTTTTTTTTTTTCTTTATTTGTTTATAGGGACTTTTACGCACAGCGTATGTCAGTCCCATCGTATCCTAAACAATTGTACTTTCACAAGACGTGGGCCATGAATTTGAACAAACCCTTCGCATCGTCGCCATTTGGTTGGGATAGAATTGTATGAAACATGCCTACATCAGTTCTGTTCAAATTCAGGGACCTTACAAAATTATTTCTAGTAGGCTCATATTGGACACATTTCATCAATAAATGTTGTAGGTCCTCGACAACTCCGCATTCCTCACAATTGGGTGAAGCTATTTTCTTCATCATGAAGGCAAATTTTTTGCATGGAATGTGACCAGATCTGAGTCTAAGAGCAGTAACAATCAGTTTTCTACCAACATCACTATTCATGAACCAAGGCACGCGAAGAGGTTCACACTGTTTGGTTTTATACCATAAACCCTTCTCTAATGACCGTTTATTAAAATATTCTTTCCAATAATCATAGCAAATATTTTTAAATTTTGGTAAAAATTCGAAATAATCTAATATAATATTTATTTCTTTTCCACTTCTAGCCGCTAATTTCGCCAACGTGTCAGCCTCTTCGTTGCCCCACAACCCAATATGCGATGGAACCCACTGCAGCCTCAGTTGTATGCCTTTTAAAGTAATTTCATCGATTTTAGATAAGATAACATAAGCTATCGATGCACCTCTGTGGCCAGGGGCGCATCGAGCTATATGTTGTAATGAACTTTTACTGTCTGTACAAATCACAACATTCTTATATCTACAATGATGAACGATATAAGTCAAAGCCTCAGAGATTGCAATGAGCTCCAACGTCATAATGGATGTAGGTTCACTTATTTTAAAACAATTATCCTGAGTACTTATATCTATATTAGGTATATAATATGCAGACCCATGACCCTCTACACTCTTCACCCCATCTGTAAATATGTAAAACCAACCGCTATACTTTGTATATAATTCACAAATAACTTCATATTTTAATATATTAGCATCGTATGAACGTTTAGATTTTTTTATTGATTCTAAATTTATTATAATTATTTCATTTACATTAATATTAGTTATCCATGTTCTTACGGTATACATTAATAATGGACGGGAAGAAGCTACCTGCAACTCTTTAACCTCATTCATAACTGATACTAACAAAGGAATGTTTTTATTTCTCCAATAACAATTTTGTCGAAGAGCGTAGAGGTCCTCTAATAACTGACAAGTTAAATTATTTTCTATAGCTTTTGACTTTAGACAGAATTTATAAGCTAAATATTTCCTTCGTATGTACAGCGGGACTATACACAGCTCGCTTTCCATAACGTGGATCGGTGAAGTTTTGATAAAACTTCCTATTATCCTCATAGCCTGATTTTGGATTTTATTTAATTTATTTAGATGGCATTTTGCGCTCGCATCATATAGATAGCAGCTATAGTCTATGCGACTTCTGACTAATGCAATATACAGTGTGAGTCTTCATAATGTGCACATATCGAAATGAGGGATTCTATGCTTAATTTGACAAACGGAAAAAATCTTTTAAAAAATTTTTTTTTTTTTTTTTTTTTTTTTTTACCCCAATGTAAAAAAACGGTGTAACTTTTAAATGATCTATCGCGATGAAACAAACTCAACTCCATAATGATTGGTAGTAATTAAGTGTTCTTATAAAATGAAAATTGTGGGAAAAACCCCTCCCAATTAAACCCTAAAAACCCTCAATTGAAAATAAACAGGTATTTCGTCCAAAAATCTGTTTTATTAATCAATTTTTACAATAATCGTTAAAAAAAAACAATAAGACGAATTTTTTTAAATAAAAAAAAATGGAAAAAAAAATGTATTTAGATTTTATTTTTTATTTTTTCCGTCGATAAAATTAAGCATAGATTCCCCCATTTCGATATGTGCACATTATGAAGACTCACACTGTATATACGTCTTACGTGTCTAGGAAGGAAGTGAAGAAACCCCAGGAAGTGCCTGCTAAAACCTTAAGTAAATTAAGATTCCTTTGCACCTTTTCAACAGTCATGTTAATGTGTTTACTTACTGCAGCGCAGCGATCTGTCTAGCCACAGACCCAAATATTTGTAATTGTCTACTATCTCTAAATTGTCCTTATCTAATTTAAGTTCTATTTGTAATCTTCTGAAACCTCTACTAAAAATACAAATCTTCGATTTATCGGCTGATAATGATAACCCCATTTCATCCAGAATGTGACAAAATGCATTTAACGCTGTTTGATATTCTATTTGACTTTCTGTTAGGTTTCTGGACGGGGAATATAATACAAAATCATCTGCGTATTGACACATCGTTACATTTCTAATTTTCTCAAAACATTTAATTGTAATTACGTTAAATAGAACAGGCGAAATCGGGTCGCCTTGCGCTATACCATGATTTGTATATCTTATAAAGTACTTATTTTGATCTGTTTCATCTTTCATAATAAGATGCCGTTCACTTAGAAAGTTCCACAGATACTGACAGAATTTTTTCCCAACACCTATTTCGTCTAAGTTATTTATCAATACATCTATTATAACGTTATTATAGGCATTAGTGATATCCAAAAAACACGCTATGGTCGGAATTTTACGCTAATTACGTAATACGTAAATTTGGCTTACCAATTTAACTAGGCAGTCCTGACATGACTGTCCTCTCCTGAATCCAGAAGTGAACGGGGACAACAGTTTATTTTTCTCTATATACCACTCTAGCCTTTTTGTCAACATTGCGTGAAAAATTTTGCATATACAAGAGATTAATGAGATTGGCCGGAGTTTGGTACCACCGTTAGGTGAAGGTTTTGGTATTGGTATCACTAATATATTCACGCCATTGTATTGGAATACTACCGGTATTAAAAATGAGATTGTATAGATCTAATAAGTATAATTTGCCTGCCAGAGGTAAATGGTATATGAGGGAATATGTAATCCCATCGTTACCGGGTGCTGTATCCTTTTGCTTAAAACAGTTACACATTTCTTGTAGGGTAAAATTGGCCTCGAGTAATATATTATTTGAATTAAAATGTTGAACCCTTGGATATACATAGTCTGGAGCGAGATTAGAAAGAAGTTCAGTCTTCTGATCATTCGAGACGCGGGCTCTGGTCGGACTGAATCCCTTAATCCAGCCCATGCGTTTCCACATATCAGAACTTGACGTTTGTTCATCAATGCTACTACAGTAACCTTGCCAATCTTTTGTCCTCTCTTGACAGATAGCATCTTTTGCAGCTTTTGTTTTGCGTTCAACTATGGTTAAATTATTTGGTGTGGGATTACTTCTGAATTTTTTTAAAGCCAACCTACGTTGCGCGACTAAATGTGAGAGTGTTGTGTTCCAGTAAGGTTTAGGTCTAAAGTAATTTTTTGGATTATCACAGCTCCTAATCCAAGGTATGTGTTCATCGGCTGCTTTATTCATCTGTTTGATAAAATTATCATATTATTATAAGGATTTATATTATTACTATATTTATATGAAATTTTAACATACAGATGGTCACTTCCAAGATTTTCGTTCATCACATTCCAGCTTAATAAAACAGACAAATCGGTCGAAACAAAAGTCACATCGGGCGATGTCCTCTGAACAATATTATCCACCAAAGACACTTTAGTGGCACTCCCATCGTTAAGAGGAATAAATCCAGCATCTAAAGCCGCATCATAGATCTGAATTCCTCTTCCATCGGCTTTAGAGGACCAGGTTGCATGGTGGCCATTAAAATCCCCAGCTATTATGCATTTGTTGGGATATAGTGAGAAGATTTGTTCCCAGTCAGCAAGACTTGTGCGAACTGAAGAAGGGCAATACAGCAACACTATATTTTTTATTTCACTACAGTTTAAAAGCTTAATTGACATTACTTCGATGCCTGAATTTCTGGTAGAAATAAAACATTGTTGTACATTTATCGACTTACAAATAATAATAGCTATCCCCCCATACCCATCCGTCCTATCTTTTCTAAAAATATTATACCCACTTACATTGAAATGAGAATCAGGTTCCAACCACGTTTCAGATATTAAGGCTATATGTATTTTTTCTTGTGCCATTAACAACTCAAACTCATTACGTTTAGGTCGAAAGCTTCGTGCATTCCACTGTACCATACGTAGACTAGACAATCTTGTTGTATTGTTAGCCATTCTTAATCATAGCTATAAATTTATTATAAGTGTCATCTTTCTTCAAAACTTTAATAATCAGTTGTCCTAATATTTCCATTACAAGCTTACCTAGTTGTTTAAGTTTGGTATCCCAATCGGTGTCAGACATACATATATCTTTGACTCTTTGAAAGGTATTAAAAAAATCTAAGCTGACGCTTAAGTTTTTCATACCTTCTGGGTTTTTTTCTTTCTCCAAATATGTAGGATCATAGGTGGGTGGTGATAACAAATTCTCTTCACCTAAACTCCACCTGTCCGACACTCTAGTCTCTATCGTCTTCTTATTTGATAGATGTTCTTGCTGACGTATGTTTTTCCCTGTGTTTCTCTCTTCAGTGACATTTTTCAGCATCATATCATCACATCTACTGCTGTTAGCCATTCGTCCCGTTATCAATATATCTCTATATGTTTCCTGAGTATTCTGTTTATTTCCATGTTGTGCATTTATTTCTTTACAATTTTTTCCCATTTCCCCCTTATCATTACTTGTTTCTTGACTTCTGTTTTCTTTCAAATATAGTTCTAATGCTTTTCTGTAGGTGTTTTGCTTGGTCATGATGTCTCTGATTTCTTTTTCTTTTAGGAAGATTGGGCACTTCTTGTACATGGCCATATGTGGTCCTTTACAATTCACACAAACAAAGTTATTTGATTCACAATTAGAGTGATTACCACCACATTTGGGACATATAATTTTTTTATTTGGACATGTTCTGGAAAAATGGCCAAATTTCCAGCATCCCGAGCATTGTGAAACTGGAAAAGTATAAGGTTCCACTTTGAACCTGCAACCGTACCCAAATACATACGGCGGTAAAGTGGCGCCCTTAAAACAAATTCGTATTGTCTCTGAATTTATCCATTCCCCGCTGTCAGACATTCTCTTTAGCCTTCTTATTGATATTATGTCATGCTCACATGACAGATTTTCAAGAATTTCTGTTTCTTCTGTTCGTAGATCTATCTGTCTTAAAATACCATGGCATAAGCTAGTTTCGTCAGTCCTCTGAACTCTGTATCCTGAACTAATAAAACTTTCACAATTTAATAATTTTAAAGCACTTTCTTTATTTTCAAAATAGATCAGGACCCTGAATGCACTTTTATATACCATCTTTCCTATTTTTTCAATTTTTAACGATCTCAAAAGCTTTTTTTTTTTTTTTTTTTCTGTTTTTAATTAGGGACTTTTATAACCGCAATGCGTATGACAGTCCCATCATACCCTAAACAAATAATGACAAAACTGCTGCAAATAATTACATTTGGGCCATAAACCTGAACAGACTCTTCGCATCATCACCATTTGGTTGAGACAGAATTCTATGAAATGTGCCCAAATCAAGTCGGTTCAATCTCAAAACCCCAAACACGTCATTTCTATCAGACTCATATCGAACACAGTCCATCAATAAGTGATGTAAGTCTTCCACAACTCCACACTCCGCACAATTAGGCGAGTTCATTTTTTTCATCATAAACGCAAACTTATTACATGGAATGTGTCCAGATCTGAGTCTATGAGCTGTAACAACCAATTTTCTACTTAAATTATTATTTATAAACCAGGGCACACGAAGAGGCTGACCCTGCATGGTTTTATACCAGATCCCTTTTTCCAATGAGCGTTTATCAAAATACTCCTTCCAATTATCATAACACTTCTTTTTAAATGTAGGTAAAAATTCTGCGTAATCTAACGTTATATTAGTTTCTTTTCCATTTTTAGCTGCATATTTTGCCAGCATGTCAGCCATTTCATTGCCCTGTATTCCAATATGCAATGGAACCCATTGCAGTCTCAATTTAACACCCCTTGAATTTAGTAAATCGATCTTAGATAGAATAGCATAAGCTAGCGATACACCTCTTTGGCCAGAAGCGCATCGGGCCAAATGTTGTAAAGAACTTTTGCTGTCTGTGCAAATAACAATATTATTATGTTGACTACTATTGCAATAACAAAGTGCTTCAAAGATCGCAATGAGTTCCAACGTCATAATGGACGCATTCTTATCTATTTTAAAGCAATTAATTTCACGATCCGTTGACTCACTAGGTACATAAAAGGCTGCTCCACTACCTTCAACACTTTTCGACCCATCTGTGAATATACTAAACCAATCTTTATATTTTAAATGCAACTCTCTAATAACTTCAAATTTTAATAAATTACTATCATAAGATTGTTTAGAATATTTCACTACATCTAAGTCCCACATTATTACTTCATGAACATTAATGTTGGTCATCCATGTCCTCAGAGTAAACATCAGCAAGGGACATGATGATGCTATATTCTCTACCTTTATTTTCGATATGGTCCTCGTTGTGTGCCCTCCCTCAGAGGGTCACAACCCGATATTCAACGTCAAGTCGATATGTAGCCTGGTCGGCTTCATAATAGAAAAACCATTGAAAAATGGCATTGTCGGTCAATGCCATCGGTGCCAGTTATACGGTCATTCGCAAAGGAATTGCCACGCGACACCCAGGTGCGTCAAGTGCCTGGGCGAGCATGGCACTTCTGATTGCCCCCGTCCTAAGGATAGGTCCCAATGTTCCGAACCCCCTAGCTGTGTGCTATGCGGTCAATCGGGACATCCAGCCAATTACCGTGGCTGCCCAAAAGCTCCTAAAGCCTCTTCTCCCAAACTGACTAAGCGTTTCGACGCCCGTCAGCAGAGGGAACATCCTCTCTCGGGTAGAATTCCCTCCTCCCAACCTCCCGCGAGGCTCAGTCCCCAGAGGCCCAGTCCCTGGAACTACCTCAAACACCAGCAGGCCTTCCCGGCCCTGGCTCCCACAAAGCCCCCAGCCTCTCACACTCCTCTCTACTCCCTCATGGATCCGCGCATCCGTGCCCCCCCCCCCCGCGCCCCTCGCATACCCTGCGCCCTCCGCGCATCCCTCGCACTTTGCGTACCCCGCGCACTCAGCGTACCCCGCGCCCTCCTCGCACCCCGCCCCCCCCGCGCCTCCCGCGAAACAAGCGCCAGCTCATAAAGCCCCGCGCCCCTCTGCCACCCCGGCGGCTCCCTCCGCCTCCCTTAACGAGATAAACGCGTGTTATCTCGCCTTTTGCTCACCCCGCGCTGACCAAATGGCCCGCAAACTCGCGGTAGCTAGGCAATCAAACGATATCCCTAGGATTAAGCAGATCTTTGCTGCGTATCCCGAGATCACCCGGTCCCTCCAATCCCTCTCACACTCATTATGAATAATGCAGTTTTAGCTAGGAACAAACCCCGATCCCTAAAGTTAGGCTACTTCAATGCCAATGGCATTAATGGTCAACGTGATGAGATTTCGATCTTCCTGCGTGACCATAACATAGACGTCTTCCTAATTCAGGAAACATTCCTTAAACCCAATAAACGCAACCCGGGGATTGCTAATTACCGCATAGTCCGTAACGATAGGACACGTTGTCACAGAGGTGGCACTCTCATTTATTATAAAAAAGACCTCTATTGTATCCCCATAGACCCCCCTCCACTCTCGCGTCTAGAGGTCTCTATATGTCGACTAGGTATGACCGGTCACCAACCGATCACTATTGTGTCGGTTTACCTCCCTCCCCAGTCCGCTCCCAAGGACCCTCTGGTCCTCACTAACGACCTCACTGTCCTTCTCGGACTGAGCGACTCCGTCATTATCGCGGGTGATCTCAACGCGAAACATCCCTACTGGAATAGTACCAGAATGTCTAGCAGGGGCCGGTTCTTGTATGACCTCTCAACCTCCATGACCTTTGACGTCATCGCCGCTATGATCCCCACTCACTTTCCCCATGACCCTAATCATACTCCCGACGTACTAGACGTGGCGATCCTTAATAACGTCCACTTACGGTTAGACTCAACAGAAGCGGTAGACGAGCTTAACTCTCACCACCGCCCGGTTGTTATCAGACTCGCACCACGCATAGGTCTCCCCGATCCCGATAATCCCCCGCCCACCGTCAGAGTAACGGACTGGAAGAAAGTAAGCGATAAGCTGAAATCAGACACGTCCAACACTCTTCTAGACTCTATCCCTGACCAGTTTGACTCTATAGCTGACACGACAGCCGCGATCGACTCGCTCACTGATCACGTACAATCCGTCGTGAACGATTGTTCAAGGGAACTTCCAGCGTCGGTAGACCGACGCTTCAAGTTGCCTGACGATGTACGTGATCTGTTGACCGAGAAGAATGCGGCTGTCCGTGCGTACAGTAACTTTCCCTGCTCCGCTAACAAAGCCTTCATGCGCTACTTACAGAGATCTGTGAGGAACCGTGTGCAAGAGCTGCGGGACGCGGGCTGGGATAAGATGCTGAGCGAGCTCTAGCCAAACCATCTGGCTTTCTGGGAGCTTCAGAGGAAGCTTAGGTCCCAACAGTCCGCCTCCATGCCCCCCCTAGTCCGTCCTGACAAGACGATAGCATTCGACGACGTCGACAAGGCCGAATGCCTTGCCGACAGCCTAGAGGCTCAATGCTCACCCAGCTCCCTACCTGTAGACGCGGATCACCTCTCTGAGGTCGATACGGAAGTCGAACGTAGAGTCAATCTCCCTCCCGTAGAAGACCCTGACAATCCTCTGCCTCCCGTCACTCCAGACGAAGTGCACGATATCGTCAAAGGTCTAAAAGCCCGCAAAGCCCCCGGTTCAGATGGTATCACCAATAGGGTGATCCAGCTATTTCCCGCTCAATTGATCATGCTTTTGACTACCATCTTCAATGGAGCCCTAAGCAATAATATCTTCCCACAAGCATGGAAAGAGGCCACCGTTATCGGTATTCCCAAGCCCGGCAAGCCTAAGAGCGAGCCCACTAGTTACCGTCCCATCAGTCTGCTCAAGGTACTCGGCAAAATCTATGAGAGGCTTATTTATAAGCGTCTCAGAGACTACGCCGAGACCAAGGGCCTCATCCCTAACGAACAGTTCAGCTTTCGGACTCAGCACTCTAGCGTGCATCAGGTGCATCGCATCGTCGGGTGCATAGGCGCTGGTTTCCAGCGCGGCACTATGACCAGTGCGGTGTTTTTCGATATTGCGAAAGCGTTCGACAAAGTCTGGCACAACGGCTTATTATATAAGCTTTACAAAATCGGTGTGCCAGACCGTCTCGTGCTCATCTTACGAGACTTTTTGTCGAATCGCACATTCCGCTATCGCATAGAAGGGGCTCTATCCTCACCCCGACCCATACGCGCTGGTGTCCCTCAAGGCTCAGTGCTCGCTCCCCTCATTTTCACCTTGTTCACCGGAGACATTCCGAGGAGCAGGTTTACCGAGTTAGCTCTGTTCGCAGACGATACGGCAATCTATTCCAAAGGGCAATCTATAGACGCGATCTCCCGCCACCTCCAAAAAGCAGTCGACAAACTTGCCGCCTGGTTTAGGAAGTGGCGTATCGAAGTAAACCCCGACAAGAGCCAGGCCGTTCTCTTTTTGAGACGCAGACGCCACCGCTCAAAAACCCCCCTTAGTCAATATCGACCGATCACCATGTTCGGCAAGCCTATCCCTTGGGGTAAGCAAGCTAAATATCTAGGCGTGATCCTCGATCAAAATCTATCCTTCTCAGAGCACATAAAGCAGGTGCGCTCGCGCGCCGCTTTCGCTCTAAGTAGACTCTTCTGTCTTATGAATCCCAAAAGTAAAATGTCACTCAGATGCAAGTTACGTCTCTACGTAACATGCATACGCCCGATCATGACCTATGCGTGCTCTGTATTCGGTCAAGCGAAACCCCATCACATCCATATGATGCAGGCCCTCCAAAACCGAATCCTCCGTAGGATTACCGGTGCCCCATTCTATGTTAGGAATAAAAACCTTCACGTCGATCTGAGAATTCCCACTATTGCCCAATTCATAAAACGCGCCGCCAAGCGCTATTTCGATTCCGCCGCCAAACACCGCAACCCTCTGGTTGTGGAGGCCGCCAACTATGTCCCCTCCCGCATTAGTCAAGTTCGCCGACCAAGGCATATTCTCACAGACCCTGACGATCTCATAACCCTCCTACAGGAGAGCAATAGGGAGACCAGCACAGTAAAGAAACACAAACACAGACGATCGCCGTCATTCCGACCTCGCCGCAGAGGTCCTCCGCGCTCGCGACCCCGATGTAATACCCCCCCCCCCCCGACCCTTGCTCCTCGGTCTCGATGGGATGCCAGCCCGCGCCGATGATGCTGAGCAATTAGCTTTAAATTCCCCGATTAATAATAATGATGATATTTTAATCCAGCCTGTCCCTGAACTTGCTGTCCTCCCGATTGCGACGCCCTAAGCCGAGGCCCGTACCCCGCAGGGGGTGCCCTTAGCGAGCGTCGCATCTTAGTTTAGTAGCAATTTATTGCGCCCTGGCTTGAGGCTTTTAGATTTAAAAACCCTAAAAGTAGCCACAGGTTAGTCCGGTTAAGCAGACAAAACCTCTCTAGGTTGATCTGCGAGATGCCATTCACAAAAAAAAAAAATATATATATATATATAACACTTTATCTAGTCTCATTTAATTCCCGTCAGTAAGAAGTTTCCCTAAAGTGGTGACCCCGCGTTCAAAATGGAAGAAGCGATCGAAATGATCAGTGTTAAGTCACGCATTCCGCAATTCTGGCGTGACAATCCCCGTCTTTGGTTTGCCCAGTTCGAAGTCATGATCGCCAACCAGAAGCTCGGAGACGAAGGAAAATTTGGACTGGTAGTAGCGAATCTCACAAAGCCAGAGGTGGAGCAAATAAGCGACATTATCATGACCGCTCCGAACACAGGAAGGTATGAAGAAGTCAAAAAGAGACTAGTGTCCGTCTAAGAGGAAACAGAAGGGAAACAGTTTCACCAGTTGCTGAATGAAATGGAACTCGGTGACCAACGGCCATCACAACTACTGCGCCGGATGCGAGACCTGGCACGAGACAAAATGCCAGATGCTACGCTGCGCATGCTTTGGATCGGACACCTACCTGCCGCAACTCGCGCAGTACTAGCCGTAAGCGACGAGTCGAAATTGGACTCACTTGCCGCCATGGCAGACAAGATGCACGAGCAAATGAAGGAGGTAAATTCCGTGTGTTCCTGCCACAGTCGGCCTTCATCGTCACAACAGCAAACCTCGTCAGAACAGAACATCATCAGCATGATCGAAACTCTGACCAAGGAGGTAGCCGCGCTAAAAATGGATCGTGGAAGTAATTACCGTCAACGACCCCAACGCTATAGAAGCCGATCACGTTCGAAATCCCGTGATCGAAGGAGTGGATCGTGCTATTTCCACCGAAAATTCGGCAAAGAAGCTTATCGGTGTAGAAGTCCTTGTAGTTACAAGAAAAAAACGCAGCCGGAAAACTAAAGAAGACCGAAGCGGTGGCTGAAGTCGACAAATCATCAACACACCGCCTATTCATAAGAGACGTAACAAGCGGCCAGCAATACCTCGTCGACACAGGCGCAAATGTTTCGGTGCTACCCGCAAGCGTGAAAGAAAAAATTAATCGGGATCCGAGCAACTACCTTTACGCAGCAAATGGAACACAAATTCCTACATTCGGCGAGCGAACCGTCGTATTGAATATTGGATTAAGGCGACAGTACAAGTGGCGATTTGTGATCGCAACAGTCAGTAGGCCGATCATAGGCGCTGATTTTTTGCATCACTACGCACTAATGGTGGACCTACATGGACGACGACTGGTGGACCAAAAGACAACCTTATCAACATCTGGGTCCCTGTTGTCTGCATCGAAGGGAAGCATACGCACCATCGACGACAATCTTCCATATCACGACCTACTAGGCAAGTACCCTGACATCACCAGACCAAGCTCGTGGAAATTGTACAACAGTGAAGTCGAACATTACATCGAGACTACCGGCCCACCAATGTACGCAAAAGCTCGCCCCCTCTCGCCACACAAATATAACGCTGCCAAGGAAGAAATACAATTAATGATGGACCAAGGCATCTGTCGTCCTTCAAATAGTCCATGGGCAAGTCCACTACACATGGTTTTGAAGAAAGACGGCAAATACAGGCTATGTGGTGACTACCGCAGACTCAACGCGGTAACAATACCAGACCGCTATCCAATTCCACGTCTGCATGACTTCACCTACAATATGCAAGGCAAAAAGATTTTCTCCAAAATTGATCTTCAAAAAGCATACTTTCAAATAAGAAACAGAGAGGAAGATGTAAAAAAAACAGCCGTTATTACCCCGTTCGGTCTGTTCGAGTTTACGAGAATGTGCTTCGGATTAAGAAATGCCGGCCAAACATTCCAGCGGCACATTGACAATGTGCTACGAGGATTGCCAGTGTTCCCATTCGTCGACGATATTTTGGTGGCCTCTGAAAACGAAGAAGAACACAGAAGAAATCTCGAAGAAATATTCCAACGGTTTACAAATCAACGTCGCTAAGTGTTCCTTCGGCCAAACCAAACTCGATTTCCTGGGCTACTCAATAAGCTCAGAGGGCATTCATCCTACAGAAGAGAAGATAAAGACCATCAAATTATACCCACTACCAACAACTGTTCAAGATCTTCGCCGTTTTGTCGGAATGTTAAACTTCTACCGTTCGAACATCCCACGCGCTGCCGAACACCAAAAGGAATTGAGCAAATATTTCCATAACGCCAAGAAAAACGACAAAACAAAGATCCAGTGGAGTGAAACGGCAAAACTAGCTTTCAACAAGTGTAAGCAAGATATTGAAGAAGCAGTCCTCATCTCGTACCCATCTCAGAGCGACCCATTCGCTATCATGACAGACGCGTCGAACACCTGTGCTGGCGCAGTCATACAGCAGAAAATTCATGGGACATGGAGACCGCTAGGATTTTTCTCCAAGAAATTCAGCGAGGCACAACAAAAATAGAGCACGTACGACCGAGAACTGTTATCTATATATATGGCAATACGACATTTCCGACGCATATTTGAAGGTCGCGATCTAGTCATTTATACAAACCATAAGCCATTGATTCATGCACTGACGGCCACCGGTAACAACGAAACCCCACGAAGAACGAGATATCTTGAATATATAGGACAGTACACGTCAAATATTCAACACATCACCGGCAAGGACAACCAAGTCGCAGACCCACTCTCTCGAATAGAAACCATAACCTGTCCAACACCCATTGACTACGATGAGTTAGCACGAAAACAATCTCAAGATGGAGAACTAAAAACATTAAGAAATACGGGAAAGTACGACTTGAAAAGCATCGTCATGCCTTTTTTTTTTTTTTTTTTTTTGACGCTGAGGAATGCGTTACGCATGCCCACTCGTGGGAGACGAGTCTGGGGTATGTGGGACTCCTGTTGCTAACGACAGTATACCCACTAAACCTCAGCGGTGTTCCCACATCGCCGTGATGGGAGGGCCATGGGAAACCGGCTCAGCCTTTACATCCACGACCCTCCCGGCGCATGCCCGCCTAGCTGGCGGGCCCCGCATGCCCCCCAGGATGGGGGGCTACGGGAATGGCCGGGAACACCTGGCCATTCCCGTCCGACATTGGTGGAGACCTGTGCAATACAGGCAAGGGTGCCCCCGCACCCGTTGCCTGCTGGCCTCCACCTGGGAGGAGTCGGAGATGACTATCGTACTGACGTCTTCTTCGACCCCTCCTCCGCCTTCGGAGCGGTGCCGCGTCGGGATCGTCCTCCCGCGCGCGCTCCGCCGCCTCCTTCTGGGACATGACGTGTTCGCAAAAGGAGGCGACTGCCGCCCAGGACCCCTCATCCCTCAGCATGGCGTTAACCAAGCTGGGGAGCGAGAGGTCCGATCCGATCACCGCGATGAGACTGCGGCGCGGCTCGGACCACGACGGGCATACCTCGAGGGTGTGCTGCGCCACGTCCTCCGCCGCACCACAGTCGAGGCACGACGGCGTCCTCTCCCGTCCGATTCGGTGCAGGTACGATCCGAAACAACCGTGTCCTGACAGCACCTGCACCAGACGGAAGGAGAGGAACCCATGCGACCGCTCGAGCCAGTCTCGCAGGACCGGCCCAGCATCGTCATGCCTAACTCAACCTCGAAGATTATTTGCGACATGTCAGCAAGCTCCGTTCGTCCGTACTTGCCACAAGAATTCCGAAAAACTGCATACCAAGCGATTCACAATCTTAGTCACCCAGGAATAAGGGCCACAAGAAAGCTCGTCACTACCCGTTACTTTTGGCCGTCGATGAACCGTGACGTAAGCAACTGGACGCGAGGCTGCGATCCGTGCCAGCGATCAAAAGTACAGCAACATACGAAGTCACCAGTAGCTAGCTTTCAACAAGCAAATCGGCTGGAACATATTCACATCGAAATTGTCGGGCCCTTACCTATCTCCAACGGGTACCGATATTTGTTGATAATGATAGACCGGGCTACCAAATGGCCAGAAGCCTGCCCAATTGAAGACATAACTGCAGAAAAAGTCGCTAGTACATTCTACGAGTGCTGGATCGCCAGATTTGGATGCCCAATGACAATCACAACCGATCAAGGCAGACAATTTGAATCAGAGTTGTTCAAAAAACTAATGCATCGTATGGGTATACACCGCACCCGAACCACTGCTTACCATCCGCAGTGTAACGGGATGATAGAACGTTGGCACCGAACGCTCAAGGCAGCACTCACTGCGCGATTCAATTCGTCAACATGGTCGCAAGAATTAGCTACGGTACTACTAGGGCTGCGAGCAGCAATCAAAGAAGACGTCGGCGCAAGCGCAGCAGAATTATTATACGGTCAAGCATTACGATTACCTGGAGAATTTTATCAACAATGCACAAGATATAATGATACAACTTCAAGTGTAATGCACAAGCTGAATGAAGCATTTAAGAAAGCACAGGCGCAGCGGAAATCAAACCAAAACCAAGCAACGTTTATACATGGCGAGTAACGTAACTGCTCTTATGTATATGTCCATAATGACGCATCAAACAAGCCATTAACGCCGATATACGATGGTCCGTACGAAGTAATTAAGCGCACAGATAAATATTACACTATACAGCTGCGCAACAGGTGTGCAAATATAACCGTTGATCGATTGAAGCCTGCATTCCGTTTGAACATGGAACCAGACGCAGCAACCAATACGTTAACACCTACGTATGCTCACATAACAAGATCGGGCAGAACATCGAAACCCCCGGTACGATTCATTAGCGGGGAGTAATGTAGCAACCTACATACAGCATCAACATCCGACCACGACGACGCGCGGCCAGGCACTGAGGTCCGTGAGTGACAGACAGTACGTTGTTCCACCTGCGCGCCGAGTTAGTGACTGAAGACGGCGCTCGCGGCGCTGCACGTATATATATGGAGACGCATATCTGCCGTGGACGGAATGCGAATGGCGTACGGCTTTTCTGATTGGTCCATTATAAATGAGCGTTAGTGAACATACCACTATGTACAAGATCCCCAGTGCTATATATGTCTTAGGGAAATTAATAATAAATGAGGTGATTCTACGTTTGACAGCCGTCGCGTGCGGTCGTGCTGTTCGAACGTAGGAGAATTTACAGATTTCCTGCTGTGGCTCCCGCAGTGGTATCCTGATTTCCTGTTGTCGTCGCGCCCCGCGACGATCTTCATATAGTCGCCCCGACTATATCTTCGATTTATTAATTGCTGTCTTTTTCAAGACACAATTAATAGCAATTTTCTATAACGTAATTGTCAATAAAACGTATACGTCGCGTCGTCACTTGGCCCCTTCTGGGTAAAACCACAGTTTCGTGGTCCTCGGTTGAAACCTTACGGTGTCAACGAAGCCGAGGGGGTGTTGACCCAATCACACCCGCCGAGCCCCTTCAGGGCAAGGCAGTCAGTTGGACGGGTCCCAGTAGCGGCCTTGGGGGATCTCCTAGTCGCTGCTTGGGTAACAGGCTTGTTTTCACAGCAACACACCTAGAGCGGTTGAGTGTGTCTACCTCTTCGCTCTAGACCCACATAGGACCCCGTTGCACAAATAAGATAGGCAACGGGCAAAGCAAGCTTAGGGCTCACCTTAGGTACTCACCTCCCTGTCTAGACCCGACAGGGAGGGTTTACACATCCCCGGGCTAACCCACCCGGGGAGCTAGGAATAGGATTTGATAGGAGAAATAGGTTTCCCTTCCCACCATTCCCTCTCAAATTAAATTATAAATAATTAGTTCGATAATGGAGGACCCTCGCATCACGACCCTCCTTAGGTTTCTAGAGGCTCTGTTTAATCAGGAACCCTCATTTAATGCCAAGTATGGCAGTGAGTTCGCTGCGATAAAGCAGTCTTTCAGTTCTCCCCCCGACGCGAACGTCACTGATTTCAGTGACGTACTTGAGCCCTCCCAGCCCTCCCAGGCACTCTCACTCCCGATCATAGAGCTCGGTCCGTGTCCGGCTATGGACACGGACGAACCAGTCGCTTCTTCAAAGCGACCGGTCTCCCCATACGGCGACGTATTTAGTAGTAGTAGCTCTGACTCAGAAGCGGCACGCTTCTCTTCAGCTGCTTCTTCTTCCTCTTCGTCCCTCTCCGATGGCGGGTTCACACCTGTCGTAGGTAAGGGGAACAAGAGGAAGAAGAAGAAGCAGACCTCTTTGCAGGCCAATTAGGTCGTTGCGTTCGAGGAGAGTGCCCCTAGCACCGCCCCCGCAGTAGTAGTTGCGGCGCTCTCTAGCACGCGCGCGGCTATCCCCTCCCCTCCCCCGTCTCAGACCGCCGCGTCCTCCGCACAGGACGATGACATGCCCGCCGCATCGTCAACTTCTGGCCCTAAGAAGGCCCATCATCCTCCCCCAGTGTTCATTAGGAACAAGGGTCAGTGGACCGATATTTCTAAGTGGTGTGTAGACCACAAAATCAATTTCACGTCCGCCCGCAACACCCAAACGGGAATCAAAGTTGCCGTCCCTACCCAACTAGATCATAGAAGCCTTACTAGGCTCCTAGACGACCGTAAGGTCGATTATTATACGTTCACTATTCCCGAGGAACGTCAGACCCGCGTGGTCATTAAGCGTATCCCACGCGAAATCCCGGTAGCCGACATATTAGCCGACCTTAGGTCGCAAAACATCCCCGTGGATGAAGTCCACCGAATGCACCGCGCTAGAGGCGGTGAATCCTTTGATATGATTCTCGTTGTGTGCCCTCCCTCAGAGGGTCACAACCCAATATTTAATGTTAAATCAATATGTAGCCTGGTAGGTTTCATAATTGAAAAGCCCCTAAAAAATGGCATCGTCGGTCAATGCCATCGCTGTCAACTCTATGGTCATTCGCAAAAGAATTGCCACGCGACACCCAGGTGCGTCAAGTGCCTGGGCGAGCATGGCACTTCTGATTGCCCCCGTCCTAAGGATAGGTCTCTATGTACCGAATCCCCTAGCTGCGTGCTATGCGGCGAATCGGGACATCCAGCCAACTACCGTGGCTGCCCTAAAGCTCCTAAAGCGTCTTCTCCCAAACTGACTAAGCGTTTCGACGCCCGTCAGCAGAGGGAACATCCTCTCTCGGGTAGAATTAGAAAGAAAGAAAGAAAGAAAGAAAAATTGTTTATTCTGCACAAAATAAACGCACATTACAATTTTTGACATGGTAAGTACACACAAATTATAGATAAGCCAAAAGGCTCGTACTCAATACAAAAAAAGGCACTTTTTTTAAAAATTGGCAAATTTTGTCCATTGCCTCCTGTCAGAGCCAGAGACCAATGACAAACATGTTAGCATTGCGTAATGTGTTGCGACACTAATAAATGTAAACAAACAAATAATCAAAACGTAAACAAAAGTTTGCAGAGTGAAATATTAACTTTTGAAACAACGAGCAAATAACAATGAACAAGAACAGTGTTGTGTTGTGCGTCGCATCTGTGCAAGAATAGGTCGTTGCTCAGCTATATGCTGTGACCTCGGACGAACCTTTCGTCAACAGCGCTGATTTTCAGCAAAGACCTTGTGAGTGGCGTAGTGACGTCCCCCCGTGTGACAATAATAAATCGGGTAAGTAAATAACAATTCTACGGAATTATGAAGAGTAACTGAACGTAGTTTAAGTACATGAATAAAAAATAAAAATATAAGTATAATGTATCCAACCGTAACTTTTAACAATAAAATACACATAAACTGATAGTTATAATACTTACAATGTAAATACAACGAAAATAATATACTAAATAATTACTTTGGTGCGTTATTCAAAATGTAATAATAATAGGTATGTAAAAAATAAAATAATAATAATTCTCATGCGCCATGGGAATTGCGATGGCGTGTCGTGTCGGCCATTTGCAAACTGTGCATTATGGCGATGGCAAACGAGAAACGACAGCCATGCTTTTTCAGTCAAAGCGGTAAATTTATTATTAAATTGGTATTTGGTAGTGATAATTTACTTATTTTTATTGTTTTAGTGGGCCTAATGGGTCGTGGATACCTCAATGCACGAAGAAGCGCAATGCAACAAATTAAATCGACTCGATGTCCATCCACCTACATCCACAACTTATACAATGCAAAACCAGACCGCCTTCCAAGCCTCCTGATCGTAATGGAAAGTATTATAGTAGGTATTTGCATTGCATTACTAATCTTTAAACCGTAGATGGTCAGTGGGTCGTCTCAAGCCAAACATTAAATATAATTGGTAATCCTTCCGACACAATTTACTTAAAACCTACCTGTCGTCCCACCTTGATAATGCAGCTTGAAAAGAGAGAGAAGAGAGACAGCAAACACGCCCCAGATGACTACGGATTACCATTCCCCATTTGACACGGACCGGACTTAAACTGGGAGGAATCAAACAAGCCACTCACACTGTTGGAAAGCCATATCCATTGCCCGTAGGCCGTAACCCTCAAGGTAAGACCAGTAGGAGCAGCTATTGTTCCTAGTTGTAGAAATTATGCGGATTGCTGTATCTCCATGAAATATTTCTTGAGAGTACTCAAGAAATGCCTTTTTGTTCTCAGGACTCTAACTGGCGGAGGAAGGTTATTCCAACAGTGCGTGGCAGCATATCTGAAGCTTCCCCTGAAAGCTGCGGTCCTATGCGTTGATGTACAAAGAGGTTCGGTGTTAAAACGTGGTTCGTATTTGCTCTGTCTCCAACTTAACTTCTCAAACAGATAGTATGGTTTTTTTGTTGTCACTACTCCAAAAAGTAGACTAGCCATATGTAACTTTCTCCTAGCAGCCATTTTCAAAATATTATTTTCGTTTATAAAAGGAGTGACATGACTTCTACGAGGAATCTTTACACAGAACCGTGTACATGCATTTTGGATGCGTTGTATCAGCTTCTCTGTTCTGGCTAACAGGCATGGGCCATACACGGTGTCACAGTAGTTAAGTCGTGATAAAATTAGGCTGTCCACTAATTGTTTGCGTAGATCAACACTCAGGTAGTCTCTAATTGAATATAGGAGTTTCAATCTGTAAAAACAATTCCTCATGGAGTTACTGATGTGTTTCTCAAATCGTAGTTCCGGATCCATGGTTAACCCCAGATTGCATGCTATCTCTACTCTATCTATTTTTTCCCCCCTAATAACAACTTCTGGCTTGGCTGACAGTATTGCGCTGATCATTTTCCTACTTCCTAGGACCATAAATTTCGATTTCAGTGGGTTTAATACCAGTGAGTTATTATCTGACCATGCTATTACTCTTTCAAGATCGTCATTAATTTTTTTCCACTGCCTTTAATGTATCAGCTGGCTTAAAAGCTATATATAATTGGATATCATCCGCGTACATGTGATACTTGCAATGCTGAAAGGACTTAATAATGTCTGCGCTGTAAAGAATATATAAAAGGGGCCCCAAAATTGATCCCTGAGGCACACCACGTGACACCTGACGAGGGGGGGATGACATCTTTGATCCATCCTCCTTCTGGATTTCAACAATCTGTGATCTGAACTAGCGAACCACTCTATTGTTTCCGTTGAAAAGCCATAATAGGCCAACTTGGAAAGTAATAGAGTGGTGTTTATTGCATCAAATGCCCGTGAAAAATCCAGAAGAGCAAGGATTGTTCCCTCCCCCCTATCCCGTGCCTCTAGGATGTTCCCCACTACGTCAGAAAGGGCTGTGGCTGTCCCACGGCCCTTCCTAAAACCAGACTGAAGGTCGGGTAGCATATTGTTTGCTTCTAAATATTCTATCATTTGGTTGTATACCACCCTCTCTAAGACTTTCGATAAACAAGGCAAAATGCTGACAGGACGTAGGTCCTTATAAGTAGTTGGATTGCTGACTTTGGGCAAAGGAAGCACAATAGCGCACTTCCACAAATCAGGGAAAGTATGGGTATCTATTGACTTATTTATTATTTTGGTAATAGCGTGAAGGGTGGTTGGTAACGTTAGCTTTATCATATCCAGACTCACTCCATCAATCCCTTTAGCATTTGAACCCAAGCTGTTAATAATTTTCGAAATTTCTTCCTCGTTAACAATTCGTAGCTTAAATTATGTTACACCAAATCTATTCATATCAAAATATGATAACTGTGATGTGGGAAGTATGGACTGTCCTGGTACATTTAGGAATGCCTTGTTTATCTCATCTGGGTCATTAAATTGTCCAGGAAGCGCACCTTCCCTGTGTTCTGAAAAAACATCTGACTTAAGATTTTTCCACAGGTTTTTGGGATTTTTTATCTGACTATTAATGTGCCTGTCAAAGTATACCTTCCTTTCCTGCATTAATGCTGTAATAGATTGCTTTTTTAAGTCCAAATAATATTTCTTTGTAGTGTCTAACTTGTCCTTATGATAGTTATTTTTTGCCTCGTCCCGCAGCTTAAACATCAGTTTAATATTATCCGTTATCCACGGCGTAGGTCGGTCCCTAAATATCTTACTCTTTGTGGGGGCATGTAAGTCGTATAATTGGGTGACAAGGGTATTAAAATGTTCAATCATGCTATTAACATTGGGCAGTGAATCAATTTCAAACCATGGCATTAATTTCAGATCCACCTCGAAATAATCCACTAATATATCCCTTAGAGGCCGATATACAACCAGCCTAGGTTTGCTTTTTACTTTCTTCATGATGGTATCACACACTATAAACGAATGGTGTCCAAGTTCACTGACATGACTGACTAGTACATTACGAACCCCCACATCGGTACAGATCACATCTATGAGAGTACTGCTGTCCCCTACAAAATGAGTTGGCGACTGTACTACTTGATTTAGATTAGTATAATTTAGGAATTCCATCATATCTTTAGTTTTTGTATTGTTTATATCCAGTAAATTTACATTGAAATCCCCCAGTAATACCAAATTATCGTAAGGTGCCAATGCGCTAATACTGTCAGCTATTCCATCCAGAAACTTTGACAATTCAAACCAGGGTGGTCTGTATGCAGTACCAATCAACAACTTTCTACCATTGACAGTTAGGTTTAACCACATCTGCTCCACATCAGACTGCTCTGAGTGTGGCCGTACTCGTGCCCTAACTCCCGTTTTGATGTAAAACGCTACACCTCCGCCTCGTCCCCCGCGTATAGTCACAGGGCGCGGCACGTGCTTCAGCCTGTATCCTGGAACCTTAGGCGCGCGTCCCTCCTCCCCATGTCTCAGCCACGTCTCGTTGATTGCCATAATATCCACTGAGTGTTGTGACATGGCAATCAGAAACTCGTCCTGGTTAGTTGCCAGAGAGCCCGCATTGAATAAACCGAACTTTAATAATTTTGACTTAGTCATGGCATGTAAATAATATAAGTGTATGTATATAGCAATGATAATATATTTTTGATGTATTCATTATAGTAATTTAGTTTCTTTTTTTTGATTATAAAATATTTGTACATAATTTTTAGTTGTTGTAGTAAATAAATAACCTAAATATATTTTAAAAAACGCTCCCAATCATGATAAATTAATAATACTATAAAATATATATTTTTTGTAAATAATGTTGTTGTTTGTGTGTAGATAATAATATGTGTAAATAATGCAACCATGTTCTCTGCATTAATGCAGTACTCACTTGGATATTCCCAGCTCCCTAGATCCTGACAGATACGACACACAGACACAATGTTTACAAAACAATTATAACTATGAAAACTATGAACTAGAGCAAAATAATGTTCAGCATCTAACAAATATTTATTTATTAGTGTTGTTGTATGGTCCAATGATCTGTTCAATATCCTCCTCAGATGAAATCCTGTGAGTGGATTCTCCAGGCTTTTGCCGGACCAAGATTCGACCAAGCTTCGTCCATACGAACCGCCATCCGTGAATCCCTGCAGCGGCCCTCGTTTGACGAAACAACTGCTGGTTCATCCTGGTCAGCCTCTCATTTACGAAGAAGCGAACAGGTTTTCCAGAGAGGCCAAGACTCTCTGTTGTAGCGTCGCGTCGCACACGGGCGCCATTCAACACGGCGTCACGCTGGTCACGTCGAGCGAGGCGCACCATGATAGCGCGAGGGCGGGGCACTATTGAAGCTATGGGGCTTGTCGCTTTTATGTGTCTCCCGCCGACTCGCTCTGCGCTGACGATGTCGCGGTCCTCCAAAGCGACGCCCAGCTTTGTGGCGATTAACTGGAACAGGTGTGTTGGGTTTTCCGCTTGCGACTCGGGAACGTTCGCTAACACCAGATCATTTGCCATCAGCTCCTGATCTCTTTCATTGAGGTCCTTCTTGAGCTGTTGGACCACACTCTCCACCGCACTTACATTCGTGACGCACTTCAAGCGCCTCTAATCTAGACTCGATGCCATCCATGCGGATGTGACATGAGTCGGTAGACGCCTTCAACTCCGCCACGTCTTTCCGAAGCTCCAAAACTTCGAGCCGCAAAGTGCGTAGCTCCTCTCCAACCAGTCTTAAGACGGAGCCTACATCCGTCGGAAACTCGGAAATCACTGGCGATGGCGGCGCAGCGATTGACTGGGGCGTCGGCGAAGCGGCAGTTGACAGTTGCGACGTCGTAGGCGTCGTAGGCTCCAGCTCTTCTGCCCCACAGCCTCGAACCGGCGTCTCGGCCTTGTTATCTCTGCGGACATTTTTCTTGCACTCAGGGCAATGCCAGGCGGAGACTAAGGGGCCTTTTGTAGGGAGGCCGACGCACACTCGGTGATAAGAGTTGTTACACTTTGAGCACCGAGCAGTGTCAACTAGTGACACAAATTTCCCACATCCACCGCACTTCACGGCCATTTTCGTATCAGGAATGAACAGGAACGAGATCAACTAGCCACCGTAGTGTGACAGACAAAGTTTATTTCCGTAGTCTTTATACGTTGACAGTCAAACCAACAAACTTTGACAGTTTATAATCGCAGAATTGTTTTTTTTTTTTTTTAAATTGAGGGTATTTTTAATATGGTTTGGAGCTTCTTCTGTTGGATTAGGCAAGAATCACGCACTTTAGGAGCACTCACGAGACCTCACCACACTGTATATTATGTATTATGTTGCTAATGACTCGATTAAAAACTTTACAGACACTTTATCGACGTTATTTTATTTTAATTACGTAGAAAAATCAGACAACGATCCCAACAGTAGAAACGTCAAAACGTCAGCTAGTCAGAATTCCCTCCTCCCAACCTCCCGCGAGGCTCAGTCCCCAGAGGCCCAGTCCCTGGAATTACCTCAAACACCAGCAAGCCTTCCCGGCCCTGGCTCCCACTAAACCCCCAGCCTCTCACACTCCTCTCTATTCCCTCATGGATCCGCGCATCCGTGTCCCCCCCCCCCGCGTCCCTCGCATACCCCGCGCCCTCCGCGCATCCCTCGCACTTTGCGTACCCCGCGCACTCAGCGTACCCCGCGCCCTCCGCGCACCCCGCCCCCCCCGCGCCTCCCGCGAAACAAGCGCCGGCTCATAAAGCCCCGCGTCCCTCTGCCACCCCGGCGGCGGCTCCCTCCGCCTCCCTAAACGAGATAAACGCGTGTTATCTCGCCTATTGCTCACCCCGCGCTGACCAAATGGCCCGCGAACTCGCGGTAGCTAGGCAATCCAACGACATCCCTAGGATTAAGCAGATCTTTGCTGCGTATCCCGAGATCACCCGGTCCCTCCAATCCCTCTCACACTCATTATGAATAATGCAGTTTTAGCTAGGAACAAACCCCGATCCCTAAAGTTAGGTTACTTCAATGCCAATGGCATTAATGGTCAACGTGATGAGATTTCGATCTTCCTGCGTGACCATAACATAGACGTCTTCCTAATTCAGGAAACATTCCTCAAACCCAATAAACGCAACCCGGGGATTGCTAATTACCGCATAGCCCGTAACGATAGGACACGTTGCCACAGAGGTGGCACTCTCATTTATTATAAAAAAGACCTCTATTGTATCCCCATAGACCCCCCTCCACTCTCGCGTCTAGAGGTCTCTATATGTCGACTAGGTATGACCGGTCACCAACCGATCACTATTGTGTCGGTTTACCTCCCTCCCCAGTCCGCTCCCGAGGACCCCCTGGTCCTCACTAACAACCTCACTGTCCTTCTCGGACTGAGCGACTCCGTCATTATCGCGGGTGATCTCAACGCGAAACATCCCTACTGGAATAGTACCAGAATGTCTAGCAGGGGCCGGCTCCTGTATGACCTCTCAACCTCTATGACCTTTGACGTTGTGGCGGCATCTACATTGCCACATGCGAACTATGCATCAAAGACCTGACGTCACAGATCCTGCATCGCGCTATTTAAGTTTACCGCGCGATTCATATATATAAGACTATCCGACATCAGTCCTAGGGCAATTGCCCGCCAGACACAATAACCGTCTGGTTGGAGGATCCTCCCTTTTCTATGGGGGATGAGAGAACTTTACACCCTGTTCCTCATACCCCCAAACTGGTGACCCCGAGTATGAACGTCAGCGCAGCCTTCGTGCAACTACTTCAGCGTGACGTCATCAACATCACTCCCGCAAGCTTTCGTGAGGCGAGTCACACAGCCAGCCAGCACCCACGGCTTCAACGGGTATCCTGACCACCAGCATGCAGCGAACGCGCATTCCTGGTCATCACCCTCAGCCTCATCAGCAACCTTGGCACAGCACACTGCACCTTCGGCCGGTCCACAAGCAGAGCTCTTCAACCCTCTCCTGGTCGACGCCAGCAGTCAGCCACAACCCGGCGCTGTACTACATCCGACTCACTGGATCACAACGCAGCGCCACCCCGACTCACTGGGGAATCACCGCAGACAGTTCCGACCCACTGTGAACTATGCGGCACCCGGTTCCGACTCACTGGAACCTCAACTGGCACTGTGAAGCATCGCAAGATACAAGACTCAGCCCACTATCGACCTCCGGTCTCCGGAGGGGAGTGATGTGGCGGCATCTACATTGCCACATGCGAACTATGCATCAAAGACCTGACGTCACAGATCCTGCATCGCGCTATTTAAGTTTACCGCGCGATTCATATATATAAGACTATCCGACATCAGTCCTAGGGCAATTGCCCGCCAGACACAATAACCGTCTGGTTGGAGGATCCTCCCTTTTCTATGGGGGATGAGAGAACTTTACACCCTGTTCCTCATACCCCCAAAACGTCATCGCCCCGATGACCCCAACTCACTTTCCCCATGACCCTAATCATACTGCCGACGTACTAGACGTGGCGGTCCTTAAGAACGTCCACTTACGGTTAGACTCAATAGAAGCGGTAGACGAGCTTAACTCTGACCACCGCCCGGTTGTTATCAGACTCGCACCACGCATAGGTCTCCCCGATCCCGATAATCCCCCGCCCACCGTCAGAGTAACGGACTGGAAGAAAGTAAGCGATAAGCTGAAATCAGACACGTCCAACACTCTTCTAGACTCTATCCCTGACCAGTTTGACTCTATAGCTGACACGACAGCCGCGATCGACTCGCTCACTGATCACGTACAATCCGTCGTGAACGATTGTTCAAGGGAACTTCCAGCGTCGGAAGACCGACGCTTCAAGTTGCCTGACGATGTACGTGATCTGTTGACCGAGAAGAATGCGGCTGTCCGTGCGTACAGTAACTTTCCCTGCTCCGCTAACAAAGCCTTCATGCGCTACTTACAGAGATCTGTGAGGAACCGTGTGCAAGAGCTGCGGGACGCGGGCTGGGATAAGATGCTGAGCGAGCTCGAGCCCAACCATCAGGCTTTCTGGGAGCTTCAGAGGAAGCTTAAGTCCCAACAGTCCGCCTCCATGCCTCCCCTAGTCCGTCCAGACAAGACGAGGATAAAATTTCCATTATGGACCATCGATTTGGAAGTTCATATTTTTTATGTAGATAGTACTCATAAATAGAAAGCTTTTTACCAATTTTCAAGTGACGGAAATTCACGGTTTACGAGATATTTTTTTTTAAAGTTTCCATTCAAATTGGAAAATAGCACGCCATTTGCATATTTTTAGGTTGGATAAATTGTCATAGTAGACGTCAAAGTTGACATTTCACGTTCCGTTCACCGTAGAGGTTTATTTTATTCAATTTTATGTCATATTTTTTACTTAATAAAATATTATTTTCACTTATTCACATATTAAATTTGGTGTGTAATTAAGGTGCACAATAACCGTGCTGTATTAAGCAATTACATTGACTTTTTTACACAAAAAATTACGAATTTTTGTTTACAATGTGGAACGGAACGTGAAGCGACGCCATTTTGCGTCTTGTTTTTATTTATTAGCCGTCAGTGTCAGTCATTCTCGTGTTTTATTTATTCTCACCCTATGAATATCCGAAAAATACCCAAAACCGAATCAGAGCACCCCACTTTCCACGTGTTCTTGTCTGCCCTACCCCTAGAGTGTATTTAAAAAACCGGAGGCGCGGAGGGAGAGCAGGCCTCGCCCGCTGTGACGAAGCGCGGGAACCATGCGAGGTGGAGCGGCTGAGGCTGGTCGCCGAAGGCGACCAACTAGCCGAAGCTGCGGAGCCGAGCATGAGTGACCGTGCTTCGGCACGCAAGGGCGGAAGGGCTGCTCTTCCCGCAGCGCCGGAGATAAGGCGGAGTCAAACTGGGGGGAATTTTTGTTCTAACCTAAAACACTTTAACCTTGGTTATCTCCATAACCATAGGGTTCCACGGAGTGGGGATGGTACAGGGGTTATCCCCTTTCACCCCCCTTCCCCTCCCCACGCCATAAATCGATGTAACCTAACCTAACCTAAAAAACTTTAACTTTGGATATCTCCATAACCATGGGGTTCCGTCAGGTGGGAATGGTACAGTGGGGTAGCCTACCTCCCCCCCTTCCCCCTCCCCCCCCACACCGCCCCCTAAATCGATGGTCCATAATGGAAATTTTAACCAATTCGTTGCTTAAATCGTAATTGCTTGTGTCAAAATATTTTAGAAAACGGACCTTGAAATCTTTATACACGTCATTACTCTGCACATCATAAACAAGACTATCTGTGTCAGTATAGCACAATTCAATTCGGTTACCATAAAAAGGTTTTATAATAGAATAGTGGAAATCATACATGTGAGTCTTAGATAATTCTAATACTGTAAACCCTATGTATATCGGTTTATTAAGAATAATACGCGAAGGTTTCATTTGTATTGCTACTAGATCATCAGAAAATATAGAGGAGCTATGAAAATATGGGCTGGCTATTAATTTTTCAGCACAAGTAGTCTTTTTTGTTTTATTGCTTAAGTCACACCACTTGTTTACTAACTTCACATCTATTCGATTTTCATTATTTTCTAACGTCTTTCCAAAAGTACTATTGTTTAATAATTTGAAAAAATCTTGTTCAAACGTTGACTTTGCTGTGCTCGCGCAAGCTTTAGTAATAAGTTTTCATTACAAGATTTCCGACCGCAGTTTTGAGCTATGTTCCTTTCCCTCCCAATTCCCATATAACAGAACGAGAGGGACACACATCGCACGCGTCGAATCACAGGCTTCCGCCGCAACGAAAGCCAATCGCAACACATCCACTGAGATTTGAGAGAAATTCTAAAATCTCGAAAACAGTTGAAAAAAAGTACTCGCCCGCATCGCGCCGCTCCGCAAAAATAATCCGCTAATATATCAAAAAACTCTTAAACGCTATAATTGTAAATGTTGGCCGACATAAATGTGACATTTAAAAACTAAAGTGAAGATCATAGTGTGAGAAAAGAAAAATCAGTGAACACGTGGGATGTCTGAAAAGGCTGTCCTTGTATCATCGTGTTTCGTTCGTCCAGAAGATTCCAAGTAAGTCCATCCACACCTCAGAAACCTCATATCCTTTTTTTTGCTCAATTCTGCGTGTCGTCCAATATTACACCCACGTAAATTATATTCCCGCATATGGTCCTTCGAACGCCGCTTCAACTTATACACCATAAGTTTTTGGTCCAATCGAGCTGGATTCAAAGAATCAACGATAATATATAGGTCTCGTACCTACCTAGGATTTAGGTCAAAAATACCTAAAATACAAAGTCATAAAACCGCCATATTGAACGCGTACCTACTCACGTTCGTACATTCCCGCTAGATACATTGTTCATTGAGAATTACTGTATCAACTTAATATTACGCCTATTGCATTGAAATAGCATAGGTAAATATTCTAACCGCTAATTATCGTGAGTTAGTTCGGCTAACTTACCTACAACTTATATTCAACCGCATTCCTTTGTTATACCCGCTTAGAATAAAATTATTATTCTAAGTCTACCCGCTATACCTAATATTTTGTACGCTATAATTATTTTCTAGAACTATTCCAAAATGGAAGAACTTAAAATGAAAGTTAAATTACTTCAAGCTAAAAATCAAGCAAACTTTGAACGTTTATCGTCATTATATGAAACTTCTAAGAAAATAAATACGACTAGTATTGAGCTTCGCTCTGTGGAAACATTCATGGCGGACACGGAGATACTCTCGGTCACTCGTCAAGAATTTAGTACCAATTTAGATAAAATAAATACATATTCTTTACAATTAAATCCTGATCATAAAATCGATTATAATAGTCAAACGTCTTACGACGGAGTGTATACTCGCGTAGAACGAGTGCGATCACTTATCGCCGCGAACTATTCAAGGTCATTGGATGCCTCAGCGTCTCAGGATAACGCAAAACAATATAAAGGTGCGGTCAAACTGCCACCGATTCAAATTCCGTCCTTTGATGGCAGGATTGACAACTGGCCTGTCTTCTATGAATCATTTAAGTCAAATATCCATAGTAATTTAAACCTTACAGATTCACAACGTGTGCAGTATTTGATAGGTAATTTAAAAGGAAACGCATTGCAAATTACCGCCGGAATTATTCCCTCGGGTGATAATTATACCGCTATCTGGAACAGTTTAGTTCAAAAGTATCAAGATAAACGAGCACTAGGCTCACATTACATGTCTAACATATTAAATATTAAACCCGCAATTAATAATTCCGCATCTTTAAATAGCTTAATTGAAAGTTTTCACGCGTCCGTTTCTGCTTTAGAACAATTAAAAATTAAGGATTTAAAGGATTTCATTTTGCTAAATTTAGCTTTGAAAAAGTTAGACCCCGCAACCGTACATTTATTCGAAATGCATAAGAGAGATGAGGAAATTCCTACTTATACGGATTTCGTTGAATTTATAAAATCGCAAGTTAAAATATTGGATCGCACTATTTCATCTCGAACCGCGTTAGTTAGTAACAGCCCTAATAAAAATAATTCCTCTCGTAATCAGTCACGTGATAGTACAGTACATACTTTTGTTGCTTTTGATAACAATCAAACTTGTTTGTATTGCAATAAAATTGATCATTGTAAACTTTACACTTGTCCAACCTTTCAATCACTCACAGCCAATTCGCGTTTGGATTTTATTACAAACAAACGTGGATGTGTAAACTGTCTTAGTGTAACGCACACTGCTTCACAGTGTAAATCTATACATACTTGTAGGACGTGTAGCAAAAGACATCATTCTCTTTTACATCTAGAACACAGTTCACAGCCGCCTAGATCCAATGATGTATAAATACGTCATTGCCTAGATCTGTCTCGACTGACGCTGTCACTAGCTCAGCAAATTCACAACAGGTGGCGCTGTGTGCATGCTCTCGCGTCGGTACAAACACACCGCGTACTACTGTACTTCTGTCAACTGCGCAAGTCTATGTTGATAACAAATACGTTTCTGTGAGATGTTTAATAGATAACGCTTCGCAAAATAACATAATTACTTCCGCTTGTTGTAGAAAACTACAATTAAACATTATACCGCTTTCAAACTCAGTTATAAAGGGTGTCGGAACCTCTTCGCGGCCTATCATAGGTTACGTTGAGATAACAATTACTACTAAAAATAAAACTAATTCTTTTAAAATTACCGCTCTTGTTGTCGATTGTATCACGGATAACTTACCATCTCACTTTGTTGACACTTCTGCAGTGCAACATTTGTTTGATTTACCGCTCGCAGACCCACTGTGGTACGTACCTGGTGAGGTTGAATTGCTTCTAGGGGCAAAACTGTTCCCGTATTTATTACTTCACGATAAAATTATCTCACCTACCGCTCCGTCCGCTATTGAAACCGTGTTTGGTTACATTCTTATGGGTGAGGTACCCGCTAGTTTATTTAATAAAAATTATAGTCCCGCTGAAGTAAATACCGCTTCATATTTTTCTACCGCGCTAAATATAGATAATTCTCATTGTTTTCTGTCCTTAGACGAATCTTTACATAGATTTTGGAACATCGAAGAAATACCTTCAAAACCTTATATGAGCCCTGCTGAACTGGAGTGTGAACAGCTGTACGCTTCTACTGTGTCACGTGACTCCAGTGGTAGGTATTGTATCGCGTTACCATTCTGTAAAAATCCAGATTCACTTGGAAATTCTTATGCTGTCGCTTATCGACGTCTAATTAATTTGGAAAAAACTAAGCTTCGCGACCCTGTTTTGCGCGCTAGTTATAATGAAATTATCCAAGAGTATATCGATCAAAATTATTTAACTGAAACTACACCTAGTTCTGTTGATCAGACTATAGGTTATTACATACCGCATCACCCTGTCATTAGGAATGATAAACAAACCACTAAAGTTCGCATCGTTCTTGACGCAAGCGCTAAGTCTCATAATGGCGTGTCATTGAATGACTTGTTACATACGGGGCGGAATTTACAGGCTGATATATTTTTATTACTTTTAAATTTCCGCTTGTTCCCTATTGCAGTTACAGCTGATATAAAACAGATGTATCTTCGAATTGCTGTTGTTGATGAGCATCGAAAATACCAAAAAATATTGTTTCGTTTTAATACCGCTGAACCTATTCGCGAATTTCAATTTAATCGAGTTGCGTTTGGTTTCAAGCCCAGTCCCTTTCTAGCCATGCGCACTGTGCGCCAGCTATCAGCGGATGAAAAACACCGCTTCCCGCGCGCATCCATTGTTGCTTCTCATGAGCTATATATGGATGACTTGGCTAATTCGACCCCGTCTCTGGAGGAAGCCAAGATTCTTTCCGCTGAACTTATCGCCTTATTTAAGGCTGGGGGCTTTGACCTTACTAAGTGGGCAAGTAATTCCTTGGAACTAATAGAGGCCATCCCACATTCCAACCGCTCTTCTATTAATTTTTCTGATGGGGATAATTTAAAGATTCTTGGACTCAAATGGATTCCTTCTGAGGACTGTTTCACCTTTACTACATCTAATTTGGATAATAGTTGTACTAAACGCTCTATACTTTCCACTATAGCCCGTCTATGGGATGTTCTCGGTCTTGTGGCTCCTGTAGTTTTATTCGCAAAATTACTCATAAAGGAATTATGGAAATTAAATACAGATTGGGATGAAACTCCACCAGATTCTATTGTACTTCTCTTTAAAAAATTTAAAGAGCAATTACCTTTACTTTCTTCTTTAAAATTACCTCGCCATGTAGCCGTTACTATGGGTTGCGAGACAACTATAGTGGGGTTTGCTGATGCTAGCTTGAATGCATATGGCTGCGTCATATACTTACATGTCACTGATGCAAATGGTAACACACACGTAAATTTGGTGTGTGCTAAATCCAAAGTTGCACCTGTTAAGGTCATATCTCTAGCTCGTTTAGAGCTCTGTGCCGCTGTTCTTTTGTCTAAATTAATTAAATTAGTTTATGACACTTACCGCTCTCGTACCGCTATTAATAATATATTTGCCTTTTCCGATTCTACAATTACGCTTTCATGGATTCATTCTTCACCGCATAAATGGAATATTTTTGTTAGTAACCGCGTCGCTAAATGTCAAGAAAATCTTGATCCTAAGCATTTTTATCATATTAACGGAAAGGAGAATCCTAGTGACTGTCTATCTCGAGGTCTTCTACCTGAACAGTTACTAACCCACGATTTATGGTGGCATGGCCCTGAGTGGCTCCTACGCCCAACTGCTGAGTGGCCTATCACTCCTTTTATTTCTTCATACAACGAACAATTGCCTGAATTTAATAATAAAACTCTAACATTGGTATCTACCGTATCAGAACCGCTTACTCCCGCTCATTTTATAATGGCTTCTACTTTGACTACGTTGCCTGTCGTGAATGTTCCCGAAACGACGAAGTCTCTGACTTGCCGCAAAAAATTGCTTGACCAGATGGTTTGTAGTTTCTGGAGGAGGTGGCGTATAGAATATTTACATAATCTTCAAGTTAGACAAAAATGGTTGAATGCCGCAGACAATATTAAGATTGGTACAGTGGTTCTCATACATCAGAATGATGTCCCGCCTTTGCGTTGGCCATTGGGCGTAATCACCGAAGTTTTTCCCGGCAAGGATGGGACAATCCGCGTTGCTATGGTGAAGACATGCAGTGGCTCTTTCAAGAGACCCGTTGTCAAATTATGTCCTTTACCTTCTCAATAACATCACCGCGTAATCAAACCCAAATTTACCTATAGTTATGCTTAAATTAATTTATTTTATTTAGTCCGCTTTATACAATTTCTTTCCTTTGAGAATATTACATATCCTCAAAGCCGGGCAGGATGCTCGCGCAAGCTTTAGTAATAAGTTTTCATTACAAGATTTCCGACCGCAGTTTTGAGCTATGTTCCTTTCCCTCCCAATTCCCATATAACAGAACGAGAGGGACACACATCGCACGCGTCGAATCACAGGCTTCCGCCGCAACGAAAGCCAATCGCAACACATCCACTGAGATTTGAGAGAAATTCTAAAATCTCGAAAACAGCTGTTGAAAATAAGTACTCGCCCGCATCGCGCCGCTCCGCAAAAATAATCCGCTAATATATCAAAAAACTCTTAAACGCTATAATTGTAAATGTTGGCCGACATAAATGTGACATTTAAAAACTAAAGTGAAGATCATAGTGTGAGAAAAGAAAAATCAGTGAACACGTGGGATGTCTGAAAAGGCTGTCCTTGTATCATCGTGTTTCGTTCGTCCAGAAGATTCCAAGTAAGTCCATCCACACCTCATAAACCTCATATCCTTTTTTTTGCTCAATTCTGCGTGTCGTCCAATATTCCACCCACGTAAATTATATTCCCGCATATGGTCCTTCGAACGCCGCTTCAACTTATACACCATGCTGTTTGTCGTAACTGAGTATTAATATCAATATATTGCTTTAAAAAACAACTTTGCTTAAATGTAATAGCACGGTGAATTTTTCTTAATACTAAACCATGCTGCAAGCATTTTTTTAAATGACATAGTGAATAACATAGTGATATTTATCATACAAATTGGGTATTAGTTTTCTGTTCTTACCACCCGGTGGTAAACATTTTGCTGGACAAAATGGAAAGTCATTGTGTTCAATGTGCAAATTCTTTGGATATATTAGATCTACTTCAAGAATGTAACCATTTTCCGCAGTATCACTGATGTCAGTTAAGTTTAATTTTAAAAGTTCTATTTCTTGTTTATTCATTAATCTAAAGTCAGAATAGGGTAGCGATTGACACATACTATAGCCGTATAAATTGTTACAGTCTAAATAAATGATAAACGAATCTGGATGGGATGGATCGTAGGTGTCTAAATATTTATTATTGGCTTTAATGTGCCTTTTGGAACACATACAAACACCACCACGAATACCTTTTTGTATCATTCTAAAAATTTCAACATCACTTATCAATTCTAATTGAACTCCGGTTTTTAAAAGCATTGCATCAAAAGATAAACTTGGTGCTGTTAGATAAAATGCGGGATCCAGATTATAGTGTCGTTTACAAGTTTTACGAAAATGTTCAAATACATCTGTTAGCAAAAGAACGTCGGTTTTAAGATATAAATCTGTATACATACCCATATTTTGGATATTAAATACAGACCAAACGGAGCAAGCATGTGCATAATCTTCGTCGGAAATGGGTTTATTACTCAAAGAGTTATAAAACATTTTTTAGACGGCAAACACGTATCTTCATAACGTTCCCATTGACACATATAGTCGTATGGATATATGCCTTTACGGGTAAGTAGGTCAAATTCGTTTTAGTCAGGAAAATAAGATTTTAATTGTTGAAACTCTTGTTTTTTCATTGTACTGACCAACTTTTCTAAGCTGGTTCCTAAAAACTTAAAAGAATCTACAAACCGGACCTGTATGCTTTCCTCGGAGGAAATCGGAATAAACTTTGTAAATGAGATATAGTTTTCTTTTGTTTTAGGTATTACTTTAATAGATCCAGGAGCTTCACCTTATTCTTTTATGAAAAGGTGACAATCATAACCAGATAAATTATGAAAAAACACAGGCAAAAATTTAGGTAATTTAAATTGTAAGTTACAATAGCTGTGAGCTGCACCTCGATATTTACCTGTTAAATGACAATGATCACGAACTCTATCACCGAACAAGAAGTGCTCGCAAATGTGACATGTTATCGCGTTTTCAAAGTCGCGAGTATTATCGTAGGTGTAAATCATAGGAACATAATTTTTAAAAATATTATGAATTTTTTGCGCATCTTTATAGATAGACTTTACAAAATTTGGTACACAATCCGAACCGCGATATGAAACGTAACGATTGTGGCGTTCATCTATCGCACACGTAATATGATAACCGTAAGCTACTGGCACGTGTCGCTGACGTGTTACAGTGCTCGCTTTAGTTGGATCAGGGTCACAAGATTCGTACCGTTCAAGCATTGTTTCAAAAAAAAAAAATTGGTACAATTACAAATGGTACAATTTGCTTTCTATTATAATTTTTAAACTGTATAAAGGAGCCCTTTGGAGGTAGTTCAGTGGCAATACCCCCACAACTATGCGAACTAAGATCATCATTTGAATTAAAAAACATTAAACAATTATCACAAAAGTAAAGTTTACCGTGGTGTTTTGATATTTGACTCTTAACAAGTCGTGGCAAGTCCTTAATTAAACAGTAATGTGACAAATCGCCCTTTTCTAAGTAGAGTAAATGAATTACCATTCCTTTCAAAGCTTTTGGTTTGTATAGCGGTCCCGTGACGATATTATTTTTTAAACCATAGATGTAAATACAAAAATTAGGGTTATTTAATTCGAACCGCGCAACATCTGAGAAACTTAATGGAAATGATATGTCCTTTACATTTAACACGTTTCGAAAATCAGGATAAGATGATACTCTTTCAGGATGACTTTTAGCTGGATATAAAGCGGCAACTACTGACCATAAAAAACAATATTCATCGTTATTGCGTATATTAACGCATGCTTTTTTCGATTTTATAGCAGCAGGCAATTCGATAAAGCCTGAACCGCGCAAAGGTTGATATTTGTTGACATTGACTTCCAAATGAGAACTGTACAAGAACGTCCATCCACTATCACGGTCTTGAAATTCTTCTATCTTTTTTGCTAAAGTGTTTTTAACTTGAGACAATAATGGTGTAAATTCATAATTCTGATGCAAAGTAAAAACATTTGTGGAAAATGATTTCATCTCTTGACAATCATTTTTAACCATCAAAAACATAGCAAAATATTCGAAATTAACTTTTATACTAGTGTGATCTTTAAGGGACATATCAATTAAAGTTTTAATTTTGTCTTCAACAATATTTAAAAATGATTTTGGACAGTAATTCTCAGACGGATCGGCAATTCTATACGAAGCTATACGATTACGAAAAGCAGCATGTATTATTTCAACGCCTTCGCAAAAATACGAAATATTTTTGTTTTTATGATTAGTACTGCGTAGGTGACCTGTCCACTGACTGCGCTCAACGGATGTATTGCAAACAGTACAGAAAGGCATTTTTGTGTATTATTAGGTCTAAGGTCCACGTAAAATAGAGCAAGTTTTAGATTAACAACACAAACAAAAGACACAAATTATAATTGTAACAAAGCTATGGTATCCCAAAGTCCCAAATATTTTTTACAGTTAACCTAAACCTAGCCTAGCCTTAGAATAAACGGATAACAAAAATATAAAATAATAGTTAATATATTATTTTATATTTATGTTGTCACTGTAGAACACGGGCTCCGAGTCTTGAAAAACTACATGAACCCGTCTCATAAATGTCTGCAGCGCGTCCCACTGCGGAGTTTCTTGGTTTAATTGAACTTTAAGTGCCACTAAGGCTTTTTTCCACCGTTCAAGTGGAGTCGTGGACGCTGCATCAGACTTATTATAAACTTTTACCTCCACGTAAAAGTCACCTTGTAGGTTCACCGCCCGCCGCAACTTCCCGTTAACGACTCGGCTCACGAGAGACGACGTGAGGTCCTCGCTGCCGGTTGCTGGTGCGCGATGCTCGCTATCCTCTAGGCCGAAGAGGTCCGAGCTATCATGTTGTTGTTTTTTACTGTAAAAAAATAAAATAATAAAGTACGTTATCATTACAATAACAGCACCTTGAAAACGTTCTATCAAAAAAGAACCAATGGAATAAGATTATGAATCATTGGATTGTGTTCCTGGTTTTAAGTATAGAAATAAATCCACTACTAACGTATAACACTCTTATTGGAATAAAATACACAAATACCTAAAGACAAGAAATAATAGAAATTACCTTGATTTAGATTCCGATGGCGAGGTGGAGGTACTCTCAGAAGCTTTACGCTTGTGAGATTTCTTTTTTGGCTGCACCTTTGCAACCTCAGGTGCGCGACGTGTATATTCAGATTCGGAGTCAGACCTGTAATCGAGTAGACAACAATTAATTTCAAATAAAAAAAGTCTGTAAATAAGATTAGAACAATTGAACGCTCGACTTATGAAACAGAAGGACACTGAAATAACATAATTATTTTTTTAAATACTTACGTACATTTTATGGAAGTATGCGGTATTCGTAATTGACAATAAACTTAAGTGGAGCTTTTCACTAGAAGACGTTGGAGCGAATGTGAATTTTCATATAAATTAATCGAATTTAAGTAAAGAAAAATACAATCTCAGCAAATTTAACCTCATTACAAAATTAAACCTTAAATCAAAGCATTACAATTGTATTACTAACTTATGTCAGTTACGTCCATTTACATCATAATATTGATTCCGTCAAAATGCAATTTTATCGTGAGAAATGAAATATAAAGCCAGCATTTGTCCGACACCGACAAAGGTGCCGTTAGTTACCTGGCTTAGGTATAGGATTACTACAATTACTACTATTTATTTAATTTCTGTATGTTTGTTTATTTAAAAAATAATAACAAGACATCATTAGGTATGCACAGTTGTAAAATAATAGATTTTTGAGACTAATGTGAAAAAAAATCTGGAGCAAACATTTGGTGATTACTTTATTAGGTACTAGCTGCTGCCCGCGGCTTCGCCCGCGTGAGTGTCGGAAATTACCCCATACATCCCCATGGGTTTTAAGTATAAATATTGAGTTTCGAGTTAATCGGACAGCGCGTTAAAATTCTTCCATACAAACACTGACACCCCCCAATCCCCCTTTAGGGGGTAATTAAAAAAAAAAAAAAAAAAAAAAGGGGTTAATTTAGAAAAACAAAAAACTACAAACTTTATAATTTATTTAGATAACTATTCGTGCGAAGTTTCATGTTTATTACCTCAAGGAATAAGATTTTTCATACAAACTTTCATCCCTTATTTTACCCCCTTAGGGGTTGAATTTCGAAAAATCCTGATACACGTTATTCTTAATTTTTGGGTTTAAGTATAAATATTGAGTTTCGAGTTAATCGGACAGCGCGTTAAAATTCTTCCATACAAACTTTGACACCCCCCAACCGTAGGGTAGGATAATTTTCCGGGATAAAAAGTACCCAGTGTGGTGCCCAGGATATTAAAGAATAATTATACCAAGTTTCATCGTAATCGAACCGGTAGTTTTTGCGTGATACCTGAACAAACAGACAGACAGACAGACAGACAGACAGACAGACAGACAAAAAAAAATTTAATCACACTTTTGGGTTCGGTGTCGGTCTAGTAACACCCCCTGCCATTTATTTTTTTGATATTTTCAATGTACAGAATTTTCACTTCTACAGATTTATTATAAGTATAGATATTTATATAATTAAAATACTTAGGGTAATAACGAATGCTGAACGAATTTATTAATTTAATTATTAACTTATAGGAAAAGGGATTGCGATAGGGATTCGAAGCTGAAACCTAGAAATATACATAAGCCTATTTGCTACCAGGGCTATTCGCAATCCTATTTGCAGAGTCGAACTTAACCTGTACTTTGATCATATAGGGATGACGCCAGCGTCATCAATCAATAAGTTGCATTCGAAATAATTTATGTGCAGAAAAGTTTTGAACGGATACGCGTACCAAAACTAGTTTATTACGTATGTTGCAGTCAAACTGCAAATATTAATCCATCAACTATAATAGAAATATAAGTATAAGTAGTATATTAATAAAGTCATATAGTAGAAGTTATATTGAAATCTTACAGTTTTGATAATATAAATAGTATTTTTAAACAATCCCTAGACAATAAAGTTACTCATTAAAAATATTTTTATATTTATTTATTGTAACTACAAAGTCATAAAGGTCATAATTATTACAATAAAGTAATTTCCAAGATGAGTGTGCCGTACCGAAAATGAAGTAAGTACCTATTTTATATGAACATAGAAAGTCCTGTATAAGACAAATTTAAACAATGTTTGCAACAAGCGCAGTGCTTATCTTGCATATTATACAAAGGTTCCCATGGAAATTACACACACACACGCACATACCTTACATACAACAAAATATACGCAGCAAATTATTGCTACTTGCAATTTTGCAGTTTCACAGACTGTAAAGGCTCATTTACACCCACTCGTAATAGTTGTCTGATACGGTCGATTCCGACGCCGGCGCCGGCGCCAGATATTTCATGAAAGAATACAATGTAGCGAAACTGACCGGACTTACACACACCGCACGGTAAATATTAGTGTAAATGCGCCTTAACTCAGCGCGACGTGCGGTTGGATAGCAATCAGACATCAGTAGAAGACGTAACGTGTTCATTAACGTGTAAGTAGTGTCGTCTGGGTGAATATATTAAATTAAAATTTCGGATGTCCTCGGTACCAATCTGGTCGCATAATCTGAGTGCGCGTTGAACCTTTGTGGTAAGGCGCTATCTCTAACTTTGTGGAGGCATAGTGACAATCTGTCCCAAATTTTAGTTTAATGCATACGGTAGCCTAAAATTCAGATGTCCTCGGTACCAATCTGGTCGCATAATCTGAGTGCGCGTTGAACCTCTGTGGTAAGGCGCTATCTCTAACTTTGTGGAGAGACTAGTGACAATCTGTCCTGAAGTTTAGGTCATCGGTTCAGACAGCCGACGCATTTACTTGTTTAATAAACGTGTAAATTTTCATCTATATGAAACGAAATAAAATTAAAATTTCGGATGTCTAGCCGCAGGAAATAGAATGTGTGTGCACCTATGGGTATGCGCTATTTCTTTCTTCTGTGGACAGGCATAGTGACAATCTGTCCCAAGTTTTAGTTTAATATATACGATATTCTAAATTTCAGATGCCCTCGGTACCAATCTGGTCGCATAAACTGAGTGTGCGTTGAACCTTTGTGGTAATGCGCTATCTCTAACTTTGCGGAGAGGCATGAGGCAATCTGTCCTGAAGTTTAGCTTACCACGTTTCATGTAGATTTAAATTAGGAATAAATTCAGTAGTGGTGAAATGTGTAGTGAAACTATGAAAGAATGACAGTAAAGCAGTGTAGTGAAACAAAGTTTAAACCGTAGATCTGCTTTTGTTAATCGAGGTAAGTGGTTGATATGAAGAGCTAGTTATTAGGATGTTATTGGGCATTCTACCCCACCTGCCGTTCCTACGGCTCATCGGGTGGAATAGGCGCTGAACCATTATTTTACTGCACTATGCAGAAATTCGTACTCCACCTTCCGTTCATCAGGTACGTTATCGGCATGGATTTCATATATATTATTGGACATCCTACTCCACCAGTGACAAGGCGAACGGAGTGAGCCGAAGGAACGGCAGGTGGAGTAGGATGCCCAATAATATCCTACTGTCAACGTAAATATGCTCATCGACTCTGGCAGTAAAAACAATATAATAAATTATAAAACCTGGGAATATTTAAAATCAAAAGCTGTCGTTGTGTCTAACCAGCAACCAGGTTCCGATCAAGTGTTTATGGCTTACGGTACAAAAGATCCTCTGGATGTGCTCGGCACATTTGAAGCATCAATTGCAAGATTCAAGACCAGAAACTAAAACTGCAAAGTTTTATGTGATTAAAAATGGTACCCGCAATTTGTTGGGCAAGCATACAGCTACATATCTTAATGTGCTAAAAATGTCCAATTGGCTATTGCTATAGATCCATCTGTGTCACCCATATGTCAGCCATATAGGCGAGTACCAATTCCGCTCGAACATAAAATAAATAATAAACTTGATGAGTTAGTCAAAAAAGATATTATTGAACCTGTAGATCAAGCCACAACCTGGGTTTCTTCGGTAGTACCCATTCTTAAGAGTGATGACACCTTAAGACTATGTGTCGACATGAGATGTGCAAATAAAGCCATTATAAGAGAGAATCATCCTTTACCTACAATGACCCAACTTCTCCCAAAGCTCAGGAAGTCATGCATCTTCTCTAAACTCGATATTAAAGATGCATTCCACCAAGTCGAAATAAAAGAAGATTGCCGGGATATAACAACATTCATAACCAGTAAAGGCCTGTTTCGATATAAACGTCTTGTAAGGGGCTGACGCATGCATTATTGTAATAGTTCGACGCGAGGCTTGGCGACTGGGACAGTTAGCCTCACGCCTCGGACTAAGTAGGTCGCTGTACCAAATTATCTAATAAAACTCTTCGCGTGTTTGTGAAGTTAATCCGTGTTGTCATTTATACCCACCACCGAAAAGAGGGTGTAGGCTAAACTCACACTGGTGACCCCTGTGTAAGAACATTGGTGGTGCGAAGGTATTAAATAGGGACGGACAGTACAGTTAATTCAACAAAATGGCTCAAGGCGCGGGTCCCGGGCCGGTGAAAAGCATAAAACAGGACATCACGGAAGTAGCGGCAGTCTCTCTGGCGACGAAGATACCTACCTTCTGGAGCGATCAACCTAGGTTGTGGTTCGTGCAGTTCGAGGCTGTCGTCGCGAATCAAAAAATGTCAGACGAAAACAAATATAACCTGCTGGTTACCAAACTCGTCAAGGACAACGTGGAGCAGGCAAGTGACGTATTGCTGGCACCTCCGGAAACGAAAAGGTACGAATTATTGAAGAACCGACTCATGACAGTATATGAAGAATCAGAGAGCAAGCAATTCCAGAGACTGCTGTCAAAAATGGAACTAGGGGATCAAAAGCCGTCGAAACTTCTCAGAAGAATGAAGGATTTAGCGCGGAATAAATTGCCAGACGAGACACTACGAATGATGTGGACGGGACATCTACCAGCATCTGTCAGAGCGGTATTAGCAGTTACTGACATACAGGAGCTAGAGAAACTGGCAGAATTAGCGGACAAGATTATGGAGACGACACGACCCATAGAAGTTGCGGAAGTAGTCTGTAAAAAACCGAAGCCACAGGAACGAGATCTAGCTGCAGAACTGGAGGAACTACGACTGGAGGTGGTGCAGCTGCGAGGAAGACAGCCATGGCGTAGGTCGGGGCAAGGCCGATTCCGCACAAGATCGAGCTCGCGGGGCAGGCAAGGGGCGACACCAAAAAGGCGTTCCAGTAATGATCCTGATTGGCTGTGTAGTTATCATTTTAGATACGGACATCGGGCCAACAGCTGTCAGGAACCGTGTGCGTGGAAGAAGATGCAGGAAACGGCGGGAAACTAGCAGCGGTGCAGCCAACGGCGGACACCTGCACTGTTTCACCCGCCCACCGCCTGTGTATAGAGGACGAGACCAGCGGATTCAGGTACCTAATAGATACGGGAGCAAATGTGTCAGTAATCCCAAATAATAGTAGATTACGCGCGTACGCAAAAACAAGCGATTATAAGCTGTATGCAGCCAACGGTACCGTCATACAAACATATGGCACTAAGACTTTGACTTTAAGTTTAGGTTTAAGGAGGGCATTTATGTGGACTTTCGTAGTTGCGAACGTAAGGCAACCAATATTGGGGGCAGATTTTTTTAAGTCATCATGGACTTTTGGTTGATGTAAAAGCTAGGAGATTAATAGACAAAGAAACTAATTTAAAGGCAATAGCCTCCGTTGTTTATTGTAAGGAACAGTCAGTTACAACCATCGAGAACGGTCATGATTTTGCAGAATTGTTAGCAAAATACCCAGAAATAACAAAACCATTGTCTTTTAGAGAAACGCCCCGCCACTCTGTGTTTCATCACATAGAAACAACGGGCCCACCACTACATGCCAGGGCACGCCCATTACCGCCAGATAAATATAGGAAAATTAAAGAAGAATTTCGGATTATGCAGGAAATGGGGATATGTAGGCCCTCCAAAAGTCCGTGGGCTAGTCCACTGCATATTGTTCCAAAGAAAAGTGGAGAGCTACGTCCTTGCGGGGATTATAGGAGGTTAAACGCGGTAACGAAACCGGACCGGTACCCAATACCCAGGCTTCATGATTTTACATATCTACTAGCCAACAAAAAGATATTTTCAAAAATAGACGTAAATAGGGCGTATCATTGTATAGCAATCAAGCCGGAAGACATAGAAAAAACGCCGATAATTACACCATTCGGACTATTTGAATTCCCCCGCATGACCTTCGGCCTGTGTAACGCAGCGCAATCATTTCAAAGGTTCATGGACCAGACGGTTTTAAAAGGTTTAGGTAACGTTTTTGGATACATCGATGACGTCATAATAGCCAGCGCCACGAGGGCGGAACACGAAGCCGATTTGGAAAAAGTATTCAAACGTTTCAATGACTACGGGGTGACTATTAACCAAGCTAAATGTAGTTTCGGACAAAAGAACGTAGAATTTTTGGGTTTCGAGGTATCCACGCAGGGCATCAGGCCACTAAAACAGAAAGTAGAGGCAATTTCGAAATATCCCAAGCCAAAAACGATAGAACAATTAAGGAGATTTCTAGGGATGGTAAATTTTTATAGGACACATATTCCAGGGGCAGTTAAATCGCAAATAATTTTAAATCAATATTTAAAAGGTGCCAAGAAAAGGGACAAATCACTCATACAATGGTCAACGGAAGCTGACGAGGCATTCTTGCAATGTAAAACATGCTTGCAGAATGCGGTCACGTTATCGCACCCATTGGCAAATACAACGCTAGCACTTATGACGGACGCGTCGGATACGTGTGTGGGCGCAGTTTTACAACAAAGTAGCAACGGTAAATGGACACCTATAGGTTATTTTTCTAAAGCAATGAATCAGACGGAACAAAAATACTCAACGTATGACAGAGAATTATTAGCGATATACTTAGCGATTCAATATTTCCAGAACCAAGTGGAAGGCAGGCAACTAATAGTTTACACAGACCATAAACCAATCACCTTCGCGTTTACAAAAAACAACACAGGTAAAGAAATACCTAGGCGAACACGGCAGTTAGCATACGTGAGCGAATTTACAACAGATATTAGACACGTCACCTGTTCAGAGAACCCAGTAGCAGACGCCTTATCGCGGGTAGAAACAGTGTATTGCCCGCAGGCAATCGATTACTCAGAATTAGCAGAAGCTCAAGCAAAAGAAAGTTACTTATTAAGCCAACCAAACAAGAGTAACGTCGTTATTAGGGAAATCGAGGTACCACAAACAGGCGGAAAAACGATTCTCTGTGAAATATCTACCAAAAACGCGAGGCCGTACCTACCAGAAAGCTTTAGAAGAAAGGCGTTCGATGCGACACACAACATAAGTCATCCAGGCATCCGAACCACTCGCAAGTTAATGCAGGACAAATTCTTTTGGCCAAACATGAATCGGGATATAGGGCAGTGGGCAAAAGCGTGTGTACATTGCCAAAGAAGTAAAGTCATTCGGCATACAAATTCAGAATTAGAGACATTTACCAAGTGCGATCGATTTGAGCACATTCATGTAGATATTGTAGGACCACTGACTACTACAGAAGAAGGGTTAAGGTATTTAATAACGGTAGTAGATAGGCGCACTCGATGGCCAGAGGCGTTTCCGATCAAGGATATCACGGCTGAAACGGTAGCTAAAATAGTTTACGAGGGGTGGATTGCACGTTTCGGCTGCCCGGTAAAAATGACGTGCGACCAGGGGAGACAGTTCGAGAGCGCATTGTTCATGTCACTATTAAAAATATTAGGTATACACAAAAACAGAACCACCCCGTATCATCCACAGTCCAATGGGGCAGTGGAAAGGTGGCATAGATCGCTAAAAGTAGCATTAACAGCAAGATTAAATGCGATTGCATCATCATGGGTGACCGAGTTACCAACAGTCATGCTAGGTCTTAGGTCAGCATATTACGTGCGGTGTTCCACAGGGGTCCGTTTTGGGTCCGCTCTTGTGGAACATAGGCTACGACTGGGCGTTGCGCTGTTTGCTATCCCCCGGGCAGGGCGTCATTTGCTACACCGACGACACTCTCGTCACGGCCCGGGGAGGGAACTACGAAGAAGCGGCACGCTCGGCTGTCGAGGGCGCGTCCCTCGTCGTGGGACGAATTGGGGCACTGGGCCTCAGGGTGGCACTCGAAAAGACGGAGGCCCTGGTATTTCATGCTCGCCGGCGCCGGCCACCGGCTGGTGCACACCTCACTATTGGTGGTGCAACAATAGCGGTGCGAGCAAGCATGAAATACTTGGGCCTGGTTTTGGACCGGAGGTGGAACTTCGGCGAGCACTTTGCTCAGCTTGCACCGAAGCTGATCGGCACGGCGTCCGCCCTCAGCCGGCTGTTGCCTAACCTGGGCGGACCGAACGTGGTTTGTCGACGGCTATACACGGGGGTGGTTCGCTCGATGGCGCTCTACGGGGCCCCGGTGTGGGCTGAGTCCCTGTCTGCTCAGAACAAGGCTCTACTGCGCAGGCCACAGAGAGTCATGGCAGTCAGGGTCATACGCGGATACCGCACAATATCAGCGGAAGCGGCGTGCGCCCTCGCGGGTACACCCCCGTGGGATCTGGAGGCGCAGGTGCTCGCCGTGGTCTACCGACGTGGCGCAGACCTGCAGGCGGAGAGTGGCAGACGCCCGCCGCCTGAAGTGGTCACGAGATGGCGTAGGGAGGCTAAAACCCATACTCTGGACGAGTGGAGGGTGAGGCTGGAGACGCCCAGTGCTGGTCACTGGACCGTGGGGGCCATCCAGCCAATACTGGAAGAGTGGACACGGAGGCGACACGGGACGTTGTCCTTCCGTCTGGTACAGGTGTTGTCAGGGCACGGCTGCTTTGGCAAATACCTGCACAAAGTGGCTAGACGGGAGGTGACTCCCGTGTGTCACCAGTGCGGCTGCAGCGAGGACACGCCGCTTCACACCCTCGAGCATTGTCCTGCTTGGGTGGTGCAGCGCCGTGCTCTTGCAGCAGCAATAGGGGTAGACCTCTCTTTGCCAGCCGTAGTCAAGGCCATGGTTGACAGTGACGGGGCATGGGAGGCGGTGGCGTCATTCTGCGAGGACGTTATCTCGCAGAAGGAGGCGGCGGAGCGAGTCAGGGAGGAAGACTCCCTGGCTGACGCGATTCGTCGCAGGAGAACAGGGCGGCGGAGGAGGCGCCATGGCGATCTGATGCCGCCCTAGGAGGTGCCACCGGGCGATAGATCGGGGAGTCTATCGTCGTCGCATTGCACGGCCCTCATGAGTGGTGGCGATGTCTCAGGTGAGCCCGGACATCGCCAAAGGAGTTTGGTGCCCGGAGGCGGGCTGCGCTGGATGGGTCGCGAACGTCATGCGTAGCAGTTCTCGCGGCTCATCCACCAAGGCGATAGTAGGCTCACGGCGGTGTTTTTTAGTGGGTGCAAGCCCCACATAACCAAACCGTCGCCCCGGACGGCGCGGTATGCGTTAGGCATTTTTCTCCGCTTAATAAAAAAAAAAAAAAAAAAGGTCTTAGGTCAGCAATACGTTCGGACAATGGTATAAGCGCGGCGGAAATGGTGTATGGTCAAACAATAAGGATGCCAGCGGATTTCTATGTAGAACATAATAAAGGGAGTTACACGTCCAATTACGAATGCGTCAACAGGATACGTCAAGCGATTAACGATATAAAGCCAGTTCCAATAGGGTATAAAAATACGAAAAGTCTGTTTGTGCACCCCGACCTAGCGACAGCGGAGTTTGTATTTATCAGAAATGACACAGTGAGGAAACCATTACAACCGAATTATGACGGTCCGTTTCGAGTTATTCAAAAGAAAGAGAAAGTATATACGGTACAGTTGCCAAATAGACAGACCAAAATCTCAATAGACAGACTAAAACCCGCTTATTTAATGAATCAAGAGGTAAATGAAAAAGCGAGTAATAAAAATAACGAAATCGCTCGCAGCGCGTCACCTGTACCACACATTACTCGGGCTGGTCGAGTCAGCAAAAAACCCGTACGATTTATGTAGGCATACAGGCATTAACAGTAAAGTACTATTCGATAATACGGCAGTACGCATTAAAGAAGTTAAGTAAATAAAAGCAACAATGGGTAACACTCAGAACCCTAGCAGCCCTCATGAACAAATAGTCATGACACAGGCAAAGATAATCACGAACCAATCAGAAGTGACTGACAAGTTAGATAAATTTGGACTTATAGTGCTGGGAATTTTGGGAGTAATAATGATATTTATGGAGTATAAATATCATTATTACTCCCAAAATTCATAGTATTAACCAAGTGCAAAACGGGTACGAAGGATTGGTTACACAAGCAAGTTTCGCGCAACGTTGAGCGTAACATACAGGAACAACGGCGAATGGGTACGCCGCAAGTGATCATCGAATAAGTAAACAGAAACTGAAGAACAATACACCAAAAGACCATTGATCGTTGTGTAAATAATGAATTGCTCTAATAGCATTTTTACAGCAACCATAATACCATGATGACGTTCTAAGACAGAAGCTCATTTGTAAGTAACATGTAATTGTATTGTATTGCACCAAGGCATTGTAATGTATTGTATTACAGTTAGACAAATGTTGTAAGACACATAGGTATCTATTTAGGCATATAAGATACAAGATAATGATTGTCCATCTTTAGGTTAAAAATAACATGATCAATTAAAAAATTGTATAGAGATAGAATTAAGAGAAAAATGTTTCAGAACGCAAGAAATAAAACAATGGTTTGTGTAAAATACTATAATAATGAAAAATCAAAACATAGATAAGCTTTATGTATAACAAAAAAAAAAAAAATTAACATGCGTAGTACAAACGTAGCATTCACGTAGTTAATTTAGTAAATAAGTTTAAGTTATAAAATAGTTTTATTTTTTAAATAAACATTTTTTTTAAACGGGGGGGAATGATGTAAGGGGCTGACGCATGCATTATTGTAATAGTTCGACGCGAGGCTTGGCGACTGGGACAGTTAGCCTCACGCCTCGGACTAAGTAGGTCGCTGTACCAAATTATCTAATAAAACTCTTCGCGTGTTTGTGAAGTTAATCCGTGTTGTCATTTATACCCACCACCGAAAAGAGGGTGCAGGCTAAACTCACAGTCTGATGTTTGGTATATCATGTGCACCCGAACATTTTCAGAAAATCATGGAAAGGATGCTTCTGCCTTGTAAGGGCGTCGTTAATTTCATAGACGATGTAGTTGTGTTTGGTAGCAACGTAAATGAACATAACGACAGACAGACAGCATGTGTTACAAGTTTTGAAAGATAATAATTTGGTCCTTAATGATAAAAAATGTATTTTTAACACGTCAAAAATAGATTTCCTGGGTCATGAATTATCTCCACAAGGCATTAGGCCCCTTGATAAGTACATTAAAACTATAAAATCATTCAGAGAACCTAAAACAGTCGAAGAAGTCCAAAGTTTTTTAGGACTTGTCAATTATATTGGAAAATGGATCCCAAGGTTGGCCACCATGACCGATCCAATTCGAGAAATTTTAAGACACAAACTCTCTAAAAACGCCGACATAGCTGAATATTGGAAAGATCAACAATCTGCTGCTTTTGAGGAGTTAAAAGGAAGTTTAAGTGCCGTTCCCACCTTAGGTTTTTATGATCCGCACGATAGGACACAAGTCATGGCAGATGCTAGTCCTGTAGGGTTAGGTGCAGTCCTAGTTCAGATTGACATACAAGGACCGCGGATTATTGCTTTTGGTCATAAAAGTTTATCTGACGTAGAAAAACGATATTGCCAAACCGAAAAGGAGGCACTTGCCTTGGTCTGGACCGTCGAACATTTTAATATGTATTTATATGGGTTAAAAGAATTTGAGCTGATCACTGATCATAAACCTCTCGAGGTAATATTCGGGCCGCGATCAAAACCTTGTGCACGAATGGAACGATGGGTGTTACGGTTACAGGCTTACAATTACAAAGTTGTTTATTGTCCTGGAAAAAACAATATAGCTGATTCCTTGTCCCGATTATGCCGAAATCATAATTCACATTCACATGATAACGAGCATCACATTAATAAAATCGTAGAGTTTGCTAGACCAATGGCTGTACCCATGGAAGATATCACTAATAAATCTAAAAGTGATGAAGATATTCAATTTGTAAAATTAGCTCTCTCTGGAAATAATTGGGACCCTAAAATCAATAGCTATAAGCTCTTTGAACATGAACTTTGGATGCACGGCGATATTTTACTACGTTGTAACAAAATTATCATTCCCACGGAGTTACGTAAACAAGTGCTCGCATCGGCACACGAAGGACATCCAGGTATCGTGGCCATGAAAAGTAGATTGCGTACTAAAGTTTGGTGGCCTAAAATAGATAAAGACGCGGAAAACATGGTTAAAAGTTGTAAAAGTTGCACTCTAGTATCAGGACCAAGCCTCCCTGTGCCTATGAAAAGACGCGAACTACCTATGCAACCATGGACTGATATAGCTATAGACTTTTTAGGCCCACTGCCAAGTGGACACAACTTATTAGTAGTCATTGATTATTATAGTCGCTATAAAGAAATTAAGGTTATGAACATCTAATGACACCATTAATGTTTTAAAAGAAATATTTTCCAGACTAGGTATTCCAGTCAGTATAACATCGGATAATGGACGCCAATTTATTAGCGAGGAATTCAAATCCTTTTGTTCAGAATTTGGCATCAGGCTTTACAATTCTATACCATATCGGCCACAACAAAACGGAGAGGTCGAAAGACAAAACCGCGACATCCTTAAGCGTTTGAAAATTAGCCAATGCCAAAAGTCTGATTGGGAGGATGATCTCCTTCGCTATCTCATGATGTACAATAGCACTCCCCATAGTACAACTGGAAAGACACCCTCAGAATTATTTTTTAATAGACAATTTAGGGACAAAATCCCTTCCGCTGTAGATGTCGAAAACTGACGTATGGACCTAGAAGTATATGATAGAGATAGAATTATAAAAGAAAAAGGAAAGTTGATTGACGATAGGAAAAGGAAAGTTGTAGACAATGAAATTAATATAGGAGAAAAGGTTTATGTTAAAAATATGATAAAAGAAAATAAATTGACACCTGATTTCAACCCTACTTCACACACAGTAATGAGTGCTAAAGGAGGTGATATAAATATAAAAAATGATGAAACATGTCAAAACATAAGAAGAAACATAGTCCACCTCAAGAAAATAGAGGGACAATGGAGGATTCACAATGAGAACGGAAAAAATTACGATGGTGATGCTGAAATAGACACGGATGATTAAATTGGTATTTTAATAAATTATTGAGAGTATTAAGATTATTATGAAAACTAGGATATCAGATTTAAATGATTCAAAATCAAAATGATTGAAATACTAGAATTATATAAAATCACGTGTACCTAAAGTGTAACTATTAACCAAGATCAAATTCAGAGTAGTTAATGTGTTTAATTTAAAAATTTATTGAAAGGGAGAGATGTGATGTACTGTAAAGTAATTAAATAAATATGTGCTTCTGCGACCCGCCCGCTCGGCATTGCACTTACAGAAATCGAGGCGAGCGGGCGTGTCGCACAGACTCTAATAGAAATATAACTGTGTTTCATTACACCACCCAAGAGATAAAGTGAGACATAACAGTATTATTTTACTATTCCAATAATAAAGTCAAAACCACATGGAAAATTATTAACGACGAAACGGGTAAGTCGATTAAACAAGATAAACAACTTGAGATTATGGTTGACAACAAATTAGTTAATAAAACAGCTGATGTAGCTGAGGCATTTAATGAGTTTTTTGCAAACATACCTATAACTACGACTCGCTCCTTAAATTCATCCCCGTCTAAAGCCGAAAAACTTTTGCATAGTAGTGTGTCTAAAAGTAGTCGCTTATTTAGCTTCGAACATGTAACGCCTGGTGATGTAGTTAATGTTTTTAACACACTCAAATCCAAAAACACTGGTGATTACTGGGGCATCTCCATTAAACTATTAAGTAATATAATAGACATCGTAGCCCCCTATCTAGCTGTTACTTTTAATAAATGTATTGATTTAGGAACTTTTCCTGACCTCATGAAGAGTAGTAAAGTCATACCATTATTTAAATCAGGTAATAAAAATGACGTTGGCAATTTCAGGCCTATCTCTATCTTACCTGCCTTTAGCAAAATATTTGAAAAGTTAATACTCAAGCAGTTGCTAAGACATTTTAATTTAAATAGCCTCCTCCATAATGAACAATATGGCTTTACAAAAGGTCGTTCGACTACAGATGCAGGTGTTGCTTTGCTGAAACACATATTTAACGCATGGGAGAACTCGCAAAATGCTATTGGGGTTTTCTGTGATCTCTCCAAAGCCTTTGATTGCGTGCATCATGACACGCTTTTGCGTAAACTACGTCATTACGGTGTGCAAAACGAAGCTCGAACGTTATAAATTCTTATTTACATAATAGGTTTCAATGTGTAGACGTTAATGGTGTGAAATCTTCTGGGCTACCAGTTCAGTTAGGTGTAACAAGGCACACAAGGCTCAATACTGGGTCCGTTCTTGTTCTTAGTGTATATCAATGACTTACCATTCTATTTAAAGGGTATCTGCGAAGTTGTACTGTTTGCAGATGATACTTCTCTTATTTTTAAAGTAGACAGGAATAGACAAGATTTTGACGACGTAAATAGTGCACTCTCAATGGTTACAGATTGGTTTACGACAAACAATCTAGTTCTTAATGCCAAGAAAACGAAATGTGTAAAGTTCGCATTACCGAATGTAAGACATCTAGGGCCCAACATCGTCTTAGATAAAGAGGTGCTTGAAACAGTAAACTCGGCAGTTTTTCTGGGCATAACAGTAGATGCCAAACTTCAGTGGGGCCCACATATATCGAGCCTAGCGGGGAGGCTCAGTTCGGCAGCCTACGCCGTCAGGAAAGTAAGACAATACACTGACGATGATACAGCTCGGTTAGTGTATTTTAGTTATTTTCATAGCGTTATGTCCTACGGTATTCTGCTGTGGGGCAAAGCTGCTGATATTCAAAATATATTTGTCCTTCAAAAACGAGCGGTTCGAGCAATTTACCAGCTAGGTGCCAGAGTTTCTGTGAGAGATTTTTTTAAAGATATTGGTATTCTAACGGTGGCATCACAATTCATCTTCGCTAACATCATATATACCGGGTGTAATTTTAATCACCGTTTTCCTCTTAAGGGGTCATTCTACTCATCATTATGAACAACTTTTACTATGGGACCAAACCTGAAATCGTGAAAATAAAATCAGATGTTCCATACATTTTGACGAGTTATGCGAACATAAATGTAGGGAACAGCTGATTTTTTTTTCACGAAATCAGGTTTGGTCCCATAGTAAAAGTTGTTTATAATGATGAGTACAATGATCCCTTAAGAGGAAAACGGTGATTAAAATTACACCCTGTATTAGGCAAAGTATACACTTATACACTAAAAACAGTGATATTCATAATGTTAACACCAGAAATAAAGACAAATTAAGAGCTCCATTTCACCGGCTTCATAAGGTGCATAACTCATTTGCTGGGCTTGGTATAACCTTGTATAACAAGCTACCCTCTTCTTTGTTAGATTTGCCTTTTAATGCGTTTAAAGCTAAAGTAAAATCCAACCTTTGTTCAAAGGCATACTATTCTATCAACGACTACTTAAATGATAAGAATAGTAGATGGTCGCTGTGATTAACTCAAGACCATGTTTATGTTCTTTCTCCATAATTAGTTTACCTACTGACAGGTATATGAGTATGACGGCACAGGATCAGACATAAACAATTTTTACACGAAACTACCCTCAGTTTCAAGACAATTTTATTAATTTTAACACCTTACAAAATAGCCAAGCCACCCAGTAATACAGTAACAGCTTAGTTTACACAAAAGAGCAACAATGTACAGAGAGGCAGAGTAACAATAATTTAGAGCAATACAATGTACATAAAGGCAGAGTAAGACAATTAGAGCAATACAACCTGTGCACCGGGCGACGCCTGAAGTCAGAATGCCTTTTCGCTCGGGATGTCGCTACACCCCCGTCGGGGGGTGCGGCCGGCGGGATCGGAGCGTAGCTCCTCGCCCGCGGAAGCGATACTGTGGCCCGCTACAGCGGACCCCTCACTATGTTTGCCTAGTGGCGGCAGTGGAATTGGGCGCGTGTTATCGCGCCCGTTTGTGTAGCTGCATATGTAGCTTCGTAAGCGCGTCGCGACGCCTATAGTGGTGTCGCTTTCTTCACGGCACCTCGGCGGTCTGTCCCTACCAGGTGAGACCCCCAGTTACCTGGGGGAGGCCCAGCGAGGATAACCAGCATCGTGGGTGCCGACTCGGCGCGCCTACGGGCATATGTAGTCTTCCCTCGCCCCGCTTACAGAGCTAGCCGTTTACGGATTGAGGAAGAGACTGTCATGAGTGTGTGAGCGGCTTGTTATGTAGTGTACCGCCGCTCAGTGTCCGTGTGAGCCGCTAGCACGCCCGCGCCGCGGCGTCACACTTGATTATAGATGCTTGTATAGATTGTCTGTGTTGTGTTACGTAGCATGCCTATATTAACTTAGAACACGCCGCGCAACAGATGTGTGTGTACAGTAACGGTCATAAGTGGAGTAGCAATTTCACAAAACAATAGATTGACGCTTCGGTTACGCTTCGGTAACTTACGACCTTCTTATAATAAGTCATAGACACACACACACTCTCATTAGTTTAACAATTATAGTATTTCATAAATTCAACTCATAACGCATAGGTCATGATAGCCTAGTGGTTACCGTATTTGGGTTGATGCGTTCATGCGTAGAGAGTCGTGGGTTCAAATCTCACGCGCGGTGATAGTTTTTTAATGTTTTAAAAATCACTCGAATAATCACGCTATTGACTATATCCTTGTTATTTTCGTCGTGTTAACTAAACTCGCCAATACCCACGAAAACCTAAATAAAGTTAAATGATAATTAAGGTAGACAAACACAGTTAACTTACGACTCATTCACCGCGAATAAATAAAACGATGTTTGTTATTGTGGGTTAGTGACGTGTGTTCAATATTAGCGGTGTCTAAAGTTCATTTTGAAATGCAAGCAAAGAATATAGAAATGAAAGCGAATATTATTGCGCTGCGTAAAAGCGGACTTAATATTTATCACAAATATCTGATAAAACCGGACTGAGTGTGAGTAATATGTTTAATTATTTTATCAAACATTTATCTAATTAAATTATAACTGCTGATCCTGGTAATTGTTTTTTGAAACGTTTTATTTTTACTTTATTAATATTATTTATTTATTGCATAATTTAAGTAAATGAAATTGTTTCTGATCTGATTTGGTTTTGTAGCTATAGCTAACTTTATAATAACTTACTTATTTATTTCAAAACATTTGTTAACTTTAACTGCTCGTCTAGTTACAACCACTGATCTTTAAATGTCTCATCTGTGGATAAAGTCTAAATAGAAGAAGAAATATATAATTTCAAAGTAAATTTATTTACTTAGATTTTTGAATGATGAATATGACGGCAGCCATACTATTTAGCAGCTGCGAGAGACGGCGACTAGATGGCGCTAGTGGAACGTGCACCGGACGCATCATTCACTCTATCTATCATTTGGCTTAAAGGACTTGAGTCCAAACCAGTAAAATATTGTGACGTTCCCCCGCCACTAGCGATCGCCTTTAAAAGGAGCTGCGCTGTGGAATCAGCACGCATTTCGAACGGATGCGTCTTGGTGCACGGACCACTGTCTCTCGACAGTCAGTACTGCCCGCTTATTGGACGTGGAACATTGTCTTTGACAATTAGTACTGTCCTTGTTGCGGTGGGTGCATGGACCACTGTCTCCGACAGTCAGTACTGCCCTAAGTGACCGCCCTCACTGCCATTATTAGTTATTTAAATAAGTGTGATTTCATTGCTGTATTTTCTAGATTCCAGATATTTAATTATAATAAATTTGTGTATTGCCATACCTGAGTTTTACTTCTGATGTCTGGGCCAAACCCGACATCAGAAGTGGGATCGGATTATCCGCCCACCTCTGGCACTTCATCATCACAAAATATGCAGGAAAATATTCCGTTACCCTCAAATAGTTTAGAAGCATTTCTTACAAAATTAACTGATGCTCTACTACCCCGGTCCAATGCACCACCACAACATTTCACAGCATTGGTACCGTTTGATCCTGACGACCCCAATTCAGACATAGGGGGCTGGTGTCGGCTATCAGAGACCATAATTAAAAGCAAAAATTTGAAAGGTGTCGATTTAATTATGACGCTGACTCATTGTCTTCGAGGCCGCGCAGCCACATTACTAACCAAGATACCTCCCAGTCAATATCAATGGGAAGATATACAGGAGACTTTGAAAGCTCAGTTCTCGAGCCCTATGCTTATTCAGGATCACTTTGACAGCATCCTAAAATTTCAAATTATTTCTAATGAGACCCCCACTCAGGCATGTTTACGTCTTTGGCAATTGATTGAAAATATCCCGGACACAAAATTAACTGAAAAGGTTGTGACGGGCTTCGCCATTTCCATATTATCTCATTGTGATGTTCAAATACGTCGTGAATTAAACTCGACTATGGTAAATGACAAATCCCAGCTATTTCGAGTATTGCGAGGCATATCCTTGAAAAGAAAGTCGGAATTGCCTGAGTCAAACGATTCTGATATCAAACGCCCTCGTGCTACGTTTGGCTATCGTGGCAACTGCAACATATGTAACAGGCCTGGGCATCGTGCGGCTGATTGTCGTGAAAGAAACAAGCCATTTAATCGCTCTATAATTATGATTGCCTGCGCGACGCTATTTTATTAGGTAGATATACTTGAGCGCGATATTCTTGTTGAAATCTCGGAGAGTGGTTTAACATTCAAGCGGTGTAGGGAGTCTAATATGTGTACCAAAACCAAACCTATTTTTGACATTGATTCAATTAACACTGACTTGACAGGATCTGACAGAGTAAAACTTTTTAACATTTTAACACAATATGCAGATAATTTTATTGAAAGTTTTCCTACAACTAGAATTAAAACAGGACAGATGAAAATTGATTTAATTGATCCTCATAAAGTAGTACATAGGAGACCGTATAGGTTATCCCCTCAGGAATCTAAGATAGTTGATGAAAAAATTGAGCAATTGTTGACGGCAAATATTATTAGGGAAAGTTCATCCCCATTTGCAAGCCCTATCATTCTTGTAGAGAAAAAGGACGGTAGTAAACGCATGTGTGTTGACTATAGGGAATTGAATAGTAATACTCAACCGAATCATTATCCTTTACCTTTGATTAGTGAACAAATTGATAAACTTAATGGTGCTCATTATTTCAGTAGTATTGATATGGCCTCTGGGTTCCACCAACTGCCTGTACATGAAAGTTCCATAGAATTAACTGCATTTGTAACCCCAAAGGGGCAGTTTGAATATTTAGCTATGCCTTTTGGGTTACGCAATGCCCCTTCAATTTTTCAAAAGGCTATTAATACTGCTTTAAAACCCATGAATGATGAAAAGATTTTAGTTTTCATGGATGATGTACTTTCAATTTCAAAAGATATTGATAGACAAATTACTTAAAACACTGTCCAATGCAGGGTTCTCGTTTAATTTAAAGAAGTGTTCGTTTCTGAAAGTCCAAACTGAGTATCTTGGGTATATAGTTTCAGCTGGGGAGATTAGACCAAATCAAAAAAAAATACAAGCCTTAGTTAATGTCCCAACTCCAAAAACCGTCACTCAAGTTAGACAGCTCATAGGGCTAGCAACATATTTTAGACAGTTTATTCCTAACTTTTCCCAAATAATTCGGCCTTTGTATCCCTTAACAAAAGGAAAAGGCAATGTTAAGTGGACACCAGAGCATGACCAAATACACACAAAAATTATCCACATTTTAACGTCCGAACCAGTTTTAAAAGTTTTTGACCCTTCCTTGCCCATTGAACTCCATACCGATGCAAGTAGTGACGGATATGGTGCAATTCTTATCCAAAAATATAATGATAACCCTCGTGTAGTAGCGTATTTTAGTAGAAAGACCATAGATGCAGAGACTCGATATCACTCTTACGAGTTAGAGACCCTTGCGGTAGTAAAAGCAATCGAACATTTTCGTCATTATTTGCATGGACGAAAATTCACTGTATTTACCGATTGTAACTCCCTTAAGGCTTCTCACTCAAAACGTGATTTGACTCCAAGGGTTCACCGTTGGTGGGCTATATTGCAGGCTTACGATTTTGATATCGTGTACAAAGAAGGTCGAAAAATGGCTCATGCAGATTTCTTGTCTCGCAATTTGTCAAACACAAGTTATTCTGAACCCCGTAAAGTAAATTTCCTTGAATTAGATAAAGGTTGGTTAATTGTAGAACAAGAACGCGACTCGGAACTTTCTGAAATAATATCAAAATTACGTAATAATCAATTACCCGAAGAGATATCACATACTTATGATTTAAGACAAGGAATATTGTATAGAAAAATAGAACGTAGAGGAGTTTCGAGTTGGCTACCTATCGTACCTCGTTCTTTGGTTTGGTCCCTAATTAGCCATGTTCATAATGAAATAAAACATTTAGGTTTTGACAAGACTTTAGAAAAACTTTACGAATTTTATTGGTTTCCCAACATGGCTAAATTTGTAAAAAAGTTTATTAATTGCTGTGTAGTATGTAAAACTTCCAAAGGCCCTTCAGGAGCGCAGCAAATGCAGTTGCATTCAATTCCAAAACATCCAGTCCCTTGGCACACAATTCATTTGGATCTAACTGGAAAACTTTCAGGAAAAAGTGATAGAAAAGAATATTGCTCAGTTTTAATAGACGCCTTTACAAAATTTGTACTCCTTGAATATACTCCGGCCTTAAGTTCTTCATACGCTGTAAGAGCGATTAAAAATGCTGTAAACTTATTTGGTGCCCCAAAGCGCATTATCGCAGATAGAGGACGTTGTTATGACTGTAGTGAGTTTAAAAACTTTTGTAATGATAATAAAATAGAGCTCCATTTAATTGCAACCGGTTCAAGTAGAGCCAACGGTCAGGTTGAGAGGGTCATGCAAACTTTAAAGAATATTCTTACTGTTATAGAATGTAATTCTAATAATGCCTGGAAGGATGAACTAGGAGAGATTCAACTTGCTCTTAATAGTACACGTTCCAGGACCACAGGTTTTACGCCTATGGAACTGATGTTTGGCATTCAAGGTTACTCACTTAATCTAGCTAAAATAGCTCCTAGTTCTTCTGAACCAACTGTAATTAATGTTGAAACGGCTCGTTCATCTGCATCAGAAAATATTGAAACAGTGGCTAACGCTGACACTATACGTTTTAATAAGGGAAAAGCCCGGATTAAACCTTTTGCAGTAGGACAATTTGTTTTTGTAAAATGCGAAGAAAGGCATCAAACTAAGTTGGATAAAAAAATTAAGGGACCTTATAAAATAGTCACTGTATTAGATAATGACCGTTATGAACTTAGACATATTAACGGTTCTAACAGAATTTATAAATTTGCTCATGAAAATTTAAGGGAAGTACCTAAAGGGCAAGAAGGTTATTTAGAAATTTACGAAAATTATAGTGATGATGATAATAATGATGAGCGAACCGTGACGGCAGAAGATGAGTTCAGTATGTCTACTGTACCAGTAAATGATAATAGGACCTTAGATTCAGAGGAAACTTGTACTGTAAGCTCTCGTACATTGACTGCAGATGATTCAGAGGAAACAATTTCTGTGAGCTCTCGCACCTTAAGCGCAAATGATTTAAATGACTCTGAAGAAACTTTATCTGTAAGCTCTCGAACATTAAGTGTAGATAATTCCGAAGCTATAATAGAATCTTTGGAATGATCAACTAGTATGGTCTCTTCTACTTTTGTGGGAGATGATAATCTATGCAAATAAAATATTAAGATCACTCCTTCTGTTATTGGTGATGATCTGTGATGCGCTGCAGGAATCTCACCTGCTTTAGTGGGTGACGATTTAGACCAGCATGTTTGCACTGTAGGGTTTTTGTTTTTTAACAAGATCTCTCCTGCTGTTGTGGGTGATGATCTGTGATGCGCTGCAGGAATCTCACCTGCTTTAGTGGGTGACGATTTAGACCAGCATGTTTGAGCTGTAGGGGTTTTTCTATTGTAAAGAAATACCTAGACCAGTGATATTTGCTATTTTGATAGATTACGATGTGAATTAATGAGTCTTTTCTCTTTATTAGATGAATGAATGCACTCGAGGACGAGTGATTTATCAGAATGGCCGTGACGGCAGCCATACTATTTAGCAGCTGCGAGAGACGGCGACTAGATGGCGCTAGTGGAACGTGCACCGGACGCATCATTCACTCTATCTATCATTTGGCTTAAAGGACTTGAGTCCAAACCAGTAAAATATTGTGACGTTCCCCCGCCACTAGCGATCGCCTTTAAAAGGAGCTGCGCTGTGGAATCAGCACGGGATTGGCTCGTGGCCGTCCACTGAGCACCTAGTTTTCGCGAGTGCGTAGTTAGTCGACATATCGTGGAACTTTCCGGTTGTCAACAACCTACGTCACATCGCGTGACTAGGGCTCGGTGTTTTTCCGTGCGGACCGAACATCAGTGTTTTTCCTGTGTTGATGTGAGTAACTTTTATAGTGCTGGTGTGAACACAGGGAAAGCCGACCGTGCAGCTCGGTGAGCAATCACCGTAGCGGTCGCGGGAGGCCACGCCCCTTAGGATGCCGAAGCCCGGCAAGCGCGGTTCTGCGGGCCGCGATGCCGGGCCCCAAGGGAAGGCCCGCCCAGTGTTGGACCGGGCGACGTCGATGCCGAACATCGGTGACGTGTCGCCCGGTGCGCCGCTGGCCGGTCCAGCCAAGTCCAAGGTAAGTGGTGAACCACTTACCTTACTCCAACAAGGAGCCAGCACCGCTGCGGCTTCCAGCCCGCCGACGACACTGGCGCCTGCGCGTGTTGCGCCAGCGCCGTCGTCGAGTCGGCAGCACGCGGTGCCCATACGCCCTGCGGCTTTTCGTCCCGTGCCTATACAGGCGCCGGGGCCTGCGCCTAAATCAGGCCGAGCGCCGCACGCGCGCGCCGCCGCGCCGCCGGTGCGCCACGTTGCGCCCGCGCGCGCGGCCGCGCCCATCGCGCGTGCCGCCGCCCCTCATGCGCATCCCGCGCCACCCGCGCACCCCCCCGTGCCAACCGTGCGTACACGCACCCCCCCTACCCGTACCGCCGCCCCTCAGCCGCGGTTCGTGTCGCCGCCCGCATCTGCGCCCGCGCAGAGTGCGAAGTCGCCGCAAGCTGGGCCAGCTTCGCGCACCGCCACCCCCGGTCCCCGCCGCTTGCTGGCGGGACCGGCGAGGGTTGAGCAGGAGCGGCCTGATAGTGCCGGTACGTATAGACGGCCGGTACAAGTGACGCCAAGGGTGCCCGCTTCACCGGCACCCCCTCGTGCATCCGCCTACGACTCGCCAGCGGCGCTCTCAACGTGCTCGTCGCAAGCCGGCTCGAGCATGTCGATCGCATCCGCTAGGTCGGGGTCGGCCGCGTCCGGTCGCGATGACGTGTCTCCGGACACGACCCCGCGATCCGGTCCGCGGCCCAACGTGGGAGGACCAGTAGCTGCGGCCTTTTCGCCGACGTCGCCCTCTGAGTCGCTGGACTTTGATTTCGAGTTTGAGCTCGAGGCCAGACCCCAGCGACGCAGGAGGAGCTCCGGCGAGACCGCGTCGGAGGCAGCGAAGAGGCACTGCCTCGACCCGCCGCGGCCACAGCCGCGGGGTCGGGGCACCCCCTCGCCGCCCACTTTTGCCGACGCGGCGCGCCGCACGCCGCCACCGTCACACGGACATACACAAGCGGGGGTAAGTTCGAGAAACATACCCCCCCCCAACCCTACCTCACCCCCTGCCGCCGCTTCCGGCGCCTCGTTGGCGTCGTCGCAAGCGAAGCAGGGGGGCGGGAACAGCAACGGGAAGAAGCCTCTCAAAAAATCGAGGTACCCGCCGCTCGTGGTTGAGAAGCTGCCGGACTGGGCCACCCATTTCAGGGCCATCAGTGCGAAGCTGGGCCGACCTCCTCACGCTCGTCCGTATGGGGGCGGAGTTCGCTTCGTCCCAGACAGCGAAGAGGAGTACAGGCTGGTACAGCGTTACCTGACTGGCCTTGAGAAGGATAGTGGAGTATCCTGGTTCGCGTACTCGCCACCAGCGGACCGCAACATGAAGGTAGCCATAAGGGGGCTGCCAGCTGATACAGCCCCCGAGGATATAAAGGAGGAGCTCATGACATTGGGGTACCAGCCGGAGTATGTGCGTCACATTAAGGGCGCACAAGGACGACCCGGCTGTATCTTCCATGCCATAATAAAGAGAACCCCCGATGTCAGGACCATCTTTGACACCGCGATATTTATGAATATGCGCGGTGTCAAGATCGAGGCTTGGCGCGGCAAACGCGGGCCCGCTCAGTGCCACCGGTGCCAGCGCTTTAGACATAGCTCGCACCAGTGCCACCGACCGCTCGCTTGCGTGCGGTGCGGAGGGGAGCACGCGGCACGAGACTGCCCACGCCCGCGGGAGGAGCCGGCCACATGCGCAAATTGCGGTGGCCCGCACCCCGCGAGCAATATCAAGTGCCCCGTGTTCCAGGATGAAATCCGGAACAAGAGAGCGGGGACTGTCGCCATCACGGCTAGAAACCGGACACAGGTGGCCGCAAACCGGCCACAAGATGTGCAGCTGGAGGCCTGTGGACCGACGCTGATGGCGCCGGCCAACGAGCCCACCACCAAGGAAGCCCAAGCCTCTTCCTCCGGACGGAGAAAGAGAAGACGCGGGGGGAAGGGGAGGAAGAAACCCACCCCACCCCCGGCGACCAAGGAGAATATCCCTGAGGCAGAGCCTGCCTCAAAACAAGCACAGGTTGTGAAAAGCACGCGACCTCCGAAAAGCGCCGGTACGGCGCAGCGGAGGGCTGCGGTGCCACACAGCATAGCGACGCAGCCGCGAGCTAGCGCCCCACAGATTACGAAGCGCAGTGTGGTATCCGCACTAAACTTCGCCCAAGATTCGCGCGTCAGCGCCACTGAGTCGCAGCGGCGGAATGCGGAAACGCATGAGTTCGCCGCACAAGCGAACCGTGGCAGCACCGGCGCGGATACCAATAAGAAGGAGATCACAGCCTGTGCCATACAGCTGCTGATGGACCTGATAAGGGCCGTCAGACAGGGTCAGGATGTGGAGACCGTCATCCTTGACGGTCTATCCATGCTACTAACATTGTACCATGGATAGAGCGCCAAGGTGAGAGACGCTGGAATGACCGCGGCCTTAGGGATAAGGTCGCCTCTCTCCGTCCAACCGGACGACGACACCGACGCCCTACATGACGTCACGGGTGAGGCGCACTCGGTTACACGCGCATCACTCGTAATAAAATGACTCTACAGATGTACACTCACATCTGTTGCGCGACGTGTTCTAGGTTAATATAGGCACGCCGCGCAACTAACACAGACAACCTATACTCCACATGCATTCACATCAGTGTGCAGCCGCGGCGCGGGTGCGCCTGCGGCACACGCTAACATTGAGCGGCGGTACTATACAGCACAAGCCGCTCTCACACTCATATCAGCCTCACTCTCAATCTGTAAACGGCTAGCTCTGTGAGCAGGGCGAGAGGAGGCTACATATGCCCGTAGGCGCGCCGAGTCGGCACCCACGATGCTGGTTATCCTCGCTGGGCCTCCCCCAGGTAACTGGGGGTCTCACCTGGTAGGGACAGACCGCCGAGGTGCCGTGAAGAAAGCGACACCACTATAGGCGTCGCGACGCGCTTACGAAGCTACGTATGCAACTACACAAACGGGCGCGATAACACGCGCCCAATTCTATTGCCGCCACGAGGCAAACAAAGTGAGGGGTCCGTTGTAGCGGGCCACAGTATGGCTTCCGCGGGCTAGGAGCTACGCTCCGGTCCCGCCGTCCGCACCCCCTTACGGGGGTGTAGTGACTTCCCGAGCGGTAATCAGCACGCATTTCGAACGGATGCGTCTTGGTGCACGGACCACTGTCTCTCGACAGTCAGTACTGCCCGGTTATTGGACGTGGAACATTGTCTTTGACAATTAGTACTGTCCTTGTTGCGGTGGGTGCATGGACGACTGTCTCCGACAGTCAGTACTGCCCTAAGTGACCGCCCTCACTGCCATTATTAGTTATTTAAATAAGTGTGATTTCATTGCTGTATTTTCTAGATTCCAGATATTTAATTATAATAAATTTGTGTATTGCCATACCTGAGTTTTACTTCTGATGTCTGGGCCAAACCCGACAAATATAATATTTTAATTATTTATGTGAAATTTCTATTGACAATAATTACTTATTAAACTTTTTGTTTTAGAGATAAAAGAGACGCATCGACAACACATGGTCAGCGAATACGGAACAAGTGGTTTCATACCAACAAGACGTTTGAAGAATTATTCAACACGTCTTTACGAACCGTGGGCCGCGCAGAAGGTTTGCATTACATGTTACCCACTGTGTTTACGTGCGTGAGTGGTTAAACACCCGGAGATAACAGTTATTTCACGGCCAGCACCTTCTCCTGACCTCCACCCTATAGAAAACCTATGGGGTTTGATGATACAGCGATGGGAAGCACGGAATGAGCGGTCTGATGAGCAGTTGAAGTTGCATTGTATGGAAATATGGGAAAATTTAAGGGGAACAGATACAGATAAATGCTTCAATATATGAATTAAAATTTTAAATAATTATAATTATATTATAAAATTTATATTATAATAAGTATATTATAATAATTATAATAAAATAATAATAATTATTATAATTATATTGTGTCATATCCGTAATAAGGATTATTTTGAGGACTAGTTTCAATCTTCTTTTCGTAATGAAAATGAACACTTAAGCTATAACCTCAATAAGTCCTATTAAATACGATTTGTTAACTATTCGTTACACGAACGTGAGGTCTCAAACTTACTCGTAGTAAAATAAAAGTAGTAATACTGAGTAATTTATTTGTATTGTGACAACGATTCCGCATTTGTTATATTTACGTGGGTAGATTTGCGTAGATTTGCGAGTTGGTTTGTTACATTACCCACACACAAAATTAATTAAAGGACATTATTATTTATTATTAAGATACAATATATTAAGCCTGATTGTCAAGGTTCACGGTACTTTATCTCAATAAATTGTTATTTATGGGAAAATAAACTGTTTTAATTCTAGAAGTTTATTTATTTAAACTTCATAAAATGATAACGAATAAACATTTTGTAATCACATATTAAACATTTTTATTCTTAACCCCTTATGTCAATAACAATATAAGTAATAATAAAATTAGTTATTAATTAATAATCTTGTTTATTAATTTATTGAATAATAAAAGAACAGATGAAGATGATTGTTTAAAAGAAAAATAAAAGTTTCGTTTCGTGATTTGAACCCAGACCTATGTGTTTCACCATACACTTCGATACGCTACCAGCTATCTGAACTTGGTACCAATATGTGAATTTTTAGCACTAGTATGAACCGACCAAGGTCACAAGTAATTACGTACTCTGCGAAAAAGTGACGGTATGCTTTTTGTTTCATTCAACGCCAGTGTGGGAGTTCTGAGGTGTATTCTGTGTTGATACATCACTTACACACACAGATATAGGTTCGGCCTGTCGCTCGTTCACAGCAATACAATCCTAAGCGTGATAATGCACTTAAGACCGCTTACTGTACATCTGTGGAGTCACTTTATACGAGTGAGCCGCGTGTAACCTGAGTGCAGCTCACTCGAGGCGTCATAATTTGGTTAGGAGTCATCATCGCTCGCAATCAGGTCGCGGGGCAGGGGGCGTCTCAAGCCGTCGGGGGGACGCGTGTGCCATGGCGCTATCTGTTTGACATGGGGCCAATCAGATGCGTCGGCACGCGCGAACATTCCCTTTGCGAGGCGCCGCACGAACTCATCCAGGCTCTCGATACCGAGGTCCCGCTGGATAACGTCGTTCCTCACGTAGCGAGGGGCGTTCACAATGGTCCCCAGCGCAGCACTTTGTTGCGCGCGGAGGAGTTTGCGGTTCGATTCGCTAGTGAAGACGAACCAAGCGGGGGCGGCGTATGTTAAGATCGGGCGCACGTACAACTTGTACACGCCTAGCTTAACATGCGCCGGGATTCGGGACCTGAGCACCGGGTAGAGTAGGGTGCGGGCGACCCTGCCCTTCGCGACTACATTGCTCACATGTTTTTTCATGGATCTGCCTATTCGCTTTTTTTTTTTTTGGAAATGGCATCTCGCAGATCAACCTAGAGAGGTTTTGTCTGCTTAACCGGACTATCCTGTGGCTACTTTTAGGGTTTTTAAATCTAAAAGCCTCCAGCCAGGGCGCAAAATATGCTACTAAACTAAGATGCGACGCTCGCTAAGGGCACCCCCTGTGGGGTACGGGCCTCGGCTTAGGGCGTCGCAATCGGCACAAGACAGCAAGTTCAGGGACAGGCTGGATCAAAATATCATCATTATTATTAATCGGGGAATTTAAAGCATCATCGGCGCGGGCTGGCATCCCATCGAGACCGGGGAGCAAGGGTCGGGGGGGGGGGTATTACATCGGGGTCGCGAGCGCGGAGGACCTCTGCGGCAAGGTCGGAATGACGGCGATCGTCTGTGTTTGTGTTTCTTTACTGTGCTGGTCTCCCTATTGCTCTCCTGGAGGAGGGTTATGAGATCGTCAGGGTCTGTGAGAATATGCCTTGGTCGGCGAACTTGACTAATGCGGGAGGGGACATAGTTGGCGGCCTCCACAACCAGAGGGTTGCGGTGTTTGGCGGCGGAATCGAAATAGCGCTTGGCGGCGCGTTTTATGAATTGGGCAATAGTGGGAATTCTCAGATCGAGGTGAAGGTTTTTATTCCTAACATAGAATGGGGCACCGGTAATCCTACGGAGGACTCGGTTTTGGAGGGCCTGCATCGTATGGATGTGATGGGGTTTCGCTTGACCGAATACAGAGCACGCATAGGTCATGATCGGGCGTATGCATGTTACGTAGAGACGTAACTTGCATCTGAGTGACATTTTACTTTTGGGATTCATAAGACAGAAGAGTCTACTTAGAGCGAAAGCGGCGCGCGAGCGCACCTGCTTTATGTGCTCTGAGAAGGATAGCTGTTGATCGAGGATCACGCCTAGATATTTAGCTTGCTTACCCCAAGGGATAGGCTTGCCGAACATGGTGATCGGTCGATATTGAGAGAGGTGAGCTTTTGAGCTGTGGCGTCTGCGTCTCAAAAAGAGAACGGCCTGGCTCTTGTCGGGGTTTACTTCGATACGCCACTTCCTAAACCAGGCGGCAAGTTTGTCGACTGCTTTTTGGAGGTGGCGGGAGATCGCGTCTATAGATTGCCCTTTGGAATAGATTGCCGTGTCGTCTGCGAACAGAGCTAACTCGGTAAACCTGCTCCTCGGAATGTCTCCGGTGAACAAGGTGAAAATGAGGGGAGCGAGCACTGAGCCTTGAGGGACACCAGCGCGTATGGGTCGGGGTGAGGATAGAGCCCCTTCTATGCGATAGCGGAATGTGCGATTCGACAAAAAGTCTCGTAAGATGAGCACGAGACGGTCTGGCACACCGATTTTGTAAAGCTTATATAATAAGCCGTTGTGCCAGACTTTGTCGAACGCTTTCGCAATATCGAAAAACACCGCACCGGTCATAGTGCCGCGCTGGAAACCAGCGCCTATGCACTCGACGATGCGATGCACCTGATGTACGCTAGAGTGCTGAGTCCGAAAGCCGAACTGTTCGTTTGGGATGAGGCCCTTGGGCTCGGCGTAGTCTCTGAGATGCTTATAAATAAGCCTCTCATAGATTTTGCCGAGTACCTTGAGCAAACTGATGGGACGGTAACTAGTGGGCTCGCTCCTAGGCTTGCCGGGCTTGGGAATACCGATAACGGTGGCCTCTTTCCATGCTTGTGGGAAGATATTATTGCTTAGGGCTCCTTTGAAGGTGGTAGTCAAAAGCATGATCAATTGAGCGGGAAATAGCTGGATCACCCTATTGGTGATACCATCTGAACCGGGGGCTTTGCGGGCTTTTAGACCTTTGACTATATCGTGCACTTCGTCTGGAGTGACGGGAGGCAGAGGATTGTCAGGGTCTTCTACGGGAGGGAGATTGACTCTACGTTCGACTTCCGTATCGACCTCAGAGAGGTGATCCGCGTCTACAAGTAGGGAGCTGGGTGAGCATTGAGCCTCTAGGCTGTCGGCAAGGCATTCGGCCTTGTCGACGTCGTCGAATGCTATCGTCTTGTCAGGACGGACTAGGGGAGGCATGGAGGCGGACTGTTGGGACCTAAGCTTCCTCTGAAGCTCCCAGAAAGCCAGATGGTTGGGCTCGAGCTCGCTCAGCATCTTATCCCAGCCCGCGTCCCGCAGCTCTTGCACACGGTTCCTCACAGATCTCTGTAAGTAGCGCATGAAGGCTTTGTTAGCGGAGCAGGGAAAGTTACTGTACGCACGGACAGCCGCATTCTTCTCGGTCAACAGATCACGTACATCGTCAGGCAACTTGAAGCGTCGGTCTTCCGACGCTGGAAGTTCCCTTGAACAATCGTTCACGACGGATTGTACGTGATCAGTGAGCGAGTCGATCGCGGCTGTCGTGTCAGCTATAGAGTCAAACTGGTCAGGGATAGAGTCTAGAAGAGTGTTGGACGTGTCTGATTTCAGCTTATCGCTTACTTTCTTCCAGTCCGTTACTCTGACGGTGGGCGGGGGATTATCGGGATCGGGGAGACCTATGCGTGGTGCGAGTCTGATAACAACCGGGCGGTGGTCAGAGTTAAGCTCGTCTACCGCTTCTATTGAGTCTAACCGTAAGTGGACGTTCTTAAGGACCGCCACGTCTAGTACGTCGGCAGTATGATTAGGGTCATGGGGAAAGTGAGTGGGGGTCATCGGGGCGATGACGTCAAAGGTCATGGAGGTTGAGAGGTCATACAGGAGCCGGCCCCTGCTAGACATTCTGGTACTATTCCAGTAGGGATGTTTCGCGTTGAGATCACCCGCGATAATGACGGAGTCGCTCAGTCCGAGAAGGACAGTGAGGTCGTTAGTGAGGACCAGAGGGTCCTCGGGAGCGGACTGGGGAGGGAGGTAAACCGACACAATAGTGATCGGTTGGTGACCGGTCATACCTAGTCGACATATAGAGACCTCTAGACGCGAGAGTGGAGGGGGGTCTATGGGGATACAATAGAGTTCTTTTTTATAATAAATGAGAGTGCCACCTCTGTGACAACGTGTCCTATCGTTACGGACTATGCGGTAATTAGCAATCCCCGGGTTGCGTTTATTGGGTTTAAGGAATGTTTCCTGAATTAGGAAGACGTCTATGTTATGGTCACGCAGGAAGATCGAAATCTCATCACGTTGACCATTAATGCCATTGGCATTGAAGTAACCTAACTTTAGGGATCGGGGTTTGTTCCTAGCTAAAACTGCATTATTCATAATGAGTGTGAGAGGGATTGGAGGGACCGGGTGATCTCGGGATACGCAGCAAAGATCTGCTTAATCCTAGGGATGTCGTTTGATTGCCTAGCTACCGCGAGTTCGCGGGCCATTTGGTCAGCGCGGGGTGAGCAATAGGCGAGATAACACGCGTTTATCTCGTTAAGGGAGGCGGAGGGAGCCGCCGGGGTGGCAGAGGGGCGCGGGGCTTTATGAGCCGGCGCTTGTTTCGCGGGAGGCGCGGGGGGGGCGGGGGTGCGCGGAGGGCGCGGGGTACGCTGAGTGCGCGGGGTACGCAAAGTGCGAGGGATGCGCGGAGGGCGCGGGGTATGCGAGGGGCGCGGGGGGGGGCATGGATGCGCGGATCCATGAGGGAGTAGAGAGGAGTGTGAGAGGCTGGGGGCTTTGTGGGAGCCAGGGCCGGGAAGGCCTGCTGGTGTTTGAGGTAGTTCCAGGGACTGGGCCTCTGGGGACTGAGCCTTGCGGGAGGTTGGGAGGAGGGAATTCTACCCGAGAGAGGATGTTCCCTCTGCTGACGGGCGTCGAAACGCTTAGTCAGTTTGGGAAAAATTCTTAAATTCAGTATTGTCGTATGACCTACCACGATCTGCAACAATTTTTTTAGGAGCGCCAAACAAGTTTACTGCATTTTTAAGTGATTTAATTGCATCGGATGCATTTAGGGTTAAGGTATGATTTAACAAGACGAATTTTGTAAAACCATCAATAATCACGGAACCATACTCCTTACGATCGCTCTTTCCGCTGAGTTTGCCAGTTAAATCTAAATGAATTGTATGCCATGGAACGGCCAATTTAGGGATTGGATGTAGACAGACCTGCTGAGCTCCTGACGGACCTTTGGAAGCCTTACAAATGACGCACGAATCTACGATTTTTTTTACAAGTTTTGACATATTTTGGAACCAATAAAGATCATATAATTTATCGAGCGTTTTTTCGTAACCAAGATGTTTTATTTCGCTGTGTACATGATTAATCATTGACCAGGTTAAAGAGTGTGGCAATATTGGTAACCATTTAGTGGTTTTATTACGTTCGATTTTACGATAAAGTATGCCCTGTCTAATATCGTATGTGTGTGATATTTCAGATGGTAAGGTATAAGGTATAAGGTAAAACGGGCTGGTGTCCGCAACTCCACGTCAATGCGCGTATTTTGCGTCCGGGTGGGAAATCGGTTATTCGATCCACCCCAGCTCCTCAAGAAAGGCCAGCAACGCCTTGATGTTCCTGACAACTTCACAGAGGGTACCTGGGTTACCGAAGTACTTTGCCCTGTAAGTGGCGACCGCCGGGCAGTTTAGGAGCGCATGAGCTGCTGTCTCGTCCTCCTCCATGCAGGCCCTGCACAGCGGACTGTCAGTGACCCCTAAGACAGAGAGGTGTTTATTAAAAGACCCATGGCCAGTTATGGCTGCAGTAACTGTACGCAGCTGTTGTTTAGTTAGTCGGAGAAACTGTTTCGTGAGGCGGCCATCCATTTTGGGGAGTGCTTCCTTAGCCTGCCTGCACTCACCTTGGTTCTCCCATAGCTTGGGGTGTTGGTCCCTGGTGCGTTTCCTTACCAGAGTGCGTAGATGCCCGAAGGGGAGTGGCACTATGGGTTCCGGCCCCACTGGCGCCATGCTCGATCCCCTTCTGGCAAGTTCGTCGGCTGCATCGTTGCCTAGCGAGCCGCTGTGTCCTTTGATCCATTGGATGGTTATATTATTGAGGCTACCCACCTGGTTGAGGCGAAGGTGACACTCCTGTATTAGTCCAGAATCAACTGTATGACTGTCTAGTGCTTGCAGGACAGCCCTGCTGTCTGAGAGTATGCGGATTGAGTGGTCCTTAACTTCCCTGGCCATAATGGCTGCAGCGGCCAGAGAGATGCCCATGCATTCCGCCTGGAACACTGTGTTATTGACCCCCAGAGGTGCGGCTATGTGAATGTTAAGGTCCTCCGAAAAAATTCCGGCACCCGTACCACTACCTGTTTTGGATCCATCTGTGAAGATTCTTAGCTCTGAGGGGCGCAGCCCCTCACATCGCCGGTCTTCGTGGAGTTGTATTTTGTATTTTTTGTCGAAGAAAAATTGTTTGGGTACCCGGTCGTTTATCGCTTTGGTGATGGGGAACTCCTTGTGGAGTTAGCGCGGTGTGTGGTGTGACTCTCTTACCCCAGAGGTTTAATGCGTTTAGACGTACCGCCGCCATCGTCGCTTCCTGCTGGATGAACAGGTGAAGCGGTGGTAGTTCCAGCATGGCTTCGATGGCCGCGGTCGGTGTAGTTCTCATGCAGCCCGTAGTTGCCATGCAGGGTAATCTCTGCATGCGCTGCAGTTTATTGGAGGCTGTCACCAGTTCCGTGCGGGGCCACCAGACCACGGCCCCGTAAGAGATCATGGGACGGATCACTGTGGTGTACAGCCAAAGTATGATTTTGGGGGATAGGCCCCACTTTTTACCTATCATTCTCCTGCACTGCCAGAAGGTAATGCAAGCCCTGTTTAGTTTGTTGTCTAGGTGACTACTCCAGTTTAACTTACTGTCTAGGATAACCCCGAGGTACTTGACTTCGTTGGCCAACTGGAGATCGGTGTTGAACAGTTTAGGTAGGCGATAGGAACCTAAAGCTCGTTTGTGGGTGAACATGACTAGTTCAGTTTTAGTGGGGTTCACTGAGAGGTCAAATTCCCTGCACCATGCTTCTACAATACGTAGTGCTTGCTGAGTGAGGTTGCAGATCGTGTCCGTCACCTTCCCCGAGACGAGGATTGCGAGGTCATCCGCGTAACCTATAGTGTAGTAGCGGCTGGCGTTGAGTTTGGTGATGAGGTCGTTAATCACCAGATTCCATAGGAGGGGGGATAGCACCCCTCCTTGGGGACAGCCTCTGGCTATCAATGCCAGCTGCTGCTCGCCCTCAAGGCGCACCACCCTTTTGCTTAACATGTTTGTAATCCAGTCCGTTAATACCTGTTCTACTCCGTGTTTGGAGAGGGCGTAGCTGATACTGGAGAAGTTGGTTCTGTCGAAGGCTCCTTCGATGTCTATAAAAGTGCCCAGGCAGGTACCTTTCCGTTGGATTGCTTCCTCTATCTCGCTGACTACTAGATGAAGAGCGGATTCGGTCGACTTACCCGAGCTGTATGCATGTTGGTTACCGTGAAGCGGTATCGTTTTCAGAGCGCCTTCCCTCAGCTCCCTGTCGCACAGCCTCTCCATGGTCTTTAGTAGAAAGGAGGTCAGGCTGATTGGGCGATGAGATTTGGCGTTTGTGTAGTCCCCCTTACCTGGCTTGGGGATGAATATAACCTTCACTTCCCTCCAACCTTTGGGGATGTATCTATGGGCCAAGCACGCTCTAAGTAGCGGCATCAGTCGCATTGCGATAGAGTCACCACCCCACTGTAGTAGGGCGGGGAACACTCCATCGGGACCAGCTGCCTTAAAAGGATGGAAGCTCCGGATGGCCCACTGTAGTTTCTCCAGCGTGATCACCCTGCAAGCGTACGACCATTCCTCGACAGATGGTGTGTGAATCGCGTCCTGCCAGTCGATTGTCTGCGCGAAGACACAACCAGGGAAGTGAGTTTCAACAAGGACGCGTCTCGCTTCCTCGGGCGAGGAGGTGAGTGTGTTATCAGGTTTGCGGAGGGTAGTGGACGTTGGTGTATTCTGTTGCGCCAGTAGTTTCCTTACCCTGTTCGCTTGCTGACAAGATTCAATGCTGCCACAGAATTTGCGCCATCCCGTGGTACTTCTGAACCTGATACATTTTTTGTAGCTGGATTTGGCTGCGTAGTAGTTATCCCAGTCCTCATCCGCACATGTATTCATGGCTCTGTTCAGCGCCTGCCTTACCTTACCGCGCTTGCGCTCCAGGTCAGCGCCCCACCAGGGTTGACTGCCCGGTGTGTTGCGTGGGGTAGTTTCTGGGCAGGCGGTATGATAGCTGTCTATCATTGATTTAGTAAGATGGTCTACTACTACCTCAATCTGTGTGGTGTCCGCAAGAGTCGCTGCCGGATTGCTTAGTGTCGCCAGCTTAGCTGTGAGGCTGCGAGTGTAAATGGCACGATCCGTGCTACGCGGATTCCGCCTTGGTGGTGTTGGTGTCACACAGACTTGGAGGTCGAAGCAGATCCACCTGTGATCAGAGCAGGAGGCCTCCTTGGAGACATGCCACCCAGTGGTGAGTTCCGCCGCGCCCTCGGTAGCCAGGGTGAGATCAATGATTGTGCGGCTTCGCCTGGTCACGAAGGTTGGTTCGGAGCCAGTGTTTAGCAGGGATAGGTTAGTTGAAAATAAGAAGTCAACCAAGGCCTTACCCCTCTCATTCTGCGTGTCCATACCCCACAGCTGATGGTGTGCGTTGGCGTCCGCTCCGATGACAACCTCAAACCCGCAACTCTCGCAATGGCTTACGAGGCGGGCGAGATCGTGGGGGGGCGGCACCTCCGCCTCAGGCATGTAGGCTGAGACGACAACGATCACCATCTCCGTGGCTTCGTCACGCTGTATGAGCAGCTTAGCTGCAGAGACATCTCTGCAACAGAAATCCGTTAAGAGATGTGTTTTAAGGTTACCTGTGACATAGATGCACGATCTAGGGTGATCGTGATCTGTGGTGACCAGGATCTTACCGCCAAGATTGGAGAGTCCTTGTATGCGGCCCGCTCTGATCCACGGCTCTTGGATCAAGACTATGGCCGTATGTTGAACCTCCAGCCACTTGCGCAGTTGAGCCGTCGCGGTCTGACTGTGGTGGAGGTTTGCCTGGAGGACTCTACAGGTCGACGAAAGGGACGCCATCGCTGGTCGACCCCTCCTCGTCCCCCTCCAGTCTGAGCCCGGCAAACAGGTCGCCCTCGTCAAAGCCGTCCTCCCCCGGGCCCGAAGCTGGGGACAGGATCATGTCGTCCAGCTCCCCGCCCGATGAAGGAACGGCTCCCACGGTGGCGGCAGCAGGGGCGGCCGGGTCTGCTGTAGCAGATGCAGCCGCAGATGCTTCCGGGTTGTTTGCTGGGAGAGCGGACTCCCCTGATGGTGTAGGTGTCTGCTGCGTCGGCACGTCGCAGAAAGCTCCCGTGGCGGGGTCCCATCCGTGAGGCACGTCGGTGAACCTGCCGTTCCGACCCTGGAACTTCACGTACACCGTCCCCAAACCAATTGAGAGACGGCGTCCGGCCTCCATCAGGGTCGGGATTTGGTCCACCGGTACCCCGACCACCACGAACCACGCCGCTGCTTGCTTGTCGGCATGCAAGAGTACCCACCTCTTGATGTCGACCCAGGGGTTCTGGTAGCAGAGGGCACGCCCGATGTTGGTCGGCTCGCCGAAAACCCCTTGCTCGTCGGGAATCACGACGCCACATCGTGTCCGCTTCTGTATCTCCGACTGGCTCTTGACGACTAGCGGGATGCTAGTTGGGAGAACCAAGTCGGAAACTGTCTTCCTTAGCCAGGCTAAGGTGTGGTCGTTGCCGCACCACAGTTTAAGGACACCACCGGCGAACAGCGGCTTGGCGTTGAAGGTCGGTCCTGGTGAGTCTTGCTTGGGGGAGCAGGCCTCGAGTATGATCTGCTTCTGGATAGCAGCGAGTACCTGATCCGATACGTCCTTGCTGAGGATTCCTGTGCGGTCGCAGGTGATCGCGACGTCGAGGGTTGCGCTGGCAGCTTGGGCGTAGCTTCGTTGTGCGACCCGTTTGGATTGGTCAAGACGCGGCCGCTTATGCTCCCCTCGAGGTGTCAAGGTCTCGTTGAGAGCTCGCTTGGCCGCGGCCTGATCCTTCCAATCGGGTCGCTGTGTGTTGCCTGCAGCCGGACTGGTTTGCGGTTGACTGGGCGCTGGTTGGCTAGTGCCTGCCTCTGCCTGTGACCGCTTACCGGCGGAAAAGTTCAATTAACCGCTTACCGGTTTTGCCGAACCCGCTGCGATGGCTTGCTTCTTTCGGGAGCCTTTACCTGCTCTCCGAAGTGCTTGTCGGCGCTCCTTCCTCGTCGGTCTCTCCCTCTTTTTGCCCGGTTCCTTGGCAGCAGTGGGACCTGAAGGGTCGGCGCAAGAGCATTGGGCTTGTTGAGTGCGTTTGCCCTTGCCCTTGCTTTTCTGCACAACTTGCCAGGCGCGCGAAAACGCGTCCTCAGTGCAGCTGGCCGTCTCCGCTTGACCGGTGACGGCCGTCTGATGGGAGGAGGCTAGAGGAGCCACAGGAGGAGGAGGGTGTGTGGTTGGAGCCCCAGTACCGGTGTTATCCGGCCCCGGGGTCTGTGTGGAGGGGGTCAGACCGGCAGTGGTATGAGTCGTCGCCTTGGTCTTCACCTTTGTGTTAGAAGGGTCGGTACTGGTCCCAATCAGCGCCGACGTCCTTTGTTTGGACTGGGACTTTTTTTGTTTGGTCTTGGCTGCGGTTTTCGCCACAGCCGGACCAGTGCCCGCGCTGGTACCCGCGGCGTTAGCCGCCTGGCCACCAGGGGCAAGGGAAGTGCAAGCACCTCCCTTGGGAGTCTCATTGGCTTTCGCCTCCACTCCGGGTTTGGTTATAACAGGCCTTAAATTATCCATGTTATTTTTCGAAAAACTTCATCTCTCTGGCTCCCACCCTCCATGGAGCCCGCACCTGGGAACATCTCACTATAAAAGAAGTGAGAACGTTAGGACTACCAGAGAGATATAGGGGCGCAAGGCTGGTTTACAGTGCGACATCGGGTGCTCGATCGGGTTGGCGTAGGGGGTCGAAAGGCCCACCCCCAACGAACTGATCAACCCTCACTTACACCGTCAGCATGACCTTTACCTACCGCTTCAGCCGTCCGAGGACGACCTCAGCGGACCTCACGCACCTCGCCTGTGGCCCTCTGACGGGACACTGTGGCCATTTCCCTACCCCCGGCTATTGGGTAGGGCCACCGTTTCGCTTGAAATCCAGACCAAAGGGGGCGTGTTGCCTTACGGACACATTACAACCAGAGCCGCTCGGCTCAACCCCCCAGGACTCCTTCATCCCCGCTCACGGCGCTCAACTGCGCAGGTCCTAGCGCAGGTGACTGCTTACTCTTACTCGTCGTCAGCTGATTTTAGTGACAAAACGAGCCCGTCGCCACCCAGCCACAGGGGGTAACGGTTAGGAGTGGGAAATTGGAAAGGCGGAGTTCGGGGTGGAATGGGAAGTGGGAAGGAGAGGGTAGGACGGGTTGGTGAGATTTGGGACAGGAGGGCATGAGACGGGAGACTGGGGCAGAAGGAATTGAGGATGGGGCGTGATGGCGCCTAGTGGTTTTAGTTACGTCTAATTCTGAGGGAATTAGACCAAGAAACGGGGTGGCAACCTCGGGAAGGTGCATCCAACCAGACTTGCCTTGAGGATCTACACGACTGTAGCGCTCTCCCTCAAGACCCCGCCACCCTGTCACCTCTGAAGGAGGCGGCAGGGTAGGCCTGCATCTATACTACCAAGCAAAGCAAAGCAAAGCATGTCGTTGTGCAACCGCGAAAGCATAAATCCAGACCCTCCCCCAGTTCAGATGGTAAGTAATTTGAACGGAATTTGGAGATAATGTCTGATATTTCAGTATCACGTTGTTGTTCCACAGATAACCAACTCCTCTCTAGTTCAGACAAATTTACAATTTTAGCTGGTTTATGAGTAAAAGATGGGTCAGCATGATTACGTGAAAGGAAGTCTGCATGTGCCATATTTTTTCCCTCTTTGTAGACGATATCAGAGTCATACGACTGCAAAATTGCCCACCACCTATGTACTCTAGGTGTAAGGTCCTTTTTGGAATGAGAGGCCTTTAAGGCGTTACAGTCAGTAAAAACCGTAAATTTACGCCCATAGAGGTAATGTCGAAAATGTTCCACAGATTTAACCACGGCTAATGTTTCTAATTCATACGAATGATAACGACTTTCTGCATTTGTGGTTTTGTGACTAAAATAAGCGACAACATGAGGTAGACTATTATTTTTTTGTATAAGTACAGCCCCATATCCTTCACTGCTTGCATCAGTGTGGAGTTGAATGGGTAAAGAAGGGTCAAAGATTTTTAAAATTGGCTCAGAAATTAGACAATTTACAATTTTTTTGTGTACGTCATTATGTTCACAGGTCCAATTAATTTTACCCTTTTTGACCGCGGTTAACGGATACAAAGGTTTCATCAATTTTGAGAAATTTGGAATAAATTGGCGAAAATATGTGGCTAGGCCTATAAATTGTCGGACCTGAGTAGCAGTGCCTGGAGGAGGTATATTTTTTAAGGCTTCAATCTTACGGGGATTCGGTCTTATTTCTCCAGAGGATATTACGAAACCCAGATATTCAATTTTTGTTTTCAGAAATGAACATTTTTTTAAAGTTAAAAGAAAATCCAGCTTTAGACAATATATCTAGCAATCTATTTAAACGAACCAACCCTTCTTGAACTGTCACTGATGCAGAAAGTACGTCATCCATGTAAACCAGAATTTTATCGTCATTTACAGGTTTAAGCGCAGTATTTATAGCCCTTTGAAAACCCTGTGGAGCATTTCGTAAACCAAACGGCATGGTTAGGTACTCAAACTGAACCGAAGGTGTAACAAAGGCAGTTTTCTCTATAGACTCTTTATGGACACTAATTTGGTGAAATCCAGAGGCCATATCTAAACTAGAGAAGAAACAGGCCCCATGTAACTTATCGATTTGATCACTAATTAGTGGTAAAGGATAGCTGTCTGGTCGAGTATTGCTATTGAGTTCCCGGTAATCAACACACATACGATCGCTACCGTCCTTTTTTTTTATTAATAATATAGGACTCGCAAAAGGCGAAGAACTTTCTCGAATTATGTTAGCATGTAGTAATTCTTGAACCTTGTCATTAACGATTCCCAACTCGGTGGGTGATAGCCTGTAAGGTCGCCTAAGTACAGTTTTATTTGGATCTATGAGATCGATTTTTAGCTCACCGGTCTTAATTTTTATTTTATTTTATTTTATTTTATTTGGGAAAAAAAACGTTATTACATTACATAAAACACTTATCAGTAGGGTATATAAAACAAAATCAATGCAATAACCACAACATTTTCCACATATTAACAAAAAGGTTTGCTATGATGAGGATCGCAAGCTAAGCATCGGTAAGCTACTTATTATTTAAAAATTCAAAGAAACATTTTATAACGGTAGGTGCAAAGTAACAAACTAGTCAGTTACCACAGGATTTATAGTTGTTCACTACATTAATAACTTGACTTCGAAAAGCATTTTTATTTAGCATAAATATATCAATATTTATGAAGTGATCATTGTATATTTGGGTAAGACGCCGAATAGGTGCACGTTTACCTGCGTTTGTCCGGCATGATACCTGATCAAACAATCGGTAATCGCGCACTCCACGACGATGAATGGATCTCGGAACTACAAGTTTAATATCATTACTGAGGTCTATACAATTAAGCTTATTATGATAAAGATCGTGCAGTGTCATTACTTGCAGAAGCATTCGTCTCTTCTCAAGTGAGAGTAAATTATACCTTGCTAAAAGGTCATCATAGGGTAAGCGTGGAAGTTGGCATCTGAATTGCATAGTTCGTAAGAACTTTCGTTGCACTCTTTCAATGGCTATTTTATATTTATTATATAGTGGATCCCATATAAGACAGGCATATTCAAGCTGAGAACGAATAAGCGAACGATACAGATGTAGAAATGTGGAAGGGCGCCTAAAGTCGGTAGCTGCTCTGAAAACAAAGCCGTACATTTTAAATGCTCTGGTTATGATGCTTTCTATATGTAGATTGAGATGCAATTTACCGTCAAATAGTATTCCTAGGTCTCTAAGGTTTGTCACTCTGTTAAGTAAAGTACCACACAAGGTATAATCATGTTTTATTATAGTTTTGTTTTTAGTGAAGCTAATGATATGGCATTTGGGTATACTTAAATTTAACTTATTAATTGTACAGTATTCAGAGAGTCGGTTAAGATCGCTCTGAAGTTCTGAGCAGTCATTAATTTTTTTTATGGTTTTATATAATTTCAAATCGTCAGCATATAAAAGAAAATTTGTGTATTTGAAGCATGTATTTATGTCATTTATGAACATAACAAAAAGTAGAGGTCCTAGTATAGAGCCCTGAGGAATACCGGACGACATCCCAGCACTTCCTGACTTGTACCCATTAATCACGACTATCAGGCTGCGATTAGTTATGTATGAGCAAAACCACCGTAAAAGGTTGCCTCTGATTCCATTGAACGCTATTTTATTGAGAAGGATTTCATGGAAGGATTAATACGCGTAGTGGGAAGATTTTGTATAAAATACGAGGAATATTTAGTTAGTATTTGAATCAAAAGTTCCTTTTCTTTACCGGTAACATCTGTGTCAATCGAATTAATGTCAAGAGGCATTTCTAACTTAGAGCTAAGATTTTAAATTCTATTTTTGGAAAAAGTTAAGGCATCGTTACTAACCACGACGGATATTCCTTGCCCTAAAATGTCGCGACCTAATAATATGTTTTCATTGAGACATTCGTCAGGCAATACATGATACGTAATATCGAGAAGACAGTTTTGTACCATGGTTGGACATTTTATTTGGAGTGAGCAATTAACGTTACTAGAACCGACGCCCTTTAAAAGTACCTACTTGTTCATGAAACCTTTCAGCAGTAAGAAGATCACAGTTACTTTCCTTCATAAGGCTACACTCAGACCCAGAATCAAATATGAAAGAAAATTGCATACCACTTATTTCCAGAACACCACGTGCTGCTCTGGAACACAGGTTCACTTGTTTGCTGGCGTTGCTCGGCGTGGGGTCTTCTTTCTTCTTCCAGCGTTTAGGGCAAGTGGTGACCACATGGCCAGCCTCGCCACATATGAAGCAGGTCACCCCAGCGTTCGCCTGTGGAGTTTTTGCTGAAACAGGTGTACCTTTTGAAGCAATGTGCTGTTTGAGTCGACATTCCTGCCCTCGATGACCGATCTTCCCACAGAAATTGCAGTTTCCCCGAAATGGTGTTGACGGACGGGGCCTTTTCTGTCTGATTCAGACGTGCCCGGTTCTTCATTCCTTCTCTTTAACGAGAAGCTGCGCAGCGTGCGGAAGAGTTGATTCTTATCGTTTATAACGACAGAATTGAGTTCACGGCGAATTTTGTCATCGCACTGTGACAGGATAGATATGGCAAAACCGGTCACTACATTTTCCGGTAAATTTGCATCAGGAACCTTTTCAATAAGTTGACACAATCGCATTCCAGCCTCGGCTGGGGTTTCTTTATTATCAATTTGAAATTTGATAATTAAATCAAAATGATCCTGCATTGTCGGGCCAATCCGTGAAAAATTGTACCGTTACTAAGGGGACAATATGGACAATTTTCTTTTTTTCTTTTTTAGCTTTCTTTATGAATCGATGCGGCATTTATCAAAGTTTAAGAAAAATAATATAGTTTAAACTAAAAAGTATACAGTTTCAAAAAAAACGGAATTTCAAACATGATCCATGACAAGCACCGTCCATTTAGTAACGATCACAAATATTATTTTATCAGCAATGTGAACTATCTTTTACAAATTCTTAACAATTATTAGTTAAAATATATGATACTATTTTTGAAATCAATTTCTTTTACCCTACTTGAAATATATTTCTAGCTTTAAATCACATATTAAAATATTTTCGTCACGTTTTAGGTCAGTGCGACTTATATTTTGAACTTTGTAGTTAATTTAGCACCTTGAAAATGAATTCAAACTATTTGAAAATGAGTATCATATTCTATTATATTTCATCCCAAAATATACCATTACTAGTAAAAAAATCCACTTTACAGCCTATAACATGGAATATAAAATTGTGACAGTGACTTCAAAGGACATGTCATCGTGACTAAATTGAAACATAAGCGGTGTTCATAACAAGTTTAATAATCAAAAATATTAATAAAAAATATCACACTTTTTCTTTTTACATGTAATTTATACTGAAACAAAACATTTTTCATTTACAATCAAATTTAAAATATCTTCATTATAAAATATTTTCTGTTGTGTTCACATATTTTTGGTAATTACTTAAATTAATAGGAACTTTGGATCTACATAGGATATAAAAGATTTAAACAACTAAAATTTACTTATACCTGCTTGTCTTCACATTTTTTTGGTATTGATCAAGTAGGAACGTCGTGGATGCATAGATTCTATAATTAATGACTTAGTGACATGAGTTTAACATAAAACTATAAATATTGCAATACGATATTCCTTATTCTAATTATGTAGTTTAGTTTTTTTTTAATAAAAATCTTGATTGTAATAAAAATAGGACTGAATGTTCACGTGAATGCTTAGGAACTAATGTACAAAAAATCAAAATAATAAAAAAAACAAAATGTTTGCACAAAAAAATCAGTTTTTATAGAATTATTTAAACTTAAGGACTTAACACATAACATGAAAGTTAAACAAAACATTGCTGTACGATATCCCTCTTTCTAATTTTAATATTTGTAAACTTTCTTTTTATACACGAAATCCGAGTTTGAATGAAAATAATTGTTAATATTTGTAGATATTAATTAGATGTATATATAAACTATTTAAATGTTATAAAAAAGTAACTTAATCAGACTTTTGGGTACAGCAGGTACACAGTTTCTACATGCCTTTCCTATTTCTTATAAAATGGCTACAAAGCCTGGTGGTTTACAAAGTTAATGTTTTAGACAATTTACACATATATATGATTCAGAGAGAATTGGACCACTACACGATATGCAGTTCCATGTCTTACAGATAAGACAGTTAATCATTTCATGTAATTTGAACGCCTTTCGTGTTTTGCATAAGGTACAGTAAAATGTTCTAGTACTCATTTTATTTATGTTTATAGGTTTAAGGGGATTACTTGGGACCGGATTCAATGTTTTAACCCTTTTTTTAGGAAAGTAGCTAATATCCTCTATAATTTTGATTCGCTTAGTCGAAGGAATAGCTTTATCATTGTCATTAGATGTTGTTTCAGTCATTACAGACTCCATTTTATTATTTTTGGGTGTGTCAGAAGCAAGGTCACTCGGAGTTTCAGAGAAGTAAATGTCAGTTGAAAGGTCCTCAGAGATAGGAATTTGGGAATGAAAGACGTCATTAAAATTTGGAATAATAGAATCGATGTCAGTTAACGTCACGGGCTGAACACTTTCAGTTGCAGATTTATCTAACACTGGGGCCCAGTTGAGGCTGATATTTTGGGCAATTTCATTTAACTGTTCCTCGAGTGGTGCAGTGGTAAAATCATTGCTAAGTATACTCATTAATTGAGATGGTTCTTTTGCAATAAGAGACTCTACAGAACATTCTTCGGCAAATTCAATAAAATCAGTCATAGGTGTGCTATTAATCAATTCCTGTGTAGTGTTTTCAAAATGGATATCAAAATTATCAAGAACATCAATGGACTCTGTTTCGGAAATATGAGGATCATCTGAATGACGCAATATTGAACTAGAACCCGAGTTCGGTTTTTCCAGAAAGCAATGTTTGATTGGGCTGAGGCAGGCGCACTGTCCTCGCTTACAAAAACAACTTAACTGCTGGTGAAGAATTTCGTTTTGCACTGTTGATATTATTTGATGTATTTGCATGGTTCCTACAATAGCCTTTAAGTTACTTGGCACCAAAGTTTTAATATTGTCAATATCAGAGTTGTTTATTAAAAACGGCTTTACTGACTTCATGCACGTTTTTAAATTGTTAAATGCATCAGTGGCATTGACAATATCGTGCCCATAATAAACACGCCTATCTAATGCTCTTTTTGTGGCACCCCCAATGCCATCGGCTACCCCTTTTCCATGCCCACTTTCTGAAAAAGACCAAGTCGTAAGAGAAAGGTTCAGTTTTGTGGTAAAAAGGTTAAGCAGGAAGAAATTTTTTTTTTGCCGGTATTGACTGGTCGGGCCGTCCGAAAAAAAATGGATGACTGATAATGCCGGACAAATTTGCTTGGCTAACTTAATAATTGGAATAAGGTGTGCCCAAATGGCGTGGGGTTCATGGCAGTTGCTGTCTGATAACGTCACAAATGATTGACATTGTGTGCACGTGTAAATCATACCCGTATGAAGGGTTATAGAATTTTTTGATCCACCGAAATGCAGTGCCTGAACTTCTTCTGACAACTTACAATCGTAGTTTTCAGAAAAATCTACTAGAATTGCGCATTCATACGGTTTCAAATTTTCGACACACATTCTATACTGACGCTGTTGCTCTTGGAAGTTAAAGAAATGTTTTTTGAATAAAGGAAATTGTTTTTCATACTCGCCTATTAATTCCTGTACCGTTCCTGTTATTTTTACTTTTTTTGTTACATTGGCTGTCATGTCTTCATTTTTTTTTTTTATATTTTTTTTTTGCGCGCTCCCACTTCCACCATTCGACTTCAGTGTAGTTATTATTAGTTTCGAAATTATTTTTTTTATTCCTGCATTTATCACACAACCCGTACATACATTTAAATGACTTTATATCACAAGATGTCAATTCTATAAGATCTTTGGTGCCCTTAAATACAACAGCAGGAAAAGTGTTTTTTTCAGAGCTGTTATTAAATATTCAAAATTACTGTGTTTCACACATAGACACGTGTCTCGCGAAGCACTTCTCGGCGACAAGACATAAAAAGGCTTGTATTTACAAAACGTTGACAAACTAAATTTCCCTCCTCCGGTTTTATATATTTGGTATAGGTTAATTAAAGTATCGGTTAGATACCGTATTTGCATTTTTTTCTTATGTTTCGTTTTACACTCACGTTTTCCGGATGTTGATCTGCTAATTTCATTTCGGTTGTAAAAAACTTCCATCTCTTCTTCTACCTTTTTGCTTGCATTGTAGTTCTTATTGCTTGTAAATCTAATACAACCTTTAAGCCCTAAACATTTTGATACCAGTGCCTTTGATCCTCTTTTTTGGAGGACAGTCTTGGACCTTCCAATCGAACGCAATGTCTTTTTTTGTTCTTGTGTTTTACAGTCTTTATATTTCTCGCCTAACGATATTTCTAGCAGTTCATGTCTCGTTTTCAGTTTAACATTCTCTTCTGTTTTTAGATTGATTTCTTTTTGGTATTTTTCTTTGGTTCGACTTAAAGTTTTACGTAAGTTTGCATTGAAGGTTCTTAGTTTGTTCAATTGCTTTAAAACAGTTTTGTACTTATTAGCTAAGTTATTATATTTCCTTCTATAGTCAACCGTTCTTATATTTTGACTTGTTGAAGGTACGGCTATCTCTACAGCTTGCTTTTTGGCATTCCTTTGCTTTTTTTTCTGTTCTCTCCAAATTTTTCTTCGCTCCTCTTTTTCCCGGTCGCTCAACTCCCTTATTTTTTTTTGGCCCTTCTTTACTCGTTCTATTTGTTTCTTTCGTTGTGCCTCATATTTTTCTTTATTTAGTTTCAGATTTTCGCGGTAACGTTTAGCTCGTTCAGCAGGTGTTAGTGCCATCATATAATAAATAAACTGGAACAAGAAGAAGTATTATTTATAAACTTCTCATCAATGACTATCATAAAGTCAACCGACCGACCGACCGACTTCCGGTTATACTATACTTTTGTCGTGCATGACTCATGGATGTCTCAGGCTCTCCTTTACAATATAATCTAAGCCTTGATTAAAATAACAAATGTCGTTGCGACTTTAAGTTCCCTTGTGTAACACTTTCTTCTAAATCATTTAAATAAAATAAATTTAAATGAAAAACTTTCATTTATCTTAGATAAATTTAATGGGCTTGTGTTTGAACGCCCACCAGAAAATTACCTATTTTCTTACCAAAATATTCTTTTTGCCAACTAAAATGGATAAATGCTCACCAAATTGTGTTTCGTAAATTATTGTAGAAAAAGAAATAACCACGAAGATATATTGATTTCGTGAAGTTTCTATTTATAACGAGGGGGAGCAAAATTCGCATTCATCGGTTGGATAGTGATCGTAAACACAAGAGTTGCAAAAAGTACACCAAATGTAGTGCGATTTCAATAAAAACTTGATATCTTGTCTACTCATAGCTATAGAGAAATGCATCAATCGTGAACCTGCAGCAGCAACTGTGTTTTTGCATACAAAACATTTTTTTGCCAAAATGAAATGGGTTTTTTCCCAAGGCCATTGAAGTCCACCATCAAAGCATTTTATAAGATCATTAATAGATAAAACTTTGTCAATATCCACCAATATTCCCATTATTAATATTTTTTTAAGTTTGCGTAGTAAATCTGAAAGGGAAACATCAAACAAATTCTAAATATTTACAAACGAAAATCCTAGTTGACCATTATTTATTAAATAAAATGCTTATGGTTATTAATTATGTTATTAAACGAAACTAAACGTTAATTAAGGTAGTCTAACGAAAGACCATCTATTATGGTTATATAATTTAACAGAATCACAGAACTCCATTTTTAGTTGTTGTCGGTAAAACATGCACCACCTAAACTTAGCCTTATGTGTCCATTTCGTCACAAATATTGTTCCACTAATATGTCACGACACTAAATGGACGTGACGAACTCCGCTTCATATAAATAATGACGACAACACTCAATGTTCCTTGTTCTTTTAGAGGAAATCATTATTTTACGACATTCGCAGATACATTAAGTATAATTCGCAAATAAAATAATGTTTTAAGAACTTACCGGTATCACGTAATTGCTGTGACTATAGTGGACTTCTTATTCGACTACGTGTAGTTAGTCGGCTTTCGTCACCGATCACTGCGTCACAACTGCCCGATGGGTAAAAAGAAATGGCTGACCTACCACAATAATGTTACCATGATAATAAAATAACTTGTTTTGGTAGTTTTTTTACAATTGAAAGCAAATAAAACAGCAGTGACTAAAGTGGAATGTCCACCTTGGTGCTAATTTGATTATCATATTTCATGATTTTTTTTGTAATACAGTAAGATTTATGATTAAAATTAATGTTTTAATTAAAAAAAAAACAATAATCTGTAAAAGCGCCCAAAAAACACTGAAATATATCTTAAAAAACCATGAACCTCAGTTAGTTAAAGTTAGCGACAGGATGTGTGACACCCAAAAATGACGTATTTTGATTCTTATTTTTAATTTTTAATCAGTTGAATTACCAACAATTGACACCAGTATATTTTTTTCTGAAAGTTAATGAGCTATACTGTACATTAAAAAAAACTGCATTCAATAGAGTATGAGATGGTCTTGTAAACTGTTTGTAAAATATTGTGACAGTACTTTTTTCGTACGTACAATTTTTCACGGATTCGCCCTGTCATGGGTTTGGAAAATTTAGAGACTAGCATTTCCTTAATAGCAACCCATGAAATGTTATCTGGCTTGATTCTTGTAAGACACATAGCAGCGCGGCCCTTTAGAGAGTGAGTGAGGGCTAGAATAAGGTCTACACCTTCCAGCCTCTTACTCTCAATAACGATCTCACTCAACGCACACCAGTTGATAATGTCGGTTTCAGGCGCATCAGGATCGAAAGGAACCAGCATTGACTGCATACTGGGTGTAATATGGCGAGGTGTCATACTATCTACTATTTTTTTTTTAAATTGATTCCATACTAGCCGAAAAAAATGACATTTGTTCCTGTATTAAATTGCCGGCAGTCCCAGATAAAGGTGGGGGTGGGTCTGATCCCACTTCTGATGACGGCACAGGATCAGACATATTGTAAAATAAAATAAGTTCTTTCAATTTAGGATTTATTATTTAATCAAACAATTTTTACACGAAACTACCCTCAGTTTCAAGACAATTTTAATAATTTGAAACCCTTACAAAATAGCCAAGACACCCAGTAATACAGTAACAGCTTAGTTTACACAAAAGAGCAACAATGTACAGAGAGGCATAGTAAGAATAATTTAGAGCAATACAATGTACAGAGAGGCAGAGTAAGACAATTAGAGCAATACAACCTGTGCACCGGGCGACGCCTGAAGTCAGAATGCCTTTTCGCTCCAGATGTCGCTACACCCCCGTCAGGGGCTGCGGCCGGCAGGGTCGGAGCATCGCTCCTCGCCCGCGGATGCCATATGGTAGCCTGCTACTACAGGCCCCTCGATATGGTCGCCTATACGGCGGATGATAGTTGAGCGCGGATTTTAACCGCGCTCTGTGAGAAGTTGCTACGATTTTTTCGGTAGGCGCGTCGCGACGTCTATGTTGGCGTCGCTTGCTTCGAGGCAAGTAGGATATTATTGGGCATTCTACCCCACCTGCCGTTCCTACGGCTCACTCCGTTCGCCTTCGTCACTCTCGGTGTGGTAGAATGCCCAATAACATCCTACTATAACTAGCTCTTCATATCAACCACTTACCTCGATTAACAAAAGCAGATCTACGGTTTAAACTTTGTTTCACTACACTACTTTACTGTCATTCTTTCATAGTTTCACTACACATTTCACCACTACTGAATTTATTCCTAATTTAAATCTACATGAAACGTGGTAAGCTAAACTTCAGGACAGATTGCCTCATGCCTCTCCGCAAAGTTAGAGATAGCGCATTACCACAAAGGTTCAACGCACACTCAGTTTATGCGACCAGATTGGTACCGAGGGCATCTGAAATTTAGAATATCGTATATATTAAACTAAAACTTGGGACAGATTGTCACTATGCCTGTCCACAGAAGAAAGAAATAGCGCATACCCATAGGTGCACACACATTCTATTTCCTGTGGCTAGACATCCGAAATTTTAATTTTATTTCGTTTCATATAGATGAAAATTTACACGTTTATTAAACAAGTAAATGCGTCGGCTGTCTGAACCGATGACCTAAACTTCAGGACAGATTGTCACTAGTCTCTCCACAAAGTTAGAGATAGCGCCTTACCACAGAGGTTCAACGCGCACTCAGATTATGCGACCAGATTGGTAACGAGGACATCTGAATTTTAGTCTACCGTATGCATTAAACTAAAATTTGGGACAGATTGTCACTATGCCTCCACAAAGTTAGAGATAGCGCCTTACCACAAAGGTTCAACGCGCACTCAGATTATGCGACCAGATTGGTACCGAGGACATCCGAAATTTTAATTTAATATATTCACCCAGACGACACTACTTACACGTTAATGAACACGTTACGTCTTCTACTGATGTCTGATTGCTATCCAACCGCACGTCGCGCTGAGTTAAGGCGCATTTACACTAATATTTACCGTGCGGTGTGTGTAAGTCCGGTCAGTTTCGCTACATTGTATTCTTTCATGAAATATCTGGCGCCGGCGCCGGCGTCGGAATCGACCGTATCAGACAACTATTACGAGTGGGTGTAAATGAGCCTTTACAGTCTGTGAAACTGCAAAATTGCAAGTAGCAATAATTTGCTGCGTATATTTTGTTGTATGTAAGGTATGTGCGTGTGTGTGTGTAATTTCCATGGGAACCTTTGTATAATATGCAAGATAAGCACTGCGCTTGTTGCAAACATTGTTTAAATTTGTCTTATACAGGACTTTCTATGTTCATATAAAATAGGTACTTACTTCATTTTCGGTACGGCACACTCATCTTGGAAATTACTTTATTGTAATAATTATGACCTTTATGACTTTGTAGTTACAATAAATAAATATAAAAATATTTTTAATGAGTAACTTTATTGTCTAGGGAATTATTACTATTATGAAGGTGACAGCCGGAGGACTTAAAGAAAACCGAAGTTATTTTAATAAGGGTTTAATTAAGGTAAAAATTACAATATAAACTTAAGTTAATTCCTAAGTCTAGATTCGGACGATGCTAGTACCGAAGTGTCTAAAATTAATTATCTTAAAAATTACAATGCTACCGATTCCTAAACGTGGATCAGCAGATTTTAAAGTAGGTGAGCGTTTGGCGATTCGGCGACACGAGGCGCCGATTCGTTGATTCAGCAAAATGATAAACTGCGATTTTATGTGCAATTATCCGATTGACGTAATTAGGTTATCATTTCGCTATTCGGATGATTTGGTGTAGGCAGGGCACGTAACACCTTCCCCCTCAGAACAGCAACTATTTGAGAACTTTGAGCGAAAATGTTGCTGGTATCTGTTTCTTGGTCCTGGGTGATTCTGCATCTTCATATTGATGGTTTTCGGGTCTTTCATCTGATGTCTGTGGTTTTCTAACCTTTATGCAAATGTTATACCGTCGTATAGTGATAGTAACGATCAGTACAATTACACCGAATAGTACTACGTATAGTGGGATCGTCGTATGGTACAGTGAATATTCCATATTTGCGTGATCTATTTGTACTGGATGCTGCATTAGGATCTTATCTTCGATTTCGTGTAGGCTTTTCAGGTGCAGTGAGTTTAGTTTCAGGTGTGGGATGGATTCTTCAACAATGTTCAGGTTCATAGGTATTTCAGTGATTTTTAGCGGCTGCCCTTTGATATGGTCGTTAATGTTGGTAATCGTGAATCGATCGGTGCGTAATAGGCATTTTTGCGGGATAGTGGCGAGATAACTTCCGTGCAGAGAGATGAATTCTTGACGTTCGCATTGTAGCTCTGTGCGGGTCGGTTCTGGAAAGGTAAGTAAGTGTGTATCGTCTGTCGTCCAGTTGTTCCATTGCTGCTTTAGTCAGTGTGAGCTTCGTAGGTAGGCATGATTTCTCCAAGGATTGGTTGTAGATGAGACCTTGGATACAATCTAGATGACCTCTCGTTGCTTGATGGTTGATTCCTTCTTCGCAGAGATGATATAGGTCGAACTTCGGGCATTCAGCCTCTATGTACTTGAAAGCTTTCCCGTTGGTTGCAATGAAGGGATAAGGAGGAATGTAGGTGTACATGGATTTATTGGGAACTATTGCTAATCTGTATAATTCAAATTTATCAGGAGAGATTATTGGAACTTTAAATATGATAACTATTTTTTTATTTGTGTAATAATAACCAGGTTTTATGACTGTATAGTACTCTCTTAAATCTGCATCTAGTAACTGATCCTGGCCGTATATAGATTTTAATCGCTTAGTCATATTACTTAAACTATCTATGCTTAACATACTATGATGGGTGCTCGATGCACGTATAAAAGCTAACGTATCTTCAATTCTAATTATCTCTGAAAGTAAATCTTCCGCATTATCGCTAATTATGGTCAATAACTGAGCAAACTTTGCGAATCTTATAAGATCATTCTTAGCAGCAGCTTTCTCGTCTAAGAGTAATAATAATGTACTATTGATCCTCTCTTGATTGCTTACAATTTTTGAGAGTATGTCACTATATCGGGCCATCCAATTTTTGTTAAGACTGATATGCTCATTTAACTCTGATACTATTTTGTCGTTGTTATTTTCTAAAATGTTAATGGCATTATTATACTTTTGGGCATCCGTATGATCTAAGTTTCCGGTAATGCTCTTTATTACGGAGCCTAATCCGTCTACGAGACCTCTCTTGCTACGACCGGGTTCTAGCGTTTTTAACTGAGAACTAACTTGACTTAATTTATTAGTTAAATGATTGATTTGGAGTTCATATAAGAGAACGGACTGGTTATCTAGTTTAGTCTGGAAATAATCGAGTTGGGACATTACGGAATTGAGTCTATGTTCAATGTCAGTTAAGTCAATGTATTGTAGGAAAGTGTGGTAATGTGTGATGAGCCTTGTTTGTCCAAGGTTGAAAGGTAGAAGTCCGGGTCCATCGTCTAAGCTTTCAAGTTTTATCTCGAGCGCCGGTATTGATTGAACGATCAGCGCCAGTAGTATTCTGTAACAATTTTGAACTCTTAGGGGTACGTTTGAGTCGAGACTTAGCTACAGGGCCTTTCTTTTTGGAGGTGTATATATGAATCGGAAGGTCAGCTAAAACAGTGTCATGTGTGTAACGTGGTGCTAATTTTTGTCGGCAGGCTTCCGGGTTAGAGATGAATATTTGTTGCTCCGGTTGATATTCTATTTCGGGCTCTCTGTCCTTGTTCCTATTTTGTATAATATCTGTACGGTCGGTAAGCGTTAAGTTGTTGATAAGGTCATATACAGTTTTCATCTGGTCTCGGTGTGTTAAGATATATTGTTGCATGAGGTGTTCGGTCATGTTAACGTCAAGGGGATCTCTTGGGTCAAAATGTCCTCTAATTATGTCATGTGGTCTACACTTGGTGAAGCTGTGAACTGAACTATTATATGCTAATATGGCATAAGGCATGATATTGATTACAGATTCGTCTTTCTGTCGTAGTCGTAAAATACGTAAGTGTTCTAGTAACGTAGAGTGAAATCGTTCTACGATCCCGTTATCGTTAGGGGAGTGTGGTAATGTTCTATGGTGGTTAATTTTGTGTAGTCTTGTGAATTCGGAGAATAGCTGGTTTGTGAATTCTGTGCCGTTATCGGTCACTATGGTCAACGGTAAACCATGATGTGTACAATAATTTAAAACTGCCTGAAGTACGCTTATTGCTGTACCATCTCTCAAATGGTATGCTTGTCCGTACTTTGAGAAAACATCTACCATTGTTAAATACTTTTCGTTTTGAGCTGTGAAGAGGTCCATATGTACTAATTCGAAAGGTTTAGTTGCTGGGGGTACTACATTAAATTGTGGTCTAATCGGGTTCCTATCATATTTCGTTTGTCCGCAAATGGTACACTCATTAATATACTTAGTTATTTCCTCCCTCATCTTAGGCCAATAATATTTCCGAGAAAGGGCAAGATGACACTCGTTTATTCCTCTGTGATTAGTTTTTCCTTCATGATACTGTTTTATAATGTTTTGCTGTCTTAAATATTCTTTGACGTCCTCTAATTCTGTTTTTGCTAATACTAAGTTAATAGCTGAGCTTTTAAAATGATTCTGAATAATAGGTATAATTGAATACATTCCTAAAGGTGGAGTTATTTTTATAGCGGTTTTAACTTTGGGGTTGACATATTCTTTTATGGCATATACTACGTCTTGCTCTAAGTTCGATTCTGAAACCTGAATAAATGTACGGGTGTGTGTATCAAAAGGTTTAGTGGCGGTTGTACGTCGTTTAATATCTCCTACTATAGTTATGCATAACTGTCGGTGAAACTTATTCAAAGGTTCATCAGTAATAGGGATTTCTAAAATAGGGTTTTCAGTGCTGGTATGTGCAGTGAGAGTCGTAGAACTTGTTCGCGAAGGTGGTCGCTCTGAAGGGTTAGCTATCATTGACTCTGTCTCCTCATTGTTAATTTCTACTCGGGATAAGGCGTCGGCATTGGTGTTATATTTTCCCTTTTTATAAACTATAGTGTAGTCGTATTCACTTAGTTTAAGTCGCCATCTAGTTAGTCTTGAGTTAGGTTCCTTAAGGTTCATTATCCACTGTAGTGGCTTGTGGTCGGTGTATATTTTGAATTTGCGACCAAATAAGTAAGGCCTAAAATACTTTGTAGCCCATACTATGGCTAAAAGCTCCTTTTCGATAGTACTGTAATTGATTTCACTATCGTTTAAGGTTCTTGAGGCGTAGCAGATGGGTTTATCTGAACCGATGGTGCCTTGTGAGAGTACAGCGCCTATAGCTACGTTAGAGGCGTCAGTGGTTAGGATAAACTCTTTGGTGAAGTCGGGGTATTGTAAGATTGGGTCGTTTGTGAGTAAAGTCTTACATTTGTTGAAACAGTCAATGTAGTCGGGATCAAAAGTTATTTTATTAGTCTTTTTAAGGCATTTTGTCATAGGCTTGGTGATGCGGGCAAAATCAGGGATGAATTTTCTATAATAGCCTAATAATCCGAGGAACTGTTTTATTTCTTTCGGAGTTTTTGGTAATGGGTATTTTTCTATGGCTGCTATTTTATCAGGATTAGGCTTAACACCTTCTCCACTGATTACATGACCTAAAAAAACCGTTTCTAACTTTAAAAATTCGGACTTATCCATCTGAATCTTAAAGTTAGATTCTTGCAATCTCTTAAATACTTTTTCTAAATTAGTCATGTGTTCTTGCAATGACGTACTAAAGATGATGACGTCATCCAAGTACACGAGGCAGATGTCATTTTGTAGGCCTCTAAGCACATTATCCATCACCCTTTGGAAAGTGGATGGAGAGTTCTTTAAACCCATGGGCATGCGCAAGAATTCAAAGTGCCCATGTTCTACATTAAAGGCTGTCTTCGGAATGTCATCAGGGTGCATCTCACATTGATAAAATCCAGATGCCAGGTCTAGGGTAGTGAAATACTGGCATTTACCAAGCTTGTCAAGTATGTCATTTATGTTAGGAATTGGGTATTTGTCGTCTATGGTCTTGTCATTCAGTTTACGAAAGTCTACTACGATTCTCCACTTCTGTTTGCCTGATGCGTCGGCCTTCTTAGGGACTACCCAAATAGGTGAACTCCAAGCTGATTCAGAAGGTTTTATGATACCTTGGTCCAGCATCTTAGTGATCTGGTCTCTAACTTCTTGTCGGTGAACAAAAGGGTAGCGATAACTCTTCGTGTATACTGGAAGTTCGTCAGTCGTTCTAATACGGTGTTTTATTTTATTTGTGAAAGTCAAAGGTTCTCCCTCTACATAGAATACATCAGCAAAACGGGCACATAAAGTTTCTAAATTCATTTTTTCCTCGAGGTTTAAATGGTCTGTACGCAATCGCGATAAAACCTCTTTAACGCGCTTAGAATCTTGTTTAGTGCTAATGCACTCGTTATTAAATATCACGGCTTGTAAAGGGCGTTCAAATGTTACAATTAGGTCATAATCGGTCGGGTTTTCAATTTCTACGATACCAGTACAGTCGGTAACGCGAGTAATGCATTCATGAATAATGCAATTACAATGTCAATGGAAACGTCACCGTCTGGACTAAAGATAGGAATATTTAATAATTTTGATGACTTCGCGGGAACGGTTTCTTGATAATTGGACTTTTTACGTTGATAAAAATGAATAGGAATGGTTGTAAACTCCGTAATTAAATAATTATTTTTAAGATCAATCTGTGCTCCGTCAAGTAAGTCTAGGCCTAACAGACCGTCAAAGTAATTATGGAACTTATAGATGAAAAACTTAACATTCGTAGGGTTATTAAATTCAGAAAAGTTCGGAATAGTAATAGAATGTTCATGCGTGCTGGTAACACGGGCATTTGTTACTTCAAAGGGGTCAAAGTTTAAAGGTATATGTGAAAAGTATTGTTCGATTGCCTCGGGACTAATAAAAGACTGGTTAGCCCCAGTATCTACTAATAACTTAAGTGGCGGATTTGATATCTGAATGTAACGTAATTCTTTTTTTGATTGTATATTTAATTCTATTTTAACCCTTTTTGATCCTTCTCCTTGTGAAAATCCGGATTAGCATTAGGGGTAGGCTGTGGTGCTTCTAAGCATTTCGCGTTATTAGAACCTTGAGATGATGTGTTGTCTTGTACATATGAATGAGAGTCGGGCTCGGTCTGGTTGAGATAATAAAAGTCGGGATAGTCATAGTAACTGGAATAGTCAGGTTGTTCATAGTAACAGTCGGGATAGTCATAGGCGTTTTCAAAGTCGGTCATTTCATTATAATTCATTTCACGCGTCCTAAAGTAATTATTAGGTGGTGGGTTTCCCGATCTACGCCAATCGTGTCCTGGTGACCCAAGTGGTCTTGATACGAAGTGGCTAACACCGCTCATTGGTTTCGGACCTGAATTGAGTGCTGGGGAACTTGCGTTTGGTAATTTAAACACGTTACTCTGGGGGTGGTAGTTTGGCGGGGGTGCACGAAACATTTGCTGGGTACGACTAAACATGTTAGGGGCACGATGAGGTACCTGATTCTGCTGGAAGGGTGGCCTCCAGTGTTGCTGCTGCGGCTGCATGGGCATAGGCTTATGCCAGCTCGCGCCTGCACTCGGATAGCTAAAAGATTTGGGTGTGGTCATAAGGACCGCGGGTGGCATTCTATGGGTTGAATGCACTTGCTGTGTCGGGTTACGTCGCTCGGGGATGCTTTCGTTACGTTGCTGTAGGTACATGACATTCAATTCCTGCTGTACAAATTCCAGAGCCTTTTCTATAGTTTCGGGTCTCATACATCGGATACGGGACCCTAAAGGTTCTTTAAGACCTCTAACATAAGATTGTAACGTTAGTTTTTTATAAAGATCGCGTTTTGCTTCGATAGTAGTAGCTATGTCTTCGTGAAGGGTGACATAAGTCATTATAGTGCTAAAAAGAGTCTGGCATTTGTCGTAATATTCCTGCGGGGTGCTATTTCCTTGCGTGAGTAAGGACATGTCATTATATAGGGCGGTCTCGTCCCTCTGATCGGAAAAGTTGTTAATTAATGCGTCACGAATCCCTTGCCAATTTCCCGGTATACCGTTGGAATTTATAGTTGTAGCTGCAGATCCCGTAATTTTGTTTAAAATACCGTTTATTACGCATAAATTAGTTAGCTCACAGTTCGGGTCGTTTCTGACGTATTGTATTACGAGCTGATCGCATATTTTAATCAAACGAGTTAGAACATTCGGATTGCCATCAAAGTCTGGTACTGGGCGCAAAGCCTTAAAGATAGTATCGGGGTTCAATTCCATTTCGTCACTATCAAATAATATATCTAATCCTAAATTATCTAAGTCTATAACCCTATTTAAATCTACTTCCCTGGTCCTATTTATCTGTCTGGAAGAGACAGATGTTCTCCTAATTTTCCTTGGATGAAAAATTTTGAATTAATATTATATAAAGGGGAGAAAAGGAAGGACTAGGAAGCAACACCTCAAAGAGAGTTTCAATTACTTACATATACATGGTTTCCTCGGTGTATCGATGGCTGGATACGTCCTCAGCTGCGTCTTCTTAAGTTCGGATATTCGACGAGGTACTTGGAAATACCGACAGCGACTATCGGAGTCAGCAGATTAACGATTTTTGGGAATCTATACCGCGCCGCGTGCTGCCTCGAATATCCTACCGACTGCGCCAATTATGAAGGTGACAGCCGGAGGACTTAAAGAAAACCGAAGTTATTTTAATAAGGGTTTAATTAAGGTAAAAATTACAATATAAACTTAAGTTAATTCCTAAGTCTAGATTCGGACGATGCTAGTACCGAAGTGTCTAAAATTAATTATCTTAAAAATTACAATGCTACCGATTCCTAAACGTGGATCAGCAGATTTTAAAGTAGGTGAGCGTTTGGCGATTCGGCGACACGAGGCGCCGATTCGTTGATTCAGCAAAATGATAAACTGCGATTTTATGTGCAATTATCCGATTGACGTAATTAGGTTATCATTTCGCTATTCGGATGATTTGGTGTAGGCAGGGCACGTCACAAGGGATTGTTTAAAAATACTATTTATATTATCAAAACTGTAAGATTTCAATATAACTTCTACTATATGACTTTATTAATATACTACTTATACTTATATTTCTATTATAGTTGATGGATTAATATTTGCAGTTTGACTGCAACATACGTAATACACTAGTTTTGGTACGCGTATCCGTTCAAAACTTTTCTGCACATAAATTATTTCGAATGCAACTTATTGATTGATGACGCTGGCGTCATCCCTATATGATCAAAGTACAGGTTAAGTTCGACTCTGCAAATAGGATTGCGAATAGCCCTGGTAGCAAATAGGCTTATGTATATTTCTAGGTTTCAGCTTCGAATCCCTATCGCAATCCCTTTTCCTATAAGTTAATAATTAAATTAATAAATTCGTTCAGCATTCGTTATTACCCTAAGTATTTTAATTATATAAATATACCTAATAAAGTAATCACCAAATATTTGCTCCAGATTTTTTTTTCACATTAGTCTCAAAAATCTATTATTTTACAACTGTGCATACCTAATGATGTCTTGTTATTATTTTTTAAATAAACAAACATACAGAAATTAAATAAATAGTAGTAATTGTAGTAATCCTATACCTAAGCCAGGTAACTAACGGCACCTTTGTCGGTGTCGGACAAATGCTGGCTTTATATTTCATTTCTCACGATAAAATTGCATTTTGACGGAATAAATATTATGATGTAAATGGACGTAACTGACATAAGTTAGTAATACAATTGTAATGCTTTGATTTAAGGTTTAATTTTGTAATGAGGTTAAATTTGCTGAGATTGTATTTTTCTTTACTTAAATTCGATTAATTTATATGAAAATTCACATTCGCTCCAACGTCTTCTAGTGAAAAGCTCCACTTAAGTTTATTGTCAATTACGAATACCGCATACTTCCATAAAATGTACGTAAGTATTTAAAAAAATAATTATGTTATTTCAGTGTCCTTCTGTTTCATAAGTCGAGCGTTCAATTGTTCTAATCTTATTTACAGACTTTTTTTATTTGAAATTAATTGTTGTCTACTCGATTACAGGTCTGACTCCGAATCTGAATATACACGTCGCGCACCTGAGGTTGCAAAGGTGCAGCCAAAAAAGAAATCTCACAAGCGTAAAGCTTCTGAGAGTACCTCCACCTCGCCATCGGAATCTAAATCAAGGTAATTTCTATTATTTCTTGTCTTTAGGTATTTGTGTATTTTATTCCAATAAGAGTGTTATACGTTAGTAGTGGATTTATTTCTATACTTAAAACCAGGAACACAATCCAATGATTCATAATCTTATTCCATTGGTTCTTTTTTGATAGAACGTTTTCAAGGTGCTGTTATTGTAATGATAACGTACTTTATTATTTTATTTTTTTACAGTAAAAAACAACAACATGATAGCTCGGACCTCTTCGGCCTAGAGGATAGCGAGCATCGCGCACCAGCAACCGGCAGCGAGGACCTCACGTCGTCTCTCGTGAGCCGAGTCGTTAACGGGAAGTTGCGGCGGGCGGTGAACCTACAAGGTGACTTTTACGTGGAGGTAAAAGTTTATAATAAGTCTGATGCAGCGTCCACGACTCCACTTGAACGGTGGAAAAAAGCCTTAGTGGCACTTAAAGTTCAATTAAACCAAGAAACTCCGCAGTGGGACGCGCTGCAGACATTTATGAGACGGGTTCATGTAGTTTTCCAAGACTCGGAGCCCGTGTTCTACAGTGACAACATAAATATAAAATAATATATTAACTATTATTTTATATTTTTGTTATCCGTTTATTCTAAGGCTAGGCTAGGTTTAGGTTAACTCTACCGGAGGAGACGTCGTCGGGTCCCTGACGAAGAAGCCGCGCTGTATGAGGTGTACCGCGCGGCTAAGGAGGCTCTGTGGCTGGCCATCGGCGAGTCGAGGACGCGAGCCAGGGAGGAGATGTTGGAGACTCTAGACGGGGATCCGTGGGGGCGCCCTTATCGCGCGGTCCGAGGGAAACTTCGACCCGCTGCGCCCCCACTTACGGAGAGTCTCCAACCCGAGCTGCTGGAGGAGGTGGTCGCAGCCCTCTTCCCGGCGAGAGCGGAGCATACTCCGCCGCCGATGGCTTTGCCCACAGCCGCAGAGTCTCCGGAGGAGAACGCCATCAACGTCCCAGAGGTGACACAGGCAGAGATGAGGGCAGCCGTGATGCGGCTCCGGGCCAAGAACGTGGCTCCGGGGCCCGACGGGATCCACGGCTGCGCGTTAGCCCTCGCTCTGAAGGAGCTTGAGCCCCAACTGAGGGGACTCTACACAGCGTGCCTTGAGCAGGGCCAGTTTCCCACTCTGTGGAAATCAGGTCGTCTGGTCCTGCTCAGGAAGGAAGGGCGCCCTGCAGACTCACCGTCCGCGTACCGGCCCATAGTGCTGCTAGACGAGGTGGGCAAGCTGTTTGAGCGGATAATCGCAGCCCGCCTCGTCGGCCACTTGTGCAGAGAGGGGCCGGACCTGGACGACAGTCAATTTGGGTTTCGGCATGGGCGCTCCACGATCCACGCTGTGTCGCGGGTAAGAGTCCTGGCGGAGGAAGCGGTGTCCCGGGGCGGAGTGATGTTGGCGGTGTCCTTGGACATCTCCAACGCCTTCAACACCCTGCCCTGGAGTTGTATTCGGGAGGCACTGCGGTATCATGGCGTGCCTCCCTACCTCTGCCACATCGTTGGGGCTTATCTGTCGGAGAGGTGTGTCACCTACATGGGACGAGATGGCGGAAACCAGCGCCGCATGTCGTGCGGTGTTCCACAGGGCTCGGTTGTTGGCCCGCTCCTGTGGAACATCGGGTACGACTGGGTGCTGAGGGGCGAACTCCAACCGGGCGTCGACCTGACGTGCTACGCGGACGATACGCTGGTCACTGCCCGGGGGAGCTCGCACAGGGAGGCAGCGTTGCTGGCGACGGCTGCGGTCTCACAGGTGGTGGGCCGCATACGTCGCCTGGGCCTGGAGGTGGCCCTCAGCAAGTCGGAGGCCATGGTGTTTCATGGCCCCCGGCGGGCGCCGCCGCCCGGTTCACACATCGTGGTCGGGGGGGCTCGGATCGCTGTCGAGTCTACCATGAAGTACCTAGGATTGGTGCTCGACAGCCGGTGGAACTTCGAGCCCCACTTCGGGCGGCTGGCGCCCAAGTTGCTGGGCGCTGCTGGGGCGCTGTCAACGCTGCTTCCTAATTTGGGGGGCCCGAGCGCCGCTTGTAGGCGGCTCTACGTGGGGATCGTGCGGTCGATGGCCCTTTACGGGGCCCCGATCTGGGCGGCTGACCTGACGGCCGGAAGCATCGCAGTACTGCGCAAGCCGCAGAGAGCGATGGCCGTCAGAGTCATCAGGGGGTATCGCACGATCTCCTACGAGGCGGCTTGTGCACTGGCCGGATCCCCGCCCTGGGACCTCGAGGCGAAAGTACTCGCGTCATCGTACCGGTGGCGCGAGGAAGCGAGGGCGCGGGGCGAGCAACCGATGCAGCGACACATGGAGCTGCACCGGTCTCAGCTCCGCGAGGTCCTGGTGGCGGAGTGGCGGGACAGGCTTTCACGCCCTACCGCCGGCCTCGACATCATCGAGGCGGTCCGGCCGGTGCTCGACCTCTGGCTCGGGAGGAGGCACGGCTCCCTGTCGTTTCGGGTGACGCAGGTGCTCTCGGGGCATGGTTGCTTCGGGAAGTACCTGTGTCGCATAAACAGGGAGCCGGACGCCCGGTGTCACCACTGCGTCGACTGCCGGGAGGACACGGCGTGGCATACGCTGGCAGAGTGTGCCGCTTGGGAGGAGCCGCGCCGTGCCCTCATCTCAGAAGTAGGCAGTGACTTGTCGCTGCCGGCCGTTGTGAATGCGATGGTCGGCGGCGAGGAGTCCTGGGACGCGGTGGTTTCCTACTGCGAGACAGTCGTTTCGCAGAAGGAGGCTGCGGAAAGGGAGAGGGAGATTACGTCCACTCACCCGGCCCGCAGCAGGCGCACCGGGCGTCGAAGGAGGGCGGATAACGCCCTCTTCCAGCCCCCCTAAATGGGTCCAGGGGCGACGGACTCGGGGACGTCTGTCGCCCCCCACACATCAGGACCCGAGGTGGCGGCGCGTAGTGTTCCACGCGCGCCCCTCTTAGACGGCGCGGGGGGAGTTTAACACCTCACTCCCCCCTGACCCGAGGAAGAGGCCCGCGTTCGCGGGCCGGCACCAATCGGGGGTTGCGGAAGATTTTTAAGTTCCCGCGACCCCCGGCGTCGGTGTGAGATGGGACACCGGGGTGGTTTTTAGTCAGTAAGAGTCTGACAGACCCCTCCGCCCGCCCCAGGGCGGGGGACATCCATGAGGATTTTCCACCCCGGAACAAAAAAAAAAAAAAAAGGTTTAGGTTAACTCGGGAGGCACTGCGGTATCATGGCGTGCCTCCCTACCTCTGCCACATCGTTGGGGCTTATCTGTCGGAGAGGTGTGTCACCTACATGGGACGAGATGGCGGAAACCAGCGCCGCATGTCGTGCGGTGTTCCACAGGGCTCGGTTGTTGGCCCGCTCCTGTGGAACATCGGGTACGACTGGGTGCTGAGGGGCGAACTCCAACCGGGCGTCGACCTGACGTGCTACGCGGACGATACGTTGGTCACTGCCCGGGGGAGCTCGCACAGGGAGGCAGCGTTGCTGGCGACGGCTGCGGTCTCACAGGTGGTGGGCCGCATACGTCGCCTGGGCCTGGAGGTGGCCCTCAGCAAGTCGGAGGCCATGGTGTTTCATGGCCCCCGGCGGGCGCCGCCGCCCGGTTCACACATCGTGGTCGGGGGGGCTCGGATCGCTGTCGAGTCTACCATGAAGTACCTAGGATTGGTGCTCGACAGCCGGTGGAACTTCGAGCCCCACTTCCGGCGGCTGGCGCCCAAGTTGCTGGGCGCTGCTGGGGCGCTGTCAACGCTGCTTCCTAATTTGGGGGGCCCGAGCGCCGCTTGTAGGCGGCTCTACGTGGGGATCGTGCGGTCGATGGCCCTTTACGGGGCCCCGATCTGGGCGGCTGACCTGACGGCCGGAAGCATCGCAGTACTGCGCAAGCCGCAGAGAGCGATGGCCGTCAGAGTCATCAGGGGGTATCGCACGATCTCCTACGAGGCGGCTTGTGCACTGGCCGGATCCCCGCCCTGGGACCTCGAGGCGAAAGTACTCGCGTCATCGTACCGGTGGCGCGAGGAAGCGAGGGCGCGGGGCGAGCAACCGATGCAGCGACACATGGAGCTGCACCGGTCTCAGCTCCGCGAGGTCCTGGTGGCGGAGTGGCGGGACAGGCTTTCACGCCCTACCGCCGGCCTCGACATCGTCGAGGCGGTCCGGCCGGTGCTCGACCTCTGGCTCGGGAGGAGGCACGGCTCCCTGTCGTTTCGGGTGACGCAGGTGCTCTCGGGGCATGGTTGCTTCGGGAAGTACCTGTGTCGCATAAACAGGGAGCCGGACGCCCGGTGTCACCACTGCGTCGACTGCCGGGAGGACACGGCGTGGCATACGCTGGCAGAGTGTGCCGCTTGGGAGGAGCCGCGCCGTGCCCTCATCTCAGAAGTAGGCAGTGACTTGTCGCTGCCGGCCGTTGTGAATGCGATGGTCGGCGGCGAGGAGTCCTGGGACGCGGTGGTTTCCTACTGCGAGACAGTCGTTTCGCAGAAGGAGGCTGCGGAAAGGGAGAGGGAGATTACGTCCACTCACCCGGCCCGCAGCAGGCGCACCGGGCGTCGAAGGAGGGCGGATAACGCCCTCTTCCAGCCCCCCTAAATGGGTCCAGGGGCGACGGACTCGGGGACGTCTGTCGCCCCCCACACATCAGGACCCGAGGTGGCGGCGCGTAGTGTTCCACGCGCGCCCCTCTTAGACGGCGCGGGGGGAGTTTAACACCTCACTCCCCCCTGACCCGAGGAAGAGGCCCGCGTTCGCGGGCCGGCACCAATCGGGGGTTGCGGAAGATTTTTAAGTTCCCGCGACCCCCGGCGTCGGTGTGAGATGGGACACCGGGGTGGTTTTTAGTCAGTAAGAGTCTGACAGACCCCTCCGCCCGCCCCAGGGCGGGGGACATCCATGAGGATTTTCCACCCCGGAACAAAAAAAAAAAAAAAAAAAAAAAAAAAAAAAAAAAAAAAAAAAAAAAAAAAAAAAAAGGTTTAGGTTAACTGTAAAAAATATTTGGGACTTTGGGATACCATAGCTTTGTTACAATTATAATTTGTGTCTTTTGTTTGTGTTGTTAATCTAAAACTTGCTCTATTTTACGTGGACCTTAGACCTAATAATACACAAAAATGCCTTTCTGTACTGTTTGCAATACATCCGTTGAGCGCAGTCAGTGGACAGGTCACCTACGCAGTACTAATCATAAAAACAAAAATATGTCGTATTTTTGCGAAGGCGTTGAAATAATACATGCTGCTTTTCGTAATCGTATAGCTTCGTATAGAATTGCCGATCCGTCTGAGAATTACTGTCCAAAATCATTTTTAAATATTGTTGAAGACAAAATTAAAACTTTAATTGATATGTCCCTTAAAGATCACACTAGTATAAAAGTTAATTTCGAATATTTTGCTATGTTTTTGATGGTTAAAAATGATTGTCAAGAGATGAAATCATTTTCCACAATTTTTTTTACTTTGCATCAGAATTATGAATTTACACCATTATTGTCTCAAGTTAAAAACACTTTAGCAAAAACACAGTTACAGTTAACCTAAACCTAGCCTAGCCTTAGAATAAACGGATAACAAAAATATAAAATAATAGTTAATATATTATTTTATATTTATGTTGTCACTGTAGAACACGGGCTCCGAGTCTTGAAAAACTACATGAACCCGTCTCATAAATGTCTGCAGCGCGTCCCACTGCGGAGTTTCTTGGTTTAATTGAACTTTAAGTGCCACTAAGGCTTTTTTCCACCGTTCAAGTGGAGTCGTGGACGCTGCATCAGACTTATTATAAACTTTTACCTCCACGTAAAAGTCACCTTGTAGGTTCACCGCCCGCCGCAACTTCCCGTTAACGACTCGGCTCACGAGAGACGACGTGAGGTCCTCGCTGCCGGTTGCTGGTGCGCGATGCTCGCTATCCTCTAGGCCGAAGAGGTCCGAGCTATCATGTTGTTGTTTTTTACTGTAAAAAAATAAAATAATAAAGTACCTTATCATTACAATAACAGCACCTTGAAAACGTTCTATCAAAAAAGAACCAATGGAATAAGATTATGAATCATTGGATTGTGTTCCTGGTTTTAAGTATAGAAATAATTTATGGCTTTTCTACATTTCGCCGCCCCCGCAGAATAAACGCGCAAGTGCAAAAAGTAAATTTTACAGGAAAAATAAAACACCTAAATTGATCTATAACTTTATGACTACACATAATAGAAGTTTGATTTTTATGTCGTTTACAAGATTATTTTTTTTGTAGATAGTCTAATTAATATTAAGTGTTAAACAGGTACCGTTTTTGAGTTATTGTTAAAAAAACATTTTACAGAAATATTTTAGTTTTTTTTAATTGTTAATGTTGCTTTGAGTTTTTTTTCTTGTCAACTATTGTTTTTTTTTGTTTTGCAATGTAATATAACTTGAATTTTCTTTGCGTTTTTCTCAGTACAGTGATACAGTTAATGGGCTATTACGCGTTTATTCTGGTGCAGTCAAAAAGTTTCTGATAATGTAATAGGTGATTAAGTTTTTGTACTGGATAATATATCATCAAGGTCGAAATTATAACATTATGTTACGGTTAGGTGTAAAATGCTGTACACCGCTCATAGGTCTAAGACCTTGATTTTGATTTTGCGGCGGAATGTTTCTAGGTGGCAACCGGAACATGTTACTTTGAGCGTTATAGGTCTGAGGTACCGCAAGGAACATGTGCTGTGTGCGGGGTAGGCATGCGATGGGGCTGCTGATTTATAAAGTTGGGGTTGAACTTAAATGGTTGGGGTGGTGGCGGTTGGTTAGGTTTATTCCCTATGGGATTGGGCCAGTTAGAAATTGGAACTACAAAATTACGTGGGGGAACTGGGTTAGTGTTTGCGTGGGGATAACAGGGTTAGAGTTCTTCTGGGTAGTGGATTTTGAAAACTCACTACGTTCCTGTAAATATATAGCATTAAGTTCTTCCTGTACATATTCAAGGGCCTTTTCAATGGTGTCTGGATGCATGCACATTATACGGGACCCTAATGGTTCTTTTAACCCTTTTACAAAAACCTGCATAGTAACTTTTTTGTACAGTGTACGTTTCGCTTCCACTGTTGTAGGAATTGGCTCGTGTAATGTTACATACGTCATTATCGTACTGAACAAAGTTTGACATTCCTCATAGAATTCTTGAGGTGTATTCCCCTGCGCAGCTAAAGAAAGATCCCTATACAAAGCCGTTTCATCCCGTTGATCCGAAAAGTTATTAATTAATGCCGTCCTGATGCCTAACCAACTATCAGGTATGCCGTTGGAATTGATGGTACGAGCGGCAGAGCCACTTATTCTATTTAAAATGCCATTTAATAAGTATAAGTTGTTTAACTCACTACCCGGGGCATTACTAACATACTGACTTACTATTTGATCGCATATTCTAATAAACCTAGTCAGAACATTTGGATTTCCATCGAACTCCGGGACTATACGAAGGGTCTTGAAAATTGCATCCGAGTCGGGGGCCATATTTATGCTTCTAACTTCACTAACACTATTTAAATCTCGACTATTATCTATAGTACTCCACCGGGCCGTACGAGATGCGGGTTCCCGGGAATTGGGGGTTTTCGGGTGAAAAATCTTGGAAGTTGGATTGTACTAGGACTAAAAAGGATGCAACACAAGAACTATTCAGGTGTACTCACAAATTTTTCATCTCTGGTTCCCTCGTGAATCGAAGTTTGGATTCTCCTTCCGGAACTGCAGCTGGACCCTAGATTCGGATATTCGGTGCCGGGGCTCGATAGCCACCCAGGCGATTCGCGTACGCGGATATCGATATTAGAGATCCCTAAGCTCGCGAACCGGCCCGCGAATATCCTACCGACTGCGCCAATTACGTTAGCTGCGATCGGAGGATTGAAAGAAACCCGAGATGATTTAAATTAAGTTTAATTACTAAATTAAAATTACAAACTAAACTTATGAACGACTAGCAGTGCCCCGCGGTTTCACCCGCATAAGTCTCGATCCCGTGGGACTATCGGGATAAAAAATATCCTATATGTTAATCTAGGTTATAAGCTATATGTGTGCCAAATTTGATTCAAATCCGTTCAGTCGTTTTTGCGTGAAAGAGTAACAAACATCCATCCATCCATCCAACCTCACAAACATTCGCATTTATAATATTATTATTATTAGTAGGATAGGATGATTCTAGCCGAAGTGGGACAGTAGAATAATCATTCTTACAATCTATTGGTTTATATATTTCATAGGTGCATCATTGATTACATGAATTGACCTGGTACGGACCTGGCACGTCTGAAACTTCAGCGATCTTCATAAGGAAGCGCTATGTTAGCAAGGTCGGCGCGGATGCGACGTCAGTGACCTTCATATAGCAGCGCTACATAATTTGCTACTACAATTGTAACATCCTTGAACCTTAAAAATGAAAAACATAATTAAAAACTTTTTACAAAAAAAACCAACCGACCTCCAAAAAAAAACACTAGAAAGTGAAAACACTCTCACTTTCTAGTGTTTTTTTTGGAGGTCGGTTGGTTTTTTTTGTAAAAAGTTTTTATTTTTCACTTTTTAGTTGTGGTACCTACCCCCTACTAGTTCGAATATCACGACCTGCTATGTAAATAACAGTGACAGGAAAATGTTAAGAGATCGTCCATATAGGCTAAGTGGGAAAAATACGTATTAATGAAGCTAACTCAAAAAGTACTCAAGCTAAGTTAATAAAATTTATATGGGACCACCTTGAGAGCATACCCTTTCAAACAAAAAAATAATTTTTAAAATCCGTTCACAATTGACGAAAATATCGACGGACATACACAAAAAAAAAAAAAAAAAAACATACATACGCTACGAACATATAACCTCCTCCTTTTTGGAAGTCGGTTAAAAATGATAATTATTACAATACATAATTAGGTAACTTTCTACGAAATGGACTCAATAGCTGTTATCGTTGACCACAAACTCCAAAGCACAACAGACCCCGCCTACCAGCTGCGAGCGAATGAAGTTTAAGGTCATTTGCGAATAGCCAAAGAGTTTGTACCACAATAGAGAGAGAGAACGATATCACTTGCGTAGTCTAAAATACGATTATTCGGTTGGCAACTACGTTTACAATAACAATTAAGACGGAAACAAAATGTAAGGGATATTATCGTACTATTAATTTCTTGAAGTGTTCTGCAACAACACGTTACGGAATTATAGTATTAAAATCTGGACCAGAACAAACGCGCAATGGACAATGCCGTTAAAGTGATTTCTCAGTTGCACCTGATAAGTATGGTAATATACTTTACACAAAGTAAGGCTTAAATTATGGTACGCATATATATATCGCAGATTTATTTATTTTGGTTTTAAATAAAGAATAAAGTAATAACTTTTCGTAACTTCGTAAATACTTTATATAAAAATCTGGAAAAAATTGAGGTGATGTATTTTGACCTATACATTACGAATATCGATTAACATCAAAACCGCCGCAATAGCACTTACGCGTTTATTCTGCGGGGGCGGCGATTTGTAATTACACCCATCTTACTTATTACTTAGTAATACTTTAGTTATTATTGATCCTTAATTTTAAGATAATTGTATCCTTAATTAGGTTTAAGTTTTCTTTTGTATATTATACAAAATAAATTTAGGTACTATTCTATTCAAATATGTGTTTAATTTCTATACCCATTGACAACCCGATCAGACATTCTGCTTGCATTCAATGTGCTGTGCAATTACAAGCATGTTTCAACTTGTTGAAACTTGAAATTGGTTAGCAGTAATAAAGCAAGTACTAAGTAAAATAATATACTTATGTATTATTATAAAAATGTATACAATTCCTGATGAATAAGCGCGCGGCATTGAGAAATACGACACTTATCAGGTGTTCGCGCTCGTGAGGAGGTAAGCGCTGTCCACAAGGATACAGGTTCAAACTTGTCGAATTCAACATGAAATTGATTCGCAATATATTGTACAGGCTCTGGTTACACTAGAACATTCATCCATCATAAACAATGTCATTACATTACGCAGTCACTTGTTGGAGTGGTCACATCGGTTCAAAGCAAATAACTCGTAAGTATATTCTGTTCTGTGTATCTTTTATTTCCTTTTTTGTTATACAATTAAATAATATTAATGACTATTTTGTTTGTTTCAGATCTTCAATAATGTCAGATTCGCCTGATATGGTCTTCTCCCAATACGGTCAAGGTTTCCCGACTCCGAGTTTAAGTTGGCATATCCCAGAAGCACACGGGTCTGCCAATAAGAAGCCTAGAGCAAGACGGGAGTGCCAAAAACGAAAATCATCTGAGCAGTCTGCGTGTCAATCGTACGTCGTAAACAATGAAAAGAAAAAAGGTTTACGACTTATACAAGTGAAAGTTTTGGACATCAGTGAAAATCAAGAACCTGCAAGTGACAATGAGGAGGTGATAGTGATAAGTGCGCAGTATGTAGTCAGTGAACCAGTCGACAATGTTATGGACGAGACAATGTCGTTAATTAACAAAATATCCAAGAAACTCTGCGATGACTATTATTAGTGATATTATTAAGTAAGTAATTGGTATTAGTTATGGCAAGTTATTTTTTCTTATTTTTCTGTATTTAAAAATAGTTCATAAGTTATTGTGTAGAATAAGTTTTAAATTTTATTGTAATTAATGTTGAAATAAATAATACATAAAGTATGTTTAGGTTAGAAAGATGAAATAATTAAATATTATAATTTATAATTGGTAAATAAATGATAAATGTATAAATAAAATAATTTTCTGTCTTATTGTAGAATAATAATTATGCATCACAAATTTGTAAATAGATAAATAAATGTTTTACGTATTAATATCAATTTTGTAAATAAGTAGGTAAACGATGAATGTATTAATAAAAGAATTATCAAATAGGTAATATAAGTTTTTGTTGTAATTCATGTAGCAACTAGGTAAATAGAATTAAGAAAATGTATTAAGAAATCATTACATATTTGTAAATAATATAAACAATAAATAAAAAATATATTTCTAATTTAAATTACGTATGTTTTATTATACATTACATTGCTTGAACTTCAAATTAACTGTAGGAAAATAATGTTTAGCTTACTATTCGTTCCCAGTTCACATTAATTGTTATAAAAATATTGTATTAAATTATTAGGTACTTGAAATTAAATTTATTTACATGACTTATTTTGCTACATCTAATTTAGAGCTTCATATGTGTGAATCATAGTTAATTATTAGTAGAGTTATGTTTAAATAAAATAAACACAAGTAGGTTAAAATATTTTTTATTAACAAAATAAATTAAATATAGACATGTTATTGTCAAAATACCATTTCTTAATACATATAGCATTATTCAAAGCACAATTCAGTCTATGATTTACACATTTAAATTCATTAATATTTTTACAATATTTCTTAGTCAATCTTGAAAAATTAGGACATCCTTTTTCACCTATATCTATCACTTCACAGTTATCACATAAGTCTTTGATCCACTGAATTTTTTCTAATCCCTTCGTAATAATTTTTTTATTTTCTAAATAGGGTATAATCACGCGACGAAATTCTGTATAGTCTACGTAGCCCTCACTCCAGTAAATTCCTCTATTTCTTTCTAACCACCTCACCTGCTTTTTTTCTTCTTGGGTTAGGTAATGGAATGAATATGGTGGTTTTACCAAGAACGTTTGTGTACGCTCCTGACTTACGATGGCCACTTCTTTCACAATAAAATAATTGGTCGAATCTTTAAATCCTTGGATTTCCACTATGACGGTATCCGGCTTCATGATAGCTTCTTTACAATATTGCTTAATGGTTTGTATTCAACAATGCAATCGTTGAGAATGAGACAATATGCTGATGTTTGATCTGGTATCTCTGTATCACTCTCAATTTCCACTCTTACATCCACAACAGGACCTGTCTTCAGATTATCAGCTTGTCTAGAGCAATCAACAACAAACAGCGGTGCTAAATCTTTAAATTGCTTCTCGCTTAATATGGGCTCCGGCCGACGTCCGTAATACGACTGTTGAAATCTAGTGTATTGTTCGTATAATAAAGCGATTCTGTTATTAGCAAAACTTATATTCAGGTTTTCATATGGAAAGTAGGTTGAATGGAGATACACTCTAATGTCTCGAACATGACAGTGATCGAATTGAGACATGTCAGAACTTGCATTGTTTTTCCTATTTGTCTGTAGACCAACAATAATGTATCTTGGTTTTTCTATTTGAGATGAAGTTTTGATAGACCAGGTATGCTTCGTAGTTTTTGGCAAAGCGGGATATTCGTACAGATCCCAATTTCTGTATATCATTTGAAGCGGTCGATCTTTTTCTAATAGTTTTAACAAAGTAATTTTTTCTTTGTCTGATACTTTAACATGCGGTACGCGCCATATGATTTTGTTGATCTGAACATCATACACCACTTCGCCAGTATTAAGTTTTACAGCGTTCAAATTAGTGTTACTTCTTAGTAATATCAGTTCATGTCTACTATTTATCACGACTTTATTAAAATCTTCAGCAAAGCCGAGAATGTTACGAAGTGGTATAGAAGCAGAAAATCTTCCTCCATCGACATTTTTTACACCATCAATATTCCATCCCCAGGCATTAGACATTTTAGATTCACTTTCATTCATTGAAATTAGTGATTTCATGGTTGTTGTTATACCTGCATTTTTTATTTTATCAATTTCCGCTCCATTTAGCTCATAACTTATATCTTGGAACAAATAGAGTAGAGCATTATTAGTAAAATGGACACTAGTAGCTTGGTCTTTCATATCTTTTTTGGTAACGATAACAGTTCCTTCCAAATAGAGAGTGCTAGCCGATGGTAATATGTACAAGTCTTGTTGGTTGATAGGTATACGAATTTCATCGTTCCTGTTAAAACTTGTTACATATGGCTTGTAGGAATGAAATTCGATACCTTCTATAGTATTATCATAATTCGGAGGGGCTAAAACGTTTAAGATATTCATTTTAACAATCCGATCGCTCTAAGGAATGCTTTATTATCTTTAGTTAATTTTGTTTTCTTTTTAGAGATAGAACTTATTTGATAGGTAGCTCGAGCAGAACTGATATTCTTTACTTGTTGACTCACATTTTTATTGTAGTCAATCATTTTTTCTTCTAAGATGCAAATATACTTGCACTTCTTCACCACGTAAATTGATTAATCGATTGTTTATATCTAGCAGCCTGATATGTATGCAGCTTATGGTGTTTTGGTTGATTGGAAAATATATAGCGTTCTTCGGAATTTCTATGATCCTATATCCAGGTGGCACATTAAGTGCAAATTCGTGAATAATATGACTTGGTTCACCGTTTATATATGAACCACTTACAATATCACATTCAACCCTGACTACGGTCGTAGGTAGAATGTTGACTGGAAACGATGACACATGCCATTTATTTGCCTTCAAGATTTGTTTGTCAAATCCTAATAGTTTTTTAAAAGAGCCTTCTTTGATAAAATTAATGTCTTTTGTACAAAATATTGTGGTTTTTAAAGTGTTATTATTACACCGTAATTTGATCGCTGCATTTTTTATTTCTGATTTTAAGTAATCGCCGATATCTTGCAATTCATAAGTACCTTCCGGTATTGCAATAACTTCATCAGAGCCATAATAGAACTTATTATTACTTTTATCAATGTTTGGAATAGAATTAAACGTAGAAAAGTGCAACAAAGCACACTCATACTCTCCATCTAATTGTAACGTATTGGGATAGTATGTAGTTAACACTGATGAGTCTCCAGTAATCGACAAAGTGAGGGACATCTTGCAAATGATTGAAATGAAAGAGAAGTGTATATTTTATATCACATTTTTATTCCAAAAAGTCTGCAAATAGTTTAAGCATAAATGACCACAATTAACTGCGTTGAATTTTTGATATCTTGTGTAGTTATAAAAAAAACTGCAGTTTTTTAAATATTGCATCAATTCCATCGGAGGTTTTAGATTCCCATAGCTATCAAAGTATTCACAGTGATTATATACTTTAGTATAAGCTACCCAATGGGTTCCTTCATTCTTGGAATCGTCTAAGTTAACGATACCGCATTCAATGTGTTTCGGTTTCCGAGGTAGTCGATCTTTCATGTAGACCCCCCGAAAATATGGGATGTCTCTTGAATACTTCTGGATGTCTACATCAGTTAGAGGACGCTTGGGTAGCATATTTCTTAGTTTTTTGAAGTTATAAATAATCCTTTACCACTTTTATAGGGCTTAATGTATAAACCCTTGCCCAACACTAAAGCCTCCATAGCTCTATTATGTCGTTCTGTTTCTTGTAAATTTTGCTTGCTTGCTTTATAATCATTAACGGTTTTTGCAATTCCAGCTGCACCACCAGCTAAAGTCCCTAAAGCTGATAAACCAGCGAAAATTGGAATTAAAGGTAGAACTCCTCCACTCTTTGGTAAGGGTATTACTCGGGGTACTCGAATTCGATAGTGAATGTTGGGAAATAACTTTTTTGCGGTTAAGTAAGCTGCTTTTATTAAAGTTTTATCATCCTTATGTTTGAGTTTCTTAATTTTTGATTTTATTTTTGAAACTAAGGTTTTAAATGTTTTAATGCCAGATCCAGACTTTAGTTTCGCTTTCATAACTTTGCTCACTAACCAAGAGCTTAGTTTTTCACCTTTTCCTGCATTTTTTTATTTAAGCCTTTGTTTAGCCATGTTAAGTAGTTGTAAATCGGCTTTATGACGGTTAGATAAGTCAGTATGGTTTGTATATGCAATGTCGTGTTGCATGCAAGCTTCGTCTAGCTTATTTACACCTCGATCACCTCGTGCTAAGCGTTTGTGAAGTTTAGTTCCTGGTCCGCAATAATTATATCCCGGCAAATGAACTTCGAATGGTAGATTATTAATTATGTTGTTAACTAGTCCACCTCCTTGCATTACTCAAATTATAATGATAGGATTTCAAATGAGAAATAGTTATATAATATCTTAGTTCATTATTTCATCTTTCTCAATCCAGCTATTTTCTGCACTGCTTAGACCTAACCATTTAACATACAATTTATTTCCTTTCTTTTTCAAAACCTTTTCTATTAAATAAACGTCAGGATAATTAGATTTTAGTAGTTCTTGTTCGTAAAAAGCTCCTAATATTTTTTGCTTTCTTTGATCTTCTATTTGATATGTCACTGGCAAGGATTTATTCACCTTTTTTATAATAAATAATTCTGTTGACCAATTAGGAGTGTAACCTTTTTCAAAATTATGTTTGTATTTACTTATACGAACACATTCACCAACTTTAAATTTAGGTCTCCACTGAACTAAATCATGTTTGTTCATTTTGTTTATATTTTCTTTAATTACATTTTCATTACTTTTATTCACATCAGTCGGTTTAAATTGAATAGTGCGATGTTTTGTGTTATTATATCTCTGCATTGTAGCGACCAATGGTTGACCCAACCACTTATAGTTTCCATTGAGACTAAAATATTTGTATAATTTATTTTTTAAAGTTCTAATTAATCTCTCTACAATTGATGCTTTTTTAGTAGAAAACGAAGAGTAATGGTTAATATTATGCTTTTTCATAAGGTTTTGAAAAGTGATGTTATAAAATTCTGTCCCTTTATCAGTTTGTAAGTTAATAGGTTTATTATAACTACTAAGCAGTATATGTTCAAAAGCACGAGTAACATCAATTTTATTTTTCGACTTTAACGGTTCAGCCCAAGCATACTTTGAGAAGCAGTCAATTACCACTAAGATGAATTTATAGTTTTTATTGTATTTTTTCAGATTTTGCATATCCATCAAGTCTGCTTGCCATAAATCGTGGATTCCTTTCAGAATAACAGAACGTCGCGGAAAGTTTCTTCGCGCTGCTTTGTGGATTTCATTTACAATTTGCTGTTTGGCCATTGAGGAGTTTTTTGAAGTCATTTGTCTACCTCTGCTTTAGTATGAAACTTATCTTGCAAATGAGTTATAACCTCGGGTATACTTGCTTTTAAAGTAGCTTGAACTGTGCCCTTTGTATCTTTTATGATTTGAGAACGCAATTTACCAATCAAATTATTTACTTCTTTTAATGTGGTAGCATTCAATTGATCTACATAATCCTTGTTTATCCTTGTTCCTTGTGATCCTTTGATGTGTTATGGTCGGATCATTTTCCTCTTGTAATAGAATGTAATCTAGACGTGATAACGCCAATGCGTACCGACGTCAATGTGCCAAAAAACAGAGTTATATGGGGTGATAGAAATGCCGAACAAATACGCGTGTACATGAAAGAATGTAATGAGAGACTAAAATTAATAGATTTTCCATCAGAATTACATAGTTGTTGTGATAACACCTGTAATATTGGTAGCCATAGTCAAGTTATAGATGTATTATACGGTAATATTGTTCAGGCCTTGTATGGGGCTGCGGTTGTTGGCAGAGAGACCAGTAGGCCTTTGTCGAGGAGGAAACTGGCTGGCTGGAATAAACACGTGGCGGGGGCGCACAGGGAGGCCCGGAGTAAATTTATGCTGTGGGGTTGGTATGGCAAGCCTGCTTCCGGGTACATCTACGACCAAATGTGTGAGGCTAGGAAAGTTTTTAAATCGCGTTTGAAATGGTGTCAGAATAGGCAAGACCAAGTTAAGATGGACATTCTAAGCTCGCACCATTCAAAACGGGATTTTCGTGGCTTTTGGAAAAGCACGAATAAGATGCACAGCAAGCCGAGCCTCCCTGTGAGCGTCGGCGGCGTGAGTGAACCTGAGGTGATTTCCAACCTCTTTAAGGAACAATTTTTTGTGAAGTCTCCACTAGGATCTTCACAGTCAGTGCTGAATGTTGAGCCCGGCAGGGAACTAGGATTAAAGTGCAAGTCGAAAGAGATTAGGCAAATAATTAAATCTATGTCGCGTGGCAAATCTCCTGGACATGACGGGCTCAGCATTGAGCACCTCAAATATGCTGGTCCTCATCTACCCAGAGTTCTGGCTATGTTGTATAGTTTTTGCGTGTCACATGGTTATATGCCTGAGGAGATGATACGGACTGTGGTAGTGCCCATAGCGAAAAATAAGTCTGGCGATCTTGCTGATAGAAATAACTATAGGCCTATCTCATTAGCAACTGTTATATCTAAGGTATTTGACAGCGTGCTTAATAGACAACTAAATAAGTATATAACACCTCATGATAACCAGTTCGGGTTCAGACCTGGACTATCAACGGAAAGCGCTGTGCTGTCTTTTAAGCATGCTGTCACATACTACACCGACCGCAGCACTCCTGTTTACACCTGCTTCCTGGACTTGTCCAAAGCATTTGACCTGGTTTCTTATGATATCCTATGGGATAAACTCGAAAAAGCTCATGTTCCACCTGTTATAATCAACATATTTAAATTTTGGTATAGAAACCAGGTCAACAATGTGCGATGGGCAGGAGCTTTGTCTGATCCGTATGAGTTGGAGTGCGGGGTGAGACAGGGGGGTTTGAGCTCGCCAACGCTATTTAACCTATATGTCGACGAGTTGATTGGCAAGCTCAGCAGCGTCAGGATCGGGTGTTATATAGATGGAGTCTGCGTTAATAACATCAGCTACGCAGACAACATGGTGCTTCTGAGTGCGTCAGTCTGTGGCCTCAGAAAGCTTGTGGCCATTTGTGAAGAATATGCCATGTCACATGGCTTAAGTTACAATGTAAAAAAAAGTGAAATCATGGTCTTTGGGGCCAGGGGTAGGTATCCTGTTTGTGTACCACCAGTTTACCTTAATGGTATGCCATTAGAGAGGGCATACAAATTAAAATATCTTGGCCACATACTTACCCCTGATCTCAGGGACGATGATGATATTGAACGGGCGCGGAGGGCCTTGTCGGTTAGAGCGAACATGCTGGCTCGCAGGTTTGCTCGTTGTTCAGCAAGTGTCAAAATTACTCTTTTCAGAGCATACGTTACGTTTTACATGAGCAGCCTGTGGGCTAGATATACTCAAAAATCATACAATGCCCTCCGCGTGCAATACAATAACGCGTTCAGGGTGCTGTTGGGGCTGCCCCGCTACTGCAGCGCATCAGGGATGTTCGCGGACGCACAGGTGGATTGTTTCTTTGCCACAATGCGTAAACGCTGTGCGTCCCTGGTGCGTCGGGTGTGGGGTAGTGACAACAGTTTTCTGTCCCTAATTTCCAGTAGGCTGGACTGTCCGTACGTAAATCGTTGTTGCGCCATTTCTCATGGAATGGTGCAGCCGCGGTGAAGCGTCGGATAGTTCTGCTGCTGTGTTTTTTGTATACTTGTATTTAGGATATAGTTAAGATTAAGATTATTATAATTACTAACATAGGATAAGTTTACTAACAAATGAGTCATGGTTACTCGAATAAATAAAAATAAATTGAAATTGAAAATTGACAGCATCATCTGCTTCTACTGGAGATCTAATTCCTCTCAGTCTTGATGTTTTTAAATCGAAATCTCCGTTTTCTGATTTTAGCAATGCATTCTCATTAAACTCAAATAACTCTGACAAACGCATTCTTTTATGAATGTAGTGTCCAAATTTGTCTACATTCATTTTCAGGTGTATTGTATCGAGAGGCTGATAATGAAATAACCAAGTTTTACAATATTTATTTATTTATAATTTTACTTTCACGCAACTCTTCAATGATAGATATAATTTCATTATCTAATCCTGTGTTGCCAGCATCTCTTGACGCAATTAATAATTTCAACCTTTCTACTAATTCATTAGGATCATCCCAGTACACTAAATCAACGTTTTTTCTCCACTTTTTTAGCAACGGTAGACCCTTTCCGTGAATTGCATTCTTCAGTTTAAAAAGAGGTTTAATAACTTGCAAATATTTTTGTCCTTTATTACTTTTTATTGGCTTACTTGGTTCATAGTCACGACGATGTGCATTTGTATCAAGTAACATAGACTTATAATTTTGCATATCACTATCGGTCACTAAGTTTAAGTTTACATCCTTCTTGAGCAACAACTGTTTTAAACCAGGCGTATTACGATATTTATGTCCAGCTACAGTGATGAACTGATCGTTGATGGTTATGGAAGCAGAACCTAACATAAGTTTCCCGCGTTCTGCTCTAACCCCAAATGGAATATCTACCAATGCTTCTGAAGATACTGACCAAGATGACGTATCACAATCTTGATTACTTTCAACTACTGATTCATAGGAAGAGTCACTGTTGACATCGGATTCATATTTTTCGTCCTCATCACCGTTGTTATCATTACTTTCAGCGCTATCAGTTCTTTCTTTCTCCAAAGTTTTCTTAATAAACGGAAAATCAGCAAAATTATCATTAGCTAGCAGGAGAGGAGTTTGCTTATTAGCATTAGCAATTAGGTTGAGAGGCTCAGTTACAGGTTTGAAAACGGATTCCAGTGCTTGTTTATTATTAATCTCAGCATCTCTCATTTTACGTACTTTTATCTTTACAGCTTCTGCTGCGTCAACAATTTGTCGTTTTAATGATTTTTCCATATTAGTAAGTTTGTCGTAATCGAATCAGCGTCGCAAGGCGAATAATAATGACAGCCCGGTAATAGTCTTATATATATATGTATGTACTCGTATCCTTAGTCAAAGACTACAAACGTATCAAATTTACTTCTATAACATCCTTTGTTCTTAGAACAATCTTTATTAATTACAACATAACTGAAAGGAATACTCCATATTTTTGAACACATTTCACGAAATTCAACCCATGTCATGTCAGTGTTGACATGTTCTTCATAAATATGTCTCATATTTCTTTCATCTTGTTTAAACAGAACGATTAAATTAGCGTTGTCTCGTATTAACTGCTTAGGGATTTTGCTATAAGTCTGATTTAGATAAAAACAATCGATGAACTTGTGCCTGCCCATAGCAAAATAATCACGAATGTTATTTTGATTTTCACAAGCAACATCATCAAATACAATTACAGAATTCGGTTTTGCGTTCTGAACACTCAGTACTTGCTCATTTTCACGATATTTCTGAAATGAAATGCCTGGTACTTGTTGTAAGACTTTTTCCAAAAAAACGTACTTTGGTTGTTGCAAGGTTTTCGAATAAACATACAAATTTTGAAATCTTAAACCGTTCTCATGAATAAGAAGACCAATTAATAAATTAGTTTTTCCACAATTTGACGGTCCGCAAATGATGCATCGTACCGAGTTAGGTAATAATTCTCCATGGCGAAAACCAGTCTCCTGAGAATTCACACAAAGTGTTTTTACTTGAAATGTTTGTGGTTGTTTTACAAATTTCATGACGGCTGCTTAGAGGGGTTATATAGTTAATGATTCAAATAATGTATTACATACACATTTATACGATTGCTCGTTGCAACTAGTACATAATATATTTGATAGAAGTTTGCTCACTATGGCTGCCCTCCAATAAAAGATAGTATTTTGTAAATTATAATATATATATTTGAAAGCGGAATAGACCCTGAACCAGTGTTTTCAAAAAAGGTTATTGGGCATTCTATTCCACCGCGATGAGCGAGCGAAGCGAGCGACAGAGCGAAAGGCCGTAGATCTGCTTTTGTTAATCGAGGTAAGTGGTTGATATGAAGAGCTAGTTATAGTAGGATGTTATTGGGCATTCTACTACACCGAGAGTGACGAAGGCGAACGGAGTGAGCCGTAGGAACGGCAGGTGGGGTAGAATGCCCAATAATATCCTACTTGAGTCCCTATGGTAGTGTTTACCTTGGGTAGGGAAAGTAATTGAAAGTCACGGACACAGAAGTTTCACAGGTAATTTATTGTCCTCACTCAAAACCGATACATTAGGTTATAGCCTCGCGATCTATGCACATGTTCTTACTACCGCTGTTCGTTAGGGACTGCGCTCCCGCACACAATGAATGCACTTGTCGACTATACATTTTGTCGCGTCAGCCCCCACAATATTCCCCCCTTTTTTGAAAATAATTTACAAATTACTGTTTAATATCCTATTTGAACATCAAAGAAAGTTTCATTAATTTTGATACATCATTTCTTATAATTTAAACAATGACTTTATCGTCGTCAGAGCGCTCGAGTAAGGAACAAACACTTCGTCAGCACATTGCTCGCTCGTCATTTGATCGCTTCTATTACTTAGCTATTCAACAAACGATAACAAAGTGTTGCGAAACTGAATCTAATAATAAATGTCTAATAACGAACCATTGTTTTACTTAATTACTTACAATTGCCTCTCTTGTGGGGCTTTACAACTATATGAGGCAGACATACCTGTTTTTGTTGATATCACTACAGTTAACTATATTAACTTACTTTAAATATATCTTAATGTAAATTCACACGTTGGACACTATCACGAAAAATATAAGATGGAACTCGCTGGATTTAGGTACTCAATAATGTACCGTGACTGGTTGAGCGTTTGGCTGAGCTGCTGTTTTAGCTAGCTGGGTTCCACGCCCTTCCTCCATACCTGACACTATTTGCTCGATCAATTTGCCTTGCATTTTCCTGCCCCAAAACCGGCAGGAAATAAATAAACAAACTGCACTTATCAAAACTACCATGACTATGGTTATTAAACTGTAATATTCTAATTTCCTCTGTAACTCAGCTTGGGCCTGGTTGCCTGCTCCATTCTGAGCGATAATTACTTCAGCGTTTCTAGGCCGTTCCTTGCCCATGTTCGCAAAAATAGGCATATGCTATTCAAAACACAAAGCGAGTTAGAATGATGTCCAACGTTTGAATTTACGCACGGATGGTTTGACTGTTCTGCCACCACGCGTGGTATAAGTAACAAACTTACTATCTATGTTATCCCTACTGCTAATGTCTCGTTTTTCACAGATTTTATTAGCTTCGGCCGGTTTAATTTGCTCCGACTGCTCTAACATAATAGGCTGGTTTTAACCTCTCTATTGAAATATTTACTTGCCTTTTGGGTAGTTGTATCCTGTAAACCTTGTTATTCCTACTTATGATGCTGTAAGGGCCATCATACGTTGGTGTTAAGGGTTTCTTAACTGCATCGTTCCTAATGAATACATCAGTGCAACTACTTAGATCTTTGTGAATGAACAGTTTCCGCGAATCGCTTGCGCTTCGTGACTTGGGTCGGAGATTGTTTATAATTTCTCGCAATCTCTCTACGTACGTATAATCATCACCGTTGTACTTTGGACTTACCTCACTGTAAAATTCGTCGGGTAAGCGCAATGCCTTACCCAGAACTAACTCGGCTGCGCTAAGGCCTGTGTCACACCGACTGGCTGCTCGCAAACCGAACAACACGGTGGGTAACTCGTCGTCCCATGACTTGTTGTCTGATAACCTACTAGACAAGGCTACCTTTAGAGAACGATGCCATCTCTCTATCTTTCTGTTACTTTGGGGATGATATGGTGTGCTTCGGATCCTCTGAACTCCTAGTAACTTTAACAGGTTAGCAAAAAGTTGACCCTCGAACTGTCTACCTTGATCGCTGGTCAGTCTACTTGGGCAACCAAACCTGCATATCCAGTTTTCGTATACGGCTTTCGCTATTGTCTCTGCAGTTATATTTTCAACTGGTATCGCTTCCCGCCAGTGTGTAAAACGGTCTATAATTGTGACACAATACCTGTTACCGTGTCGTATTGTAGGCAGTGGACCTACTATGTCCACATGTATATGCTGGAAACGTTGGCTGGGCTCAAATTCACCTACTCCCGTTACCACATGACGACTTACCTTGGTTCTCTTGCACTGTATGCATGTTTTTGCCCATTTACCTATTTCTTTGTTCATTCCTGGCCAAAAAAATCTTTTAGTTATCATCCTGGCTACGAGTCGTTCTCACGCCTGGATGACTGATATTGTGTACTGATTCGAAAACGATTTTTCTAAACGTCGGTGGTACATACGGCCTTATGTTCCCATTGGCAATGTCGCAGTACACGCCTTTGCTGACGTTGGGAATATATACTTGCTTTAACTGTACGTTGTTCGATGTGGCTCCACCTTGTATTACTTGTGTAATCTGATCGTCTCCTTCCTGTGCCGTTGCTAATTCTGCGTAATCTATGACGGTTGGGCAACCGATTGTTTCGACTCGTGACAACGCGTCTGCTACTGGATTATCGGTGCCGCTGACATGCTGTATATTGCTAGTACATTCGCTAATGTACAGCAACTGCCTAATTCGCCTAGGAGTTTCTTTAGATGAACTTATCTTTGATAGTGCGTATGTTAGAGGTTACATTTCTCGTACGCAGATTCCGCTTTGGCGTCCCATTCTATTTTAGTTTTATCCTTCTTTTTTGAGTTGTGCAGAAAACTGTTGAGATACATATGACATTCTGCTGCTTTGGGTAAATGCGACCGGTAGAAATTTACCATTCCGAGGAAACGTCTCAGCTCCTCGACTGTCTCTGGTCGCGGATTTATTTATTTATTTATTTATTTTTGGTTCACCAACAATTGTATACACTGGTACAAGCAAATTAAAAAGAAGGTACAAATAAGAATAAAGTGTAACAATCACTTATAGGCAAACTCTGCATGCACACAAAAAGTTCATGTAACTTACAAAAAAAAAATAGAAATAAAAGACAATTTTGATCTGAACATAACTAAATTAATTAATTAAACTAAATTAAAACTACATTAAAACTAAATTGAAACAAAATTTAAGCAAAATTTAAACAAAACAAAGAAAGGTAAACAAAAGTAGGTGAGAAAAAAAAAAAAATAAGTAGCCTAAATTCACCCACTCAGTGAGATAGTTAATGATAGCCTTTACCTTGTCGGGTAGGGGACTGATCCCTGCTGGTGTAACCTTATAACCTAAAAAAACGATTTCTTTTAATCCGAATGAACTTTTCCCGAGATTTATGGTCAACCCAATACTGTGGAATCGCTCGAATACCTTCCTGACGTGCTCTCTATGTATGACGTCATCTTTTGACTCTATGATAACGTCATCGATATAACAGGACAGTGATGACTCATATTCATTACCTATTCTCTCTCCGATGTTCTCGATTCCTTGCAGAACCGTATTATCCATAAATCTCTGGAAAGTCTGTGCTGCGTTCCTAAGACCGAATGTCATGCGTGGAAATTCATACAAACCGAAGGGTGTCGTGATGGCGGTTTTTTCCACGTCTTCCGGTGCTACTTCAATAAAGTGATATGCCCTATTTATATCGAGATGAGTAAAAACTGTTTTACCTGTCAATCCGTATGTGAAATTTTGCAGTCTGGGTATCGGGTATCTGTCCGGTTTTGTTACCGCGTTCAGTCGCCGATAGTCTCCGCAAGGTCGTATATTCCGTCCTTTTTCTGCACGACATGTAGTGGACTGGCCCACTGACTTCTAGACGGTCTACAGATTCCTAGCTCCTGCATATAGCGAAATTCTTCTTTAACTTTTTGATACTTACCTGGTGTGAGCGGTCTCGGCTTCGCGTACTTACCTGGTGTGAGCGGTCTCGGCTTCGCGTACAGTGGTGGTCCGGTCGTATCGATGTGGTGCTTAACCGAATGCATAGGCGATGTTTCTTAAAATGATACGGGTTTAGTAATATCAGAAAATTCCTCCAACAAGTCACGAAACGGATGCGTTTCCTGTATACTTTTGATTGTTGACTCATTGTACTTTACAATGGTGCCCACAGTACATAAATAAGTAACTGAATCTACTAACTTCCTATTATGTAAGTCTACTAATAGTCGATGCGTCTTTAAAAAATCTGCTCCTATTATTGGGTTTACTACGTCAGAAATTATAAACGGCCATTTAAAACTACGCCTTAACCCTAAGCTAAGTTCTAATGTTAAAACGCCAAAAGTTTTAATTTCGGTGCCGTTGGCAGCAAAAAGCTTATAACTACATTCATGGTTACGTTTTTTAGAGCTAACTTTGAAGACTGGTATCACCGATACATTGGCACCTATATCAATAAGAAAATCCATACCATTTTTCGAATCCGTTACACACAAGCGATGGTTTTTGTTGACGTTGATGCATGCTATCACCGCCTCGGGCTGCACCCTCTTCAGTTTTCCTGTTTGTTTAACTTCGCCCAGTTACATGGTGACTCGCATCGCCGTGCTGAGTCGCGGTACCGAAATTGGTATCGGCATAACCAGTCCGGATTGCTCCGTGTCCGCTGCGGTGTTTGGGACCTTTGACGAGAGCGGGAACGATTATGCCTCCATCGTCCTCTACCACTGTGTTGTTGGCGCTGACCAATGCTGTTTACCTCGTTGCGCAGTGTCTTGAGCTCTAACGACATGTTCCTTAGCTGGCTTAGTAGCTCTATGTTCACATCTACCGTAGCTAAAGTAGGTGCTGATGTATGGGCGTGCTTTGAATCTACTGCGGAAAGCTCCCCGTTACGCAGATTGTCCATGATCTTATCGGCCATATCTGCAAGGTCGTCCAATTTGGTGTCTGATTTGTTAGTGGCCAGTATTGCGCGAACCCACGCTGGTAGCCGTGTCAACCATAGGTTTCTCACGGTGTCTCCCGCAGCTCCGGAGTTTTTTGCTAGTTCACTCATCTTGGCCAGCAGTTGGGATGGGCGCTGCTGTCCTAGGTCCATCTCTGAGACTAGTTTGTGAAACTAAGCTTCTGCGCTAACTTGGAACGTCTTCAGTAGCCTGTTCTTGAGAGTTGTGTAGCGCTGTTGCTCCGGTGGGTTGCTTATTAGATCTCCCACTTGGCTCAGTTCCTCTTTTGCCAGCTTGCCTAAGAGCATGTCATATTTAACCTGCTCGCTTTGATGTTATGGTCCCATTACTGCCTCGAATTGTGAGAACCATATTTTGGGCATGTCCGACCAAAAGGGTGGTATTCGCGATGACAACCCGATGGCAGCTAAATCGCTAACAACTGTCGGTGGAGTCAGCGTTGGCTGCGTCATTGTAGCACTATTCCCGGACACTTATTATATTTTGCACTTCCGTTCCCTACGCAAGGCTACGTCGCGCGTCGTGGTCACCAATGTTGAGTCCCTATGGTAGTGTGTGCCTTGGGTAGGGAAAGTAATTGAAAGTCACGGACACAGAAGTTTCACAGGAAATGTATTGTCCTCACTCAAAACCGATACATTAAGTTATAGCCTCGCGATCTATGCACATGTTCTTACTACCGCTGTTCGTTAGGGACTGCGCTCCCGCACACAATGAATGCACTTGTCGACTATACATTTGGTCGCGTCAGCCCCCACAGTACTATTGATTTGTCTCTTACATATAAATATAACAGTGAAAGCCAAAATGTCTGTAAATTACAAGGTTACAGTGATGCAGGTTGGGCTGGTGATGTTGCAGACCGCAAGTCAACATCTGGTCTGATATTTTATATTTTTAATTGTCCGGTTTCTTGGTGCAGTCAGAAACAGTCTTGTGTATCATTGTCATCTTGTGAAGCTGAACATGTGGCTCTAAGTATGACTATAATGGAAGGTTCCTTTTTAAAGAAGTTGTTGATAGATTTTGGATACAATAATATTGATTATGAGATACTAGAAGACAATCAAAGTGCAATAAATATAGCAAAGAATAATGACAGCAACAAAAGATTTAAACATAGATATCAAGTATCAGTAAGTATATAAGGTGCTATAAAAATATCTGCCACGGCTTTAATGAGAGGTAGTATTGTGTTTAAAGATAACAATAGTGAAGAAATTTCGTACCCCGGCACAGTTAAATCAATTTGAGAAAATAAAGTAGTTAAATAAACATTGACTCTACTCTGCATAACGTGGTTCACAAATTACGCGCGAAGTGCACTTCGTCAATGAAAACAACTGCTATCTCTTTCCATCTGTTCTGTGAATGAAAACTGAAATCAGCTGACTAGTTCGTCACTTGCAAATTTATACGTACAATTTTTTGTATGAAAAAAAATATGACACATGATCAATAATTTATCTTTACTATTGTAATCTATAAACACAATACTATCTCCCATTGCAGCCGTGGCAGATATTTTTATAGCACCTTATATTATGGAAAACATATCAGCGGGTTTAGTAAAAATAAAATTCATAAGTAGCAATAGCAACATAGCTGATTTGTTTACCAAACCTCTAGGAAAAATACTTTTTGTGAAACTTAGGGATAAGATTTTGTTTTAAACATAAGTTTGTTAATAGGTTCATGCTTAGTGTTGAGTTATTATAGGTATCCTGTGTATGCAAAGTGTTATAGTTTAGTGTTCCTAAGCTAAAAGTTTTACCTATTTGTTCATAGGTTATGTTTTATGTTATTAAAGGGGTGCATATAGAGTGTCTTATGATGTGCTCTGGAGAAAGCTGGGTGACAGGAATGTACCGGCATCATTGCTTAGGCTCATGCAGTATTGGTATGCTAACCAAACGAACTGCGTAAAGTGGCCCGGAGCGTTCTCTGAGTTGTACGGGTTGGAGTGCGGTGTGAGACAGGGGGGGTTGACGTCTCCACGGCTCTTCAACCTTTATATTAAAGATCTCATAGTCGAGCTCAGTAGTATGCGTGTCGGCTGCCGGGTTGGTGGTGTCAGTATTAACAACATCAGATACGCGGACGACATGGTACTGCTGGGCCCGACTGAGTGATCTATCAGAGATATGTGGAAGATCTGCGACGAGTATGCTGCCTTGCACGGCCTTAATAACGGTGTACAATGTCCGTAAATGTGAATACATGGTCTTTAAGGCCGCCGGTAAGGGTCTTAATCATGCACCTACGTTTTCTCTAAATGGTAAGAGCATAAATAAAGTCCACCAATTTAAGTATTTGGGGCACATACTTACCGACGACCTTAAAGATAATGCAGACATAGAAAGGGAGCGCAGGGCACTGGCGGTCCGAGGGAACATGTTGGCCCGTAGGTTCTCTCGTTGTGCAGACCAAGTCAAAATCACCCTGTTCAAGGCGTTTTGTCAAGGTATGTATGCGGGGGGTCTATGGGTCAGCTACACCAAAAGGTCGCTAGATGTCTTGCGCATTGCGCGCGTTGAAACTGCCCCGTTTCTGTAGCGCATCGGAGATGTTTGCTCAGAACCGAACTGACGGCTTCCATGCAGTGATTCGCAAGAAAGTAGCATCACTGATGCGTAGAACGCGGGTCAGTGACAATAGCATCCTGAAAACAGTGGTGGAGAGCCCTAACTCTCCTTTTCTGAGGCACTATGTGGGTAGAATGGTCAGGTAGCATATTCCGTGCTTTATCGTTCTCTGCACAGCCTGCCGCAGTCACCGACTGTTCTTCTCCTTGCCATTCGTATTCTTGTGTGTATACTACTAACACTACTGATAAGGTATTTTACTAACAAATTGGACCATATTGTTGTCCGAATTTGAATGAATGAATAAATAAAAATAAATTACAAAAGTTATCTTATCTCAGATTTAATGTTAAAGGGGGTGTAGTTAAAAGTAATGTAAAAAGTTTAAAAGTGTTTTTTTAATTTTTTTATTTAAAGGGCTTTGTCGCTTAGCGACCACATAACCCAGTGCACAAAAAAACAAAGTTGATTACAACAATCTACCTTATAACTAACTTGTACAATTGTTTAGCCTTATCGGTTTAAAAGTGTTAAATGGTCAAATTAAAATTAAAGAATTGTTTAGAAATTAAAATATAATGTTGAGGGGGTGTATTGAATATTGTAATGGCAACATTTATATTTTGTATAGTATAGTGTGGTAATCTTTTTAAGATGTGTGTGGTGTGGCAACATCCCTTCGCAAGTTAAGCCGGTCAAGGCAAGTACTCCATTTTGTGCACGTTAAATAAAACAAGCAATTATTCCAATTAAGCCTTTTATTTCGCTCCAATCCGCTGCTGAAATTAACTTCAAAACTTTTATAGCCCCCAATCCCCGTTTAACGGGGTAGTTTATAAAAACTAAAAATGAAAAACTTTATAATTTACTTAGATAAGTATTCGTGCCAAGTTTCAAGGAATACGATTTTTCATAGAAACGAAATCCCCCCATTTTACCCTCTTAGGGGTGGAATTTCGAAAAATCGTTTCTTAGTGGAAACTTACTCTTCATAAAGAACACACCCTCGAAATTTCATAATAATAATAATAATAATTTATTTGTCAGAATATTGTTTTACAAGGTGTTACAAATTATAATATGATGTCCATAATATTCTGCTGTTTCCAGCGTACAAATATTGAAAATAATTTAAATGATAAGGATTAGAAGACAATGTCAAAATTAAACATTAACAAATAAACAAATGTCAAGAAAAAGGGAAAAAATAATTACCGTTACATGCACGCTCAGGAGTTATTAGTAATCATAATGTCAAGAATGAAATACAATAATAAAAATAATAAAAAAGATATACAATGTCAAATAAATAATAAAATTCTATTCAATTCGCACAAATGTCAGTAGTCATCTAATTTAAATTTAGAATCAAATCTTTCATTTAAAAACTCAGTCGTTGAGTAGTAACACTTTTGTAATAGGAAGTTAAATAATTTCTTTTTAAATGTCATAAAGTTAAGAATCTTAAATGCATTGGGTAATTTATTATATATTTTAATTGCCATGCAGTAAACATTATTAGAAAATAGTTGAATTCTTTGTTGAGGTGCACAAATTTTATAAGTATTTCTGCTTTTTCTTACAAAAACATCATTATATACTTGAAATAAAGCTATGTTTTTACGTACAAAGATACACAGTTCAAATATATATAAAGATGGGAGTGGTAATATTTTGAGCTTTTTAAAGATTGGGACACAGCTTTGTAATGGTTGTGCTTTAGTCATTGAACGAATAAATTTTTTTTGGGCTCGGAACTCTTTAATAGTATCAACAGAATTTCCCCATAAAAATTATGCCGTATCGAAGAATTGATGCTGCGTAACCATGATACGCATTAAGTGCTGCGCTGTTACCAGCCACGCGAGTTATTATATTTAAAGCAAAAACAAATCTTTGTTGTACCTTGTACTTTAGCGCATAGTTTTTCTATATGCACTTTCCAGTTACAATATTTATCCAATGTTATACCCAAGAAAGTCGCACTTTCAACCTCTTCTACAGCATTATCTGCATATTTTATTTCCAATTGGTGACGTGTGCTATTATAAGCTTGGAATTGTATTATTTTCGTTTTACTTATATTTACATGTAAATTGTTGTCTTTAAGCCATTCAATTATTTTGTTTAAACTCAAACTCAAACTCAAAGCATTTATTTCAATTAAACCAATTACAGGCACTTTTGAATTGTCAAGGAGTCAGTCAGTCAGAAAATATGAAGCTAGATGCCCATTCCAAAGCGTAGTAGGTACCTATGGAGAAGAACGGGCAAGAAACTCCACGGACACTCTTTTAAATCAAATAAATTGTTACAAAAATTGGTTACATCATTCATGTTGAAATTACTTATACATGTGAGAACAATGTAGAAAGACGTGCATAAAAAAAAAAGCGTCCGTACATAAAAATAAAAACAATTCAAAAATTACAAATAAGCCATGGCAGCTAAGAGATGACCAGCCCCAACTGACGGCGCCCGTTCACGAACATGACGCATGGATTAGCACCATTCAGCATCAGCGTCATTTAATGTGTCGCTAATTTCTTTTACGTAATTGATGATATTACCATCGGTGAGTTTAATGCTAAGAGTAGTATCGTCAGCGTACAGAATGCAAGAGTGTGGGGTTACGTTGGGCAAATCATTGATATACAATAAGAATAAAAAGGGACCTAAAATACTGCCTGGGGAACACCACATGAGTTTAGACGATAAGTGGATCTATATATTTTCTTCTCTGATAATGTGTGCCTAGATATTTCTACGCATTGTTGGCGATTATTTAAATAAGTTAATAAGTTTATATCCATTGTAGTGCGTTTCCTCTAATCCCATAACGATTTAGTTTCAAAAGAAGCAGTTTATGATTTACGAAGTCAAATGCTTTTGACATATCGAGAATATATATATATATTATCGAGTCTATTGGTTTTTTATAGTTCAGACTAGAGGTAATCAGTTTCATAAGAAAAAAACATGCAAGAGTTGTTGATTTATTTTTTCTGAAACCGAACTGTTCTTCTTTCAAAATGGAGTGTTTTATTATAAAGGAGTGTAGTTTATCGTACATGACTCTTTCAAAAATCTTGGAAATTACGGGTATTAGAGTAATCGGTCGATAATTATTCATGTCATTTTTATCCCCTTTTTGTATAATGGTTTGACTACCGAAAATTTTAGTCTGGTGGGGAATAAGCCTTGAAATAACGATAGATTGATAATATGGGTGAGTGGAGGTGATAGATATTTAGAGCAACGTTTAATTATTTTCGTATTATTATCGTCATAACCGGTTGAGTTAGTTGAATTTAAAGAATTTATTATTTTATGAACCGAGTCTTCATTAGTTGGAGTCAAGTAAATGCTATCTGATATATCAGTGATGGTATGATTGTAGTTGATAGGGGTTTCAGAATCAGGGGTTTTAGGTTTGTTTGTCATGTTTATAAAAAAAACATTAAATTGATTGGCAATTATATCGGCGTGAGTGTAAGTGCACTGATTAATTTTGATACAGTTTATTTCAGCGTTAGTAGGATGTTATTGGGCATTCTACCCCACCTGCCGTTCCTACGGCTCACTTCGTTCGCCTTCGTCACTCTCGGTGTGGTATAATGCCCAATAACATCCTAATAAGATCTACGGTTTAAACTTTGTTTCACTACACTACTTTACTGTCATTCTTTCATAGTTTCACTACACATTTCACCACTACTGAATTTATTCCTAATTTAAATCTACATGAAACGTGGTAAGCTAAACTTCAGGACAGATTGCCTCATGCCTCTCCGCAAAGTTAGAGATAGCGCATTACCACAATGGTTCAACGCACACTCAGTTTATGCGACCAGATTGGTACCGAGGGCATCTGAAATTTAGAATATCGTATATATTAAACTAAAACTTGGGACAGATTGTCACTATGCCTGTCCACAGAAGAAAGAAATAGCGCATACCCATAGGTGCACACACATTCTATTTCCTGCGGCTAGACATCCGAAATTTTAATTTAATTTCGTTTCATATAGATGAAAATTTACACGTTTATTAAACAAGTAAATGCGTCGGCTGTCTGAACCGATGACCTAAACTTCAGGACAGATTTTCACTAGTCTCTCCACAAAGTTAGAGATAGCGCCTTACCACAGAGGTTCAACGCGCACTCAGATTATGCGACCAGATTGGTACCGAGGACATCTGAATTTTAGGCTACCGTATACATTAAACTAAAATTCAGGACAGATTGTCTCATGTCTCTTCACAGAGCAAGAAATAACATGCACAGGTACACGCTTATTCCAAGTCCATGACCCCAGATTAGGCACCAAGATACATCCAAATTTTAATTTAATTCGTTCATACAGCTAACACTACCAAGTTACACGCTAACAATCAACGACTGGCTACTCTGCTGTTACTCCACATTGCGCTGGATTAATTAAGATGCTTTCACACTCATACATTCGCCTTCGAAACGGTTCATGCGCCGTCCCATGATTATTTATTGTGCTATACTCTTTGTAAACCTGACGACGGGGCGTCGGAAACAATCGTATTAATTTTTCATAGTATAAGTGTAAGTGAGTCTTTAAAATCTCAAAGACTGCAAAATTGCATTATGTAAATTTGCTGAATTCGAACTTTATCGTTATTACGTGAGGTGTATGTGTGAGTAACTTCCATGTATTCAACGATCACATTGTAAGATGATCGTCGCGCATGTTGCAGTCTTTGTTTAAAATTAGATTTTTATAGGATTTCCTATGTCTCTCTCTTTTGTTTATTATTTAATGTTTTATAATAAGGTGTTAGTTCTATCAATCTAGGATTGCTTGAAAGATGATTCTTAATATCAGTAATTACCGAACACCTTTGTACGAAATGATTTTATAAAAGTTGGTTTTAACCGTTGGTTTTTTTTTTTTAACTTTGCCTGCAATAGGAATTTCTCCTGTATTGTGGGTGCGTTTACAAACATTTAAATTCACATACACAAACAGCCAGACCCGGAACAACTACTTGCAGATCATACAAATATTTGTTCCGTGCGGGAATCGAACCCGCGACACGCAGCGCAGCGGTCAACCGCTTAACCACTGCGCCAACCGTGTCAGAATTATGGATGATTTTATAACAATTTAAAGTGTACTGCAACATACCGGTGCACATACTTTATGACACGGGTTCGTTTACATGTATTTATATGTTTTATAATAAGGTGTTAGTTCTATCAATCTAGGATTGTTTGAAAGATAATTCTTAATTATCAATTTAAAGTTTACTACAACATACCTATGAACATACTTTATGACACGGGTTCGTTTACATGTATTTATATGTTTTATAATAAGGTGTTAGTTCTATCAATCTAGGATTGTTTGAAAGATAATTCTTAATTATCAATTTAAAGTTTACTACAACATATCTGTGAACATACTTTATGACACGGGTTCGTTTACATATATTTATATGTTTATAATAAGGTGTTAGTTCTATCAATCTAGGATTGTTTGAAAGATGATTCTTAATTATCAATTTAAAGTTTACTGCAACATCTCTGTGAACTTACTTTTTGACACGGATTCGTATACATGTATTGTACAGAAAAAAAAAAAAAAAAAAAAAAAATGCTTCTACGATATTTTACTTTCGACTCATCTTAACTTGCAATTTTTTTTTTTTTTTTTTTTTTTTTTTTTAATTTCAGATGGATTTATGTTATCATACAGAGTTTTTCTAAGACGGTTTATTAAACAAACATACATTCTTTACTATAATACCTATTGTATACATTATAAGTAACAGCGCGGGGTCGGTTTCGCCTGTCGGCGAGCGTTAAAGCTGGTTTTGTATTTCTTTTCTCACGATAAAATTGCAATTTGACAGAAGGGTTTTCAATCAATGCGGTTTAATTTGTCGTAAGTAACATAATTTAGTTATACACCTGTGAGGACATGTAGTTAAGGTTTAATTTTGATATGAGATAAATATTGCTGAAATTGTATTTTTTATGTATATAAACCAAGCAATTTCGATCATATAATACATTCGCTCCAGTATCTTCCAGTGATTCACTTACCTTTTTCGTTACATATTACGTCATCCTACAACTATAAAATGTGAGTAAGTACTACTAAGTTTATTGAATATTTTAATGTTTAATCGGTACTCAGCTACGGACCTGGTTCTTGCCTGCCGGCTGGTGTAACTCTCGTCATTTCTTAATGTGTTTAATTGTTACCCAGCTACGGACCCGGTTATTGCCTGCCGACTGGTGTAACTACTCGTATTATCATTTAGAGCGAGTTTTGTAACCTTCTTTTAATTCATAGTAGCATAATTATAAAATTAATCTTTCGTGTTCCATTAGGTTTGACTCCGAATCAGAATACCAGCAGTCACAGCGCTCAGCTGCTGTAGTTGAGGTTACAAAGGTGCAGCCGAAGAAAAAGGCGACGAAGCGTAAAGCTTCTGAAAGCAGCACCACACCTTCAGAATATAAATCAAGGTAATTTAAATTTACTGCTTATATCTTTCTATATACTACTATTTTTATGAAATGTAAGTAAGTACTCTATTAGTTTACTGAATTTGCAGTAGAACGTAATTGCTACCCAGTTACGGACCCGGTTTCTGTCTGCCGGGTGGTGTAAATATTATCATATTCGAGCGATTGATATTTCTTTAAATTTCTTCTGCAATTATTAACGTGTTCATTTTATTGCATCAGTCTTCTTTTAACTCATAGCTGCATAAAATTTTAAATTAATGTTTTGTGTTCCATTTCAGATCTGACTCCGAGTCAGAGTACCAGCAGCCACGGCGCTCAGCTGCTGTAATTGAGGTTGCAAAGGTGCAGCCGAAGAAAAAGCCGACAAAGCTTAAAGCTTCTGAAAGCACCACCAAGCCATCAGAATATAAATCAAGGTAATTTTACTATTACTGTTTATATCTTTAGATACCTTCTTGTCGAGTATGATACGTTAATTTCAGTGGTTAGTGGATTTATCCTACTTAATTAATATTATAAATGCGAAAGTTTGTGAGGATGGATGGATGGATGGATGTATAGATGTTTGTTACTCTTTCACGCAAAAACTATTGAACAGATTTTGATGAAACTTTACAGTGATCTAGCTTATACATCAGAATAACACATAGGCTACAATTTATAATGATTTTGTTTGATTTTGCCATAATATAACGATAAGTATGAAGTAAGTCGGAAAAATTTCTGCCCTCTGAGAGCTATCTTGGCGTGCGCTGCCTAAACCGTTAGAGTTATACGAAGATAATGTATCGTGGGATTGTTTGTCTAAAATAGTTCTAAATAAAAGTCCGCGACAGCATATATCTATCTTTTATGTGGAAGCCATTATAGCTAAAATAGTGAGCCATAAATACATTTAAAATGGAAACTTTTTTACATTGCACATTTTGGAGTATTTAGTTAATTCTAATCAAAATGAATAACTTCATCGCTTTCGGTATTTAATGTAGATAAACTTTGTCTTTATTACTTTGTTTTTAACTAAGACATTTGGAAGAATAGTTTAAAAGTTACAACGATAAGAATGAAGCGGGGGTGAGCGGTGGGCCAGATAATGACGCGCCATGGTCTAATAAAAATTTTTTGGTAGTATTTAAAGTAGAAATATATTATAGTAGTTTTTATTTTAATTAGATATTAGAAGTCTTTCTTTTTTTGTTAGTTTAAGAATAACGGTTAGTTTTAAAATTCAAATTTATGCTTTAATTAACGTCGTGAATGTCGGAAATTATCCCACAGGAACGTGTTAGATGTCCTATATCAACGGGGTAATTGCGTAACACACTTACAATAGCAATGGGTCTCATTTTGACAGTTCAACAAAATTAATTGCGTTATTTACGTTGTTGACAGATTTCTCGAACATAATAATTAATGAAGCAATGGATTAGCAATATCCATAAAATCATTCAGATTTTGATTGATAGTGTGTTACGCAATTGGTTTTTATTTTAATTACTTATATTATTCTACTAATATTATAAATGCGAAAGTTTGTGAGGATGAATGGATGTTTGTTACTCTTTCACGCAGAAACTACTGAACGGATTTTGATGAAACTTCACAGTAATATTGCAATTTATATTTTTTTGTTTTTATACTAGCTTCCCGCCCCGGTTTCGCACTGGTAGCACTAAGTGCTTATCTACGGCACACCTAACCTATCCACCTACCGTACCCTACCTATCCACCTACGCTACCCTACCTATCTACTTATCTACCTACCCTACCTGCATACCTACCTCTTTACGACCTATTGTCATACCTACTAAATAAACATAAAATTTTCGTAAAAATCGGTCGAGCCGTTTCGGAGGAGTGCGACCACAAGCACCGTGGCACGACATTTTTATATTTATCGATTAGCCTACACCGTCCCATTGCTCAGCAAAGGCCTCCCCAAATACTTCCAAGCATCTTTCTCCAGGGCCTCCTCGATCCAACCCTTGCGGTTTGCGTCTAGGTCGTCTCGCCTCCTCTTCCTAGGCCGGCCTCGGCGGTGCCGTCCATCCTCAGGCACCCGCCGTGTGGAGACTGTTGCCCAGCGGTCGCTATGCATGCGGCTTACATGACCCGCCCAATCCCATTTTAGCTTGGCAGCCTTTTTGCCTACATCAAGAATCCCCGTTTTAGAGCGCAGCGTAGTGTTTCGATAATTGTCAGTTCGTTTTACGCCTAGAATGCTTCGTTCCATTGCTCTTTGGCAAACCCCAAGAAGAAACTTTTGCGACTCGGTAAGACCAGGTCCAGGCCAGGTCTGCGTACCGTAGGTTAGGACAGGCAGAATACACATATCGATGAGTGTTCGCTTCATGGAGATCGGCAGATCGCCTTTCATTACCGTCTTCAGAGACCAGTACCTTTTCCAGGCATTTTCGATGCAGCGATAGAATTCCTTTTGTTACCTGTTTTCGAAAGCAACTAACTGGCCCAAGTAGATGTACTCATCGACATGTGTTTCCTGCCCATCTACCTCGAAACTACACTTAGTGCTGTTGGTTATGGTTTTTGTTTAAGACCGATTCATCGTGAGTACAACCCTGAGGCTTGCCGTGCTTAGGTCTTGAAGCATAGTCTGTAGTTCCAGAGCTGTGGGGGCAAAAAAGTACTATGTCGTCGACAAATCGGAGGTTTATCAACCTCCAACTACCGACTTCAATGCCCTTGGTCATCCATGAGGCTGCCAGTGTCCTAAATATCTCCTCGGGAGTGCTCCTACTTACTAATATTATAAATGCGTGTGGCGGCATCTACACCGCCACATACGAACTAAGTATCAAAGACCTGACGTCACAGATCCTGCACCGCGCGATTCATATATATAAGACTATCCGACATCAGTCCTTGGGCAATTGCCCGCCAGACATAACACCCGTCTGGTAGGAGGATCCTCCCTTTTCTATGGGGGATGAGAGAACTTTACACCCTGTTCCTCATACTCCTAAATTGGTGACCCCGAATATGAACGTCAACGCAGCCTTCGTGCAACTACTTCAGCGTGACGTCATCAACATCACTCCCGCAAGCTTTCGTGAGGCGAGTCACACAGCCAGCCAGCACCCACGGCTTCAACGGGTATCCTGACCACCAGCATGCAGCGAACGCGCATTCCTGGTCACTACCCTCAGCCTCATCAGCAACCCGGCGCTGTACCACATCCGACGCACTGGATCACAACGCAGCGCCACCCCGACTCACTGGGGAATCAAACTCAAAAACTCAAAACTCAAAGCACCCTCAATCACCGCAGACAGTTCCGACCCACTGTGAACTATGCGGCACCCGGTTCCGACTCACTGGAACCTCAACTGGCACTGCCAAGCATCGCAAGATACAAGACTCAGCCCACTATCGACCTCCGGTCTCCGGAGGGGAGTGATGTGGCGGCATCTACACCGCCACATACGAACTAAGTATCAAAGACCTGACGTCACAGATCCTGCATCGCGCTATTTAAGTTTACCGCGCGATTCATATATATAAGACTATCCGACATCAGTCCTTGGGCAATTGCCCGCCAGACATAACACCCGTCTGGTAGGAGGATCCTCCCTTTACTATGGGGGATGAGTGAACTTTACACCCTGTTTCTCATACCCCTAAATGCGAAAGTGTGTGAGGATGGATGGATGGACGTTTGTTATTCTTTTACGCAAAAACTACTGAACGGATTTTGATGAAACTTTGCAGTAATATACCCACTTAAAACTTCATAATGACGTAATCTTACTGATATTATAAAGGTGACAGTTTGTATGTTTGTGTGTTTGGATGTTTGTTACTCAATTATACGCGGGCGAAGCCGCGGGCGAAAGCTAGTACTTTTTATAAAGCTACCATTTACTGGGTACGTCTTTCATTGACTTGAATGTGCCCTGGCGGCTGAGAGTATGTCATGCTCACTCAAATGTCTCGCTGGTGGTGGCGTGTGTGTTGGATCGTTAAGTTCCCTTCAAAATGGTTGAGCTAAATGGTGCTGATCCATGCGTCATGTTCGTGAACGGGCGCCGTCAGTAGGGACTGGTCATCTCTTAGCTGCCACGGTTTATATTAATTTTTGAACGTTAAAAGCGTCCGTAATAAAAATATAGAAACACTATATTTTTATTACGGACGCTTTTAACGTGCACGTCTTTTTACATTGTTCTCACATGTATAATTTCAACATGAATGATGTAACAAATATTTTGTAACATATATTTTGATTTAAAAGAGTGTCCGTGGAGTTTCTTGCCCGTTCTTCTCCATAGGAACCTACTACGCTTTGGAATGGGCAACTAGCTTCATTTTTTCTGACTGACCGACGCCTTGACAATTCAAAAGTACCTGTAATTGGTTTATTTGAAATAAATGCTTTGAGTTTTGAGTTTTTTTTTGAGTTCTTGAGAGTTGTGTAGCGCTGTTGCTCCGGTGGGTTGCTTATTAGATCTCCCACTTGGCTCAGTTCCTCTTTTGCCAGCTTGCCTAAGAGCATGTCATATTTAACCTGCTCGCTTTGATGTTATGGTCCCATTACTGCCTCGAATTGTGAGAACCATATTTTGGGCATGTCCGACCAAAAGGGTGGTATTCGCGATGACAACCCGATGGCAGCTAAATCGCTAACAACTGTCGGTGTAGTCAGCGTTGGCTGCGTCATTGTAGCACTATTCCCGGACACTTATTATATTTTGCACTTCCGTTCCCAGCGTCGCGCTACGTCGCGCGTCGTGGTCACCAATGTTGAGTCCCTATGGTAGTGTGTGCCTTGGGTAGGGAAAGTAATTGAAAGTCACGGACACAGAAGTTTCACAGGTAATTTATTGTCCTCACTCAAAACCGATACATTAAGTTATAGCCTCGCGATCTATGCACATGTTCTTACTACCGCTGTTCGTTAGGGACTGCGCTCCCGCACACAATGAATGCACTTGTCGACTATACATTTGGTCGCGTCAGCCCCCACAGTACTATTGATTTGTCTCTCACATATAAATATAACAGTGAAAGCCAAAATGTCTGTAAATTACAAGGTTACAGTGATGCAGGTTGGGCTGGTGATGTTGCAGACCGCAAGTCAACATCTGGTCTGATATTTTATATTTTTAATTGTCCGGTTTCTTGGTGCAGTCAGAAACAGTCTTGTGTATCATTGTCATCTTGTGAAGCTGAATATGTGGCTCTAAGTATGACTATAATGGAAGGTTCCTTTTTAAAGAAGTTGTTGATAGATTTTGGATACAATAATGTATGCGGGGGGGTCTATGGGTCAGCTACACCAAAAGGTCGCTAGATGTCTTGCGCATTGCGCGCGTTGAAACTGCCCCGTTTCTGTAGCGCATCGGAGATGTTTGCTCAGAACCGAACTGACGGCTTCCATGCAGTGATTCGCAAGAAAGTAGCATCACTGATGCGTAGAACGCGGGTCAGTGACAATAGCATCCTGAAAACAGTGGTGGAGAGCCCTAACTCTCCTTTTCTGAGGCACTATGTGGGTAGAATGGTCAGGTAGCATAAAAGTAATGTAAAAAGTTTAAAAGTGTTTTTTTTATTTTTTTATTTAAAGAGCTTTGTCGCTTAGCGACCACATAACCCAGTGCACAAAAAAACAAAGTTGATTACAACAATCTACCTTATAACTAACTTGTACAATTGCTTAACTAACTATTGAAGTTAAAATGTAAGAAAATAATTTTGTGTGCTTTTCCATACTTGTCTAACAGGCAAAACAACTACATTCACATGTTAAATAATTACATGCATTTCTTAGTAAGTCACCATAGTGACAAGTTTATATTTTTTGACACCAACATTTTTGTTGATAAGTTAAGGTCGACTAGGGATACTGTGTATCTGCCCATTAGTTTTAGACGTCAAATAGCTAGGCTATTAGCTTTTAATATTAACCCAGACATAATTAGTATGTCGAAGTCATGTGTAATTAGCACCACAATTAGTAATAGTACTAATGTTAAGGTGGTTAGCTCTAATAATACTTTAAACTAGTTTGTAAGACAACAGAAGGTACCACTAACAGTATAGTTACAGTTAATAACAAAAAGGTATTTTCTAGCACTAACATAATTAACTGTACAAAAGCGGCTAAGCAGAAATCCTTGAAATTATTTCATCAAAATATTCAAGGTTTTTCTTCCAAACAATTGGAAATTGAATTTTTTTTAGAAAAAACAAAGTTTGACATTATTTGTTTTACTGAGCATTGGTTAAAAGATTGTGAAATGTTAATTAACTATGATAATTATAGTGTGGCCAGTTGCTTTAACCGAAAATCAATGCTGCGTGGTGGTTCACTAATATTAATTAAAAATTGTATTAAATCAAAATCCCGTAACGATATAGTTGAACTATCGGTTGAACATAGTATTGAACTGTCTTGTGTTGAGCTAGATAAGCATGTCATAGTGTGCGTTTACAGACCCCCAAATTATCAAAACTACTCTATATTTGAGTCGGTAATGGAAGATGTTTTGGCAAAACTTGCATCTGGTAGTAAATCAGTAATTATCTGTGGTGACTTTAATATTAATATTTTAGAAAATAATTCAAATACCAGTAGATTCTTAAATTTGTTTAAATCATTTAATTTGTCAAATGTGTTTGTAGAACCAACCAGAATAACTACGTCTACAGCTACATGTATTGATAATGTGTTTTGTTGCTGCGATTATTTAGATAAAGCCATCATTAATTATCTCCCTTCAGATCACAGTGGTCAAACCGTAACTTTTGAGTCCAATATACCATTACAAAAAGTACACATACAATTCAGACCAATAACTGCCGGAAATTTAAATAAATTTAATAACACTTTAGTTTGTAAGTTAAGTAATCAGGACCTTACAATAGACAATGTCAATATTCTATATAAAGAATTCTTTTCGGTAATCCAATCTGAGTTCAATAATTCTATTGAGAAGAGAACTAAAACTATCAGCCCTAAGTTTTTATTTAGTGACTGGACAACTAAAGGACTCAGGAAAAGTAGGGAAAGACTTTTCGAGCTGTATGGCCTTAAGCCCTATATTAACGCGAAAACTTTTAATAAATATGTTGCTACTTATTCTAGAACTTTTAAGAACACTTGTAAGGCAGCTAAAGCCTTACACATTAGCAACAATGTTAAATCAGCAGACAATAAAATACAGACGGTTTGGAAAATTATCAATAATGAAACGAACAGGACCAAAAAGCATAATTCTGATTACATTCTGGAGACGTCATGTGGTGGTCTCATTAGCGATAACAAAAAAGTTGCACAAGAATTTGTAAATTTCTTTACTAGTATCCCAGTTAAAACTACTGCCCCCCCCTCGCTTTCTTTTGATTTAGTAAAGGCGAACGTTTCAGCCTGCCCGATTGAATTTAACTTTAAACATATTAACCCGGTAACAGTAATAAAAGCTTTTAAGAAAATTAAGATAAAATTTACCGAAGATCTTTGGGGAATGTCCATTAAAGTCTGTACCTCCATAATTGAGACCATAGCGCCTTACTTAGCCTTAATATTTAATTTATGTGTGGATCAAGGAGTCTTCCCTGATTTAATGAAATACAGTAAGGTTATACCACTTTTCAAATCCGGGGACAGTAAAGACACCAATAATTATAGACCCGTATCCGTGTTGCCAGCTTTCAGTAAGGTGTTTGAAAAAGTAATGCTTAATCAAATGCTCAATCATTTTAACACAAATAAAATCCTTCACGATCAGCAGTATGGTTTCACCAAAGGACGTTGTACGACCGACGCCGGTGTTACCTTATTAAGACATATTTTTAACGCGTGGGAAGAGGCCCAAGACGCCATAGGAATCTTTTGTGACCTCTCCAAGGCATTTGATTGCGTCGATCACGAAACCTTACTTTTGAAACTAGAGCATTACGGACTTGGAAAACTTGCGCTCAGTTTAGTAAAATCTTATTTAAATGATAGACAACAGCAAGTTCAAATAAACGGTATCAATTCACTAGGTTTAAAAGTTAAAATGGGTGTTCCACAAGGCTCGATTTTGGGTCCTTTCCTCTTCTTAGTATACATTAATGATCTACTCCATTTACTAAAAAATCAACCACAAATGGTGTTATTTGCTGACGATACTTCCTTAATTTTTAAGGTCCATAGACGTGCGACAAATTTTGACGACGTAAATAATGCCTTACTGCAGGTCCAAAATTGGTTCACTGCTAATAATTTAGTATTAAATGGAAAAAAAACTAAGTGCATAAAATTTTCTTTACCAAATGTAAAAACTAATGATTGCGAGATAGTATTGAATCAAGAGAAACTAGATTTCGTCGATAAAACCGTTTTCCTGGGGATCACGCTCGACTCTAGGCTACAATGGGGTCCTCATTTAACATCTCTTGCATGACGGCTAAGTTCAGCAGCATATGCTGGCAGAAAAATCCGTCAATTTACTGATGTAGATACCGCGAGACTGGTCTATTTAGTTACTTTCATAGTATCATGTCTTACGGTATTTTACTGTGGGGACGGGCTGCAGACATCGAGTCTATTTTTATTCTGCAGAAAAGAACTATCAGAGCCATATATCATCTCCGCAGGCGCGATTCTCTAAGGGAACTGTTTAAAGATATTAACATCATGACGGTACCTTGCCAATATATCTATGAAAACATCATCTATGTTAGAAAAAATTTACATCTTTTTAGTAAAAGAGGTGATAGACATAATTATAGTACAAGAAATAGGGACCTATTAGTTCAACCAGGTTTCAGACTGGCTAAAGTAGACTCATCTTTCATGGAGAAACCCAGAGTACGGAGTGAGCCGTAGGAACGGCAGGTGGGGTAGAATGCCCAATAATATCCGGAAATGAGCAAGTACTGAGTGTTCAGACCGCAAAACCGAATTCTGTAATTGTATTTGATGATGTTGCTTGTGAAAATCAAAGTAGTATACGTGATTATTTTGCTATGGGGAGACACAAGTCCATCGATTGTTTTTATCTAAATCAGACGTATAGTAAAATCCCTAAACAGTTAGTAAGAGACAACGCAAACCTAATCGTACTTTTTAAACAAGATGAAAGAAATATGAGACATGTTTATGAAGAACACGTCAACACTGACATGACATGGACTGAATTTCGGGAAATGTGTTCAAAAATATGGAGTATACCGTTCAATTATGTTGTAATTAATAAAGATTGTTCCAAAAACAAAGGATGTTATAGAAATAAATTTGATACGTTTGTAGTCTTTGACTAAGAACACGAATACATATAAAAGGTTTATTACCTGCCAAACATTATTATTCACCTTACGACGCTAGATCAATTACAACCTATTTTACCAATAAGGAAAAATCATTGAAACGGCAAACTGTTGATGCGGCAGAAGCTGTAAAGATAAAAGTACGAAAAATGAGAGATACTGAGATTGATAATAAACAAGCACTGGAAACTGTTTTCAAACCTGTTACAGATCCTCTCAACCTCATTGCTAATGCTAGTAAACAAACTGCTCTCCTGGGTGCTAGTAATGATTTTGTTGATGTTCCGTTTACTAACGAAACTATGTCGAAAGAAGGAACTGGCAGCGCAAAAAGTAATGATAATAATAGCGATGAAGACAAATATGAATCCGATATCAACAGTGACTCTTCTTATGAATCAGTAGTTGAAAGGAATCAAGATTATGATACATCATCCTGGTCAGTATCTTCAGAAGCGTTGGTAAATATTCCATTTGGGGTTAGAGCAGACCGCGGGAAACTGATGCTAGGTTCTGCTTGCATAACGATCAACGATCAATACATTACCGTGGCTGAACGTAAATACCGAAATACACCTAGTTTAAAACAGTTGTTGCTTAAGAAAGATGTAGACTTAAGCTTGGTTACAGATAATGATATGCAAAATTATAAGTCGATGTTACTTGATACAAATGCACATCGTAGAGATTATGATCCAAGTAAACCAATAAAAAGTAATAAAGGGCAAAAATATATGCAAATTATTAAAACTCTTTTTAAACTGAAGAATACAGTTCAAGGAAAGGGTCTACCGTTAATAAAAAAGTGGAGAAAAAACGTAGATTTAGTGTACTGGGATAATCCTAATGAATTAGTAGAAAGATTGAAATTATTAATTGCATCTAGAGATGCTGGCAACACAGGATTAGATAATGAAATTATATCTATCATTGAAGAATTGCGTGAAAGTAAAATTATAAATAAATAAATATTTAAAAATGTGTTTATTTTACTATCAGCCTCTCGATACAATACACCTTAAACATGAACGTAGACAAATTCGGACACTACATTCACAAAAGAATGCGTTTATCAGAGTTATTTGAGTTTAATGAGAATGCATTGTTAAAATCAGAAAACGGAGATTACGATATAAAAACATCAAGACTGAGAGGAATTAGATCTCCAGTAGAACCTGACGATGCTGTGAACAAGGATTACGTAGATCAATTGAATGCTAACACGTTAAAAGAATTAAAGAATCTGGGTGTGAACAAGGATTATGTAGATGGATTGAATGCTAATATGTTTAAAGAAGTTAATAATCTGATTGGTATCTTGCGTTCTCAAATCATAAAAGATGCAAAGGGTACAGTTCAAGCTACTTTAAAAGCAAGGTTACCAGAGGTTTCAACTCATTTGCAAGATAAGTTTTACACTAAAGCAGAGGTAGATAAATTACTTCAAAAAACTCCGTAATGGTAAAACAGCAGATTGTAAATGAAATACACAAAGCGGCACGAAGAAATTTCCTTCGACGTTCTGTTATTCTGAAAGGAATCCACGACTTATGGCAAGCAGACTTGATGGACATGCAAAACCTGAAAAAGTATAACAAAGGTTACAATTTCATCTTAGTGGTGATTGACTGCTTCTCGAAGTATGCCTGGGCTGAACCGTTAAAATCGAAAAATAAATTCGATGTTACTCGTGCAGTACAAACTGATATGGGAACTGAATTTTATAACATCACTTTTCAAACGCTTATGAAAAAGCACAACATTAACCATTACTCATCGTTTTCTACTAAAAAAGCATCAATTGTAGAGAGACTGATTAGAACTGTAAAAAATAAATTATATAAATATTTTAGTCTCAATGGAAACTATAAGTGGTTAGGTCTGCCATTGGAAGATACATTGAAGAGATATAACAACACAAAACATCGTACTATTCAATTTAAACCGGTTGATGTGAATAAATATAATGAACAAATAATCAAAGAAAATATAAAAAAAGTTAACAAACATGATTTAGTTCAGTGGAAGTCTAAATTCAAAGTTGGTGATTGTGTTCGTATAAGTAAATACAAACATAATTTTGAGAAAGGTTACACTCCTAATTGGTCTACTGAATTATTTATTATAAAAAAAGTAAATAAAACCTTACCAGTTACTTATCACATAGAAGATCAACGAAAGCAAAACATATTAGGAGCTTTTTACGAACAAGAACTACAAAAATCGAATTATCCTGATGTTTATTTGATAGAAAAGGTTTTGAGAAAGAAAGGTAATAAATTGTATGTTAAATGGTTAGGTCTAAACAGCGCAGAAAATAGTTGGATTGAAAAAGCTGCAATAATGGAATAATATTATTATATAACCATTTTTCATCTGAAATCCTATCATTATTATTTGAGTAATGCAAGGGGGTGGACTAGTTAACAACATAATTAATAATCTACCATTCGAAGTTCATTTACCAGGATACAATTATTGCGGACCAGGAACCAAACTTCAGAAACGCTTAGCGCGAGGTGACCGAGGTGTAAATAAGCTAGACGAAGCTTGCATGCAACACGACATTGCGTATACAAACTATACAGACTTATCAAATCGTCACAAAGCCGATTTACAACTACTTAACATGGCTAAACAAAGACTTAAATCAAAAGATGCAGGGAAAGGTGAAAAACTAAGCTCTTGGGTAGTGAACAAAGTTATGAAAGCGAAACTAAAGTCTGGATCTGGCATTAAAACATTTAAAAGCTTAGTTTCAAAAATAAAATAAAAAATTAAGAAACTCAAACGCAAAGATAATAAGACTTTAATAAAAGCAGCTTACTTAACCGCAAAAAAGTTATTTCCAAACATTCATCATCGAATTCGAGTACCCCGAGTAATACCCATACCAAAGACTGGAGGAGTTTTACCTTTAATTCCAATTTTCGCTGGTTTATCAGCTTTAGGAACTTTAGCTGGTGGTGCAGCTGGCATTGCAAAAACCGTCAATGATTACAAAGCAAGCAAACAAAATTTGCAAGAAACAGAACGTCATAATAAAGCTATGGAGGCATTAGTGTTGGGCAAGGGTTTATACATTAAGTCGTATAAAAGTGGTAAAGGATTGTTTATAACATCTTCAAAAAACTGAAAAATATGCTACCTAAACGCCCTCTAACAAATGTAGACATCCGAAAGTTTTCAAGTGACATCCCATATTTTCGTGGGGTCTACATGAAGGATCGACTACCTCGGAAGCCGAAATGCATTGAATGTGGTATCGTTAACTTAGACGATTCTAAGAACGAAGGAACGCATTGGGTAGCTTATGCTAAAGTATACAATCACTGTGAATACTTTGATAGCTATGGAAATTTAAAACCTCCAATGGAATTGATGCAATATTTTAAAAATTGTAATGTGTTTTATAACTACACAAGATATCAAAAATTTAACGCAGTTAATTGTGGTCATTTATGTTTAAATTATTTGTGGACTTTTTGGAATAAAAATGTATTATAAAATATATGCTTTTCTTTCATTTCAATCATTTGCAAGATGTCGCTCACTTTGTCGATAACTGGAGACTCGTCAGTGTTAACTACATACTATCCTAATACATTGCAACTAGATGGAGAGTATGAGTGTGCTTTATTGCACTTTTCAACATTTAATTCTATTCCAAACATTGATATAAGTAATAATAAGTTCTATTATGGTTTTAATCAAGTTATTGAAATACCGGAAGGCACTTATGAATTGCAAGATATCGGCGATTATTTAAAATCTGAAATAAAAGATGCAGCGATCAAACTACGGTGCAATAATAATACTTTAAAAACTACAATATTCTGTACAAAAGACATTAATTTTATTAAAGAAGACTCTTTTAGAAGACTGTTAGGATTTAACAAACAAATCTTGAAAGCAAATAAATGGCATGTGTCACAGTCTCCAGTCAACATTCTACCTACGACCGTAGTCAGGATTGAATGTGATATTGTAAGCGGTTCATATGTAAACGGTGAACCAAGTCATATTATTCACGAATTTGCACTTAATGTGCCACCTGGATACAGGATCATAGAAATCCCGAAAAACGCAATATACTTTCCAATCAATCAAAACAACATAAGCTGCATACATATCAGGCTGTTAGATATAAACAAACGATTAATCAATTTACGTGGTGAAGAAGTGCAGGTATATCTGCATCTTAGAAGAAAACAATGATTGACTACAATAAAAATGTGTCTCAACAAGTAAAGAATATCAGTTCTGCTCGAGCTAGCTCTCAAATAAGACCTCTCTTTAAGAAGAAAATAAAATTAACTAAAGACAATAAAGCATTCCTTAGAGCGATCGGATTATTAAAATGAATATCTTAGATGTTTTATCCGCTCCGACATACGACAATACTATAGAAGGAATCGAATTTCATTCCTACAAGCCCTATGTAACGAGTTTTAACAGGAACGATGAAATCCGCATACCTATCAACCAACAGGACTTGTACATATTACCGTCAGCTAGCACCCTATATTTGGAAGGAACTGTTATCGTTAGCAAAAAAGATACGAAGGACAAAGCTACTAGTATCAATTTCACGAACAATGCTCTACTCTACTTGTTCCAAGACATTAGGTATGAGCTAAATGGAGTGGAGATTGATAAAATAAAAAATGCAGGTATAACTACAACCATGAAATCACTCATTTCAATGAACGAAAGTGAATCAAAAATGTCTAATGCCTGGGGCTGGAATATTGATGGCATAAAAAATATAAATGGAGGAAGATTTTCTGCTTCTATACCACTTCGTAACCTCCTCGGTTTTGCTGAAGATTTTAAAAAAGTCGTGATAAATAGTAGACATGAACTGATTTTGTTACGTAGTAATACTAATTTGAACGCTGTAAAACTTAATACTGGCGAAGTTGTGGATGATGTTCAGATTAACAAAATCATATGGCGCGTACCGCATGTTAAAGTATCAGACAAAGAAAAAATTGGTTTGTTAAAAGTATTAGAAAAAGATCGCCCACTTCAAATGATATACAGAAATTGGGATCTGTACGAATATCCAGCTTTGCCTAAAACTACAAAACATACCTGGTCCATCAAAATTTCATCTCAAATAGAAAAACCAAGATACATTATTATTGGGCTACAGACAAATAGAAAAAACAATGCAAGTTCCGACATGTCTCAATTCGATCACTGTCATATTCGAGACGTTAGAGTGTATCTTAATTCAACGTATTTTCCATACGAAAGCTTAAATGTGAGTTTTGCTAATAACAGAATCGCTTTATTATATGAGCAATACACCAGATTTCAACAGTCGTATTACGGACGTCGCTCGGAGCCCATACTAAGTGAGAAACAATTTAGAGATTTAGCACCGCTGTTTGTAGTCGATTGCTCTAGACAAGCGGATAATCTAAAGACAGGTCCGGTTGTGGATGTGAGAGTAGAAATTGAAAGTGATTCAGAGATACCAGATCAAACTTCAGCATATTGTCTCATTCTGAACGATTGCATTGTTGAATACAAACCATTAAGTAACATTGTTAAGAAGATATCATGAACTCGGATACCATTATAGTGGAACTCCAAGGATTTAAAGATTCTATAAATAATTTTATTATCAAAGAATTAAGCATTGCGAGTCAGCACTGTTCATGACGTCGTTTTCGTGCACAAGAGCAGTCAGTCCAAGGGCAAGTTAGACGCATGTATGCGTGCCCCGTACCAAATTATTAAGGTATTGCCTCATGGACGTTATGAACTGAAACTTATAGCGGATTCGTATGGTAAAACCACTTAAGCGGCCGCAGAGTACATAACTTTGTGGCGTGGAGAATGGACGCCTGATGTGTGCAGTGCATTTTTTGAGAGTAAGTAGCTTTACCTATTTATTTCTTGTTTGAGACATGTCGACCTCTGTTTCATGCATGAAATGATTTAATGTAATTGCGTTGTGACATGCCGAGGCCTCTGTCATGTGAGCTTCTTTTCTTCTGATCGAGGATTTGGTGACACAGTATTTGGACTTGATGTGAGTCAGTATAACAAACAACCCGAGGGCTCTGTTACTGATAAATGGCTAAGATACAGCTCTTCTATCCGAGAGCATTGTGAAGTATTACTGTCTGAAGCACGCTGAGGCCTCTGTTTCTTTCAGTTATACGACTGAAAATGATTGTAGAACTAATGCAAACAATATATAACTGTTTCAGGCACTAATGAAAATGGTCGTGAAGAAGTTACTTCAGGACCACCAGGGTCCAGTGAAGCTACTCCTCCACTAAATCAAGCGGGCGAGGACGCATCGCTGTCAGGAGAGGCCGTGTTAGCGGAGAATCCTGCGATTGTAGGCGTGGCGACGCGACGGCCGGCTGTAGCAGCGAGCTCATTTCCTCGGTCATTTCATTTTGGGCGTTTAGAGCGTTAGGACGGGTTTTAGCTAGGCGTATTGAGTTACTTTTGTTTAAATTAAGATCTATTTTAGTTAATTGTTTTCTAAAAGAATTATAACCTTTATTTTGTGGTCGTTATCTTTTTTTTTAAACTCAAACTTGTTCACTCTGCTCATAATATGATAAATATAATTTAGGTTTAGTGTTAATAATTCTACTATTTTGTAAAAATAGCAATAAAATGTGAATACTATCCTACTTGTTTTATTCTAAAACATTCTCCTTTTTAGAGTCGGTTAAATAAAATGTAATTAAACCGAGACTCAAGTTTCATCATGCACCTATTACTGTCAACCATGTAAATTGTATTATGTACGTTAATACAATAAGATTTATTTTCAAATAGCTAACGTTCAAGTAATACGATCATAACGCTGTTCGTCACTACATAATTTATTTATTTGAAAACACACGACATTTCAATACCCTCGGCATGAAATGAAAAACAAATGCTTAGTTAACATTTTTATGGTTATCGCGTTCTAACTTGTATAATGTCCTCGTGATAGAGTAAATAATTTTATTTTTGGTCATTTACGAAATATTACTCTCCAGGAGTACTTGTTCAATTTTAGAGTGCATCGTAATCATGTCGGTAAGTAAAATATTTTTAACTCGATTTTTTAATATTATTTCGTAACTTTAACGATTGTGTTCACGTGTGTTACTAATCATATACATAACATTACGTTTGACAGAGGTGTATAGCGCACTGACATTTTGCCAGAGCCTATTGCCACTAATCTAAACTAAATCCAGACTCCAGGCTGCTTTTGAGAAATACCTTGATGAAAACCCTATTACAGCGTTTTCGACCGCTATACTAACGGGATAGTGTTTTATATTGTGTTTATATTTTGTTCCAGATTTCTGAATCCGAGATTGTGTTCAGCCAGTATGCTCAGGATCCTTACGAGGGATTCTCTGAGATGCTTCGCAGCGAACCCGAGCAAAGCAAACAAGTGACGAAAGATAAAAAATCGAAACAGCGATGCAGGGAAAAGTCGAAGAAGCAAAATCCAACCAAATCCTTTGTTATGAGTCGACTACAGCGACGTGGTATTAAATCAATAAAAATTTCAGTCGTAGATCTCTGTAATAACAATCCTCAAACCATAGACAGTGATAGTGACAGTGAGAACGTTATTATAAATGCTCAATATATTGTTAAAGACGCTACCGACAGTGTTATGGACGAAACTGAGTCTTTAGTTAAGAAAATATCAAAATCTTTAATAGATACTGATTTTTATTAACCATTTGTAAGTAGTTGGTGAGGTAAATATTCTGTACTTAGCATTAATATTTTTAGTAAGATGTTTTATTTATTTTCGTATTAGGTTGTGTCATTCATTACATACCCCACTTCTGTGTGGGGTATGTAACAAAATAAAAGCATTTATTTACCTTAAAAAATATTTTTATTTAAAAACCTAAAAACCAATAACCTAAGTAGGTACACATTTTATGCCCATTCTAAATACTTCCTTAAACAAAGCACATTTTTAAGCGCACAATGCTTTAGATGTTTATTACAATTAAAATGAGATCTTCCTTCACAGTATTTTTTATGCAAAGTAGAGAAATTACGACATTGTTCTCTACCAAGGTCTGATACTTTACAATTCACACGAAGTTCCTTTAACCACTTCACCTTCTCCATTCCATTTACAATGATTTCCTTATTTTTGAGATATGGAACGATTATACGTCGAAATTCTCTATAGTCAATGTATCCTTCATTCCAATAAATACCTCTATTCCTTTCCAACCATTTAACCTGTCTCTTTTCGTCACTTGTTAAGTATTTAACCTGTAAAGTACTGTCGTCGCCCTCCGGGGTCGGTTTCCGCGCGCCATTGGGAAGTCCCGGTGGCGCCTGCGGGCGACAGCGCCGCCCCGCAACGAAAAATATTATTTTTGCATAGAAATATGGCACTAAATCAATGCCGAATTTTTCCCTACACTGGCAATAATATTTTTCAAACCATAGACAATAAAGATGCAAAAAACCTCGTTACCAACACTCTAAAAAATATATTTAAAACGTCATTTAAAAATTGACATTCTGTGGTTCGGTGTAGTGTGCCGTGGAAGACAAAATATTTAATAAAAGCGGATCTTACGATCAAAACTTGGGTAAGTAAATGAATAATCATTTAATAGTGTATAGTGTAACTGTGTATATAATCATTTGCGTGAAACAATATAGTAAAAAATATTTTCGAGCCAATATAACCTTACGTAATTTCGATTTTGTGACTCGTCATTTCTTATTTGTTAGTTGACTGTTTTTCAATGAATTTGTGTCTTTCAACGGTGAATAACTATGCTAAAACGAATTCTAATTAATTATTTCATGCATTCGAGGCATATTTATTCGTTTTTATCCATTTGTCAAATATATTTCAAAGCATTTTCATGTATAGGTAGAATTGGTAAAAAAAGTATGGCTGACACAATCATTGTGTAATTATTGTTGAAATTGTATTAGATTTAGTGTGTAACCATATGGGAAGTAAATGAATTATAAATGATAAGTGTATAAGTTACGTGTTTATGATAATCGTTCGCTAGAAACAGTATCATAAGATATATTATTTTGAGTCACAAAATGTTGGTCCAAGTCGCCGTTGATGATGATGAAATCTGGCTATTTTATGAATATTAGTGTCTTTATAAGGTTAGTAAACAACGCAAAAACTAATTATAATTAATAATTGCATATATTCGAGGTGTATTTATTGAGATATAAACATATCTCGAAGTATTTTCAAGTGTTAGATAAAAAAAATCTTGTTTACATCCAACTGTCAAATTCAAATGGCGGCAACGGCCGCTAGGCCGTAGCTCATATCGATAAAAGTCGTATCGATAACATCGAATGATATTTTGTAAAAGAGTTTCGAATATTTTGTTTTGTAAATAGTACATTTATTTTATATTTTGTAAAGTTTGAGTTATTTAGATAAGTTTTAGTGTAATTACTTCTAATTTTTAACAAAACTTATTTTTAGAATAATGGCTAGTTGGAATGTGGGGCGGGACGACGACGTACCGGAGGACTTCGAGTCGCTCCTCCGGGAGTCTGACTCGGAGGACGAGGACCCAGAGGAGCTCCTCGAAATTTTGGAGCCCGAGGAGCAGGACGAGGTGGATTATGAAGAGCTAGAATATCTCGATGAGCAGGTAATTCCATTCTTTTTCATTCTTATAGTGTATGGCCAAGAATCTTTTGTAGTTTTGTGTGTATGCTGTTGTTATTTTGTGTGAGCCATTAGTTAACTAGTAGTGATTTCATTTTATTTCTTTGATTCCTCAGTATGTTGAGTCGCCACCGACGCTCCTCGGGTTATATACCCAGGAGGGAGAGGAGATTCCTCTGGATCTTCCTCAAAGTCCTCTGATTGTTCGTTCCTCGCCTCCCGTTATGTAAGTCAGAAAACATGTTTTGATCGAAATAATTATATTGAGTTAATATTTTTTGTAATAACGAAAACCATTTATTTCAGTTCGCCGCCACGACAATCCCCCCCCCCTATCTCCAACCCCATGGAGGTGGATTTAAGTGGGCCATCCGTGATGGAACCGTATGTTATAAAATATGTTTTGATCGAAATAAATGTATATTTGTAGTAACTTTTAGTAACGAGAACCTTTTATTTGATAGGACAAGCCCGCCGCGTGCTCCGGTGTCGCCTACCCTTGCTGAGGACTTGGTCGATAGTAGTCAGCTGTAAGTTTTTTTATTTTTCAATATTCCCGTTTTAGGTTTCCTCGTTATTTACATGTAATGTATTATTATTATCATCAGCCAGGATTTCTCACTGCAGGGCAAAGGCCTCCCTACTCTCTGTCGAGTGTTATTTGGGACCAGTATTTTTTTAAGGAGTTTGGCCTATTGATCATCCAGAAATTGTGTCTAGTCCAGTTCCTATTTAGCGTGGCAGCTTTCCGACTGACATCAGTCTGTTATTATTGTGATGGAATGGATGGTAGAATTCGTACCCCGGTCTTCAAGCTTGAAACCCAGAATACTCCCTTTCATAGCTCTCTCTGGCAAACCTCGAGCTTGGACCTCTGCTGATTAGTAAAAGTCCATGTTTGAGAACCATAAATGAGGATGGGATGAATATACATAGATTTACATGTATGTAAAATTACATTTCTTTTTCTTAGGGTGGAAGTCTGCGTCATCATGGAGGAGGAAGACGGCGAGTTCCACTTAGCTGACGAACACGACACGTTCCAGCAAGTGGTAGAGCGACCCGCAACTATATCCAGCGGTCGTCCGCAGCGTGCGAGAGGAGGCCGCCCGCGCGGGCGACGAGTACGCGGCACTGCAGGTGAGCCCCAATGGAAAAAGGGTGATAGGTGTGTACATGTGTACGTAAATGATGACGATGTGCCCGAGAACGTAAGAGAAGGAATATTGAAAGTCGTGAGAAATAGGGAGGCAGCGAGAGTGCGGGCGACAGCGAGAGCGAGGAGGCAAAGGCCAATTTCTGAAGCGCATGATGAGAATGAGGAGTTTTTAGATGCAGAGGACGGCCATGATGAGGCCCTGTTTGCCGGGATGGAAGTTTCTGGTCGGTTTGAATGGTCGTCCATGCGCGACTATTCAGGCCACCGGGAAGAATTTCTGCCTCAGCAAACAGGTCCTACGGTTCCTTCTGAGGATGCGTACGGGTCGTTTAGACAGTACTGGGATGACGGCATCTTGTCACATATTGTGACTGAGACCAACCGTTACGCTCAGGGGATAATGAGCTCATCCGCTTCTTTTTCCCGGGACTGGTATGACACGAATATTCACGAAATCTTGGTCCTGTTTTCCTTCTGGATGATGCTCGGTATCATCAAGATGCCCTCCACGAAATCTTGCTTCACCACTAACCCACTCCTTCAAACGAACATTTTTAGGAAAATGTTCTCCCGCCGCCGTTACGAAAATCTTTGCCGCGCTCTCCACTTCAATGACAACAGCAATAGACCGACTGACATTAATACTGACCGTTTATTTTGTTTTGGCCCCCTTTTAAATCATTTAAATTCACGCTTCCAGGAAGCCTATATCCCATCCCAAAATATTTGCATTGACGAATCCCTTACTTTGTGGAAAGGACTCCTTGACTTCCGGCAGTACATAAAGACCAAGGCAGCCAAGTTCGGGGTGAAAACCTTCGAACTGTGCGAGTCTTCGACCGGCTACCTTTGGTCTTTCTTTGTGTACGTCGGAGGTCGCACTACCTATAATCCCATTTACCCGTCGACCCTGCTGAAAAGCACGGCGACAGTCCTATCACTCATCCATCCTCTCCTAGATCGAGGGTATACTCTTTTCATGGACAATTGGTTCAATAGCCCCCTACTGGCCAGATTTTTGAAGGCACGTAAAACCGATTGTGTAGGGACATTGCGCGCTAACCGTAGCCATGTGCCTCCACTCATATCGCTGTGCCAGATGAAAGAAGGTCAGTTCGTAGCCCGTCATTCCGGCGATATCGTTATCATGGCTTATCAGGACAAGAAACGAAAGATCAGCACCATCTCTACCTACCACGGCATTCAACAAGACCTGATGGCGCCGAAAGCATATCGTGAAGCTCAATACAAACCTCAATTAATTTTAGACTATAATATGGGTATGGGAGGCGTTGATCGTAAAGATCAAATGCTGGAACCATACCTGCTAGAAAGAAAAAGATGCAGTAAATGGAATATGAAGGTCTTCAAACGCCTTCTCAATGCCTCGATTTTAAATTCTAGAATTCACTACGAGGCTTCGGTCCGTAAATCCAAAGATCACTTAGCTTTCCGTTTAGAGTTAGTGGAACAGATAATGAAAAACCACCACGGCCACATTCCACATAACACAAGCCGTGCTATCACCGCACGCGCGAGCACAAGCACTCTGGCTCATCCTCAGTCCTCTTCAGGTCATTTGCCTAGCCAAAACGACCTTCTTCCCAATGGCCGCCGTGCTCGTCGTCGGTGCTTGCGGTGCAGTCAGCTCGGCGTCCGTAGATCTTCAATCTACGTGTGCGCTAATTGTAATGTTCCACTTTGTATAGAGCCCTGCTTCAAGCTTTACCATATGGCTAATCCCTAACTCTTCTCCATTTAGAGTGTTATATTTCTAGCTTGACAGACTGACATCATGCAGACAAAAAAAAGTGAATAAAGCACTTTTTTTTAGTTTATTTGACATTTTACACATTTAATTTTCTAGCTTGACAAACAGACATCTTGTTAGAGACTGACATTTTTAACTTTTTTTATTTCATGTGATATTTCACACATTTTTTCATTCTAGTTTGACAAACATACTGCGACAGACATTCCAAAAGAGTATACCTTTTCCACAAAGTCTCAACTGACACAGACAGACAAATAGTAGTCACTCCTTTTCTCGATCATACCATTCTTTACTGTCTAAGCGTCATGTATGTGTGGATTGAATGCGTGTCCATTGGGGCTCAATAAAGTAATTGCGTAACACATATTATTCATTAATTTTTTTATTTATTTACGTTGTCGAGCAGACGAATTTTTCAATTATTTAGTTACTTACATTTTGTGATACAATACATGTACCAAGAACTATGTTTGCTCATTGTCAATTTTGTTTTTCTTTTCTATGTATAAATTTATGAAAAAATAAAACTTCAAGAGTTGTGTTCGCAATTATCAATTATTATTTTATCCATGAAAAAATAGCTAATATTTTTTTTTCTGTGACGTAATACATGTTTTCAAAGCTATAATAGTCTTGCCTATGTAACAACAAAGTGTAGCAAAGCACAGTTATTTGTTTGTACTTTATACAGAAATATAATAATAATAAAAATATTTTATATATTTTTTATATGTTTTTATATGTATATTCATGAAATAAAGGTAAAGAAAAATATAATTCGTAAATCTAAACAATTTTTTATTTTCCTTACCGAACTCATTTTTGAACACATTTTATCGATACTGTAGTGGTGCGTTCCCCACCCTTCGGAATGTCAGAATTCAATACATAATTTAGGATCACTTGAGACGCCGATATTTTTTATATTCTCCATGAGAGGAAGGAATGTGTTTACAGAAATTGATAAACCACTTCATTCTTGTACACTTTCTACTAAGATTCTAACTAGAAAACCTATATTTGCGGGTAAAATGGCGTTGTTTCCCCGTCAAGGTCATTTTGGTGTTATATAAATTATCGTAGCATATTTTTACGATTCATTGATAGCAATCTGTTGAAGAAGGTATAGGTAATATCCTAGAAAGATTTCATATTGATATATGCATACTATAACTAGGATGATCGTTTCCAAAATCATGAATTGGTCTACGCGACTCATAATTACAGCACCGCGCACCATGAAGTTTGAGTTGGCATATTATGGAAATATTGTATGTTAGTCATATAAGAAAAAAATCTAATTGGATTATTTGTCTATTCATGATGTTATTACCAAAATTTTGTCTAAATTGATCCATTACTTTTGCTAGAAATGAACATATTATAGCAACATATCGACTTTCGGCCAGTTGTCTGTTATCAATAGGATGTTTATAATACTAAGGTACTGCTAAGAGTGTTGTTGATATTATAATGTGTGGCCCCATTGTTCAACAACCCAAAACTGTTTACAGAATGTAAATCGAAGCAATAGAATCGGAGCTATAGCGTTTTTTCTGAGCGGGGTCAAATTACATTGCGATAAGCCGAGCGCCGTCGGTCCTTGAGTGGGGATTCGCGCGCATTTCGCGCGGTACTTTAGAGGTTAAACAAGTATGGTGGTTTTATTAAAAATATTTGCGTATAATCACGACTAGCAAAAGCTAATTCTTTTATTATAAAATTATTGTACAGGTCTTTAAACCCTTGAACATCTTATATATTCGTATTCATGATATTTTTCTCACAGTATTACTCAGCGGCTTATACTCAATTATACAGTCGTTCAATATAAGACAGTATGCAGAAGTTTGATCTGGTATATCCGAATCACTCTCAATTTCCACTCTTACATCCACAATAGGACCTGTCTTTATATTATCAGCTTGTCTAGAGCAATCGATGACAAATAGCGGCGCCAAATCTTTAAATTGTTTCTCACTTAATAAGGGCTCCGAGCGACGTCCATAATAAGACTGTTGAAATCGGATGTATTGCTCGTATAATAAAGCGATCCTATTATTCGCGAAACTTACATTTAGGTTTTCATACGGGAAGTAAGTTGAATTTAGGTATACTCTAACATCACGAACATGGCAGTGATCAAACTGGGACATATCAGCACTTGAATAGAGAAACCAAGATACATAATTATGGGCCTACAAAGGCCCATAATTATGTATCTTGGTTTCTCTATTTGTGAGGAAGTTTTGATAGACCACGTATGTTTTGTAGTTTTAGGTAAAGGTGGATATTCGTACAGGTCCCAATTTCTGAATATCATCTGGAGTGGACGATCTTTTTCTAACAGTCTTAGCAAACTTATTTTCTCTTTGTCGGGCTCTTTAACATGCGGTACACGCCAGATGATTTTATTTATCTGAACGTCGTCTACAAATTCACCGGTGTTAAGTTTCACAGCATTCAGGTTAGTGTTATGTTAGATATGCAGGTATAGGACGGACAACAGTCAAACACGCTAGTCAATGACACACTAACTTTTAATATCTATGCACGGGTTACTTAGCCGGGTCGCAGTCACGGTACGTTACACATACTATCGACCAATGTTCCGCATGCTCACCTTTAAGGCTTTACCAGATGTCAGGAGTAAAATGAAACAATATTCAGGTTGAATAACTTATATTTAAAGAGCTAGTTTATATATACAATTTGGTTCTATAATATGATGTAGGACAGATGAACAATATTTATATTAACCAATCACAGATGAGCGGGTCGCTTTTGCTTGCAATATAAATACCGCGCGCTGTGTCGCAGTCTGTTAGTCGCTCGCTTGTGTGCGCTGCGGGGGCGAGCACGCGGCAAGAGATTGCCCGCGCCCGCGGGAAGAGCCGGCCACCTGCGTGAACTGCGGTGGCCCGCACCCCGCGAGTAACATAAAATGCCCTGTATTTCTTAAGGAAATACAGAACAAGCGAGCGGGGACTGTCGCCATCACAGCCACACGCTGGTCACAAGCGGCCTCAGAGAGGCCGCAACAGACACAAGTAGAGGCAGAAGGCACGACGTTGATGGCGGCCGCAAACGAGCCCACCACCCATGCTTCCTCCTCCGGGCGGAGGAAAAAGAGACGCGGGGGGAAAAGGAATAGGGGTAAGAACCCCCCCCCCCCCCAGGCGACCCAGGAAGAGATCCCGACGGCCGACCCTGCCTCTAACATAGCGCAGGTCGTACATGACGTCCCTATGAACAGAAAGCCTCATATAAATAACAAGGGCGAACCTGCCGTCAGCGCCAATTTGGCGCAGCGGCAAAACGCGGAACCGCAAAGGTTCGCCCGTATTCCGCAGGACACCCACGCCGTCGCTAAAACAAACACCCAGGCGCAGCGACCAATCAGCGAGCAGCATAAGTTCGCCAAAGCGACGCGTGGTGGCGCTGACCCCACGAATATTAGCGCGATAGGGACGTCGTCGCTAAGAAAACAGGAGTTTACGACCTGCGCCATACAGCTGCTTATGGATTTAATAAGAGCCATAAGGCAGGGTCAGGATGTGGAGACAGTCATCCTAGACGGCTTGGCCACTTTGCTAACTTTGTATCATGGCTAGGCCGTTAAGGATGATACACTGGAATGCCCGCGGCCTTAGGGACAAGGTCGCCCCACTCCGCCACCTCCTACGGGATCAAGATATCGACGTGGCGCTAATTAGTGAAACGTTCCTGGGACCTGAGGATAGGGTCAGGTTCCCGGGGTATCATATATACCGAAAGGATGAAGGGTCGGCCCTGCGTTCCCGCTACCGTGGTCTGGCGGTATTGGTGAGGCGAAGGGTCGTCCATCAAGAGCTCCCTGTGCCGCCCAATAATACGTTTTACGCGCTGGGTGTACAGTTGCACGTCGCCGGCGAGGACTTAAACATCTACGCCTGTTACAAGCCGCCTGCGACCCATCTAAACCTTGTGGAGTTGCGGGCGCTTGTAACCAACAAAAATAACAATGCGACCATCCTTGCCGGCGACCTTAATTGTAAGCACCCGGCGTGGAACTCACTCCATACGAATACCGGGGGGAGACGGCTCTTCGCGGACGCGGAAGCCTTCGGGTACACGGTGTCCGGACCGGAGACGCCCACCCACTACCCAGATGCAGCCCGGTACATGCCGGACGTACTGGACATTGTAGTCCACCGAGGGCTACGCTGCCAGATCACACAACAAGTGATAGACGACGAGTTACAATCTGACCACCAACCTGTACTCGTCGTCCTTACGGGTATGCCGACCCAACTGAAGCCATTAGCGCCACGCCGATTAACGGACTGGACTATGTTCCAAGAGGAGCTAGATACCACCGTGCCGACTCGGCCTATCGTTACCTCCGCGGACGTGGACCAGACGGCGGGTGACGTCACTGCTTCCATTCAAAGCGCCTTAGAAGCGGCGACAACGACATTGCCGCAGGGCGGAGGGCTATTGCCGCCCCTGCCGGCACACATCCTATCGATGATCGCCGTGAAGAGGCGCCTACGTAAGCAGTGGCAACAGCTCAGATGCCCGACTCTGAAGACGCAACTAAACCGTCTTGCGGAGAAGGTGAAGGCCGAGTTACAGGCACACACCGCCGCGGGCTGGGAGGACCGTATCGACGCGACGACTGACAGTTGGCCGTCGATACACAAATTATGCCGCCAGCTGACGAACACCCCAGCCCCGGTGCGACCGCTTCTGAATCGCGACGGGGCGCTCAAGTACGTAGCGGAGGACCGGGCGGAGGTCTTCGCCGAACACCTGGAGCGTCAGTTCCAGCCCAACCCGACCAGCGACTATGAGCATGTCGCAGCAGTCGAGAAGCACCTGGGAGACTACTTCGCAACGCCGATAGCTCCCGATGAGGAACCTATCTTCTTCTCGCCTGGCGCAGTTAGACGCGCCATCCTAAGGACGAAGCCTAGAAAGGCCCCTGGTGCGGACGGTATCACAAACACAGTGCTGCGCCACTTGCCGTTCCGTGCAGTAGCGGCACTGGCGCGCCTGTTTACCGCGATACTGCGCACCGGGGCCTTTCCCGCCTCGTGGAAGGAGGGGCGCGTTATTATGCTGCCCAAGGCGGGAAAGAATATCCTGAAGCCGGAGAGCTGTCGGCCCATCACTTTGTTGCCGACGGTCTCCAAGGTGTTCGAAGCACTCCTGCTGCGACACCTACAGCCACACATAGCGCCGCGTCCAGAACAGTTTGGGTTCAGGGCGGAACATAGCACGACGCTTCAGTTGTCGAGGGTACTGCACCACCTCACAACAGCACTCAACAAGAAGGAATATTCGGTGGCAGTATTCCTCGACATGGAGAAGGCCTTCGACCGTGTATGGCACGAAGGCCTAATGTACATAATGTCCAACTCGGACGCGCCCCGTCGCGTCGTAAAGGTGGTATCTAGCTTCCTAACAAACAGGACATTCAGGGTGGTGGTCGAAGGAGCGCTCTCTAGCGCCCGCCCGGTACTAGCGGGCGTGCCGCAGGGCAGCTGCGTGTCGCCGGCTTGTTACTCACGTTATACCGACGACATCCCCACCACTTCCGACGCTATGCTCGCGCTGTATGCAGATGACGCCGCGTACATTACTACATCGCTCAATGCGAAGTACGCGGCGGTCAAGATGCAGCGCGCGCTCGATACGCTCCCCGAGTGGCTGTCGAAGTGGCGGCTTTCGGTTAACGTGGGTAAGACGCAGGCGCTGATTACCGGGTCCGCGCCCCTCCCACCACCGCTGAAACTACAAGGAGCCGACGTCGCGTGGTCCCCGAAGGCTAAATACCTGGGTGTGACTATCGACCGCCGACTCACGATGGTGCCGCATGTCCGCAAGGTCGCCGCGCAGGGTAGGGTCGCCCGCACCCTTCTTAAGCCTGTGCTCTCATCCCGCATCCCGACGCGCGTCAAGTTGGGCGTGTACAAGTTGTACGTGCGCCCAATCTTGACGTACGCCGCCCCAGCGTGGTTCGCCCTCACTAGTGAGTCGAGCCGCAAGCTACTCCGCGCGCAACAAAACTTAGCGTTGCGGACTATTGTCGCTGCTCCTCGCTATGTGAGGAACGATATACTCCACCGGGATCTCGGGATAGAGAGCCTGGATGAGTTTGTGCGGCGCCTCGCGAAGGGAATGTTCGCGCGTGCCGACGCCTCTGCCTGGCCCCATGTCAGGCAGATAGCACCCTTGCACGCGCGCCCCCCTGACGCGAGACCCTTGCCCCGCGACCTGGTAGCGGACCCTGACACCATCGCACCGGATTGACGCCTCGAGTAAGCCGCATCCAGGTCACACGCGGCCTACTCGAAATAATAATACTTTACAGATGTACTCACACATCTGTTGCGTGGCGTGTACTAGGTTAATATAGGCATGTCACGTAACTAACACAGACATCCATTACTCTACAGACGCCTAAACACACACACGCGCAGGCGCAACGCGGGCTGCGATGCGCGTTGACACTGAGCGGTGCTATACTACAACACTAGCCGCTCACACACACACGACAGTTCATCCCGCAATCTGTAAACGGCTAGATCTGTAAGCAGGGCGAGGGGTGGCTACATTCCGTCCTGTAGGAGCGTCGAGTCGGCATCTTAGTCGCTGGTCGTCCTCGCTGGGCCTCTCCCGGGTAACCGGGAGTCTCACCTGGCGGTGACAGACCGCCTAGATGTCGTGAAGAAAGCGGCGCTATAGGATTTAGCGTCGTGACTCGCCTACAGAAAAACACAATGCAACCAGTCACACGCACGCGGTAAAACGCGTGCAATTCCACCAGCCGCTTTAGGCAACCATACCGAAGGGCCCGCAGTTGCGGGCCACTGTATAGCCTCCGCGGGCGAGGGGCGAAGCCCTGACCCCGCTCGCCACGCCCCCTGACGGGGGCGTCGCGACGTCCAACGCAGTCTGTTAGTTGTATGCCCGCGCGCTCAGCGCGCGGACGTTATTGTCCTGCTACAAGGCTATAATCCCATAGCACGGCTCACGACTCGATCGCTCAATGCATGTATTTTGACCAATAGGATGCACGAAGCGTATTTTAGTAGTGTTCGTAAAAGTTCGTATTATTATAATGATGTACAGAAGTGTGACGCACACAGGCGCGTGCTATTCTCAATTGTTTGTGAGATGTTTTTTTAATGGACACTGCCGGCATGAGCTCTTTATGAATTATTATTGTTGACAAGAAGTAATTGCGAACTCATACTTTCTGTTCGGTTTAGGAAATGTAATAATGGTGTTGACCTCTTTTTAGGTTTTGGTCTTATGCTAGATATCAAGGGATCTGAGCTGAGCAATAATCTGTTCATTACATCTAAAATGCATTGCTCTCGAGAAAATTTTCTTGCGAAATCTTGCCGGTAAAGTCGAATATGCTTGTTACGCGCCTCTGCAGCTTCTTCCGATAATAAACCTATAGGCAAAAGTGCATTTTCCATGACAGTTGCGCCATGAATTAGTATTTTATGCATTGTGGGAGTCATGGGATGCCAGGGATATAAATCAACATACATCTTCGCAGTCTCATACCCATATTGAGCAAACTTTTGTAAATCGACTTTATGAGAGCTGGATATGACTTCCAAATCACTTTCAGGCGTTTTATTAGATTTAAATCCACACCGGTGATTTCAGCAGCAATTTCTGGATTGGCGAAAAATCTTCTACTAGTATTGCCATCGTTGGTATTGCCAAAACCAGCTTTTGGCACATCTACTAATAGGCCCATTTGCTCTCTAAATTTTGTTTGTATTTCTGCCTTTTTCTGTTTGACAATGCCTTTGTCATTTTCCGACCTTAGCTGCCATTTTTGTACAGGAATCTTGTATGCCAAATGAAGTATGCTTTCGAAAAACCGAATCCTAGCATGCAACACAGATAGGCCAAACTGTATTGCGTCGATATCAACTGTTTTCTTTATTTTGAGATTATTAAATTCTTTTGATGTACCACCACAGATGTAGCATCTCATGGTTGAAGTCGTCGAAGTTGCAGCGTTACACACTTTTGCATCGACCATAGTCAGAGTCATGACGTGCTTTGTACTTAATAACATTTCGCTTAGTACGAATTCGCTGGGTTGCAAAGAATTTATAGCCTCTTCGACATTTGCGATTTCAGACTGAGTGATATCAACTGTTTCTTTGGTAAATTGGATCCTTATTGGGCGACAAAATCGTGGCGAAGAAGGAGTTGGATTTTGCCAAACCACTTTTTTGTTTGACCCACATACCAACTGTAGCGGAACAAAGCAACTTTGGAAAATGTTGCTGTCACTCGCGTCTCTATCTTGCATTTTTTGTTTGAATTGTGATTGTTGCGATCCATCACAACCCCATTTTGAAATAAGAGTCAACGATTGACGCTCTTCTGGACTTAATTGTTTTAGCACATCCTCTAAATATGTTGCCAAGCGATTAGCTGTATGGTTCAATAAATACTGCAGGTTAATTTCAGCACATGTTTCAGTTATCCGATATGCATCTTTTGCTGGATAGCAAGTATTTTTTGCTTGCTGTAACAATTTGTAGCTCGGATAAAACTTCTTGTTGCTGTTTCTTATTATTTCATATTGTCGCCTTGAAAGATCAGCTTCCACAAACATTGAAAGAGCGGCCGTTGGATCTAGTTGTGATTGTTTTTCACACTGCTTGGTTATTTTGTATGCTTTTTGATATGCTTGAGCTATCTGCGGAGAGTTGGTAATGTCTTTTAGAATATTGGATGCAATTCTCTCTCCAGAATGTTGAAGGGATGTCTGAGCAGCATGTATTAACAATTCTTTGTCAACAACACTGCGTACTTCCTGCGTTTTTCTGCGTTTACTCCTTTCACTTGATTCTACAAATGACTTTGTTGGTCGACCAGAAGAACGCCTTTTAGCTCTCGGTATTTCCAATGTTCCTTGTAACCACTTATCATTCTTTTGAAGGAAAAGTGTTGATTTTTTATGAGCTTCTATCCACTTTTTCTTGAATTGAGACTTCAAATAGGATAATTTATGCTTCACTTCCTTCTTTTGTTCTTCACAATACTCATCTTGTGATAAAACATATCGCTCGAGATAATTCAACTTTTCGTCAAAATTATGCAAGTCTTGTTCCTGCATTTTATCAAAAAGGTATCTACGCGTTACTACCCGCATCCCTGAAGTACCCTCAGTATCTGGAAAAAAATGAGAACACATTTAAAAATAAAAATAAAAAATTGCAAATCCGATGAATTTGTACTATGTAATTCATTGATGTTAAAAACTTCGATTTCACGGAAGATCACGGCCAATTTCATGGTTTTCAATTAGCTTAAATACTTTTATTTATACTACAACAGCCAAAACCAATGAGACGAACCCTGAAGTACAACAAAACACATTTTAAATTTAAAAAAATGAGAATTATAAACAACAATCACGAGCATGTTTTTAAATCTACCAGTACGCCAAATTTTACTTTACCATTTGCCTAAAACGTATTAATATGTATGAACGCTTACCTGTTATACTTGAATCCATCATAATTTTCTTCACAACACACTCCAAAATAAAAATATTCACTTTTAAAATAACAGTTTTGCACGAAATGTCGAAAAGCAATATGAACACTCAGAGCGACGATCAAGTTTAGACTGGCACATTCAGGCGAGCGCTCCTAGTGGGGAAGCGGGTGGGGTTACCCATTATTCTACGGTTATTTACCATTCGCGGGGAGTCTTTTTTTTTACCTGAGACAAATTTTAGGAATTGTATTTTTGGCCGCCTAATTCGTAGAATTGCCCGTACGTGAGACGGTCGCTACTTCGTCGTTGGTTGTCATTTTGATCACGTCAGGGTCACCACTTTACCAGATGTCAGGAGTAAAATGAAACAATATTCAGGTTGAATAACTTATATTTAAAGAGCTAGTTTATATATACAATTTGGTTCTATAATATGATGTAGGACAGATGAACAATATTTATATTAACCAATCACAGATGAGCGGGTCGCTTTTGCTTGCAATATAAATACCGCGCGCTGTGTCGCAGTCTGTTAGTGGATTCGCTCGTGGCCGATCCACACTAGTCCTACGCGAGTTTTTCGATATCCGTGCGGACCGCCTCTGTTTTTAAACCGTCCTCTCACTGTGTGTGTACAGGAGACCTAGCGGACTTCTGTACGGACACAGGGGGAGCCGCCCCGTGCTGCCCGGCGTCTATACGCCGTTGCGGTCGCGGAGGCCACGCCCCGAAAAGATGCCTAAGCCCGGCACTCGCGGCTCTCTGGGCCGCGATGCCGGGTCGCCTGATGCCCGTCCGGTGTTGGACCGGACGACTTCGATGCCGAATATCGGCGTTGTGTCGTCCGGTGCGCCACCGGCCGGACAAAGAATGAAGAAGAAGGAGGATAAGGGTGGGACGAGCGCCGCTGCTGCGGCCGGTTCACCGACGCCATCGGCGCCTGCGCGCGTTGCGCCGTCGTCGTCGTCGGGCCGGCAGCACGCGGTCGCCGTCCGCCCAGCCGCGTTCCGCCCGGTGCCCATCCAGGCCCCGGGGCCCGCCGCGAATCTAGGACGTGCACAAGTACGTGCACAAGCACCACCCGCGCGCGCGCCCGCGCCCGCAACCACAAACGCGCCCGCTGCACGCTCCGCTGCGTCGCACGCGTACCCCGCGCTACCCGCGCCCTCTCCGGTGCCCTCCGCACGTACCCGTGCGCCCGCGACCCGTACCGCCGCTCCGCCGCCGCGTTTCGTGTCGCCGCCCGCGCCTAAGAGCCCAAGTGCCGCTAAAGCCGCGCCAGCCTCGCGCGCCGCTGCCTCCGGCCTCCGCCTCTCGATGGCGGGTCCGTCGGTGGCCGAGCAGGAGCGAATAAAAACCAAAGTGACGACCAAAGTGCCCGCTTCGCCGGCCCCCCCTCGTGTCTCAGCCTGCGACTCGCCCGCTATGCTGTCGGCATGCTCCTCACGCGTGGGGTCGAGCATGTCGCTGGCATCAGAGGGCTCGGTCGAGTCCGGTCGCGGAGATTTGTCCCCGGATAAATCACCGCGATCCGGGCCTCGGCCCACCGTGGGACGAGCGGCTGCCGCAAAATTTGTGTCGACGCCGGCGTCACCGACACCATCCTTCGGGTTTGACTACGAATTCGAGCTCGGAGTCAGACCCCAACGGAGGAGACGAAGCTCTGGCGAGACTGCGTCGGAGGAGGCAAAAAGGTACTGCCTAGACCCGCCGCGGCCAATGCGCGATAGCGCGCCGCGGGGTCGGGGCGTACTCGACTCGCCTACCTTTGCCGACGCGGTCCGCCAGTCACCGCCGCAGTCACCAAGGATGGATACCACAGGGAAAGTGCAAAAAGTGCCTCTTTGCCTACCCCTGTCCAAACCGTGCCCGCCGCACCCCATGCAGCCCCCCCCGGCGCCGTGTCGACGTCAAAATCGACCAAACAGAAGCCGGGGAAGAAACCCAGATACCCACCGCTGGTAGTGGAGAAACTACCCAACTGGGCCGCCCATTTCCGGGCCATAAGTGGGAAGCTGGGCCGGCCTCCTAGTGCTCGCCCCTACGGGACCGGGGTGAGGTTTACCCCGGACACCGAGGAGGAGTACAGGTTGGTCCAGCGGTACCTGACCGGCCTGGAGAAGGACAGCGGCGTCAGCTGGTTCGCCTATTCACTACCGGCGGACAAAAACTTAAAAGTCGCAATTCGGGGCCTGCCGGCGGACACGGACCCGAAGGAGATTGAGGAGGAGCTCCGGACGCTGGGATACCAGCCGGAGTACGTGCGCCACATTAAGGGCGCACAAGGAAGACCCGGCTGCGTGTTCCACGCAATTCTGAAAAAGACGCCAGACGTCCGGGCCATATTTGACACCTCCGTGTTCATGTACAGTAAGCAGTCATAAGTGCATTATCACGCTTAGGATTGTATTGCTGTGAACGAGCGACAGGCCGAACCTATATCTGTGTGTGTAAGTGATGTATCAACACAGAATACACCTCAGAACTCTCACACTGGCGTCGAATGAAACAAAAAGCATACCGTCACTTTTTCGCAGAGTACGTAATTACTCGTGACCTTGGTCGGTTCATAGTAGTGCTAAAAATTCACGTATTGGTATCAAGTTCCGATAGCCGGTAGCGTATCGAAGTGTATGGTGAAACACATAGGTCTGGGTTCAAATCACGAAACCAAACTTTTATTTTTCTTTTAAACAATCATCTTCATCTGTTCTTTTATTATTCAATAAATTAATAAACAAGATTATTAATTAATAACTAATTTTATTATTACTTATATTGTTATTGAAATAAGGGGTTAAGAATAAAAATGTTTAATAAGTGATTACAAAATGTTTATTCGTTATCATTTTATGAAGTTTAAATAAATAAACTTCTAGAATTAAAACAGTTTATTTTCCAATAAATAACAATTTATTGAGATAAAGTACCGTGAACTATGACAATCAGGCTTAATATATTGTATCTTAATAATAAATAATAATGTCCTTTAATTACTTTTGTGTGTGGGTAATGTAACAAACCAACTCGCAAATCTACGCAAATCTACCCACGTAAATATAACAAATGCGGAATCGTTGTCACAATACAAATAAATTACTCAGTATTACTACTTTTATTTTACTACGAGTTTGAGACCTCACGTTCGTGTAACGAATAGTTAACAAATCGTATTTAATAGGACTTATTGAGGCTATAGCTTAAGTGTTCATTTTCATTACGAAAAGAAGATTGAAACTAAACCTCAAAATAATCCTTATTACGGATATGACACAATATAATTATAATAATAATTATTATTTTATTATAATTATTGTAATATAATTATTATAATTTAAATTTTATAATATAATTATAATTATTTTAGATTTTAATTCATATATTGAAGCATTTATCTGTATCTGTTTCCCTTAAATTTTCCCATATTTCTATACAATGCAACTTCAACTGCTCATCAGACCGCTCATTCCGTGCTTCCCATCGCTGTATCATCAAACCCCATAGGTGTTCTATAGGGTGGAGGTCAGGAGATCGTGCTGGCCGTGAAATAACTATTATCTCCGGGTGTTTAACCACTCACGCACGTAAACATTGCACACAGTGGGTAACATGTAATGCAAACCTTCTGCGCGGATTGCACGGCACACGGTTCGTAAAGACGTGTTGAATAATTCTCTCTAAAACAAAAAAGTTTAATAAGTAATTATTGTCAATAGAAATTTCACATAAATAATTAAAATGTTATTTTCATCGTTCAAAAATCTAAGTAAATAAATTTACTTTGAAATGATATATTTCTTCTTCTATTTAGACTTTATCCACAGAAGAGACATTTAAAGATCAGTGGTTGTAACTAGACGAGCATTATTAAAGTTAACAAATGTTTTGAAATAAGAATAAGCTACTAAATATAATTATAAATATATAAATATATATAATAAAAATTATATAAATTAAAAATATATAATAAAAATATATAACTACTAATAGCTACAAAACCAAATCAGATCAGAAACAATTTCATTTACTTAAATTATGCAATAAATAAATAATATTAATAAGGTAAAAATAAAACGTTTCAAAAAACAATTACCAGGATCAGCAGTTATAATTTAATTAGATAAATGTTTGATAAAATAATTAAATCATATTACTCACACTCAGTCCGGTTTTATCAGATATTTGTGATAAATATTAAGTCCGCTTTTACGCAGCGCAATAATATTCGCTTTCATTTCTTTATTCTTTGCTTGCATTTCAAAATGAACTTTAGACACCGCTAATATTATATTGAACACACGTCACTAACCCACAATAACAAACATCGTTCTATTTATTCGCGGTGAATGAGTCGTAAGTTAACTGCGTTTGTCTACCTTAATTATCATTTAACTTTATTTAGGTTTTCGTGGGTATAATCATAAAGTTTTTGCGAGTTTAGTGAACACGACGAACATAACAAGGATATAGTCAATAGCGTGATTATTCGAGTGATTTTTAAAACATTAAAAAACTATCACCGCGCGTGAGATTTGAACCCACGACTCTCTACGCATGAACGCGTCAACCCAAACACGGTAACCACTAAGCTATCATGACATATGCGTTACGAGTTGAATTTATGAAATACTATAATTGTTAAACTAATGAGAGTGTGTGTGTGTCTATGACTTATTATAAGAAGGTCGTAAGTTAAACCGAAGCGTCAATCTATTGCTTTGTGAAATTGCTACTCCACTTATGACCGTTACTGTACATGCGGGGGGTCAAAATTGAGGCCTGGCGTGGGAAAAAGGGACCAGCTCAGTGCCACAGGTGTCAACGCTTCAGACACAGCTCGCACCTGTGTCACCGCCCGCTCGCTTGCGTTCGGTGCGGGGAGGAGCACGCCGCACGCGATTGCCCACGCCCGCGGGAGGAGCCGGCCACATGTGCAAACTGTGGTGGCCCGCACCCCGCGAGCAACATAAAATGCCCCGTGTTCCAACACGAGATACGGAACAAGCGGGCGGGGACCGTCGCCGTCACGGCCACACGCCGAGCACAGTCGGCCTCAGAAAGGCCGCAATCAGTGCATGTCGAGGCACAAGGCGCGACGTTGATGGCGACGGCCAATGAGCCCACGACTCAGGCCTCCACCTCCGGGCGGAGGAAGAAGAGACGCGGGGGGAAGCGTAACAGAGGAAAGAAAACCTCCCCCCCGGCGACCCAGGAAGTCACCCTTACGGCCGACCCTGCCAAACACCCGACACAGGTCGTAAAGGATGTCCCTACCGACTCCATTAATTTAGTACAGGGTGAACCTACCGCTAGCGCTATGACGGCGCAGCGGTCAAAGAGGGAACTAAAAAGGTTCACCCAACAGCCGCAGAGCATCAGCGCCATCGACACAAAATGTTCGCAGGCGCAGCGACCAATGAGCGAGCAGGAGAAGTTGCGCAAAGCGCCGCAGGGTGGCGCTGATGCAACGAAGATTAGCGCGATAGGGACGTCGCAGAGAAAGAGCGAGTTTACGACACTTAGCTCGTTTTACGCGCTGGGTGTTCAGTTGCATGTGGCCGGCAAGGACGTAAATATATACGCCTGCTATAAGCCGCCCGTGACCCGCTTAGATTTAGCTGAGTTGCGGGCGCTTGTATTCACCACCACTGCTGTCACGTTCCTTGCCGGCGACTTCAATTGTAAGCACCCGGCGTGGAATTCGTTGCTAACGAACACCGAGGGGAGGAGGCTCTTCGCGGACACGGAAGCCTTCGGGTATACGGTGTCCGGCCCTGAAACACCTACCCACTACCCGGACGCGGCACGCTACTCACCAGACGTGCTGGACGTCGTAATCCACCGAGGGCTACACTGCCAGATCACTCAGCAAGTGATCGACGACGAGCTACAGTCGGACCACCAACCAGTGCTCGTCGTCATAGCGGGGAAGCCGACCCAACTGAAGCCCATAGCGCCACGTCGATTAACGGACTGGACTGCCTTCGGAGAGAAGCTAGACACCACCGTGCCAACTCGGCCCATCGTCACCTCGGCGGACGTGGACGAGACAGCGGGTGACGTCACTGCTTGCATACAACGCGCCCTAGAAGCGGCGACTACGACACTGCCGCAGGGGAGAGGGCTATTGCCGCCCCTGCCGGCGCACATTAAATCGATGATCGCCGTGAAAAGGCGCCTTCGCAAGCAGTGGCAACAGCTTAGATGCCCAACGCTGCGAACGCAGCTCAACCGTCTCGCGGAGAAGGTGAAGGCCGAGTTAGTGGCACACACCGCCGCGGGCTGGGAGGAACGTATCGACGCGACGACAGACAGTTGGCCGTCGGTACACAAACTCTGCAGCCAGCTCACGAACACCCCAGCCCCGGTGCGCCCTCTATACAACAGCGACGGGGTGCTTAAGTATGGATCGGAGGACCGGGCGGAGGTCTTCGCAGAACACCTGGAGCGTCAGTTCCAGCCCAACCCGACTGACAACAGCGAGCATGTCGCAGCAGTCGAGCAACACCTTAGGGATTACTTCGCTCTGCCGATAGCTCCCGAGGAGAACCCTATTTTCTTCTCGCCTGGCGCAGTTAGACGCGCCATCCTAAGGACGAAGCCACGAAAAGCCCCAGGTGCTGACGGTATCACCAACACAGTGCTGCGCCATTTGCCGTTCCGTGCAGTAGCGGCACTGGCGCGCCTGTTTACGGCGATACTGCGCACCGGGGCGTTCCCTGCCGCGTGGAAGGAGGGGCGCGTCATAATGCTGCCCAAGGCGGGAAAGAGTATCTTACAACCGGCGAGCTACCGGCCTATCACTTTGCTGCCGACTATCTCTAAGGTGTTCGAGGCACTCCTGCTGCGACACCTACAGCCGCACATCGAACCAAGACCGGAACAGTTTGGGTTCAGGGCGGAGCACAGCACGACGCTCCAGTTGTCGAGGGTACTGCACCACCTCGCAACAGCGCGAAATAAGAAGGAATCCTCGGTGGCAGTATTCCTCGACATGGAGAAGGCCTTCGACCGAGTATGGCACGAGGGTCTGATATACAAAATCTCGACATCAGACGCGCCCCGTCGCGTTGTCAAAGTGGTGTCTAGCTTTCTCTCCCACAGGACATTCAGGGTGGTGGTCGACGGCGCCCTATCCGGCGCCCGCCCCGTGCGTGCGGGCGTGCCGCAGGGTAGCTGCGTGTCGCCAGCGTGTTACTCACGTTACACTGACGACATCCCCACCACTTCAGACGCTATGCTCGCGCTGTATGCGGACGACGCCGCGTACATCACTTCATCGCTTAACGCGAAGTACGCGGCAGTCAAAATGCAGCGCGTTCTCGATACGCTCCCCGAGTGGCTGTCGAAGTGGCGGCTTTCGGTTAACGTGGGTAAGACGCAGGCGCTCCTCACCGGGTCGGCGCCGCTCCCACCACCCTTGAAACTACACGGAGCCGACATCGCGTGGGCGCCCCGGGCTAAATACCTGGGTGTGACCATCGATCGTCGGCTTACTATGGGGCCACATGCTCGCAATGTCGCCGCGCAGGGCAGGGTAGCCCGCGCCCTACTCAGACCTGTGCTCTCATCCCGCATCCCGACGCGCGTCAAGTTGGGCGTGTACAAGCTGTACGTGCGCCCAATCTTGACGTACGCCGCCCCAGCGTGGTTCGCTCTCACAAACGAGTCGAGCCGCAAGACGCTCCGCGCGCAACAAAACCTTGCGCTGCGGACCATAGTCGACGCTCCTCGCTTTGTGAGAAACGACATTCTCCACCGGGACCTCGAGATTGAGAGCCTGGACGAGTTTGTGCGGCGCCTCGCGAAGGGGATGTTCGCGCGTGCCGACGCTTCTGCCCGGCCCCATGTCAGGCAGATAGCGCCATTGCATGCGCGCCCCCCTGACGCACGACCCCTGCCCCGCGACCTGGTAGCGGACTGTGAGCCCCCCCCCCCCCCTGATTGACGCCTCGAGTAAGCTGCATCCAGGTTACACGCAGCTCACTCGATATAATATGACTCTACAGATGTACACACACATCTGTTGCGCGGCGTGTTCTAGGTTAATATAGGCATGCCGCGCAACTAAACACAGACAACCTTTACTAAACGACACCTATTCAACACGTGCAAGCGCGGTGCGGGCCGCGTTGCACGTAAACATTGAATGGTGTAATTCTACAGTACAAACTGTTCACACACACACGACAGTTCATCCCTCAATCTGTAAACGGCTAGATCTGTGAGCAGGGCGAGGGGTGGCTACATTCCGTCCTGTAGGTGCATCGAGCCGACATCTAAGTCGCTGGTCGTTCTCGCCGGGCCTCCCCCAGGTAACTGGGGGTCTCACCTGGCGGGGACAGACCGCCTAGATGTCGTGAAGAAAGCGACGTTATAGGATATAACGTCGTGATGCGCCTACAGAAAAATTCAGCGCAACCAATCACACGGACGCTGAAAAGCGTCTAAATTCCGATAGGCCGCAAAGGCCAACCTAGTGAAGGGTCCGCAGTGGCGGGCCACTGTATTGCCTCCGCGGGCGAGGGGCGAAGCCCTGACCCCGCTCGCCACGCCCCCTGACGGGGGCGTCGCGACGTCCAACTGCGCGCAGTCTGTTAGTTGTATGCCCGCGCGCTCAGCGCGCGGACGTTATTGTCCTGCTACAAGGCTATAATCCCATAGCACGGCTCACGACTCGATCGCTCAATGCATGTATTTTGACCAATAGGATGCACGAAGCGTATTTTAGTAGCGTTCGTAAAATTTCGTATTATTATAATGATGTACAGAAGTGTGACGCACACAGGCGCGTGCTATTCTCAATTGTTTGTGAGATGTTTTTTTAATGGACACTGCCGGCATGAGCTCTTTATGAATTATTATTGTTGACAAGAAGTAATTGCGAACTCATACTTTCTGTTCGGTTTAGGAAATGTAATAATGTAATTGCTATATTAAATTAGTATTAACTGTCAACAAACATTTTTATTAATTTGGAATAAGAAATGTTTAACAAAATTTTATTTTGTCTAATTATGTCTTTTAGTTATTTATTTAAACTATTACTGCCTCCCCAATTTACACGATGTCTTAGGCAATGCTGCCATACAAAATGCAGCGAACAAGCTAGGCGCGTTGACCGGCACTGCGTAAAGGTATAAAATGTTTTTATAGACGTTTTTTTTTATACTTGTGCAATTAATTGGGTTGGATCTAGTATCGTTTGGCAGTTGTAAGGAGGTAAAAGTTGTCAAAGTTGGTAGAGGTTGGGTCCACAATTATAACGCTACCACTCTTATTAAAAGGTAATGCATATTTTACGAGTTATTAATAAAAATTGTTTCTAACTTCAAATCAGTTATAAAGCGAAAACCCATCGAGTTGGGAGTAGTATTCTGAATTATGGTATAATTATATTTTATTACAGAAAGTATATTATATTTTATATTATATTTTATTACATCATGTTATTAGAAGCCTCCAAGCCCACAGCTCCAAGCAATGTTTTAAGAGCCCACCCAACCTCAGGTTTTTATCTCGCTCGCACCATATTACTCGCGGACTGAGTGCCAGCGAGACGGTGGCGGCAATAAATCGGCAAAAGTTTAGGTAATTGCTTTTTACGGCGAAAATAATGGTAAATTCAAAAAAATAAGAAACATAGTCGCTGCTTTATAGTTAATTCAGTTAGTGTGCCAAGTTTCATGATCTAATTTGAAGTATTTTTTTAATAGCGGAGTTAATTGTTCGGTTTGGAGGTAACTTTAGATTTTTTTTCTATATAGAAAATTTTATGAAATCGGCTAACATAGTCGCTAACATTAATCCTCAACTTTAACATATATTTATTTCAAAATTAATGCTGCAGTAGTTTCGACATAACGGCGGATCTTGCTAAGCAATTTGACGACATATAGGCCCTTAAGTTGCGGAGATGAAATGGTTTACGTGAAAAAAATAAAACAAAATCGTAAAAAAATTGCAATAATTTGTCATTTTTGACATTTTGTCTTTTGAACGTTTCGTTTTACGTAATTTCAACATACTAAAATGTTTTGCTTCACATTAATTAGGAATAAAATACGTATATTGAATGATTTGGATACTTTATAGGCGCATTTCATTATATGACATAATTTCGATTCCGGATACGCCCCAGATTTTTATACTTTTTTAAGCCTTGAAATTCCTTCTGGGGCTGATCCGGAATTAAGGATGCAAGAGTGAGCGAGAGAATTATTGTAACCTGTCCGAGTAACCCCCGAGTACCTGTCCCGAGGACTTGGGGCACCCCGACTCGGACAGGTTAGGTTAGAAGGTGAAGGTGGTTATTTTTTTTAAACCACGTCTTATTATCATAGCCGGCAGTGCCGGGCCGGAACAGTTGCAGAAGCAACTTTAATGTGTTTTGAGGTTAGTTTACAATAATTTATTTTTCTCAAGAACGGTCCGTTACCGTTTCATGGGAGTGGTGACAAGGGATAGGGGGCACCCATCCCACCGCCCCCCAACCCCCTCTCCCCCCTCCTGCCGAACGATACTAAATTTTAACCCAAAGTTTTACTTGACAGGCAACGATTGGCAAAAACACGATTTGTCATTTCATCATTATTCAACAAAAAGTTTGCCAAATAATTCTTTCCAGAAATTAATTAATCGATATATTTTTTTTGATTAACGTATTGTTTGACTAACAATTCATTATTTTTTCATGTTATCTCATAAAACAATGTTTGCAATAAAAGTGTTTTACATCTTGCATTATTATGCAATTTCCTAAAAATGGAACTCATTAAATAGGCAAAAGGGTAATTTTAATTTGTAAATCAACAAATATTATACTTTAAAAATAATTAAATGCCACAAATCGAATTGTAATAATAGAAAAAAAAAATTGTAGGCTATCCGGAATCGAACTAGTTTGATTAGGTTAACTATTTTTTAAACAAATCGATTGCCAAAAACGACTAGAATATTATATAGAAAACAAATACTTTAGTAGCTTTAAAGAACTTCAATACTTGCCTGTAAATCGTTTTAGCCAAATGGAAATCGTAAATAGATACAATCAATTTAGTTTTTTTTAAATAAAATGATACTTAGAGTTTATGTGATTTTTCCAAAATAATTTATTATTAAATGAAAAATATATAAATGATGTAAAGAGAAGCATTAGCTAAATAAATGTTTGTAAAGCGAGTGTTTATAAAATTAAAAAAAATGCGGAATACGTTGTTGGTGAAATAAATAGAAGTGTACGAAACGTTGGTTGTAAACAAAAAAATTGTCAACTGTGTTTTGGTAAAACATTAGTGAACCCTTTTATTGCTCTGTCTTTATTGAAATAGCACAAATACAGTAGTATTTAAACCAATACTTGGCGCAGTTCATACAATGTTATCAGAGCTTTTTGTTTATTGGCAGCGCAACTCTTGCAACTACAGAACAACCCTTCTATTAAGCCGTCCTATTGTTTAACCAGTGTTAAACAATAGGATGGCTTAATAGAAGGGTCATAAAATAGGTTTGTAAAAAAATTACAAAATATTTTAAGTTATATTATTTTATTACCTTAGATTATCTCGAATGTTTTATAGTTGTTCCTTGTATACGGTTTAATACTTTTAATAGTTGTAATATTCGTTTTATCCATTTATTTGTCACACCTTAGATTTGATCGTAAATGTAACGAGTTTTTACGAACAACGTATCTTTCCGAAAAAATGTTCGAGGCATGTCGTGCAGGATGTGCTTACCGTTAGGTGGTTCATAAACGGCTGGACAGAGGACAGATCCAAAATTTTCATCACGTAAAGCTGGAGTTTAATAAAACCCACACTTTACTTTTCGTTAATTGATACTATAATCAACGCGTTGCCGGCATTGCAAAAGACAAGAGTTTGTTGACAAATACAATAATGCTTCAGTTCCTATGCCACTTTAAAATTCGGAAGCTTTTCAAGTGATAAAACCAATATATAATTTTCAAAAGGAAATACAGCTTAATATTTGAAATATTACAGAAATATTTTCAACAAGCCAGGCGCGATATCGAAGAAAAAAATGCGCGTTGGCACCAATGAGAGTGAAAGGATTAAAAAAAAATGAAGGCTACTCTACTATCGGCAATCAGTCCGATAGAAATAAGCAGGTCGTAAAATGAAATGGCGAGCGAGGAGCGGGAAGCGGCAGCCATTAGCGACATGCAAATTGGCACTGGCACTGGCTAAAGTTTGTTATCATTTTTTGTTACACGCGCTGTACTCACACAAATGCATATTGTCTCTAATTGGGCGAAACCAGGAAGGGGTGTGGTTTGACACTAGCTGCGCTTCCGCAGAAATATTTTCTTAAGTGAGCATGCGTAACTTTTGCCGATAGTACATACATAACATCCCCTTTCCCCCCTAACCTAACCCCGATTAAACAATCATTAAATGCAAAACTACGCTAAGGAGTAAAGTTGTCGGGAGACAACTCGAGACGTCGTGGATTTATCACTGGTATGGGCGTCAGCGCATCGACCGAGCTATCTGTGTCAGCTAGGGGTGTGGCGAAGGTCACATTTCGCTCTGTACCACATTCACCCTCTCCCTCTCCTCTGACCGGTGTACTCGAGACCGATGGTGATATCGTAATATTTACTGATGGTGGTGTTCCTATTTCCTCTATATCTGAACTGGTGTTGTTGCTGGTTTGGTTGTCGTTGTTCACGTTTATTTGATATTGGTCGTCATTATCCAGTGTCGTCTGGTCTGCGTTTGGTACATCGCGCTGAACATCTGGTATGACATCTGAATCCCAGAGTAAGTCACGTTCTGGTGTTTGTATTTGTCCGTGTGCTCGTATCTGATCCAAGTGTCTTTTTACCAACCGATCCATTTCCGGAACATAAATTTCGTACATTACGTTTCCGATCTTTTTCTTTATTATTCCTTCGATCCATACAATTTTTTTATTATTTAAATTTTTCATAATCCATACCGCTTCTGTTTCTTCGAATTGTTTACGTTCTTTCCCTTTGTAGTATTTACGCTGTAAGCACGTCGTCGCCCTCATCATCCACTTTACGTTCCTCCACGTGTTTCACTTTCGCGTCACTTGAGCACATCCGTCTCAGATGACCCTTGTTATTGCACTTTTTGCACTTATAGTTTTGAAACCGGCACTGATTGGATTTGTGATTAGCATAGCCGCACACACTGCACTTTTCCTTAACTGCGAACACGGAACCCTCATCGACGCTGCCGGCGGCCGCGCTCGAACCACGTGCTACCGGTGCGGCAACGGAGGCGCGCCGAGCACAACGCACGCTCTCCGCTAAATCTACCGCCCTGGCTAACGTTAAGTCCATCTGGTCCTGGGCAAAGAGCTTGTCTCGCTCAGGTCCTGGCATCATGCCCATGATGAATTTATCCGTAAGGGCTTCCTCCAAGTTCTTAAACCCGCAGTGTGCCGCCAATCCCCTAATTCTGGCCGCCCATTGAGTGTGGCTCTCATCTGGTCGCTGCACCGCACAGTAGAAAATCGATTTTTCTGCAAATCCTAGCCGCTTAGGTTCAAAATGACGGTCTAAAAGTTTCAGGATTTCTTCTAAATTTCGTCGCCTTGGAGGGTAATGGAGCTATTCCACAGAACTACACTTCTGAGTTATGAACGTTTAAAAAATAAAGGATGCAGGTAAAAACAATTATTTGGACATAAACCAGTGTCATATTGTAGTAGAGGTTTCATATTTTTACCCTAGAATATTAAAACGTGTAACTATTGAATGCTATAATTAAAAATTACCAAAATATCATGGTTTTTAAGTTATGTGGTTTAGGCCTATTGACTACTATTTTATGTACAATGTAATACTCGTAGTACGGGGTGTAAGTCACTTTACTCTCTTGTCTCGTTGACTTTTTTATCTGATGACATATAAACTAACTAGATAAAAAAGCCGTAAGCGAAGTAGAATATTTGAAAAGAAATACAAAATAATTACTTTTTCATTTATCTATACATTATAATAAATCTGTAGAAGTCAAAATTCTGTACTTTGAAAATATCAAAAAAATAAATGGCAGGGGGTGTTACTAGACCGACACCGAACCCAAAAATTTGATTAAATTTTTTTTTGTCTGTCTGTCTGTCTGTCTGTTTGTTCAGGCATCACGCAAAAACTACCGGTTCGATTACGATGAAACTTGGTATAATTATTCTTTAATATCCTAGGCACCACACTGGGTACTTTTTATCCCGGAAAAGTATCCTATCCTACGGTTGGGGGGTGTCAAAGTTTGTTTGGAAGAATTTTAACGCGCTGTCCGATTAACTCGAAACTCAATATTTATACTTAAACCCAAAAATTAAGAATAACGTGTTTGTGAAATTCAACCCCTAAGGGGGTAAAATAAGGGATGAAAGTTTTGTATGAAAAATCTTATTCCTTGAGGTAAATAAACATGAAACTTCGCACGAATAGTTATCTAAATAAATTATAAAGTTTGTAGTTTTTTGTTTTTCTAAATTACCCCCTAAAAGGGTTGGGGGGTGTCAGTGTTTGTATGGAAGAATTTTAACGCGCTGTCCGATTAACTCGAAACTCAATATTTATACTTAAAACCCATGGGGATGTATGGGGTAATTTCCGACATTCACGCGGGCGAAGCCGCGGGCAGCAGCTAGTTTTGAATAAAGGGAAACAAATCAAATGAACAGTTCAAAAGTAATACGAATGTTCTTTGTTTAAGTTAACATTGTTATTTCTGAATGCAAATAAATAAATAAATAAATAAAATAAAATAAAAATATAGAAAAATGTAGAAGTTAAAAGAAATTATTCACTTTCTGAGTTGTCACTAATTTGTCCTTCTTCCAAATTGTTATAAAAATCATGATACACTGAAGGTATGGTACCTTTTGCGCAGAGATCCTTCAGATCTTTAAACTTATTGGCAGGGGTTTTAAGTTTTTTTGTTATAGAGCTTCTGTAAATCGCAACTTGGTGTCATAGCAGATTTGCGTAGAGCTCTGCGCTGTGTAGGTAAAGATTTAAAATTCTCATCAGATAATTGATTTAAAAAAAATATTGTTTTAGGACTTCCTTTTCGATATTGCATCCATTTTAATAACAGCCAGTTCATATTGTCACCAGTATCTGTTTTATTTATATTTGTGATAACTTTGTTACTATACGACTTAAAGTCAATAAAATCTGAATAAGTCAGCTCTTTAATCTTGTAATAGGGCTTGGTGGTTTTAGCCGTACGTGCGTCAGTGTACCAGCTCTCTGGTGTGTAGATATCTACCATGCCTCCCTCTGTTTTCTATTGCAGAATGAATACTTTCGCATTCCATCTCCGAATGTCCTGACTCCATGAACTTTTGATTGATGGTTTCGATTGGCAAAACCGTTACTGCATGTAAAAACATTGCGGCAATAATAGTGTTCCGGAGAGCATAAAGTTTCTGACAAAAATCGTACCAAAATAGATGCAGGCTTTGGCGCTTTTGCTATGGACCTGGAAAAAATACGATTAGCTCCAAGTTTAAAAGCTGGTCAGGTTTATTATAAAAGAAAGCTAAAGATTTACAATTTTACAGTATATGATTTAGGAGATTCTGAAGGTACAAATTATATGTATGTAGCATGAAGGAGTGATGGGTACTAAAGGTGCATCGGAGATTGTCACTTGCATTTTCGATTCATTTATCGTCATTGCTTGCAGAGGTAAAAGAAATAACTTTCTTTTCTGACACTGCTTCTGGCCAGAACCGGAACACTATTATTGCCGCAATGTTTTTACATGCAGTAACGGTTTTGCCAATCGAAACCATCAATCAAAAGTTCATGGAGTCAGGACATTCGGAGATGGAATGCGAAAGTATTCATTCTGCAATAGAAAACAGAGGGAGGCATGGTAGATATCTACACACCAGAGGGCTGGTACACTGACGCACGTACGGCTAAAACCACCAAGCCCTATTACAAGATTAAAGAGCTGACTTATTCAGATTTTATTGACTTTAAGTCGTATAGTAACAAAGTTATCACAAATAAAAATAAAACAGATACTTGTGATAATATGAACTGGCTGTTATTAAAATGGATGCAATATCGAAAAGGAAGTCCTAAAACAATATTTTTTTTAAACCAATTATCTGATGAGAATTTTAAATCTTTACCTACACAGCGCAGAGCTCTACGCAAATCTGCTATGACACCAAGTTGCGATTTACAGAAGCTCTATAACAAAAAACTTAAAATCCCTGCCAATTAGTGCCAATAAGTTTAAAGATCTGAAGGATCTCTGCGCAAAAGGTACCATACCTTTAGTGTATCATGATTTTTATAACAATTTGGAAGAAGGACAAATTAGTGACAACTCAGAAAGTGAATAATTTCTTTTAACTTCTACATTTTTCTATATTACTCTTGAACTGTTCATTTGATTTCTTTCCCTTTATTAAAAATAAATGTAATTATTTTGTATTTCTTTTCAAATAATAACCAATCACAAAAGTCTAGAATACATTAATACGATGTCAGAATTTTGGAGGTCAAGAGTTCTATGAGCTCTTACAACTGTTGACCACAATAATTTTATTATTTTCTATGACTTGTAAACTTGTAATCACAATGAATCTAAGCTGCATACACTTTTAGAATTTTATTAAAACTACACTTACATTTATTGGCAAATTTAAAAATAACCTGCTTACAGTTATGATATCTATTAGATGTATTGACTAATATAAAGTATGTCTCTTTGTGAGTACGTTAATGCACTTAACTCCATTTCGCAAAAATTGTGGCTTAGCTCCATTGGCCTCCAAGGCGACAATTTGTTTCTTCCAACTTCTTAGGCAGCGCCAGGTCCCTCGCTAGCATGTAAGTAGGTCCGGTGAGAGCGCTTATGAGTATCGCCCTCCGTTTGACCTTCAACTTGTCCGATTCGTCCGTAATGTCGTTGGCAATAAACCATTGTTGTAGCCGAGACTTGTAACTTATCCAGTCTTGGTTTAAATGGTCAAAGATCGTCATTATTCCGAATGAAACACCAAAAGTAGACATTGTGCACTCGTAAATTCGTCCTCGTCGCCACTGTTAGATATGCAGGTATAGGACGGACAACAGTCAAACACGCTAGTCAATGACACACTAACTTTTAATATCTATGCACGGGTTCCTTAGCCGGGTCGCAGCCACGGTACGTTACACATACATACATAACATGTTACTACGTAGCAATATCAGTTCGTGCCTACTATTTATCACGACTTTCTTGAAATCTTCTGCGAAACCGATGATGTTACAGAGTGGTATAGAAGCGGAAATTCTACCCTCATTAACACGTTAACTGCCATTAAAAAAGTGCACATTTTCCGTTCAGGCCATGGGGGACAATGTTGAGCGACACTCAAGCTTTCCATTCAAGCCGCGTCTGACAATGTTGACCGCGCGTCAGGTCTGTGTTCAGAACTCTCTATTGCGCCAACGGACAGCAGTATCGAGATAATTCGCTTCTAATGTGACCCGCGCGGCCCTCTAGTTTATCCTACATACCTTGGTTTTTACAAGGGGCTTTAACTTGGAAAAAAATTGTTACGTTTTTGAAACGATCCACTCTTGAAAAATGTAAATCACTCATAAGATTTTTTGAGATTATAATAAAATAAAAAAACGTTTTTTAGATAAAGTAACTGTTTATTAAAATAATTAAAAAGACATTAAACCCGTATCAATAGAGCCTAAACTGAACTTATACAATAAAAATAAAAAAAACCTCAAATAGCTTATCGTAGTCAAGAAAGTAGGTACCATAATTCTTTTCCGCTACTGGACTTTTGTGAAACATTCAACACAAAGATAGGGTTCATCAGGACAGTTGGCACAAAAGGTGTTAACTTTTTTAGTTTTGTTTTTAGCGATTAAACGTCCTCGGGAAGCCACCATATTCTTATAGCACTGTTGGCACGCACGGCGGGTTTTACTTGAAGGTCCTTCCTTTTTCTTCAATTGGTGCTTTACTCTTCTCGTTCTTTGATTTGATGAAGTATCATCAGTATCAAAACCTACAAAACTCTTCATAATTTCTTTTCTAAACTCAAGTACTGATATCTTCTTCTTGGCCACGCTCTGATAAAGAATTAAAGCATTTACTATAGCTGTATTTAAAAGTAAATCTATGCCTAGTTTTTTGTACCATTTAATGCTCTTCCTCAGAGGTGTTTGATATGCTGTCATTTGGTCGGATAAATCAACTGCACCCTTAGCTTTGTTATAATCAAGAACGATTTTAGGCTTAGATGTTTGTTTGCGATGTTTTATGACAGTTTGAAAACGCACAGAATGTTTTGTTGAGAGAACCAATACATCTCGCTTATCCCTCCATCTCAATACAGTGATTCCATCATCACTCTCTTTTGCTATATATTGCCCTTTTTTTAATTTTGTTGAAACAATTTCTTTGGGAAAATGCTTGCGATTCTTTCTCAAAGTGCCAACCAAATGCGTCTCGTTCTTCAAAAGTTCTCTTGCTAATCCAACGCTTGTGTACCAATTGTCGGTATAAAGAGTACCCAACTAGCACAAACTGGTTGCTTAAGAGCTTTGGAGTCAATCCGATTATTCCCAAAGGCGCCAAGCTCAAGCGCCAGAGCGTGCACTGCAGACCTTATGCAGCCGCTTTGGAGCCAAAGGGGCACAACTTTTTGCAATCTATAGTTCCATTAGAACTTCATAATACTGGCATAAAAACGCTACAGGAGCTGCAACTAATAATTAACACCACACTAAAGCTCTTGTGGCGCTTATTGAATGAATGACAAGTTTAACTGAACGAATAAAACATCACTGATCATTCACCTTGTCTCTCATTTATTAAATACATCTGTTGTTCCTGAGTCAGACATTCTGAATACAAATAAATAATAAGTGAAGTGAAGGTAAGTGTTTTTGAGTTATATTTTGTATTATATGCAAGTGGCTACAAACGCAGATCAGTTTATCGTGCATATAGTTGATATTATTGGAGTATTTTTAACGCGCCTCAATAATTACCTCAGAATATCGTAAAATATGTAAAATATTATTATATAAATATTATTATATCACATACCTACACGATATTGAAATTACATACTTGACTACATTTGTATTTAGTAAGTTGCTGGTTCTATATTTAGTTATATTTTACTACAAATTGCGAGAAAAACCTATAAATTTCTCAAGTAATGATAAATAATTGTCTTGTAAACATGTCGTCTATGAGAAGCAGCTTTAATTTGCAACTTCAACCTTAATACTTCCTCTCTGCGCGTCAAAGCGCTAAGTTTCACTCTTCTGAAGGTCCAAGTAATACCTGTACCACTAATGCAGTTCAAGTCTTTACAATCACTTTTATTTCGTACTTACTGCAGATATCGAACCACACTAATGGTTATTTGTTTAGAGATCCGTAGAACTCGTTGAAAACCCTAAAATATGATGATCATTTGTAGCTGCTTCTATATTTTTCGCTCTTTCAATTGTTTAACACTTACTATATCTTACCATGTTTTCAGAATGCCTTTCAAAATAATTCAAACTTATAATGAACAACAAAATAAACAAGAACTTTGCATCTGTCCATCTAAGTGGGAAAAACATGGAGTGTTACACTGGCCGAACAAAAAAAGTAAAAAATTATGTAAAATAGAAGATTCAACTCCACAACCAAACTGGACTAAAATAAACTGCATTGTTAAGAGGAAAAATATTATGTCGTACGAAATTGCTGACAAACAGTTGACAGAAATGTTAGATTGTTCGACAACAGAACAAGAAGCCACAGAACTCTTACCAGCGCTCTCGCCACACCTTATCGGACCATACAAAACATCTCAATGACACTGATGTTTTTCTATTTCGTATGTTAATGCCATCGTGAAGCATACTGCCCATTTCTTCAATAAAAACTTTTAAAAATTCATGCAAATCTTTTGGTTTAGCTGATCCTAGATAAATTCCACAAATAATAGGACTTATGTGAGGCGTTTCAAAAATACTGCACAATATAGGCCAAAATTGTTGTTTGGAGCTTTTGTAAATAGGTAATCCGTCTATGTTTACTAAAATCGATATATTTTCCAGTATAACTTTAGAATTTTCTAAACTTTTTATAATACTATTTTTCAAATTATTGTGCCAGTATTCACCTGGATCGACGAAGTTTATTGTAATTTCTTTTGGTGTACCAAGTAGTGAGCGTGGATCTTTAGGCATAGCGTTAGGAGTAATTTGGTTTAAAATTTGAAATAAGTCTTTTAAAGCTACATGACTACATTTGTGTTTCAGCGCCCAAATCCGTATTTGCTCGCGATAGCTCCATTTTCTTTCACATTCGACATACTCTAGTTTATATTCAGTATCGCTGTCCGAGTCCAGTCTAGAAAAAAGAAACAATAAATTATGCAAAGAAGGTTATTTTTATAATATAACTAACCACACCAAGCTATAACTTACTTTTCCTCAGTAATTGAGATAACAAAATCTACGGGACCCGGGCTTGTGTTTGTTGAACTCGAACTTGGCGCATTATTTTGGTTTGTTTCCAATGAATCCCTTAAAGAATAAATTAAATGAATAGAGTTTTATAAATAAAAGCTAAATTACTCTCACTTAATTGAGTTAAAAAAACTTACGTGTTATTTAATATTTCAATTACAGAATTCTCACAAACAGTTCCCTTTTTTAATTTCTGCATATTTTGATAAACTCTCCGTACTTTCTTGCGATATCCACCAGTTCTTTGTTTGAACTTCCATGCTTTCAGATCCATATTTCTTTTAAACTGGCTTAAATATTTTATAAAATCTGATTTCTCTCTATTTTGATTTCAAATTAGTAGTCAATGTCCATTACTCTCCTGCTTCTATTGTGAAGCCTTAATGTCGCTATTAGTAAAACAGTCGATCAAATTCCTACTTAAGTCTGCGCAAACGAACAAATCACTTCTGCAATGAAACTTTCAGTGGCAGAACAGTGATAAATATATCTTTTATACAGTTCCGTTAAAAAGTCTGCAATTCAAGTCTTTATGCAGTTCTGAAGCGTACAGCAGCGGCAATAGAAGCTTTTTAGAAGCTTTAAGCTTTAACATACATGTTTTAACTCTCTTTTAAAGCTATAGACGGCAAATGGGTTATATAATGAACTCTTATAAAACCTAGAGTGGCATTTGGTTCAGTTTCTGCTACCCCTAGTGATATTTACAGCTATGAGCAGTTACGGAAGCAATAGTAGAACTTAAAACCACTTTCTGAACCCCTAAAGCGCTACTGTACAGCTAAAAGTTGCAAAATAGGCTGCTATTTCCACTAGTGTGCTAGTTGGGTATGTCCTTTATTTAGTAAATCATAGCATAGTGCCATAACAACATTAGTAGGCGTAGTATTAACGTCATCGTTCTGTTTTCCACCATAAATGCTAATTTTGTATGTGTATCCAGGCAAGGTACATAGTTTGAATAACTTAATCCCATACTTATGGCGTTTTTGCTTGTTATACTGCCGAAATATAATTCGCCCGCGAAAAGGAACCACACTTTCATCTATACATAAATCTTCGCCAGGCGTGTAAGATGTTTTAAAATTTGTATTCATTACTTCCACCAAGTCTCTGACTCGGTGTAAGCGATCGGTCGTATTCTCTTCATCTTCTTGTGAAAAATGAAGCATTGCGAGTAGAAGCTCAAATCTATTGCGAGACATAATGGTTCGCGGAAATTGCTGGCCAATGATTTTATCTGTGGTCCAGTAATCAGCTATTTTCGGAAGCCTTACTATACCCATGTATAAAATCAGACCAAAGAATTTTTTAATTTCAGTCAGGTTAGTAGGGACCCAGCCACGAATGCGCGCTGCTTTCGAAGCTTCATTAGACATTGTTATTCTATTAAAGGCATAGGCATTAGTGCATAAAACAATTTTATTTAAGACTTCGTCTGTCACCATAAGCGCAAAAAAATCAGCTGGGCATTTGTTTGTCATGGCCATGCGTAAGTTGAGCGGCATTCCAGGAAACTCAGTAAAAGCAATAACTGTGCGCTGATTACCTTTAGGATCAGTCCATGTTGAAGGCGGCGAACTTCTATCTAGGTCTTGGATGGCACGATTAGTTTCAGCATCATTGTCTTCGCTGTCAGATGGTATGACTCGACGACGCCTCGAATGAATAGGCTGAATATTATCTTCTTCCTCGGAACTTAAATGGAGACTTCTATTCAGCAAATCGAACTCGATATTTTCGATCAGTGTTATATCTTCTTGCGTTATATCAAAGTCGTCAAAACTATCCATGTTGTCCATAACAATTATAGTAAAAAACCTCGTAAACAATCAGTCGAATATACGTCATGTGCACTTCACTAATCGGAAATCACGACTGCGAGTGCAACGAGACGAGCGGCGCAAATACGCGGGGAGTGAGTCGCGGGCGGCGGTGGGCGGCAACATGACCGCGCGGCTCTATTTAACGGATTTTCGATATTTCATCCGCTGAGGCCATGGGGGTCAATGTTGTGCGATGCGTAATAACTAATAATAAAGGGTCAAAATCATTGTGTGTTCATTAAAACACGTTATTTAAGTATATAAGGTGGCTAAATAATGAATAAAAACAATCTGTGAAAAATGGTAAAAATGAGGATTTTTACTTAGCTTGATAGCGTTTATAAGCATCGCACAACATTGACCGCGTTGGCAGTGAACGTGTTAATATTTTTTGTACCATCGGTATATCCACCATACCACTCCTTCCAGTCATTCACGCCGAGACGTCTTTAATGACTGAGGGGGAGATTGTAACAAACGTTTGACTTAATATTTATTATTTGCACTACACACACTGACATGTACAACATTCGTTAATAGCAGAGGTTCATCATCCATATCTATTGTAAAAGTTCCGCCGATCACTACAAGATGGCGCTGTCCCAAAACGTCACGTTTCTGAATAGCGGTGTTAAGAGTCTCCGTGACTTAATGACCTCCGCTAGAATATTTAAATTTTGTAAGCCTGTGCCATTCAGCTGCTGATGGACCCGATAAGGGCCGTCAGACAGGGTCAGGATGTGGAGACCGTCATCCTTGACGGTCTATCCATGCTACTTTCATTGTACCATGGATATTCTATTCTATTCTATTCTATTCTATTCTATAGAGCGCCAAGGTGAGGCGCTGGAATGACCGCGGCCTTAGGGATAAGGTCGCCTCTCTCCGTTCAAACCGGACGACGACACCGACGCCCTACATGACGTCACGGGTGAGGCGCACTCGGTTACACGCGCACCACTCGTAATAAAATGACTCTACAGAATGATGTACACTCACATCTGTTGCGCGGCGTGTTCTAGGTTAATATAGGCATGCTACGCAACTAATACAGACAACCTTAACTCCTCATGCATCTAGATCAAGTGTGCAGCCGCGGCGCGGATGCGCTTGCGGCGCACACTGACACTGAGCGGTGGTACTTTTCAGCACAAAACGCTCACACATTCATATCAGCCTCACTCTCAATCTGTAAACGGCTAGCTCTGTGAGTAGGCGCGCCGAGTCGGCACCCACGATGCTGGTTATCCTCGCTGGGCCTCCCCCAGGCAACTGGGGGTCTCACCTGGTAGGGACAGACCGCCGAGGTGCCGTGAAGAAAGCGATGCCACTATAGGCGTCGCGACGCGCTTACGAAGCTACATATGCAGCTACACATGCGGGTGCGATAATACGCGCCCATTTCCACTGCCGCTACTAGGCAAACATAGCGAGGGGTCCGTTGTAGCGGACCACCGTGTTGCTTCCGCGGGCAAGGAGCGATGCTCTGATCCCGCTGGCCGCACTCCCCGACGGGGGTGTAGCGACATCCCGTGAGAATTTTGTGAGACTAAACTAGTGGTGCATTCGTGGACTACGTCCTATTTGGAATAGTTGCATGAGACTCCGGTACTAAGTTAGTAATTATTTCTGACAGATTGTCAGTTTTTGGTATAGAGGACCCCAACTCCGTACCTTCGTCCTCTCTGGAATAGGTTACGCGATTTCGTCCTGTACTATCAAAATATTGTGTAAATTGTACTAAAATAAATTCTTACCTCTATTACTACGGGACTTCTCATTGTGCCGGAAACACGGTGACTACATCTTCTACAGTTTTTATTTTGTTTAAAAGCTAATTAATAATTCCCTAGATTTACCCACCTACTATCGAACGCAATGAAATACCTACGACCGAACACTTTGATAACGCCTGGTGAAGGATAGTAAAATACTTGAATTGTAATTTACCTACCTAGTTACAGGTACGTAAATTACAATTCCAAGTATTTTTCTTCCAACTTTAGCGTGCTTATCTCCTTCAAAATTAAAACCTACAAATTAAAAATAGTAGGTATTCAGCAGCAGTAGAAGAACGAGTGGGTATTTTAAAATGGAATCATGTAGGTAGGTATTTACAATGAATTAAAATCAAATTATTTACTCAAAATTGGAATTATATTAGGGGCGCACATTGCCTTTTGCCTTTTGCCATTTGTCGTGAGCCGTTTTCAGTAGCAAATAATGTATGTGTGTAGTATTCGGACGCGAGAAGTGAAGGACAAAATGGCAACGCGTTCGATATTCGGTAAGTAAATAAAGCATTGAAACAATTTTTTTTTCCTGGGTTCCTTTATCGATACTGAACCTACCCCTAAGCTATGGCACGCAATTTCTTAAACTAATTAATACTACCAAACTTAATTAGGTACTACTATTATCACATGAGTGTTTTAATACCCCTTATTATACAACAGTTGCATAAATAACTAAAAAGTTGTTTGAATTTACGAAATAATGATGAATGTTGTTTCTTATGGTGTGTCGTAGCAGCATTATTTCCTTGTGTACAAAATGTGTGTAGAACGACATCCTATCCACATTATAGCGAAGTTCTCAATATGGAGGAATGTTATTTCCTCCTTCACATAATGATATTAAACTTTTTGAATTGATTAATCCTACAATAAGCATTAGCGTATATGACAGCAAATGCACTATTATTGGACTTCTATATATGACAATTAAGAAAAAAGAGAATCATATTAGTTTATTGATCATATTATTTTGCCTGAGCAACCGGCAGCAAGTTCGTCATGCTCCCTTAGATGTCACTGCTCGCGGTAGCGTCGGGGGTCGGGTTGCCTCCTTCCCTCAAATATGGCGAGGGGGGTGATGGCTGATCTTCGCGTTATGCTCGTGAACGGGTGCTGCTCGTGGTGACTGGTCGTCTTGCTGTCCATGGTTTTGTTATTGTTATTAGTAATTAACTGTTTATTTATTTTACTTCGATGGTCCTAGTTTAACATTTTTGTGGCTTTGAGTTCCAGTTTTAATAGCTATTATGTAAGTGGGCACGCCCTTTATGCCTCCACTTTTATTCGATTAAGTTCTGATTACGTTTTTAATTTATTCGCTTGAGTAAGGATTTCGATGTTTTTTGTGGGTATATTGGCGTGTGCTAGCTGACATAAGGCAAATAATTTAATATAAGTTTGACGTTTTTTGCATTGCATTGCATATTATTTTGGATACTATTGTATAGATTCATTTTCTTTTCTAACTGATCAGACAGCTGTGCTGCTGGGGAGTTTGTTGCGCCACTTCTTCTTCCCAGCTAAAGCACTAGGAAGTGGTGAAGGGCGGGCGTTTTTGGGGGACTGTCTTATGTAATTTTGACGTTCGAAAAGTGCTGATTCTCAGCCTAGTTTGAATAAATGACTTTTGATTTTGATTTTATTGTATATTGAACGGAACGATAAAGGTCATTACTGTTTAATAAAAGATCTCATTCGATTAGTGCGACGTCAGGTTCCTCATCATCATGGTAAAGTTGTTTTTATGTGATTCATGTTTACAATTTTTTACAAAAAAAATATATATATACAGGGTGTTAGGGTAAACACCGTTTTCCTCTTAAGGGGTCATTCTACTCATCATTATGAACAACTTTTACTATGGGACCAAACCTGAAATCGGGAAAAAAAAATCAGCTGTTCCCTACATTTATGTTCGCATAACTCGTCAAAATGTAGGGAACAGCTGATTTTTTTTTCCCGATTTCAGGTTTGGTCCCATAGTAAAAGTTGTTCATAATGATGAGTAGAATGACCCCTTAAGAGGAAAACGGTGTTTACCCTAACACCCTGTATATATATTCACAAATTACATATCAACGTGAGTATAAATTACAATCAAACAGAAATTGGCAAAGTGTGTAATTTGTGGGAGATCTGGAGTCTAAACTAAGCCTAGGCCTGTATCTTAGAACTCCAGGCCCCCCATTAAATTATGTAGCTCAGACTGTCGACGTCGTGAGTAAGCAGATATGTGAGTGGAATAAGCTAATATTTATGTGCATGCGTGCGCGCATGTGTGCTTGTGTGTGTGTACGTGTATGTGTGCGGCGTGTGTGTAGGGGTGTGTGTACGTGCGTGTGTCAGTTTGAAATACAATACTACATTATACCTGTATATACAAGGTGTCTTTTTGCATCCTCGTCAAATTTCAGGAGGCTGTTATGTAAGACATAAATAATCAAATAAAATTACGATAGCTGCTCAATAATTAATACATACTTGTTTTTTTAGTCCTTTAAGTTTTACAGAATTTTAGAATACACCACTTTCAAAGAACAGAATCGCCCCGTTGCGTATGCGGTAGGCAGTGTCGCACGACTATACCGCTGTGTGCGTGCGAGTCGACGAATGGCAGGCCACGCCCACCTAGCGCGCGGCTAGCAATAGCTCGAGTTTGAAAATCACATATGATTTATAAACTCTTGATAATTACCTAGATCATATTTTTAAAGCGTAATTAGAAGGGAAATTAGTAACAAATTACTCGCTATGCGCCAAGGAAAGGTACAAAGTCATCCAAATTTAATGTAAGTAAATACGTAGCCAGGGTGACTTCATGTAATTGCGCGCGATAACTATACCTACTGAGCGACCAGGGGCGGGCGGCGCCGCCGCCGGCGCGGCGTCAGAGCGTTTCCGATCTAAAGTTATTGGGCATCACAGCTGTAAGGCCACGCTGCTGCGAAACCATAGTTATTATGGTCGAGCGTTTTAGGTATGCCTAAAACGTTTAGCGTTTATCGTTTAGCACGCAGCGGTCACCGACTACATGAAGAATGCTATTATCGCGGTAGGTATTTAGGTATGATGTATCTGTTACAACTTAACCGGTCAGGCATAATCTGTGACGTAGCTATCAGCTGATTAACAAAATGTTAGTTTTGATTATAATTGGTTTTTAATTCCTGCTAATCGGACAGTAAATAATCTTAAAATTGTAAAATCCTAGTAATAAAAACATGTAGGTACGAAATTCAAACGTATGGCTCGCGCGCGTCGTGCGGCGCGCCGCCGCGCTTTCTTTAGATATTTAGGTAATAATAAAAACCTGTAAGAGTAGGTACGTAGTCATCAGCTGATTAATAAAATGTTACTTTTGCATTACTTAAACAATTTATTTTATTTTTTGATGAACGGGGAGTAAATAATGAAATTGTAAATCTTAGATTTTAGTAATAAAAACGTGTAGGTAGTAGGTACCTACAAATACGAACGCCTGGTGCACTCGGCGCGCGGTGTTTGTGTTTTGATACATAATAAAAGTACCAAGTTATAAAAACCAGAGGCGGTTATCAGGTAAGTCTAAGTATTTATTGCTAAAGTCCTACCGTGCGTGCCAGTTTGGGAACGCAAAATTAATTAATTACGTATTTTAAAATTATTATGTAAGTAAAAATAAATAAATTACCTAAGCTAGCCGGAGGTATTGTTCGAAGTGTCCACCTTCACGTTCTAGACACAGTCTAGCTCGACGTCGCTGGTTTTCTTTTAGTTTTCGCAACACAAACACATTCGTTTTTACAGTGTCGAAAGCACTAACCACTTTTTCCCTTAATTCTGTAACACTTGATATTTCGTTTGTGTACACTAGTCTTTTAATGTCTCCCCACAAATAAAAGTCCATGTGCGTTAAGTCCGGAGAACGTGGAGGCCAGGCCACAGGTCCACCGCGGCCAATCCAGTGGTTTCCGAAATGTTCGGTCAAGTACTCGCGTACTTGACGTCCGTAGTGAGGGGGGGCACCATCCTGCTGATAGTACAAGTTGCGATAGAATGCCAGGGGAACGTCATCGAGCATCTCCTCGACGACTTGTCGTAGTAGCTCCAGGTAAGTAGCGCTGGTAAGGTAACCCTCGATGAAATAGGGTCCAAGTACGCGGTCCCCTATTATGCCAGCCCACACGTTTAAAGTAAACCGCACTTGGAAAGAATCTCGTTTGGTCACGTGCGGGTTACGGTCCCGCTGAGTCCACCAGTGTTCATTGTGAACATTGTAGATGCCAACTCTAGTAAATAAGCACTCGTCCGTCCACAGGATGTTGGCGTCTTGATGTTCCAGTAACCACCGACAAAACGTAATGCGTGCGGCGTTATCTCCCGGGTGAATGTCTTGCACCTTGCGAAAATGGAATGGGTGTTGTTCTTCCCGCTTCAATAGACGCCATACTGTGGAGTGGTGCACTGCAAACCGCCGACCAGCATCCCGCGTGCTCGCCCGTGGTTCTCGCTGGAAGTACTCCAGGATATCTTCCTGCAAGGCGACAGGCAGACCACTGCTGCCGCGAGCTTGAGCATGCCGGGGGACGTCAAACTGGCGGTAATCCCGCAGTCTTTGGGTAGCAGCGAGCATGACGTTTTGGGACGGTGGTGGCCGATTGGGAAACATTTCCGCGAACATCTGCACAGCTCGACGTAGGCTGTCTCCACTTATCGCGTATAAACGGACCATCTCCAGCAACTCAACATTAGAATAGTTTTCCGTCATCGTGCCGTATTTACAAGGAAATTAAAGAAGCGCGTGGCGGGAAATCGCGAAAGACGCGCGGCGAGTCGGCGACATCAATCACACTAGTTGATGTGTGAGCGTCAGTGAGCGAGCGTGGCGGGGTGGGGTGGGGTGTATGTAGGGACTACTAGGGATAGTAGTGAGGGTGCGCGCGCGCGGGGGTAGGCAAAATAATATCGTCGTATAAGCGGCCGCGTTTTTATGTGTGTAAAAGGGCAGTTCTTTACAGTGCGGTATCACACAAGCTGCGTTTTAACATGCGTGTTCCACACATGCCGATTTCCGAAAATTTGAAAATAAATTTTAAAAAAACCTACTTATTTTATTATTGATTCGTATTGAGAATCATTAGCATAGTTACGTCCTTGAATTTGACGAGGATGCAAAACTACACCTTGTATATATTTAAATGTTTGCCTATATGTATGCAATATATATATGTCGCCGCGAAAGCTTTTACCTATAAAGATCATAACATAATCTTATGTGTAACTATTTATTATAATTGTTATTCTCAATGAAGTTGCTGAACTATTAATACTGTTACAACCATTTGCAAGGATCTGTGAGTTCGATCCAGTCATCTATGTTCAAGCGCCATCTATTGCCGTTTGTGAAATCGAACTCACAGTATATTGCTAGAAGAGAAACTATTAAACCAATTTCGATGTTAGAGTTAAAAGTAAAGTTAAAATTAAAAGGGAACATTTAGTTAATGATTTTTGGGTTTTTAGTCATAATAACAATAATTGCTCATTTGATATAGTAAGTTTGTTTATGACACAGCGCTACCTCTGCCCAGAAATGGCGTCGGCTGTGAATTTAAGATCAATACCTGAATGTTATAATTTAATGCAAGGACTAAATAAGTTTCAATAATAGAATACAAACTATAAAGTAATAAAATTATTTTACACAGGAATTTGCTAATGAATACCTGCCTGATTACCTACTTACATTTCTTGTATTGCCGGAAATTGACGAATGGTAATATTGAAGTAGTAGAAAGTAATGAAGCTTCTAATTAAACTTTAATTCTGAAAACGCCTTTGTATTGGTGAATTGACATTATTTAATTATAAACGAATTAACTGATAAGCATTTTGGCATTGTTTTTAAGTTGTATTGAACTAACTAATTAATAAGACTCTGTATTCGATTACGCGTACTTCGGACGACTAGAGACACAGGCACGCGCGCACAATGGCGCCGGTGTGTGGGTAATTGAGATGAAATAGTGTGTTAGAAAGGACTGAAATTGTAATTGTCGAAAAAGTAATATCTGTAATATTAGCAGAAAACCGTTATTTAACAAAAAAAAAAAAAAAACTAACGTGCGCCTGTGCCTATAAAAGCAAGGTGCGACCAGTGCTCGCCCCCCCCCCCCCAAAAATGTCACTCAGATGCAAGTTACGTCTCTACGTAACGTGCATACGCCCGATCATGACCTATGCGTGCTCTGTGTTCGGTCAAGCGAAACCCCATCACATCCATACGATGCAGACCCTCCAAAACCGAGTCCTCCGTAGGATTACCGGTGCCCCATACTATGTTAGGAATAAAAACCTTCACCTCGATCTGAGAATTCCCACTATTGCCCAGTTCATAAAACGCGCCGCCAAGCGCTATTTCGATTCCGCCGCCAAACACCGCAACCCTCTGGTTGTGGAGGCCGCCAACTATGTCCCCTCCCGCATTAGTAAAGTTCGCCGACCAAGGCATATTCTCACAGACCCTGACGATCTCATTACCCTCCTCCAGGAGAGCAATAGGGAGACCAGCACATTACAGAAATACAGACACAGACGATCGCCGTCATTCCGACCTCGCCGCAGAGGTCCTCCGCGCTCGCGACCCCGATGTAACACCCCCCCCCCCCCCCGACCCTTGCTCCCCGGTCTCGATGGGATGCCAGCCCGCGCCGATGATGCTGAGCAATTAGCTTTAAATTCCCCGATTAATAATAATGATGATATTGTTATCCAGCCTGTCCCTGAACTTGCTGTCCTCCCGATTGCGACGCCCTAAGCCGAGGCCCGTACCCCACAGGGGGTGCCCTTAGCGAGCGTCGCATCTTAGATTAGTAGCATATTTTTGCGCCCTGGCTGGAGGCTTTTAGATTTAAAAACCCTAAAAGTAGCCACAGGATAGTCCGGTTAAGCAGACAAAACCTCTCTAGGTTGATCTGCGAGATGTCATACATAAAAAAAAAAAAAAAAAAAAAAAAAAGTGCTCGCCCAACTCGGACGCGCCCCGTCGCGTCATAAAGGTGGTATCTAGCTTTCTCACAAACAGGACATTCAGGGTGGTGGTCGAAGGAGCGCTCTCTAGCGCCCGGTATTAGCGGGCGTGCCGCAGGGCAGCTGCGTGTCGCCGGCGTGTTACTCACGTTATACCGACGACATCCCCACCACTTCCGACGCTATGCTCGCGCTGTATGCAGACGACGCCGCGTACATTACTACATCGCTCAATTCGAAGTACGCGGCGGTCAAGATGCAGCGCGCGCTCGATACGCTCCCCGAGTGGCTGTCGAAGTGGCGGCTTTCGGTTAACGTGGGTAAGACGCAGGCGCTGATTACCGGGTCCGCGCCCCTCCCACCACCGCTGAAACTACAAGGAGCCGACGTCGCGTGGTCCCCCCAGGCTAAATACCTGGGTGTGACTATCGACCGCCGACTCACGATGGTGCCGCATGTCCGCAAGGTCGCCGCGCAGGGTAGGGTCGCCCGCACCCTTCTTAAGCCTGTGCTCTCATCCCGCATCCCGACGCGCGTCAAGTTGGGCGTGTACAGGTTGTACGTGCGCCCAATCTTGACGTACGCCGCCCCAGCGTGGTTCGCCCTCACTAGTGAGTCGAGCCGCAAGCTACTCCGCGCGCAACAAAACTTAGCGTTGCGGACTATTGTCGCTGCTCCTCACTATGTGAGGAACGATGTACTCCACCGGGATCTCGGGATAGAGAGCCTGGATGAGTTTGTGCGGCGCCTCGCGAAGGGAATGTTCGCGCATGCCGACGCCTCTGCCTGGCCCCATGTCAGGCAGATAGCGCCATTGCACGCGCGCCCCCCTGACGCGAGACCCTTGCCCCGCGACCTGGTAGCGGACCCTGACACCATCGCACCGGATTGACGCCTCGAGTAAGCCGCATCCAGGTTACACGCGGCCTACTCGAAATAATAAGACTTTACAGATGTACTCACACATCTGTTGCGTGGCGTGTTCTAGGTTAATTAATGCTCGGTTCCTATAAACAAAACGAATCGTTTTGCTTACCAATGGTAGCTTTTTTTATTGCCAAACTGGGTATATAAATAGATTAGTAAGCTAGTTTTACCTGTGATAGCTACCTACTTCCATATCATTGGGTCTACTATGCAAAACTATCAGTATTCTGGTCATTGCTTCATTATTGGTAAAGATACAAGAGTCTTAATTTTAACCGATAACGGTCCGTATGTTATAGGAATCGGTCAATAGGCATGTCACGTAACCAACACAGACACCCATTACTCTACAGACGCCTAAACACATACACGCGCAGGCGCAACGCGGGCTGCGATGCGCGATGACACTGAGCGGTGTTATACTACAACACTAGCCGCTCACACACGACAGTTCATCCCTCAATCTGTAAACGGCTAGATCTGTAAGCAGGGCGAGGGGTAGCTACATTCCGTCCTGTAGGAGCGTCGAGTCGGCATCTTAGTCGCTGGTCGTCCTCGCTGGGCCTCTCCCGGGTAACCGGGAGTCTCACCTGGTGGTGACAGACCGCCTAGATGTCGTGAAGAAAGCGGCGCTATAGGACTTAGCGTCGTGACGCACCTACAGAAAAACACAATGCAACCAGTCACACGCACGCGGTAAAACGCGTGCAATTCCACTAGCCGCTTTAGGCAACCATATTGAAGGACCCGCAGTTGCGGGCCACTGTATAGCCTCCGCGGGCGAGGGGCGAAGCCCTGACCCCGCTCGCCACGCCCCCTGACGGGGGCGTCGCGACGTCCAACGCTCGCCCCTTACTTCGCTTCAAGCAGCCGTCGTAGTAACATCTCTCTAAAAACGCTAGATGGCGCTGCGTCTAGCCATACGTTGAAACAATCGCTCTGTTATTATATATCAGTTAAAAATACTATTTGTGCTTATATGGGAATAAAAAATAAGTGAACTATTAAAACATCACCTAATACTTAAGTGACAGTGTTATCTACGGATTTCATACATAAACTGTGAAGTTATACATATTATACTGTGAACAATAAACTGTGCTTTAAACTAACAGACGCGACCATAAAATCAATAAAATCAACAATAACAATTAGAATAAACTAAAGATTGCAAAATGTATAATATTCTGTGACTTAATTAAACGAAAAAAGTCTGGGAAAAAACAATAGCAACAAAGACAAAGTGAAAAAGTGACTCACACAGCGATTTGAATTTAAAAAGAAAAAACATCTGCTTCAATAGGTCGACAAATTTGACATATCCATGTAAGGTGCAGTTGGCGTAATAGCTAACGCTTCGACTTTTGCAGTTTAACTAGCCTCACACGAGTGGCCGCGGGTTCAAACCTCAGTGACTGCATCACTTTCCGTAAGTTCCAAAATTCATATTTGGAATTTATAAAGAAACTAGTACCACAATTATTGCAAGATGACAGCACTAGTAACATGTCATAAATGCAAAAAATTGGTAAACATAAAAAGTACTGCTTTGTGTTCTGCCTGTGATAACCGGTATGAATTGGATTGCGATGGTTATCCAGAACATACGTATCGCCTCAAAGACGCGGAATCAAGAAAAAAGTGGAGATGTAAGGTATGCATTAGAAGCAAAAAATACGGTAATACTGACGGTACACCCAATATTACCGTGAGGAAAAAAGTAACATCGATGAAAATACCCTCACCAACAGAACAACCACAAAGCACTAAGGATGTTATAGTACGTGTGGATTCGTTTAAACGTCAATCTACGGTTCAAAATACTGCAGATTTACTTGATTCCCACATATTGAGTGAGTGCGAAACATCTATTGAATCACATAGTACTCCCAACAAATTGTCAATGAGTGTTGACGGTACTGTGTCTGACTTAGTATCAGCCTCAGAAATGAAGGAGATCATTGCACAGCTCACATTAAAACTTGAAATTACCGAAAATGAACTAGGAAATATACTGTTGGAAAACACCGATTTACACAACCAAATAATCAAGTTAACTGCAGAAAACAAAACTTTAAAATCTTTATGCCAGTCGCCCTCCATATTTTCAAGTCCGGGTCCAAACACTAAGAAAAAGAGGCCAGCTCTGTCAACTCCACTCCACAACATACTTTCTACACCATGCTCTTTACCATCATCATCCAGAAAGTTGAAATCCAAACCCAATGACAACGCAAATGTGTCATCCCTTGAACAAGAAATCGTAACCTTACAGCAGCAATTAAAGGTTGCACAGCAGGAGATTGCAGCTCTCCATGAACGCATTGCAATCATAATGCAAAGTAGTTACAATGTCTGTGAACCTGCCGTAAGTCAAGAACTGAAGCGAGACACTGGTGACCACCGCCAGTGCTCAGACATGTGTTGCCACAGACGGGAATAATATCCACGAAAGGAAGATATTTATCTTTGGTACTCAGCGTTGCGTCGGACTAGCAGCAGCCATCTCACACTCAAGGACTAATACGCAGTATGAAAAATACAGACTCGTTGCTGAAACAAAGCCAAATGCGCCTAGCAACGAAATTATAGCAAACTGCAGAAATACTAAATTGACCACTGAAGACAAACTTGTGATATGCATAGGTGAAAATGACAACAACCCTAACCTGTTGTTGTCTCAATTGCAAATTGTATTAAATACATTTATTAATAACACTATTATTGTGCTAAATGTCGTCAATAACATGTACCTCAATATCCGTAAGTTAAACTATTCTATAAAAAATGTTTGTAATAGTTATAAAAATTGTCACTTTGTAAATCAAACATCCACGAACCTATCCGATGTTTGTAAGTCGATAAATTATCTTGTAGATTGTTGTGATTATCGTGATAAGTATTTAAATCCGAGCGAAATACGAAAAATAATAGCGAGTAACAAATCAAGTTTCAAACTAAACGCTCCTACAGATAAACCCAAAAAAGGGACAATCCCTTACTACTTTGGTCGTGTTGAGGGTACAACGCCCTACGAACATAGTTCTTTGCAACACAACTCAAAAGGACAAATGGGGACTATTCCTTATTACTTTCCTGTGTTAAGCAAGCGTGACTCATTTTTTCGTACCTCAAACTAATAAAACACACCAGTTTAGAATACTCCATCAGAATATAGCGAGTTTATTATCGAAACAAGAACTACTAGAAATTACTATTCAGGAGTTAAAAGAAGCGAATAATGATCCAGATGTTATATGTCTATCTGAAACCTTTGTAAAAAAAGGTTATGAAAATTATGTAAAAATCTGTAACTATCAGTTGGCTACCAGCTACTGTAGATAAAAGCAAAGAGGTGGCACATGCATACTAGTGAAAATGGGTTTACTTTATAAAGAGCTATCATTTGTGAAAAACTAAACAACTCAAAACACGTTTGAAGCTTGTGGCATAGAAATTATAAATAATAAATTAATAGTAATGTGTGTATATAGAACACCACAATCTGATCCAAATCTGTTTTTGACAAAATTACACAACTTTTTGCACGATTTGTCAAATAAATATAAGTCCAAAATAAATATAGTTGTGGCCGGTGATTTAAACATAAATACTCTTAAAAAAGGTAACATCACAAATGGATTGCAAGATTTATCTAACAATCATAATTTAAAAATCCACATCACTGTACCAACTCGCAAATTGACTTGTATTGACCATATTTTAAGCAACATTGCCAACGCAACTGCCACTGTACTGCCCCTGTATCTGTCTGATCACGACACAGCACAAATGCTAAGCTTTCCAATCAAAAAGAAACCTCAAAAATCAACAACATACTATATTTATAAAAGAGACTATAACGTAGACAACATCCGAAAATTTAAAGAATGTCTGGAAAATCTTTCTTGGTCCGATATTTATCTCAAAACTGACACTAACTGTGCATTCAATGATTTTCATGAGCTATTGTGTCTGTTGTATGGTCTCTGTTTTCCTAAAGTAAGAGTTAAAATCAATAGTACTATGGAAAACAAACAAAAGTGGATAAGTAAAGGTTTGAGACAAAGTTGCAAAACTAAACGGAAGCTACGGTATGGATATTATAAAAATAAAAATTTAATTAATAAAACTAAATATAAAAACTACTCCAGTCTGCTAAATAAATGCATTTATAATTCAAAAAAGAGTGCAAATATAAAATATATTCATAATCATGATAACAAGTGTAAAGCCACATGGAATGTTATTAAAACCGAAATAAACAGTAACACTCACAAAGACAACATAGAAAGTATTAAATTCAATGACACAATAACTACAGACCCTGTACAAATGGCTACTATATTTAATAACAATTATGTTAAATTAACGCATGTACAAGGGGGAAAAAACACAAATCAAAACCGCTTCAAAAGTACGTGTGTCAACTCTATGTTTCTTAGACCAATGGAGGCTAACGAGGTAAGACAGGAAATAATGTCTCTGTCCAACACTAGGTCGGAGGGCTATGATGAGATCAACACAAAAATCGTCAAAGCATGCTGCAACGAACTGACTGATATTCTAACGCATTTAATAAACATGTCATTTTCACAAGGCACCTTTCCTGAAAAATTAAAACTGTCTTTAATAAAGCCCTTACTCAAGAAGGGAGATAAATGTGACATCAACAATTACCGACCTATAACTCTTATACCCATATTGTCTAAAATTTTTGAAAAATGTATGTTTAAAAGGTTAACTGACTTTTGCAATCAATTTCATATTATAAGCGACCAGCAGTTTGGATTCCAAAAGAACAAGTCCACATCGTTAGCAATTTTTTCCCTCATGCAAGCTATACTTTCAAATATTAATAATAATTATATAACTACAGGCCTCTTTTTTGATCTATCGAAAGCCTTCGATCTGGTGTCACATGACATATTGCTACAAAAATTGGAAGCTGTTGGTATTAGAGGACCGGCACTTCAGTGGCTGTCATCCTATTTAAGCAATAGAAAACAATGTGTCATCATCAATAAAAAAAATATGAAAATAATGTAATAATATCCTATTCATCGGAATATAAACATAATAAATTTGGCGTTCCACAGGGAAGTGTGCTAGGCCCAATATTATTCCTCATTTATATAAATGACATCATAAAAATAACTAACCATAAATGCGTATTATTTGCTGACGATATTTCTATTATAGTGACATCTAATAAAAAACTAAATACCGTTTCAGAACATGAACTTGACATTAATAACACAATTGACAAATTATTGCATTGGCTTGACATTAACCATTTGATGATAAATTTAGACAAATCCGTTTACATCCAATTTAATCGATCAAATAATTCCAAAAATGACATTAAACTCAATATTAATAAAATCAATGAAGTAACGCGTACTAGATTTTTAGGTGTAATAATAGATAAAGACATCAACTGGAAAGAGCACATAGACAATGTTAGCACTAAAATTAATAAATTTGTTTATGCTTTAAAACAAGTAAAAAATGTAACTAATATAAAAACTGCTGTAATGTCATACCACGCGTACGTTGAATCGTTGTTACGTTATGGACTAATAATGTGGGGTAACAGCACTGACTTCCAAAGAGCATTCATCGCTCAAAAAAAGTGCATGAGAGCAATTTGTGGACTTAAGCCCGACGACTCATGTCGACCAATATTTAAAAAACTTGGTTTGTTACCGTTACCATCGCTTTACATTTACGAAATATCTGTGTTTGTAATGAAAAATAAGCAACTATTTAAGACTGCAAATGATGTCAATCCTCGGAACCGACGAGATCCGTACAAATTAGTGTTAAATGATTTGCCTAGACTGTCTAAATATAATAGTAACTGCTTGGCAATGTGTGTGTGCATTTATAATAAAATACCAAGGCATTTCAAAGCTTTAAATACAAAATTATTTAAAATTAAATTTCATAAGTGGTTACTCGAGTGTAGTTTTTATAGTTTAAAAGAATTTATAGATAAAAAATGTTGAACGATTTTTGTTGCTTAACTTGTCTTTAAAATTTTTGCATGCTATGTTTTATCCTAGCTAAACATGCTTGTGCCTGAATTTATATTTAACACCCTTGTATACCATGTTTTACGCAAATAAATATTCTATTCTATTCTATTCTAATATTGTGTAAATTGGTTATTTAAATCAGGAAGTATATTTTATGTTTATTTGTTTTTTAAATTGTATTAAAAATTGTGTTTAAAATTGTATTTGTTTTAAAATGATTAAAGACTAGTTTCTAGTCATTTCGTCCTTTTTTAAAAAAAAAAATATTGTGTTGAACCGCCATTATCAGAAGTGGGATTGGTTCCATTGCCTATGTTATTTTCTGTGTTGTGCGAATAACTTTTGAATCATGTCCGAAAGAGCTACCACTCGTAATAGAGGTAGAAATAGGCGTGATCAAAATAATGATGCAGCTGAACTCCAAGAAACCCTTTGATCTATTCTGGCACGCCTGACCGCGCTAGAAAACACCAGCCTACCCGCAACTAGTACCGTGTCGGCGATAACGACTCCGGATGCACGTGCCATTGTGGCGCCTGGGCAGATCATCGTGTCTTCGCCGCAGGAGCCACAACCAGCAGTGCCTGAGCCGAACAACAGCATCGTTGGAGAATCGCTTGCAAGTACTTCGACGTCGCTGGACGCCACAGATCGCCTCATTGGAGCATTGAGTGCGTTAACCAAGGTCAGATCCAACCATTATTATATTTCGAACTTTGATCCCAGCATACATGACATTGATTCTTGGTGTGAAGAGGTTGAAAGGGCACGTGATCTTAATAGATGGGACGACAACGAGTGTTTATCCCGGATTGCTAACTGCCTGAAGAGAAGAGATGCTCGAAGTTGGTTAAATGATTGGGTCACAAACGGCCGTACTTGGTCTAACTTTAAAATCGAATTTAAACCGCTTTGCTCACGAAGAATAGATGTTGCAAATATTTTGTTTGTCGTCATGAATACAAACTCTGACAAATATTCCACGTATGCAGAATATGCTAGGCGCTCCGTCTTGAGACTCAATATTGTTAGAGGGTTAAGCAATGATTTAACGGTCGCGATTGTCATACGTGGTATAACTGACGCACAAATACGTGCCGCAGCGACTAACGCTCATTTATCAACCCAAGATCTCGTTGAATTCTTTTCTATTTATACCAAACCGAATCCTAACCCATCTGTAACCTCTGTGAAATCTTCTCAAAGTAAGCATTTTGACCGAAACTCTCGAAAACGTCCACATAATAGTAAAAGTCGCGAAATAGCATGTTTCTCTTGCGGTAGTGTAGGTCATGTGTAGCGCACGTGTCCTAAACTATCTAAAACGGTTAAATCGGATGAATCGACAGAAACAATAATTAAGAAACCTAATGGGCCGTGTTCATTCTGTAAAAAGCCAGGTCACGACGCCTGTTTGTTTTGCTAAACAAAGATCTGAAACGCGTAATAAAAATAATGTAAATTTTTGTTTCGAGTTGAAAGGCGCGTCAACAGACAGTGACGTCACAACGGCCGTAATACAGGGTATACCTACAGACGTACTGATAGACAGCGGATCACGCGTTTCACTTATTTCGGAATCAGTTCTAAAATATTTTAAGTGTACCCACATATCAGGTATTACGTGGCATAGGTGATCAAAATATTGAGTGTAATAGTCGCGTAACATTAGTTATTGAATTTAGCGACATCTCATTAGAGGTGGATCTTTTTGTTGTTCCCTTGAAATGCCTAAATGTACCGGTACTAATAGGAACAGATGTTTTGAACCGCGATGGGGTAACGTACATTCGTGCGCACAACGAGCAACGTATAACTCGAATTCCTAGTTCGGTTAGTCAAAATATATTGCTCATCAACTCAAGTGAACAGTTATCGGTTAATACGCCGCTTGAAGGTAGCGATCGTGAAAAATTAATGTCAGTCGTAAATCAGTTTAAGGAATTCTTTATTATTGAAACTGCTTTAACAACAGTCACGACTGGTAATATGCGCATTGAGTTGACGAGTGAGACACCGATTTGTTATGGGCCGTACAGACTTTCAATCGACGAAAAATTAAAAGTACGTGATATCGTAAAAGATTTACTAGACAAAAAGATAATCCGTGTGTCCAACTCTCCATACGCAAGTCCGATTATTCTTGTGAAAAAGAAAGACGGAAAAGATCGCATGTGCGTTGATTACCGCGCGTTGAACGCGATTACCGTGAAAGATCGCTATCCATTACCCCTGATAGAAGACCATATTGATCGCCTTGGTAATAGCAAGTTCTTCAGCTGTTTAGACATGGCGACAGGCTTTCATCAGATTAAGTTGGATAGCGACTCTGTAGCGAAGACCGCATTCGTGACCCCAGAGGGTCATTATGAATATTTTAAAATGCCGTTTGGTCTCGCGAACGCGCCGGTCGTATATCAACGAATAATCACAAATACGCTTAAATCATTAATAGTCTGGTAAAGCCCTCACTTTTATCGATGACGTAATTTTATTGGCATCCTCTATCGATGAAGCAATCGATAACTTACGCGAGGTACTAACTACACTTACCTCCGCGGGGTTTTCTATTAACTTAAAGAAAAGTACATTTGTGGCTACAGAGGTTGAGTACCTAGGTCGAACTATCTCTGAGGGTCAGGTTAGACCGAGCGAACAAAAAATTAATGTTTTAGTGGACTCCCCTGTGCCCACAAATGTAAAAAAGGTTCGACAGCTACTCGGTTTGGCAGGGTATTTTCGGCGCTATATACCCGGCTATGCATCTAAGACAGCGCCTATTGCTAGTTTAACACGGGGTAACGTTAAATTTCACTGGGGCGAAGAACAAGCAAACTCGCGTAAATACTTAATACAACCCCACGGGACAGGAGCCAAAGCTACTATGCTTCATTCCCAAAGGACACCGATTAAGTCTCCTAAGAGTTTTCCATGACCAGCATGAACACATAGGTGCAGATAAGACCATTGACCTAATTCTGCGTCATTTTTGGTTCCCAGGGCTCTATGCCTTTGTAAGGAAATATGTAGGTCATTGTTTGATTTGTCTTTCTTCCAAGAAAGTTCCTAGGGCTCCTCATTACCCGATTTCATCATGGCATAAGCCAGATACTCCATTTAACACGGTCCATGGACGTATTAGGTCCACTACATATTTCAAATAATAAAAAGTATGTACTGCTAATTATAGATGCCTACTCTAAATATTGATTGTTTTATGCTATAAAAAGGCAAGATTCTAACGAATTAAAAGAAATGTTTTCAAACGCAGTTTCCCTATTTGGTACTCCCAAACTTATTGTGTGTGATAGAGGACGAATGTTTGAGAGTGCGAGTTTTCAGGGCTGGGTTACTGAAATGGGTAGCGAGATTCATTTTATAACACCCGCACTAAACACAAAACCACACAGATCTCACCTTTACAATTGCTTATTGGTGTTGACGCAGTCACGCCCATCATAAGATCACTTGTCCGCGACGTCGCTGTTGATGACGTGCGACCGAATCGCGAGGGGTTAAGAGAATTACAAAGACAACGCGCTAGTGAACTACTAGACCAGAATAGACGTAAACAAGACGAGTACGTTAACAGAAATCGGAAAGTCAAGCGTACGTTTAATCTAAATGATAACGTCTTTGTAATAAAAACTTCTCAAGTTACAGGCAAGCTGGACTCGGGGATGCGAGGGCCATATCGTGTGGCGAAAATCCTTCTTCACGATCGATACGAGCTACAGCTGCTTACTGGTTCGTATGGCAAAGTCACTCAAGCTGCCGCTGAGCATATGGTTGCTTGGCGAGGAGAGTGGACCCCCGAGACGTGTGCCTCGTTTTTTGATAGTAAATAGATTTTGTATTTACTTTTCTATCCAAGGGATGCATTATCATGTTGTATTGTATGTACTATCGACCAATGTTCCGCATGCTCACCTTTAAGGCTATAATCGCATAGCACGGCTCACGACTCGATCGCCCAATGCATGTATTTTGACCAATAGGATGCACGAAGCGTATTTTAGTAGTGTTCGTAAAAGTTCGTATTATTATAATGATGTACAGAAGTGTGACACACACAGGCGCGTGCTATTCTCAATTGTTTGTGAGATGTTTTTTTAATGGGCACTGCCAGCGTGAGCTCTTTATGAATTATTATTGTTGACAAGAAGTAATTGCGTACTCATATTTTCTGTTCGGTTTATAAAATGTAATAATGTAATTGCTATATCAAATTACTATCAACTTTCAACAAATATTTATAATAATTTGCAATAAGAAATGTTTAACAAAATTTTATTTTGTCTTATTCTGTCTTTTAGTTATTTATTGATACTATCTCTGCCTCCCCAATTTACACGATGTCTTAGGCGATGCTGCCATACAAAATGCTGCGAACAAGCTAGGCGCGTTGACCGGCACTGCGTAAAGGTAAAATGTTTTTATAGACGTTTTTTTCTTGTTACTTGTGCAATTAATTCTATTGAAAAGTAAATGTGTTTAAACATGGGAGTTTGTAAAATAAAAGCAAGTTATGTAATTTAGGGGTTGGATCTAGTATCGTTTGGCAGTTGTAAGGAGGTAAAAGTGGTCAAAGTTGGTAGAGGTTGGGTCCATAATTATAACGCTACCACTCTAATTAAAAGGTAATGCATATTTTTCGAGTTACTAATAAAAATTGATTCTAACCTCAAATCCATACTTCCATACTATATATACTATATACTATATATACTATATCCATACTAATACTAATACTAACATACTAATATACTAATACTAATATACTAACACTAATATACTATACTAATATACTAATACTAATATACTAATTGCTAATATTACTATTACTAATTACTAATTACTAATTACTAATACTAATATACTAATAATATACTAATACTAATACTAATATACTAATACTAATATACTAATACTAATACTAATATACTAATACTAATATACTAATTAATATTATAAATTTGAAAGTAACTCTGTCTGTCTGTCTGTATGTTACCTTTTCACGCCTAAACGATTGCACGGATTTCGATAAAATTTGGCAAGGAGATAGATGGCATCCCGGGTGAAGAACATAGGCTACTTTTTGTCTCAAAAATAAACCTAAGGGGGCGGATATAGGGGATGAAAGTTTGTATGGGAAACCTATAATTTCTTAAGTTAGGGCTATGAATATTTAAATTTATGCTTTTGGTAACAAATAAAGAATTACGTATTTCACCGTTTTTCAAAAATCATCCTTCAAGTGGGTAGAATGGGGGATGATTTTAAAATTCACATGTAATATTGACATTTTTCAGTGACTCTTTTCAAGATATTTAAGGGTTTGAGAATATAGTTATAGTCCGTATCTTAAGGTTACATTTAGTGTTTATTTCATTAAAATCGGTCCACCCGGTCAAAAGTTATTACTACTTGGCTTGAAACGCATCATGGGACCACCATCCCGGTGGTATTGATAGCCGGAAATTTTAGACACACTCTGCCGGTAATAACTAGGCGATCACCGGCAGATGAAATAAATGCATGTCTAAAGACGTCGACATTATGGGGGCATATAAAAAAGTTTTGTTTGACTACAATTATGCGAGTACAACTGCACAGTGATATAGAATTGGGGCAATATGCGGCAGCACTTTTGAAAATTGGCGAAGACCGTATGATGGTAACAGTTGGTAACGGCATGATTACATTAATCCAAAAATTCTATACTTAATATTGTTCATATCAACAACGTGGATAGACGTTGTTTTTCAGATAATCTGAGCGATCTGCAAACTAATGGAGAATAGAGAATGGTTGTGTGAAAGGACAATTTTGGCACCGGCGAATGAAGCTGTGGAAAAGTATAATGAAAACATTATGTCACATGTGGAAGGCGACGTTGTGGAGTATCTCTCCGTACACCTACACAATGTCATGGACACCGAACAAGTAACATTGTTTTAACAACTGTTGAATTTCTCAACTCTTTAGAGTTATCAGGAGTGCCTTCGAATAAGCTGAGGCTAAAAGTGGGTGTTCCAGTTCTGATATTGCGTAATCTTGATGCGCCAAGATAATGTAATGACATACGGTTACAAATTACTCACCTGAGGCGGAATATTGTAAAAGCAATAATCATGACAGGAATAATAATAAAAAAAAAAGTTAAGATTCCCCGTATTCCAATAATTCCGACAGATTTACCTTTCCAATTTAAAAAGAGTGCAGCCATTGTATGTGGCGTGCTCACGAGTATCCAGCCCACAAAATCTACATGTTTTAGCAAAAAATGGGAAACCCAAAAATGTTGAAAATGTTGAATGTTGAATGTTTTGAAATAAGATATTCCAGTTTTATTCATATTACTTTACAGATTGGGATAGACGATGTTCACCTTCCACAGGCAAATGTGTCATATTTTTTTCATGAGACTTTCACACAGTTTCATACTTCCGTCCATACTATCCACACTAATATTATGCGTACGAAAGTTACTGTTGTCTCATGTGTGTAACCTTTCTGTAACGCCTAGATAGACCGTGACATGGGTTATGGGATCTGGGATATATTTTTATCCCGGTAGTACGTTCCCGTGGGATAATTTCCCACCTCCACGCGGGCGAAGCCGCGGGCAAAAGCTAGTATCCTTTAAATATCATTTTATTTAAAAAAAAACTAAATTGATTCAATCTATTTACAATTTCCATTTGGCTAAAACGATTTACAGGCAAGTACTGAAGTTCTTTAAAGCTACTAAAGTATTTTTTTTCTATATAATATTCTATTCGTTTTTGGCAATCGATTTGTTTAAAAAATATTTAACCTAATCTAACTAGTTCGATTCCGGATAGCTTACTTTTTTTTTTTTCTATTAGTACAATTCGTTTTGTGGCATTTAATTATTTTTAAAGTATAATTTTTATGGATTTACAAATGAAAATGAGTGTTATAGTGTGACTCGACGGTAGCGAGCGTACGGAACGGACGTGTCGCTAATTTTGTTTCGAAACTATCAAATTGTCGTTAGTGAAAAGAAAACCCTAAGTGCTAATACAATAATAGTAATCTTGAGTGTCAATTAAGTGTGACTTACAACTCTCCAGCATTAAAATCCATCCAGCGTGCGAACCGGGCAGTGCTCCCGCATATCACCACCGTGTAAAGGATACAGGCTACGAAGCAGCGATAATTCATCACACACGCAGCAAAGACCTAACACTCCTACACCACTGCACGCAGCAAAGACCTAACCAAGTAAACTATACGCACTTATTATTATCTACGGTACACGACGTATAATAGCAATGGCCGTACGTCGATCACCAACTAAGGGATCAATTACGTGTGCTGATAGCAATGACATGATAGCGTTTCGCGGCGAATCACAATCACAACCTGATCTTAGGCAATTGTTGCAGCCGGAAGCAGAAACTAATAAAGCCACATATCGAAAAAGAAAGATGATGACTTTTCTGATAGGTTCGATCAATTTGAGATCAAAATAATGTCGATTTTAACCAATATGTCCCAAATACAAGCTGATAAATTGGACAAGATATCTCAACAAGTTTCGACAATAACAAACCAAATATCACAAATTAAAATGACTACAGATCAACTTTCTCTGGAACAAAATAGGGTGAAGAATGAATTAGCCAAATTAGAATCTTCAAAACTTGATTTGGTGAATAAAGTTGCTGACCTGACAAATGAAGTTGGGATCTTGAAAGCTTCTACTTTTGGCAATACACAGTCCACAGTGATCTTTCCACATGAAAACATGATCTCTGAGATTCATGAGCGCTTCCAAAGGGAGAAAAACATAGTCGTGAGTGGCTTACAAGAAATAAACTCTGGGGACTCGGTCGAAAGAAGCAACTACGATAAACAAGAAGTTATAAAAATCATTAAGTTAGCGGATCCGAATTGTATCGAGCCTACAAAATGTTTTCGATTGGGAAAATACAACAGTAACAAATCGCGTCCCTTAAAAGTTTGTTTTGCCTCAGCGGATTCAGCCAAATCAATACTCCGCAATAAACATAACATATATAAAGAGATTAAAAACATAAAATGTTACTCCGACCAAACACCACTACAGAAAGAAGTAATTATAAAATTACGCGACGAACTAAATAAAAGAACAGAAGATGGCGAGGAAAACCTTGCTATTAAATATATTAAGGGCGTTCCCAAAATCATCAAGAATGCACCAAAAAACTGACGCAAACAGAAGCTGACCTAATTGATGCACCCCTAAGTAACCTGACGTACCAACTATCGAATACTCATACTAATATTATCAACAATAAGAAATCTCTAAAGTGTTTATACGCTAACGTTCGCAGTGTAGTCAGCCCAGGGAAACTAGATGAACTGAAATGTATAATCCAATCTGTCCCAAGCACTTTACACCTAATATTACTGACGGAAACATGGATAAAAAGTGTGTGTTCCTCTGTGGCCGGACCACAGTTTAGTACTCAGATGCTATAGTTCGAAATAATACCTACCTAAAGTCTACTTTCATCGGAATACATATATATATTTAGTACCTTAGCAGATATCTTTTTAATTAACAATTTATGTGGTCCGGCCGCCAGTCAGTGCTCTCTGGCCGCGCCACCTCAAATTAAATAGAGTATAATGAACTATTAACGCATTATTATTATATAACCCCAACACAAGTATTTTTAATCACTTACTGGGGCTGTCTCAACCCATGTATATTGTGTAACTTTTGAGACTCAATAAACATTTTTTTTTATTTTTTTTTATTAATAAATCAATATCCAGAAAAAAACTACCTAAAGAGTACCTTGCATTCGACAAATATGGTTCAATAAACCCCTTTAGTTAAGGAGTTATTGGTCGTAGGGTGTGGTCCGGCTGGAAGGTATACCCTGCAGCAAGTCAATTTTGCAATATTTAGTATTAACTAGCCATAAATCAATTTAGATACTAGTACCTTTTCTCTACTCTTCGTTGATACTTTTTTCTCTCAAGAAACTATTCATTTTGATTAATTAATCTTTAAAGTATGTGGCGCGGCTAGAGAGGATTACTTTCAGCAAATATAACGAAATATGCTTTATTTCTTTATGCCAACGAAAACCGCATAATAAGTACTTTATAAAAAGACCTGGACTTCATCTATAAACTTTTATTTTTATTACCCACAATGATTTTGAAAACTTTTTTTTTGTTTACCTATCTATCTAAGAATAGGTAGTTAATTAGACGAAGTAAGTGTCTACATGGTATTTCTGGACCAGTTGATTTATTTCAGTGAATTTGTTTCTGATACCCTGCGCGTTGATGTGCAGGATCTTTATGTGTTTCTTACTGCCTTTAGTAGAGCAGAACATCTCTGAGTTCTTTCATTAGTGTCACGAGTTTTTCCATAGTTTTATCGAATATGGAGACTTTTTCTTCCCTGGTTAGTTGCCTGCGTGTCTGAGTGAGTTCACTTTCACTATTCGTTGCCTGTGCGTACGATATGCCCTTTTGAATCGTCGATCTGCGTATTGGAGATCTCGATCTTCTATTTGTTTCTGGTTGTGGTGTTGGTTTAGTTGCAGATGGGACGTTTATGTGTTCCTTTTCTGCTCGTTCAGCCTTTTTCTTTTGTCTCTCTATTGCCTTCTTGAATAGTGGGCACTTTCTCTGTGTTGCGCTGTGCTGCTCTGGCTGTACATCCTTACAGTTTCAGCAGACTTTCACCGATTCATTCTGATTGTTTTTGATCAGTATTGTGGGTTCTCTTTTCGGTGCATGGCATGCACTAGTTGCGTGGTTGAATTTAAAACAGTTTTTGCATTGTAGCACTCTGTCTGAGTCAACTTTGTATTTCTCCGGTTTTAGCTTGTGTGCACAGTAAAAGGCTTCTGTGGCGTTTTTCATACGTTCAGCGATTTCATTGTATGAGAGGTCGCCGCTGAATATGCAGTTGTACATCGCTCGTTATCTTTTTGATATTGAGGGGGCGAATGTAGTGACCTACACAGTCTAGTAACAAATTAAAAGTAAATAAAATTTAAATATAAATTATATATTTCTTAATTAAATAAAATAAAATTTATATACACATAATTTACAAAAGAACTTAAAAACTAGACTTCAAATAAATCAACATGTAAAATAAAACTATTTATAAAACATCTTCAACAAACAAACAGACTAGTACAAACTTTATATTAGTAGCTAATTCCTTATCAGTTGGCCGGCGCAGCTATGACGCGTCTATTGTTCTAGCGACGGGCGCTCGCGCTACGTCACGCGAACCGTGTGCGTGAGCGGGACAGCGTCATCGTGCGTTGCGCTCACGCGCCCGGCCGTACAGGCGACGCGAGCGCCGTGACTTGCAAGTTTAGTCTACTCACTGCGCGCATACCTTTATGTTAATAATCTCGCGATCCTAGTTTCGCCGCGCTAAACCCTTGAGACCTTCTTGTGTTTACATTTAGTGTTTTTATCTATACTGTCCTCTGCTATCTATATTTCTACACTCCTTCTTATACTAAGTGGAACTCTTGTGTGTGAACTGAAACCTGTGTCTGTGTACCTAATAAACTTTCATCCTTCTTTTTGTGTACTTGTGACTTATTTCTTCGCTACCTACTTATTTACTTTTTACACACAACACAACCACTACACGAATACCGATGCACTTTTCCAATTCGTCTTTTTGTTCTTCGACTGGATAGTCGTGAACCATATTTCTTATGATGACTTTCGTTGATGTCCTCGATTGCCTTTGCTCTTTTCTCTAAGTCGGTGAGTGTGATGAGAATGTTTTTGCTTCTCTCGTTTCTGACTATGCGGCCATGGTGTTTATTCATTAATTTGGTTAGATCTCCTACAAGTTGGTCGCTCAGCATCTTTTTCGTATCCTTGTTATCTTTGTATTTGTATCTCGCGTCCGTGATTAGTATCGGTGGTACGTGAGTGCTATTCTTTGTTCATATATTTTTCCCCGTCGGTACAAAGTCTTTAGGTGAACTGTTGAATGTTCCGTTTCGCCTAGTAACTTTTTTCGCTTCAGATACGCTTTCTCCCTCGTAAGGGTGTGGGCGCTTAATTGATGGGCTGCGCGATCTCAGAGAGTGGTCACTTGTCGATAACGCAGAGTATGAGCGAGATGGCACTATCACTCGTCTCTTTTTTTTATTATTTGGGAAGACAAACAATCGTACATTGTATATTAAATCTAGATACAGAGTATGCTATAAGTAAATGTACAATCCACTACGTTTCCACATGTTACTATTATAAAAGATACAGTTTTGGAAAATTAAATAAAATCAATATACATATAACAATACAATTATTTCGCAATCTTAAAACCAAAAAGTTAATACATACTAAAATACTACATAATAATTAAAAATTGTGAGCAAGGCGCTTAATCAATTGTTTTTTAAATTTACGTTTAGTTAAGGCAAAGACATCGATATCGTTAAAGTTATTATTGTAAGCTTGAACTAATCTCTGGAGCGGCGCTCTCTCTCCTGCATTTGTACGACAGGGAGTTGTAGCAAATAGTGGATAAGAGCGCGCCTCACGTCTCATTACAGTTCTAGGTACAATATAGCATATTTTACTTATCAATTCAGAGCAATCAAATCTATTATGTACAAGACCATGGAGCATCATTCCTTGGAGCAACAAGCGTCTAGAGCGTAATGTTAGTAGTCTAAACTTATCCAAGGCGTTTTTATAAGGTAAACGTACGATGCGACATTTGTACTGCAATGTACTGAGGAACTTACGCTGAACTCGCTCTATTGCAGTATCATATTTAATATAATAGGGATCCCAGACCATACAAGCATATTCTACCTGTGGGCGTAAAGCGGCGGGCTAAAGAATTAAATAAATACAGATATGTGGCTGGTCGTTTAAAGTCCGACGAGGCTCTCATAACAAAGTTATACATTTGAAATGCTTTAGCGGCAATTTTATCTATATGTAAATTTAAGTGAAGTTTGCAATCAAGAAGAACGCCCAAGTCACAGATACAGGTTTCCTTAACTAGAGTCTCATTACAGAGTGAATAATCGTAGGCTATTACATTTTTATTTTTAGTGAAATTGATATATTTACATTTAGAGATGCTTAGTTTTAATTTATTTTCATCACAAAAATCAGATAATCTATTCAAGTCTTCCTGCAAAAGGCTGCTGTCATCAGTGTTTTTTATTGTTCTAAATACCTTAAGATCATCAGCGTATAATAAGAAGTTACTATTTTGAAAGCAGTTACAAATATCGTTTATATATATAATAAACATCAATGGGCCCAGAATAGAGCCCTGGGGAACGCCTGAAGTCGTCAGAAACGAGTCTGATTTGTACCCATTACTCACTACCGCTTGATTACGATTGCTGATGTACGAGCAGAACCAACGCAGTAAGTTACCTCTGATGCCATTAAAGGCTATTTTATTTAATAGAACTAAATGGTCCACACGATCAAAAGCCTTTTTAAAATCAGTATAAACAGCGTCGGTCTGATAACCTGCATCCATGCTATTGAACAAGTGGTCTGTAAAGATCATTAAGTTAGTCACTGTAGACTTATTTTTAACGAAACCGTGTTGCTCAGGTATAATATTGTGTCGCAAAAAAGGATAAATGGCTTGATGAACGAGTTTTTCAAATATTTTTGCCAGGGCACAAAGAATCGATATAGGTCTATAATTCTCTATGTTTTGTCTAGACCCACTTTTATGCACGGGTATTATATTTGCTTTCTTCCACGCAGACGGAAAAGCACCATTTCGAATACACTTGTTAAATAACATGGAAAGAGGCGTACAAATTGTTTCAGCTGTCTTCTTCAGAAAATATGGCGGTATGCCGTCAGGTCCCGGCCCTTTGTTTATATCCAACGATTTTAGTTGTTTGCAAACTTCATGGACAGTGAAATCCAAAGTAAAGAGAGAGCTGTTATTGCCATTACTCAGATCAGAAGCCGGGCACCATCCGGGGGAGAGACTAGAGGGCTCGTAAACTGACTGAAAGAAAGCCGAAAACAAATTACAAATTTCAACTGGGTATACCCGACTTACCTTGCCGATTAGCAACGTAAACCCAAAAGTGCTTAACATTAATGGAAATACCATCCTCGACACTATTTATATATTTGTGAAAACATTTGAGACATTCCTCTTTAAAACGCGCTCTATACAGGGAAAATACTTCGTAGTCACTTATATTACGGTACTTTTTCCATTTACACCAGGCTTTCTTTTTATTCTTAAAAATGTGGATGAGTGGTCTGGAGAACCAGACCGGAAAATGCGAGTTTGGTGGCTTCGATAGCGGTATGCGGTTTTTTATTATACCATATAAACAGTTATAAAAAGTATCAATGCACACATCAGTCAAATTGTTCCCCAAAGCGTCTTCCCAATTAAACTCATCAATGTCTTCTATACTTATAATAAATCTGTAGAAGTGAAAATTCTGTACATTGAAAATATCAAAAAAATTAATGGCAGGGGGTGTTACTAGACCGACACCGAACTCAAATATTTGATTAAAAAATTTTTTGTCTGTCTGTCTGTCTGTTTGTTCAGGCATCACGCAAAAACTACCGGTTCGATTACGATGAAACTTGGTATAATTATTCTTTAATATCCTGGGCACCACACTGGGTACTTTTTATCCCGGAAAAGTATCCTATCCTACTATCTATATCTATACCTATTAATAAAAAGACAAGTCCTGACTGACAGACTCATCAATGCCCAGCCCAAACCCTTGGACCTAGAAAGCTGAAATTTTGCACAGAGGTTCCCTTTATAATGTAGGCAAGGAATAAGGAAGCATTTTTCGAAATTCAACCCCTAAGGGGGTCAAATAGGGGATGAAAGTTTGTATGAAAAATCTTATTCCTTGAGGTAATAAACATGAAACTCCGATCGAATAATTATCAAAATAAATGAAAAAGTTTGTAATTTGTTGTTTTTCTAAATTACCCCCTAAAGGGGGGTTGGGGGGTGTCAAAGTTTGTATGGAAGAATTTTAACGCGCTGTCCGATTAACTTGAAACTCAATATTTATACTTAAACCCAAAAATTAAGAATAAAGTGTATCAGGATTTTTCGAAATTCAACCCCTAAGGGGGTAAAATAAGGGATGAAAGTTTGTATGAAAAATCTTATTCCTTGAGGTAATAAACATGAAACTTCGCACGAATAGTTATCTAAATAAATTATAAAGTTTGTAGTTTTTGTTTTTCTAAATTACCCCCTAAAGGGGGGTTGGGGGGTGTCAGTGTTTGTATGGAAGAATTTTAACGCGCTGTCCGATTAACTCGAAACTCAATATTTATACTTAAAACCCATGGCGATGTATGGGGTAATTTCCGACACTCATGCGGGCGAAGCCGCGGGCAGCAGCTAGTCGTTAATAACTGTGTAGTCTGCTTTACGGTAATTATATTTCGGTGTGTGTAGAGGTTTGGATAATCTGATATTAATATTAAGGGATAACAGTGTGTAAAATGGTGGATGGTGGCTGTCAGCCGGTAAAAGATCTTGATTAGGTTTCAAAACGGTGCATATTGCATCGGAGATAAGGATATCTAGTACGCGTCCATTCGAATTGGATATATGATTGAATTGCTTGACATCGTGGATAATCAAAAAGTCCCTCAGACGGTTACAAGTCGGTGAGGTGCCCAGGCAAGTCATATAGTTTTGAGCAGGGTTAAGTTTGTCCCATTGTGCTGTAGGTATATTATAGTCACCTAACAATAAAATATTATCCGTATTTATTGAGTTGATTAAATTGTCCATATTATCAAAAAGAGTATTGTACACGGCAAAAGGTATATTGTTCGGCACATAGGCCGCGCAGATAAGGGTATGTGAAGAGTTGTTGCTGCTCGGGATGATAATAGCGATTTGCTCAAGGTATTGGTCTAATGTACCAAGCTGTGAAGAAGGGATACAAACAGGGTTATATTTTCGCAATACCGCTATCAATACACCACCACCCTCAGACTTCCTTGTAGCAGTCCTGTTCCGGTCACAACGAAAAACTAAATACCGATTATCAATAAATTCATTGTTATTAATTGCAGGAATAAGCCATGTTTCTGTTAAAATAATAACATCGAAACAGTTAGAGAGAATATTCATAAACAAAGTATTCAATTTCGTGCGAATGCCTCTACTGTTTTGGTAATAAATGCTGAAGTCATGATTTTTAGTAGTATTAGACATTGTAATTATTGACAACTTAAATAATACTTAAACAGATTTAACTTGCTATAGGCTAATAATTCGGAGCATTTATGATGTTTTTAATATCATTTTTACATTTAATGGCTATAGTGGGCGAGGTTTCAGATTGTTTAACAAGAATGGTAGCATGCTTCACCCAGACAAACTTATAACTAAATTTTTTAGCTGCCTCTCGGGCCTCGCGTAGCAACTGTTTTTTCTGTAGAGTTAAGTGTTCATTTATATATACAGTGTGTGGTGCGCCAGCGATGCCCAGATCTTTAGAGGTAAATCCTTTCTTCAGGCGGCATGCAGTTATTATATTGTCCCTCAGCGTACGTGTTTTTACAGTGGCAATGATATTTTTAGGTCTCTCACTGCTTGCGGCATGTGGCACGCGATGTATTGAGGTAATATCGTCTCTTGATATATTATGGTTGATCTGTTTACCTATATCCTCCAATAAAGCAGGTAAGTTTTCTCCCCGCCTCTCCGGGACATTGGAGATTTCTAAGTTACATTGTCTGCCCTGCTGTTCCAAGTTGTCAATCTTTAATTCGAGAGCTTTGACTACATCTAAGCTTACGCCCAAAGGTCGCTTATTAATGTTACTTAACTGCTCTTGGAAGTCGTCATATTGGTCCGAGATGAGTTGAGCAGATATTTTTATCTCGGCGACTTCTCCCGATAGTTTTGAGACCGACTCCTTTATAGCGGTATTTTCTGAGCGAAGATTAGCCATTTCTTTTTTTGATTTATTTATATAGGCTTCCAAGTCACCTCTAATCGATGCAATATTATCATTGATTGCTGCCAGTTTGCCCTCCAAGCTTACCTTCCATTCACTGAGAGTCTTTTGCAGCTCCGCTTGGATAGAGGAAGACTTTTGAAGGTCCGCCCTAATATCTGAGAGTACTATCTCACATCCACACTCAGGTTTTATGTTTCGTTTGCGACATGTAACATTAGAGTCGTCATTTGCGGGTGAACAAGTTACTAAGTCAGAATCAGAGAGTGACTGTTCATGTCTCAGCGAGGTTTTAGGTGGCGTACGCTTAGGGTTAAACATGGCGAAGTCCCTGCAGTTATAAAATAGCCAACAAAAGCTAAAGCGCGTATTGCCTGTAGTTGCGTCCTAGGCGCTGCTTTGCAGTGAAGTAGCGGCACAGAGTGGCGAGTGGTGGGGCGCGCTCAGCGCGGTTGCTTGTTTCGTCGGCGGATGACTAACCTTGATGGCACGGTTGGAGGTCGGCCGACTGCGAGTCCAAGATCGAAACTCACAAAAATATTTTCGACTCTTTCTTGCGCCGCCCACTGGGTGGGATTAGTTCACTTAAACTTCACAGGAGCAAACGAGAAACGCAACTCAAACAAATTGACCAATCACAAAAAAACAACGAGGATAACAGACCTGTATTATGCGTCCACTCTGTATCAAAGCGTACGACGGAATCACAGAACATTAATACTCAAGAGAAGAATAACAAGCGCATAGAAAAAAAATGAGACAGGAAGTCACGCCATCTAGTGCGACCCCTCTAAAAACTTGACAAACCAAACTTAGGCGGGAAGTTTGAATCTTGTGTGTATACCTATACTTATATTTATGTATATGTATATGTATCGTATGGTGGATGGTATTATGCTTTCGAATTTTGGGGATTCTACTTTGTTTACCGACACTTATAGCCTGCGAATTTGAAATTTTCCTGATCTTTTAAAGCTAGTCTGTATATTACCATTAAAACGGAAAAGATTAAAACAGATTCATTACAAATTTGCAGTCTAAGTCTGTCGGACCAACGGCAGTACCAGTACCTACTATATTTCAATAATTGATTAAGATCATAAACCTGTCACAAGGTATTATTGAAATATAATAGTAATCTGGTAGAATTAAAAAAAACATTAGTTTAACATTATTTATTTCTGTAACAGAATAATCAATCGACACTCATGAGTTGTATCAACATTCTACAACTTTTACAAACAAGACTTATTCGTAATTTGAAAAAAAAAACATATTTCCAATGACAGTTGTGAAAATTGATTAAATCAGCATGTGTAATAAAAGCGTCTTTCCATTCTATACATTTTCTTTAAATTGACAAAGTTACAAACAGCTTCTCCTAAAGAAATCGAAATCTTAAAGCTATCGCACGCTAACTACATGAGTAGTGAGACTTGATTTTACATTATCCTAAATTTCATACCCAGTCCATAACAAGACATTTTTTTTTTTGTTAGACAGAACAATATTGCGAATGGATAGAAAAAATTGATGGAGAAAGCAAACATTTTCGTTTTCAAAACAAATCCTATCAGTCTGTTAAAATCTGTTTGAAATCAGTCTCGGTAATTTAGCATAAATAAATTGCACCTCAGTTAGTTTTATTAAGAAATAGATATTCTTCAACACAATTAATTAAAACCACTGTTTACTTTATTTGTGTTGAAGAATATCCATTTTTCTTTTTAGAGCAGCTATATTTGTTTCTTGTGCGAATTGTCGATTTTTTAATATACAAAATCTTTTTATGCATATATGAAAGACACTATTTATTACATAAGCAATATTATTTTGTTTGTGTTCTTCACATTTATTGAGGAAATCCCATTTTATAGATTCTTTTAATAATTCTATAATAGATATTTTTAACCCCCTTTTATACGCCTCTTTTTCTAGGAATGAATTTATTATAGTAGCACTTTTTTCAATACATTCAATTAAATCTTTTGAGGCGTATGTGAGGGAATTTTTTATTCCTTCATATGTTTTAAATTCTATAAAATTATGGACTTCCTCTTGTGTAAGTGACACAAACACTTCTGTACAATATTCACAACTATTGTTTGGATTATTTTTTATTATAAATCCACAGACATAGGCACAAGCCTGCATTTCGCCAGTCGTTTCTTCCATACTTTGCTCTATTTCATTAAATGATATAGCATTTTCTAATGTGGCAGTATTGGCTGTGCCTATGTCTGTAACTGGAGTCAAAAGAGTTTTAAAATTTGTCAGGATGACGTCATTCTCATCACCCTCACAATTTCCTGACCCAATATGTGATAAATTACTTAGGACAGCAGTTTTTAATCCAGCTACAAACTGCCCAGTAGTTGGGTTTGTGTTCGCTCCACAGTTACTGCGAATGCAGCAGAATAAATTTTCTAAAGGGTCCTGCTGGATTCTTCTTGTTGACAAGCTTTTCATATTTTTGTGTTTTTGTTTTAAATTTCTCCATAATCTTTCCAGCCCATTTAAACTCCAGACCCAACCTTCCTTGGAAGGGGGAGAACTCTTGCACCCCAAAAAAGTTAAATTTCTAAAAAATTGCTTCATTTCTTTAAAAAGCTTTATGTGGCCTGTACTCTCCTTTAAATTTGTGGCCATTGGTTTCCCCCTTCTCAGGTCTGGTGTGTACGCATTAACGCTATCAAATAACTTGTCCATCATGGCGATTACATTCGCTGTGGTTGTTGCATCGCATGATAAATCACCTGAAACAAACAATTTATCACAATCGGAATGCAATCTATTGAAAGAGCCTTCATGGGTGACAACACAATTATAAATGATCGTCCAGCATACCCTGGGCAGTCAGCCTCACTACTAACTGGCTAATCTTTTTATTATGATAACAGAATGCCAACCTTTCAGGGAAACAAGGCGTGATGTTACGAACACGGCATGATCTGAATATGTCATCTTTACGTCGTGATTGTATAATATAAAATGTTTAATGAAACGATTTTCAATCATACTATTCAATGATCTATTATTGCTATGTCAAATATTTAGTAAATTTATGAAATGTGACATTAAGATTAATTCATAATGATATTAATTACACCTTTTTCTGTAGCTGCTAATATTTCACTTAAGCTCAAAATGGATGATCAAAGTAAAAGATCTCTACCTTTTGCTATTTTTGCGTACATGCCTGCTGCTACTGAGTGGCTTAAAACTTGAGCAGCAAGCTTCACTTTCATTTTCTGTTTTGTGTTCGGATTAAGGTGGTCTGGTTTAAGTGATGGTGCAAATACGAAATTGGGGTTACTGTTGTCCAGCTCATAAAATTCTTTAATATAGCTCCATTTTGCAATACCTGTAACACAAATTGAAGAGTATAGTAGGTGTTAGGATAGACTAAGGTATTCAAATTCAGATTAATTTATTTGAGCATCTGCCATAGTAGACATTTTTTTTTTGGAAATTTCTATTAGGTAATAGAAATTTCCTATTACAGTTATAACAGCCTTGTGATAGACAGACAGACAGACAGAATAAGCTTATAGGGTATTTGGCACCCTCTTGAGTTTAGACTCCTAAAAAGGCTGCTAATATCATAATATATTATGATGATCATAAAATAATGAAAAGTAAGTTATTTGACAGCTACTTACCAATTCCACATTTATTGTCGGATGTTATATTAGTTTGACATTTTATGTCATATTTTAGAAATAAATTTCTAAAACACTTTAGTAAGTGCGGTGTGTCAAAAATAGTGACAATTTCATTATTGCCTAATTTAACATAAGGCTGGTCTACAGTAGCTCCCAAGATGGTTACAGCTCTCTTGTTCACCGAGTCCAGATCACATACTGTGGCAGCTATGTTAAGTCCGGCATCAAAACAGCACTTCAAAACCTGAAATTATAAAACAAATTATGATGATAAACTGGGTGAATATAAATGTCATGAATGTTTAGAAAATAATATAATTCTTCATCTACTGTGTCAACATCAGCTGTAGAATAGCCAGACACCAAGCAGGTAGTGTAGCTGACTGTTTCATAGTGCACAGAATGATTATTTGAAATGTTAGGAAATATTATGCTCACCTCTTTTAGGAGAACCGTCAGTCGATCTGCAGTTACAGATCCACCAGAAAGATAGTAGGCGACTGGTTGTTTAACTGGTTTTCTAATACCAGCCACCATAAAAACAAGTGCATATGATGCCATTTGTGCAGATCTACCATGAGAAGCATGATCTTGGTAACCTTCTATGATATCCTCTTTGGCATTGTACCATAAATTCTTTTTTATGGACATCTCATCAAACATCAACACATATTCTCTGTCAGATGGTATCCACGTTTTAACTGTTTTTTTCAAAACATTAAAAATATTTTTGTTGATTCCAACGCACAATTTAAATTTATTTAGGAGGGACTTTAATGTACTAGGAGCTGGAAGACAAATCATTCTTCTTAATAGCTTGTAGCATGTTGGGGATCTTTTGTAAAGCCTTAAAGCTGTTATTTTGGCCTCTGTGTTCCATCTACGGGCTCTTCCTTTTCTTTTATAATTTTGTAACTCCCCTTGCAGTAATAGTGCAAAGGTTGATGACACTTTAGATTTTAAAATTTCATTAACTGTGCTGTCTTTGCATAAAACATTAACGAATGACACATTTTTCAGGTTTTTAATAGTTTTTTGAAGTCTACTGACTTTCTTCATATTTTGTACCATCTTTTTATACAATCTTCTTTCCCTGTCATTTTGGGGTTGTTTGATAGATATTGTATCTGGTTTTAATTGCTGTGCAGGCACATTAGTTGTGTTTAACACGTTAATATTTTCAGCCAATGGTTGAATTGTTCTAGATGGGCCTGCTACTGGCACAAACACACTGCTTGGTTCCAAAGGATCCACAGGATTTGTAACCTAAAAGTGAAAAAAATAATTGTCAAACAACCTATTCACTATTATTATGTGGAGACACCTGTCGAGACAGTACAATAAGCGCATTCTAAGTTGGCCGGCCCGACTGAAACTTTTCAGGGACTAAACAGTTACAAAAGGTGCGGCACTATGGCGTCTTAGCCACTGTACACAGGCAAACTTTCCGAGTGCCTAACTCCAAGCCGTCCAACTTGGAATGCGTATAATGTACCGGTTAAAAGCCTTCCATTTGGGACTATTTCACCCAATTCCCCTACCCCTATTTTTGGACTGGGATATCTTATATCTGTAACTAATTAATAGTTACTGAATGTGTGGTACATTCACTAACTATTAAGAGATATGTTTACAAATCAAGGCTTGATTGATTGATTACAGTTACAAAAATGTTAACTGACCTCATCAAATTCTCCAGATGGTACTGCAGTTCTAAAGAGTTTCTTGTCGATGAAACACGTATTTTTGAAGTGTTTACTGCACAGCATTTTATGTTGCGAAAACAATTTCCCTTGGAATTCAGGTGATGACCATTGTTCATTCGGGAAGCAGTATTTCGCCCATAATTCACAACTGAAAGGAATGTAAAAAGGTGAAAACTTTTCTTCATACAAAAAATTACATTGAGTTTACAACTTTACAAGATAGGCAGGCACTCTAAAACCAACAAGTTACTAAGTAATAGAAGTAATACCAACACGTACCGAAGACTATTTGTTCTGCCTGGTTTTGGAAAACGGTGTAACGTGATGCTGGCATCTTGTGAAGAAGAGGATCCACACTTAATGCACTTTCTTAAGTTTTCCTTCATCGTGAAACACGAATCTCAAAAAGAGTCACTGTCTCACTAAGAGTCACTATCTCACCAAGAGTCACTATCTCGTTAGAGTTTCTAACACTTGATAATGGAACGGAGGAACTGGATGCTCAACTCAACGTTTTAATGGCACAATAGGATAATTTGTTTATTTAAATTTAAATAAACACAAGAAAAAACGACCGACCTCAACGGAAGACATTTATCTTGTGGTATTGCCATAGCAAACTACAAACGAGATACTAGAGTCCATTTTAATATTTTTGAAACTGATTATACTTATTCTTATATTTTTCTAATTGAAGAATAGTTATCACATTTAATTAAATGAACGAAAAATCTTATGATTGCTATTTCTAGGCTACGTATATTGAGTAAAAGGCTTTTATAGCACATTGCTATTTCACTTTATTTAACATGGTAACATTATAGTGCATGACAGCATGTGGGAAAGAGTCGGCAACAATCAACACTCGCTGTTCTTGTCACATTTTATGCCCCCCGTCGATTCCAAGGTCGCCTATACAATGTTGACTGGGCCTGGACGGAATGCGACTCTTTTCTTGGTTCGAACTATTTTGAAGCAGCTCAAACTGATTATGAGTCGGTATTGCCTCAACCACTGCCTCGGTTGTTCTAGGGAATTCGATTTGTTTCTGTATCGTATTTTTCTTAGTTTTTAAGTTTAGTTCACTCGACTTGATATGTACTGTGTTTATTTTTAGGCAATTACATACGTATTCCTCTTGAGCTGTGAACTCCGTTTGGGGAATCGCTTGTATATTCCTTTGTTTTTTACATTCCACACAGTTGTGGAATACGCTTCGTACTACTGTGTTGGCGCACGAGTAGATTTTATAATAAACATCTGGTATGAACTTACCATTCGTGTGACGATGGTTCACGAATGTGCAAATCTTTATAACACTGGTTTTGGTGCACTTTTTGCATTTCATTGTTTTTATTTTAGTCTGTTCATTGGTCCATTCTAAAAAGTTTTTAATGTCATTTTTGTGGGTACACTGGTTACACTGCACGGTAAAGGTTCCGTCTAAATTTGTTGAGATTTCTCTCAATGTTTCGCACGTTACTTGGTGTTCCAATTGCACAACTAATAGGTCCGTCTCCATTGCTGGAGAGTTACTTCCACTTTCACTATGTTCTAAATTGTCCGTGTAATTCACTTATTATTCACAAAAAGTCACATTTTGCAATGTTCAATCATTATTACGTATAAACAATAACACAATGCAGTGGAATATTCCGCTCGCCGGCCGTTAACGGAGCGTGACCTTGACGCGACGCAAAGCGGCAGGGACACTCGCTAGACACTTCCGACGCGTACCGCGGCCGGCTCGCCACTCCGAATTCTGTACCGCCTATAAGGCCCATCTCTTTTAGAGTATGTCAACGGTACTTAAAAATGACAGGTACCTCAGCAAATCTATTGTTGATCAAAGTCGCCTTAAAAGCCGACTCAAACAACAAATTCAACCACTGTAGCTTGTTGAATAAATGACCATGTCGCCCAGGAGCAATCAACTGACATTCCTCCAAATGAAGGCCAGCTTGAGCACAGCCAACCAGAGATGACTGTTCTAGCTGTTCCACACAACATAGCTAAGATAAAAGGTGAGGAGTTTTCAAACTACTTTCTACTGACCTTGCCAACATTGCTTCCATGTTGTATCAAAGGCTCAAAACAATAGCCAAATCAACAAGTACATGCCTATATGATGCTCACATGTGATGCGTATCATGCACCAAAGTACTGTTTGAATTATTTTTACCATCTTTATATTTTACAACTCTACCTGTAACAATTAATTCTATTCAATTGTAAAGTACTATTAGTATCTGTGGGGGGTAACTGATAACTAACTCACTGATAAATACTCACCCCAAACTATTAGTCCCCATGGAGATTAACTAATCATGATCACAACAAATAATAAACTATTAATAAGCCCTTGAGGTAACAAATATTGAAAACAATAAAATATTAGTAAGCCCTAGAGGTAACTAATGAAAACAATAAACTATTAGTAAACCCTGGAGGTAACTAATAATGAAAACAATAAACTATTAGTAAGCCCTTGAGGTAACTAATAATGAAAACAATAAACTATTAGTAAGCCCTAGAGGTATGTAATGAAAACAATAAACTATTAGTAAACCCTGGAGGTAACTAATAGACAATACTCTCATGTTATCCTGCTGGGTCCACGGCGGATAATACCGCCCAGAGCCTGGTTCCTTATATCCTGTCAAATACAAGACTTCGTGCCTGTCACGGAGCAATGGTCCTAAACTCCTTACCCTTTCATCTTGTCAAATCAAAGTCTTTGTGTCCAGCACAGAGCGGTGTTCCTGATCCTATCCTATTATCCTGTCAAATCCAAGACTTTGTGTCTACCACAGAGCATTACCTTCCCACGGGAACGAACAAACAATAATACCCTACCTACACTTGGGTTCCTTAAATACTGTCAAATAATAGACTTCATGCCCGACACGGAGCAATGGTTTTAAACTGTTTAACCTTTAATCCTATCAATTCAAAGACTTTGTGTCAATCACAGAGCATTACCTTCCTATAAGAAGGAAACTATTCAGCTAACGGCTGATCATAGAATACTACTACTACACACTATTTCTAACAAGTGTGCTTACCTTCCTATGAGAAGGAAACTTTTCAGCTAACAGCTGATCATACAATACTACTACACACTATTTCTAATAAGTATTATGATTTAAGGTGCAACATCAATGCATTCAATATTTCAATTACAAATTTAGTAGATAGCTGATCTAATACAAGCTATCAACGATATCTAGAACTCATAATACCAAATCCTATAATTCTATGAATATCAAAAATTATAACCAATCAATGGTAACTAGAACTCATTAATAACAAATCCTATAATTCTATGAATATCAAAAATTATAATCCTAAATCTTTATTTAACTCAGCATCTACTAAATAGAGAAAAGTAAATCAAAATCAAAATCCAAATTTTATTTCACATAAACCTACATGGGCACTTGTGAAACGTCAGAAGCTAGGTGCACGGTTCCAATTGGTCGTTTCCTATGGAGAAGAGCCGGCAAAAAACTCCACGGTTACTCTTTTAAAAATAAATGGGTTTTACAATGCTTTCAAAAATGTACAGTTTGAATAGGTATGAGAGGACAGCGTAGGCCTGTCAACAAGATACTTATAAAAATATATAGAAAATAGTCTGCAAATCGACAGTTTGTTGCGCCTACAACGTTCTCACATTCACAAAATATAAAGGAATCTATATAAAGGTCGAATAAAATAATAAAAACATATTTAAACCAAATGGTTGTCACTACAACTTTAACCAATCCGAATGGAAACCCCGTATTCCACAAAAGTCTCTATTTAAAGTTGAAATTTGAATTGTAGGCATATAATGTCAAATAATGAAACTATATGTCAAGTAGCAAATAAAAAAGTAAAATAAAATACATATCGTAATTTGGGAGCAGTTAATAGACATTTACATAATTATGCCGTTAATGAGGTACCAGGGAGGCCACATGTGCAGAAGGAATTATTGCCAAACTTAATTGTCATCAACGTAGTCTTTAATCTTGTAATATGCTTTTTTGATAAGGACACGTTTTATGTGGGTTTTGAACTTTCCATCGTTAAGTTCTGTAACCGACTTTGGCAATTGAACGAATTGTTATAAAAGCGAATACTGTTTATAAGAAATGACTTGCTAGTTTTAGTTAATCTAAATTTAGGTATCACAATTTCATGTTTACTACGTGTATTTATATTATGGAAATCACTTCTAATTTTGAAAAGTCCTAAGTTTTTGCGAACATACAAAATACTTTCTAAGATATAAAGAGAAGTCGGAGTTAGTACATCAACTTCTTTGAATTTGTTTCTAAGGGACTCACGAGGACCCATTCTATAGATTGCGCGGATTGCTTTTTTTTGTAATATGAAAATTGAGTCTACATCAGCTGCCGATCCCCACAGCAGAACGCCATAAGACATAATACTGTGGAAATAAGCAAAGTATACTAACCTAGCTGTGGCTACATCAGTCAACTGCTTTATTTTTCTTACTGCAAATGCAGCTGAACTTAATCTACCTGAAAGAGCTCTAATGTGGGCACCCCATTGCAATTTAGAATCTAGAGTAATTCCTAGAAACACAGTTTCCGTAGTTGCATCTAGTTTCTTGCCATCAAGTTTTAAGTTTAGACCTACTTGGCGTACATTTGGTAAAGAGAACTTAAGACATTTAGTTTTGTTCGCATTAAGTAAAAGATTATTAGCTGCGAACCATTTAGAAAGAACTGCCAAACTATCGTTGACATGTAAGACATCCGTATCTTTTCTATCTATTTTAAAAATAAGGGAAGTGTCATCAGCGAATAGAATTATATCCGATAAGTTAGCCATCATGTAGGGAAGGTCATTAATATAAACTAGAAATAAGAAAGGGCCAAGAATCGAACCTTGAGGCACGCCCATCTTTACTAGAGACCCCGAGGAAGTCACTCCGTTTACGCTTACTTTTTGCTGCCTGTTTGATAAATAGGAAAGAACAAGATCAGCAGCCTATCCACGAATTCCGTAGTGGTGTAATTTACAGATCAATGCGTTGTGGTCAACGCAGTCAAACGCTTTTGAGAGGTATAGAATATGCCAATTGCATCCTGGGACTTCTCCCAGGATTCCAAAATGTGACTGATGAGTTTTACTCCAGCGTCAGTCATCGAACTACCTTTCGTGAAACCAAAATGTCGACTATGTAAAATGTCATTTGAATTAAAATGTGACAACATCTGGTCCAGCATGATTTTTTCATATATTTTACTCAGTGCTGAAAATTGGTACTACTTTACTATGTTTCATTAAGTCAGGAAACGTACCACTATCTAAACATTGATTAAATATGCCTGTTAGGACAGGGGCAATTGTGTCAATAATATCTCCAAGGACCTTAACGGAAATTCCCCATAAGTCTTCAGTGTTTTTTATGTTAAGACTTTTGAATACTTTTTTAATTGTAACAACAGAGATGGGCTTGAATTCAAAACTTGGAATGTCCTTACTGAAGTTTTCTTTTAGAAGAGATTCAGCTAATATAGATGATGAGGGGAGCGATTTCGTAACCTCTATTGGGATGTTCGTAAAGAAATTTTCTAGTGTCTCAGCAACTTTTAGCTTATCTAAAATGGTTTCATTATTGATTTTTAGAGACAAATCATTCTGGTCTCGCTGTTTTGTGTTTCCAGTTTCTTTGTTAATTAAGTTACCTGCCACACAGCTTTTATTTTATTATTTGAATTACTGATTTTGTTACTTATTAATTTAGATTTAGCTTGAGCGCAGACTATTTTGAATATCTTAGAATACTTTCTGACACAATTATGAAGGGCTTGATCAGAAGTTAATGATTTCTCGTGGTACAAATTATAAATATAAAATATCTCTGCGGTTTACTATTGATTGTTACTTTTTTACAGGACACGCTTTATTGAATTCTTGGCATACTGTAGTAAATAATGTACTGTAGTTTATATTGGGGTCTTGTGAATCAAAACTAGCAGTTGAAAGATTGCTCAGAACATTATTATTAAACAATTTCAATTTATTTTTAGTGAGAGGTCTTATTCCAATGGTTTTATCTAAGTTTATCTTTTTATCTAAGTCAAATGATACAAGTTGACCAGTGTGGTCAGACCTAACGCCACTAATTAAATTAACTTTTATTTTACAATTAGTAAATACATTGTCAATGCATGAAGCTGAGGTTGCTGTTATTCTAGTTGCTTAATTAAATACACATTTTAAGTTAAATGATTTGAACAATGATATAAGCTTACATTTATCTGGTGAGTTAACTAAAAGATCAATATTTAGGTCACCACAAACAAAAACTAATTTATTATCTTTAAAAAGTTTACCTAATATTTCTTCCATACTTATTAAAAATGATGCTAAGTTCGGGGCTGGTGGTCTATAAACACATAGGAAAGTATGGCCTTCAACCTCTGCACATGCTACCTCACATAAGCGATCAACAGAGCAAGCAGACATCTAGTTAAGGTATCGTCCCCAGTCAGGTCAATGGCAACGATGGGCTTCTCACACTCCAGTCCCGACACACTACCAACCAGCTCGTTGAAAAGGTTATTGGTGTTGGCAACCTGTGCACTGGCTTTAGAGAGTTGATGGTGGAAATGGTGTTGTGCGCCTCGCATAATTCCACTTCAAGGCCTGATATGCGTTTAAGTGCCTGATCATGAATGTCACTGCATTGTTGAAAATCTGACACTAGTTGACGCAGATGGTGATGCTGGTCAAGTATTAAAAAAAAAAAAAAAAAAAAGTTTATTGTCCTTCTCTCACATAGAATTTTACAAACAATATAAAAAAACAAACAAACAAAACATTAGCGATAATTGTTGTGATCTATGCGAGAGACTGGTTTCTGAACTAGGAGACCTGTATGACAGATAACCAGCCTCTCCAGACTCCGGACAATAGGTGACAGCTGTATACAACATCAGTGAGAAGTAATAATTAAGAGGGATTAAGCTATGTGCAGTGAGATTGTTGATGTTATGGGGGTACAAAGTGGTGCAGTGAGATTGTTGCTGTTATGGGGGTACAAAGTGGGTGAGAGGAACTAAATTGCATGAGTGAGTAGTTGAGTATGTGTGCGTGAGTATGTGTGCGCGAGTGTGAGTGCGAGTGTGTGGGAGCGTGTATATGGCTGTGTGAGTGTGTGTGGGAGAGAGTGAGTGTGTGTGTGAGTGCGTGTGTGCGGGGTGAAGGAGGTGACAGCATACGCAGTTGGTTAGGATGGTACAATAAGCAGATTTTCAGTCTCATCGTAGTTGAGGGACTTAAGCCAGGCAGTAATAACCCTCTTACAATTAGCTCTTGTAAGAGGGTAAACTGTTAGCTTCTTATTTATATTATTATATAGATGTCCACCAAGAACATCATTTAGAGATGATCGTGACCGCATTGCTGCAAACAAGCGCGAGGGCGGGGGTGTTCTGATAGCCGTGCTGCGCGAGCTTCGGCCTGTGAGGATATTAACGTGTCCTTCTCTCACTGGCATCGAGCATGTTGTGATCCAAGTGCCCGCGTCGCGTTCCAACACTCACCACGTCATTAGCGCTGCCTATATACCACCACGCACACAGGACGATATTTACTTGTCACATCTGTCCACATTAGAAAATATTCTTACGGCCCCCCGTACTGAATCATTTTATATGGCTGGTGATTACAATCTGCCTGAAATTGAGTGGTCTCACAGTGCTGGTCATGTGAGTGCACAGTCACAAAGTAGTGTGAGTCGATCTTTGCTGGATTTAATGGCTATTACGAATGCTTCTCAATACAACACAATCAAAAATAATTTGAGTCGTGTTTTGGACTTATTCATTAGCAATACTGAATGTCAGATACAGTCCAACATTATACTGCTTCAGCCTGACAGTCACCACCCTCCGTTTTCTGTTTTAACCTCCCTCGAGACACCATTCACACCCATGAAGCGTCATTCCACAATAAAATACAATTTCTTTAAAGCTAATTACCAAAAAAAATATGTAGAACTAAAGAAGTCGAACTGGGAAGAACTGTTTCTTAATCTCTAAAGTGAACAGGCCGTAGATGCTTTCTATGACTATATATATGGAATAGTTAGACTACATGTTCCACTGTCACGTCACAAATCAACTGCCTTTCCCGTTTGGTTTAGCGCTTCCCTAATTAAAACTTTTAAAAATAAAGAACGCTCGTGGATAAGATGGAAAAAAATGCGCAACTTATCTGATTATGAAAAGTTCTCTATTCAGCGTAAACGTTTCAAGCTGCTTTGTGAACAGTGTTACACTAAATACATGCAAACGGTTGAAGAAAGCATACCTATTAATGTCAAGCACTTCTGGAAGTATATCTCTAACCGAAAGAAAGGTTCTGGAATCCCAACTAACATGCAGTTCAAAAATAAATCATCTAACTGCCCCGCTGAGATATTTTCATTGTTTTCTGCCTTCTTCAACTCGGTGTATGATACCTCAACTTTTGACCCCAACACCTGGACACCCCCAGAAACCCTTGACGTGAGTTCTGTATGCATTCCAGACATTTACCTCGAAGAGAGCGTGATACTTAAGGCACTTTCCTCATTAGACTTAGCTAAAGGAGCTGGTCTGGATGGCCTGCCTCCTTCTTTCTTTAAGAACACTGCGCAAACCATCTGTGTCCCGTTACACATAATATTTAATAAATGGGTCCGGGAAAGGCTTTTCCCTGGTTTTTGGAAGAGGGCTTTCATCACGCCCATTCACAAAAGTGGTGACAAAGGAAACGTTGAAAATTATCGACCCATATCTATCTTGTCCACCTTGTCTAAACTTTTTAAGGGTCTAGTGCACGGCCACTTATTCCCACAGTTAAATCACCTTATTATACCCGAACAACTAATTCTGGCTTCGTTAAATCCAAATCCACTACCACAAATTTAATCATTTTTACCCAATTTTTGTTTGAAAACATGGATATGCGCACACAGGTTGATGCCGTATACACTGATTTTCAGAAGGCTTTTGACAAGGTGGACCACAAATTGCTTCTCGATAAAATCGCTTTTAATGGCATCCGGGGCAATTTACTCAGATGGTTTGCTTCATATATATTTCATAGAACTCAAAAGGTTGTTATCAATGGATTCGAGTCTGATTATGTGGTCGTCGAATCAGGTGTGCCTCAAGGATCTGTCTTGGGCCCACTGCTTTTTATCTTGTTCATAAAACGACATAAAATCGTGCATAGTCAACTCTAAATTCCTACTGTACGCCGATGACATCAAAATCTTTAAGGCTTGTGCGAGCTCTCAGGATTGTTTGCTACTACAACAGGACTTATGCAGGCTTTCACAATACTGTCTAGTAAATAAACTTCACCTTAGTCTTCCAAAATGCCACTTCATTTCTTTTACTAAAAACATAAATACTATTAACTTCCCATATACCTTGAACGACATACAATTGAATAAAACTGAGTGCACACGTGATCTTCGCGTACTACTTGATTGCAAATTACATTTAGACACCCATATAGACAACATAATTAACAAAGCATTTCGGATGTATGGTTTTGTCATGCAGTCTTGTAAAGACTTCAAAAAGCCTTCTACTTTTCTCTTTTTATATAAAACACTAGTCCGTTCACAGTTGGAATACGCGGTACCCATCAGGCACCCATATTATGATAAATATAAGCAAGCAATAGAAATGGTTCAAAAAAAATTTCTCCGTGCCACGCACTATAAGTGCTTCCATACAAGGATTCCCTATGCAGATCTGCTTAAGCATTATAGGATATTGAGCTTGGATTCCAGACGTTCACTGATAATGGTTGTGATGCTGTACGGTATATGCAATAACAAATTAAATTGTACTGAGCTCTCGAATGGATTGTGTTACGTAGTACCTAGAACTGTCATTCAGCGGAGGGTGCGCGCACCTCAACTATTCTACACTGCGCGATGCAGAACGGAGGCTGGGGTGCGAGCCCCTCTCCGTCGACTTTTTGAAACCTATAACTCACAATTTATTGATTTTGATATTTTCGCGCTGTCGCAATCTAAATTTAAAAGAATGGTTTCACAATTTCTTGCAAGTCGCATATAAGCCGGATGCTCTTGTCATCCGCTTCCTTTCATTCGTCGGTACATAGTGTTTTTCTTCTAAACATGTACTTCTTCCTTTTCATTTAACACGCGTTCGGTTTCATACTTCGATGTCACTTCGTGGACAATAGTGTGGGTTATACGTTTTTTCGACTGTAATGAAACTACTTTTTGTAAATCAATGCTGTAACGTATAACTGTTTTTTGTCCCAAACAAATAAAATAAAATAAAATAAGAAATTCAAAGAATTTGCCTGAGAAGGCGGTGCTACGATTAGTAAGTGTTGGGCAAACCCTCTCTTGTTTGCATTAAGTAAAGGATCATACCCTATTAGTGAATGTTGTTTTAGAGCTGAGCACAGAATATAAAGTTGTCTTACTGTCAGCACATCAGAGAGCAAGTACAGATCTTTGGTAGGAAAGAAGAAAGGTAACGACAGGCTTACTTTTAGTACCGCTCTTTGAGCTCTTTCAAGTTTTATTAAGTTAGTTTTACAAGTGCCACCCCATACAGTAATACAATATGTTAGAATGGATTGGCACAGTGCCATGTAAACCATTTTAATGACATTTTTATCTGCAATACGGCTTAAATTTTAAAAAATGAAAATTAGTTTTCGAGTTCTGGAAGTAGGTCTAGGTGGTACTTGAAGCCGAGAGTACTATCATTCATGACTCCCAGGTACTTTATACTAAAAGCTATTTCTAATCGACTGTAGGAACAGGAGTGGGCAGATGAACAGTAATGGGCCTTGATGTAATAATTTTCGTGAACTGCGGATGAAATGTTTTTAATAGAGAATGGTACAAATTTAGTTTTGCTGACATTGAGAGAAAGGCCGTTGTTATTGAGCCAAGAAGTTACAGTATTGAACCCAGATTGAGCGAGGCTGTAAACCTCATCCCAATTGTCGCAGTCCTCAGCCCAATGGAAGATCAACGCAGTGTCATCCGCAAATGTGACAATTTTGCCATTTTGTAGTAGCAGATCACACGGGTCATTGATGAAGGTGAGGAAAAGTGTGGGCCCAACTACACTACCCTGAGGAACACCGTAGCAAATAGGTAAGTCATCACTAGTGAATTCTCCAATTCTAACTCTCTGTTGCCTGTCAGCAAGGTAATCCCCAAAAAGTTTGAGCTGTGTATCACGAATCCCCGTACTTTGTAGCTTAGTTAGTAGGAGTGGAACAGAGACTGTGTCAAAAGCCTTAGCTAAATCCAGGAATATCGCTATCACTTTCTTTTTGTGGTCTAGTTTATCAACAACGTGATCGATCAATTCGTGAACCGCATCATTGGTCGAGATTCCAGCTCTAAAACCAAATTGAGATTTTGACAGCAATTATTTGGTCTCAAGATAGTTAATTAGACGCTTGTTAATAAGTTTTTCAGCTAGTTTAGAGAGAGTAGAAAGTAAAGAGATGGTTCGGTAGTTGTTGACACAGTCCCTGTCACCACTCTTGTAGATTGGGATTACTTCAGCAAGTTTAAATTCCTTCGGAAAAACATCACTGAGGAACATTAAGTTGAAGATGTACGTTAAGGGGTCCCCCCCTTAACGTACATCTAGGATAGAGTGGTATCTTTTAAGAAAAGCTCCTGAGATATTGTCTCGTCCAACTGAATTGACTTTTTTTAGATTTAGGATACACTGACGAACCTCATCTTCATCAGTGGGGAGCAAAACGAAGGAGGAAGGACAAGAGTTAGCGTGTGGTGTGTAGATAGGTGGATTTCTGTCATGAATGTTTTCAGCAAGGTTTTTGCCAATAGACACAAAAAAATTGTTTATATAAGATCCATTGCAGGGTTTGATTTTTTGTTGGAGTGTGTTATTTGTTTTACAGCGTCCCAAAGTTTTTTATTGTTAGTTTTAGCTGCTTTATCTAATAGGTTTTTTTCATAGTCCGTTTTTAGTTTTTTTAGTAGCCAGGTGCAAACATTTCTGTACCTTTTGTAGGTGGTCTTGACGATTTCATAATTAGGTTTTTATTTTCATTTTATGTGGAGTTTATCTCGATTTTTCATACATCTCAATAGACCATTTGTTATCCAGGGCTTTTTAATCCTCTTGCGATTAGGAATGGAAACGGTTCGTGTGTTAGCTAGTATTTTAGAGTTTAGGTCATTGACTAACAATGTAGTAGCTACATTTACATCAGTTATTTCGTAGATGGAGTTGAGGCATATATTTTGCATATCGTTGTCAAGGCCTATGTAGTTAACTTTCCTAATGGTAGATGTTGTCAACGGATGGTGGTGGTTTTCAAGCACAAGTATCACACTGTCATGGTCGGTAATAGACGTCTCCGCGACATAGCAAAAGGCAGGGAGTCTACTTTTTAGCATGACGTGATCTAAACAAGTTTTACTATGTGTTGGTAACTGGTGGGCAGGTAAAAGACCTATGGAAGCCAGTAGATTTAGGTAGGATGATGAGTTAGCATCGTTAATGTTAATAGTTATGTCCACGTTAATATCTCCAATGAGTATGATATTAGGGAAGTTTAAGCTACTTAAAAGGTTACTGAGAGATTCAAGAAATGGGTTAATGTTTTTATTGCCAGGAGGTCTGTATATTGCAATGACGAGGGTATTGCTGTCTACCTTTATTGTAATACAGTTGGCATCAAGAATGGTTGGTTCCGATATTATTGGACTTAAATTATTTTTGAAGTACACGATGACCCCTTCATTTTGGGTGATGTTATTTTCAGTTTTAGCAAAGTCGAAGCCTTCTATTGGAGGAATGTTGTGGGAGTGGCGTAGCCAACTCACGACAGGAGTTTTTGCCAGTGAAGGAACATCAGTTGTCTTCGGCGGAGTGCGTTGAGTCGACATAGTATAAATAAAGTAATGCCAATAAATACCTGGAGCGCTGACGTAGAAGCAAAGGTGTCACTATTAGAGAGTACTTGCGTACGCGCCGCTCTTATTGGGTTACAGGGCGGGGCTTATGCGAGCTGATTCAGTGGGCGGAGTTGGCAGCAGCGCAATGAAGTAGGTTGTCCTGCTCTCTCTATGCAGCGCTTGGTCGGGGGGCGGTGCTGGATACAGATGTCTCACTCCTTTTCAACCTTGCCATGCAGTCTCTGTCCTCCTCACTGGGTATGCGCGCCTAGTACTTAACAGGTTGAACTTCGTTGCGGGATTTTGATTTATTTATTATTTAAAAAATAAATACGAAAAAATAGTAGCGCGGATTACTTGAGAACACGACCGTACACCACGGCATCCGGAGAGGAGAGGATATGTCCATATGCTGGGTGTGAAGTTCTACAAGCTGGCTCTTGAGTTGAGTGTTTTTGTCATTAATCCTCTTGACTTCAACCTCACTGTCCTCTCTTTCTTGCAGCAGCTGGTTTCATTCTTTTTTTGATGCCTCCAGCTCCTTCAGAGTTGCATTCAGTTTGTCACTCATGTCACGAACTGTGGCTCCGCGGGTCATCATATTCAAAAATGTCCCCAAATGGCACCTGGAATGTGACAAGAGACAGCTGAGTGTATGAGGAATATAAATGAGTTGAGAACTTGAGAAGGTAGGAGGCTAAAACAGATAACAAGAGATAAGAAATTAATTAAAATAAATCTAAATAAACTAGAAATAAAAGATTAAGGTTTTTAGAAAAGATTATGAAAAAATGGAGGTAGGTGTAAGAAGGTAGGAAGCTAATTTATATAATCTTCAATTAGTTTAAAATAATAGTACCTACCTATTATATATAGCATATTAAATTATAGTATATTATATAGCAATTTAGGGATTAATATGTGTGTAGTAAAGTTTGTAGTGTATGTTTATGTCTGGGGCAAGTGTTTTCGCCGTCGATTTTGCTTCCACATTTTGTCAAACAAAAGGAGACATAAACGGTGCCCGTGAGTACTGGACGTAGCTCATAACTAAGAGCTGTGGTTACAAGTGATGTACAGTGTGTAAATATAACTACAATAATGATAAAATAAAACAAAATACTCCCCGGGTTCGATGAATTTATTTATTTATTTAAACTTTTCGCACACAAAAAAGGTACTAAGGCGGACTTAATGCCTTAGGCATTCTCTACCAGTCAACCAAGGGTGGTGAAGAGATTAGATGGCAGGTGCTCTGTTACAGAGGAACAAAGAGAAAAAAGATAATATTTATAATTATTAAAAATATATCTAAATGCATTATATAAATAAAAAAGGTAGGGTTAGACTTATAATACACATACATACATATTTACTACAATATATACCAATATAATATATATATTTATATATATATATATATATACGAAGTCAAGGGAAAGAGGTGTTGAGATGACTCTACTCTATTTGTTTTGAAAATAACTCTGCAATTTCCGCTTAAATGCATACCGACTAGTGGCCGTCCTGATATCAAGAGGAAGCGCATTCCAAAGAAGAATGGACTGAATATGAAAGGAAGAATGAACAAAGTCAGAAGTATGAGAAGGACAGAGTAGGAGAAGATTGTTAGAAGAACGCAGATTCTTAGCGTGTGAAGAACATAGATATTGGAAGTGAGACACGAGATAAGAAGGAGGAGTGGGAGAGTTGAGAAGAGAGAAAAGCGTGGTCAAGGCGCGCAAACTTCTTCTCTGGCAAATGGACATCCATTTGAGCTCAGACCTATAGCTCGACACATGATCATATTTCCTGAGGTTGAATATGAACCGGATGCAATTGTTGAGCAGTCTGTCGAGCTTATCCAGCAAAACCGCATTCAAGTCAAAGTAGCACACGTCCCCATAGTCGATAATAGGGAAAATCAAAGTCTGCACAAGCATAGTTTTTGTCTTAGCGGGCAAAAAGTTCCTCAGACGATACAGGGATCGCAGAGTACCATTGACCCTTTGACTAACACTAGCGACCTGGCGTTGCCAGCTAAGTGTCGAGTCTAGATGCAAACAGAGATCTTTCACAGTAGAAGTAACGGGTATGACGGTACCATTGAAAATAAGAGAAGGAAGAGAGCTAAGCGTCACCCTACCCATCATGCGTGAGCTCCCAATTACAATGGCCTGACACTTTGAGGGGTTTACTGACACCCCAAAACTATCAGACCACTTTTTGATGGCATCTAAATCTCGGTTTACATCTGCTATAGCGTCCGATAAACACTCAACCCGCTCAGCTGTATATAATTGAAGATCATCGGCATAAAGATGATACGAACACCGAAGGCAGTGAGTTATAAAATTAATGAAGATGGAAAATAACAATGGAGAAAGAATACCGCCTTGTGGAACACCAGCATCCAGGTCGCGCCAACTCGACGAGTTCTCGTCAACGCGAACCGACTGCTGACGTCCCCGAAGATAAGACGAGAACCATTTCAGAGCCTCGGATGAAACCATAAGATGAGAGAGGATAGAAAGGAGAATGTCGTGACTGACGGCGTTAAAGGCATTGGAAAAGTCAATTAATACCAAAACGGTAACCTTGGTATCCTCCATCGCTACTCTAACGTCACCAGTCACTTTAAGGAGAGTGGAGGCTGTACTGTGCCCAGGCCTGAAACCAGACTGAAAAGAGCTAACAAGGCTGTTCCGGTAAACAAACCCCGTAAACTGCTTGTGTACGCAGGCCTCAAGCACTTTAGACAGGAATGGGAGAATGGAAATGGGTCGAAAGTGACTGGGCAGGGAGGGATTTGAAATTTTAGGGAGTGGGCGTACATAGGTCATACGCCACAGGGATGGGAATTGTCCGGAATCAAGTGAAAAGTTGATGATGTGGGTAATCGGAGGGAGAAGGATATCAAGAATCCAAACGACCATACTACGACTTATGCCGTCATAGCCCACAGCCTTGGATTTAATGGACAGGATGATCTTTTTAATTTCGTCCAAGGTGACCGGAGAAAACTGAAATGGTTGATGATGGGACTGGCTAGGCCATTAATGTAATCTACCGTCTGGGACAACATTTGGGAATTCAAATGACAAGTGGTTGTGAAGTGACGGTTGATATCATCAAGGCCAATTGTATTGGGAAATTCCACATGACGTGGTCTGCCGATACCAAGAGTACCAACGAACTTCCAGATATCAGCAGGTGAAGAAGAAGATATGTTCTCGAGAATATGGCGGCATTTAGCGTTGCGTATCATCTGATTACACCGATTTCTAGCAGCTTTGAAAAAGTTCCGATTTTCTTCACTGCGATCCTTTTTAAATTTACGAAAGGCCCGGTCCCTGCGCCGCATCGCCATCCGTACCCCTGTCGTCATCCAAGGAGCAGGAGGACGCCGAAGTTTAATCATCTTAACAGGAGCGTGTTTGTCGTAGAGGGCAAGGACCGTCCGATCAAAAATGCGCAGTTTTTCGTCTACAGCTGTCGCCGCTGCCAGGTGTTCCCAACTGAGGTCTGATGCATCCTGACGAAGCTTCTCAACGTCCATGCGCGCAAAACACCGCATGTGCAGAACTTTTGGGACAGGTTTAGGCGGTTTTAGGACGTACGCGAGGAAAATGAGGTCATGATGGGAAAATCCAGGAGCGGGACACTGACCATGAGAGGAAACAAGGGAGGGAGTGGGTGTAAGGATTAAGTCGAGCCAAGTCTCATCGCCTGACATATTGAAATGGGTAGGTTGCAGTGGAAGTATTTGGAGACTAACGGATTCAATGATGTGAAGGAGTTTACGGGATCGGGGGTTGGGGTGAGCAAGGTCTGTATTGAAATCGCCCATGATGACGCAATGTGCATACTCTGACCCTACGGATTCCAGCGCCAATACAAGTTTGGAAAAATAGTCAACGGCGGATGGACAGTAGACAACACCAAGAAGGGTCTTAACGCCTTTAACGTAGACCTCCAAAAAGAGGTGCTCAGCGGAAGCATGATATTGTGAGAGAGATGAGGCAATGATTCTGAATGGGAAATCGCTACGAAGATAGATAACTACACCACCCCCTCCCTTTCCAATTCTATAAGTCTAGTAATAATTCATTGCGGATAAGAGTGAAACCAGGGAGAGAGTAAGTGGTGGAGAGAAGATGAGGTTTGAGCCAACTCTCAGAAACCAGAACGGCATGGACATTAGCGTCAGCAAAGGTGTCCAACAGATCACTGAAGTGACTTGGGACACTTTGCGCATTTATATGGCAGACATTAAACAAATGACCTATCTGTTGACTAAAGCTCCGACGCACAAAGTCACCAAGGGTGTCGGTCAAGGAGCTAAAACTTGTATTAGCGGATGAGCTAGAGGAATCAATGGCAGAGTAAAAAGAATCATCATCAGAAAACATAAAATACAAATAAAAATAGTATAAATATAAATAACTGATAAATATGCAAATAAACTATATCTAAGATTGCTATCACTTTAGGTGCAACACCACTATCTGTGCACCACCCACCAGCTACACCAGTATAGTTGTACATGGATCCTTTGGCACATGGGCAAAAACAGAACTAAGACGTCTTGTTTTCCAAATCGACAAAGAAAATCCAGCGCCAAAAGATCCCTATAGTTACAGTAATAGAATACACAAAAATCAACATCAAAATGGTAAACAGGAAACCGCATGACAGACATGAACACAAAATAATTATTATGAAAAAGCAAAGAACAAAACGATACAAGACAAAGTTACTGAGCAAAAACGGAACGCAATTTACGAAACAACACAAACGTGGAACAAGGAAAATAGGACGTCAAAATTAGGCAGATTGATTGACAGATGACATGACAGTGACATTAAGTAATGACGAATCACAAAAATTTTACTAACACAAACAATTAACATATAAATAAGAAAATTACCAACAGAATATTAAAGTAGTTTTGAGGTGAAAATATTAGATAGTAAGCAGGTACGTGAAAATAAAATATTTACGTGAACTGACGTCCGAAGCACAAGAAAGTGATTAGTTACGGAACCACATAAATAGCAATAGGTTGCAAACACTTATGCTTTACGCACTCCACTATCAGGCTTGCCTCCAGTGCCAACAGATGATTCCCCGGTCTTCTTTGGGTACTTAACCAACAAGGGATTGAGTTCTTCCAAAGAACAAATCTTATGCCGTGTTCCGTCGGGAGATTTATTTATTTATTTATTTATTTATTTGCATTCAGAAATAACAATGTTAACTTAAACAAAGAACATTCGTAGGTGCACTAGACGTTAGCTAGTTAACAAAACTAGTAGGTGTTACAACCAGAACTCTTGCTAAGTTATAAAATAACTTGTATTAAGAGCGCTGGTTCAAGCCCTTGACATACATTGTATTACATATTTGGTAAAGTCTAACGTTAGCATTTTTTCAAAGTTTAAATTAGAAGAATATATAAATTAATTTATAGGTTAGTATGATTTGTATTTGTGTTCAATGAGTGGGTGTATTGTGTGTGCGTATGTAAGTTGTATGTACGAGTACGTGTAAGTGTAATTTAGGTGTGAGGGTGTGTGTTATGATAAAATTAATGTGCGTTCGAGTAATGGTTTCCGTGCATGGGTTTTTTTTTTTTTTTAATTTTATTTCAATGTTATAGCGGGTGTATTTTCGGAGGAGAGTAGGCGTTCCGTATCATGGTAATTTACAGTAAGTAGAAAATCAGCCAGAGCTTTCTTGAGGGAGGTACTAGGTGAAAAGTAAAATTTTAGTTTTCTGTTGAGTTTATTATAAAGCTGCGGGCCTTGAAAACAGAGAAATCGTTTAGTAAATGAGTATTTACATTTGCAGTGCTGACATATTAAATCTACGTCTCTTGGTGATATTTTGATATGGGGTATTTTGATGTTGCAAGAGGACTGCGTTAAGAATAAACAGTTGTCTAACAGTGAGAACTTTGCAGCATTTGAATAGCTCCTCAGTTGGGAAGAGTATGGGACGAAAAGTGCTTACCTTTAACACGGCTCTTTGTGCTCTTTCCAATTTTAGCAATGTCGTCTTAGGGGCTCCACCCCACACTGGCACACAATCGACAACAAAGATTGACAGAGAGCAAAGTAGACTCTTTTGACAATCTGCGCCTCTGCCACATGTCGAAGAGTCTTAAAAACAAAAATCAGTTTTCTTATTCTTGCAGCAAGTAAATCTATGTGGGCCTTGAAGCTCAAATTGTCATCAAGAGTTACTCCGAGATATTTTATGGTGTGAGAGCGCGCGAGTGTAGGACAAGCGCAGACAGCGGTATTTGGACGGACACACGAGTGAGCGATTAGAGAATAAGAATCTGGAGGCTGTGTTGACTGACGCAAAGAAAAGCAGAGTATTTTTGTTTTTTCTGTATTTAAGGTCAGTTGGTTATCATTTAGCCAATTTATTACTCCATCAAGCCCACTCTGCGCCGTATCAAAAACATCTTGCCAGGTGTCGCCTGTAAAAGTAAGAACGGTGTCATCAGCAAAGGCCGTGATTTTACCATCTTGGAGAGGAAGATTACACAGCTGATTTACGTACACCAAGAAAAGTGTAGGACCAACCACACTCCCCTGTGGAACGCCAAAAGTAACAGGGAGTTCACTACTCAGGTAGTCTTTAATTTTAACACACTGAGTCCTGTTGTTGAGGTAATCTGTGAGAATAAAGAGTGGGAGATCCCGTACTCCCAGTTCCTCAAGTTTCAGCACCAGGTCAGGAATAGAAACTGTGTCGAAAGCTTTTTTAAGGTCTAAAAACACTGACAGTACTTTCTTTTTTGCATCAATGTTTTTGACAATGTGATTTGTTAACTCTAGAACGGCATTATTAGTCGACTTATTTCGTCGGAAGCCGAATTGATTGTCAGATAAAAGCTTCTTATCTTCAAGGTATTTGATAAGTCTCTTATTGATAATGCGTTCCAGGATTTTAGAGATTGCTGGTAATACTGCAATAGGACGGTAGTTGTTCACACAGTTTCTATTTCCTCCCTTGTAGATAGGATGTACAATAGCCTTTTTTAGGTACAGAGGGAATACACCGGTATTGAGGCAAAGGTTGAATATATATGTGAGTGGAGGGACAAACCACTGTCTATAACGTTTCAAAAACTTAGTAGATATGTTGTCCCAACCAACAGCGGAATCATTTTTCAATGACAGGAGCAAAGTCTCAACCTCTTCTTCGTCAGTGTCAACCATAGCGAAGGAGTGCAGTGGCGAGAAAGTAGGGTTAGATATTCGAGGGGGGTCTTGGCTGTCGCGGTGGTTAGTAAATGCATTCGCAAGGTTCCTACCAATGCTAACAAAGTACTCATTAACAGTGTCAACAGATTGTTGAGGGAGGGAAGAGGAAGCAAGTAGATCGGTGGTGGGAATTTTCGGGTTTTCAGTATTAGTAACTCTCTTTATCACTTGCCAGGTCTTTTTGTTATCATTCACAGCCTCTCTCAATTCTGCTCGATCAAACTCTCTCTTAAGTTTTTTAAGAATTTTAGTGCAATAATTTCTATATCTTTTGTATGTTACCTTTAGTATAATATTATCTGGTGACAGTTTAAGTTTTTTATGCATAGCATCTCTATTACGCATACAGCGAAGCATGCCAGCGGTCATCCATGGTTTGAGTAAACGTTTGTGATTAGGGGTCCTCACTAATGTTGTATGGGAGCGTATGATATTAATTATAGTGTTAACAAAATTATTAGTTGCTTGATTTGCATCAGTGTATTCGTAGATCGGTAGGAAATTGGTGTTATTTATTTCGGAGTCTACACCGTCGTAATTGATTTTACGAATGGTTTTAAAATTATAATTCGATCGTTTCCTTTGTCTCAGACACAGCAACACTGAGTTATGATCTGTTACATAAGAGTCAATTACTACCGTGAGCGCTAATGAGTTTGTCTTGAGCATAACATGGTCCAAACAAGCCTGCTCACGCGTAGGGTACGTATGGGCAGGAAGAAGGCCGTGAAATGCTATCAAATTGAGGTAATCAGAAATATGATTGGGAGATGAAGCACTGCTAATATCAAGGTTTATATCGCCCATAATAACTAAATTTTTAAATGATGAGAGATCAGTTAATAGTGTGTCTAAGGCTTGTAAAAAGTTACTGATATCTGAGGTAGAGGGTGAACGGTAAATACATATAATAGCTTGCTCAGCACCAATCTTTAGAACAAGACAGCTTGCGTCTGCGAAATCTGGCTCCACAACAGAGAAGGTATCGAGATTTTTTAGATAAATGACGATGCCATCATTTTGGTTTAAGAGTTGTGTAGTGTGAAAATAGGAGTATCCATCAATCGATGGTATGGCGTAGTTGGATTTAAGCCAGCATTCGGTTAGCACGATAACGTTACAGTCCAGGTTAATTCTACAAAGAAGTGTCAAGAATGAGTCAAAGTTTGCGTTTATTTTGGGCTATTATTTTTAAATGCTTGGTAGGGTCATTGATATATGAGGAGCAATCTTCTAGTTTACAGCATAACGAATCAGACACTGAGAGCTGATCGATATGATCATTTATATCGCGAATATTGTCCTCTGTAGTGAAATAGAAATAAAAGGACACTAGTTAGTGGCTCGGGTAGGTTTGCCTGAAGGCAGATCTTAAATCCCCAAATGTTATTGACTGCTTGCAGTTTCATGTGGTGTGATTGGATGCCTCGCTTAGAATTATCACCAAGATATGCACCAAGATTCAAAATGAGTTTTTTAGAGCTTTGTACCGCCGGAATGTCTGGGAGAGTGATATGAGTAGTGGTTATACAGTATGTTAACTAACAGAGGGCGTTCTCGTTAACCCGCAATAGTATAGCGTCCATACATGCCAGAAAAAATATTAAAATCGAAAAAAAAAAAAATATTTTTTTATCATAAAATATTCACGAAAAATATTAATTTCATACGTAAATGTAACACTCTGTACACGCTCACTTGTTTTTCAGCTTGGAAAGACAAGTGCGACAAGTACGCGTGTACAGAGTGTTAGTTTTACGTATGAAATTAATATTTTTCGTGAATATTTTATGATAAAAAAATAAAAAAAGTTTTTTTTTTTTCGATTTTAACATTTTTTCTGGCATGTATGGACGCTATACTATTGCGGGTTAACGAGAACGCCCTCTGTTAGTTAACATACTGTATATGTTTGTTTGTGAGGTGTGAATATTACTGTGAGATAGTATGTGAGTAATTGTTTGAAAAATATGTAAAGTGCCAGATTATAGACAAAATAAACTAAGCATGCATTTTTCGAGAATAATGTTGTAGCAGAATTTGAAGGATCATTATATAAATTAGTTAAACCTAGTCATTCTTCCATTTTCAAATTCTTCAGATCGGATTCGGTATTTATGGAATATGCTGTGGCGCCTTCCTTCTTACGAATAAATATCCTCCCGTGCGCAGTCCAACAGAAATTGTAATTATTAGTTTTAGAAAAATCTCGAGCAAGATAATACAGGCGTTTTGCCTTAAAAGTTAGACTTTCCGATAGATAAACCGGTTTAGCAGGACCTTCTAATTGTAGGTTTACCGTAGAAAGTTTACTATTTCCGTTAGCTCTATTGTACGATTTTAAGGATTGTATTATCTTTTCTCTCATAATTGTAGTTGTTAGATTTATCATAATGGGTTTGTTTGAGTCCGACTTTGTCTTTAAACGGAAAACGTCTCGAATGTCAGAAGTATTTATTGCTATGTTCAGAGCTTTGCCTGTAGCAATGACGATTTTCGTTAGATCCTCTTTTGTTTCTTGGGTTTTACCTGGTATGTTTCTCAGTTCCAGACAAGTTGCCTTTTGATATCTTTCGAGGTTCTCAACCTTATCTTCTAGAACTTGGATATATGACAGGTTCTCATTACGTTCAGATGTTAACTTGTTAAATTCTATCATGAGGTCATCATACTTTTTCGAGACAAATTCAGCAGAGGTTCTCAAAGACGTATTTAGCTCTTTTATTTCTTTAACCGAGTCCTGCAGGGACGCATATTTTTCATTTTGTTGTTGTTCGAATTTAGAGAACAAGTTCCTCATCTCAGCCATAAACACATTTATGTCATCAACCTGTTCAAATTTCCGTTTCCGTACTGTTATGTTAGGTTCTTCTTCTTCATCTAGCAATTTAGTAGCCAGATCGGGTTCTGAGCTATAATGAGTTGATGACGATGAAGGTGGTGGAGTGCGTTTTAGCGGCATGATGAGGAGATAATTTTAAAAAATTGTCTTAAATGTTCTGTTCGATGTTATGGGGTGGCGCCACCGTAGCGTTTCTATTCGTAATGCAACTTGGTCACAGTATATGCGGCGCTGGAACGCTTTTGCGTCGACGGAGAGTTGGTAGCACTGACAGCGCGCTAGGTGCCGCGTACACAGCACTTACGCCTTTCGCCAGTTCACACAACCGTGAGTATTCCGTGCACACACGAATGAGCCACTATGACCGGCACTTTTTCTAGTGATTTATTATTGATTATTTTTGATTGTATTTTACGGAAAACGATTATTGGGCGATTAACACTTCACTACACTTATGATGAGTAGAAAAAATATCGTTTTTACAGATGCTAATTAATTTTACCAAACGTAATTACTGGGGCACAACTTAGTGGTCACGGGGCGCGTTCCATTGATCCGATCTGATCTGATATGATGAGATCTGATTATAATAACCCCGTCCTGGGTCCAGCATGCCGGCATCCCAAAAGTGCAGGCGCGCCCTGCTGAATACGGTTTGCCTTGTCCTCGTCAGAAACTCCTTGACTGTGACCGTGGAGCCCTTCAGTGCCGACTTTGCCTTCCAAACAGCGGATTTCACGTCAACATTGGAGAACCTAACCAATATAGGTCTGCTAGATTTTGCTTTGCTTGACGTTCCAAGTCTGTGACACACTCTGATGGAAGATGCAGTGATGTCAGGTAGAGCCAGTTTGTTCTTCAGAACATCGAAAACAAGAGCCCTGCAATCCTCCTTGTCCGCTTCAGAAAACCCAGTGAAGATGAGAGCTTTCCGACGAGATCTTGTCTCCAGCCCATCAACCGCTCTAGAGCACTCCATGATCTGCTGCCTAAGCAGTCCCAGAACTCCGAAAATAAGCTCACGAAATGACCGGAACTCTTCAGCAATCTTTGCTTACCGTAGCAAAGATTGCTGAAGAGTTCTTTTGCGGGTCCAGCACTTCGGATCTGTGTTTCAAGCTCACCCATCTTCTTAAGGACGCACTCCTCAAGGTTCTTCTGGGCCGATTGGATATCATCCAGTTGAGATGACATGATGAAGTGTGCAGAACTTGTGACTATGACAGTACTAGTGAGAAGCTGGCAGGTGGTGTAGTATTGAGTGCTTACGTTACATGGAGTGTTTCACCAATGTAAGTGCTGCTTATTTACTAGTATAAGCAACAAATTTTGAACTCGAAAGCAAAAAAATATACTTAATAATAATTTTAATTAAAATAGAATTACGAACTTGCGTCTTAACTTTTTCACACCTACCCCTATGATATGAATTCAAATCCGCAATCCAAACGTTGACAGCCGGTAGAAGATTTTTCGGAATATCGATTTTAATGAATAATCACGACAAAAACACGTCACAAACACTGTGTGAGACACTTTATACTTGTATTCTAAGATAAACAATAGATTTAACACAAACTAAACACAATTATTTAATAATCTAAAATATTTAACTAAGAGGTCGTTTTTTTGACGACCTGTCGTCAGTGTTGAATGAGGTACTCTTCACCCCACTCTTTGATAGGACATGTTATGAAATGAAATGAAATTGTTTATTCTGTAAATAGGATATCGGAATCACTTTTACACGTCATATAAAAAATATTAGAGCTAAGCTAGATGAGGTCGGCGTTTCCTATCTGACTACTCTGAGAAGAAAGGCCGAAACAAATTGAGGTCACAGTCTCTTTTAAAGTCCAGACATAATCTTGGTCAGGCCATGTGAGGACCATGTAGATTAGTGTCTGAAATGGTCTTTTGAGGAAAGAACCACACAGATTTGAGTGGACCTGTCCAGTCAGTGCAAGCAATTGTCAGTAATCGCGGAGCTCAACTCAGAACTTAAGGAGCTCAGCGACTCGACGAACAATATCAAAGAAAGGACATTTGCGTAGGCCGCATAAAATACTCAAACTGCCAGAACATCATTAACACTAACTGTGCAATAAACAAAAAAGAAAAAAAAGTGATCCACATAGTCCTCACATTCCCAATAATTAATTTAAAAAAAATATATATAAATAATACTTAACAAAGTAATCATGTCATTTTGTTGTAGTATTCAACAATGTCAACGTGTATAAAAAAATAAAAAACTGGTATTTTTTCTCATGAGTGTACACACAGCAAATTAGATAGGTTTACATACACACACAAGGATAGCTGTGTCGGTATGAATAGTTACGCACACACGACGACGACTCTCGAGCGCCGAGCGAGCTCTGTTCTTTATTAGTGTGCGTATATCGCACCAATAGTCAATAACTATAACACCATTATATAGAAATTATTAATTTACGTAATTGAATCAGCGCACTTAGATACTGTAACACATTTGACGCTGTGGCTAACGTCTCCGGTTAGTGAACAAGATGTCTTAGGTTCAAATCTCGGGTGCGATAATATATTCTTTTCGTTTTGTAATCATAATTATTTTCCTAAAACATTCTTAAAAGTAAGTAATGAATGTTTGTTGAATTACTAACAATTCAATCCTGTTCATAGATGAGTAATTTACAATATTTGAGACATGAGCACGGAATTCTCAGCTAATTTATTTTGAGCTTTTAGGATATAACTACCCACAATTTTTGATTATTTTTTTTACCGTTCACCTTAATTTATAAAAAATGAGCATTCTTGTCAGTTATGTTACGTTGTCAGTCTACGAGTATACCTAATTTGCACTACTCAATATATTGATTACTACTCATATTCCTGTGCGTTTTTTGGTCCTGTTACCAATTATTGTGCTTGAACTTTATCCAATCATGCAACATTTAACAATGTTTAAAAAGGCGGAACTCGTTGTTTTGCATGGGCATAACGTTTTTAATTGCGAAATTGCAAGGCATTTTGCTATCGGTGAGTAACAGCTACTTGTGACACAATTAGTTTTATTACGTTAGTATTATACGTTATTATTTCAACTCAAATTCTTAACTTATCTCACCTTTCAATGTTTACCTATGACTAAATTAATGTAAAACATAGCAATACATAGTTATATTAATATATCATAATAATAAAGTTATTTTTTATTATAATTTGATTCTGATAAAATTTACTTGGGCCAGTCCATTTTTGTCTCAGGCATCTGCGTGGGCCTTTAGTCAGAATAAAGAAAAACTTTCAAATTATGTAAATAAAATAGATAAGTAACACATTTATTATTGGCATCTAATGCCACCAATGTGAAGCGTTTTTGTTGTTATGTTAATTTTTATAACATTCAGTGGCAATTAAGTAATTAATTAACTATGCTTTAACCACTTTTTGTTATTTCTTCATTATCCCGTTTATCTTCAATATTTTAAATATAATTTTCTTGTTACCCATAGAGGAAAACCGTGCAGTTATGGGTCCATCGGTATGTGGAATCTGGAGAAGTAGACCATCGTCAACGTGGGCCAAAACCGAAGGCGAATTCTTCAGCTCGTCACTACGTCATCGTGGCAAGGCACAGGGCTATTTCGTTTTCGTCCACCCGCATTACATCAACAGCACATAATGTGTGCTTGCAAATACTGTGAAATCACCTGCATGAAGCTGGTTTACGCTGTAGTAGGCCAGCACGGAAGAAGTTGCTATCCACCGTTCACCGACAAAAACTACCTACTTCTGTTCGCTGGGTCATACATATTATATTCACGACTAATATACGTATCTATATAACCTACTTACATATTGCCGAGATTCTCATAAGAAGAACTATTATAAGGTAGTTATTATTGAAAGTGCGTAGTTGACAGTCATTTTGCAGTCTATATTTTGAAGTGTAAGTGATGTTATTGTTATGCAGTTAGAAGTTGTCATAATTTCTTACTATATAACATGTTGATTCACTTCACCTCTAATTTCACTTTGTAATTTATATACTTACTTTGAAAAAATGTTTAAAGTTTAGGAATATGTTTAAAATTGTTTGCATTATTTAGATCATTGTATTAGCCACACGTAGTTTTTTTTGCTAACATTTAGCCCATGCCAAATTGAACCTTAAGCCAGTTTTTGTAAGAAACGTAATAGTCGAAATGAGCTCGCTCATTCACTAATTACCCAAGCGATAAGGAACAATAGGATTTCGTATTCCAAGTTCTAACGCCTAGTTTATTTAATAAAATATTTCAATGCATTTTAATGGTTTTATTTAATTACTTTTTTAATTGTTTGCTTTGGTTATTTTATTTGACAAAAAAATTATGTCTTATAAATAAGACAAAAATTAAAAACCTGTAAAACGATATTCCTCTGTCGGGGTTTGAACTTACGACACGAGGTTTAAGTCGTTATCTATGCCAGGTGCTTTTACCAACCAGCTACGGGATCCATATCTACAATTTTGAAATATTGGAACTCATTAAATTATGATTACTATACATTGGTTATTAGTTATTGGTATAAGTGGGTATATCATACGCACACAAACAGTTTAGCGTTTGCTATTCGTACCCGACCGACCGACTCATTATTTACATGTGACAATAAACCGCGTGTGTGCGGTGTAACGTGTGTGCGTAACTATTAATACCGACACCGCTATCCTTGTGTGTGATGTAAACCTAACTGATTTGCTGTGTGTACATAATAATTAAAGTGTCAAGTTTTTATGGTTTTATCACAAGTTTTAGCAGAGCGAGCAGCTCAATCCCAAGCTTTTTTGTCTTCTAAATAATCAGAAATTTTATAGTACCCCTTTCTACAAAGTTTAGTTTTGATACAGTTTTTAAAACGTTTAATGGGTAACTTTCGAATGTCAATGGGAAGTTTGTTGTAAAAGCGTATACATTGACCCATGAACGAGTTGCCTACTCTGTGGAGGCGAGTTCGATGAACGGCAAGATTGTGTTTATTCCTGGTATTCAAACCATGAATATCGGACATTAAAATTTGAAATTTTTTTGTGTACATACAATACGTTTTCGAATATAATATATACTGTGAGGCTACAGTCAGAATATCTATTTCTTTGAACTTTTCTCGAAGGGAATCTCTTGGACCTAGGTTGTAAATGGCTCGAACAGCCCTTTTCTGCAAAACAAAGATGGTATTAATGTCCGCACCGGTTCCCCAGAGAAGAATCCCATATGACATTAGACTATGAAAATAACTAAAATAAACAATTCTGGCTGTATCCACATCAGTTATCTGCCTAATTTTTTTAACAGCATAGGCGGCAGAACTAAGCCTTCCTGACAATTTTTCTATGTGTGGGCCCCATTGTAATTTACCGTCGATCGTTATTCCAAGAAAAACTGTCGACTCAACAGGGTCCAACTCTATTCCATTCACTTGAACATTAGTAGTTAGCTGCCTGACATTTGGCGTTGAAATTTTTATTAATTTAGTCTTTTTTTCATTGAGTAGAAGATTATTTACATTAAACCAGTGCACAACTTTAGAGAGTGCATCGTTAACTTGTTCAAAGTTGACTAGCTGACGTTTGATTTAAAAAATAAGGCAACTGTCATCTGCGAATAATACGATTTTGTGGTTATCCCTAATGTGGTCATTTATATAAATTAGAAATAAGAATGGACCTAGAATTGAACCCTGCGGAACGCCCATGGTGACCGCAGATCCTGCAGATCTCTTGCCATTAACATCGACCCTCTGAATTCTGTTGTTCAGATAAGAAGTCAGAAGATCGAGAGCCTTGTCCCTCAAACCATAGTGGTACAATTTCCTGATGAGTGTATCATGATGTACGCAATCGAATGTCTTGGATAATTCACAGAAGATGCCAAGAGCATCCTGCGACTCCTCCCAGGCCTCGAATATGCTCTTCAGTAATTCCACGCCCGCGTCTGTACTTGAACGACCCTTTGTAAAACCAAACTGTTTCAGATGCAGTAAATGATGTGCATTGAAATGTCCTAACATTTGTTTTAAAATGAATTTTTCAAAGATTTTACTCAATGTAGGTAATATCGAAATAGGCTGAAAATTCGTGGGATCAGTTGTGCTGCCAGATTTGAACAGTGGAATAACTTTGCTAAGTTTCATCAGATCAGGAAATACACTAGATGCAATACAGGAGTTAAAAAAATTTGCTAAAAAGGGTGAAATAACATCGATTATTGAAGACATAGTATGTACTGATAATCCCCAAAGGTCAGCAGTTTTTGTTACATCAAGATTTTTAAAAGATTCTATAATGTCTTTAGCAGTAATAACTGTGAATCCAAAGAGTGTGTCACATTCTGGTACACATTCTTTTAGAATTGAGTAAGCAAAATTGGAGGACGACGATGACAGAGTTTTGGTTGTTAAAATGGGAATATTAGTGAAGAAATTTTCAAACTCAGTTGCCACCTCCCCGTCTGCCCTAATATCTACATCATTGATTTTTAGATGGAAGTCACGATTCCGTACTGTCGTTCTTCCCGTTTCTGAATTAATAATATTCCAAGTTGTTTTAATTTTATTTCCAGATGATTTTATTTTGTTTTTAATGTGTATGGCTTTTAGAATATTTTTTAACAAATTCTTTAAAAGTTTCATCATGGTTATATGTTTTTTCATGATATAATTCAAATAACCTCTCCCTACTTATGTAAATACCTGGTGTTGCCCAATCACTAAATATAACTCGGTCAGAAATAGGTAATGTTTTTGAGGTAAAAACCTTTCTGAACTCACAATTGATAAGGTTAAATAATAAAGTATAAGCTTGATCCGGGTCGTTGTGATAAGGCAAACCCGGTAACTTTTCCATTAAATTATCTCTAAATTGTCCTAAGCGACTTTTGTTTACAGGAATAAAACTCATTAGTTTTCTTTGAGCTCTGACTATTTTCTGAGGGGAAGTGACTAACTGGCCACAGTGATCAGAGTCCAACTCATTTATAATTAAATGGGTGGAAGTCTTCGTCGGTCTTAAGTTGAAATTGTAGGGTTATACAAGGAGCACCATCCTGGATACATGTGAAAATGACATGAATTAGCTAACAATAAACTGAAACACAGATTGCCATCAATGACATGACATGAAGCACTAGCACTCAAGTAGAGCGGACGTGTGTATTAGCAATATTATTTATCATATGTCGTTAAAATATTTCCGAGTGATCTGTGACCTAGAAAACCAATCGCGCATTTTTCTGCTAAGTTAGTGATTAACTTAGTTAGTGATACTTTAGTGAATAACAAATAATTATGAAAAACATTTAAGAATTAAGTATGTCAAGTAGTGCAAACAGCCCTCGGAGTATCCCACCATCAAGCAGCCCTGCCCGCAAATCTCAATTACCTTACCATGCGGTTTCAGGACAAATTCAGGCAGTGGATACCAGTGACATTAGTAACTGGTTGATCTCGATTGAATCCTGCCTGAATGAAGTCTGTACCATTGGTCAGGAAGGAAAGCTGAACTCCGAACAAAAACTAAGAATCAACTCGTTATCGCGCAAGGTTGGACATGGCGTATCACAAATGGTAGTTTACTACCAGGACTTGAAGCTAAAGGCCCAAGAAATACAAAACGCTAAACTGGCATTGAAAGAAAAATGTGACCTCACAGATAGCCTCGAAAATTTCCAGAAAACCATGAAGCTAGCATACAAGAAAACTGCGCTAAACCAACGATGGCAGAAAAAGTTTCGTTCGCTGAAATGGTAAAAACCAATAACAATAATTACTTGCGCCCCAATAACGTTAGCTCTATTGCAATTTATCCAACGGATAAATTAAAATCTAGTGACGACACTAAATCCCTTGTCCAAAAAATTATATGCCCTGAACAAATGAAATTGCACGTTAGAGGATTGCGCAAAACAAAAAACGGAGGCGTTATAATCAGCACGGAGTCCAAAGAGGACATTGAAAAACTTAGGAAATCATCTCAACTAAGTAGTTCCGGCCTGAAAGTGGAAGAGCCCCATAAGAGAAGACCAAGAATTGTTGTTATAGGAGTACCGGCACTTTTAAGTGACAAAGAAATTTACGATTGCATCTATGAGCAGAATGTAGCCGACAAGCTGACTAGTTTGTCCCGTGAGTCGTTTTTGGCCTCTATAAATTTAAGTCACAAGTCATTTAAAAAAGAGGGACCTACCTGCAACTTTATTCTTGAAGTCACTGCTAGCATAAGAAAGGCGCTCATAAACCAAAATCGTGTGTTCATTAATTGGACATCCTGCCCAGTGAGGGACTTCACACTTGTGACCAGGTGCTTTAAATGTCAACAATATGGACATGCTGCAAAGACTTGTCGGGAAGCTAGCTATACGTGTGGACATTGTGGAGAACAAGGTCATCAGACGAATGAGTGCACTAAACATGCTGAACCATCACATTGTGCAACATGCTTGCGATATAAAAAACCGAGCAACCACAAAACAGGCGACCAAGAATGCCCTGCAAAGAAAATAGCTGAGACAAGATATATAAATTCTATAGATTATAATGAGGTCGCGTAAGAGCGCCAACTTGTATCTGTCTTTTTTTAATATTTAATGTTATATAAGTACTTACTGTAATATTGCCCTTTGCGCATAAACATAGTTTTAGTTTTTATAATTCGCATCATAAACATGCAATCTTTATTTATTTTTTTGTTGACACCGTAAAAAACAAACAACTGTAAGTATAATAAAGTAATGGCGATCTTGTTAAAAATGTTAAATTGCAAAATTATAATAGAAAATAGTTGCAAAAATGTCTTACGATGGTGCAAAAAAGTAGCATAATATTTTTTTTTATGAAACATAATTTATAAGCAATGGATAAATAATTAACTATTTGTTGGAATCTTAAATAACACTTATGTATAAGCACTTGAGTGAGATACCTGAGATACAGGTTAGTAGGATATTATTGGGCATTCTACCCCACCTGCCGTTCCTACGGCTCACTCCGTTCGCCTTCGTCACTCTCGGTGTGGTAGAATGCCCAATAACATCCTACTATAACTAGCTCTTCATATCAACCACTTACCTCGATTAACAAAAGCAGATCTACGGCCTTTCGCTCTGTCGCTCGCTTCGCTCGCTCATCGCTGTGGAATAGAATGCCCAATAACCTTTTTTGAAAACACTGGTTCAGGGTCTATTCCGCTTTCAAATATATATATTATAATTTACAAAATACTATCTTTTATTGGAGGGCAAACTAGTGAGCAAACTTCTATCAAATATATTATGTACTAGTTGCAACGAGCAATCGTATAAATGTGTATGTAATACATTATTTGAATCATTAACTATATAACCCCTCTAAGCAGCCGTCATGAAATTTGTAAAACAACCACAAACATTTCAAGTAAAAACACTTTGTGTGAATTCTCAGGAGACTGGTTTTCGCCATGGAGAATTATTACCTAACTCGGTACGATGCATCATTTGCGGACCGTCAAATTGTGGAAAAACTAATTTATTAATTGGTCTTCTTATTCATGAGAACGGTTTGAGATTTCAAAATTTGTATGTTTATTCGAAAACCTTGCAACAACCAAAGTACGTTTTTTTGGAAAAAGTCTTACAACAAGTACCAGGCATTTCATTTCAGAAATATCGTGAAAATGAGCAAGTACTGAGTGTTCAGAACGCAAAACCGAATTCTGTAATTGTATTTGATGATGTTGCTTGTGAAAATCAAAATAACATTCGTGATTATTTTGCTATGGGCAGGCACAAGTTCATCGATTGTTTTTATCTAAATCAGACTTATAGCAAAATCCCTAAGCAGTTAATACGAGACAACGCTAATTTAATCGTTCTGTTTAAACAAGATGAAAGAAATATGAGACATATTTATGAAGAACATGTCAACACTGACATGACATGGGTTGAATTTCGTGAAATGTGTTCAAAAATATGGAGTATTCCTTTCAGTTATGTTGTAATTAATAAAGATTGTTCTAAGAACAAAGGATGTTATAGAAGTAAATTTGATACGTTTGTAGTCTTTGACTAAGGATACGAGTACACACATATATATATAAGACTATTACCGGGCTGTCATTATTATTCGCCTTGCGACGCTGATTCGATTACGACAAACTTACTAATATGGAAAAATCATTAAAACGACAAATTGTTGACGCAGCAGAAGCTGTAAAGATAAAAGTACGTAAAATGAGAGATGCTGAGATTAATAATAAACAAGCACTGGAATCCGTTTTCAAACCTGTAACTGAGCCTCTCAACCTAATTGCTAATGCTAATAAGCAAACTCCTCTCCTGCTAGCTAATGATAATTTTGCTGATTTTCCGTTTATTAAGAAAACTTTGGAGAAAGAAAGAACTGATAGCGCTGAAAGTAATGATAACAACGGTGATGAGGACGAAAAATATGAATCCGATGTCAACAGTGACTCTTCCTATGAATCAGTAGTTGAAAGTAATCAAGATTGTGATACGTCATCTTGGTCAGTATCTTCAGAAGCATTGGTAGATATTCCATTTGGGGTTAGAGCAGAACGCGGGAAACTTATGTTAGGTTCTGCTTCCATAACCATCAACGATCAGTTCATCACTGTAGCTGGACATAAATATCGTAATACGCCTGGTTTAAAACAGTTGTTGCTCAAGAAGGATGTAAACTTAAACTTAGTGACCGATAGTGATATGCAAAATTATAAGTCTATGTTACTTGATACAAATGCACATCGTCGTGACTATGAACCAAGTAAGCCAATAAAAAGTAATAAAGGACAAAAATATTTGCAAGTTATTAAACCTCTTTTTAAACTGAAGAATGCAATTCACGGAAAGGGTCTACCGTTGCTAAAAAAGTGGAGAAAAAACGTTGATTTAGTGTACTGGGATGATCCTAATGAATTAGTAGAAAGGTTGAAATTATTAATTGCGTCAAGAGATGCTGGCAACACAGGATTAGATAATGAAATTATATCTATCATTGAAGAGTTGCGTGAAAGTAAAATTATAAATAAATAAATATTGTAAAACTTGGTTATTTCATTATCAGCCTCTCGATACAATACACCTGAAAATGAATGTAGACAAATTTGGACACTACATTCATAAAAGAATGCGTTTGTCAGAGTTATTTGAGTTTAATGAGAATGCATTGCTAAAATCAGAAAACGGAGATTTCGATTTAAAAACATCAAGACTGAGAGGAATTAGATCTCCAGTAGAAGCAGATGATGCTGTGAACAAGGATTATGTAGATCAATTGAATGCTACCACATTAAAAGAAGTAAATAATTTGATTGGTAAATTGCGTTCTCAAATCATAAAAGATACAAAGGGCACAGTTCAAGCTACTTTAAAAGCAAGTATACCCGAGGTTATAACTCATTTGCAAGATAAGTTTCATACTAAAGCAGAGGTAGACAAATGACTTCAAAAAACTCCTCAATGGCCAAACAGCAAATTGTAAATGAAATCCACAAAGCAGCGCGAAGAAACTTTCCGCGACGTTCTGTTATTCTGAAAGGAATCCACGATTTATGGCAAGCAGACTTGATGGATATGCAAAATCTGAAAAAATACAATAAAAACTATAAATTCATCTTAGTGGTAATTGACTGCTTCTCAAAGTATGCTTGGGCTGAACCGTTAAAGTCGAAAAATAAAATTGATGTTACTCGTGCTTTTGAACATATACTGCTTAGTAGTTATAATAAACCTATTAACTTACAAACTGATAAAGGGACAGAATTTTATAACATCACTTTTCAAAACCTTATGAAAAAGCATAATATTAACCATTACTCTTCGTTCAAAACCCACATAAAACGTATCCTTATCAAAAAAGCATATTACAAGATTAAAGACTACGTTGATGACAAGGAAGTTTGGCAATAATTCCTTCTGCACATGGGGCCTCCCTGGTACCTCATTAACGGCATAATTATGTAAATGTCTATTAACTGCTCCCAAATTACGATATGTATTTTATTTTACTTTTTTATTTAGGTACTACTTGACATGTAGTTTCATTATTTGACATTATATGCCTACAATTCAAATTTCATTTTAAAGTAGGGTTCTCATTCGGATTGGTTAAAGTTGTGTGACAACCATTTGGGTTAAATTGGTTTTTATTATTTTATTCGACCTTTATATAGATTCCTTTATATTTTGTGAATGTGAGAACGTTGTAGGCACAACAGACTGTCGATTTGCAGACTATTTTCTATTTTTTTAAGTATCTTGTTGACAGGCCTACGCTGTCCTCGCATACCTATTCAAACTGTACATTTTTTAAAGCATTGTAAAACCCATTTATTTTTAAAAGAGTAACCGTGGAGTTTCTTGCCGGCTCTTCTCCATAGGAAACGACCAATTGGAACCGTGCACCTAGATTCTGACGTTTCATAAGTGCCCATGTAGGTTTATGTGAAATAAAATATTTTGATTTTGATTTTTTGATTTCGTTTTCTACTAAAAAAGCATCAATTGTAGAGAGATAAATTAGAACTTTAAAAAATAAATTATACAAATATTTTAGTCTCAATGGAAACTATAAGTGGTTGGGTCAACCATTGGTGGCTACAATGCAGAGATATAATAACACAAAACATCGCACTATTCAATTTAAACCGACTGATGTGAATAAAAGTAATGAAAATGTAATTAAAGAAAATATAAACAAAATGAACAAACATGATTTAGTTCAGTGGAGACCTAAATTTAAAGTTGGTGAATGTGTTCGTATAAGTAAATACAAACATAATTTTGAAAAAGGTTACACTCCTAATTGGTCAACAGAATTATTTATTATAAAAAAGTTGAATAAATCCTTGCCAGTGACATATCAAATAGAAGATCAAAGAAAGCAAAAAATATTAGGAGCTTTTTACGAACAAGAACTACTAAAATCTAATTATCCTGACGTTTATTTAATAGAAAAGGTTTTGAAAAAGAAAGGAAATAAATTGTATGTTAAATGGTTAGGTCTAAGCAGTGCAGAAAATAGCTGGATTGAGAAAGATGAAATAATGAACTAAGATATTATATAACTATTTCTCATTTGAAATCCTATCATTATAATTTGAGTAATGCAAGGAGGTGGACTAGTTAACAACATAATTAATAATCTACCATTCGAAGTTCATTTGCCGGGATATAATTATTGCGGACCAGGAACTAAACTTCACAAACGCTTAGCACGAGGTGATCGAGGTGTAAATAAGCTAGACGAAGCTTGCATGCAACACGACATTGCATATACAAACCATACTGACTTATCTAACCGTCATAAAGCCGATTTACAACTACTTAACATGGCTAAACAAAGGCTTAAATCAAAAAATGCAGGAAAAGGTGAAAAACTAAGCTCTTGGTTAGTAAGCAAAGTTATGAAAGCGAAACTAAAGTCTGGATCTGGCATTAAAACATTTAAAACCTTAGTTTCAAAAATAAAATCAAAAATTAAGAAACTCAAACATAAGGATGATAAAACTTTAATAAAAGCAGCTTACTTAACCGCAAAAAAGTTATTTCCCAACATTCACTATCGAAATCGAGTACCCCGAGTAATACCCTTACCAAAGAGTGGAGGAGTTCTACCTTTAATTCCAATTTTCGCTGGTTTATCAGCTTTAGGGACTTTAGCTGGTGGTGCAGCTGGAATTGCAAAAACCGTTAATGATTATAAAGCAAGCAAGCAAAATTTACAAGAAACAGAACGACATAATAGAGCTATGGAGGCTTTAATGTTGGGCAAGGGTTTATACATTAAGCCCTATAAAAGTGGTAAAGGATTATTTATAACTTCAAAAAACTAAGAAATATGCTACCCAAGCGTCCTCTAACTGATGTAGACATCCAGAAGTATTCAAGAGACATCCCATATTTTCGGGGGGTCTACATGAAAGATCGACTACCTCGGAAACCGAAACACATTGAATGCGGTATCTTTAACTTAGACGATTCCAAGAATGAAGGAACCCATTGGGTAGCTTATACTAAAGTATATAATCACTGTGAATACTTTGATAGCTATGGGAATCTAAAACCTCCGATGGAATTGATGCAATATTTAAAAAACTGCAGTGTTTTTTATAACTACACAAGATATCAAAAATTCAACGCAGTTAATTGTGGTCATTTATGCTTAAACTATTTGCAGACTTTTTGGAATAAAAATGTGATATAAAATATACACTTCTCTTTCATTTCAATCATTTGCAAGATGTCCCTCACTTTGTCGATTACTGGAGACTCATCAGTGTTAACTACATACTATCCCAATACGTTACAATTAGATGGAGAGTATGAGTGTGCTTTGTTGCACTTTTCTACGTTTAATTCTATTCCAAACATTGATAAAAGTAATAATAAGTTCTATTATGGCTCTGATGAAGTTATTGCAATACCGGAAGGTACTTATGAATTGCAAGATATCGGCGATTACTTAAAATCAGAAATAAAAAATGCAGCGATCAAATTACGATGTAATAATAACACTTTAAAAACCACAATATTTTGTACAAAAGACATTAATTTTATCAAAGAAGGCTCTTTTAAAAAACTATTAGGATTTGACAAACAAATCTTGAAGGCAAATAAATGGCATGTGTCATCGTTTCCAGTCAACATTCTACCTACGACCGTAGTCAGGGTTGAATGTGATATTGTAAGTGGTTCATATATAAACGGTGAACCAAGTCATATTATTCACGAATTTGCACTTAATGTGCCACCTGGATATAGGATCATAGAAATTCCGAAGAACGCTATATATTTTCCAATCAACCAAAACACCATAAGCTGCATACATATCAGGCTGCTAGATATAAACAATCGATTAATCAATTTACGTGGTGAAGAAGTGCAAGTATATTTGCATCTTAGAAGAAAAAATGATTGACTACAATAAAAATGTGAGTCAACAAGTAAAGAATATCAGTTCTGCTCGAGCTACCTATCAAATAAGTTCTATCTCTAAAAAGAAAACAAAATTAACTAAAGATAATAAAGCATTCCTTAGAGCGATCGGATTGTTAAAATGAATATCTTAAACGTTTTAGCCCCTCCGAATTATGATAATACTATAGAAGGTATCGAATTTCATTCCTACAAGCCATATGTAACAAGTTTTAACAGGAACGATGAAATTCGTATACCTATCAACCAACAAGACTTGTACATATTACCATCGGCTAGCACTCTCTATTTGGAAGGAACTGTTATCGTTACCAAAAAAGATATGAAAGACCAAGCTACTAGTGTCCATTTTACGAATAATGCTCTACTCTATTTGTTCCAAGATATAAGATATGAGCTAAATGGAGTGGAAATTGATAAAATAAAAAATGCAGGTATAACAACAACCATGAAATCACTAATTTCAATGAATGAAAGTGAATCTAAAATGTCTAATGCCTGGGGATGGAATATTGATGGTGTAAAAAATGTCGATGGAGGAAGATTTTCTGCTTCTATACCACTTCGTAACATTCTCGGCTTTGCTGAAGATTTTAATAAAGTCGTGATAAATAGTAGACATGAACTGATATTACTAAGAAGTAACACTAATTTGAACGCTGTAAAACTTAATACTGGCGAAGTGGTGTATGATGTTCAGATCAACAAAATCATATGGCGCGTACCGCATGTTAAAGTATCAGACAAAGAAAAAATTACTTTGTTAAAACTATTAGAAAAAGATCAACCGCTTCGAATGATATACAGAAATTGGGATCTGTACGAATATCCCGCTTTGCCAAAAACTACGAAGCATACCTGGTCTATCAAAACTTCATCTCAAATAGAAAAACCAAGATACATTATTGTTGGTCTACAGACAAATAGGAAAAACAATGCAAGTTCTGACATGTCTCAATTCGATCACTGTCATGTTCGAGACATTAGAGTGTATCTCAATTCAACCTACTTTCCATATGAAAACCTGAATATAAGTTTTGCTAATAACAGAATCGCTTTATTATACGAACAATACACTAGATTTCAACAGTCGTATTACGGACGTCGGCCGGAGCCCATATTAAGCGAGAAGCAATTTAAAGATTTAGCACCGCTGTTTGTTGTTGATTGCTCTAGACAAGCTGATAATCTGAAGACAGGTCCTGTTGTGGATGTAAGAGTGGAAATTGAGAGTGATACAGAGATACCAGATCAAACATCAGCATATTGTCTCATTCTCAACGATTGCATTGTTGAATACAAACCATTAAGCAATATTGTAAAGAAGCTATCATGAAGCCGGATACCGTCATAGTGGAAATCCAAGGATTTAAAGATTCGACCAATTATTTTATTGTGAAAGAAGTGGCCATTGTAAGTCAGGAGCATACACAAACGTTCTTGGTAAAACCACCATATTCATTCCATTACCTAACCCAAGAAGAAAAAAAGCAGGTGAGGTGGTTAGAAAGAAATAGAGGAATTTACTGGAGTGAGGGCTACGTAGACTATACAGAATTTCGTCGCGTGATTATACCCTATTTAGAAAATAAAAAAATTATTACGAAGGGATTAGAAAAAATTCAGTGGATCAAAGACTTATGTGATAACTGTGAAGTGATAGATATAGGTGAAAAAGGATGTCCTAATTTTTCAAGATTGACTAAGAAATATTGTAAAAATATTAATGAATTTAAATGTGTAAATCATAGACTGAATTGTGCTTTGAATAATGCTATATGTATTAAGAAATGGTATTTTGACAATAACATGTCTATATTTAATTTATTTTGTTAATAAAAAATATTTTAACCTACTTGTGTTTATTTTATTTAAACATAACTCTACTAATAATTAACTATGATTCACACATATGAAGCTCTAAATTAGATGTAGCAAAATAAGTCATGTAAATAAATTTAATTTCAAGTACCTAATAATTTAATACAATATTTTTATAACAATTAATGTGAACTGGGAACGAATAGTAAGCTAAACATTATTTTCCTACAGTTAATTTGAAGTTCAAGCAATGTAATGTATAATAAAACATACGTAATTTAAATTAGAAATATATTTTTTATTTATTCTTTATATTATTTACAAATATGTAATGATTTCTTAATACATTTTCTTAATTCTATTTACCTAGTTGCTACATGAATTACAACAAAAACTTATATTACCTATTTGATAATTCTTTTATTAATACATTCATCGTTTACCTACTTATTTACAAAATTGATATTAATACGTAAAACATTTATTTATCTATTTACAAATTTGTGATGCATAATTATTATTCTACAATAAGACAGAAAATTATTTTATTTATACATTTATCATTTATTTACCAATTATAAATTATAATATTTAATTATTTCATCTTTCTAACCTAAACATACTTTATGTATTATTTATTTCAACATTAATTACAATAAAATTTAAAACTTATTCTACACAATAACTTATGAACTATTTTTAAATACAGAAAAATAAGAAAAAATAACTTGCCATAACTAATACTAATTACTTACTTAATAATATCACTAATAATAGTCATCGCAGAGTTTCTTGGATATTTTGTTAATTAACGACATTGTCTCGTCCATAACATTGTCGACTGGTTCACTGACTACATACTGCGCACTTATCACTATCACCTCCTCATTGTCACTTGCAGGTTCTTGATTTTCACTGATGTCCAAAACTTTCACTTGTATAAGTCGTAAACCTTTTTTCTTTTCATTGTTTACGACGTACGATTGACACGCAGACTGCTCAGATGATTTTCGTTTTTGGCACTCCCGTCTTGCTCTAGGCTTCTTATTGGCAGACCCGTGTGCTTCTGGGATATGCCAACTTAAACTCGGAGTCGGGAAACCTTGACCGTATTGGGAGAAGACCATATCAGGCGAATCTGACATTATTGAAGATCTGAAACAAACAAAATAGTCATTAATATTATTTAATTGTATAACAAAAAAGGAAATAAAAGATACACAGAACAGAATATACTTACGAGTTATTTGCTTTGAACCGATGTGACCACTCCAACAAGTGACTGCGTAATGTAATGACATTGTTTATGATGGATGAATGTTCTAGTGTAACCAGAGCCTGTACAATATATTGCGAATCAATTTCATGTTGAATTCGACAAGTTTGAACCTGTATCCTTGTGGACAGCGCTTACCTCCTCACGAGCGCGAACACCTGATAAGTGTCGTATTTCTCAATGCCGCGCGCCGGCGGCGCCGGGCGCGCGCTTATTCATCAGGAATTGTATACATTTTTATAATAATACATAAGTATATTATTTTACTTAGTACTTGCTTTATTACTGCTAACCAATTTCAAGTTTCAACAAGTTGAAACATGCTTGTAATTGCACAGCACATTGAATGCAAGCAGAATGTCTGATCGGGTTGTCAATGGGTATAGAAATTAAACACATATTTGAATAGAATAGTACCTAAATTTATTTTGTATATACAAAAGAAAACTTAAACCTAATTAAGGATACAATTACCTTAAAATTAAGGATCAATAATAACTAAAGTATTACTAAGTAATAAGTAAGATGGGTGTAATTACAAATGTAGAAAAGCCATAAATTACAAGTACCTAGTAGGTTTTAAAATTTTAGACTTATCCGCACCTGAAACTACCAACCTCACCTAAACTTATATATGTAGGTTGTTGAATGGTAATTAGTGGCCGATAGCAAAAAGGGAGATTCTACTCCGCAAATGCAACAATTTTATCTCTATGGGACTCATGCCAAAATCTAAAAAATTCGCGTTCGCATGATCAGCGTTTTTTGAGATTTCGACATTGGACCCATGGAAATAATTATTGTACCTACCTATTTGCTGAGTAGAATCTCCCTTTTTGCTGTCGGTCATTAATTACCAGTCACCCAATATACTGTAAGTAGTTAAGTTTAACAGTTAACTAGCATTATTTTCTATAAATAATTACCTACCTATTTGGGACATCTAGAACATACATCCTATCAACTGATTTTGATAAAACACAGTTGTATTTTAAAAATTCATTTTTCGATTCAAGTTGTGCCAAGATTGTTTACAACTTATGTCAAGTAGAAAAAAACGGAATATACCTACATAGGTACATACCATTTGATTGGTAGTACATATTATTATCTAATATTTCTTAACATATATTTAGACAGTTACATTTTTACAATCAATAAAATACATGATATAGTGAATCTGATTTAGTTAAATTATAATAGTGGATTACATTAATATAGTTGTATTACCCCAGGCCAAAGTAGAGACCTTATCAGCGCATAGCAACCGTTTATCGTCATTACTTGAAAGTGCTACTTTATTTACATCCTGGGTAAATATTTCATGTTTTATAGACCTAAATAGTATATTTTTTTTGCGAATGACATCGCAATTGTACAAAACATTTTTATAATCTAACATATTTAAATTTGCTGTAACATTTTTTCTTGTGCCTTTTGCTTTTTTTATTGTTTTATTTAAAGTTTTAATACAATACAATTTTGAGCGCAGTCCTACGAACTCTTGGATAATTTTACCACCCATTTCATCCTTAAACAGACCTGGAATCTTCTTATTAATAATTGGCAGGTTAAATTCGTTGTTTAAATCGTAATTGCTTGTGTCAAAATATTTTAGAAAACGGACCTTGAAATCTTTATACACGTCATTACTCTGCACATCATAAACAAGACTATCTGTGTCAGTATAGCACAATTCAATTCGGTTACCATAAAAAGGTTTTATAATAGAATAGTGGAAATCATACATGTGAGTCTTAGATAATTCTAATACTGTAAACCCTATGTATATCGGTTTATTAAGAATAATACGCGAAGGTTTCATTTGTATTGCTACTAGATCATCAGAAAATATAGAGGAGCTATGAAAATATGGGCTGGCTATTAATTTTTCAGCACAAGTAGTCTTTTTTGTTTTATTGCTTAAGTCACACCACTTGTTTACTAACTTCACATCTATTCGATTTTCATTATTTTCTAACGTCTTTCCAAAAATACTATTGTTTAATAATTTGAAAAAATCTTGTTCAAACGTTGACTTTGCTGTTTGTCGTAACTGAGTATTAATATCAATATATTGCTTTAAAAAACAACTTTGCTTAAATGTAATAGCACGGTGAATTTTTCTTAATACTAAACCATGCTGCAAGCATTTTTTTAAATGTACATAGTGAATAACATAGTGATATTTATCATACAAATTGGGTATTAGTTTTCTGTTCTTACCACCCGGTGGTAAACATTTTTCTGGACAAAATGGAAAGTCATTGTGTTCAATGTGCAAATTCTTTGGATATATTAGATCTACTTCAAGAATGTAACCATTTTCCGCAGTATCACTGATGTCAGTTAAGTTTAATTTTAAAAGTTCTATTTCTTGTTTATTTATTAATCTAAAGTCAGAATAGGGTAGCGATTGACACATACTATAGCCGTATAAGTAGGGTAATATTGGGCATTCTATGCCACTGTCGGCAAGTAGCTCGGCTAGTGCGCCTCGCTACGCGCCAGTGGCATAGTATGCCCAATATTGAACGATCGACTCGACTGTAGAGTAAATTATTGTACTCACCTAGAGATCTTGCGAGATAAACCACTGGCCGCCAGTAGCTAGACGAGTTCGCATTGCTACATGACTGTAGCGTAGAAAACCGAATAATGAATGATCGCCTCCATACCTATTCTCCTCAACCAATGATCTTGCGAGTCTGTCATCGCTATAACGATCGCTCTATCGCGAAAAAAGATTGCGGTACTGTTTCAGTTTATAAATATTAATGTAACAAATACATTTACTCATTGCCAATCAGTTTGTTTCCAAGTGTAATCATGAAGTTTGTAAAGCAACCACAATCGCTGCATGTTAAAACAATCTGCGAGGATGTTTGTAAGACTAGTTTTCGTCATGGAGAATTGTTACCTAACTCAGTTCGTTGTATCATTTGCGGACCATCCAATTGTGGAAAAACCAATTTATTGATTGGTCTTCTCATACACGAAAATGGATTAAGATTTCAAAATGTTTATGTTTATTCGAAAACTCTGTACCAACCCAAATACATTTTTTTAGAAAAAGTTTTACAACGAGTGCCAGGTATTTCACTCCAGAAATATCATGGAAATGAGGAAGTGCTAAGAGTTCAAGACGCAAAACCTAACTCTGTGATAATATTTGATGATGTTGCTTGCGAAAATCAAGATAGCATGCGTGATTATTTCGCAATGGGAAGACACAAGTTCATCGATTGTTTTTATCTAAATCAAACTTATAGTAAAATCCCTAAGCAGTTAGTAAGAGACAACGCGAACTTAATTATACTTTTTAAACAAGATGACATTAATTTACGTCATATTTATGAAGAACATGTCAACACTGATATGACATGGACTGAATTTCGTGAAATGTGTTCCAAAATATGGAATGAGCCCTTCAATTACGTAGTAATTAATAAAGATTGTTTAAAAAATAAAGAAAAAAAAGAAATGTTATAGAAACAAATTTGACACCTTTGTAGTCTTTGATTAAGAATATGGTTATTTAAGTCCGTTACCTTTGTGATATTATTATTCTCCAGACATCGCTTAATCAATCACTATCAGTTCGTTTTTTGCCATGGAAAAATCGCTAAAAAGACAAATAGTAGTTGCCGTCGACGCTGTTAAGAAAAAAGTACGAAAAATGAGAGATGTTGAAATTAACAATCAGCAAACACTGGAATCCGTTTTCAAGCCTGTAACAGAACCACTCAACCAGATTGCTAATGCCAGTAAGCAGACTTCTTTCCTGTGTCCTACAAAAAATGAAGAACTTCCGTTTATCGATAAAACTTTGCAGAACGAAGAAGCCAATGATAACAAAGACAATACAGACGAATATGAATCTGATATCGAAAGTGACTCTTCATATAAATCATTAGTTGAAAACAACCCAGGTCGTGACACGTCATCCTGGTCAGTATCCTCAGAAGCACTATCAGATATTCCATTCGGTGTCAGAGTAGAGAATGGGAAATTGATGTTAGGTTCTGCTCGTATAACGATCAGCGATGAGTATATCACTGTAGCTGGACGCAAATACCGAAATACGTCTGGTTTGAAACAGTTGTTACTGAAGAAGAATGTAGATTTAAGCATGGTTACAGAGAGTGACATGCAGCATTATAAGTCAATGCTACTTGATACAAACGCACATCGACGAGACTATGAGCCGGATAAACCAATAAAAAGTAATAAAGGTCAAAAGTATATGCAAGTTATTAAGCCTATTTTCAAACTACAAAGTACAATTCAGACCCCTCAATCGAAGGGAAAAGGGCTACCCTTGACAAAAATGTGGAAAAAAAAGGTCGATTTTGTATATTGGAACGATCCAAATGAACTGGTGGATAGGTTAAAATTATTAATTGCATCTCGAGACGCTGGTAACACAGGATTAGATAATGAAATTATATCTATCATTGAAGAATTACGTGAAAGTAAAATTATAAATAAATAAAACACCTATGTATTTAAAAATGTGTGTTCATTTTATTTTAAACCTCACAACACAATACACCTTAAACATGAACGTAGATAAATTCGGACATTATATTCATAAAAGAATGCGATTATCAGAGTTATTTGAGATCAATGAAAATACATTATCAAAATCAGAAAACGGAGATTTTGATTTAAAAACATCAAGACTGAGAGGAATTAAAAATCCAGTAGAAGCTGCCGATGCAGTGAACAAGGATTATGTAGATCGGTTGAGTGCTAATATGATAAAAGAATTTAATACACTTATTGGTACATTGCGTTCTCAAATCATGAAAGATGCAAAAGGTACTGTTCAAACTACTTTAAAAGCCGAGATACCTGCGATTGTAAGTCATTTGCAAGATAAGTTTTATACTAAAGCAGAGGTTGATAAATTACTTCAAAAAACTAAGTAATGGCAAAACAGCAAATTGTTAATGAAATACACAAAGCAGCACGAAGAAATTTCCTTAGACGTCCTGTCATTCTAAAGGGAATTGATGACTTGTGGCAAGCTGATCTGATGGACATGCAAAACTTAAAGAAATATAATAAAGGTTACAATTACATTTTAGTGGTGATTGACTGCTTCTCAAAGTATGCTTGGACAGAGCCATTAAAATCAAAAAATAAACTTGATGTTACTCGTGCATTTCAACAAATATTGATTAACAGCAAACGTAAACCTGATAATTTACAAACGGATATGGGAACAGAGTTTTATAACAACTCATTTCAGATGCTTATGAAGTCATACAATATAAACCATTACTCATCATTTTCTACCAAAAAAGCTTCGATTGTAGAGCGGTTGATTAAAACCATTAAAAATAAATTATATAAATATTTTAGTCTGAATGGAAACTATAAATGGCTGGATTTACCGTTACAAGTTACATTAAAGATATATAACAACACAAAACATCGAACAATTAGAGTTAAACCAATCGAAGTGAATAAAGCTAATATGTTAGTTATAAAAGAAAATATAAAAAAATCGTTTAAACCACCTATTTGTAAAAAACCTAAGTTCAAAGTGGGTGATTTTGTTCGGATCAGTAAATACAAACACCAGTTTGAGAAAGGTTATACACCTAATTGGTCAAGTGAAATATTTACACTAAAAAAGATTAATTTTACCATACCTGTAACATATCATTTAGAAGATCAGCGAAAGCAAGCTATATTGGGAACCTTTTACGGACAAGAACTTCAAAAATCTAAATATCCTGGTGTTTATTTGATAGAAAGAGTTTTAAAAAGAAAAGGATCAAAAATTTTCGTGAAATGGTTGGGTCTAAACAATGAAGAAAACAGTTGGATTGACAAAACTGCAATCGTAGGTTAAAATAATATTAATATAAACATTATTTTTCCACTATTTTCATCATTACAATTCGGACAATGCAAGGTGGTGAACTGGTTAATACATTAATTAATAATCTACCGTTCGAACTTCATTTGCCTGGTTATAATTATTGCGGACCAGGAACAAAACTCGAGAAACGATTACAACGAGGTGATCGCGGTGTGAATAAGCTAGACGAAGCTTGTATGCATCACGACATTGCGTATGCAAACCATACAGACTTACCCAATCGCCACAAAGCCGATTTACAACTACTAAATATGGCTAAACAAAGACTTAAGTCGAAAGATGCTGGAAAAGGTGAAAAACTGAGTTCATGGATAGTGAGCAAAGTTATGAAAGCCAAACTGAAATCTGGTTCCGGCATTAAAACGTTTAAATGTTTCGTGTCAAAAATAAGATCAAAGATCAAGAAACTGAACCCAAAGGATAGCAAAACATTAATCAACGTTGCTTACGCAGCGGCAAAGAAATTATTTCCAAAAATCTCTAAAATTCGAGTACCGCGAGTGATACCATTACCAAAGACTGGAGGAATTCTACCTTTAATCCCAATTTTTGCTGGTTTATCGGCTTTAGGTACTTTAGCTGGTGGTGCAGCGGGTATTGCAAAAACTGTTAACGATTACAAAGCTGGTCAGCAAAATTTGCAAGAAACAGTACGACACAATAAGGCTATGGAGTCTTTAAAGTTAGGCAAGGGTTTATACATTAAGTCACATAAAAATGGTAAAGGTTTATTTATAAAATCTTCAAAAAACTAAGAAACAAGCTACCTAATCGTCCTCTAACTAATGTAGATATCCAAAAGGATGCACGTAACATCCCCTACTTTCGAGGAGTCTACATGAAGGATCAATTACCAAGGATGCCAAAACGGATTGAATGTGGTGTTGTTAACTTGGATAATTATAAGAATGTTGGTACACATTGGGTAGCTTATGTTAAAGTTAACAACTATTGTGAATATTTTGATAGCTTTGGGGATTTGAAACCTCCATTGGAACTAATGCGATATTTTAAGAAATGTAATGTTTTTTATAACTATACTAGATATCAGAAATTTAACACAGAAAATTGTGGACACTTATGTTTAGAATATCTAAGGACTTTTTGGAATAAAAACGTATAAAAATTATAATTTTCTTTTATTTCAACCATTTGCAAGATGTCACTCACATTGTCAATAACTGGAAATTCGTCAACTTTATCTACGTACTATCCTGACACATTGCAACTAAATGAACAGTATGAGTGTGCCCTATTGCATCTCTCAACATTTAATTCTATTCCAAATATTGACAAAACGAATAATAAGTTCTATTATGGCTCTAACGAAGTTATTGAAATACCAGAAGGCACCTACGAATTGCAAGATATTAATGATTACTTAAAATCTAAAATTAAAGATGCATCAATCAAACTGCAGTGCAATAACAATACATTAAAAACTACAGTATTCTGTACAAAAAACATAAATTTTAGTAAAGAAGATACTATCAGAAATTTATTAGGTTTTAATAAGCAGATCTTGGAACCAAATAAATGGCATGTGTCACAGTTTCCAGTCAACATTTTACCTACGACAGTGATCAGGATCGAATGTGATATCGTAAGCGGCTCGTACACAAACGGAAAACCGAGTCACATAATTCACGAATTCGCACTTAACGTACCTCCTGGGTATAGGATTATAGAAATTCCGAAAAACGCAATATACTTTCCAATTAACCAAAACAACATAAGCTGCATACATATCCGGTTGATAGATATAAATAACCGCTTAATAAATCTACGAGGTGAAGAAGTGCAGCTGTATTTGCATCTTAGAAGAAAAAAATGATTGATTACAATAAATATGTGCATCAACAAATTCAAAATATCAGTCCCGCTCAAGCACCCAACCAAATAAGAGCTCGCCGTAAGAAGAAAATAAAATTAACTAAAGACAACAAGGCATTTCTCAAAGTGATCGGTTTGCTAAAATGAATATCTTAGACGTTTTATCCGCTCCGACTTATGATAATACGGTTGAAGGAATTGAATTTCATTCTTACAAGCCCTATGTAACTAGTTTCAATAGAAACGATGAAATTCGCATACCTATTAACCAACAGGACTTGTACATCCTTCCATCAGCTAGTACCTTGTATTTGGAAGGATCCGTTATCGTTAGCAAAAAGGACATGAAAGATAAAGCAACTAGTGTTCATTTCACGAATAATGCTCTACTCTACTTATTTCAAGACATAAGGTACGAGCTAAATGGAGTGGAAATTGATAGAATAAAAAATGCTGGCGTAACTACCACCATGAAATCGTTAATATCAATGAATGAGAATGAATCAAAGACATCGAATTCGTGGTGCTGGAATATCGATGGTACAAAAAACATTAACGGAGGTGATTTTTCTGCTTCTATACCACTCTGTAACATCATCGGTTTCGCAGAGGATTTCAAGAAAGTCGTGATAAATAGTAGGCACGAACTGATATTGCTACGAAGTAACACTAACCTGAATGCTGTAAAACTTAACACCGGTGAAATTGTAGAAGACGTTCAGATAAATAAAATCATTTGGCGCGTACCGCACGTTAAAGTGTCTGACAAAGAGAAAATAAATTTGCTAAAACTATTAGAAAAAGATCGACCACTCCAGATGATATTCAGAAATTGGGATCTGTACGAATATCCGGCTTTACCTAAAACTACAAAACATACTTGGTCAATCAAAACATCCTCGCAAATAGAGAAACCAAGATATATTATTATGGGACTACAGACAAATAGAAAAAACAATGGCAGTTCTGATATGTCTCAATTCGATCATTGTCATGTTCGTGATGTTAGAGTGTACCTCAACTCTACTTACTTCCCGTATGAAAACCTAAATGTGAGTTTCGCGAATAACAGAACCGCTTTATTATACGAGCAATACGTCAGATTTCAACAGTCTTATTACGGGCGTCGACCGGAGCCCTTATTAAGTGAAAAACAATTTAAAGATTTGGCGCCACTATTTGTCATCGATTGCTCTAGACAAGCTGATAATGTAAAGACAGGCCCTATTGTGGACGTAAGAGTGGAAATTGAGAGTGATTTGGAAATACCAGATCAAACTTCTGCGTATTGTCTTATATTGAACGACTGTATTATTGAATATAAACCTTTAAGTAATACTGTGAGAAAAATATCATGAATCCGAATACTGTCATAGTAGATGTTCAAGGGTTTAAAGACCTGTACAATAATTTTATAATAAAAGAGTTAGCTTTTGCTACCCGTGATTATACCCAAACATTTTTAATAAAGCCACCATACTTGTTTAAACACTTAACAAGTGACGAAAAGAGACAAGTTAAATGGCTGGAAAGAAACAGAGGTATTTATTGGAACGAAGGGTATATCGACTATAGAGAATTTCGTCGTATAATCGCTCTCTATCTAGAAAATAAGGAAATCGTTTGTAATGGTTTGGAGAAAGTAAAGTGGATAAAGGAACTTTGTGAGAACTGTAAAGTATCAGACCTTGTGACCGAAAAATGTCCTAACTTCTCTATTTTACATAAAAGATACTGTGAAGGAAGAACTAATTTAAATTGTAATAATCATTTAAAGCATTGTGCTCTTAAAAATGTGTTATGTATAAGAAAATATTTAGAGTTATAAATGTGTGCCTACTTATAAGGTTATTGGTTTCATGAATAAAAAATAATTTGTATAGTAAAACTGCTTTTATTTTTTGAACACCCAACACATCATCAAATAAAACATTAAAATTAAATAAAACATCGTAATAAGTACTAAGTATTTACATAAACAACTGCTTACGCAAACAGTTAAGTACTAAAAATCACTATCTATTAAAGATTTAGATATTTTTTTGACTAAAGATTCAGTTTCGTCCATAACATTGTCGATAGCGTCTTTAACAATGTATTGAGCACTTATAATTACGTTCTCACTGTCACTGTCACTGTCACTGGTTTGCGGATTGCTATTGCACAGATCTACGACTGATATTTTAATTAATTTGATCCCTCGTCGCTGTAATCGGCTCATCACAAAAGATTTAGTTGGATTTTGCTTCTTCGACTTTTCCCTGCATCGTTGTTTTGATTTCTTTTCTTTCATCACTTGTTTGCTGTGCTCGGGTTCGTTGTGAAGCGTTTCGGAGAATCCTTCATAAGGATTTTGAGCGTACTGGCTAAACATAATCTCTGATTCTGTAATCTGGAAAGAAATAGACACTCATTAATTTTAAACTTAAACGTAGACGTTGATATAGTGTTGCATAAACGAATTGTCAGCGGGTTAAAATATTCATAGCCGATTCACTAATAACTGTGAGCAAAATTGCTGCGAATTCAATCGCTAGTTACTAAACAATATAAAAATAAATTGGGACACTTACGGATGACATGCTCGCAAAAAGTACAACACTGTGTGCGTATTACAAGTATTCAAGATGAGTATTATTTCGTAAATGGCAAAAAATAACCATCGCAATAATTCATAATTTAGATTAGAATGTTAACTAAGCATTTGTGAGGGCAATGCACTGTTGTGTGTTTGTAGTAGGTATTTTGTATGATCAGCGTTAAATGCAATTGCCGCAAACATGGCTCTTCGAAATTTGTATAATCAGTCTTATTGTATTACGTATAAAATACATTTTACCTCTGACAAATGAACGATTCAAGTTTCAACAGGCACTTCATGTTGAAAATTGAATCTTGGTCGGGTTTCATTTTATTTAACCAACTACAAAAAGGAGGATGATGTTTTAAAACACAAATTAAACAAGTTGTCATAATCATTCACATTTTATTTATATTTTTACATTAACTTAGGTTTTTAAAACTAGGAATCCTACTAATATTATAAATGCGAAAGTTTGTGAGGATGGATGGATGGATGGATGTATGGATGTTTGTTACTCTTTCACGCAAAAACTATTGAACAGATTTTGATGAAACTTTACAGTGATCTAGCTTATACATCAGAATAACACATAGGCTACAATTTATAATGATTTTGTTTGATTTTGCCATAATATAACGATAAGTATGAAGTAAGTCGGAAAAATTTCTGCCCTCTGAGAGCTATCTTGGCGTGCGCTGCCTAAACCGTTAGAGTTATACGAAGATAATGTATCGTGGGATTGTTTGTCTAAAATAGTTCTAAATAAAAGTCCGCGACAGCATATATCTATCTTTTATGTGGAAGCCATTATAGCTAAAATAGTGAGCCATAAATACATTTAAAATGGAGACTTTTTTACATTGCACATTTTGGAGTATTTAGTTAATTCTAATCAAAATGCATAACTTCATCGCTTTCGGTATTTAATGTAGATAAACTTTGTCTTTATTACTTTGTTTTTAACTAAGACATTTGGAAGAATAGTTTAAAAGTTACAACGATAAGAATGAAGCGGGGGTGAGCGGTGGGCCAGATAATGACGCGCCATGGTCTAATAAATTTTTTTTGGTAGTATTTAAAGTAGAAATATATTATAGTAGTTTTTATTTTAATTAGATATTAGAAGTCTTTCTTTTTTTGTTAGTTTAAGAATAACGGTTAGTTTTAAAATTCAAATTTATGCTTTAATTAACGTCGTGAATGTCGGAAATTATCCCACAGGAACGTGTTAGATGTCCTATATCAACGGGGTAATTGCGTAACACACTTACAATAGCAATGGGTCTCATTTTGACAGTTCAACAAAATTAATTGCGTTATTTACGTTGTTGACAGATTTCTCGAACATAATAATTAATGAAGCAATGGATTAGCAATATCCATAAAATCATTCAGATTTTGATTGATAGTGTGTTACGCAATTGGTTTTTATTTTAATTACTTATATTATTCTACTAATATTATAAATGCGAAAGTTTGTGAGGATGAATGGATGTTTGTTACTCTTTCACGCAGAAACTACTGAACGGATTTTGATGAAACTTCACAGTAATATTGCAATTTATATTTTTTTGTTTTTATACTAGCTTCCCGCCCCGGTTTCGCACTGGTAGCACTAAGTGCTTATCTACGGCACACCTACCTATCCACCTACCGTACCCTACCTATCCACCTACGCTACCCTACCTATCTACTTATCTACCTACCCTACCTGCATACCTACCTCTTTACGACCTATTGTCATACCTACTAAATAAACATAAAATTTTCGTAAAAATCGGTCGAGCCGTTTCGGAGGAGTGCGACCACAAGCACCGTGGCACGACATTTTTATATTTATCGATTAGCCTACACCGTCCCATTGCTCAGCAAAGGCCTCCCCAAATACTTCCAAGCATCTTTCTCCAGGGCCTCCTCGATCCAACCCTTGCGGTTTGCGTCTAGGTCGTCTCGCCTTCTCTTCCTAGGCCGGCCTCGGCGGTGCCGTCCATCCTCAGGCACCCGCCGTGTGGAGACTGTTGCCCAGCGGTCGCTATGCATGCGGCTTACATGACCCGCCCAATCCCATTTTAGCTTGGCAGCCTTTTTGCCTACATCAAGAATCCCCGTTTTAGAGCGCAGCGTAGTGTTTCGATAATTGTCAGTTCGTTTTACGCCTAGAATGCTTCGTTCCATTGCTCTTTGGCAAACCCCAAGAAGAAACTTTTGCGACTCGGTAAGACCAGGTCCAGGCCAGGTCTGCGTACCGTAGGTTAGGACAGGCAGAATACACATATCGATGAGTGTTCGCTTCATGGAGATCGGCAGATCGCCTTTCATTACCGTCTTCAGAGACCAGTACCTTTTCCAGGCATTTTCGATGCAGCGATAGAATTCCTTTTGTTACCTGTTTTCGAAAGCAACTAACTGGCCCAAGTAGATGTACTCATCGACATGTGTTTCCTGCCCATCTACCTCGAAACTACACTTAGTGCTGTTGGTTATGGTTTTTGTTTAAGACCGATTCATCGTGAGTCCAACCCTGAGGCTTGCCGTGCTTAGGTCTTGAAGCATAGTCTGTAGTTCCAGAGCTGTGGGGGCAAAAAAGTACTATGTCGTCGACAAATCGGAGGTTTGTCAACCTCCAACTACCGACTTCAATGCCCTTGGTCATCCACGAGGCTGCCAGTGTCCTAAATATCTCCTCGGGAGTGCTCCTACTTACTAATATTATAAATGCGTGTGGCGGCATCTACACCGCCACATACGAACTAAGTATCAAAGACCTGATGTCACAGATCCTGCATCGCGCTATTTAAGTTTACCGCGCGATTCATATATATAAGACTATCCGACATCAGTCCTTGGGCAATTGCCCGCCAGACATAACACCCGTCTGGTAGGAGGATCCTCCCTTTTCTATGGGGGATGAGAGAACTTTACACCCTGTTCCTCATACTCCTAAATTGGTGACCCCGAATATGAACGTCAACGCAGCCTTCGTGCAACTACTTCAGCGTGACGTCATCAACATCACTCCCGCAAGCTTTCGTGAGGCGAGTCACACAGCCAGCCAGCACCCACGGCTTCAACGGGTATCCTGACCACCAGCATGCAGCGAACGCGCATTCCTGGTCACTACCCTCAGCCTCATCAGCAACCCGGCGCTGTACCACATCCGACGCACTGGATCACAACGCAGCGCCACCCCGACTCACTGGGGAATCAAACTCAAAAACTCAAAACTCAAAGCACCCTCAATCACCGCAGACAGTTCCGACCCACTGTGAACTATGCGGCACCCGGTTCCGACTCACTGGAACCTCAACTGGCACTGCCAAGCATCGCAAGATACAAGACTCAGCCCACTATCGACCTCCGGTCTCCGGAGGGGAGTGATGTGGCGGCATCTACACCGCCACATACGAACTAAGTATCAAAGACCTGACGTCACAGATCCTGCATCGCGCTATTTAAGTTTACCGCGCGATTCATATATATAAGACTATCCGACATCAGTCCTTGGGCAATTGCCCACCAGACATAACACCCGTCTGGTAGGAGGATCCTCCCTTTACTATGGGGGATGAGTGAACTTTACACCCTGTTCCTCATACCCCTAAATGCGAAAGTGTGTGAGGATGGATGGATGGACGTTTGTTATTCTTTTACGCAAAAACTACTGAACGGATTTTGATGAAACTTTGCAGTAATATACCCACTTAAAACTTCATAATGACGTAATCTTACTGATATTATAAAGGTGACAGTTTGTATGTTTGTGTGTTTGGATGTTTGTTACTCAATTATACAAAAACGGCTAACGGATTTGGATGAAATTTGCAAATTGATGATTTATAACCTGGATAAAGAACCTACTTTTTTCCCCGGAAGTACTTTCCTGTAGGACAATTTCCGACCTCCACGCGGGCGAAGCCGCGGGCGAAAGCTAGTTATATTATATAACATACATTATAAAGTTACTTAGGTATATTTTTAAGATCTAAATTATGATTATAATACATAAATTATATTCGAACTCTATTACTAATTAGCTTAATCTTAAAATTCATATTTCGCTCTTTAAAATAAGTGAGTGACCCCAGGCTCGCGTTGATATTCGATCTACAGATATTGATCGTTTATCATCATTTCGAGATAAGGCAATTTTGTTGACACTCTTAGTAAATATTTCGTGCTTTATGGATTTAAACATAATATTTTTTCTACGAATAATTCCACCATCTAATAAAATATTTTCATAATCTGATATATTTAAGTCTCTTACTACACTTGATTTTACTCCTTTTGCTTTTTTAATGACTTTATCGACTGTTTTTATTGAGTAAAGTTTTGATCTCAAACCAACAAAATCTGAGATATATTTTCCTCCCATTTCGTCTTTGAATAAACCTGGAACTTTTTTGTTCATAATTGGTATGTTAAAATCATTTTTATCATCATAGTTACTGGTATCGAAATATTGCAAAAAATTATACTTCAAGTCATGATAAAAATCAAACGTGAATATTTTATAGACAAACGAATCGGTATCTGTATAACACAGCTGCACTCGGTCTTCATAAAAAGGTTTTACAATATTGTAATGAAAGTCATACATATGTGTCTTAGAAAGTTCTAATACAGTGAATCCAATATAAATAGGTTTATCTAAAATAATTTGGTCAGGTTTCATTTGTATTGCAACTAAGTTTTCAGTTAGAATAGAAGCGCTATGGAAATAGGGGTTGGCTACAAGTCTCTCGGAGGATATAAATTTCTTAGTACGATTAGATTGATCGCACCATTGATTAACTAAATGTACGGTTACTCTATTTTCAGTATTTTCTAATGTCTTACCAAAAACACTGTTGTTTAACAATTTAAAAAAGTCTTGTTCGAAAGAACTTTTTGCCTTTTGTCTTAATCGAGTGTTTAATTCTATGTACTGTTTTAAATAGGGACTTTGTCTGAAAGTAATAGCTTTATGAACTTTACGTAGTATTAAACCATGTTCTAAACACTTTTTTAAATGAACGTAATGTATTACGTAGTTGTACTTATTATGCAAATTTGCAACTAGTTTTTTCGTTTTACCTCCTGGAGGTATACATTTCTCAGGACAAAATGGTAAATCATTGTGGTGTTTGTGTAAATGTTCAGGATAAAAAAGATCGACCTCTAATATAAAGCCCCAGTCAGAGTTATCCTCGACATTTTCAACACGAAAATTAGTTAATTCATTTTCATCAAGAAATCTAAAACTAGAATACGGTAAATACTGACACATGCTAAAGCCGTATAGGTTATTACAGTCTAGATATACTATGAAACTCTGAGGCTGTGATGCATTATGTTCCGGCATGTATTTGTGATTTGCTTTTGCATACCGATGGGAACACATGCACAAACCCCCTCGTATACCGCTTTGAATCATTCTGACGATAGCTAAATCCGAAATTAGTTCTAACTGAACACCAGTTTTTAGCAACATTGCATCGAACGATAAACTGGGTGCAGTAATGTAAAAGGCAGGATCGAGTTTGTAATATTGTTTACATGTTTTCCGAAACTTTTGAAATATGTCTGTCAACAAAAGCACGTCTGTTTTTAAGTATAGATCTGTATACTCGCCTAGGTCATTAATATTGAATTCAGCCCAAACATTCTGAGCATGATTATAATCTTCATCGCTAATACCTTCGTTAGTCAAAGAATTATGGAAATAATCTTTAGATGGTAATGACTTTTGATCGTAACATTTCCAGTCTTTCATATAGTCATATGGGTATACAAACTAAATTGTGTTTCATCAGTAAAAATTGATTTAAGGTTAACAAAATCGTCTACTTGCAATGTTTTAGCAAGTTTGTCTAAACTAGTTCCTAAAAAGTTAAAGGAATCTAAAAACCTTATTTGTATAAACTCGTTATCAGCAATAGGAATAAACTTTGTAAACGCTATATATTTTTCCTTAGTCTTGGGTATTATTTTAATTTGTCCTGGAATTTCGCCTAACTTTTTAATAAATAAATGACAGTCATATCCGGTTAAGTTATGAAAAAATATTGGGATGAATTTTGGTACTTTGTGTTGTAGGTTACAGTGTCGATGTGCTGCACCTCGGTACCGGCCAGTTATATGACAGTGATCCCTTACTCTATCGGACAACAGTAAATTTTCACAAAGGTAGCACTTAACAGCGCGTTTGAAATCAAGAGCATCTATTTCTGTGAATATCATAGGCTCGCTTTTAGTTAGAATTCTGTGTATTGCTTTAGCATCTTCAGTCAGTAAATGTATAAATTTTGAAACACAATCTTTTCCGCGATAACTTCTATAGTCGCCAACCCTATCGTTAAATGATGACACTACATTATAGGCGAACGCGGCCGCCACGTGACGATGTGAGTATGACGTGTTAGCGGTGTTGAATTCATCGCCGGAAATCGGTTCGAGTATCGTTTCGAAATCGGCATATATGACGAAAAGGAATGTTTTGTTTTCTATCATAATTTTTGAATTTTAAAAATGTTCCTTTTTCTGGTAATACTGTGGCAATCCCTCCACACAGATGTGATTCAATTCGGCTGCGCGTTGGAAAAAACAATAAGCACGTTTCGCAGAAGTACAGTTTACCATGATGTTTGGTTATCTGATTTCTGACTAGACGAGGTAAATCAATGATTAGACAATAATGAGTACTAGAATTATTTTCTAAGAATAATAGATGGATGCTCTTAGATTTATGATTCGATGTTGAATACAAAGGTCCAATGATAGTCTTATCATTTTTTAAACCATACACGTAAATATTCAAAAACGGATTATTCTTCTCAAAGACAGCTATGTCCGAAAATGTTATCGGAAATGTCAAACCATCAACATTCAAAACATCCTGGAAGTAGGGATAAGATGAAACTCTGTCGGGATGTTGGTTAGTGGGGTACAGAGCCGCCACTACGCACCATAAAAAGCAATACTCATCATTGTTACGAATATTCAAACAAGCTTTTTTATTTTTTATACATTTTGGTAAAGTTATAAATTTAGATCCGCCGAGAGGTTGATATTTGTTAATATTTATTTCTATATGGGAATTGCTCGAAAATGTCCAACCACTATCTCTCTCCTGAAACTCTTCAATTTTCTTTAACAATAAATCAACCGTTGCTTTATATATTGAATCAAAATCGTAATTAAAATTAATAATAATGTTTTTTGTGGCGAACGATTTCATTTCCTTTTGATCATTTTTAAACATAAGAAAAAAAGAAAAAAGTTCGAAATTTATTTTCACAGCTTTATGTTTCAATAATGATCGGTTTATTAGAGTTTTAACTTGTTCCCTAATATTAATGAGAAAAATTTCAGGAAAATTATTTATTTCTGCGCCAGTTGCGATGATCTTGTAACTAACGATTCTTTTTTTAAACGCAGAATTAATAATTTCGACATTGTCAAAAACAGTGGTCGCACTATTGTTTTTATGAACATTACTACGTAAATGACCAGACCATCGACGATTATCTACAAATAAGTTGCAAACCGAACAATGAGGCATTATTTTACTAATTGGAATTAATTATCTCCCAATATAGACGCTAAACGCGAAATGAAACGATCTTACTCACGTATACCGACTAATGAACAATCGAAGTAAGTGCGACAGAATTATCGAATTGTTTAATCTGGACCAGATCTGCATCTGCTTCAAGTTTGATGATTGATGATCAACCAGTGCATCTGATTAGGTTTCAATGTGTTTCTGAAAAAAAGAAATATCGGTTAGTACCTATTTTAAAATCAATAACATTTAAAACGAAAATACGAAACATATTAAATAATTACCTTCTTGCAAATTACTTAATGTTGTACATAAATGTTCCAATTTTATGTACTTCAAAAATGTGTAGGTGAATTCAGATCACAATACTAAAGGTCTGCTTCGGGAGATTATAAGACTGTAGGTATTTCGACATTCACTGTGACTCCATATATTTTTAAATGATTAATGGATTTACACTCCGTCACGCAGCGTAGCTTTGAGATAATGTCAAATTAATTTTTAGTTACTAACTTTTAAACGTTACTAACTAACGAAGTAAGTATTCGTTATTGACTACTTAGTCATACGATCAATTTCCTAAAAATCAATAAAATATTTGATTGAAATAATTGTTATTGCGTAAAACATTACACGTGTAACCTTGTTTCTTTTAGGGTTCCGTAGCCAAATGGCAAAAAACGGCACCCTTATGGATTCGTCATGTCTATCTGTCTGTCTGTCCGTCCGTATGTCACAGCCAAACTATAAGAACTATACTGTTGAAACTTGGTAAGTAGATGAAACATTTTTTTTCAATAAACCCATACGTGTCGTATCTATGGATAGGTCTTCAAAAATGATATTGAGGTTTCTCTCGTCTCGTCTTTTAATACGTCATTAATCGTAAACCGTAATTTACCTTTAACGAACTACAAGAACTTTTATATTATGTTACTGCTGCTACGGAACCCTTCATGAACGAGTCCGACTCTCACTTGGCCGCTTTTTTTTCGTTAGCTAAGTTGCATTCGCAACAGTAAGCTATTTTACCTAAGGTTGTCACGCCTACATATTAAGGTAAGGATAAGTATCTGAAACTAGGTACACTATCATAAAATAAATAAAATGTAGTAAGTATATAGGTTTCTAACCTTAAGAATAGAATTAAAAATTAAGTTCCTTTAAAATTAAGTTAACTTATTGTTCAGTTAACTTATTTCCTGTACCTACTTCACTCGAGCATAAAAGTATTACAAGTAAAACTTGGATGTATAACATGATAAATACTAATCTTACGATTGTCTCTAGATTACCAAATAATTAAATTACCCCTCAAGAACATTCCCTATTAACGTTATTGGTAACTTATCTACTGGTTACCGTTTTGTCAACCCTAAGTCGTTTCGCTGTGTCGTCATTCGATGCTACCTGAAACATCCTTAGTCTTCACTTTTTGGTCAACCTATAATGCGTCTAAGGAAAAAAGTTTGTATTACACAACATTATATGAACGGTTGCAGTCATTTTTAACATAGTGAATTATCGTTCGTTTTCCGATTTATAAGCTACATGTTTTCGAAGTACTCGCTACAAACTAACTGAAGTCTACAAGTGTGGAAGTAATCTTCAAGTAGTGTACTGCGATCCTGCTGCGTTATCCTATCAATATCAGTGTTGATAGCTAACCGCTGCCTGCTGCCGTCAGTCACTACGCCTGCCAGCCTGCCATATCGATTGGAGATAATTGGAAAATGTAAGTATAAAACATTCCACTTGGTACATAGTTCAGAGATCTGACCCGATGTACTAATTGTAATCCTTATGTTTGACTATTATTTTTTTGTATCTTTATTTCAGGTCTGAGTCTGAGAGCGAGTACTTTCAAGAAGCTTCGATCACCGATCAGAAAACCAAACGCAGCCGCAAACCGTCTGCAGACAACAATAGGAAACGCAAGTCGCACCCACCATCAACGAATTTAATTCGTACGAGGTAAACAAACTATTCAATAATTTAGTTCGCCATACCAGTTTGAAATCATCAGTCATTTTTATTCGTATGTCTCTCTCTCATGTTCTGCAGGTACCTATTTTGACTGAGTGTATTTTTTTTTCCTGTGCATAACTAAACGGTAAATGTAACCTGTAAGTATATGATGAACTAATAGAAGCTTTCGTTGTTGTTTCAGTAAAAAAAACAATACTGATAATGACGTATTCGGTATCAGTAAGAACTATGGGTCTGACACCTTGCCAAAAGACGATTCATCGAGTACGTGTCTATCATCATTCTTCGTTAACCGAGTCGCCAACGGCTGCGAGCGGCGAGCAGCGAGCATCAACGGAGAGTACTACATCGACTGCAAGGTGTACAAGACTGACGACGCGCACCACACCGACTCCCTGGAGGTGTGGAAGAAGGCGCTTGTGCGACTCAAGGTCCAGACCGACGCGGATTCGTGTCAATGGCGAAAACTACAAGAGTTCGTGCGCTCGGTAGATACTTTATTCCTTGAAAAACCAATGTTTTACGAAAAATAAACCAAATATAATTTGTACCTTGTTTATTATGCAGATCCAGCAGTGAGTCAGAGAGTCGTTTCTAATATTGAGACGCATGTCAAAAACACCAAGTCGTTTCCACCCACGAAGCGCATTACAAAAACCAAGTCGTTTCTAATATTGAGACGCATGTCAAAAACACCAAGTCGTTTCCATTGTTGAAGCGCATTACAAAAACCAAGTCGTTTCTAATATTGAGACGCATGTCAAAAACACCAAGTCGTTTCCATTGTTGAAGCGCATTACAAAAACCAAGTCGTTTCTAATATTGAGACGCATGTCAAAAACACCAAGTCGTTTCCATTGTTGAAGCGCATTACAAAAACCAAGTCGTTTCTTATATTGAGACGCATGTCAAAAACACCAAGTCGTTTCCATTGTTGAAGCGCATTACAAAAACCAACAAGTCGTTTCTAATATTGAGACGCATGTCAAAAACACCAAGTCGTTTCCATTTTTGAAGCGCATTACAAAAACCAACAAGTCGTTTCTAATATTGAGACGCATGTCAAAAACACCCAAGTCGTTTCCACCCACGAATCGCATTACAAAAACCTAGTTGTTTCTAATACTGAAATGCATGACCAAATCATCAAGTCGTTTCCATTGTTGAAGCGCATATCAAAAATCATCAAGTCGTTTCTAACCAGGAAACGCATTTCATAATGACTAAATGAAATCTTAATCATTGATCGTGTCGATAGTTGTCACCAATGTCCGAAGCGAAGCAAACTCGCCTAGCTACTGGCGGCCAGTCGTATAACTCGCATGATCTTTTTATGAGTACAGTAATACCAGCCGTTTCTAATACTGAACGTGCCCAATTCATCAAGTCGTTTCCATTGCTGAAGCGCATTACAAAAACCAACAAGTCGTTTCCACCATTTGAAGCGCATAACACTAATCATCAAGTCGTTTCTAACAACGAAACGCATGTCAAAATGATCCATACCATCGTTCGCAGCGAGGAGCTACTGACGGCCAGTGGTACAACTCACATGATCTCTAGGTGAGTACAGTAATATACTACACAGTCGAGTCGATCATTCAATATTGGGCATTCTATGCCACTGGCGCGTAGCGAGGCGCACTAGCCGAGCTACTTGCCGACAGTGGCATAGAATGCCCAATATTACCCTACTCGTATAAATTGTTACAGTCTAAATAAATGATAAACGAATCTGGATGGGATGGATCGTAGGTGTCTAAATATTTATTATTGGCTTTAATGTGCCTTTTGGAACACATACAAACACCACCACGAATACCTTTTTGTATCATTCTAAAAATTTCAACATCACTTATCAATTCTAATTGAACTCCGGTTTTTAAAAGCATTGCATCAAAAGATAAACTTGGTGCTGTTAGATAAAATGCGGGATCCAGATTATAGTGTCGTTTACAAGTTTTACGAAAATTTTCAAATACATCTGTTAGCAAAAGAACGTCGGTTTTAAGATATAAATCTGTATACATACCCATATTTTGGATATTAAATACAGACCAAACGGAGCAAGCATGTGCATAATCTTCGTCGGAAATGGGTTTATTACTCAAAGAGTTATAAAAACATTTTTTAGACGGCAAACACGTATCTTCATAACGTTCCCATTGACACATATAGTCGTATGGATATATGCCTTTACGGGTAAGTAGGTCAAATTCGTTTTGGTCAGGAAAATAAGATTTTAATTGTTGAAACTCTTGTTTTTTCATTGTACTGACCAACTTTTCTAAGCTGGTTCCTAAAAACTTAAAAGAATCTACAAACCGGACCTGTATGCTTTCCTCGGAGGAAATCGGAATAAACTTTGTAAATGAGATATAGTTTTCTTTTGTTTTAGGTATTACTTTAATAGATCCAGGAGCTTCACCTAATTCTTTTATGAAAAGGTGACAATCATAACCAGATAAATTATGAAAAAACACAGGCAAAAATTTAGGTAATTTAAATTGTAAGTTACAATAGCTGTGAGCTGCACCGCGATATTTACCTGTTAAATGACAATGATCACGAACTCTATCACCGAACAAGAAGTGCTCGCAAATGTGACATGTTATCGCGTTTTCAAAGTCGCGAGTATTATCGTAGGTGTAAATCATAGGAACATAATTTTTAAAAATATTATGAATTTTTTGCGCATCTTTATAGATAGACTTTACAAAATTTGGTACACAATCCGAACCGCGATATGAAACGTAACGATTGTAGCGTTCATCTATCGCACACGTAATATGATAACCGTAAGCTACTGGCACGTGTCGCTGACGTGTTACAGTGCTCGCTTTAGTTGGATCAGGGTCACAAGATTCGTACCGTTCAAGCATTGTTTCAAAATCCGCGTATATAACAAACTAGCTTTCGCCCGCGGCTTCGCCCGCGTGGAGGTCGGAAATTGTCCTACAGGAAAGTACTTCCGGGGAAAAAAGTAGGTTCTTTATCCAGGTTATAAATCATCAATTTGCAAATTTCATCCAAATCCGTTAGCCGTTTTTGTATAATTGAGTAACAAACATCCAAACACACAAACATACAAACTGTCACCTTTATAATATCAGTAAGATTACGTCATTATGAAGTTTTAAGTGGGTATATTACTGCAAAGTTTCATCAAAATCCGTTCAGTAGTTTTTGCGTAAAAGAATAACAAACGTCCATCCATCCATCCTCACACACTTTCGCATTTAGGGGTATGAGGAACAGGGTGTAAAGTTCACTCATCCCCCATAGTAAAGGGAGGATCCTCCTACCAGACGGGTGTTATGTCTGGCGGGCAATTGCCCAAGGACTGATGTCGGATAGTCTTATATATATGAATCGCGCGGTAAACTTAAATAGCGCGATGCAGGATCTGTGACGTCAGGTCTTTGATACTTAGTTCGTATGTGGCGGTGTAGATGCCGCCACATCACTCCCCTCCGGAGACCGGAGGTCGATAGTGGGCTGAGTCTTGTATCTTGCGATGCTTGGCAGTGCCAGTTGAGGTTCCAGTGAGTCGGAACCGGGTGCCGCATAGTTCACAGTGGGTCGGAACTGTCTGCGGTGATTGAGGGTGCTTTGAGTTTTGAGTTTTTGAGTTTGATTCCCCAGTGAGTCGGGGTGGCGCTGCGTTGTGATCCAGTGCGTCGGATGTGGTACAGCGCCGGGTTGCTGATGAGGCTGAGGGTAGTGACCAGGAATGCGCGTTCGCTGCATGCTGGTGGTCAGGATACCCGTTGAAGCCGTGGGTGCTGGCTGGCTGTGTGACTCGCCTCACGAAAGCTTGCGGGAGTGATGTTGATGACGTCACGCTGAAGTAGTTGCACGAAGGCTGCGTTGACGTTCATATTCGGGGTCACCAATTTAGGAGTATGAGGAACAGGGTGTAAAGTTCTCTCATCCCCCATAGAAAAGGGAGGATCCTCCTACCAGACGGGTGTTATGTCTGGCGGGCAATTGCCCAAGGACTGATGTCGGATAGTCTTATATATATGAATCGCGCGGTAAACTTAAATAGCGCGATGCAGGATCTGTGACATCAGGTCTTTGATACTTAGTTCGTATGTGGCGGTGTAGATGCCGCCACACGCATTTATAATATTAGTAAGTAGGAGCACTCCCGAGGAGATATTTAGGACACTGGCAGCCTCATGGATGACCAAGGGCATTGAAGTCGGTAGTTGGAGGTTGACAAACCTCCGATTTGTCGACGACATAGTACTTTTTTGCCCCCACAGCTCTGGAACTACAGACTATGCTTCAAGACCTAAGCACGGCAAGCCTCAGGGTTGGACTCACGATGAATCGGTCTTAAACAAAAACCATAACCAACAGCACTAAGTGTAGTTTCGAGGTAGATGGGCAGGAAACACATGTCAATGAGTACATCTACTTGGGCCAGTTAGTTGCTTTCGAAAACAGGTAACAAAAGGAATTCTATCGCTGCATCGAAAATGCCTGGAAAAGGTACTGGTCTCTGAAGACGGTAATGAAAGGCGATCTGCCGATCTCCATGAAGCGAACACTCATCGATATGTGTATTCTGCCTTTTTTTTTTTTTTTTTTTTTTTGTTCCGGGGTGGAAAATCCTCATGGATGTCCCCCGCCCTGGGGCGGGCGGAGGGGTCTGTCAGACTCTTACTGACTAAAAACCACCCCGGTGTCCCATCTCACACCGACGCCGGGGGTCGCGGGAACTTAAAAATCTTCCGCAACCCCCGATTGGTGCCGGCCCGCGAACGCGGGCCTCTTCCTCGGGTCAGGGGGGAGTGAGGTGTTAAACTCCCCCCGCGCCGTCTAAGAGGGGCGCGCGTGGAACACTACGCGCCGCCACCTCGGGTCCTGATGTGTGGGGGGCGACAGACGTCCCCGAGTCCGTCGCCCCTGGACCCATTTAGGGGGGCTGGAAGAGGGCGTTATCCGCCCTCCTTCGACGCCCGGTGCGCCTGCTGCGGGCCGGGTGAGTGGACGTAATCTCCCTCTCCCTTTCCGCAGCCTCCTTCTGCGAAACGACTGTCTCGCAGTAGGAAACCACCGCGTCCCAGGACTCCTCGCCGCCGACCATCGCATTCACAACGGCCGGCAGCGACAAGTCACTGCCTACTTCTGAGATGAGGGCACGGCGCGGCTCCTCCCAAGCGGCACACTCTGCCAGCGTATGCCACGCCGTGTCCTCCCGGCAGTCGACGCAGTGGTGACACCGGGCGTCCGGCTCCCTGTTTATGCGACACAGGTACTTCCCGAAGCAACCATGCCCCGAGAGCACCTGCGTCACCCGAAACGACAGGGAGCCGTGCCTCCTCCCGAGCCAGAGGTCGAGCACCGGCCGGACCGCCTCGATGATGTCGAGGCCGGCGGTAGGGCGTGAAAGCCTGTCCCGCCATTCCGCCACCAGGACCTCGCGGAGCTGAGACCGGTGCAGCTCCATGTGTCGCTGCATCGGTTGCTCGCCCCGCGCCCTCGCTTCCTCGCGCCACCGGTACGATGACGCGAGTACTTTCGCCTCGAGGTCCCAGGGCGGGGATCCGGCCAGTGCACAAGCCGCCTCGTAGGAGATCGTGCGATACCCCCTGATGACTCTGACGGCCATCGCTCTCTGCGGTTTGCGCAGGACTGCGATGCTACCGGCCGTCAGGTCAGCCGCCCAGATCGGGGCCCCGTAAAGGGCCATCGACCGCACGATCCCCACGTAGAGCCGCCTACAAGCGGCGCTCGGGCCCCCCAGATTGGGAAGCAGCGTTGACAGCGCCCCAGCAGCGCCCAGCAACTTGGGCGCCAGCCGCCGAAAGTGGGGCTCGAAGTTCCACCGGCTGTCGAGCACCAATCCTAGGTACTTCATGGTAGACTCGACAGCAATCCGAGCCCCCCCGACCACGATGTGTGAACCGGGCGGCGGCGCCCGCCGGGGGCCATGAAACACCATGGCCTCCGACTTGCTGAGGGCCACCTCCAGGCCCAGGCGACGTATGCGGCCCACCACCTGTGAGACCGCAGCCGTCGCCAGCAACGCTGCCTCCCTGTGCGAGCTCCCCCGGGCAGTGACCAGCGTGTCGTCCGCGTAACACGTCAGGTCGACGCCCGGTTGGAGTTCGCCCCTCAGCACCCAGTCGTACCCGATGTTCCACAGGAGTGGGCCAACAACCGAGCCCTGTGGAACACCGCACGACATGCGGCGCTGGTTTCCGCCATCACGTCCCATGTAGGTGACACACCTCTCCGACAGATAAGCCCCAACGATGTGGCAGAGGTAGGGAGGCACGCCATGATACCGCAGTGCCTCCCGAATACAACTCCAGGGCAGGGTGTTGAAGGCGTTAGAGATGTCCAAGGACACCGCCAACATCACTCCGCCCCGGGACACCGCTTCCTCCGCCAGGACTCTAACCCGCGACACAGCGTGGATCGTGGAGCGCCCATGCCGAAACCCGAACTGGCTGTCGTCCAGGTCCGGCCCCTCTCTGCACAAGTGGCCGACGAGGCGGGCTGCGATTATTCGCTCAAACAGCTTGCCCACCTCGTCAAGCAGCACTATGGGCCGGTACGCGGACGGCGAATCCGCAGGGCGCCCCGCCTTCCTGAGCAGGACCAGACGACCTGATTTCCACAGAGTGGGAAACTGGCCCTGCTCAAGGCACGCTGTGTAGAGTCCCCTCAGTTGGGGCTCAAGCTCCTTCAGAGCGAGGGCTAACGCGCAGCCGTGGATCCCGTCGGGCCCCGGAGCCACGTTCTTGGCCCGGAGCCGCATCACGGCTGCCCTCATCTCTGCCTGTGTCACCTCTGGGACGTTGATGGCGTTCTCCTCCGGAGACTCTGCGGCTGTGGGCAAAGCCATCGGCGGCGGAGTATGCTCCGCTCTCGCCGGGAAGAGGGCTGCGACCACCTCCTCCAGCAGCTCGGGTTGGAGACTCTCCGTAAGTGGGGGCGCAGCGGGTCGAAGTTTCCCTCGGACCGCGCGATAAGGGCGCCCCCACGGATCCCCGTCTAGAGTCTCCAACATCTCCTCCCTGGCTCGCGTCCTCGACTCGCCGATGGCCAGCCACAGAGCCTCCTTAGCCGCGCGGTACACCTCATACAGCGCGGCTTCTTCGTCAGGGACCCGACGACGTCTCCTCCGGTATCGGGTGTACTGGCGTCTAACCGCCACGCACGCGACGCGCAATTGCGCAATCTCGGCGGTCCACCAGTACACCTGGCGCCTTGCAGACTGTGCGTGGACCCGGGGCATGGACGCGTCGCAAATTTGCGTCATCGCCCCGCGGAACCACAGCGCCTCTCGTTCGACGTCAACGGGTCCGTTCGTTGCCGACTCCCGGCTCCAGGCCTGGACAATAGCGGCCTCCTCGAGAAGCTCCCTGTCGATGCGCTTACGCGCCCAGCGCGGACCGTCCGTTCGCGGGGCCGGTGGACCGCGGCCGCCAGCGGTCTGGGCGGAGACGTCGAAACGGATGTATCGGTGATCCGATAACGTCTCCACCTCCGCGGCGACACGCCAGTCACGGACACGGCTTGCAACAGCAGGGCTGGCGAACGAGACGTCCACTATAGACCCGCCCCGCTGCCGCACGCACGTGTGGACCGAGCCCCGATTAAGGACGGTCAAGCCAGTCGTGACCGCCCACTCCTCCAGCACCTCGCCCCTAGCATCGGTCACAGGGGAACCCCACGCCGCAGACTTGGCGTTGAGATCCCCCAGCAACAGCACCGGGCGAGGGTGAAGTCGGCCCACGACGGCACCCAACTCGACAAGGAACCTCTCGAAGTCGGCGAGACTCTTGTTGGGCGAAAAATACGCCCCAATTGTGCCAATGCCGTCCGCGAGGGCGGCTACCCAGCCGTGTCCTCGGGACGGGTTGACAAGAGCCCCGCCAATGATGGCCACCAAACCGTCCAAGTCTCCCACCCAGTTATCCCTGGGGGGGACAAAATACGGTTCGGCGACCACAGCCACATGAATCGACCACTCTGCCATGCTCTGGAACAAAAGATCCTGAGCTCTGGCACAGTGGTTGATATTGCCCTGGAGGAAATGGTAAAGCGCCGTTATGCGCAATCCATTCCCTCCGCACCATTCCTAGGCCGGGAGTCGGCCGGAGGGCAGTCAGGCTGCGGGGGGGGTAAAGAGCCCCCGGCAGCCTTGGCAGCCCCTCTCTTCTTTTTTCCCTTCTTGGCGGGAGCGCCACAGGCCTTTCCGCCCGCTCTATGCCCCGCAGGCCTCCCTGCAGCTGTACAGAGGCTGCAGTTTGGCGCCGCGGAGCACTGGGCCGCCTTGTGACCGGCCTGACCGCAGCGATAGCACTGCTCGCTGCGGTCTATTTCGGCGGTGCACCGAGCCCTGACATGCCCAATGTCGAGGCAACGGTAGCACCGCAAGGCCTTGGGTTGCAGCTGCTTCACCCTCGCTGCCACCCACCCCACCAAGAGACGCCCAGCGTCGGCGACTTTGTTCGCCGCCGCCACCGGGCACCGAACCCAAATCGTGCCGAGCCCGGAAGCGTCGGCGCGCACCTCGCCCGTCCGAACGTCTTCGGGCGCAATGTGTATTCTGCCTGTCCTAACCTACGGTACGCAGACCTGGCCTGGACCTGGTCTTACCGAGTCGCAAAAGTTTCTTCTTGGGGTTTGCCAAAGAGCAATGGAACGAATCATTCTAGGCGTAAAACGAACTGACAATTATCGAAACACTACGCTGCGCTCTAAAACGGGGATCTTGATGTAGGCAAAAAGGCTGCCAAGCTAAAATGGGATTGGGCGGGTCATGTAAGCCGCATGCATAGCGACCGCTGGGCAACAGTCTCCACACGGCGGGTGCCTGAGGATGGACGGCACCGCCGAGGCCGGCCTAGGAAGAGGAGGCGAGACGACCTAGACGCAAACCGCAAGGGTTGGATCGAGGAGGCCCTGGAGAAAGATGCTTGGAAGTATTTGGGGAGGCCTTTGCTGAGCAATGGGACGGTGTAGGCTAATCGATAAATATAAAAATGTCGTGCCACGGTGCTTGTGGTCGCACTCCTCCGAAACGGCTCGACCGATTTTTACGAAAATTTTATGTTTATTTAGTAGGTATGACAATAGGTCGTAAAGAGGTAGGTATGCAGGTAGGGTAGGTAGATAAGTAGATAGGTAGGGTAGCGTAGGTGGATAGGTAGGGTACGGTAGGTGGATAGGTAGGTGTGCCGTAGATAAGCACTTAGTGCTACCAGTGCGAAACCGGGGCGGGAAGCTAGTATAAAAACAAAAAAATATAAATTGCAATATTACTGTGAAGTTTCATCAAAATCCGTTCAGTAGTTTCTGCGTGAAAGAGTAACAAACATCCATTCATCCTCACAAACTTTCGCATTTATAATATTAGTAGAATAATATAAGTAATTAAAATAAAAACCAATTGCGTAACACACTATCAATCAAAATCTGAATGATTTTATGGATATTGCTAATCCATTGCTTCATTAATTATTATGTTCGAGAAATCTGTCAACAACGTAAATAACGCAATTAATTTTGTTGAACTGTCAAATGAGACCCATTGCTATTGTAAGTGTGTTACGCAATTACCCCGTTGATATAGGACATCTAACACGTTCCTGTGGGATAATTTCCGACATTCACGACGTTAATTAAAGCATAAATTTGAATTTTAAAACTAACCGTTATTCTTAAACTAACAAAAAAAGAAAGACTTCTAATATATAATTAAAATAAAAACTACTATAATATATTTCTACTTTAAATACTACCAAAAAAAATGTATTAGACCATGGCGCGTCATTATCTGGCCCACCGCTCACCCCCGCTTCATTCTTATCGTTGTAACTTTTAAACTATTCTTCCAAATGTCTTAGTTAAAAACAAAGTAATAAAGACAAAGTTTATCTACATTAAATACCGAAAGCGATGAAGTTATTCATTTTGATTAGAATTAACTAAATACTCCAAAATGTGCAATGTAAAAAAGTCTCCATTTTAAATGTATTTATGGCTCACAATTTTAGCTATAATGGCTTCCACATAAAAGATAGATATATGCTGTCGCGGACTTTTATTTAGAACTATTTTAGACAAACAATCCCACGATACATTATCTTCGTATAACTCTAACGGTTTAGGCAGCGCACGCCAAGATAGCTCTCAGAGGGCAGAAATTTTTCCGACTTACTTCATACTTATCGTTATATTATGGCAAAATCAAACAAAATCATTATAAATTGTAGCCTATGTGTTATTCTGATGTATAAGCTAGATCACTGTAAAGTTTCATCAAAATCTGTTCAATAGTTTTTGCGTGAAAGAGTAACAAACATCCATACATCCATCCATCCATCCATCCTCACAAATTTTCGCATTTATAATATTATTATAATTATATTAAGTAGGATGGTACAATTTGCTTTCTATTATAATTTTTAAACTGTATAAAGGAGCCCTTTGGAGGTAGTTCAGTGGCAATACCCCCACAACTATGCGAACTAAGATCATCATTTGAATTAAAAAACATTAAACAATTATCACAAAAGTAAAGTTTACCGTGGTGTTTTGATATTTGACTCTTAAAAAGTCGTGGCAAGTCCTTAATTAAACAGTAATGTGACAAATCGCCCTTTTCTAAGTAGAGTAAATGAATTACCATTCCTTTCAAAGCTTTTGGTTTGTATAGCGGTCCCGTGACGATATTATTTTTTAAACCATAGATGTAAATACAAAAATTAGGGTTATTTAATTCGAACCGCGCAACATCTGAGAAACTTAATGGAAATGATATGTCCTTTACATTTAACACGTTTCGAAAATCAGGATAAGATGATACTCTTTCAGGATGACTTTTAGCTGGATATAAAGCGGCAACTACTGACCATAAAAAACAATATTCATCGTTATTGCGTATATTAACGCATGCTTTTTTCGATTTTATAGCAGCAGGCAATTCGATAAAGCCTGAACCGCGCAAAGGTTGATATTTGTTGACATTGACTTCCAAATGAGAACTGTACAAGAACGTCCATCCACTATCACGGTCTTGAAATTCTTCTATCTTTTTTGCTAAAGTGTTTTTAACTTGAGACAATAATGGTGTAAATTCATAATTCTGATGCAAAGTAAAATTTTTTGTGGAAAATGATTTCATCTCTTGACAATCATTTTTAACCATCAAAAACATAGCAAAATATTCGAAATTAACTTTTATACTAGTGTGATCTTTAAGGGACATATCAATTAAAGTTTTTAATTTTGTCTTCAACAATATTTAAAAATGATTTTGGACAGTAATTCTCAGACGGATCGGCAATTCTATACGAAGCTATACGATTACGAAAAGCAGCATGTATTATTTCAACGCCTTCGCAAAAATACGAAATATTTTTGTTTTTATGATTAGTACTGCGTAGGTGACCTGTCCACTGACTGCGCTCAACGGATGTATTGCAAACAGTACAGAAAGGCATTTTTGTGTATTATTAGGTCTAAGGTCCACGTAAAATAGAGCAAGTTTTAGATTAACAACACAAACAAAAGACACAAATTATAATTATAACAAAGATATGGTATCCCAAAGTCCCAAATATTTTTTACAGTTAACCTAAACCTAGCCTAGCCTTAGAATAAACGGATAACAAAAATATAAAATAATAGTTAATATATTATTTTATATTTATGTTGTCACTGTAGAACACGGGCTCCGAGTCTTGAAAGACTACATGAACCCGTCTCATAAACGTCTGCAGCGCGTCCCACTGCAGAGTTTCTTTGTTTAATTGAACTTTAAGTGCCACTAAGGCTTTTTTCCACCGTTCAAGTGGAGTCGTGGACGCTGCATCAGACTTATTATACACTTTTACCTCCACGTAAAAGTCACCTTGTAGATTCACCGCCCGCCGCAACTTCCCGTTAGCGACTCGGCTCACGAGAGACGACGTGAGGTCCTCGCTGCCGGTTGCTGGTGCGCGATGCTCGCTATCCTCTAGGCCGAAGAGGTCCGAGCTATCATGATGTTGTTTTTTACTGTAAAAAAATAAAATAATAAAGTACCTTATCATTACAATAACAGCACCTTGAAAACGTTCTATCAAAAAAGAACCAATGGAATAAGATTATGAATCATTGGATTGTGTTCCTGGTTTTAAGTATAGAAATAAATCCACTACTAACGTATAACACTCTTATTGGAATAAAATACACAAATACCTAAAGACAAGAAATAATAGAAATTACCTTGATTTAGATTTAGATTCCGATTGCGAGGTGGAGGTACTCTCAGAAGCTTTACGCTTTTGAGATTTCTTTTTTGGCTGCACCTTTGCAACCTCAGGTGCGCGATGTGTATATTCAGATTCGGAGTCAGACCTGTAATCGAGTAGACAACAATTAATTTCAAATAAAAAAAGTCTGTAAATAAGATTAGAACAATTGAACGCTCGACTTATGAAACACAACGACACTGAAATAACATAATTATTTTTTTAAATACTTACGTACATTTTATGGAAGTATGCGGTATTCGTAATTGACAATAAACTTAAGTGGAGCTTTTCACTAGAAGACGTTGGAGCCAATGTGAATTTTCATATAAATTAATCGAATTTAAGTAAAGAAAAATACAATCTCAGCAAATTTAACCTCATTACAAAATTAAACCTTAAATCAAAGCATTACAATTGTATTACTAACTTATGTCAGTTACGTCCATTTACATCATAATATTGATTCCGTCAAAATGCAATTTTATCGTGAGAAATGAAATATAAAGCCAGCATTTGTCCGACACCGACAAAGGTGCCGTTAGTTACCTGGCTTAGGTATAGGATTACTACAATTACTACTATTTATTTAATTTCTGTATGTTTGTTTATTTAAAAAATAATAACAAGACATCATTAGGTATGCACAGTTGTAAAATAATAGATTTTTGAGACTAATTTGAAAAAAAAATCTGGAGCAAATGTTTGGTGATTACTTTATTAGGTATATTTATATAATTAAAATACTTAGGGTAATAACGAATGCTGAACGAATTTATTAATTTAATTATTAACTTATAGGAAAAGGGATTGCGATAGGGATTCGAAGCTGAAACCGAGAAATATACATAATCCTATTTGCTACCAGGGCTATTCGCAATCCTATTTGCAGAGTCGAACTTAACCTGTACTTTGATCATATAGGGATGATCAGCCAGCGTCATCAATCAATAAGTTGCATTCGAAATAATTTATGTGCAGAAAAGTTTTGAACGGATACGCGTACCAAAACTAGTTTATTACGTATGTTGCAGTCAAACTGCAAATATTAATCCATCAACTATAATAGAAATATAAGTATAAGTAGTATATTAATAAAGTCATATAGTAGAAGTTATATTGAAATCTTACAGTTTTGATAATATAAATAGTATTTTTAAACAATCCCTAGACAATAAAGTTACTCATTAAAAATATTTTTATATTTATTTATTGTAACTACAAAGTCATAAAGGTCATAATTATTACAATAAAGTAATTTCCAAGATGAGTGTGCCGTACCGAAAATGAAGTAAGTACCTATTTTATATGAACATAGAAAGTCCTGTATAAGACAAATTTAAACAATGTTTGCAACAAGCGCAGTGCTTATCTTGCATATTATACAAAGGTTCCCATGGAAATTACACACACACACACACACACACACATACCTTACATACAACACAATATACGCAGCAAATTATTGCTACTTGCAATTTTGCAGTTTCACAGACTGTAAAGGCTCATTTACACCCACTCGTAATAGTTGTCTGATACGGTCGATTCCGACGCCGGCGCCGGCGCCAGATATTTCATGAAAGAATACAATGTAGCGAAACTGACCGGACATACACACACCGCACGGTAAATATTAGTGTAAATGCGCCTTAACTCAGCGCGACGTGCGGTTGGATAGCAATCAGACATCAGTAGAAGACGTAACGTGTTCATTAACGTGTAAGTAGTGTCGTCTGGGTGAATATATTAAATTAAAATTTCGGATGTCCTCGGTACCAATCTGGTCGCATAATCTGAGTGCGCGTTGAACCTTTGTGGTAAGGCGCTATCTCTAACTTTGTGGAGGCATAGTGACAATCTGTCCCAAATTTTAGTTTAATGCATACGGTAGCCTAAAATTCAGATGTCCTCGGTACCAATCTGGTCGCATAATCTGAGTGCGCGTTGAACCTCTGTGGTAAGGCGCTATCTCTAACTTTGTGGAGAGACTAGTGACAATCTGTCCTGAAGTTTAGGTCATCGGTTCAGACAGCCGACGCATTTACTTGTTTAATAAACGTGTAAATTTTCATCTATATGAAACGAAATAAAATTAAAATTTCGGATGTCTAGCCGCAGGAAATAGAATGTGTGTGCACCTATGGGTATGCGCTATTTCTTTCTTCTGTGGACAGGCATAGTGACAATCTGTCCCAAGTTTTAGTTTAATATATAAGGTGCTATAAAAATATCTGCCACGGCTGCAATGGGAGATAGTATTGTGTTTATAGATTACAATAGTAAAGATAAATTATTGATCATGTGTCATATTTTTTTTCATACAAAAAATTGTACGTATAAATTTGCAAGTGTCGAACTAGTTTTATTTATTTATTATTAGTTTTTCATTCACAGAACAGATGGAAAGAGATAGCAGTTGTTTTCATTGACGAAGTGCACTTCGCGCGTAATTTGTGAACCACGTTATGCAGAGTAGAGTCAATGTTTATTTAACTACTTTATTTTCTCAAATTGATTTAACTGTGCCGGGGTACGAAATTTCTTCACTATTGTTATCTTTAAACACAATACTACCTCTCATTAAAGCCGTGGCAGATATTTTTATAGCACCTTATATACGATATTCTAAATTTCAGATGCCCTCGGTACCAATCTGGTCGCATAAACTGAGTGTGCGTTGAACCTTTGTGGTAATGCGCTATCTCTAACTTTGCGGAGAGGCATGAGGCAATCTGTCCTGAAGTTTAGCTTACCACGTTTCATGTAGATTTAAATTAGGAATAAATTCAGTAGTGGTGAAATGTGTAGTGAACTATGAAAGAATGACAGTAAAGTAGTGTAGCGAAAGAAAGTTTAAACCGTAGATCTGCTTTTGTTAATCGAGGTAAGTGGTTGATATGAAGAGCTAGTTATAGTAGGATGTTATTGGGCATTCTACCACACCGAGAGTGACGAAGGCGAACGGAGTGAGCCGTAGGAACGGCAGGTGGGGTAGAATGCCCAATAATATCCTACTCAGGTTTATTCCTAGTTCAGGTAGAATCCAATTATTATATACCTTCACCTCTAGCTTAAGGCCCTATTTTGTAAACTTATATGTAAATCAATTATTTCAATAAACAAAACAATTTCAATTTATTTCAATAAACAATTTCAATTTCAATTTCAATTCAATGTAATCCTACACTTAATTGAATATAGTAGGATAATAAAAACGACGATAATCTGACGATAATCTGCCGACAAAATTTATCTCCACTGTTTCAGATAACAAACTACTCAACAACTCAACTCTACAATTAGGGCATCGGCAGGTGCAGAGCGCGCACCGCCGATCAGAATGGCCCGCGGGATGTCGCTACACCCCCGTCGGGGGGTGCGGCCAGCGGGATCAGAGCATCGCTCCTTGCCCGCGGAAGCAACACGGTGGTCCGCTACAACAGACCCCTCGCTGTGTTTGCCTAGTTGCGGCAGTGGAAATGGGCGCGTATTATCGCGCCCGCATGTGTAGCTGCATATGTAGCTTCGTAAGCGCGTCGCGACGCCTATAGTGGCATCGCTTTCTTCACGGCACCTCGGCGGTCTGTCCCTACCAGGTGAGACCCCCAGTTACCTGGGGGAGGCCCAGCGAGGATAACCAGCATCGTGGGTGCCGACTCGGCGCACCTACGGGCATATGTAGCCTCCTCTCGCCCTGCTCACAGAGCTAGCCCTTTACAGATTGAGAGTGAGGCTGATATGAATTTGTGAGCGGTTTGTGCTGTAAAGTACCACCGCTCAGTGTCAGTGTGCGCCGCAAGCGCACCCGCGCCGTGGCTGTACACTTGATGTAGACAGAATGGCCGTGTCGCCGCGAAAGCTTTTACCTATAAAGATCATAACATAATCTTATGTGTAACTATTTATTATAATTGTTATTCTCAATGAAGTTGCTGAACTATTAATACTGTTACAACCATTTGCAAGGATCTGTGAGTTCGATCCAGTTCATCTATGTTCAAGCGCCATCTACTGCCGTTTGTGAAATCGAACTCACAGTATATTGCTAGAAGAGAAACTATTAAACCAATTTCGATGTTAGAGTTAAAAGTAAAGTTAAAATTAAAAGAGAACATCATCCTCGTATTGGCACGCGTGCGAATCGGACGTGTTTTTGTTAAATTAATTAGTTGCAATTTCAATTCCAATTCAATTCAATGGAAAAAAAAAACTTAAACGATAATACATTGGAGGATGACAAGCAAAACTTGATTGAGATGAATGAAACTGAAGATTTACCGATTACCGGCCAAAAAAGAAGTCTTGGAGAAGAAGAATATGATGAAGGATGGAAGATAGTAGATAATAGAGGAAAAGGTAAATAATCTCGTCTCAATAGTCCGGAAAAGGAAATACCGAAATTAGAAGTTACGATATCGTGCAGTGATGAACTTCCGAAATCTTTTGCACTGGCTAAATTGTTAAAAACAAATGAAATTAATAATATAGTCCACGTTAAATATCTGAGTCCATTTAGAGTTCGAATACAATTTCAAGATGAATTGAATATGGATAAGTTATGTTTATGCGAAGAATTTATTGCCAAGAGGTGGAGATTTAGCAAACATATGGAAGTAAGCTACTCTTACGGTATTATTAAGGACGTTGAGTTAGAACTGAAAGAAAAAGATATACTGAGTAGTTTATTCTGTCAAGATAAAACTGAGATTATCTCGGTGAAGCGATTAGATCGTCGAAACCAGGAAGGAAGCTGGTCTCCTTGTGAAGTAGTGAGAATATGTTTTAAAGGAAATTCTTTGCCTGCATACTGTTACAAAGCCGACCCTGTTTGTCTTTTTTTTTTAAAAACAACAAATCTACTGGAACCACTTTTATTTACCACAGTACAAAAACACAGGCACAAGTTCTTGGATACATATATTTTTACAATGTCCCTCCGATAATTTGGGCACACTAGATTACACGACGGCGTCCAGAATCTAACTAACTCAATCATACATATTATTTCTATGCACCAGGTAAAAATGCAACATCAGTATTTGGAAAAGTACATTGTTTATAAGTAAAAGCTGACTTAGGCTTTATTGCCTTGTAATAAGGGTTATAACAGCTCCCCCTTTTAAACGAAGCTTTATCTCGTCAAGATGAAGCGAAGTTAGATTGAAAATGTAGCTATTAAGAGAAACATTTTACAGCTTTTATTACATTAAATATGAAAGTTACATAATTCTGAATGAAAATTGACAATAATAAGTTAATTAATAGTTTTACGTTACATTAAAAGTTTAAGTTTCTATTTGACGGAAATTTGACTTCCTTAACTTTACTAGTGGATTTATAATTTGGGTAACGAATAGGCAAAGACTGAACTGACTTGTTATCTTCTTCAGAATTTGAAGATACTTCCGTCATCTCAATACTATTTGAAATTTTGGACTTGCGTTTGGTATGTCGATTATAACATTGATTAAATATTTGCACGCAGCATCCAGCATTAGAAGAATTTTTGTTCTTAAAATACCTATATAATTTATAAACTACGTATAAAAATAAACACACAATTAGAATATAAGTAAAAGTAGAATAGTAAGGGCCATATTTAATAAATGAGATTCCTTTTCCAAATTATTCAATTCTTGCTCTAAACTATCCCAAATCTAAATTAATTTTGCTCAGAGATATTGGCGACAAATATGGTAAACTTTTATTGAATATTTCCTTCTTACAGCAGTCATCTGCTGTTATATCAAAGCTTATATCTAAAGGAGACTTAGTAAATAAAGAATAAGAACTAGTTGGTATCAACTGAACAGTTTTAGAATACCCAATACAATTAGGCGATAATTTTACAATTCCTGTTCCTGTAATTGAATGGTCATTAATGTTTTCATCACATTTAATAGCCAACTTATTTGTATTTGGTTGAACATATATCCATTTGTTATTTCTTAATTTTTGCCAAATATCAATTTGACCATATAATATTTTAGCATTGCATTCTGTAGGTAATGCCAAGGTTATCTCAGTTAAGATTTTAGATTCACAATTAGGGTTACTTATACATGAATGTATATTATTTAATTCACAGATAGAATAGTTACTATTTATTATTTTACATTTATCAAGAGTGTCCAACATAGCATAATGCATCCTGTCATCACTTAATGCGATATAAGAATTAGAAGGTTGAATTAAAGCAAATGTATTATGTGAGTCATCGTGAGGTGTGGGTAATGGTATGTTTTTATAGGTCATGAACTTATCAGGAGTGATCAAAGGGATCTGTAATATAAAAATGACTTTATTATTGTAATAATAGGAACTAAATTCGGAAACATCAATAATAGAATGAATATTTTGAATGGTTAAGGGAACTGGAAAATCTAACCTTTTGCTTACTTGACTAATATGCTTAGTTAATTCTAAATAAAGATTTAAGGGACTTATAACACTAGGATGTAGTACATTAACCTTAGAAAATAAAATAGAATTTAGTGTAGTATCTAGTAAATTAGTTATAGCAAGTAAAGAACCTTCGATGACGTTAAGAAGGTTGTTTAACTTCGATGTATATAATAATAGGTTATCGGTCTTTGTAATTTGGGAAAGTATTTCATTCATTTGATTAATTTGGGCGTTTAATTTCATCTCATTTTGATTAAGTTTGTAAATAGTAGTGTTAAAACTATTTATAGTAGACTTGATAATGTGAATGTTATCTCTCATTAGATGAAATATTTCTGTTTCACTCTATTTGCATGATTCAATTGCAGCATCATATTTTCGGGCGTCATCTGCATCTAACGTGCCGAAAAAGAACTTTAAGATTTCACCTCCGAATTCTAAAGATCGTTTAACTTTACTTGTCAATTGATTAGAGATGATATGCGATAATGATTGCAATTTGATAGAACTAGACTGGATTAAAACTTCGATAGGGCTAGACATGTCTTTGCATGTACCTAACTCTTGTGGTTGAATCTTATTGCACAAATTGAGAGTATCGTGTAACAGAGATTCGATTTTATTAAGATAAGGGTCTAAAGAAACTAAATCTACGTGGGTGATCACTCTCCAATGATCAGTATAAAAATTAATATTAGTAGTAGGTTCAAAATAAATCCCGGGGCTATGATAGATTGGGATGATGCTTGATTCAGTGCGGCTGAGGCATAAAGTGCCATGGCAGCACGTTATTCTGAAAAGAAATATAGTAACTACATAGGTTAAGAAGTAGAAGGCTTAATTTCATTGGTATGGTATTTAATAGCCTTGCGACCTACTTGTAGGGTTACATTGTGCTTGTTTTATAATTTTATAATTTTGATAATTTTATAAGGGCCTTTCCATATAGGCGATAAGGCCTTACGGAGCCTATGATGATGTTTAAGATAAACCATATCTCCTACCTTATAAGTAACGTTACGGGAGTTTGCATCATAGTATTGTTTGGATTTTTCTTTACTGTTTATAATGTTTTGAATAGCTTTTTCGCGACTAAAGCGCATTCTATATTGTACAGCTCGAATATATTCGTTGTATGTATTACCAGAGTTTTCATATAACGAGTTTGGAATGGATGGTTTATAACCATATAATAACTCGTGAGGAGTAAAGTTAGTCGTAGTATGAGGTGTAGTATTATAAGCTAGAATTGCAGTGAATAAGTAACAATGCCAGTCGTTCTGGTTCTCATTAACAAAGGATTTTAGGTATTCTTTTAAAGTAGCATGTGAGCGTTCAAGAGCTCCATTGGTTTGTGGATGATATGGAGTAGTAAAAAGGGGCTTGACCTTTAGTATTTCGGTCAATTGTTTAAATAATTCGGATGTAAAACATGTACCTAAATCTATTAGAATGGTTTTGGGAAAACCGAAAAGAGACATAAAATGAACAAGGTTTCTAGCTATTTCTTCAGTAGTGGCCGTAACCATTGGGTAAGCGCTAGTGAATTTAGCTAAGTCATCTTGTAATGTTAAGATGAATCTAAAGTTTTGATAGCCTGCATCGGGTACCTACGACGTCAAGGGCCAGTCTTTCAAACGGCCTAGTAGATGTGGAAGTTATCTCTATCGGAGCTTTATTTGATTTCCTTAAAGGCTTATTAATTTGGCAAAGCTTGCATTTCTTTACGTATTGTTCGATGTCAGACCGCATGCCTTTCCAATAGTAGGCAGCTTTAATACGCGAATACATTCGTTGTGACCCTGGGTGACCAGCTATAACAGAGTCGTGGTTTTCTTTTAATATTTTAGGTACTTCTACAGGAGTAGGATAGATTAACTGATTTATATACACCGTTACATTTTGATCGTTTTAATCCCGTGAAGGGTCGATCCGGTGCATGAAACACTATCGATTTATGAAGATAAAATACAAAAATATAATTACTTTTTCTTTTAAACTCGAATCAATCCTCGCATTAGTGAAAAAACAATGCGAACCATTAGTAGGTACCATTCGAAACTCATTTCGTACAATAGGATGTGTGCGTGTGTGTGTCATAGATAAAATTCAAAGTAACACAGTAGGAAGAACCATTTCGCGTAAGCGCAGTCCACGTGGACTCACAAAAATTAGCCAATGCTAGAATAAACTCCGCCCCCAAACCTCATTTGATTGGCAATGCAAATGATGCGCGTCCCGCGCACCCCGCGCGCTAAGGGCTGCTGTCCGGTTGCGCGGATTCTGAATTTCTGATTCAGTTTTTCTAAGATGTCATCGGTGTATCGTTGTACTTAAGATCCCTGTCCCGCGAAAGTAATGGCGTCACGTAATTACGTGTACTCCAACGTGGAGTTCGTTGCCATGGTGCAATTTTACGCGATCGCGGGTTACAATGCGCAAGCGGCCCGTCGTCTCTACAGCAAACCGAACCACTTGCAATCTTTGCGACTGCGTGGCATACCCAACCCGCAAATTCCGTCTGGTCAGACAATTGTGGCGGCTACACAGCGGTTGTTAGATCACGGACAATTCCATACACCTTTACACGCTCAGGGCCGCGGTCGCCAACCAGTCTACACACCCGAACTAGACGAAGAAATCCTAGAGTACTTTGATCGAGATCCCAGGCGTAGTACAAATATGGCTGCAATTAGATTTAACGTGAGTCAATACTACGTTTGGAAGCTTTTGCATACAGAAGGACTCCATCCGTATCACTTTAGAAAAGTACACGCTCTCCACGAGAACGACGGGGCGGCTAGAATCGCATTTTGCCAGTGGATATTAAACAATCGCGAAGTTAATATTCTGTGGACGGATGAATCGACTTTTACGCGTGTAGGACTATTTAATCAACGAAATGAACATTTTTGGGCATTTAATAATCCACACGTGATTAGTGAGTGTAGACATCAAGTCCGTTTCAGCATTAATGTATGGGCTGGCATCATAAATGACAAAATTATCGGCCCGTATTTTGTAGAAGGAAATTTGACCGGTGGGACATACCTAAACATGCTGCAAAGTGTAATTTCAGACTTAATGGACGAGATACCAGTGCCGTATTTAAATAATTTTTATTATCAACATGACGGATGTCCAGCACATTACCAGCGTAATGTACGTAATCACCTCAATTCCGTGTATGGAGATCACTGGATTGGAAGGGGGGTCCAGTTGCTTGGCCAGCAAGAAGCCCGGACCTGACCCCGTTAGATTTTTACTTGTGGAGTGAGGTGAAGCGGTTAGTGTACAAAAACGAGCATCAAAGTCGTGACCAAATGAAAAGTGCAATAGTGGACGCATTTGATATTTTAAAAAGTGACAGAGACACACTCTTGAAACTAAAAGACAATCTAATTAAACGTGCAACCTTATGTATTGAGAGAAATGGTTTGCACTTCGAACAATTATTACGCTATCGCGAAGTGTAAATAAGTGATAAATAATTGTATTTAAAAGTGGATAAATAATAGGTTTGTAAGTAACAGATTTCTTTTTGTGATTTAGCTACGTAACAGAACTTTTTTTAAATCGTGTACTTAATTAGCTACTTAGAACTTTTTTCTTTTTAAATGGTTGTAAATAATTTTGATTCCACATTTTTAAATACGCCATAACTAGCAGGTCTAGGTGACTTATTTTTACGTTGCCGCTTTTAGCATAATTCTTTAAATTTTATTATTTCCCGAAACCTAGGCACAAATCAATTATGACGGTCCTAAGCCCGTAAAAGTATGAAGGAAAATTTGGAGTCATTTAATTTGTTTACATGAACATCAGCTGAGCGAGTCAATAACCTGAGTTGAAAAGCCGGCGGGCGGAGTGTAGGTAGTTAGGTACGCACCGAAGACGACGCGACGCCGACGTAGGCAAGTAGGCAACTCAACTCGTAGCGCTACTACTAGTTTCATGCATTTTGCGAATATTACGTTATCACTTGCTAGTTTTTTTATTTTAAGAGATACAATCCTGTTTATGTTTTTAATGAATAGTATTTGGTAAGTTATACCACCCATCCAAGGGATTAAAACGATCAAAATGTAACGGTGTATATGTGAACTTTTATATTAGTATCGTGGAAAATATAGGAAATCATATTATAGATTGTAATATATACGTAAGCTTTGAAAATGGGTCCGTGAAATCTGGTAATGCAAGGTTGGTAATATTTTGGCAATCAATTAGTGAGTTTCTAAGCTTAATTAGTAAGATATAAACATCTTTATAATTAGTTTCTTCATAATGATGTACTTTTGTAAATAGAAAATAGTAGGTTTTATTTTTGTCATTAACACATTGTATAGTAAGTGGCTCGCGTTCGGAATTTAGTAGATTAGCAGAATTATCGAGCTGCGATAATATTTCTTCGCAATGAGGCATAGAGTAGTCAAAGTCTAAAGAGACTGGACAAGCAATTGTGTTTAATTTAGATAGGTGTAGTCCTTGAATACACTCTTCGATGATGGTATTTGGGACTGGGAGTTGGTTTCGTAAATTGAGCTTTGAAATACTGTTCGTAAGAGAAATTATTTAAATTGTTTACGTCAATAGCATTGATAGGGCAACGGGATAGCGCATCGGCGTTAGAATTGAGACGACCTTGTTTATAAACGATTTCGTAATCGTATTCCTCGAGTTTGAGGCGCCAGCGAATGAGTCTACTACCCGGATCTTTTACATTAAATAGCCACACGAGGGGCCTATGATCTGTTATTATTTTGAATCTATTACCATATAAATATGGTCGAAAAGTTTTAACGGCGAATATAATGGCTAATAACTCTTTTTCCTAGTTGAGTAATTACCTTCAGGCTTATTAAGTGTGCGCGACGCATAAGCAATCGGCTTATCCTTTCCGACGGGACCCTGAGACAGTATTGCACCAATGGCAAAGTTACTTGCATCTGTAGTAACATTAAAAGGCTGTGAGAAGTCAGGGTATTGTACAAGAGGGTCAGTAATTATTTTTTCTTTTAGAATATCGAATGCATGTTGTTGTTCTATGTCCCAGTGGAACACAACATCCTTTTTTAATAGAGACGTAAGTGGTTTAGTTAACTTAGAGAAGTTTTCAATGAATCGGCGATAATAGCCTATTAGGCCTAGAAATGACTTAATATTTTTAGGATTTTTAGGAACTGGAAATTGCGATACAGCGCTGACCTTTTCAGGATTCGGAGATACACCTTTATCGGTGATAATATGGCCAAGGTAAGTTACTTCATGCCTTAGGAACTCGCACTTGTCCGGTTGGAGTTTTAAATTGTATTCACGAAATTTGTATATGATCTTGTAGATTTTGACTATAGACTATACAATCGTCAAGATAGATATAGCAATGAAGGCCTTGTAAGCCTGATAACACAGTGTTCATAAGACGCTGGAACGTGGCAGGGGCATTTTTCAGCCCGAAAGGCATTCTGGTAAATTCGTAATGACCAGACATGTCTGAATTTGTGTTGACTGTAAAACCTGTTTTAGGCGCGTCCTTGGGACAAGTTTTCAGTTGATGGAAACCCCTTGTGAGGTCTAGCGTGCTGAAATATTTAGAGTGACCTAATTGGTCTAAAATATCAGTGATAAGAGGCAGTGGATAAGATTCGGAAACAGTCACGTCATTAAGACGACGATAGTCAATGACTATCCTCCACTTTTGTTTGCCGGAAGCGTCCATTTTTTTCGGGACCACCCAAACTGGGGCGCTCCAAGGCGAAGTTGACTGTCGAATAATATTTTGGTCTAGCATTTTACGAATTTGGGAATCGACTTCTTCCTTGTGGCATTCAGGGAAACGATATGATTTGACATTAATAGGTGGGGCATCACCTGTGTTAATAGTATGCTCAATAGCATTCGTGAAGGTTAAGGGTTCACCTTCGACATGAAAAATATCTGTATAGTGGGAGCAACATTCTAAGACGGTATTTTTCTCTTCATCGTTTAGATGAGAGCAACGGATAAGATTTAGTACTTTATTTATTCGATCACTTTTCGAACAGGAAATAGCATTAATACTACAAGAGTTACTAAATGAACAATCGAGTTCAAGGGGCGTCGCTGTTACGTGATAATCTTTTATTTCAATATCACACTCTGTAGTGTTTAAAATGGTCACGTTTGTTTTGCCATTTGGTTTGATTGAGACAATGCAATTAGCGACATAAACGCCTTCACGTAAGATATGATCTAGTATGAGAGCTTCATTGTTGTGATAAAGTTTGGGAGAGTAATTTGATATAGTGCACTCGATAACTACTTCAGATCGAGCTGGAATATTGTATGAAGGTTGAGTATAAATAATAGGGATGGAATGATTTAATATAGAAATGGATTTTGAAGAGTAATCGATGTTTGTTTTGAAATAACTGCAAAAAACGCTACCGATTATTCCATCATAATTAATAAGATTGATGTCATCTTTAGTGACATGAAACTTGTACTTATGTATATTACCCGATAAGTTGAACTCCATTTGGAAAGTACCTAGAGTTTCAACTGGAGTTTCACAACTATTAATGCCCTTTAATTTGACAGTTTCGGAAGATAGAGTTGGAAGTTTTTGTAAACAGGACTCTTTAACAATACTAATGGTTGATCCTGTATCAATAAGGAAACATAACTGTTCACAAGTGTGATTAGTATGTAGATAAGTATGAGGTAAAGCTACCTTTTTACAGTAATCATTAATTTCGTATATAGGTTTAGAATTAGTATGAGATGTTTGTAATTTTTCGGTACATAATTGACATTTTGTTTTATCACTAGGCGTAGTAGAACTCAGTTTAATTGCCTGAGATATGAATTTAGTAGAACTCATCTCTTTTGGATGAGATACGAATTTAGTAGAACTCATCTCTTTTGGATGAGATACGAATTTAGTAGAACTCATCTCTTATGGATGAGATGCGAATTTAGAAGAACTCATCTCTTTTGGATGAGATGCGAATTTAGTAGAACTCATCTCTTTTGGATGGGATGCGAATTTAGTAGAACTCATCTCTTTTGGATGAGATGCGAATTTAGTAGAACTAGTATAAGAATTAGCATAGGTCGTGTCATTTATGACTATGTTCGATTTTGGCAGACACGGTACCAAAATCTTGCTTAGTTTAAATTATCATGATTAATTTTAGCCGTACGTGTGTGTAGGTGCGTCATTAGAGTTAGTAGGTGCCGAGTTACGGTCACGTTGTGCATTGTCAGCGGCTTGCCGTTGCTTCATATTATATTGAAGCTTGCGACACTCTTTGATCACATGACCAACATTTTTACAATAATTACAAGTTTTAGGGTTACCTTCGAGATTAGTATTAGAATTAGGAGACGGTGAATTATTGTAAATTTTAGGATCTCGATCATATTTTTTATAGTTTTTATTCTTAAAACATTCTGATGAATTATGACCCGGCTTGTTACAAGTAGAACACTGTTTAGGAGTTTTTAGATTAGATCTAGATAAGTTGTATAATTTTTCTTCGTCAATAGCATACTGTATAGCTTCATTGAGATAAGCGGGATTTTTGCAACGGACAATAGTCGATATGGAAGGGTTTAACCCTAACATAAAGGTGTTTAGGGCAAGGTCGTCCATGGCTGCTATTCTGCCAGGCAGTTCCTTGTCATTTTTGCAACTATAATGTATGTCTGACTGTATACGAGTTAATATTGACTCCACCCTTAAAGAATAAATAGTGACATCCTCATTGGATAATTGCTTACAGTGTTGCAGATCTGATAATAAATGTGTGGCGTGCTTTTTCTCCCCAAAGGTGACTTTCAGGAAGGTCTTTAGCTCCGACCACAATGAAAATGACTTAAGGCTGCATGCAACCTGTGCTTTACCTTCTAGCTGTGAAATGACAAATTTACATAGCACAGTTTGTTGGTCTAGAGAAGCCAAGGACATGGCATTCTCACAATTTGTAAGAAATGCAGGGAGGGTTTCCCTGTCACCATTATAAGGTTTGATAAATTTCGTTAAAAAAGATAGTGTAATTTTATCAGACATTTTCTTTGATTCAGGTAACTCTTGTTTAACAGTCATAAAAGATTATGATGTGTTGGACAAAATTAAGTTAACACTTAAATAACAATGTGAGAATAATAAGAAATAGGATAGACAAAACAATTTAAGTCAGTGAAGATAGAAAAGCAGTGACACGAATTCAGAGACACTTTGAATTAGAAAAATGGTAGTTCACAAGAAACACTCACAGTAACACGATAATTGTTGACACCTGCATTATCGGGTGTGCAGTGGGAACTCGGAGTCCGGAGTCACGTTGCGCTGTTACGTATCGGAGTTGCACTTTCCCACGGTTGGTTAACTATGGAATTTCTTGAGTTTGAAGGTTGGTGAGTTAGACCTGGGGCTGTTGGTGATGTTGATGCCGTCTGGAGCGGACTCACACTATACAGTGGAGATTGGCTGTCCAAGTGTCGATGTGGCTGGAGTGGGTTCAAGCTGCAGAGCTGAGGCTGACCGTCGTCCAATTATTGATGTGGCTGGAGCGGGCTCAAGCTGAAGGGCTGAGGCTGACCGTCGTCCAAGTAGTGACGCAGGCTTGACCTTGGGTCAAGTCTCACTGTCGGTCAATTGAACAGGGGGCTGTAGGTTCGGAATGCCAGTGTCTGTTTGACTCAACGTCGTAAGACTTCGTCTCTGGCATCCCACTCCTGACACCAATTTGTTACAAAGCCGACCCTGTTTGTCTTTTTTTTTTAAAAACAACAAATCTACTGGAACCACTTTTATTTACCACCGTACAAAAACACAGGCACATGTTCTTGGATACATATATTTTTACAATGTCCCTCCGATAATTTGGGCACACTAGATTACACGACGGCGTCCAGAATCTAACTAACTCAATCATACATATTATTTCTATGCACCAGGTAAAAATGCAACATCAGTATTTGGAAAAGTACATTGTTTATAAGTAAAAGCTGACTTAGGATTTATTGCCTTGTAATAAGGGTTATAACAATACGTATATACCGATGGTTTGAGGTTAAAGGTAGAATTCAATTCAATTCAATTCAAAATAGTTTATTTTCTCTTCACAAACAATGGCATATTACAATTTAGTCAGGCTTAAAAACTACTTATTTGACACTAGTTTGTGAGAGACTGGTGTCTGCACTAGGAAATCCTGTATAGCAGATCATCAGGATCCCACCACACGGTATATAACCATAATCACTTAATTAGTAAATAGTAGAACCTTATATATATCCGGTTTCTCAGTGTACACGATGCTGGAAATTGGGTCATAGACTTAGGCTTGTCCTTCCAATAAAATTATATGTCCTAAATGCGGCGGAGATCACGCAAACTGTGAGACTAAGATTTTTAAATGCATAAACTGCTCAGGCAGCCATATGGCCCTAGCTAGAACGTGTCCTCTGTATTTAAAAGAACGTAGAATACGTGAAATCATGGCTGAATTCAATTGTTCATACAAGAGGGCCTTAACAGCATACGTTCCACCTTCGCCTCATGTAAATGGTCAAGCTAAACAGACAGAAGTAAATAATCCAATTGTTTATGTTTCTTCATTTGAGGATACTCCCACATTTGCAGAAGTTGTTACGGTTGAGGCAGAGGTTCACGCCGAAGAAGCATCTAGCCCTGCTAACCTATGCAATAAGACACCACTGAATAAGAAGAAGTCTTTGAAGAAGAAGCAGAATCTATCCGAGTTTCTATTAAATTGGCAGTCAAGTTCGGCAGATGAACCGCGATCCGATGAAGATTACGTGTACGAGCAAAATGGTAACAAACAAACAAAAGGTAACACTGAACACAGTACAACATGCAATGAATTACTATCGCGAATAAAAGAAGTTATTTGCCTTAGAAACTGTTCATGGTATACTAAAATTAAAAATATTCTTAAACTTTGTTTCGAGTGGTTTATACTATTGGTGGTTGACAAAATATCGGAGTCTACGTTGTTGCAAATGGTTGTTAATTTCTTTAATGGATAAAACAGAAAAGGTAAAATTGAATATAATACAATGGAATGCCCGGAGTCTTAAACCTAAACTAGTAGCTTTTTCTCAGTTACTAAAACAAGAAAAAATACATATAGCTGCTATTTCGGAAACATGGCTAGATCCCGATAGTCATCCTAAAATAAATAACTATAATATATTCCGCCAAGACAGGGACGATTCTTATGGGGGTGTGGCTATTGTTACGCATAAATCTATAAAAACTCAGGTAGGAAACTTTCAGATGTCCCTTCCGGGATTCGAGGTCCTCCATGTTAAAATTTTTAATTATTCTCTTTTAGAAAATGTAATAATTGTATACTGCCCACCCGGATTGGAATAATTTATTTTCATTATTTAACAGGAAGTCGATCATAATCGGTGATTTTAACGCCCACCATACTAATTGGTCCAATAAAACAGACCTGAGAGGTGTTCAAATTGTAGACTCACTCATAGATAATAGTTATGTTGTTATAAATAGTGGCAGTGTAACTCGCATTGAATTGGTTAACGGTACCTTACAGGAATCTTCTCCTGACTTGTCCTTGGCTACATCTGATATTGCGCTTAATTTTAATTGGTCAATTTTAAATGAAACTTTGGGAAGTGACCATTTGGTTATCAAATTGTCTTCTGAATGTTTTATGAATAAATAATTTTTAGTAAAAAGAAACTATAAAAATGCCGACTGGGATTCGTATAAAATGTGTCTTGAAGATATGTTTTCAAATTTAATTCTTCCTGTAGATTCTCAAAAAGCTTATGATATTTTCATTGATTACATACATTTTGCAGCAGACCCACATATTCCTCTTACTAAAATACCGCAAAATCCCGACTCAAAATTTTCCCCTAAAACATATTGGAATGCAGAAGTTTCCAAATCAGTGGCAGTCCGGAGATTAGCTTTAACCAATTTTCGTAAAAATCCAAACCCCGCAAACTTAGATATTCTAAAAGATAAAATTGCAATTACACAAAAGTTAATACGGCAAGCGAGGCTTAATGATTGGATTCAACTTTGTTCATCAATAGATAATAATATATCAGTTTCTGAAATGTGGCGCAAGATGAAATGGATAAAGGGTATCGGCTTCCTAGAACTATTATAGATGTGACCAAAGCAAATAACTTAATCCGCAGTCGCCAGATTATGTTATGTCGAATCAACCAAAATTTACATTGCCTAATTTAATTCTGGAGACTAGTATCTCCATGCAGGAGTTTATTAAATGTATTAAAGCGAAGGACACATCTCCTGGGTGCGATGGTATCTCATACTCCATGATTAAAAATATCCCCAATAACGCTAAGGTCATTCTCCTATTGTTGTTTAATCAGTTCTTTTCACGCAGTTTTATTCCCAGTCAGTGGCGTGATATTGAAATTATAGCAATCCCAAAACCTGGAAGGGATCCTAATCAGATTTCGTCTTTGAGGCCCATATCCTTATTATCGTGTATGTGCAAAATTTTCCATCAAATAATTAATCGGAGGCTCTAATGGTTTTTAGAAAAACATAGTATGTTCTCACCTAATACGGTAGGTTTTAGGAGAACTAAGGGTTGTTTCGATAGTTTAAGTTGCTTGGTTTCTCGTATTCAAAAGGGGTTCTCTGAAAGGTTGCACACTATCAGCTGTTTTATTGACATAGACAGTGCCTACAAAAATATTGATATAATGATCTAGTTTACAATGCTAGAAAAACAGAACTGATGATATTCAGGTCGGGAAAGGGCCCTCAAAATGTTCCGCCAGTGTGCATTGGAGGGCAGACGGTGAAGGTTGTGGAGAGGTTCAAGTACCTTGGTCACATACTGACATCGGACATGAAAGACGACGCGGATATCAATCGCCAGCGTCGTGCCCTATCGGTTGTGGGAAACATGCTCGCCAGAAGATTTTGTAAGGCTAATAAGTACTGACTAAGGTGCGCCTATTCAGAACGTACTGTCAAAGTTTCTATACGTGCCAGCTCTGGACTGAATATACAAGGAAGTCTTGGGATGGCATACGTGTTCAGTACAATAACATCTACAGACACCTAATGGGGTTGAAGAGATACTGTAGTGCCTCTGGAATGTTCGCGGAGGCGAGGCTGAACGCGTTCAATGCCATTCAGAGAACCAGAATTGCATCATTCATGTCCAGGGTTGGTACGTGTAGGAACAGTATAGTTAAGAACCTTGCTGAGAGAACCGAGACCTACAAACGGTGGCTACAAATAGCCGCGTATTTTTTTTTTTTTAATTTTAATTTTAAATTTTTTGTTTAATTTTAATTCTAATTCCAATTCAAATTTTTTATTCTTAATTTTAATTTATGATTTTAATTTAGAAATTAATTTTGATTTTTTTTTAATGGGAATTGTTAATTTTGGTTTTAATTTTAATTTTAATTTTTTATTTGGAATTTGGATTTTAATTTTTTTTAATTGTGATTTTTAATTCTAGTTTTTAATTTATGTGTTATTATTTTAGTTTTTTTATGGATCATGTGGTCTGCAATAAAGATTTTTATTATTATTATTATTATTTAATATCCTTATTAACAATATTACATAATATTAATGTAGGGTCAAAAATATGTCAATACCTTTGGATTTTTTTGAAATATAGGAATATTAAAATTAAAACTGAAACCGGATATATTACTAGAACTACTTGTAGAGGTCTGGCCCAGGGTGACCCTCTATCCCCACTACTCTTTAATGTAGCAACAATATATATATATGTAATAATAATAATAATAATAATAATAATAATAATAATGTATTTATTTCCAAGTATATGGTATTTTGAGATCTTACACTAATAATGTTCCACATATACTATAATATAAAAGTTAAGCACATTCAAATCATCACTAAATTAATTAAAATGTCATAAAGTAAAATAAAAATTAATTTGTTATGTCCAAAATACAAGTTCTAAAGTCAAAGTAATACAGTGATATTAAGATTAATTGTAATGTCAGAAAATATAATTAAAATGTCAAAATAAACAATGTTATGTCCAAAATATAAGCTCTATAGTAAAGTAATAAGTAATTATAGATATTATGCCAAAATACTAATAACATAGAATATTCATTACAATTTCAAAAATTATGATTTAAAAATTCATTAACTGAATAAAAGCACATCTCTAATAGCCAAACAAACATTTTACATTTAAATTTATCTATTGGTAACATTCTGAACGCAGATGGTAATTTATTATAAATTTTGATCGTCATACAACTTGCATTTCTACTATAGAGATGCAGTCTCTGAGGAGGAACTAACAGTTTGCCAGCATTTTTTTTATTCAATCTTTCCGAGACTTGTTCATTCAATGAAAATAAATGAGGGTATTTTTTAACAAATAAACAAACCTCAAAAATATACAGACACGGGAGTGAGAGAATTTTTAATTCTTTAAATAATGGTCTGCAATGGTCTAAATATTCTGCTCCACTCATGGCTCGGATACACTTTTTTTGTACTTTAAACGCTCTGTCAACGTCCACTGAATTACCCCATATAACTAGACCGTAACGTAATACTGATGAAACATAACCATGATATGCATTTAGGACTGTTCTTTTACTGGACACTAGTCTCAACTTGCGAAGAGCATATACAAACTTATCAAGCTTACTGCATACTCTTTCTACATGTTCCTTCCAATTCAGTTTGTTGTCAATTATTATACCCAAAAATAAAGCCGATGGTTCTGGTTGTAAAATTGTAGTGTCATGTCGAATTATTGTTGGTGTAGCTGACAAGTTGCTTGTTTGAAATTGTACTACTTTGGTTTTATTAATATTAACATGAAGATTATTGTCCGCTAACCAGTTTATTACATTAATTAATTCAATATTAGTGTCAATTTCAATGTCAGTTTGGTTGGAACATTTTATCGTCAATGTTGTATCGTCAGCAAATTGAATACATTCACATTTTAGGCATTTTATGAGGTCATTTATATATAATAAAAATAGTGGCGGACCTAGTATGCTTCCCTGTGGAACGCCAGAAGGATGAATTTTTAATTCTGAGCAATATGTTTTACTAGTATTTTTTCTACTCTAGAAATAACAGTTCTCTGTTGGCGATCAGACAAATAGCTTTTAAGCCAATCGTGCGCCTTGCCTCTTATTCCATACTTTTCCAGTTTGTGGAGTAGTCGTTTATGTGAGACAAAATCAAATGCCTTGCTCATGTCTAGGAATACCGACAATGTAGACATTTTTTTATTAAGAGCCTCAGTGATTAATCTCACTAAGGAGAAACAGGCTAGAGTTGTTGAACAGTTTTTTCTAAAGCCAAACTGAGTCTCCACAATCAAGTTATATTTAGTTACAAAGCTATTAATTTTGTCATGCATTGCTTTTTCAATTTTTTTTGCAAAGATTGGAATCAGTGTGATGGGCCTATAATTACCCATATCAGAACAGTTACCCTTTTTGTATAATGGTTTAATTATAGACTCTTTAAGTTTCGTTGGGAAAATACCTTCTTCAAATGAGAGATTTATTAGGTAAGCAAGTGGGGATGCTATAATTTTTGCACTTAATTTAATTATTGTAGTGGTTACTTCGTCATGTCCAGTAGAATTGGTGTTATTTAATGAATTAATTAATTTAATAATGTCAATTTCATTTACAGGAGTCAAAAATAAAGTATTTGGGTTATTGTCACATTTTTCTAAAAATATTCCAAGGAGAAAAGAACGTGTTGATTTAATTAATAAACTAAATAATTATCAAATCAAATTGGAAGACAGCACAAAAATTTATGAAATTGATACTCAGCGCTTACAGTCTGAAATACAGTTACTTGAGGAAAGTCTTAGTTCACTTTATATTAAATATGTGGGTTCTCAGAACCAAATTAAAGAACATATTCTTGCTGCTAATGAGTTAGTTATGTGTCAATGTACTTGTCAGAAGGTTCCAAACCCTGATGCTGTCCAGTCTGAGGAAACGGAGGACCCGTCCCAGACTGAGAGTATGTCTCAAGACTGTATACTCGACCAAGATATACCTGACATAGCTAGTAGTGTTTCCTCTTGTAGTAGTCAAGTTTGTTATCAGTCTGTAATGTTTTCAGATAGCATAGGAAGAGGGTTAGGGAAATTAGTTAGTAACAACTTGAGTTTTTCTACTCAAAACTATTGTTTACCTGGGACATCCTTCAAAGAAATAATGACAGCAATTACAAGAAATCAGTATGATTCTAATACCAACATTACTGTATTTGTAGGTAATAGTTCCCAGGTCAGAAAAGAAGATATAACTGAAAGTGTTACTGAGATTTTAAAGATAAATTGTAAAAAAAATATTTTGTGTGCTTTTCCTTATTTTGAGAGATTATCAAATAGAAAAAACAATTATATACATATGCTTAATAAGCATATTCATTTCTTAGTAAGTCACTACAGTGACAAACTTATATTTTTTGACACCAACAGTTTTGTTGATAAGTTGAAATCGACAAGGAATACAGTGTATCTGCCCATTAGGTTTAGACATAAAATAGCGAGGCTATTAGCTTATATAAACTCAGACATAAGTAGTATGTCGAAGTCTTGTACCATAATTAACACCACAATTATTAGTAATAATTCTAATGTACAGGTGGTCACTTTAAATAACTGTAGCACTAATGCTATTTCTTTTTACAATAATTGTACGAAGGAGGATCCATGTGCCTCTATGGCAAATTCTTGTCATAGTGTGGAGTCCACAAGTAGTGGTATCTCATTGCCTGGTGATGACATGGGAGACTTGGATCTCACTCTGGATGTTATTTTAAATTTAAACTAGATAGTAAGACAACAGAAGATACTAGTAACATTTTCGTTATACCTACCAACAACAAGGTGTCTTCTTGCTCTCAAATAGTTAAGTGTAAAAAAGAGTCTAAGCAGAATACCTTGAAATTATTTCATCAAAATATTCAAGGGTTTTCTTCCAAACAATTAGAAATTGAATTATTTTTAGAAAAAACCATGTTCGGAATTGTTTGTTTAACCGAACATTGGTTGAAAGATTATGAAATGCTAATTAATTACAAAAATTATAGTGTGGGCAGTTGTTTTAACCGAACATCTATGCTGCGTGGTGGTTCACTAATCTTAGTCAAAAATTCTATTAAATCTAAAACTCGTAAAGATATAGTTGATTTGTCGGTTGAACATAACATTGAACTGTCTTGTGTTGAGCTGGATCAGCATGTTATAGTGTGCGTTTACAGACCCCCAAATTATCAAAACTACTCCTTATTTGAGTCAGTAATGGAAGATGTTCTAGCAAAACTTACAATTGGTACAAAATCGCTAATTATCTGTGGTGACTTCAATATTAATATATTAGAGAATAGTTCAAATAGTAGTCGATTATTAAGTCTCTTTAAATCATTCAATTTGTCAAATGTTTTTTCAGAACCAACCCGTATAACTACAAATTCAGCTACATGTATTGATAATGTCTTTTGTTGCTGTGACTACTTTGATAAAAACATTGTAAATTATCTCCCTTCTGATCACAGCGGTCAAACCGTTTCTTTCAAGTCCAACACACCATTACAAAGGATTCAGATACAATCTAGACAAATAACACCCAGCAATTTAAGTAGATTTAATAATAACTTAATTAGTCAATTAAGTTTACCTGGCAATATTTTAAACAATGTAAATGAATTATATGAGGAATTCTTTTCGGTAGTGCGCACTGAGTTCGATAATACTTTAAAAAAGAAGACAAAAACTATTTGCCCAAAATTTTTGTTCAGTGACTGGGCAACTAAAGGTATTAGGAAAAGTAGGGAAAAATTGTTTGAGCTGTATGGCCTTAAGCCTTATATTAACACCGAAACTTTTAATACATACGTTGCTAATTACTCTAAAATTTTTAAAAATACCTGCAAGTTAGCTAAAGCCTTGTACATTAGCAACAAGATCAAATCAGCTGATAATAAAATAAAGACGGTTTGGAATATTATCTATGACGAAACAAACAGGAATAAAAGACATAATAATGATTTCACACTAGAGACTTCACGTGGCCTCATAAGTACTAACAAAGAAGTTGCTCAAGAATTTGTAAATTTCTTTACTAGTATCCCACTTAAAACGACTGAAACCTTAAATTCCTCGCCCTCGCTTTCTTTTGATTTAGTAAAGAAGAACGTTTCAGCCTGCCCGATTGTATTTAAATTTAAGCATATTAACCCCTTAACGGTAATAAAAGCTTTTAAGCAAATCAAAATAAAATTGACCGAAGATCTTTGGGGAATGTCCATTAAAGTCTGTACCTCCATAATTGAGACCATAGCGCCTTACTTAGCCTTAATATTTAATTTATGTGTGGATCAAGGAGTCTTCCCGGATTTAATGAAATACAGTAAGGTTATACCACTTTTCAAATCCGGGGACAGTAAAGACACCAATAATTATAGACCCGTATCCGTGTTGCCAGCTTTCAGTAAGGTGTTTGAAAAGGTAATGCTAAATTAAATGCTCAATCATTTTAACACAAATAAAATACTGCACGATCAACAGTATGGTTTCACCAAAGGACGTTGTACTACCGACGCTGGTGTTACCTTATTAAGACACATTTTTAACGCGTGGGAAGAGGCCCAAGACGCCATAGGAATCTTTTGTGACCTCTCCAAGGCATTTGATTGCGTCGATCACGAAACCTTACTCTTGAAACTAGAGCATTACGGACTTGGAAAACTTGCGCTCAGTTTAGTAAAATCTTATTTAAATGATAGACAACAGCAAGTTCAAATAAACAGTATAAATTCACTAGGTTTAAAAGTAAAAATGGGTGTACCACAAGGCTCGATATTGGGTCCTTTCCTCTTTTTAGTGTATATTAATGATCTACTCCATTTATTAAAAAATCAACCACAAATGGTGTTATTTGCTGACGATACTTCATTAATATTTAAGGTAGATAGACGTGCTACAAATTTTGACGACGTGAATAACGCCCTACTGCAGGTCCAAAATTGGTTCACTGCTAATAATTTAGTATTAAATGGGAAAAAAACTAAGTGCATAAAATTTTCTTTACCAAATGTAAAAAGTAATGATTGTGAGATAGTATTGAATCAAGAGAAACTAGAATTCGTCGATAAAACCGTTTTCCTGGGGATCACGCTCGACTCAAGGCTACAATGGGGTCCTCATTTAACATCTCTTGCAGGACGGCTAAGTTCAGCAGCATATGCTGTCAGAAAAATCCGTCAATTTACTGATGTAGATACCGCGAGACTGGTATATTTTAGTTACTTTCATAGTATCATGTCTTACGGTATTTTACTGTGGGGACGGGCTGCAGACATCGAGTCTATTTTTATTCTGCAGAAAAGAGCGATCAGAGCCATATATCATCTCCGCAGGCGTGATTCTCTAAGGGAACTGTTTAAAGATATTAACATCATGACGGTACCTTGTCAATATATCTATGAAAACATCATGTATGTAAGAAAAAATTTACATCTTTTTAGTAAAAGAGGTGATAGACATAATTATAGTACAAGAAATAGGGACCTATTAGTTCAACCAGGTTTCAGACTGGCTAAAGTAGACTCATCTTTCATGGGGTACTGTTTAAAATGTTATAATAAAATTCCTCCCCACATACTTCAACTGAATGAGACGAGATTCAAAACATGTATAAAACGCACACTATGCAGGCAGGCATATTATAAGTTAGGGGATTATATCACTGATAAAAATGCTTGGGCCAAAGCTGGTCCTGCTCCACAACCACAACTAATTGATTAACATTCGAAAAGTCTGTTGGAGCTGCTGAAGATTGTAAGAACATCTTTGCATTGTATAGACTCAATTTCTTTTGCATTATATAATTGCATAGCACATATGTGAGTACTATGTACTATAGAGCTACCATTTACCGGGTAATATTATGTCTTTCATTGACTTGAATGTGCCCTGGCGGCTGTGAGTATGTCATGCTCACTCAGATGTCTCGCTGATGGTGGCGTGTGTGTTGGATCATTTAGCTCCCTTCAAAATGGTTGAGCTGAATGGTGCTAATCCATGCGTCATGTTCGTGAACGGGCGCCGTCAGTTGGGGCTGGTCATCTCTTAGCTGCCATGGCTTATTTGTAATTTTTGAATTGTTTTTATTTTTATGTACGGACGCTTTTTTTTTATGCACGTCTTTCTACATTGTTCTCACATGTATAAGTAATTTCAACATGAATGATGTAACCAATTTTTGTAACAATTTATTTGATTTAAAAGAGTGTCCGTGGAGTTTCTTGCCCGTTCTTCTCCATAGGTACCTACTACGCTTTGGAATGGGCATCTAGCTTCATATTTTCTGACTGACTGACTCCTTGACAATTCAAAAGTGCCTGTAATTGGTTTAATTGAAATAAATGCTTTGAGTTTGAGTTTGAGTTTGAGTTTGTCAATGTCAATGTTATTTACGTTATAATTATTATTGTTAGATTTTTGTGTCAGTTCGATAAAATAGTCATTAAATTGGTTACATATGGCATAAGGATCAGTAATTTTTTTTTCACTGATTTTTAATTCATGTAAGTAGTTGTTGTTATTTGGTTTGTTTGAGTTATTTTTTATGATTGACCATGCCGCTTTACATTTATTTTTAGCATTATTTAAAAAAATGTTGTTGTTTATCTGCTGTGATTTTGATATGCATTTTTTTAAGATCTTAGTGTAATTGCGGTGTTTTTTCTTGTGGTAGCCTTTACTTATAGCATCGTGTTGATATGCGTAATATAAAGTTCTCTTCTTTATACATGATATTTTTAAACCTCTACTAAGCCATTTGTTTTTAATAGGCTTATTGGTCTTTTTGATGAGTATTTCAGGAAAACACAATTTATAAAAGAGCGTGAACAAGTCGTGGAATATATTAAATGCTTTATTGCAGTCTGTCTCCTCGTACATTTCACTAAAACTTAAGGCTGCTAAACAATCTAAAAACTTTGTTATGTTGCTCTTGTCGTAATCTCTTTTCGTTTCATACCAGAATTGTATAGTTTTTGATTTATTATTATTATTCATCTCTTGAACGTAAAAAGTAAAACTGTTGAAAAGGATATTTTTGTATCCCAATATGCGGACGACTTTGTCTTATATTGCACTTCTCAATCTATCTATGAAGGCACTAAAACATTACAAAATTCTATGAACACCTTCTGTGAACTTCTTCGAAACCTAGGCTTAAGGTAAAAGGTATTCAGGTAAAACGGGCTGGTGTCTGCAACTCCACGTCAATGCGCGTATTTTGCGTCCGGGTGGGAAATCGGTTATTCGATCCACCCCAGCTCCTCAAGAAAGCACAGCAACGCCTTGATGTTCCTGACAACTTCACAGAGGGTACCTGGGTTACCGAAGTACTTTGCCCTGTAAGTGGCGACCGCCGGGCAGTTTAGGAGCGCATGAGCTGCTGTCTCGTACTCCTCCATGCAGGCCCTGCACAGCGGACTGTCAGTGACCCCTAAGATAGAGAGGTGTTTATTAAAAGACCCATGGCCAGTTATGGCTGCAATAACTGTACGCAGCTGTTGTTTAGTAAGTCGGAGAAACTGTTTCGTGAGGCGGCCATCCATTTTGGGGAGTGCTTCCTTAGCCTGCCTACACTCACCTTGGTTCTCCCACAGCTTGTGGTGTTGGTCCCTGGTGCGTTTCCTTACCAGAGTGCGTAGAGCGTGCGTGCGAGTGGCACTATGGGTTCCGGCCCCACTGGCGCCATGCTCGATCCCCTTCTGGCAAGTTCGGCGGCTGCATCGTTGCCTAGCGAGCCGCTGTGTCCTTTGATCCATTGGATGGTTATATTATTGAGGCTACCCACCTGGTTGAGGCGAAGGTGACACTCCTGTATTAGTCCAGAATCAACTGTATGGCTGTCTAGTGATTGCAGGACAGCCCTGCTGTCTGAGAGTATGCGGATTGAGTGGTCCTTAACTTCCCTGGCCATAATGGCTGTAGCGGCCAGAGAGATGCCCATGCATTCCGCCTGGAACACTGTGTTGTGGACCCCCAGAGGTGCGGCTATGTGAATGTTAAGGTCCTCCGAAAAAATTCCGGCACCCGTACCACTACCTGTTTTGGATCCATCTGTGAAGATTCTTAGCTCTGAGGGGCGCAGCCCCTCACATCGCCGGTCTTCGTGGAGTTGTATTTTGTATTTTTTGTCGAAGAAAAATTGTTTGGGTACCCGGTCGTTTATCGCTTTGGTGATGGGGAACTCCTTGTGGAATCCCTCGAGTAGCGCGGTGTGTGGTGTGACTCTCTTACCCCAGAGGTTTATTGTGTTTAGACGTACCGCCGCCATCGTCGCTTCCTGCTGGATGAACAGGTGGAGCGGTGGTAGTTCCAGCATGGCTACGATGGCCGCGGTCGGTGTAGTTCTCATGCAGCCCGTAGTTGCCATGCAGGCTAGTCTCTGCATGCGTTGCAGTTTATTGCAGGCTGTCACCAGTTCCGTGCGGGGCCACCAGACCACGGCCCCGTAAGAGATCATGGGACGGATCACTGTGGTGTACAGCCAAAGTATGATTTTGGGGGATAGGCCCCACTTCTTACCTATCATTCTCCTGCACTGCCAGAAGGTAATGCAAGCCCTGTTTAGTTTGTTGTCTAGGTAACTGCTCCAGTTTAACTTACTGTCTAGGATAACCCCGAGGTACTTGACTTCGTTGGCCAACTGGAGATCAGTGTTGAACAGTTTAGGTAGGCAGTAGGAACCTAAAGCTCGTTTATGGGTGAACATGACTAGTTCAGTTTTAGTGGGGTTCACTGAGAGGTCAAATTCCCTGCACCATGCTTCTACAATACGTAGTGCTTGCTGAGTGAGGTTGCAGATCGTGTCCGTCACCTTCCCCGAGACGAAGATTGCGAGGTCATCCGCGTAACCTATAGTGTAGCAGCGGCTGGCGTTGAGTTTGGTGATGAGATCGTTAATCACCAGATTCCATAGGAGGGGGGATAGCACCCCTCCTTGGGGACAGCCTCTGGCTATCAATGCCAGCTGCTGCTCGCCCTCAAGGCGCACCACCCTTTTGCTTAACATGTTTGTAATCCAGTCCGTTAATACCTGTTCTACTCCGTGTTTGGAGAGGGCGTAGCTGATACTGGAGAAGAGTTGGTTCTGTCGAAGGCTCCTTCGATGTCTATGAAAGTGCCCAGACAGGTACCTTTCCGTTGGATCGCTTCCTCTATCTCGCTGACTACTAGATGAAGAGCGGATTCGGTCGACTTACCCGAGCTATATGCATGTTGGTTACCGTGAAGCGGTATCGTTTTCAGAGCGCCTTCCCTCAGCTCCCTGTCGCACAGCCTCTCCATGGTCTTTAGTAGAAAGAAGGTCAGGCTGATAGGGCGATGAGATTTGGCGTTTGTGTAGTCCCCCTTACCTGGCTTGGGGATGAATATAACCTTCACTTCCCTCCAACCTTTGGGAACGTATCTATGGGCCAAGCACGCTCTCAGTAGCGGCATCAGTCGTATTGCGATGGAGTCACCACCCCACTGTAGTAGGGCGGGGAACACTCCATCGGGACCAGCTGCCTTAAAAGGATGGAAGCTCCGGATGGCCCACTGTAGTTTCTCCAGCGTGATCACCCTGCATGCGTATGTCGGAATAAGTAGAATAACATAAAATTAATTTTGATTTCTTTTAAAAAAATGCATGGAATTAGTACGTACTAATCGGTGAGACTGTCAGAGGTAGTATGTCTAGAAGAATAAATGAATTCCGAACGAAACCAGTGATCTGAGTTGGTCCAAATCAAAACAAAGACATATATTACTTTCATCTAAAACTTAAGGTTAACAGAATTATATCTTTATGTATAAGTTGTTATAAATAAATGTTATTTATTGTGACTTGAAAAGACGTAGAGACTTATCTCAAACAACGATTCTGGACGAAACAACGATTCTGACTTGACATGAAGACTAGTGGGAGGTAAATAACCAAAATAAATGTTAATTAACTTAACAGTACAATAAATTAATAAGTAGGTAATAATTAATATGGTTCTAATAATACTTATCACGATTTTATATTGCAATTGTAAATATGGTGAATATAATATGGTGTTTCAAACGATTTTCGGAACATCCAGTTGATGTTATTATATTATGACATTCTACCTACAGATTACAAATAAATACATACTAAATTGCTAAATAATCATATTAAGTTTTAAGATAGTTCCACTACGTAAGATTAGTTAATTATTACCCATGATTGAAGTTATTTAGCAATTATGTATGACCATTTAAGATTCGTCTAAAATGGCGGGAGAATTGGCGGGAATGCTTTCAAGACTGGGTGATTTTGACACTAACTAAGGGGCTACGAAAGACTTGACTGGTTGACCGCGAATTTTAAGTTGACTTGGATTTTGGACTAATATGTGGATAGTACAAGACCTGTAGAGGACAGACTCGGAAAGGTGTCCCATGTATGTAATACTAATTTGCTAAAAGAAATGATGATGATAAAAATCTATGGATGCAGATTGGAAGTTCTGCTATATTGTAAATTGGATTGAATTAAGATGGCTTCTTGTGAAAGATCGACTGACTACAATGTTCATGTAAGTTATTTGATTATATTCCCTGATTATTGCTGATACCTATGTTTTTCTGTTTATGTCATGTGTTAAATCGAATTAATGATCATACATGTTAATATTTCTTTCGGTTGATAAGTTGCTATAACTTTGAGAAATGGTCCGTGAGAATAAAGTGTTATCTATGATCGATTCTAATGTGTCAAACTCAAACTCAAACTCAAAGCATTTATTTCAAATAAACCAATTACAGGCACTTTTGAATTGTCAAGGGGTCGGTCAGTCAGAAAGATGAAGCTAGTGTGTTGGTACAATACTGTAAAACAAGCTTCCATGAAGTTTCTTGTCCTTCTTCTCCATGATGACCTAGGGTTGGAACGGACAATTAGTTTCTCATCATCGTATCTGATTGACAAGCCTATTATTGAAATAAATGCCTAGTCTTGTCTTTCTGACTTTTCTTTACAAAATCCTTTCCCTACACACTATATTCATAGGTACTTTCATACACAGTAAATAACTAATAACCATTCTGACACTAAGAGCTTGCTAATTAAGGAAACATCATTACATTCACATAAATTATACTAAATAATACTACCCCTTTCTAACACGTACGACCATTCCTCGACAGATGGTGTGTGAATTGCATCCTGCCAGTCGATTGTCTGCGCGAAGACACTGTTAAGTGATACATCACTATTGAGCAATACAATATGACACATCACTATTGAGCAATACAATATGACACATCACTAGTGACTTCCGTTTCCGCCTCGCTCTCTGTCAACGAAGTGTCAAGCAAGTAGTCCACATTCTCTATTACTGTAATACAAAATAAACATTTAATAAAGAATACTACCAACCGTGGTGAGTTGTATATTTCCATTGATTACCCGAAGACGTCCAGTAGCCGCTCCTCTATTCGTTTGCCAAAGCCGCAACCTTACATGGTGTCAGAAGAAACTTATACGCCGCTACTAACAAAATGGCCGGGGACGATAAAAAGCCACCACCGTCGACATCCAAAGTAATCAGCAGTCATCATCAGCCGCTCGATTTAAATAATTCAAACATGCCATTAGCATGGAAAAACTGGCTAACACAATTCAAAATTTATCTGCGGGCAAACAACCTAGAAAGTGAAAGTGACGCAAGAAAAGTAGCCATTCTTTTGCATTTCATCGGGCCAGACGCACTTACGACGTTTTATTCGTTTAACTTGGATATCGATACCATAAGTCTTTCAACACTGACAGAGAAATTCGACTCACATTTCCTTCCGCAAATCAATGTGACGATGGAACGCCACAGACTAATTAATAGGCGTCAGGGCTCCAACGAATCCATTGATAATTACACTACAGACTTGAGGAACATCGCCAAACAGTGTGAATTCAAATCACTCGAAGACAGCATCTTACGAGATATTTTCAGTTTAAACCTGAATGCCAGCAATCAGTACATCAAAGAAAAAATACTGACTGAGAAACCAGACACGATGGACAAAGCAGTAATGCTAGCAAAAAGCATGGAAGCAACAAGGATACAGGCTAAAACTTTGGAAGAACCACTCATAGGCCAGGTCTCCAAATGTTCTCGTCGAGGCAAAGACAAGTTTAAGCCAGGACCTAAACGTTATCAGCCGCAGTCGTCAGCTACTGATAATGCCACTTGCAGCAGGTGCGGTCAAATCCACAAGTTCAAATGTCCAGCAAAAGGAGTTAAATGTAAAAAGTGCGGGAAGTATAATCATTTTGCACAAGTTTGTAAAAGTGTAAATAACATTAATATTGATAAGTCTCAAAGTAATAATAGTGGTTGTGACAATAACAAACTTTTTGTAGGCACAATTAGTGTGAACATGGTCAATACACGGTCATGGAAAGCTGAATTGTCGATTCACAATCAAAATGTAGATTTCATTCTTGACACAGGTGCAGATGCCAATATCCTTTCAATACAAACTTCCAAAACACTAAACATTCCAACCGACTTGATACAAAAAAGTAGTCATAGGTTATCTTCATTCAGTGGTGACATCATACCAACTATTGGACAATGCAACTTGCCTGTCAAACATAACAACTACAGTTATACTGTCAACTTTTACATTGTCGACTTAAATTGTCAAAACATTATAGGCAGGGACACATGCAAATTGCTTAACTTGATAAAATTAGTACATAAAGTTGAATTTCTGAATTTCTACCAAAGCTTCCACCCGACTTAACAGATGGTATAGGGTGTATCACAGATTTAGAAGTCGAGCTCAAACTGAAGCCAGATGCAACTCCAACCGTCGCTGTTTGCAGACGAATCCCTTTTCAATTACGGGAACCTCTCAAAAAAGAACTGGAGGAGCTGGAGAAACAAAATATCATACAGAGAGTTGAAGAACCAACAGAATGGGTAAGTCCTATTGTACTGACTACTAAGAAAGATGGTAAAATCAGACTCTGTATTGATCCAAACAAACTTAATGAAGCCATCATGAGACCTCATTACCCATTTCCAACTTTAGATGAAATAAAATCTGAACTTGCAGGGTCAAAGTATTTCACAACCTTAGATGCCAACAAGGGCTTCTGGATGTTGAAGTTATCGGAGGAGTCCTCTAAGCTGTGCACATTCATAACGCCTTTTGGTAGATTTAAGTTCACACGCTTACCTTTCGGTATTAGTTCGGCGCCAGAAATCTTTCATAGTGAAATGGTCAAAAGGTTTAGTAATATTAAAGGTGTTAAAATTATGATGGACGATTTCCTAATATATAGTAAAGACATAAATGAGCATAATACTATATTGCAAAAAGTCATAGACAGAGCTCGTTCCATAAATTTGAAATTCAATAATGATAAGACAAAAATCTGTGCTACTGAAGTCAAGTATTTAGGACACATTTTTGGTCAGGATGGAGTTAGAGTTGATCCTTCTAAAGTCGAATCAATTACAAACATGCCCAGTCCAACCAATGTCACAGAACTTCAGAGATTTCTAGGTATGGTAAATTATCTAAGTCCTTTCATCAAGAATTTATCACAAGAAATTTCACATCTCAGGCAATTGTTAGGAAACAAAAATGAATGGATCTGGACACAAATGCATAACTTAGAGTTAATTAAAGTCAAGAATCTAATAAGCTCATCACCAGTTCTCACATATTATGACCCTAACAAAGAATTAACATTGTCTGTAGATGCATCCAAAGATGCACTGGGAGCTGTAATTTTACATGAGAAACAGCCCATAGCTTATGCATCAGCATCTCTTAGTACTTGCCAGCAAAATTATTCTCAGATCGAAAAGGAACTCTTGGCTGTTCTATTTGGCTGTACAAAATTTCATCAGTATATTTATGGTAGAAAAGTAACTGTAGAAACAGACCATAAACCACTTATTACCTTATTTAAAAAGCCACTTTTTGATACTCCAGCTAGGCTGCAGAGAATCATGATGAGGCTACAACCCTATGATCTAAATGTGCTGTACAAACCAGGTAGATACCTCTTCATTGCAGACACACTTTCAAGGGCAGCCCTTCCAGAAGGTACACTTACAGATTTAGAAGATGATCTTGATCTTCATGTCAATCTTCTATTCTCTAACTTAACAGTAAGTCCAGAAAAACTTCTGAAAATTCAGGAAAATACTAAAAAAGATCCAACATTAAGTCTAATTATTTCTTATTGTCAAAATGGTTGGCCAGAACATAAAAAGTCAGTCAGTCAGTCGGTCAAACTATACTTTTCTATAAAAGATCAGTTACACGTGGTGAACAATATCTTATTCAAAGGAAACAACATTGTAATTCCTGAAAACATGAGAGAATACATACTACAATTAGTTCATGAAGGCCACCAAGGCATCAATAGCTGCATACGTCTGGCAAAAACAACAGTCTATTGGCCTCAAATGAACAATGATATTGAGAAATACATTATCCAATGTCATGTTTGTCTAACCTATTGTCGAAATAATTCTAAAGAACCTTTGATTCACCATGACTATAAAATGCTACCTTTCAGTAAAGTAGGTATAGATATTTTTGAAATAGATGGTCTGAAGTACTTAATTTTAATAGATTATTTCTCTAAGTACATAGAACTTGCATTACTAACACCAGATTCTACTTCAAAGACAGTCATAACTCATTTGAAATCAATCTTTGCACGACATGGGATTCCAGAATTTATGAATTCAGACAATGGACCTCCCTTTAACAGTAAAGAACTTAAAGATTTTACTACAGCATGGGGTATAGAACACACAACTTCCAGTCTATATTTGAGCAGATCAAATGGAATGGTAGAAAGAGCCATAGGTACTATTAAAAACCTATTAAAGAAATGTAAAGCAGATCATACTGATCCTTATCTAGCACTTCTTATGTACAGGAATACACCAAAACAGACTGGTTATTCTCCATCACAGCTATGTATGTTAAGACACTTACGTACAAAATTACCAACACCTGAACTTACACTCACACCTCGAACAGTTGATATGACAAGTCTAAAGGAAAACATTAAAAAACAACAAGTTAATTCTTCATTTTATTATAATCAAAATACTAAGCTGCTATCAACACTACAACAGGGTGACAAAGTTTACTTTAAACACAAACCACAAGGCACTTGGGTTCCAGGTGTGTATCACAAAAAGATGTCCATCCACGTAGTTACATCATTAAGTCTCCTCAAGGCGTTTTTCGTAGAAACCGGGAACATATTTTAATGCATTCTTCGAATTCAGCCTCTTCCATGAGTTCCATGACTGATGTTGTACCTGAAACAAAAACACAAATTAGTTCACAAAACTATGTTCCTAAACCTAGTACACCTATTACGTCTCGTTCAGGACGTGTAATTATAAAACCTAAGCGTTTGTGACTAAATTCATGGAAATACTATAAAATTTCTCCATTATTAAAAAAGGAATAATAATATGTTTATTTTTAAGGTTATAAAATGTGTCAATGTCAAATGACACTTCTGAAAGCTGTCACTATATTGCCTAGTTTACGTTCCGTTTCATGATGACTATGTTTATCTGCTTGAAATAATTTTCTTTTGTTGTCTATGGAAGGAAAAGATAGTATTGTAAAAGATTTCATGGTTTAAAAAAAAAAAAAAAATATTACACTTTCATTTGTTTGTAAAGGCCATGGACTCTTGTATGTGGTGTATAAAAATGTATTAGCTTTAAGCAAACTTTAAATGTCTATAAGTACTGTCTTATTTAAAAAAAAGGAAGATGTTAAGTGATACATCACTATTGAGCAATACAATATGACACATCACTAGTGACTTCCGTTTCCGCCTCGCTCTCTGTCAACGAAGTGTCAAGCAAGTAGTCCACATTCTCTATTACTGTAATACAAAATAAACATTTAATAAAGAATACTACCAACCCTGGTGAGTTGTATATTTCCATCGATTACCCGAAGACGTCCAGTAGCCGCTCCTCTATTCGTTTGCCAAAGCCGCAACCTTACAGACACAACCAGGGAAGTGAGTTTCAACAAGGACGCGTCTCGCTTCTTCGGGCAAGGAGGTGAGTGTGTTATCAGGTTTGCGAAGGGTAGTGGACGTTGGTGAATTCTGTTGCGCCAGTAGTTTCCTTACCCTGTTCGCTTGCTGACAAGATTCAATGCTGCCACAGAATTTGCGCCATCCCGTGGTACTTCTGAACCTGATGCATTTTTTGTAGCTGGATTTGGCTGCGTAGTAGTTATCCCAGTCCTCATCCGCACATGTATTCATGGCTCTGTTCAGCGCCTGCCTTACCTTACCGCGCTTGCGCTCCAGGTCAGCGCCCCACCAGGGTTGACTGCCCGGTGTGTTGCGTGGGGTAGTTTCTGGGCAGGCGGTATGATAGCTCATCATTGATTTAGTAAGATGGTCTACTACTACCTCAATCTATGTGGTGTCCGCAAGAGTGGCTGCCGGATTGCTTGGTGTCGCCAGCTTAGCTGTAAGGCTGCGAGTGTAAATGGCACGATCCGTGCTACGCGGATTCCGCCTTGGTGGTGTTGGTGTCACACAGACTTGGAAGTCGAAGCGGATCCACCTGTGATCAGAGCAGGAGGCCTACTTGGAGACATGCCACCCAGTGGTGAGTTCCGCCGCGCCCTCGGTAGTCAGGGTGAGATCAATGATTGTGCGGCTTCGCCTGGTCACGAAGGTTGGTTCGGAGCCAGTGTTTAGCAGGGATAGGTTAGTCGAAAATAAGAAGTCAATCAAGGCCTTACCCCTCTCATTCTGCGTGTCCATACCCCACAGCTGATGGTGCGCGTTGGCGTCTGCTCCGATGACAACCTCAAACCCGCAACTCTCGCAATGGCTTACGAGGCGGGCGAGATCGTGTGGGGGCGGCACCTCCGCCTCAGGCATGTAGGCTGAGACGACAACGATCACCATCTCCGTGGCTTCGTCACGCTGTATGAGCAGCTTAGCTGCAACAGAAATCCGTTAAGAGATGTGTTTTAAGGTTACCTGTGACATAGATGCACGATCTAGGGTGATCGTGATCTGTGGTTACCAGAATCTTACCGCCAAGATTGGAGAGTCCTTGTATGCGGCCCGCTCTGATCCACGGCTCTTGGATCAAGACTATGGCCGTGTGTTGAACCTCCAGCCACTTGCGAAGTTGAGCCGTCGCGGTCTGACTGTGGTGGAGGTTTGCCTGTAGGACTCTACAGGTCGACGAAAGGGACGCCATCGCTGGTCGACCCCTCCTCGTCCGCCTCCAGTCTGAGCCCGGCAAACAGGTCGCCCTCGTCAAAGCCGTCCTCCCCCGGGCCCGAAGCTGGGGACAGGATCATGTCGTCCAGCTCCCCGCCCGATGAAGGAACGGCTCCCACGGTGGCGGCAGCAGGGGCGGCCGGGTCTGCTGTAGCAGATGCAGCCGCAGATGCTTCCGGGTTGTTTGCAGGGGGAGCGGACTCCCCTGCTGGTATAGGTGTCTGCTGCGTCGGCACGTCGCAGATAGCTCCCGTGGCGGGGTCCCATCCGTGAGGCACGTCGGTGAACCTGCCGTTCCGACCCTGGAACTTCACGTACACCGTCCCCAAACCAATTGAGAGACGGCGTCCGGCCTCCATCTGGGTCGGGATTTGGTCCACTGTTACCCCGACCACCACGAACCACGCCGCTGCTTGCTTGTCGGCATGCAAGAGTACCCACCTCTTGATGTCGACCCAGGGGTTCTGGTAGCAAAGAGCACGCCCGATGTTGGTCGGCTCGCCGAAAACCCCTCGCTCGTCAGGAATCACGACGCCACATCGTGTCCGCTTCTGTATCTCCGACTGGCTCTTGACGACAAGCGGGATGCTAGTTGGGAGAACCAAGTCGGAAACTGTCTTCCTTAGCCAGGCTAAGGTGTGGTCGTTGCCGCACCACAGTTTAAGCACACCACCGGCGAACAGCGGCTTGGCGTTGAAGGTCGGCCCTGGTGAGTCTTGCTTGGGGGAGTAGGCCTCGAGTATGATCTGCTTCTGGATAGCAGCGAGTACCGGATCCGATACGTCCTTGCTGAGGATTCCCGTGCGGTCGCCGGTGATCGCGACGTCGAGGGTTGCGCTGGCAGCTTGGGCGTAGCTTCGTTGTGCGACCCGTTTGGATTGGTCAAGACGCAGCCGCTTATGCTCCCCTCGAGGTGTCAAGGTCTCGTTGAGAGCTCGCTTGGCCGCGGCCTGATCCTTCCAATCGGGTCGCTGTGTGTTGCCTGCAGCCAGACTGGATTGCGGTTGACTGGGCGCTGGTCGGCTAGTGCCTGCCTCTGCCTGTGACCGCTTACCGGCGGAAAAGTTTAGTTGACCGCTTACCGGTTTTGCCGAACCCGCTGCGATGGCTTGCTTCTTTCGGGAGCCTTTACCTGCTCTCCGAAGTGCTTGTCGGCGCTCCTTCCTCGTCGGTCTCTCCCTCTTTTTGCCCGGTCCCTTGACTGCAGTAGGACCTGAAGGGTCGGCGCAAGAGCATTGGGCTTGTTGAGTGCGTTTGCCCTTGCCCTTGCTTTTCTGCACAACTTGCCAGGCGCGCGAAAACGCGTCCTCAGTGCAGCTGGCCGTCTCCGCTTGACCGGTGACGGCCGTCTGATGGGAGGAGACTAGAGGAGCCACAGGAGGAGGAGGGTGTGTGGTTGGAGCCCCATTACCGGTGTTATCCGGCCCCGGGGTCTGTATGGAGGGGGTCAGACCGGCAGTGGTATGAGTCGTCGCCTTGGTCTTCACCTTTGTGTAAGAAGGGTCGGTACTGGTCCCAATCAGCGCCGACGTCCTTTGTTTGAACTGGGACTTTTTTGGTTTGGTCTTGGCTGCGGTTTTCGCCACAGCCGGACCGGTGCCCGCGCTGGTACCCGCGGCGTTAGCCGCCTGGCCACCAGGGGCAAGGGAAGTGCAAGCACCTCCCTTGGGAGTCTCATTGGCTTTCGCCTCCACTCCGGGTTTGGTTTTAACAGGCCTTAAATTATTCATGTTAATTTGTCGAAAAAGTTCATCTCTCTGGCTCCCACCCTCCATGGAGCCCGCACCTGGGAACGTCTCACTATAAAAGAAGTGAGAACGTTAGGACTACCAGAGTTATATAGGGGCGCTTGCTAGGGGGGATTGCTCTCTGCTTTTTGGTGTCGTTAAATCCCAGAAACCGAAGTATTTGTACGAGAAGCTAAGTTGGATGACCAGTAGACGAGATTGCGCGCCCAGGCAATGTGCACAACAACTTTCAACACAGTCTCATAGGCCAGCAGCTTTCAGAGGCACTTTCCGATATGCTGCATCTAAGGTTTGGAATAATATCCCACCACCATTAAGGGTACTGGGCACTATCCATACGTTCAGAACGCGTTTACGGCAGTATCTGATACACTCGCAACAGAAACTAGATATGGTCGCCCTAAATGTTTCACTTATATAAAATGACTACAGTACTTAGCTTAAAACATCACTCCTGTTGTGCCATAACAATATTATATTGGGTACGCGGGTGGTTGCGCTCGCTCGGTAATTTTCCGTCCTTTGCTGCCTCATTGGTCCCCAACTCTGTGGCGCTGCTGTGCCATCCGCGGTGCCTACGTGCCGCCACAGTTGTGAGACCTGTGGGAAACATAAACAGAGACATTACTTCTTCTTTATTTTTTCACCATCATCTCGTAATTCGTTAACCATAATGCGTTGTTTTGATGCTTACCGATTGTGCCTGGCCTACTTGCGACTGTGACGCACAGCCGGCGTCGGGATCACATCATCCACCTTTTTTTTTCAATAAAATCCTTCGAAGACGATACTTTGTTTGTGTATCCAGTGTGTGGATCGTTAAAACGGAACAACTAAAACAGAAAGGAGCTTATTTAGTTATTTTACACGGACACGAGACTAAACTATGCTGACTAGCACAAGAAAAATATCGTACTAAATGACGCTTACCATCTTCTATTCAACATTGTACATCCATTTACTGTTATAGGTAGGTACATAATTCACTTACTTCGGATATTATAAGACAATTTTTATTTTTGGTATTTACTACCTACTTAATATAAATAATCTATTAATATTAATATTTTTTATTATTTTTATGTAAACAACCCACAGTAATTTTCTAATAAAACGAAACAACTGTCGGTATATCTGTCCACCGCGGTCGGCGGCCTGCAGCGCATTGCGAGTGCACCGTGCACGGATCAATCTAGCAGTCGCTAATCGCTAAGGACAGGTTTTTGCTAGGACGGTTCTTGTTGTTTACTCAGTTTTTTGTAATTAAAATGTGATACATAGTTTTGATTATATATTTATTTTTATAGAAGTATATTAATTATATATTAGGTATGTTGAAACTGTTTGTACTTCCGCCACTTGTCCCTTAAGGTTCATTAGAAAACCAGCGTCAGACTGCATTTGTCTGGCATTAATGCTGAAATGAACCTTTTTGGCGCAGCAGGTTAAAGGTCATGCTGACGGTGTAAGTGAGGGTTGATCAGTTCGTTGGGGGTGGGCCTTTCGACCCCCTACGCCAACCCGATCGAGCACCCGATGTCGCACTGTAAACCAGCCCCTATATCTCTCTGGTAGTCCTAACGTTCTCACTTCTTTTATAGTGAGACGTTCCCAGGTGCGGGCTCCATGGAGGGTGGGAGCCAGAGAGATGAACTTTTTCGACAAATTAACATGAATAATTTAAGGCCTGTTAAAACCAAACCCGGAGTGGAGGCGAAAGCCAATGAGACTCCCAAGGGAGGTGCTTGCACTTCCCTTGCCCCTGGTGGCCAGGCGGCTAACGCCGCGGGTACCAGCGCGGGCACCGGTCCGGCTGTGGCGAAAACCGCAGCCAAGACCAAACCAAAAAAGTCCCAGTTCAAACAAAGGACGTCGGCGCTGATTGGGACCAGTACCGACCCTTCTTACACAAAGGTGAAGACCAAGGCGACGACTCATACCACTGCCGGTCTGACCCCCTCCATACAGACCCCGGGGCCGGATAACACCGGTAATGGGGCTCCAACCACACACCCTCCTCCTCCTGTGGCTCCTCTAGTCTCCTCCCATCAGACGGCCATCACCGGTCAAGCGGAGACGGCCAGCTGCACTGAGGACGCGTTTTCGCGCGCCTGGCAAGTTGTGCAGAAAAGCAAGGGCAAGGGCAAACGCACTCAACAAGCCCAATGCTCTTGCGCCGACCCTTCAGGTCCTACTGCAGTCAAGGGACCGGGCAAAAAGAGGGAGAGACCGACGAGGAAGGAGCGCCGACAAGCACTTCGGAGAGCAGGTAAAGGCTCCCGAAAGAAGCAAGCCATCGCAGCGGGTTCGGCAAAACCGGTAAGCGGTCAACTAAACTTTTCCGCCGGTAAGCGGTCACAGGCAGAGGCAGGCACTAGCCGACCAGCGCCCAGTCAACCGCAATCCAGTCTGGCTGCAGGCAACACACAGCGACCCGATTGGAAGGATCAGGCCGCGGCCAAGCGAGCTCTCAACGAGACCTTGACACCTCGAGGGGAGCATAAGCGGCCGCGTCTTGACCAATCCAAACGGGTCGCACAACGAAGCTACGCCTAAGCTGCCAGCGCAACCCTCGACGTCGCGATCACCGGCGACCGCACGGGAATCCTCAGCAAGGACGTATCGGATCAGGTACTCGCTGCTATCCAGAAGCAGATCATACTCGAGGCCTACTCCCCCAAGCAAGACTCACCAGGGCCGACCTTCAACGCCAAGCCGCTGTTCGCCGGTGGTGTGCTTAAACTGTGGTGCGGCAACGACCACACCTTAGCCTGGCTAAGGAAGACAGTTTCCGACTTGGTTCTCCCAACTAGCATCCCGCTTGTCGTCAAGAGCCAGTCGGAGATACAGAAGCGGACACGATGTGGCGTCGTGATTCCTGACGAGCGAGGGGTTTTCGGCGAGCCGACCAACATCGGGCGTGCTCTTTGCTACCAGAACCCCTGGGTTGACATCAAGAGGTGGGTACTCTTGCATGCCGACAAGCAAGCAGCGGCGTGGTTCGTGGTGGTCGGGGTAACAGTGGACCAAATCCCGACCCAGATGGAGGCCGGACGCCGTCTCTCAATTGGTTTGGGGACGGTGTACGTGAAGTTCCAGGGTCGGAACGGCAGGTTCACCGACGTGCCTCACGGATGGGACCCCGCCACGGGAGCTATCTGCGACGTGCCGACGCAGCAGACACCTATACCAGCAGGGGAGTCCGCTCCCCCTGCAAACAACCCGGAAGCATCTGCGGCTGCATCTGCTACAGCAGACCCGGCCGCCCCTGCTGCCGCCACCGTGGGAGCCGTTCCTTCATCGGGCGGGGAGCTGGACGACATGATCCTGTCCCCAGCTTCGGGCCCGGGGGAGGACGGCTTTGATGAGGGCGACCTGTTTGCCGGGCTCAGACTGGAGGCGGACGAGGAGGGGTCGACCAGCGATGGCGTCCCTTTCGTCGACCTGTAGAGTCCTACAGGCAAACCTCCACCAAAGTCAGACCGCGACGGCTCAACTTCGCAAGTGGCTGGAGGTTCAACACACGGCCCTAGTCTTGATCCAAGAGCCGTGGATCAGAGCGGGCCGCATACAAGGACTCTCCAATCTTGGCGGTAAGATTCTGGTAACCACAGATCACGATCACCCTAGATCGTGCATCTATGTCACAGGTAACCTTAAAACACATCTCTTAACGGATTTCTGTTGCAGCTAAGCTGCTCATACAGCGTGACGAAGCCACGGAGATGGTGATCGTTGTCGTCTCAGCCTACATGCCTGAGGCGGAGGTGCCGCCCCCCCACGATCTCGCCCGCCTCGTAAGCCATTGCGAGAGTTGCGGGTTTGGGGTTGTCATCGGAGCAGACGCCAACGCGCACCATCAGCTGTGGGGTATGGACACGCAGAATGAGAGGGGTAAAGCCTTGATTGACTTCTTATTTTCGACTAACCTATCCCTGCTAAACACTGGCTCCGAACCAACCTTCGTGACCAGGCGAAGCCGCACAATTGAAAACCGAAACCAGTGACATATTGTATTGAACCCGTTTTGTGCAAAGTTATAAAGTTCATCTCACGAGTCTGAGAAAAAAGTAAGGGCAGTGTCATCAGCATATGCAGATATGCGACAATTTGGAATTATGAGGTTGCAAAGTTCATTTATATAGCAAAGAAAAAGAGTAGGACCCAGTATGCTGCCTTGTGGCACTCCAAAGTCAACTGGCACTGTTCATTGCTGATATATTCCCCGATTTTTAGGCATTGGGTTTTATTTTTTGTCTGTGTGTTGTCTGTTAGCAATGCCAGCGGGACGCCTCTAATACCAAGGTATTTCAGCTTTTGCACAAGGTGGGGAACAGAGACAGTGTCAAATGCCTTTGCAAGGTCGAGAAATATAGTTAAGCATTTTTTTTATTGTCCAATTTATTTACCAAGAAGTTAACAAGGTCAAGAACAGCACTATCTGTCGAGCGGCTGGACCTAAATCCATATTGCGTATCAGCGAAAAGATTACGTTCCTCAAGGTATTTGGTGAGCCTTTTATTTATTATGCGTTCAAAGAGCTTTGATAATGTTTGTTAAGATTGCAATTGGTCTATAATTATTGACACTGCCTCTATCTCCCGCCTTGTGTATTGGGTGTATCACAGCTTTTTTTAGCGCGGCAGGAAATATTCCGGTCTCAAAGCAGCGGTTTATTAGGTTGGTAAGTACTGGTGTGATTGACATGTTATTTTTAGAGCGTCAGCACTTAATAATAATAAATAATAATAAATATTTTATTCACAACCCGGTCCGGAGGTCCGGAGCCTGCGCCCCAGAGATGCACACCGCTTTCGCATCGTCGTGTAGAAACAGTCGACACGGGCGTCGGCGAACATTCCCGATGCGCTGCAGTGCCGGGGCAGCCCCAACAACACCCTGAACGCATTATTATACTGTACACGGAGAGCGTTGTACTGCTTCTGGGTATATGACCCCCACAGGCTGGCAGTGTACAGGGACGTACAAAACGCTCTGAAAAGAGTTATTTTGACGGCCTCCGAGCAACGAAAAAATCTGCGGGCGATCATATTGGCCCTCACAGACAACGCCCTCCGCTCCCTATCGATGTCCGCATCGTCCCTCAGGTCAGAGGTCACGATATGCCCGAGATATTTAAATTGTTGAACTCTTTTTAACTTGACACCGTTCAATCTAATAGGTGGAACAGAATCTGGGCAGCTCCGACCCCTGGCCTGAAAGACCATGCATTCACTCTTTTTTGCGTTATAGAGCAAACCGTGAACCAGCGCGTAATGCTCACAGATGCCCAACAGCCTGGACAGACCACACACAGAGGCGCTCAGCAGCACCATGTCGTCCGCGTAACTAATATTGTTGACACAAACACCGTCAATATGGCAGCCGACACGGGTGCTGCTGAGCTCCTCTATCAGGGCGTTCACGTACAGGTTGAAGAGCTTCGGCGACGTCAGCCCTCCCTGCCTCACCCCGCACTCCAACCTGTACGGCTCCGACAGAGCACTCGACCATCGAACGACGTTGACCTGGTTAAGATACCAGTACTTGAATATTTCTAACAGTTCGAGAGGCATTGAGATGTTATTTAATTTTTGCCCTAAGATGTCATAGCTAACCAGATCGAATGCCTTCGAGAGGTCGAGAAAACAGGCATAAATAGGTGTGCTCCTATCGGAGTAGTACTTGACAGTTTGCTTCAAACACAAGATAGCTGACTCAGTAGACAGTCCCGGTTTAAAACCAAATTGATTGTCATGAGTGTTTACATACCGGTCAAGCTGTGTATTAAGCAAACTGTCAAGAACCTTAGCAAGCACTGTGGCTAGTGAGATTGGCCTGTAATTGCTCGTGTCGCCTAGATCACCGGTTTTACTCTTCACAATTGGTACCACCACGGTCCTCATCATCTCTGCTGGTAAGTAGGCATGTCCTATACAAAATGTATATAACATGGCAAGGACTCTGGGCAGGTGGACGCCGGCATGCTTTAGATGCTCAATGCTCAGGCTGTCATGAACAGGAGACTTTCCACGCGACATCGATGTACCTTCTGTCCATGTGACCCTTCCACACTGAATGACCGTGATGGTCCCAATGGCGATTTCACCATAAAGTGATCCTTAAATATGTTCGCAATACATTTCGGTTCACTCACACCGTTGACGCTCACGGGTAAGCCCGGCTTATTATTTAGCCTACTAGTGGTTTTCCAGAAATTACGAAAATCGTGCTTCGAATGGTGAGAAGCGAGGATATCCATCTTTATCTGTTGATAAAGATGGGTTGTTGTTGTCTATTGATTTGTTTAAGTGGTTATATAATTTAGACGCTAAAAAAGAAAATTGGCGTGTCGCAAAGCTTGTTTTAATTTGGGTGTAATTACAAATGGGTTTCCCACTACGCGCTGTTCTATTTTTTAACCGAATTCAAAAAGGAGGAGGTTCTCTAATCGACGGTATGTTTTTGTTTTTTTATGTTTGTTACGCGATTACTCCGTCAATTATGAATTAATTTCGATGATTCTTTTTTTGTTTGGTAGGTCATACTTCAGAGGTGGTCCCATATAAATATTATCGAGATTGATTCAGCGCTTCTTGAAAACATCAACAAAAACAAAAAAAATATACATTGATGACATTTTAGTTTTGTGGTTACCTTCAGCAAGTTTCAATGAGGACTTTCAATCTCTGTTTTAACTGTCATCACAGAAACATTGGCCAAGAACAAAGAAGATTGCATGTTTTCTTAAGGAGCCGTCATATTAATCCTAATAATATTATAATAAATGCGAAAGTTTGTGAGGATGTTTGTTACTCTTTCACGCAAAAACGACTATTAAGGGTAGTTCATTAGGGATATCAAGGGTATTTACTAATCATCCCGATGAAGATAGGTTAGACCTCGAAACCATTCGATCCGATGCTTCTGCTAGTATAAAAAAGCTGGCCCAATATGACACAGGTCGATTTAACAAGGGTAAAGCTACAGTAAAACCTTTTTCAGTAGGTGACTTTGTCTTTGTTAAATGCGAAGAAAGACACCAAACGAAACTAGACCGTAAATACAAAGGCCCCTTTAAAATAACCGCTATTTTAGAAAATGATAGGTACGAATTAAAACACGTTAATGGAAACAATAGGGTCTATAAATACTCTCACGAAAACTTGCGAGAAGTACCCCGTGGTCAGTCATTCTTTTCGGAAATCGCAGAAAATTATGAGGATGACGTGTCGGCGAATAATAACAACACAGAGGTTCTTGTTCATGAGACTAGGCAACAGATTAACAATGATGATATTCAGTCTGTCAATAGTGATACCATGTCTGCCAATAGTGATACCATGTCTACCAATAGTGATACCATGTCTGCCAATAGTGATACCATGTCTGCCAATAGTGATACCATGAATGAATGAAAAGAAATTCAGGACGCTAAGAAACTTCTATTCAGTTCATTACTAACTAGCTATAGGGTTGGTATGAGTAGTATAAAAAAACAAATTATGGGGTGGAATAAACACGTTGCCGAGGCTCATAGGGAGGCCAGGCTTGATTTTCAGAATTGGTTACTAGCTGGGAGACCTAAATCAGGATTTGCTCATGAAGCAATGTGTCAGAGTAGAAAGGTTTTCAAAGCCAAGCTTAAATGGTGTCAGCAAAACCAGGAACAGATAAAGATGGATCGGCTAGCGACACTGCATTCAAATAATAAGTTTCGGGATTTTTGGAAACATACCAATAAACTGAACGTCAGACCTGGCCTTCCTTTGAGTATAGAGGGGGATACTGATGCTGAGGTGATCGCAAACATGTTTAAAAATCACTTTACCGTAGAATCCCCATTAGGCCCCTCGGAATGGATGCTGGACGCTGAGCCCATATGTGAAAACATCAGAACAAGAGTGAGTGCTAAAGATATAAGAAATATTGTAAGGAATATGAAAGGGGGTAAATCACCTGGACATGATGGTCTCAGCGTCGAACATTTGCAAAACGCTGGGCCACATATTTATAGACTTTTATCGATGTTTTTTAATCTTTGTATTGGGCACTCCTACCTACCAAGTGATCTAACAAAAACGATAGTTACTCCCATAATAAAAAACAAGACGGGAGATAGCTCCGTTAAATCGAATTATAGGCCGATATCACTTGCCACCGTTATTGCTAAGGTTTTAGACAGTGTGCTTGAGGCTCAGTTAACAAAGACTATAAAGCTTCATGATGCACAATTCGGTTTTCGCGCTGGATTTTCTACAGAGAGCGCAATACTGAGCCTTAAACACACTGTGGAGTATTACACCAACAGGAAAACGCCCATTTATGCATGTTACCTAGACCTCTCAAAGGCTTTCGACCTAGTCAATTATGACAAACTTTGGGATAAACTTAAAGAAACGAAATTACCGGGGGAGATAATTAGTATTTTGAAGTTTTGGTATCAAAATCAAGTCAATTATGTGAAATGGGCAGGTGTTATGTCAGATCCATATAGACTACAGTGTGGAGTAAGACAGGGTGGGTTATCATCCCCTGTATTGTTCAACCTATATGTAAATAGGCTGCTCGTTGAGCTCAGCAGCATGCATGTCGGCTGTCATATTGATAACATTTGTGTAAACAATCTAAGTTACGCGGATGACATGGTGCTGTTGAGCCCAACGATTGGCGGACTCAGGAAGCTAACAAGTGTGTGTGAGACGTATGCAGCTAGCCATGGCCTCAAATATAATGTCACTAAAAGTGAACTTATGATTTTTAAAGCTAGTACCAAGTCACCAGATCAGGTTCCGCCCGTAATTATGAATGGAATGCCGTTAAAAATAGTCACATCTTTTAAATATCTTGGGCACATAGTCACAGAACATCTACGTGACGATGAGGACATGGACAGGGAACGTAGGGCGCTGGCGATCAGAGCGAATATGATAGCCCACAGGTTTAAGCGTTGTAATGCTCAAGTCAAAATAACTCTGTTTAGAGCACACTGTACATCTCTATACACATGCAGCTTGTGGGCGCAGTATACGCAAAAATCGTTCGGCGCGCTGCGCGTCCAATATAACAATGCGTTCAGGGCATTGTTGGGGCTGCCGCGCTTTTGCAGTGCGTCGGGCATGTTCGCGGATGCTCATGTTGACGGCTTCCACGCCGTGCTCCGTAAGCGGTGTCACGCGGCGCTCTGCAGGTTGCGCGCCAGCTCCAACAGTATCTTGTCTGTTATAGCGGATAGGTGGGATACGCGCTACGTCCAGCACTGGGTTAATACCCACATTAGAAAATAAGTTTTATTCTGCTTTTTTTTCCAAGCCTTCGTTTTCAATACTAACACTAGTTATTTTAAGTTACTTTGTACTAGCATTCTATGGATTTAAAACAATCTGAAATAAACGCTTTATTTTTTTTTATTATGTTCACAGGTCCAATTAATTTTACCCTTTTTGACCGCGGTTAACGGATACAAAGGTTTCATCAATTTGGAATAAATTGGCGAAAATATGTGGCTAGGCCTATAAATTGTCGGACCTGAGTAGCAGTGCCTGGAGGAGGTATATTTTTTAAGGCTTCAATCTTACGGGGATTTGGTCTTATTTCTCCAGAGGATATTACGAAACCCAGATATTCAATTTTTGTTTTCAGAAATGAACATTTTTTAAAGTTAAAAGAAAATCCAGCTTTAGACAATATATCTATTCTCTATTTAAACAATCTATTTAAACGAACCAACCCTTCTTGAACTGTCACTGATGCAGAAAGTACGTCATCCATGTAAACCAGAATTTTATCGTCATTTACAGGTTTAAGCGCAGTATTTATAGCCCTTTGAAAAACCTGTGGAGCATTTCGTAAACCAAACGGCATGGTTAGGTACTCAAACTGAACCGAAGGTGTAACAAAGGCAGTTTTCTCTATAGACTCTTTATGGACACTAATTTGGTGAAATCCAGAGGCCATATCTAAACTAGAGAAGAAACAGGCCCCATGTAACTTATCGATTTGATCACTAATTAGTGGTAAAGGATAGCTGTCTGGTCGAGTATTGCTATTGAGTTCCCGGTAATCAACACACATACGATCGCTACCGTCCTTTTTTTTTATTAATAATATAGGACTCGCAAAAGGCGAAGAACTTTCTCGAATTATGTTAGCATGTAGTAATTCTTGAACCTTGTCATTAACGATTCCCAACTCGGTGGGTGATAGCCTGTAAGGTCGCCTATGTACAGTTTTATTTGGATCTATGAGATCGATTTTTAGCTCACCGGTCTTAATACACGTAGTGGGAAGATTTTGTATAAAATACGAGGAATATTTAGATAATAATTATAGATGCTTGTATAGTATGAGTTGTCTGTATTGTGTTACGTAGCATGCCTATATTAACTTAGAACACGCCGCGCAACAGATGTGTGTGTACATCTGTGGAGTCACTTTATACGAGTGAGCCGCGTGTAACCTGAGTGCAGCTCACTCGAGGCGTCATAATTTGGTTAGGAGTCTTCTTCGCTCGCAATCTGGTCGCGGGGCAGGGGGCGTCTCAAGCCGTCGGGGGGACGCGTGTGCCATGGCGCTATCTGTTTGACATGGGGCCAATCAGATGCGTCGGCACGCGCGAACATTCCCTTTGCGAGGCGCCGCACGAACTCATCCAGGCTCTCGATACCGAGGTCCCGCTGGATAACGTCGTTCCTCACGTAGCGAGGGGCGTTCACAATGGTCCGCAGCGCAGCACTTTGTTGGGCGCGGAGGAGTTTGCGGTTCGATTCGCTAGTGAAGACGAACCAAGCGGGGGCGGCGTATGTTAAGATCGGGCGCACGTACAACTTGTACACGCCTAGCTTAACATGCGCCGGGATTCGGGACCTGAGCACCGGGTAGAGTAGGGTGCGGGCGACCCTGCCCTTCGCGACTACATTGCTCAAATGTTTTTTCATGGAGAGTCGGCGGTCGATAGTAACACCTAGGTACTTGACCCCGGGCGACCAGCCGACTTCGACTCCTTGAAGCTTCAAGGGTGGGGAGAGAGGCGCATTTCCAATGAGTATCGCCTGCGTCTTACCCACATTAACCGAGAGCCGCCACTTCGACAGCCACTCGGGAAGTAAGTCGAGTGCGCGCTGCATCTTGATTGCCGCGTGCTTCGCTGAGAGCGATTTAGTTATGTACGCGGCATCGTCAGCGTACAGCGCGAGAGTCGCATCGGCAGTGGTGGGGATGTCGCCGGTGTAACGTGTGTAACACGCCGGGGACACGCAGCTACCCTGAGGCACGCCAGCGAGTACCGGGCGGGCACTAGAAAGCGCCCCGTCGACCACCACCCTGAAAGTTCTCTGTGTGAGAAAAGTAGAGACCACTTTGACGACGCGGCGGGGCGCGTCGGAGGTGGCCAGTTTATATATAAGGCCTTCATGCCATACGCGGTCGAAGGCCTTCTCCATGTCAAGGAATACTGCCACGGAGTGTTCCGTCCTATTCATAGCCGCGGCGAATAGGTGCAGTACCCTTGACAATTGTAGCGTCGTGCTATGTTCCGCCCGGAAACCGAATTGTTCCTGACGCGGCGCTATGTGAGGTTGCAGGTGTCGCAGCAGGAGTGCTTCGAACACCTTGGACATGGTCGGCAGTAGTGAGATAGGCCGATAGCTCTCCGGCTTCAGTATGTTTTTACCCGGCTTTGGCAGCATAATGACGCGCCCTTCCTTCCACGGGGCGGGAAAGGTCCCTGTGCGCAGTATCGCCGTGTATAAGCGCGCCAGCGCCGCTACCATACGAAAGGGTAGGTGGCGCAGCGCAGCGTTGGTGATACCGTCAGCACCAGGGGCCTTTCTGGGCTTCGTCCTAAGGATGGCGCGTCTTACTGCGCCGGGTGAGAAAAACACCGGGTCCTCCTCGGGAGCGATCGGCGATGCGAAGTACTCACCAAGGTGCTTCTCGACCGCTGCGACGTGGTCAGTGTCGCCGGTCGCGTTGGGGCGGAACTGACGCTCCAGGTATTCAGCGAAGACCTCCGCCCGGTCCTCCGCTACATATCGTAGCGCCCCGTCGCTGTTAAGCAGCGGGCGCACCGGGGCTGGGGTGTTCGTGAGTTGGCGGCATAGTTTATGAACCGACGGCCAACTGTCAGTAGTGGCGTCGATTCGATTCTCCCAGTCCGCGGCGGCGTGTGCCTGCAACTCGGCCTTTACCTTCTCCGCAAGACGGTTAAGCTACGTCTTGAGCGTGGGGCATCTTAGTTGTTGCCACTGCTTGCGTAGTCGCCTTTTGGTAGCGATAAGCTTCGTAATACGCGCCGGTAGGGGTGGCAATAGCCCTCTCCCCTCCGGTTGTAACGTAGTCGTCGCCGCCTCTAAGGCGCTTTGTATGCAAACAGTGACGTCGGTCGCCATTTGATCCACGTCTGCGGAGTCGGCCATAGGTCGAGTCGGCGTGGTGGTCTCTACTTTATCCTGGAACACTTTCCAGTCCAGTGATCGGCGTGGCGCTGTGGGCTTCAGTCGGGTCGGCACACCCGATAGTACGACGAGTACCGGTTGATGGTCGGATTGTAACTCGTCGTCTATGACTTGTTGCGTAATCTGGTAGTTGAGTCCTCTGTGGACTACAACATCCAGTACGTCCGGCATCAGCCTTGTGGCTTCTGGGTAATGTGTCGGCGTCTCGGGGCCAGAAACTATATATCTATGGGCCTCAGAGTCCGCGAAGAGTCGTCTCCCCTCATCGTTCGTTACGCTTGAATTCCACGCCGGGTGTTTACAATTTAAATCGCCGGCAAGGAGGGTAGCGTGTGTCGATCGCGTTAACAGGCCTCGCAGCTCCGCATAATCTAGGCGGGCCGCGGGCGGCCTGTAACACGCATAGATGTCAATGTCCTCGCCGGCTATGTGTAGCTGTACACCCAGCGCGTAAAACGACTTGAGTGTCGGCGGAGGAATCTCCTGGTGGACGACTCGTCGCTTCACTAATACCACCAGACCACGGTAGATTGAGCGTGCCGACTTTTCATCCTTTCTGTAAGCGTGGTATCCCGGGAACCTAACCCTATCTTCGGGTCCCAGTAATGTCTCGTTTATGAGCGCCACGTCGATATTCTGTTCCCTAAGGAGGTGGCGGAGGGGGGCGACCTTATCCCTAAGGCCGCGGGCGTTCCAATGGATCACCCTTAACGCACTAGCCATGATACAGCGTTAGTAGGGTGGCCAGTCCGTCAAGGATGACCGTCTCAATGTCCTGCCTCTGCCTGATGGCCTTAATTAAGTCCATCAGCAGTTGTATTGCGCCTGGTGGTAAACTCCTTATTTTTGCGCGTCGCGACGCCGACGCCACTATTTGCAGCCCCGGCGAACTTAGTTTGTTCTGCCGGTTTACGCTGTGGTTCAGTGGCGCCTTTTCGCTCGAGATGTCGCTACACCCCCGTCAGGGGGTGCGGCCGGCAGGGTCGGAGCATCGCTCCTCGCCCGCGGATGCCATACGGTGGCCTGCTACTACAGGCCCCTCGATATGGTCGCCTATACGGCGGATGATAGTTGAGCGCGGGTTTTAACCGCGCTCTGTGAGAAGTTGCTACAACTTTTTCGGTAGGCGCGTCACGACGTCTATGTTGGCGTCGCTTGCTTCACGGCATTTCGGCGGTCCAACCCTACCGGGTGAGACCCCCAGTTTCCCGGGGGAGGCCCAGCAGAGGTCAACCAGCATCGGAAATGCCGACTCGGCGCGCCCACGGAAGGATATGTAGTCTTCCCTCGCCCCGCTTACAGAGCTAGCCGTTTACGGATTGAGGGAGAGACTGTCGTGAGTGTGTGAGCGGCTTATTATGTAGTGTACCGCCGCTCAGTGTCTGTGTGAGCCGCTAGCACGCCCGCGCCGCGGCGTCACACTTGATTATAGATGCTTGTATAGTATGGGTTGTCTGTGTTGTGTTACGTAGCATGCCTATGTTAACTTAGAACACGCTGCGCAACAGATGTGTGTATACATCTGTGGAGTCACTTTATACGAGTGAGCCGCGTGTAACCTGAGTGCAGCTCACTCGAGGCGTCATATTTAGGTTAGGAGTCGTCATCGCTCGCAATCAGGTCGCGGGGCAGGGGGCGTCTCAAGCCGTCGGGGGGACGCGTGTGCCATGGCGCTATCTGTTTGACATGGGGCCAATCAGATGCGTCGGCACGCGCGAACATTCCCTTTGCGAGGCGCCGCACGAACTCATCCAGGCTCTCGATACCGAGGTCCCGCTGGATAACGTCGTTCCTCACGTAGCGAGGGGCGTTCACAATGGTCCGCAGCGCAGCACTTTGTTGCGCGCGGAGGAGTTTGCGGTTCGATTCACTAGTGAAGACGAACCAAGCGGGGGCGGCGTATGTTAAGATCGGGCGCACGTACAACTTGTACACGCCTAGCTTAACACGCGCCGGGATTCGGGACCTGAGCACCGGGTAGAGTAGGGTGCGGGCGACCCTGCCCTTCGCGACTACATTGCTCACGTGTTTTTTCATGGAGAGTCGGCGGTCGATAGTAACACCTAGGTACTTGACCCCGGGCGACCAGCCGACTTCGGCCTTTTCGCTCGGGAAGTCACTACACCCCCGTCAGGGGGTGCGGACGGCGGGACCGGAGCGTAGCTCCTAGCCCGCGGAAGCCATACTGTGGCCCGCTACAGCGGACCCTTCACTTTGTTTGCCTCGTGGCGGCAATGGAATTGGGCGCGTGTTATCGCGCCCGTTTGTGTAGTTGCATACGTAGCTTCGTAAGCGCGTCGCGACGCCTATAGTGGTGTCGCTTTCTTCACGGCACCTCGGCGGTCTGTCCCTACCAGGTGAGACCCCCAGTTACCTGGGGGAGGCCCAGCGAGGATAACCAGCATCGTGGGTGCCGACTCGGCGCGCCTACGGGCATATGTAGCCTCCTCTCGCCCTGCTCACAGAGCTAGCCGTTTACAGATTGAGAGTGAGGCTGATATGAATGTGTGAGCGGCTTGTGCTGTATAGTACCGCCGCTCAATGTTAGCGTGTGCCGCAGGCGCACCCGCGCCGCGGCTGCACACTGATGTGAATGCATGTGGAGTATAGGTTGTCTGTGTTAGTTGCGCGGCGTGCCTATATTAACCTAGAACACGCCGCGCAACAGATGTGAGTGTACATCTGTAGAGTCATTTTATTACGAGTGATGCGCGTGTAACCGAGTGCGCCTCACCCGTGACGTCATGTAGGGCGTCGGTGTCGTCGTCCGGTTGGACGGAGAGAGGCGACCTTATCCCTAAGGCCGCGGTCATTCCAGCGTCTCTCACCTTGGCGCTCTATCCATGGTACAATGTAAGTAGCATGGATAGACCGTCAAGGATGACGGTCTCTACATCCTGACCCTGTCTGACGGCCCTAATCAGGTCCATCAGCAGCTGAATGGCACAGGCTGTGATCTCTTTCTTGTTGGTATCCGCGCCGGTGCTGCCACGGTTCGCTTGTGCGGCGAACTCATGCGTTTCCGCATTCCGCCGCTGCGATTCAGTGGCGCTGGCGCGCGAATCTTGGGCGAAGTTTAGTGCGGATACCACACTGCGCTTCGTTATCTGTTGGGCGCTAGCTCGCGGCTGCGTCGCTATGCTGTGTGGCACCGCGTCCCTCCGCTGCGCCGTACCGGCGCTTTTCGGAGGTCGCGTGCTTTTCACAGCCTGTGCTTGTTTTGAGGCAGGCTCTGCCTCAGGGATATTCTCCTTGGTCGCCGGGGGTGGGGTGGGTTTCTTCCTCCCCTTCCCCCCGCGTCTTCTCTTTCTCCGTCCGGAGGAAGAGGCTTGGGCTACCTTGGTGGTGGGCTCGTTGGCCGGCGCCATCAGCGTCGGTCCACAGGCCTCCAGCTGCACATCTTGTGGCCGGTTTGCGGCCACCTGTGTCCGGTTTCTAGCCGTGATGGCGACAGTCCCCGCTCTCTTGTTCCGGATCTCGTCCTGGAACACGGGGCACTTGATATTGCTCGCGGGGTGCGGGCCACCGCAGTTTGCGCATGTGGCCGGCTCCTCCCGCGGGCGTGGGCAGTCTCGTGCCGCGTGCTCCCCTCCGCACCGCACGCAAGCGAGCGGTCGGTGGCACTGGTGCGAGCTATGCCTAAAGCGCTGGCACCGGTGGCACTGAGCGGGCCCGCGTTTGCCGCGCCAAGCCTCGATCTTGACACCGCGCATATTCATAAATATCGCGGTGTCGAAGATGGTCCTGACATCGGGGATTCTTTTGAGGATGACATAGAATATGCAGCCGGGTCGTCCTTGTGCGCCCTTAATATGGCGCACATACTCCGGCTGGTACCCCAATGTCTGGAGTACCTCCTTTATATCCTCGGGGGCTGTATCAGCTGGCAGCCCCCTTATGGCTACCTTCATGTTGCGGTCCGCTGGTGGCGAGTACGCGAACCAGGATACTCCACTATCCTTCTCAAGGCCAGTCAGGTAACGCTGTACCAGCCTGTACTCCTCTTCGCTGTCTGGGACGAAGCGAACTCCGCCCCCATACGGACGAGCGTGAGGAGGTCGGCCCAGCTTCGCACTGATGGCCCTGAAATGGGTGGCCCAGTCCGGCAGCTTCTCAACCACGAGCGGCGGGTACCTCGATTTTTTGAGAGGCTTCTTCCCGTTGCTGTTCCCGCCCCCCTGCTTCGCTTGCGACGACGCCAACGAGGCGCCGGAAGCGGCGGCAGGGGGTGAGGTAGGGTTGGGGGGGGGTATGTTTCTAGAACTTACCCCCGCTTGTGTATGTCCGTGTGACGGTGGCGGCGTGCGGCGCGCCGCGTCGGCAAAAGTGGGCGGCGAGGGGGTGCCCCGACCCCGCGGCTGTGGCCGCGGCGGGTCGAGGCAGTGCCTCTTCGCTGCCTCCGACGCGGTCTCGCCGGAGCTCCTCCTGCGTCGCTGGGGTCTGGCCTCGAGCTCAAACTCGAAATCAAAGTCCAGCGACTCAGAGGGCGACGTCGGCGAAAAGGCCGCAGCTACTGGTCCTCCCACGTTGGGCCGCGGACCGGATCGCGGGGTCGTGTCCGGAGACACGTCATCGCGACCGGACGCGGCCGACCCCGACCTAGCGGATGCGATCGACATGCTCGAGCCGGCTTGCGACGAGCACGTCGAGAGCGCCGCTGGCGAGTCGTAGGCGGATGCACGAGGGGGTGCCGGTGAAGCGGGCACCCTTGGCGTCACTTGTGCCGGCCGTCTATACGTACCGGCACTATCAGGCCGCTCCTGCTCAACCCTCGCCGGTCCCGCCAGCAAGCGGCGGGGACCGGGGGTGGCGGTGCGCGAAGCTGGCATAGCTTGCGGCGACTTCGCACTCTGCGCGGGCGCAGATGCGGGCGGCGACACGAACCGCGGCGGAGGGGCGGCGGTACGGGTAGGGGGGGTGCGTGTTCGCACGGTTGGCACGGGGGGGTGCGCGGGTGGCGCGGGATGCGCATGAGGGGCGGCGGCACGCGCGATGGGCGCGGCCGCGCGCGCGGGCGCAACGTGGCGCACCGGCGGCGCGGCGGCGCGCGCGTGCGGCGCTCGGCCTGATTTAGGCGCAGGCCCCGGCGCCTGTATAGGCACGGGACGAAAAGCAGCGGGGCGTATAGGCACCGCGTGCTGCCGGCTCGACGACGGCGCTGGCGCAACACGCGCAGGCGCCAATGTCGTCGGCGGGCTGGAGGCCGCAGCGGTGCTAGCCTCGGTGTAGGTAAGTGGTTTGCCACTTACCTGGGTCTTGACTGGTCCGGCCAGCGGCGCACCGGACGACGCGTCACCGATGTTCGGCATCGACGTCGCCCGGTCCAACACTGGACGGGCCGTTCCTTGGAGCCCGGCATCGCGGCCCGCAGAACCGCGCTTGCCGGGCTTCGGCATCCCCCTTGGGCGTGGTCGGTCCGCGACCGCTCCGGTGATGACACACCGAGCGGCACAGCAGGGCTCCCCCCTGTGTCCACGCAGGGACCGTAAGTTCCCTGCGCGCACACAATGAGGAACGGAAAAGTTTTTGCGGTCCGCACGGAAAAACACTGAGCCCAGTCACCCGATCGTGACGTAGGTTGTTGACGACAGGAAACTTCCACTATTCGCCAACTAAATACGCACTCGCGGGAACTAGGTGCTCAGTGGCCGGCCACGAGCCAATCCGGCCTTTTCGCTGCCGTGCGGGCTCCTTTTATACGGTAGTATTGAAGGTGGGGCAACGCGGTGGGGCAACGACGTAGTGCGCTACGACGTAGCACACACTAACTCCGCCCAGCAGCGAAGAGGTGGGAGAATGGCGCAGTGCGCTACGATGCCGCAGTGCTACGGCGTAGCCCGATGCACGAGTTGTTTACAATTTGACGCCGACATACACACTAAATAACATTTAAATTAACGACTACAGGCTGGCAGAGCTTGCTTATTTGTTATGTAACCTATAATTTGCAACACGTTGGCATATTATTCTACATTGGATTCGATAAGACTTGATCAGGGTACTCCTTGATAGAATTATCGGGCCTAAGAGTGCGCTATACTTTTGTCTTAAATGCTTGGGCGAGGCTACCCTTCGTCAGTATTTTTGGTGGGGTATAGTACGTTTAAACAGTGGAGTAATATGCTGGTTCTTTTTAACGGAGGTTAGTATGATTTTCATGCTTGGTTAAGGCACTTTGTAAAGGTTACCAGTCCTAAAAGGTTCACTATGCTTTTGTCTTTAATGCTTGGACGAGGCTACTCTTCGTCAGTATTTTGACTGAGGTATAGTGCGCTTATACGCTGGTAATTTGGACATATCGCATTGATTTTTACATTTAAAAGTGCGCTATGGTTTCGGCTTTAATACTTGAGCGAGGCTACTCTTCGTTAGTATTTTTGGCCGAGGTATAGTGCTCTTATATATACTCGTATTACCTAGTTGGAATGATTTTGACACGTGGTTGGGGTACTCCCTGATAGTGTCGTTATCTTTCAAAAATAATGCATTATATTCCCGTCGAATACTTGGTTGAGGCTACTCTTCAGCAGTGTTGGACTGGGGTGTCGTGTGTTATTACATACATATATAGTGTGTATTATTAACATATTAACATGGAGGTCCAGCAATCTGCTTTCCGGGATTTATATCGTATACCTGGAAAGGCAGGTTTATGCAGACCAATTGTTGCTGAATTTAGCTCTGTCAATAAGAGAAATGAATTCCTTGCTAAAGTGAGGAAGTTTAATAAAGAACGCTCCGTCAATGACAAGCTAAACACACAAATAATCGGAATTGCCGGGGAAAAGAAACCAGTTTACATAGACGAACATTTACCTCCCGCAACCAAAAAACTGTTGTATGACGCCCGTCAGTTTGCTAAGGCAAGGAGCTATTCCTGCTGGTACTCCAACGGAAGAATTCTTTTGAAGAAAGACCCAGCAGACAAACCCGTTGTAATTAAATCCGAGAAATGAATTAGCATGTTAGCAATACCAGTGCCAGTACCAGCCCCAGTACGAGTTAAACCATGACTATTTTCATTTTCTCCAAATGCTATTCGCGTTTATGCATGTATTCGATGGTATCTTATAAATCTGTTTAACTTCTATATTGTTAACTATTTCAATTACTCTCAAGCTTCGTTCTCGATATTAGCATTAACACACATGTAGTTTCACTTACAGACTCGCCATTTCGCACTGAATTTAGGAGAAAAATAAATTATTTCATCCAATGTAAGGTAGATTAAAAACTTTTGTTAAGGGTATAGAAAGTAAACAGTTACTAACATCTTGTGCCTTGTCCTCCATCAGCGAGGCCATTACCGCGCTGCTTTCATCAGGTCATAAAAACCCTGAGCTCCTCAAGCTGTTGATGGATACAGCTCGAATCCTAGGCGATATGCAATATACGGACTCGATCTCACGACGTGCGTTCATTCTTTCTACTGTCAAGAAGGAACTAAAAGATCAGTTAGACAAAACCAAAATAGATGAAATGCTTTTTGGTAGTAGCCTATCGGAAGCCTTAAAATCAGCGAAAACGATTATAAAATCTGGAGCTGATCTAAGGTCATCTTCGACAATGAAGTCAATGGCTCATAAACCGGCTAAAGCAGTCAACAGACCTTTAAACTACCGAGCCCCCCCGGCGGGTCGCCGTCAATTCCAACCACCGCCGCCGGGGGGCGCCAGATATGCGCGGGCGGCACCATCAACTCCGACTCAGAGGCAGCAGCTGAGGACAACGCACAACAACGCTTTCAAGACATCGTCACGTCAGCCGCAAGCAGGTCACCGACGTTAGACACGGTAAGCCTCACGGGCCGTATTTCGTGTTTCTATGAACAGTGGTGTTTACTAACTAATAACCCTATTATACTCTCTTGGGTTACTGGTTATAAAATTATTTTTTCTGGCCCAGTTATTCAGACAACCGTTCCATCAGAGCCTGTTTATTCACAATCCGAATACCAGGCCTTTAAACTATCAATACACGACCTTATTAGTACTGGGGCAGTATCCTTATGTCAACCATGCGCGGGTCAATATATATCCAGTATATTTCTTGTTCCTAAGCCGGACGGAAAACAACGTTTCATTTTAAATTTAAAACAATTAAATAAATTTATACCAACCCAACATTTCAAACTTGAAGATTTAAGAACAGCTTTGAAACTTGTAACAAAGGACTGTTTTATGTCAACAATAGATTTAAAAGATGCGTATTTTTTAATAGGCATCCATTCAAACTCAAGAAAATATTTACGTTTTAAATTTAGTGGCAATCTGTACGAGTTTAACGTGTTACCATTCGGCTTAAACACTGCTCCTTATATTTTTACTAAAATTCTCAAACCAGTCGCAAAATTATTGAGGTCTTTGGGATATTTATCTACATTTTATTTAGATGATTTGTTTTTGGTTGGTCAATCATATACTGACTGTTTACAAAATGTGAATGACACAAAACAGTTATTAATATCGTTAGGATTCATCATCAACACAGAAAAAACTTCTGTTAGGCCGACAAATTGTTGCAAGTTTTTGGGAAATATTATAGATTCAAACAGATTTGAAGTTAGATTACCTGATGATAAAAGACAGAAAATTAAAACAGAATTACTAAGAATTAAGAAGCTCAAACGATGTAAAATAAGATATTTTGCTCGCTTCATTGGTCTGTTAACATCCGCGTGTCAAGCTGTAGACTACGGCTGGCTTTATACAAAAGACTTTGAGAGGTGTAAATACCTAAACCTAAAACATAATGAAAACTATGACAAGTTTATGAATTTACCAATCGAATTATCCCCCATCTTTGACTGGTGGTTTAATGCTGTAAATGAATCAGTATGCAAAATAAAGGTTGATACATATTCCTTAGAGATATTTAGTGATGCCTCAACAACGGGGTGGGGTGTGGCCTGTGGTGACGAGACTGCCAGTGGACCTTGGAGTCAACATGAGCAAACTCGACATATCAATTATTTGGAAATATTTGCAGCTTTTCTTGGGCTTAAAGCTTTTGCACAAGATTTTAAAGATTGTCAGATTTTGTTACGTATTGACAATACAACGGCAATATCGTACATAAATAGAATGGGTGGCGTACAATTTCCTCATTTGACTGATATTACGAAAGAATTGTGGAAATGGTGTGAAGCGCGTAAAATTATGGTTCATGCCGATTATGTACGTTCTTCTGATAATATAGTTGCGGACGCTGAATCAAGAAGATTACACCCCGACATAGAGTGGGAAATTTCTCAGATTGCTTATAATAAAATAACACAACACTTCGGTGTCCCTTGTATTGACTTATTCGCGAGCAGAATAAATCATAAATGTGAAATCTATATTTCTTGGCATAGGGACCCTGACGCTTATGTAATTAATGCGTTCACTATATCATGGACTAATTATTACTTTTACGCGTTTCCACCAATTTCGGTTATTTTAAAGACCTTGCGTAAAATTATTAACGACAGAGCCACTGGTATTGTTGTCGTACCAAGATGGCCAACACAACCATGGTACCCTCTTTTTAAAAGACTCCTCACCTCAAAACCACTCGTTTTAAAATCGGAGGGTGATTTAATTATTTCTCGTTATAGCGAACGTGCGATTCACCGACAAATTACACTGGTTGTCGGGAGGTTGTCCGGACTTCATTTCTCCGAAGAGGAATTCCGCAGTCGTCCATACCCATAATACTAGCATCTTTGTCAGATAACACTGTCAAGCAATATGATACATGCCTTAAAAAGTGGTTTACATTCTGTCACGAAAACAACATAGAACCTTACAATGCTTCAACATCAAATATTCTCTGTTTTCTAACGCAATTGTTTAATACCGGAGCTCGGTATGGTACCTTAAATAGCTCCCGATCCGCTTTATCGTTGTTACTTGGACACGATATTGCAAATCATGAATATGTACAACGATTCTTCAAGGGAATCTTTCGATTGCGGCCCACACTTCCTAAATACAATTTAACGTGGAACACTGATCAGGTTTTAAATTATTTGGCGGAATTATATCCCAACGAAAATTTAAGTCTAGAAAAAATTGGTAAAAAGTTAGTGACCATTCTAGCCCTGGTAACAGCCCATAGAATGCAGACTTTATCAAAAATACACGTCGATAATATTACCAAATCTGATTCCGGGTTTATTATTAAAATAGTGGATTTAATCAAAACTTCACGAGTGGGTTCCTTACAACCAGTGTTTTCCTTACCGTATTTTTTACAAAGGCCGCAAATATGCCCTGCTAGTACTCTTGAAGTATATCTTGATAAGACCAATCAGATACGTAAAGACCATCAATTACTTTTTATTTCATTTAGGAAACCATACCGAGCTGTAACGTCGCAGACTTTGAGTAAATGGGTAAAGAGCATATTACAAAACAGTGGCATTGATACCTCACTGTTTACTGCTCACAGCACCAGACATGCAGCCACTTCTAAAGCGTATAGCGTAGGTGTTAGTCTGGATGTCATACGTAAAACTGCCGGGTGGAGTTCAACTTCAACGGTATTTGCTAAATATTACAATAGAATAATATCAAACGATATGTGTACCGAAGGTGATTTTGTCACAAGTGTGTTAAATGGATAATTATCGCATTTCATAACATTGTAATCATTGAAAAGTTATTCTTAAGTGATTGATTTTAATATAGCTATGAAACAGTACATAGTTATTTATTTTCTTCATTGAAACTTCCAAATCAAAGATACAATACGTACCTACCTATATAATTGATTATATTTCACGACTGCCATCTCTAAAAGTCTACATGTGTGTTAATGCTAATATCGAGAACGAAGCTTGAGAGTAATTGATGATTAAACGAACTTACCTGTACGTGAAGTTCAATCACAATTACTCGAAGAGCTTCGTTCGAAGATATTAGCATCCCTCCCTCCCATTCATTCTGAACCCCTAGTCGTGAAATAACAAACAGCTCAGCAAACCTCCAAACTAAATGAGCTGGCTAGAATGAGTTTTTAATCTACCTTACATTGGATGAAATAATTTATTTTTCTCCTAAATTCAGTGCGAAATGGCGAGTCTGTAAGTGAAACTACATGTGTGTTAATGCTAATATCTTCGAACGAAGCTCTTCGAGTAATTGTGATTGAACTTCACGTACAGGTAAGTTCGTTTAATCATCAATTATTTGTCAATGTACGTAACACCTAAACTAAAAACACAACAAACACATCTTACACACATACACAGTTGCACTCAAGCTAGTATTTATGTTTACAATTACTTCATCAAGCTATATTACAGAGTGATGATGTTGAAAAAACGCTTTGCATTGCATCCCTTTCTGCCTACCGTTGCTAAACCTTTATTATATCATTCGATAATTTAGAAGATATTCAAACTGACCTGGATAGTATTTCAGTAGCTCACTCTGCCACTTGTATGGTTGAGGATTGTAGACAGATTGCTAGCTTACATAAAAATTCTATTTCCCTGCTCTGTCAAAACATACGAAGTATAATTAAGAACTTTGACAGCCTGACAACACTCCTCGAAAGAAGTAGAACATGCTGGGATTTTATTATACTCACCGAATGTTGGCTATACAATTCCCCCCCTCTTCCCTCAATGCATGAGTATACTTCCGCTACCACTACAAAGCATAGGTCACAAAATGAGGGCGTAGTGATATTCTTCCGTTCCCATCTTCAGGCTTCTGTCTCTGAGCCCCTAGTCCAGGACGCTAACTGCTTATTGCTAAAACTAAATAATGATACCGTTGTAATTACAATTTACCGCTCGCCTGCTGTTCGAAATGTCACCGCGTTCTTGGATTCACTGAATGAACTCCTGAAATCTGTCTCCAGTTATAAAAATATTATTTTAACCGGCGACATAAATATTAATATACATGAAACCAGCGATGATTCCCGGGCAACGGAGTATTTGACTATTTTAGCTTATCACGGCATGCTTCCAGCACACACCCTTCCTACACGACATCGAAACTCTTGTCTGGACCACCTAATTCTAAAAACGCGGCATCCTGCTTTCTGTTTCGTCGCTGATACCTCGATTACTGATCATGACATAGTTCTGTTCTATTATATTTTTTTTTTTTTTTTTTTTATTCTTGTTTATTATTGTGAATGTGAAGACTATGTGGGTCATTGATTTTTCTTTTTTTTCTTTTTTCTTTTCTTAGTTAGTTTTAACCATGGTCTGGCAGTTTGAGTACTATATGCGGCCTACCCAAATGTCCTTTCTTTGGTATTGTTCGTCGAATCGTTGAGCTCCTTGAGTTCTGAGTTGAGCTGCACGATTACTGACAAATGCGTGCACTGACTGGACAGGTCCACTCAATCTGTGTGGTTCTTTCCTCAAAAGACCATTTCAGATACGAATCTACATATTCTTCACATGATCTGACCAAGATTATGTCTGGACTTTAAAAGAGACTGTGACCTCTGAGTTTGTTTCGGCCTTTCTTCTCAGAGTAGTCAGATAGGAAACGCCGACCTCATCTAGTTTTAAAACAATTTGATTGACGTGTAAAAGTGTTTTTACAAACCTACTTACAGAAAATAAATCATTTATCATTTATCATTTATCATTCTTTCTGGAGAACTATACCACATCCAATTATTCTCACCAAAAAACTAGAACCACTCGGGTATTGGACTTCGAAAAAATTAAATTGGACCTACTCGAGACAGATTTTCGCCCCTTATATACCTCCCCAGATGTTAATGTAGCGACCGAATTCTTTATCTCTACTCTCAAACTAATCCTACTTCAAAATTCTACATTTAAAGTGTTTTCCAACCGTAAAAGACTGAGCAAACCCTGGATGACCCCAGGGCTTCTTAGATGCTTACGGAACCGCGACAATTTGCATTTGAAATAAAAAAAAAAACCCCATAACGATATTTTACAAATTACTTTTAAAAGGTACAGAAACTACTGTTCACTGATACTTAAAACTACTAAATCTAACTATAATAAAGCTCAAATAAGTAATGCACAAAATAACAATAAAAAACTCTGGGAGGCTATAAAATCAGTAACTCACACTGCAAAAGTCAAGACACACGCCGACGCCCTTCTGTCATCCTCCGATCCAGGGAGCTCCGTAAATGAAGCGAACTCTTATTTTGCTAATATTGGACGTACCTTAGCTGAAAAGATACCTGCCGTTGCAACCATACCTCCACAATCCGCTGTTCTCCATGCGTGCCATAATTCCCTTGTCCTTCTAGAAACAGATGAAGCTGAATTGGATCGTTTAATTATGAATCTTAGGAGCGATTGTGCGACAGGTTCCGATGATATATCAGGCGCTTTTCTTAAAAAATTCAAAAATATACTCATTCCCCACTTAACTTACATATGTAACCTTGCTTTTAGTTCAGGCACTTTTCCAAATGCTTTCAAGCTGGCAGTAGTGCACCCGATTCATAAGGGAAGGGACAGAGATCGTTTGAACAATTACAGACCTATCTCAATTTTACCCACACTATCAAAATTACTTGAGAGGCTAATGAACAACAGATTAGTAAAATACCTAAATCAAAATCACATACTCTCATCTTCTCAATATGGTTTTCGCTCCGGAATTTCCACTAACAATGCCGTATTAGACCTAACAAATACCATCGTCACCAAACTTGATGAAAAACAGAAGGTCATAGGCGTTTTCCTAGATTTAGCGAAAGCCTTCGATACTATTTCTGTCCCCACCCTCATTGCCAAGCTTGAGGGAATTGGTATAAGAGGCACACAACTATCCCTTTTCAGTAGCTACCTCACAGGCAGACGACAATGTCTCAGGATTGGAGATTGGACCAGCAATGAACTCCCGAGAGCTTACGGAGTGCCCCAGGGCAGTATTATCGGTCCCACGCTTTTTCTCATTTATATAAATGACCTCTGCCAGCTAAAGCTTCCTAATGCTTCCATCTTTACCTATGCCGATGACACTGCTCTAATATTCTCCGGGGATACGTGGGATCTGGTGTTTCAATATGCACAGTCTGGACTTGCCTTTGTCACCAGCTGGTTGGCACAGAACCTGCTCACTCTGAAAGTTGATAAAACGAATTACCTCACCTTCTCGCTTTCAGCCGCTGGAAAGCCTCCTTCCTCTTCTCTACCTTTAATCGCTCACTCCTGCATTTCAACTGACATTTTAGGCTGCGATTGACCCCACCTTAATCGGGTAAGTTGCATTAAGTATTTAGGAGTGCAGATAGACGACTGTCTAACATTTAGTACTCACATTGATACACTTACTACACGGCTGCGCAGGTTAATTTACGTTTTTAAGAACCTCCGTTACGTTGCTGACACCAAGGTGATTAAACTAGTGTATCTGGCTCTCTGCCAATCCCTCATCCAATATTGTGTAGCTGCTTGGGGTGGTTCAGGAAGGTCCCACATGTTGAAAGTGGAACGCGCCCAAAGGGCACTGCTGAAAGTTGGTTGGCAGTTATCCTATCGCTTTCCTACCACAGACCTTTACAAAACTTGTAAGGTCCTGTCTGTCCGTAAATTATATATCCTTAATCTTTTAATGACAACTCACAGCCACACTGCCTACGATCCTTCCTTGCTCTCCCAACGACGTAAGCATTCGGTCTGTCCCTCTATCCGTACAAATTGTGCTTTGGCCCAACGCTCCTTCCGTTTCCTAAGCAGTCATGTGTATAATAACACTAACAAAATTTTAAACATATACCCCTTGTGCAAATCCAAATGTAAAGCAAAAATAATAACTTGGCTTCTTGATTTGGATTATTCTGAGACAGAAATATTTTAGCTGTTTTAAAATAAATTAGATAGTAAATTTGTAATCCACACAGACACACACACACTCATACACACACTCATACACACACAACACACACACTCACAGACACACCATTCACTACACACTCGCAGATTCTTATTTTTTTTTTTTATTGTTATTTAGTTTAAAAATTCTCTTATTTTTTATTTTAGTTTAATATTTCTCTCTGTACGTGTAGGCCTTGATGTGTTCAAATTAATACTAAATAGTATTGTTTAAGAGGTTGAGAGCCTGGAAATCTGTCATACAGGTCCCGAACCCACTATAGACTCCAGCTCTCACAAAGGTTACAAATCTGATTTGACATAATATGACATGAACCAAAGTCTGTACCTTTTTGAGAGAAATAAATCATTTTTTTTATTTTTTATTTTTATTACGCTGGTAATATGGTCATATCGCAATGATTTTTACATTTAAGGGTGCGCTATGTTTTTGGCTTTAATACTTGAGCGAGGCTACTATTCGTTAGTATGTTTGGCAGAGTTATAGTGCTCTTATATATATTACCTAGTTGGAATGATTTTGACACGTGGTTGGGGTACTCCCTGATAGTGTCGTTATCTTTCAAAAATGATGCATTGTATTCCCGTCGAATACTTGGTTGAGGCTACTCTTCAGCAGTATTGGGCTGGGGTATGGTGTGTTATGCTAGATGGGTTTTTGTTAAAGGATTAAGCATGAGAATACCGTAGTTACTATATATATATTCTACGTAGATACATGATTGAGCAGCCCTGCTAGTTTGTAAGTTTTATTTTTATTAGAGGCTATTGCCACTTGAATTTGGAGGCTATTGCCACTTGAATTTGGAGGCTATTGCCACTTGAATTTGGAGGCTATTGCCACTTGAATTTGGAGGCTATTGCCACTTGAATTTGGAGGCTATTGCCACTTGAATTTGGAGGCTATTGCCACTTGAATTTGGAGGCTATTGCTACTTGAATCTAGAGGCTATTTCCACTTGAATCTAGAGGCTATTTCCACTTGAATCTAGAGGCTATTTCCACTTGAATCTAGAGGCTATTTCCACTTGAATCTAGAGGCTATTTCCACTTGATTAAAGAGGCTATTTCCACTTGAATCTAGAGGCTATTTCCACTTGAATCTAGAGGCTATTTCCACTTGAATCTAGAGGCCATTTCCACTTGAATCTAGAGTCCATTTCCACTTGAATCTAGAGGCCATTTCCACTAGAATCTAGAGGCCATTTCCACTTGTATCTAGAGGCTATTTCCACTTGATTAAAGAGACTATAAATACTGTTTTTGGCCATGTCATATTCTGATTCCTGGTTTTATGTTTTTTGATATGACAGTATATACTTAACAGCTTTACTATAACAAATATTCTCCATTCATACACAAACGCACCAACACACACAATTCACCGTGGCAAGATATTCCAATCAATGACCTTGATAATGTGAATAGAATGAAACCAGATGTTATGGAACCTTTCAGCTACCCTGAGTGGTGCAGAGTCCGTTGGTGAAACATATACTCCTCCTCGTAAGCGTAGTAGACGCAGAAAGAAACGAAGACGGTCATCATCATCCTCGTCTTCGTCGTCTACACCTGAAGAAAGGACACGACGACGGTCTCGAAAACACTCGGGATTGACCACGGAGGATGTACTGAACATCCTGACTTCCTGGAAGGCTGAACCAAGTAAGGGTACAAATACCTTGCAAAGTAGTCAACTTAATAACGTGATACCTGAATTTGACCCGGCCAATAGGTCGCAAAGTATTGAGGCCTGGATACGGAAAGTTAATGAATGTTCGCAAAGGACTTTGTCCACTTTGTATGGGAATTTGGCTTAGTGTGAACAGGCACTTTAAGTTTATTTATAATGCAGGTTTATTAGCTAATACCAGTAGGAAAGCGAATATTGTATTAAGATTGTATCATGATGGTCGTAAGACTTGTTTTGCTTACTTATTTTTTTTTAAATAAAACACATTTTTATTGATACATTTTATGTTTATTCTGACTCATATGTTAACAATATGTTGTCTAGGAATTGGGCAGGTGGATATATATTGTCTTGGTACCTTGCCCAGCTTAAAAACCAAATTATGGTCATTACATGAGCGCAGCAACCCACTGTTCTTCGGCCCACTATGCAGTTGCAGCAATACTGCTTGATTGCATTTCGTCCCTGACTGTTATTATCATTTTCAACTAATATATACACAAAGTATATTTTTCTGCTTATATGCCTACTTTGAATTTTCCCCCGCAATAAGGTACAATTCTCGATCGAAGGAAAACCTTCCAGTAGGTTGCTGGCTGCATCCCTGCACACTTCTATTGTATAGGAACCATCATTTCTTGTGTGTTCCCCATAATACGAGCGCGCTTGCTTCAATTGGTAAGTACCACATGCTATTAATATTAACTCGCTGTACTCTAGCCTTGGAAAGGATACACTGTTTATGTTAACATTAATGTTTTGAAACTGTGTCCGTCTTCTATTTAAATTATGAAGAATCACAAAATCGGCAAGATCATTATTGGTGTATAATTTCGTGTTTATTACTTCAAGGATTTGACCTGCATCCACCCTGTCTCTTATCCTTTCATGAAACTTATTTATCAAAGCTGCAGCTGTTCGAAAATCTGTCATGGCATGTTTTGAAGCTCTATTAAAAAACTCATGTCTAAGTAGTCTGTATGACTGTTTAAAAATGCCATTTATAGCTTCTACTACCCAACGACATATTGTTACTGTTCTTGATTTGTTAGCTGCAAGCGTTGATAATTGAATTTCACCTTCCGCCCGGGATGCAGGCATGTGGACAGAATAATTAATCTGTTCCAATAAGGGTACACAGTCTCTGAAGCCCCTATCCAGAATAAAAACATCTCCTGTTTGAAAGAACTGCCGTAGTGGCTTTGATTCATCATTAAATTTATTTATAATTATGTTTGCATCTGAGGTTGTGGCTGGATAAGGGCCTAACACATCTACAATGTATCCATCTGAACATACTATTAAAAAAGGCTTCATTAGGTTCCTATACTTGTGCAGGGAGTAAGTATCTTTTTGGTACATATAATTAGAACTTTTTTGGACATATAAATATGTACCATCCATGATGACAATGGGCTGTCTGTTTTCACCACCAAACAATCCATTTGGAATAAGCAAATTCCTTCTGGCAATTTCATCTCTGGTTATATGGTTTATTCCTAAGTTTCTAGGTGTAAAATCTTCATTAAGGATTTTACGTACATTTCCCATCATCCTCATTAATGTTGTACGAGGTACATTCAGCAAATTAGAAATTCGTTCATCACTATCGCCTGTTCTTAGTTTTAATAAGTATGCTGCAAGGGCTAACTCTCCATTTTTTGTGTTTTGTATTCTGGGTACGTCCACAATGAGCTGTCTGAACTGTTCTTTTGATAGTCCAATCCAATAGTGAACCGATTCATCGGCTATCCCTTCAATATTTGAAAAATCGAGGGAGAGTTTTCTTTCATTTATAGATGTTGCAAAGTCCTCAACATGGTTAGCAGTAAAACTGTGGTTGGGTTGAGGATTACTTTCTAAGATCTGCCAATTATCATTATGTAGATGAAAACTACATATTCTGCATGTATTTGGTACATAAAACTTGTAATTTGCAAAGAGCATTACCCTAAGCCATTTGGGGACTGTCAGTCTCTCCGGTGAACCACATTCTGGGAAAAAACAATGAGCTTGAGTATCCGAAGCTCTTGAAATGTTGGGCAGATTTATTGTTGCTTGGCTTGAATGAAATGGCTCTGAAGGGCGAGTTGATGCTCGATCAGCTCGCTGCCAACAAGGATGACAGATTTGATCTGACCCTCGCAACTGAAATAAAAGCGATTACTATATAATTCAGTATAATCTACGTCAATGTACTGCAAATACGAAGGGAGTTCAAGTATTTATTATCATGAGCAGGTTTATGCTATAGGTTAGTACGTTATTTAAAGTCTAGGTTAGGAAAGACTTCCATATTAGAGCAGGACTATAAATAAACTTACTTGACGAGGCATTATCCATTGTATTATTATGTTTCTAATGCGAGTCTCTCTTTCTGTATTAGTACTCATCATGTGAGATCTTGTTCTCAGTAATGAAACTTCACAGTTAGTGCAAATGTGTCGACAATGTCCACTACTAGTTCTACCTTCGGTATTGTACACTTTTTTTTTTTTTTTTTTTGGGTGGGAAATCATCCAATGACTTCTCCCGCTCTGGGCGGAGCGGGAGGGCGTGTCAGACTCTTACTGACTAAAACCCACCCGTGTTCCTTCCCTTGCCATGCCAGGGGCCACGGTTTCCCCTTAGGACTACCCGCAACCCCGGCGGGCAACGGTCCTAGCGGACCCCGTCCGTTTTGCTGACATCTCTTTGAGGCGCGCGTGGAACACGACGCGCCGTCGACCCGGGCCTGGTCCTTATCGGGGGCGAGCTACCCATTGCTCACCGCCCGCAAGCCCGCGCCTACGGTGGCCGGGAATCCTCCAAGGAGTCCCGACGCCCAGGGCGTCTCCTACGGCGGCTAGGCGCGTGAGGGCGCGAACTTTGCCTCTCCCTCACGCGCTCCGCCTCCTCCTTCGCGAGCATTACTGCTTCGCAGAAGGAGGTGACGGCCTGCCATGCCCTCTCGCTCCGCACCATGGCCTGGACCAGGGCCGGACGCGAGAGGTCACTGCCGCCGATCGCCTCCACGAGGACACGGCGGTGCTCTGCCCAAGCCGGGCAGACCTCCACCGTATGCTCCACCGTGTCCTCCGGACGATCCACACAATGGTGACACCCGGGCGTTTCCTCCCGCCTTATGCGAAACAGGTACCTCCCGAAACAACCGTGTCCGGTGAGGACCTGCGTCAGGCGGAAGGTGAGGACGCCGTGGCGCCTCTCTAGCCACTCCTCAAAGAGGGGACTTATCGCCACGATTGTGGCGTGCCCATATCTGGGTTGCGACAATCGCACACTCCAAGCCGCCATGAGATCCTGCCGGAGCTCTGTCCGCTGTACCGTGATTTCTCGCGGCAGCGGAGTTACACCCCGGCGCTTCATCTCCTCGCGCCACTCCCAGATGTGGGCGAGGACCTTCGCCTCCAGATCCCATGGCGGCGTTCCGGCAAGGAGGCTCGCCGCCTCGCCGGAGACCGTACGGTATCCCCGGACGATCCGGATAGCCATGACCCTTTGGGCTGCATGCAACCGGCGGGCTGGCCGCAACCTTAAGGTACGCGCCCACACCGGTGCCCCGTAAAGGGCCATGGACCGCACGACCCCCGCGTAGAGCCTCCGGCAGGAGGCCTTTTGGTCCCCTTAGATTGGGCAGAAGCCGCTTCAAAGCAGCCCCGGCCCGCTCCAGTTTGGGAGCCAAACGTCGGAAGTGCTCCACGAAGTTCCACCGGCTGTCGAGGACGAGTCCCAGGTACTTCATCGACACCTCGACGCCGATGTGAACCCCTCCTACCGTTATTTGGGAACCCGACTGTGGCGCGTTCCGAGGGCCATGGAAGCACATGACCTCGGACTTGTGCAGGGCCACCTCGAGTCCCAATTGCCGGATCCTGTCGACGATCGTCGCAACCCCGCGTGTCGCCAGTTCGGCCGCCGCCTCGTGCGACCTCCCCTGCGCCAGGACCAGCGTGTCGTCAGCGTAACACACTACGCTGATACCACTAGGGAGGTCGGCGCGCAGCACCCAGTCGTATCCGATGTCCCACAGATGCGGCCCCAGGACCGATCCCTGTGGGACACCGCACGACATCTCTCGCCGGTTCCACACTCCCTGGTGACCGGGATAGATGACGGCCCTGTCCGTCAAATAGGCCTCGACCAACCGACAGAGGTAGGTCGGCATCCGGTGATACCGGAGTGCCTCCCTGATGCAACTCCAGGGTAGGGTGTTGAAGGCGTTGGCGATGTCCAGAGACACCGCCAAGACGACCCCACCCCGGGCCACAGCATCCCCCGTCGTGAGGGCTCGCACGCGCATGATGGCGTCCATCGTAGAGCGCCCTCGGCGGAAGCCGAACTGGCTATCCGCCAAATCCGGCCCCACTCGCACCATCTGCCCGACGAGGCGGTTTGCAATAACTCTTTCAAAGAGCTTGCCCACCTCGTCGAGCAGCACGATGGGCCGGTAAGCGGACGGAGAGTCCGCAGGGCGCCCCGGCTTCCTGATGAGGACCAGTTTCCCCGTCTTCCAGCGAAGTGGGAACTGGCCCCTCTCCACGCACGCGCTAAGGAGCCCCCTTAGTCGAGGCCCGAGAGCCTCCATGGCCAGGACCCAGGCTTTCCCAGGTAAGCCGTCGGGTCCTGGGGCGGTATTTTTGGCACTCAGCCTACGTACCGCCACTCTCAATTCTGCCTCGGTCACCTCCGGAGCATCGTCATCGTCGTCGGCGGTGTGGTCCGCAGCGGGCACCGCAGTAGGCGGAGCCATGGGCGGAGCGGTATGTTCCCCTTTCGAGGGGAACAGAGCGCTCACCACGTCCTCCACAAGCTGTGGCCGGAGACTCTGTGTCAGCGGGGGAGCCCATGGGCGGATTTTCTCACGCACCAACTTGTATGGGCGTCCCCACGGGTCCCTGTCCAGAGTCGCCAGCGACTCCTCGCGGGCCAGTCCCCTGGCCCGCAGGATCTCCGCTTGGAGGGCGGTCTTCGCCGCTCTGTACCCCTCGTACAACTCCGCCTGAATGGCTTCGGTATCCGGAGGGCGGATACGGAGCCTGCGGTGCCTGGCGTACCGGCGTCGCGCAGCAACGCACGCGGCGCGCAGAGTCGTCAGCTCTTGCGACCACCAGTACACCTGGCGCGAAGCACGGCCGGGCTGGACCCGGGGCATTGCCACGTCGCATATGTCGGACATGGCCTCCCGGACGGTATTGTACACTTGCGCGTTTGATTCATTCAAAGCTACAGTCCAGCAAGAGTGACATATTATACAGTCAGTTCCAACCTGTTATAAAACCAAAAAAGTGTTTGGTTTAGTGGTTGCACTGTTATTAGTATTATTTAAATAAATTATGACGATGGATGCAAACGTACCACTTGCGGAGCGACCCACTGCCTTATAACAGCTTCCACTTCCACAAGATCGAGGGTATGCCTTCTCCTTTGCGTGATATCAATACCACAATTCGCACATCGGATCTGTATCTGCACAGATTCCACCACGTTCGTATCCGTACGATTCAGGTCAGCGAGTTCGATATCCATATTCAAGCTAGGGTCAACGATGGGATTGGTGACGGAGTCCATAGGCGTGCCGGGGTCAACGTGAGAAGGTATATCAGTGTCCATTTTCAAAGCCAAAACAATACTTAAACAATAATCACAGGAAAACGAGGAAAGCAATATTCACGATGCCAAGAAACAAAGTGAATGACAAGTGACTTAAAATGAGTAAGTGACAGGCAACTAGGCAAGTCAGACAACTGATATTGACAAACCTTTTTTAAAATAATCGATTATAAATTGAAATTCCATATTACCAACTTCGATACTTTTAAATACTTTTGTTTTCCAGTTATAAACATAAAACATGTTCGAAATAATGTAAGTGATTACGAATAACAGCTTTAATTGAGTGTTAACTCTAGACTCTTAAATTAATGAGGAGGATTTATTTGAACTTCAAAAATAAGAATTAGAATCGATTTGTAAATAATTATTTTAAAATATACGATTAATTGTTGACATCACTATAAATTAATGAAGGTGGAGTACTGTCATTTTGTCGAAGACTAAAACAATTTCAGTACTTATTAAATACACTTTTCACGAGCTCAAGTTGATACAAAAATAAATAAGAAATAAGCGTTTAATAACGAAACATGATTTTCGATTAATTTGTTTCTTTTTGGGCATCGTGTCCACGCGAAGCCACGATCGGACAATTTCCTTTATAACTGGGATCAGAAGCAAACCATTCACTTCTCCCTCCAGAAATTGGTTGGACTTGCAAAGAAATGGTTTGAGTCTCTTCCTACGGTCGTATTTTCCTGGGACGAGTGGCAAGCCAAATTAAAAAGAGCGTTCCCTAGTGAGGAAAATTATGGTAGACTTTTAGAAGAAATGCTGGCTCGTACCACTCGTGTCGATGAAAGTTTACGAGAGTATTTTTACGATAAGTTGAATCTATTGAACCGTTGTGAAATAAAGAGGAAGAGAGCTGTTGATTGTGTAATACACGGAATTACTGATAGGTCAGTTAGGAGTGGTGCACAAGCACTTAACTGTGAGGAACCTGAGGACTTACTTAACTTTCTTTGTGCTCAACGTATTACGTATTATTCGAACAGAGTAAGAGACCGAAATAGGCAGAGATTTTATTTTTTATTTATTTATTAGGATCTCCAACAAAGGATACACATACACAATAAAAATAACAATAACAAAAGCGGTTCTGTCACGTGTGCTCCTTCAATTACAGGAGACCACAGCATGCTTAGCTATTCTGTGGTGGTTATAACTTTTTTGTATTTTGAAATGGGGAGGGTTATGTCCAGCTTACAGCGTTTTGATAGTTCATTGTATTGCCTACAGAGTCTCGGGAGAACGGCGAAATGTCCCAGATTAGTTTTAGATCCTGAGACGTGAAATAAATTGTAGCTGCTTTTCCGCGGCAGACGAGATGGCGCATTTACGTATAGTTTGCCTAGTAATTCGCTGCAGTCTATGACTCCATTGAATACTTTGTGCAGTAGTATCAGGTCTGCCGTTTTCCGTCTGTCTGCAAGTGAGACCATTTTGTAGTGCCCTAATCTGTCTTTGTAGCTGGTAACTTTTTTAGCTAAACGATCTTTGTAACATAGATGATAAAGGAAACGTCTTTGGACACTTTCCAGGTGTTTGATATATATGTCGTAGTGAGGATTCCAAATCTGGCTGCTATATTCGAGTATCGGCCGAACCAGTGTGTTAAATAGTTTTATTCTGGTTGACGCCTTTTTAAAATCTTTGCTGTTACGTATGATAAATCCAAGGATTTTGAACCCCTTCGATGACATGTTGTGATATGTTTGTCAAACTTAAGTTGTTTATCTAGTGTGACTCCCAGGTCGCGTATTTCCTCTACTTGTTGTAGTTTTTGTTGGCTAATCGTGTAATTATTAGGTTTGACAATTTTATTACGGCTAAATTGCATGTAGTAACACTTTGAGACGTTAAGAAGCATTTTATTTGTTATGCACCAGTTCGTCAGTCTGTCCAGATCGTCCTGTAATAAGGCAGAATCCGATTCAGTTACCATTGGTTTCATAATTTTCATGTCATCGGCAAAAAGATAGAATTTTGAATACCTAAAGCAGTGCGTGATGTCGTTTATGAAAATGTTGAAGAGAATTGGGCCTAAATGTGAACCTTGCGGAACACCGGATGTCGCTTTAAAAGACTTAGAATGATGGCCACTCATAACAACTTTCGAAGACCGGTCACTGAGGTAAGACTGAAACCACTTTAGCATTGATCCTCCTATACCCAAGTGCTGAAGTTTAGCTATAAGGAGAGGATGATCTACCCTATCGAACGCCTTACTAAAGTCAGTGTATATGGCGTCGACAGGAATACGTTTATCTAGGGATTCTGACAGAGACGACACGTAGCACATGAGATTAGTGGTCGTAGATCTGGATTTGATGAAGCCGTGTTGGTGGCTGGTGAGAAGGTGTTTAACATGCGATGAAAGACGCTCGGTAATGAGCTTCTCAAATACTTTTCCGAAGATAACCAATATAGAAATGGGTCTGTAATTGGATACCAAATTCCTTTCTCCTGCTTTGAAAATAGGCACCACCAGTGCCTTTTTCCATTGGTCAGGGAAAATACCATCTTCAAGAGACCTGTTAAAAATAAGACTGAGGGGAAGAGCCAGCGCTTTCGCACATCTTTTTATAAACACGGGTGGAATACCGTCGTCACCCACGCTTTTCTGTTCATCTAAGGATGTTAAGGTACGGGATATTTCATCAGTATTGAGTTTGAGTTTACAGAGAGTCGGCGAAATGTTATTGAAGTAGACACTTGACAGTTGCGAGGACGTTGGAGTGTTATAGACACCTGCGAAGTTTTCAGCAAATAAGTTACTTATGTCGTGGCCAGTTGATGCGGTTTTATTATTGTGACACATTACTGCGGAGTAAGCACTGCTGGATTTTCTTTTATTCCTAATAAAAGACCAGAATATTTTAGGGTTTTTTAAAACCGCATTATCTAAACTCTCGATATAATTTCTGTAGCAAATTGTTCTTAATTTGCCACAGTCAGCACGCAGTGTTTCGAAAGATACAACGTCCAAGGGATTATTGTATTTTTTTATTCTAACGCGAAATCTGTTTTTTTCTTTAAGAAGTCGCTTAAGCTTAGGCGTGTACCACGCCGGGTACTCTTTCCTAGATATCGTTTTCAGTGGTACGTGTTGTTTGATAACGTCATGCAAATTATCATACAAAATATTGACCATGTCGCCAACCGAGGAACAACCTCCCATCGAACTTTCCCAGTCTATGGACAGAAGGGAAGATAGGATTTTGACGTAGTCAGCTTTAAAGAAATTAGGTTTAGTGGTCGGTTTAGTTTGTAGGCAATTTGTGTTGTTGACCGTAGGTATAGCGAACTCGAGCGGAGGGTGTAATGGGTCTTCCTGCGTCAGATGTGCGTGACAACGTGTCAGGTTTCGTACTGTAGTATTACAAAGAACTAGATCTAATGTTCTAGATTTATTGTTTGTGAGGTAATTGTACTGGCCTAGGTCGTTCATAGAAATATAATCTAAAAAGAGTTTGGTAACATCATTGTTATTGACAGGGCAAGGGATGGCATGACTCATCTGGCCTTCCTCATTGGTTTTCCACGATATAGTACTAAGATTAAAGTCACCGATAATAATAGTACGTTCATTTTTATCCAGGGCAATTTGAACTGAGTCTAGATAAAAGACCAGAATATTTTAGGGTTTTTTAAAACCGCATTTTCTAAACTCTCGATATAATTTCTGTAGCAAATTGTTCTTAACTTGCCACAGTCAGCACGCAGTGTTTCGAAAGATACAACGTCCAAGGGATTATTGTAGATCCAAAATTGATGATACTCGGAGTACTGCAGAGAAAAACACATTAAAGATCATCGCGTTTAAAGATCAAATGAGCCCTAAACCTGTTGATACATCTAAAGCCTCGACTTCGTCCACGGCAGCTAGTGATAAGTTTTTCAAACCTGTCTTAGTAAACGGTCGGCCCTTTATGGCGTACATAGACTTCGGTAGTGAATGCAGCTTACTTCGAGAGAGCCTTGCATCGGAACTTCAGCTAGCGCAAAACTCTGACAGCATTCCAGTAATTAGAGGATTTGGCAATTCTTGCGTTTTACCTTTGTATAAATCTACTCTAAATTTAAAACTTGATGATATTGAGACCCAGTTAGACGTCCTAGTAGTCGGTGACGAGTTCATGACAAACAGTCTGTTAATCGGACAAAACTTCACCGAACTACCTTTTATTACAGTCTTAAAGGACTGCAACCAATTAATCTTTTACAGAACTCCAGGAGAAAATCTCTTCCCAATTGAAATCCCTCTTAAAATGTTTACCTCAAAGTCCATCAAGATCGGAAATACCGCTATGGTGCCCATCACAGTCAGGGATACTTCTTTTTCCGGTGATGTCTTTGTCGAAGGTTATAACTCGTTACAACCAGGTAGAGAATTTCGTTTGTTGCAAGGAACTTATGGTATCTCAAATGGCACTGGAGAAATAGCCGTATCGAACTTGTCAAGAACACCTCTTTTATTCAAATCTGAAACATTAATTGCGCGATCGTTACCAGTAACTGAGGCCAATAACTGTAAGGTTAATCGAATTTTAGAAAATTCTGCCCTCTCTTTAGAAACTCTAGATAGAACACATATTGAAGTCGGTAAAGACGTCATAAGTAGCAACAAAGATAGGCTGTATACGTTATTACAAAAGTATCGCGATTGCTTTGCAACCAATATGAAAGAGGTAGGTTGTGTTAAAGATTTTGAAATGAAAATAAACCTTACGGATAACAGACCCGTTGTTTACAGGCCCTACAGGTTATCGTTTTCAGAACGTTTACAAGTGCGTGAAATTGTTGATGAACTATTAGATACGGATATTATACAAGAATCTAGTTTGGATTACGCAAGCCCGATATTAATGGTCCGTAAGAAATCGGGTGAGCAAAGACTCTGTGTAGATTTTAGAGCCCTTAATAACAAAACCATTAAGGACAGATTTCCTCTTCCACTTATTGAAGACCAGTTAACCAATTTAAGCGGCAATCAGTTTTTTACGACATTAGATCTTGCGTCTGGTTATTATCAGATTCCTATGTCTCACGAGAGTCGGCATCTCACTGGATTCATCACTCCGGACGGCTACTATGAATTTAAGAGAATGCCGTTTGGATTGGCCAACGCCCCCGCTGTGTTTCAGCGAATGATTAATAAAATTCTTGGGAATAGACGATTTGATTATGCACTTGCGTATTTAGATGATTTACTTATTCCATCTATAACTATAGAACAAGGGTTTAAGCGCTTAAAAGAAATTTTAAAATTACTCCGCGAATTCGGACTTACACTAAAATTAACGAAATGCCGGTTTTTCGATACTACGATCAGCTATTTAGGATACGAAATATCTGCAAATGGAGTAAGACCCGGAGAAGCAAAAGTTTTGGCCGTCAACCACTGACCAACTTACTTAAGAAAAATGTCGCATGGTATTGGGGCAGCGATCAACAAACTGCATTCAATTCCTTAAAGGAAAGTCTATTAACTAGGCAAGTTTTAGCATTGTATGATCCCCAGTTAGAGACTGAATTACATACAGATGCCAGCTCCCTTGGGATAGGGGGAATCCTGTACATTCTGATGGGGTCAAGAGATTTTCTTAATAAAATGTTAGGATACAGTCTGCACTTGAAGATAGACGGTTGCTCTATTGATAGGGTGCAAGAAGCCCGTAATCTTGGGGTGGTGTTTGACGAGCACCTGCATTTTGAGACACACATCATGGAGGCTGTGCGCAACTGTTTTTACCGGTTAAAACTTCTGTACCGAGTACGGCCCTACATAAGTGTGGATATGCGTGTCATGCTGTGTGAGTCACTTGTTTTATCCAAGCTAAACTACGCAGACACTGTGTATGGTGCCTGCATTCTCGGTAGAAGCGATAAGTTGATCCAGCGTGTACAGAATGCTTGCGCGAGATTTTGTTTCAATGTTCCTCCCAGATCTCACATAACTCCATTTTTAAATAAGGGTAATTTGATGAGAATGTCAGATCGCAGAAAGCTTCATCTGGCTACCCTACTCTTTGGCACCATTCTCACAAAAAAACCAGAATATCTGTACAAGAAATTGACTTGGTCACGTGATATAAATAAAATTAAAACTAGAGCATCATCTTACCTTCTTTTGGCATCAACACACAAAACTGCTGCATTCCGTGGATGTTTTAAATTCGCCGCCTCTCGCTGCTGGAACGACTTGCCACCTCCTTTTCGTGCTATAAAAACAGTCGGAACTTTTAGCACCAAATACAAGCATCACTTGATACGAGTACAAAAGGAAACCAGTTTCTAACTCACCCGTGGACTGCACGCCGTTGGTACTGGTGACCTTAGCGGACCCAGCAGCATGTTTTTGCTTCAATCGCTTTGTTTGTTTTGCTCGGTGATTAAACCTTTTTCTTTCGAATTGCACAACACAACACAGTCAGCCATACACACTGCGATACCTTATATTATTTATACAACACTTTCTTGCCTTATCCCGTAGTTTTTTATTTTGTATAATCACTTATTTATTCGTATCAATACAATCCATTTTCATTTATACCACATTGATTGCCAAGCCAACAGAATACATGCCATCGCAGTGCGCCCGCGTCCGCGTCCCTTCGCTTGTCATACTACCATAGACCATAGACAATAGTCTATTGATCTATTCCATGGACAAGTGATGTTGGAGTGTCGGTCGTGGGTCGCTTATAATAATATTGTAATTCTTTTCGGTTTTTTATTTATATCTATTTTTTTTTTTTTATTGTATTATATACTTAGTTTTAATTATTTTGTTGTATACTTGCGGGATGTGTCCGTGGGTAGTCCGTGACATCCCAGTAGGTAGGCCCTATCAGAATACCAGCGCTGCGGTATTTTTTCTAAATATCGCAGCAATAAGCTGAGATAGGAGCCTTTTTGGCCTCGCACAGGTCGTAATGTTTATTTTTTATTGTTAAGATTAATTGTTTTTGACTCTGTTGAGTTTATTCGTTTTAAATGTTCCTTTTTATTGTTTGTATTTCCTGTGCGTGTCCCAAATAAAATATTTTTCTTTCTTTCTTTCTCTTTCTTCTGATGCAATGGCAAGCATCACCCCGTGTCCTAAAACCTGTTGCTTATTTTAGTAGACAGACTACGGTGGATGAAAAACATTTTCATTCTTACGAGTTAGAGACTTTGGCCGTTGTCTGTTCGTTAAAGAAGTTTAGGGTGTACTTGTTAGGAGTCCCGTTTAAAGTCTTTACTGATTGCGCGGCCCTTAGGACAACATTGACTAAGAGAGATCTCATACCGCGGATAGCCAGGTGGTGGTTGCAAATAAGCGAATATAATTTTGAAATTGAATACCGCCCGGGTGTCAATATGGCGCATGTAGATGCCTTAAGCAGAAACAGTTGCCTTAACGCGGAAGGTGTTGGGTCTGTTAATGTTCTTAATATTGAATCTGGTAACTGGCTCCTTACCCTTCAAATGGGTGACCCCGAAACGTCTCTAATTGTAAAAGTTCTTAAACCTGAAGCTGACCCTGAATTCGAAGATCTAACGCAAAATTATACTGTAAAAAATAATGCACTCTATCGCAAAGTTGATGATCGTTTATGTCTTGTAGTACCACGAAGCGCTCGTTGGCAAGTTTGCAAGGCTAACCACGATGACATCGGGCATTTAGGCTATGCAAAAACATTAGAAAGAATAAAGAGTCAATTTTGGTTCGCAAAATTACGACGATTTGTTAAGAAATTTGTAGCTTCCTGCATAGAATGTGCTTATAGTAAGGATAGTGCGACTAAAAAGAAGCAGGGTCTACTTTTTCCAATAGAGAAAATTAGTATACCGTTTCACACAATCCATATTGACCATTTAGGACCGTTCGTTAGGAGCAGAAACGGCAACTCTTACATACTTACCATTGTAGATGGGTTTACCAAGTACGTATTCGTCAAAGCAGCGAAAAATACGAAAACAAAGAGCACAATTAAAATCTTGGAACATATTTTCACTGACTTTGGTACACCCGCTAGAATTATTTCTGAAACCTTTTGCAATTGTCTTGGAATAAAACATGTACTTAATGCAGTTGCTTGTCCCAGAGCAAACGGACAAGCCGAAAGGTTTAATCAAACTATTTTAAATTCACTATCTGCTCAAAATTTTAATGGGAATGAGCGTGACTGGGACAAGTGTCTAGCTAAGGTTCAGTGGGGTATTAACAATACTGTTAATGCGACCACCCAAAAAACTGCAACAGAGGCTTTGTTCGGATCGAAAATGCGCGATAGTTTATCAAATAAATTAAACCTTCCAGAACAGTTACAAAACGAAGATTTGTGGTCATTACGCGAGAATATTAGCGAATCTATTAAGAAGAGTCAAGAAAAACAAAAGCGTATTCATGATATTGGTCGTACTTCTGCCCCTGAGTATCAGGTTGGCGACTTAATTAAACTTACTCGGACAAATTATAATAATGACGGCAAGAGTACAAAGCTTCTGTCAAAGTTTATAGGCCCTTATAAGGTTGTAGAAGTATTAGGTAACGATAGATATAGGATAAGTGATGTACCTGGTTTTAATAGGAAAAGGAATAATAATTATGAAAGTGTTGTAGCTTCAGATAGAATTAGACCCTGGATACATCTCAAGGCTCTTGAACTTAATGACAATGTTAATATTAGTTCAGATGTAGAAACTAGTAGCTAATATTTTCCTAACTGTGAATTGTATTTGACAATAATAATTGTGTAAGGACAATAATTAAGTTCCTGAATGTCACGATTCAGCTTAGCTTAGTCATAAATGTGTAATATTCACGATGTTTCTTTTTTTTTTGTTTCATTTTGATTATATTAATTTAATTTCTTTATTTACACTTCAAGGTAACAAAGATCTGTGTAGCGCTGGCTCTTGTACTTTATATTATTTGATTATAAATGTTTTTTTTTCATTCACATCTGTAATTCGAAATAAGAACTGATTGAGCGGGTTAAAGTGGGAGTTGTGCTCCGGGAGTAGCACGTTGTCGGATGGCCGAATGTCATGATTTCTTGTTTAAAATACTATGTTCTGCAATTTATTTATTTCAATGCGGGCATGGCGGTTGGCTGTGTTGCCAACACAGCCAACCGCCATGCCCGTTGAAATAGCTTCATGGTGGGGGATAATGGAGCTAGCCTCACGCTTGCGCCCGGTTGCTCGGTCAGTTCGCAGAGAGTGGTCGACCTAGTAAAACGCTCTAAAATAACACTTTAAAATAGTAAAATTATATTATAGTTGTGCTGATTGTAACATCGACATTTTGTTATTAGTAAAATACATTATAATAGTATAAAAAGTGGTTTTATTGAATAACTAGCTGCTGCCCGCGGCTTCGCCCGCGTGAGTGTCGGAATTTACCCCATACATCCCCATGGGTTTTAAGTATAAATATTGAGTTTCGAGTTAATCGGACAGCGCGTTAAAATTCTTCCATACAAACACTGACACCCCCCAACCCCCCTTTAGGGGGTAATTTAGAAAAACAAAAAACTACAAACTTTATAATTTATTTTGATAACTATTCGTGCGAAGTTTCATGTTTATTACCTCAAGGAATAAGATTTTTCATACAAACTTTCATCCCTTATTTTACCCCCTTAGGGGTTGAATTTCGAAAAATCCTGATACACGTTATTCTTAATTTTTGGGTTTAAGTATAAATATTGAGTTTCGAGTTAATCGGACAGCGCGTTAAAATTCTTCCATACAAACACTGACACCCCCCAACCTAGGGGGGTAATTTAGAAAAACAAAAAACTACAAACTTTATAATTTATTTGGATAACTATTCGTGCGAAGTTTCATGTTTATTACCTCAAGGAATAAGATTTTTCATACAAACTTTCATCCCTTATTTTACCCCCTTAGGGGTTGAATTTCGAAAAATCCTGATACACGTTATTCTTCATTTTTGGGTTTAAGTATAAATATTGAGTTTCGAGTTAATCGGACAGCGCGTTAAAATTCTTCCATACAAACTTTGACACCCCCCAACCGTAGGATAGGATACTTTTCCGGGATAAAAAGTACCCAGTGTGGTGCCCAGGATATTAAAGAATAATTATACCAAGTTTCATTGTAATCGAACCGGTAGTTTTTGCGTGATGCCTGAACAAACAGACAGACAGACAGACAGACGGACAGACAGACAGACAGACAGACAAAAAAAATTGTAATCAAATTTTTGGGTTCGGTGTCGGTCTAGTAACACCCCCTGCCATTTATTTTTTTGATATTTTCAATGTACAGAATTTTCACTTCTACAGATTTATTATAAGTATAGAAGATAAAATTATTATTATTATTATAATTATAATGTGTCATATCTATACTTATAATAAATCTGTAGAAGTGAAAATTCTGTACATAGAAAATATCAAAAAAATAAATGGCAGGGGGTGTTACTAGACCGACACCGAACCCAAAAATTTGATTACAAAATTTTTTGTCTGTCTGTCTGTCTGTCTGTCTGTCTGTCTGTCTGTCTGTTTGTTCAGGCATCACGCAAAAAATAGCGGTTCGATTACGATGAAACTTGGTATAATTATTCTTTAATATCCTGGGCACCACACTGGGTACTTTTTATCCCGGAAAAGTATCCTATCCTACGGTTGGGGGGTGTCAAAGTTTGTATGGAAGAATTTTAACGCGCTGTCCGATTAACTCGAAACTCAATATTTATACTTAAACCCAAAAATTAAGAATAACGTGTATCAGGATTTTTCGAAATTCAACCCCTAAGGGGGTAAAATAAGGGATGAAAGTTTGTATGAAAAATCTTATTCCTTGAGGTAATAAACATGAAACTTCGCACGAATAGTTATCTAAATAAATTATAAAGTTTGTATTTTTTTGTTTTTCTAAATTACCCCCGAAAGGGGGGTTGGGGGGTGTCAGTGTTTGTATGGAAGAATTTTAACGCTCTGTCCGATTAACTCGATATTTATACTTAAAACCCATGGGGATGTATGTGGTAATTTCCGACACTCACGCGGGCGAAGCCGCGGGCAGCAGCTAGTCCGTAATAAAGATTATTTTGAGGTTTAGTTTCAATCTTCTTTTCGTAATGAAAATGAACACTTAAACTATAACCTCAATAAGTCCTATTAAATACGATTTGTTAACTATTCGTTACACGAACGTGAGGTCTCAAACTTACTCGTAGTAAAATATAAGTAGTGATACTGAGTAATTTATTTGTATTGTGACAACGATTCCGCATTTGTTATATTTACGTGGGTAGATTTGCGTAGATTTGCGAGTTGGTTTGTTACATTACCCACACACAAAATTAATTAAAGGACATTATTATTTATTGTTAAGATACAATATATTAAGCCTGATTGTCAAGGTTCACGGTACTTTATCTCAATAAATTGTTATTTATGGGAAAATAAACTGTTTTAATTCTAAGTTTATTTATTTAAACTTCATAAAATGATAACGAATAAACATTTTGTAATCACTTATTAAGCATTTTTATTCTTAACCCCTTATTTGAATAACAATATAAGTAATAATAAAATTAGTTATTAATTAATAATCTTGTTTATTAATTTATTGAATAATAAAAGAACAGATGAAGACGATTGTTTAAAAGAAAAATTAAAGTTTCGTTTCGTGATTTGAACCCAGACCTATGTGTTTCACCCATACACTTCGATACGCTACCACCTATCGGAACTTGATACCAATATGTGATTTTTTAGCACTAGTATGAAACGACCAAGGTCACGAGTAATTACGTACTCTGCGAAAAAGTGACGGTATGCTTATTGTTTCATTCTACGCCAGTGTGGGAGTTCTGAGGTGTATTCTGTGTTGATACATCACTTACACACACAGATATAGGTTCGGCCTGTCGCTCGTTCACAGCAATACAATCCTAAGCGTGATAATGCACTTATGACCGCTTACTGTACAATGTTTAATTGTAATGATGTTTTAATAGATGAAGTGTTTCATACATATTTTTAGAATATAACACTTAAATGCAATAAAAGAAACAAATAAAGAAGTATGTAGTTTTATTGTGGACTAGCTGCTGCCCGCGGCTTCGCCCGCGTGTGTGTCGGAAATTACCCCATACATCCCCATGGGTTTTAAGTATAAATATTGAGTTTCGAGTTAATCGGACAGCGCGTTAAAATGCTTCCATACAAACACGGACACCCCCCAACCCCCCTTTAGGGGGTAATTTAGAAAAACAAAAACTACAAACTTTATAATTTATTTAGATAACTATTCGTGCGAAGTTTCATGTTTATTACCTCAAGGAATAAGATTTTTCCTACAAACTTTCATCCCTTATTTTACCCCCTTAGGGGTTGAATTTCGAAAAATCCTGATACACGTTATTCTTAATTTTTGGGTTTAAGTATAAATATTGAGTTTCGAGTTAATCGGACAGCGCGTTAAAATTCTTCCATACAAACTTTGACACCCCCCAACCGTAGGATAGGATACTTTTCCGGGATAAAAAGTACCCAGTGTGATGCTCAAGATATTAAATAATAATTATACCAAGTTTCATCGTAATCGAACCGGTAGTTTTTGCGTGATACCTGAACAAACAGACAGACAGACAGACAAAAAAAAATTTAATCACATTTTTGGGTTCGGTGTCGGTCTAGTAACACGCCATTTATTTTTGTTGATATTTTCAATGTACAGAATTTTCACTTCTACAGATTTATTATAATTTTATTGTGGATGAGACATAAACCATTAGGGCTCATTAGCAAGCCGTTGTAGAAATGAGGTATTAGTTAGTAATGAGTTGTGTAATGCTAATGAACCTACCTCATTAACTAATTCAGAATAATACAGCAAAGGTAGATCCGTAATTGAATGCTGTATCTTTGCAACAGAGCATGCTACGGTAAAAAGGACCGCAGATATGGAATCAGCGCACCCCAAAACCTTAAATAAAACCAAACTTTAGAATCCCATCTACTAACAATTACAGGTTTAATTACACACACACACAATATGAAATAAAAACACAATAAAAAAAGATAAAGTCAGTAAAAGTAGGTGTAACTATACAGTTACAGTACAACAGACGAACAGACCTTCAAGGTCACAGTTCGAATGGTGGGCAAGCCACCCAACAACAAAGTGTATCGCTCGCTATCAGCAAGCCTATACAGCTATGTAAATATACAGCAGTGCTGCACCAGGTAAACCGACAGTTTTGTCGGGAGCAGGGCTCTTAAATGAGTCGAATCCGAAGACCGACTGACGAGCATATTTTTTTATTTTTTTTATTATATGTGGCATCTCATAGTCATCCACGAAGGGATTTGGCTACTTAACCGGACATTCCTGTGAGGGCCTTTAGCTACTAACTCAAAGCCTCCAGCCAGGGCGTAATATGCCAACTAAATGCTAATCGCGGGCGATCGCCACTAAGGGCTCCCCCTGTGGGGAACGAACCTCGGCTTAGGGCGTCGTTGTCAGGAGGAGGACAGCAAGGTGGGACAGGCTGGATCATGGTATTATTATTATTAAACGGGGAGTTTAATGAAACTACTGGCTCAGCTTCGGCGCGTGCTGGCGCATCTTCACCGAGCAAGGGTCGGGGGGGAGGGGTGACGAGCATAGCGAGTGCACGCTCTTTTATAAGACGATGTTTTATCTTATGTTTTTGTGAAACCTGGTTAAGACCAGATAAGATGTTGTTTAATGTAAATAATTTTTCAGTTGCCAGTGCGTACAACAGGTCCTCAATAGGGGGTGGTACTTTGATATTATGTAATAGTAGTTTCAGACATAAGGAAAGGAAGGATATAACTGCTTGCTCTGTTGATCGCTTATGTGAGGTAGCATGTGCAGAGGTTGAAGGCCATACTTTCCTATGTGTTTATAGACCACCAGCCGCGAACTTAGCATCATTTTTAATAATTATGGAAGAAATATTAGGTAAACTTTTTAAAGATAATAAATTAGTTTTTGTTTGTGGTGACCTAAATATTGATCTTTTAGTTAACTCACCAGATAAATGTAAGCTTATGTCATTGTTCAAATCATTTAACTTAAAATGTGTATTTAATGAAGCAACTAGAATAACAGCAACCTCAGCTTCATGCATTGACAATGTATTTACTAATTGTAAAATAAAAGACTCTTCCTTAATTAGTGGCGTTAGGTCAGACCACACTGGTCAACTTGTATCATTTGACTTAGATAAAAAGTTAAAATTAGATAAATCCATTAGAATAAGACCTCTCACTAAAAATAAATTGAAATTGTTTAATAATAATGTTCTGAGCAATCTTTCAACTGCTAGTTTTGATTCACAAGACCCCAATATAAACTACAGTACATTATTTACTATAGTATGCCAAGAATTCAATAAAGCATGTCCTGTAAAAAAAGTAACAATCTATAGTAAACCAAAATTTAATGAATGGGCCACTGCTGGCATTAGAAAAAGCAGAGATATTTTATATAATTTGTACCACGAGAAATCATTAACTTCTGATCAAGCCCTTCATAATTATGTCAGAAAGTATTCTAAGATATTCAAAATAGTCTGCGCTCAAGCTAAATCTAAATTAATAAGTAACAAAATTAGTAATTCAAATAATAAAATAAAAGCTGTGTGGCAGGTAATTAACAAAGAAACTGGAAACACAAAACAGCGAGACCAGAATGAATTGTCTCTAAAAATCAATAATGAAACCATTTCAGATAAGCTAAAAGTTGCTGAGACACTAGAAAATTTCTTTACGAACATCCCAATAGAGGTCACGAAATCGCTCCCCTCATCATCTATATTAGCTGAAGCTCTTCTGAAAAAAAACTTCAATAAGGACATTCCAAGTTTTGAATTCAAGCCCATCTCTGTTGTTAAAATTAAAAAAGTATTCAAAAGTCTTAATATAAAAAACACTGAAGACTTATGGGGAATTTCCGTTAAGGTCCTTGGAGATATTATTGACACAATTGCTCCTGTCCTAACAGGCATATTTAATCAATGTTTAGATAGTGGTACGTTTCCTGACTTAATGAAACATAGTAAAGTAGTACCAATTTTCAAATCGGGTAGTAAGAGTGATCCCTCTAATTATAGACCAATATCTGTGCTACCAGCACTGAGTAAAATATATGAAAAAATCATGCTGGACCAGATGTTGTCACATTTTAATTCAAATGAGATTTTACATAGTCGACAGTTTGGTTTCACGAAAGGAAGGTCGACGACTGACGCTGGAGTAAAACTCATCAGTCACATTTTGGAATCCTGGGAGAAGTCCCAGGATGCAATTGGCATATTCTGTGACCTCTCAAAAGCGTTTGACTGCGTTGACCACAACACACTGATCTGTAAATTACACCACTACGGAATTCGTGGACAGGCTGCTGATCTTGTTCTTTCTTATTTATCAAACAGGCAGCAAAAAGTAAGCGTAAACGGGGTGACTTCCTCGGGGTCTCTAGTAAAGATGGGCGTGCCCCAAGGTTCGATTCTTGGCCCTTTCCTATTTCTAGTTTATATAAATGACCTTCCCTACATGATGGCTAACTTATCGGATATAATTCTATTCGCTGATGACACTTCTCTTATTTTTAAAATAGATAGAAAAGATACGGATGTCTTACATGTCAACGATAGTTTGGCAGTTCTTTCTAAATGGTTCGCAGCTAATAATCTTTTACTTAATGCGAACAAAACTAAATGTCTTAAGTTCTCTTTACCAAATGTACCCCAAGTAGGTCTAAACTTACAACTTGATGGCAAGAAACTAGATGCAATTACAGAAACTGTGTTTCTAGGAATTACTCTAGATTCTAAATTGCAATGGGGTGCCCACATTAGAGCTCTTTCAGGTAGATTAAGTTCAGCTGCATTCGCAGTAAGAAAAATAAGGCAGTTGACTGATGTAGCCACAGCTAGGTTAGTATACTTTGCTTATTTCCACAGTATTATGTCTTATGGCGTTCTGCTGTGGGGATCGGCAGCTGATGTAGACTCAATTTTCATATTACAAAAGAGAGCAATCCGCGCGATCTATAGAATGGGTCCTCGTGAGCCCCTTAGAAACAAATTCAAAGAAGTTGATGTACTAACTCTGCCTTCTCTTTATATCTTAGAAAGTATTTTGTATGTTCGCAAAAACTTAGGACTTTTCAAAATTAGAAGTGATTTCCATAATATAAATACACGTAGTAAACATGAAATTGTGATACCTAAATTTAGATTAACTAAAACTAGCAAGTCATTCCTTATAAACAGTATTCGATTTTATAACAAGTTGCCAAAGTCGGTTACAGAACTTAACGATGGAAAGTTCAAAACCCACATAAAACGTGTCCTTATCAAAAAAGCATATTACAAGATTAAAGACTACGTTGACGACAAGGAAGTTTGGCAATAATTCCTTCTGCACATGTGGCCTCCCTGGTACCTCATTAACGGCATAATTATGTAAATGTCTATTAACTGCTCCCAAATTACGATATGTAGGTATTTTATTTTACTTTTTTATTTAGGTACTACTTGATATGTAGTTTCTTTATTTGACATGTATGCCTACAATTCAAATTTCAACTTACAGTAGAGACTTGTGGAATACGGGGTTCTCACTCGGATTGGTTAAAGTTGTTGTGACAACCATTTGGGTTAAATAGGTTCTTAATATTTTTTTTCGACCTTTATATAGATTCCTTTATATTTTGTGAATGTGAGAACGTTGTAGGCACAACAGACTGTCGATTTGCAGACTATTTTCTATTTTTTTTATTTTTTTTAAGTATCTTGTTGACAGGCCTACGCTGTCCTCTCATACCTATTCAAACTGTACATTTAAAGCATTGTAAAACCCATTTATTTTTAAAAGAGTAACCGTGGAGTTTCTTGCCGGCTCTTCTCCATAGGAAACGACCAATTGGAACCATGCACCTAAATTCTGACGTTTCATAAGTGCCCTTGTAGGTTTATATGAAATAAAATATTTTGATTTTGATTTTGATTTTGATTTTGATGCCCCGCCATGTAATCCCTCAACAACTCTGTCCGATGGCGCGCGGAAGTGCGTCATGTGTTTACTTGATACAAAACACTAAAATGTGCTAAATCTAACAAGACTTACATTGTAAAGTAATCAAATAATACAAGAATAATTGTCGTAAATAAACAATAGTGAATTCACAAAGTAAATCATTTTAAAATTAAAGAAAATGTCAACATTTGTTTTGAACAAAACCATCAATTACAATATTATCGAAATAAGTTGCCAAAAATCAATTAGTGCATACACAGAGTATTTAATATTCGGTTTGTAAATGTTCCGATTTATTAGACAATAGTAAAATCACTTAAATTATAATAACAAAAAAAAAATCATACCAATTTTGTTAACTACCCACAATTCACAATTGTAATTGACAACCAACTCCGACATATGTATTGTGGTGAGAAAATAAATCTTATCTTATCTTATTTTTATGATTTTTGAGGAGATGCCATCCCATCCGACTGCAAAATCCCCTTTAACACGTTCACTGCGTATCCAGATTTATGCTACCTGCTACTGGTGCGTCACGAGATCTAAAATAACTCGTTGTTGTCTTCCCCTAATGGCGGCACGAGATTCTTTAGATATCGTATGGACTGTTACCTTAAAATCAAAATATTTTTATGAAAATAGCTCAAAATAAGTTTTTTTTTGTATGTATCGGTAGATTATAGACATGTCATTATGTATGTGTGCTCGCCCGAAGATCAAAGAAAAAATAGAAACAAAACTACAAAACCAAAATCACGAGGTCTTTAGGATCTCGTAATGCCCTAAAAGTAAGAAAATTACGTGACGTTTTAGATCTCGTAACGCACATGTGCCTAAATATCGATAAAAACAATAGTGATGGGATAAGAGATTAAAAATGCACTATCGAGAATGAATAAATATTGTCTTGTTTTTTGGTGCTGGGATTACGATTTGCTCTAAAATTTCAATCTTGTTAGTCCGTAAATCTATACAATCTTGTACTGCTGTAGCTGTACGAGATGGCAATGATTCTGGTGAAGCGCCGAAAATGTTGCTGCTGGTACTAGGTAACTGACGGTAGTTTGGTAAATGAGAATCAGAGTTTTCTCTCACTCACATCTTTGTTTTGCAGACATGCAGGTGGTGTTACGTTAGTAAGTTCTTGATAAGTTAGTCCAGAACTGGGGCTAGTAATAGTAATATTTTCACATGCACGGCTTGGGACACGATGCAATACTTTTCGATAAAGCGATTTTGACTTATCATTATCATCACAATAATTGGAAAATGAAAGTTCTAAAATTCTACTTGACCTTTTCCGGGTATTTTTATCCATGATAGTAAGCAAAAGCAGTTGCACTCTTTAATAGTTGACACAACACTAACTGATTTATGACCAGCAGGCTTAGCCAAGTTGACAATCTACAATCGTTAACGCTATTAGAAAACGCCGTGTTTTTCGCGTTCCGTCGCGCGCACGGTCACGGGTGGACGCATTTGTCGCGTTCGCTTAGAATTAATTCGAAATAAATTCTACAATACTAGTTAGAATGTCATTGAACTGTGCAGCTTGTGGGGGTACAGTGTAAGATGAACTTTTTGTGAAATGCACCATAAAACATTGCGATAAAGTGTACGATTTGCAGTGTCTCGGATTGAAACAAAGCTGTTTACCCACGGAATATAAACGCCAGTGGGTATGTCCGGAGTGCGTTTGTGCCAGCCCTAAACCCCTACGGAATACTCCAGACACACCGGTCAGGGGCACCATCAACGCCATCGAGGAGAATACGTACCCGACTAGTGACAACGTAAACACTAAACGGGGAAGCCGCTCAAAGACAACAAACTCCGAATCGCGCCTTGAGTACAACGACGGAGGTAGTCTGCTAAAGGAGTTCAGGCTGTTCAGATTGGAAGTATTGAAGCGTTTGAATATGCAAGCTAACGATATTAAATATCTTCAAGAAGTACGTATTTCTACGATAACAGAATTAGAATACCTAAGAACTAATATGAAGGTACTTCTCAATGAGAAAAAAACCAAATGCATTAAGTTTACGTTACCTCACGTTAGGCAGGTGAAAACGAATGTGTTGATGAAGGGCGAAGAATTGAATCCTGAAGATAGCACAGTATTCTTGGGCTTGACTTTGGATGCTAAGCTTCAGTGGGGCCCACATATAGATAAATTGTCAAAAAAGCTAAGCTCCGCAGCTTATGCTGTTAGAAAAATTCGTAATTTAACTGACATAGAGACAGCCCGTTTAGTGTACTTTAGCTATTTTCACAGTGTGATGTCGTACGGTATTCTGTTGTGGGGAAATGCCGCCGACATTCAAACTGTCTTTGTTTTGCAGAAAAGAGCTGTGCGATCAATTTATAAATTAAGTCCCAGACAGTCTCTTAGAGAGAAATTTAAGGAGATCAATGTAATGACTGTGCCTTCTCAATATATTTTTGAAAATCTTTTATATGCCCACAAAAATATTAAATTGTTTAAGCAATACAGTGATATTCATAATATAAATACTAGGAACAAACACAAATTTGTTGTACCTTCAACAAGGCTCAAGAAAATAGGTGGCTCGTTCAGATGTCAATGTATATGCTTTTATAATAAACTTCCAAGCCAAGTACAAGGCCTCAGCCTTAATAAATTCAAATCATTCATTAAACGTAAGTTGTGCCAGAAAGCGTTTTATACCGTAAAAGATTATATGGATGACAAAAAGGCTTGGGAGTGAGCTGCTCCAATTCATTTATTTTAATGTTTTTTTTACTGATTTTATTTTCTTTTATTAGAAACACAATGACAGCCATAATTACTTTATGAAGTATAATATTATTATTATTTTAATTATTGTGAATGTGAGGACTATGTGGGTCAAATATATTTGCTCTCTTTCTCAGTTACTTTTATGATAGTCTGGCGGTTTGAGTCCTTTATGCGGCCTACCCAAATGTCCTTTCTTTGGTATTGTTCGTCTATTCGTTGAGCTCCTTAAGTGCTGAGTTGAGCTACACGATTACTGACAAATGCGTGCACTGACTGGACAGGTCCTCTCAAATCTGTATGGTTGTTTCTTCAAAAGGCCATTTCAGACACAAATCTACATGGTCCTCCAATGATCTGACCAAGATCATCTCTGGACTTTATATACATATTGACATGAACTTTTTTATATACAATGACATGAATATTTACTATGTAAAGTATTTTTTTTATTTTTTTTATTTTGTTTATTATTGTGAATGTGAAGACTATGTGGGTCATTGATTTTTTCTTTTTCTTTTCTTAGTTAGTTTTAACCATGGTCTGGCAGTTTGAGTACTATATGCGGCCTACCCAAATGTCCTTTCTTTGGTATTGTTCGTCGAATCGTTGAGCTCCTTGACTTCTGAGTTGAGCTGCACGATTACCGACAAATGCGTGCACTGACTGGACAGGTCCACTCAATCTGTGTGGTTCTTTCCTCAAAAGACCATTTCAGACACGAATCTACATATTCTTCACATGATCTGACCAAGATTATGTCTGGACTTTAAAAGAGACTGTGACCTCTGAGTTTGTTTCGGCCTTTCTTCTCAGAGTAGTCAGATAGGAAACGCCGACCTCATCTAGTTTTAAAACATAATTATGATTGACGTGTAAAAGTGTTTGTATGAACCTACTTACAGAAAATAAATCATTTATCATTTATCATTTATCATTTATCATTTAAGGTAATTCAAGACCAGTTGGCTCAAAAGGAGTTGTTGCCTACTATCAACCGTATGGATGAAAGTAGTGATAGTTCGTCAGAGAATTTAAAATCCAGTGTGGAAGTGACTAAACAAATAGCAGTCCCAAGTACATACTCAGAGGTGGCCCGTGGTGACCATAAGTTAAATAATTCTACTACTACCCGCGTGAGTAAAAAGTCAGTCACAACCGCCCCAAGTCGTCAATCAACCTCATACAGAGATGGTAGATGACTTGAACAGTTGCAATAAAGCCGAAAATATAGAAAATCATGGGTGGATTGAGGTACAGAAGAACAAGGGACGTTTTCAATCCAAAAAGGTACTGAAGGGGAAAAATATGGATGCAGCTGAAATACAAGCAACAGAAAGGAAGAGGCACCTTCACGTTTGGAGATTGTCAACAGAAACCACAGTTGAAAAACTTATGTCGCATGTAAAAAGTGCGTGTGGCGCAGAAGTTTTTGTCAAAATAGAGAAGATTAAGCATAAAGCTCAGAGAGACTATGCATCTTGTATTATAACTGTAACAGAATCGGCGTGCGAAAAGTTATTTCAACCAGATATGTGGCCCGTCAACACTGAATTTAGTGAATGGATTTGGTTTCGTAAATCATCAAGCGGATCAAAAAAAGAAAATAAGGAGCTTTGATTTTTATTATCAAAATGTCAGAGGTCTTCGGACGAAGTTAAATACGTTTTGCAATAATATAGAATCGTTTAAGGCCGACATATTTGCAATAACCGAAACCGGATGTAACGATTCTATAACAGATGCAGAGATAGTGCCACCAGGGTATCAAATAATTAGATGTGACCGGGCGGACGGGCGTAAGCAAGGCGGAGCGTTTCTCGTGGCCACACACGGGCTTGAGCTACGACGAGTGACACCGAGTGACGTCATCGTAGATAACTGCTCGTTTGAACTGGTTTGTGCGACAGTGCATGTTAATGATAGGTTCATGTTTTTATGTTGTTGTTTATTTACCCCCAAATACTAATGAAAATGAGTATATGATATTTTTTAGAATTCTAGAACAAATGTGTGTAAAATATAAAAATGTTATATTGTAAGGGGATTTTGACTCTTGTAATGAGAACATTGTAAATTATTTTGAATTCTCAAACTCAAACTCAAAGCATTTATTTCAATTAAACCATTTACAGGCACTTTTGAATTGTCAAGGAGTCGGTCAGTCAGAAAATATGAAGCTAGTTGCCCATTCCAAAGCGTAGTAGGTACCTATGGAGAAGAACGGGCAAGAAACTCCACGGACACTCTTTTAAATCAAAAAATTGTTACACAAATTGGTTACATCATTAATGTTGAAATTACTTATACATGTGAGAACAATATAGAAAGACGTGCATGATAAAAGCGTCCGTTGATATCATCATCATCACTACATAGTATAAAACAAATAATATCTAAATAAATGATAAAGTTAGAATAGTTATCTAAATAAATGATAAAGTTTGTAGTTTTTGTTTTTCTAAATTACTCCCTAAAGGGGGGTTGGGGGGTGTCAGTGTTTGTATGGAAGAATTTTAACGCGCTGTCCTTTATACTTAAAACCCATGGGGATGTATGGGGTAATTTCCGACACTCACGCGGGCGAAGCCGCGGGCAGCAGCTAGTAAATTATAAAAATAAAAATAAACAATTCAAAAATTAAAAATAAGCCATGGCAGCCAAGAGATGACCAGCCCCAACTGACGGCGCCCGTTCACGAACATGACGCATGTATTAGCACCATTCAGCTCAACCATTTTGAAGGGAGCTAAATGATTCAACACACACGCCACCGTCAGCGAGACATCTGAGTGAGCATGACATACTCACAGCCACCAGGGCACATTCAAGTCAATGAAAGACATAATAATATTACCCGGTAAATGGTAGCTCTATAGTACATAGTACTCACACATGTGCTATGCAGTTTTATAATGCAAAGGAAATTGAGTTTATACAATGCAAAGATGTTCTTACAATCTTAGCAGCAGACGATTCTCTGGTACCGGTAGACGCGTATCACCCGCCACTCACGATAACCCTACAGGTTACCGTTTGCGCGATGCATTCCTCAGCGCAGACAGCAGCCGCGTCAATGGCGGTGGACAGTCGGGTACCCGTAAGTCAAATCGAACAGCAATGGAACTTCAATAAAGCGGATTTTCATTTACTTTATTCATCTTTAGCGGCTGCCGATTGGAGCCCTCTTTATAATATTTTTACAAGATATTTAATACAGTTTTAGATAGTTGCGTTCCTAAAAAACGAAGTATATCTATAAACAGCAAGTATTGCTATCCTGAGTGGTATACTGGGGAGATGGTTTCTGATATTCGATTGAAAGCAAGTTATCATAATAAGCGATATAAATCTACAAAATCACGGGCTGATTATGATAGGTTTTCTATATGTAGGGCGCGAATTAAAGAATGTATTTCTCGAGAGTACCAAAAGTATCAGGAGCGGTTACAGAATAACTTGGCGAAAGATTCTAAGGCTTTTTGGGACTATATTAGAACAAAAGAGAAAGCTAGAAACCGTCGCAAAATCATAAAAGAGGGCTCAGTGTTGACCGATCCCGAATGTGCGATGGAATTTGCGAGATATTTTTATAGTGTGTACAGTAAGGCGCCGGCAAGGCTCGAGGTGCAAGAAGCGGTGGAGGCAGGAGGCGTGCACAGCGCGCGTGTGCAGGTCTCGCGACTCTCAGTTGATCAGGTTCAAGCGGCAATGGCGCGACTCAAACCAAAGCGGTCAGCAGGTCCGGATGGTATTCCAGTGTTTGTCGTGCGAGATTGTCGATCGGTACTGGCACCCGCTTAATTCCTATACCAAAGGGCGGGAATGGTAAAGCGGTTGAGGATTTTAGACCTGTGGCGATTCTGTCAACACCAGCGAAGGTGTTTGAGTCGGCCATTCAACGTGACGTCCAGGAGCAAGTTGCATCACAACTATCAGATGCACAGCATGGCTTCCGACCGGAGCGTAGCACAACCAGCAATCTACTGAATGCTATGACGTACTTGGTTCCTCATATTGACTGCGGGGTGCAGGTAGATGCCGCCTACTTTGATTTTAAGAAAGCATTTGACCTGGTGGATCCTGATGTCTTATTATCAAAGTTGGCTAAGGTGGGCTGCACACCCAAGTTGCTCCAACTTTTTGTGAGCTATATGAGGGACAGGAAACAGTACGTTGAATACAGTGGATACCGGTCTGAGTCTTATTTTACGAGGTCGGGAGTGAGCCAGGGCAGCAATTTGGGGCCTTTAGAATTCATTATCATGATAAATGACCTGCCGGATGTAGTAAAACATGCCAAGTGTCTGCTATTCGCAGACGACCTTAAGTTGCTCCTGGCTATCGAAAGCGAGGATGACTGTCACCGCCTGCAACAAGACATTGATCGCGTAGTTCAGTGGAGTCAAAACAACAAGTTACAATTCAATGTCACTTAGTGTTCGGTTCTAACGTTCAGTCGGGCTAGGGCACCACTCCATTATAGCTACAAAGTGGACAACACGCCATTGAAACGGGTGGAGACAGTGCGAGATCTTGGCGTTCGTATGGACACCCAATTAAGTTTCCGTGAACATATAAAAAATGTCTGCAAAAAGGCGTACAAACGTTTGGGTTTTGTACTTCGTAGAGCGGCATCATTCACAAGCATGAAAACCATATCGGTATTGTATGACGCCCTTATAAGAAGTCAGCTGGAGTGTAATTCGGCGATAGATCAGTAAGCAGGGCGAGGGGTGGCTACATTCCGTCCTGTAGGAGCGTCGAGTCGGCATCTTAGTCGCTGGTCGTCCTCGCTGGGCCTCTCCCGGGTAACCGGGAGTCTCACCTGGCGGTGACAGACCGCCTAGATGTCGTGAAGAAAGCGGCGCTATAGGATTTAGCGTCGTGACGCGCCTACAGAAAAACACAATGCAACCAGTCACACGCACGCGGTAAAACGCGTGCAATTCCACCAGCCGCTTTAGGCAACCATACTGAAGGGCCCGCAGTTGCGGGCCACTGTATAGCCTCCGCGGGCGAGGGGCGAAGCCCTGACCCCGCTCGCCACGCCCCCCTGACGGGGGCGTCGCGACGTCCAACGCATTCGGCGATATGGGCTCCACATGAGGCTAAATATGGTCTCATGTTGGAGCGCATACAAAATAAATACGCCCGATATATGTACTTCAGGCTGTATGGGGTGTACCCTTTCTACCCTTTGATGTATCCTACCTTGTTTGTATTGGGCATGGTGGGATACAACAAATTGGAAACTAGGAGGGATCTAGCGCTGGATACCCCTAAATACCCTAAGAGTGTATGATCACTCTTAGGGTATTTAGGGGTATCCTACATAATCCAGGGGTATTACAGTGGATAAGCTTGAGGGTTCCCGATAAGTACGTGCAACGTCGACGACGGCCCGCCTTGTTTATGATGCCGCGCAATCGCACTAAATTGCTGGAGAACTCCCCTATTGCGAGAGCGTTGCGCACGCTAAATCTAGTTGCCGAGAAGATCGATGTGTTCATTTTTTCACAGAGCGAATTCACAAGAGTGACTTTATACGTCATAATTTATCTATAGAGAATCGAGATTATTGTTTAAGTATTAAAAGGTGTTATTAAGTTTAGTTTAGTGTTATTAATGTTTTATGTTTATTGTTATAATTTTTTATTGATTGTGTAATTTACTACTCTATCGCATTGGGGAAACTGCAAAGATAGATGTAAATTACGTAAACTGCAGACGGTGGATCGAAAAAAAACCAAAGTGATTTTAAAACTAATTTAATTAAAAGAAATTACTATAATTACAATTGTGAAACCTATTCGATGTCAGAATATGGAATACAAAAAAAATACTTAAAACTAATTAAATGCTACTGTTGAAATTTGCTGCATCGGCGGCTCGTGGCTGGACGGATGTCGTCGCTGCAGTTTCTATGCGGTTGGCGTAAACATGTAGGAATGTGCGAGGTCAGCGATATCCATTGGGGATCCGTACTTAACACCTCCACCCGAAGAACAGCAACTATTTGCTCATATTGAGAGAAAATGTTGCTGGGAGTTCATCTCGTTTTCTGGTCACATATTCATACATATGGATCTTGGGAGTATGTTGCTTCTCTTTGTCGCTTGCTCTAAGGTTCCAGCATTTGTATCTGCGGCTTATTACCAAAATGATAAGTATGGTTGCGCATAGTACGATGATGTAGAATGGTATGGTTGTATGGTATAGGACAACCGGCTGAGTCTTGTCGATCTGAATAGGGTTTTCCATCAATACTTTGTTCTGGATGCTGTGAAGTTCTTCCAGGTGAATTGTCAAGACTGAATTGAAGCCGATGATGTGAGTGGAATCAGTTGTTTGGTTCATGTCGTTATAAGGGATTTTTGCTAGCTTTAGTGGCTGTCCTTTTATCTCGTTGCTGTCGTTGATGATTGTGAATTCTGTGGTTTCTAGATAGCAGTCCATGGGTATGGTGACGAGATAGCTGCCTTGCAGAATGTTGAAGTCTTTTCTACCGCAGGCTAACTGTACTTTGGTCGGTTGGGGCAGTGATAAAACGTAGTGATCGTCCAATTTTTCTACTGCTTGTTTGGAGAGTGAAATCTTGGTGAATTGGCAGGTTTCTTCTAGAACTTGGTTGATGATGAGCTCTTGGATACAGTCTGGCTTCGTCCGGATCTGATGACTTGTCTTCCTTTCACAGAGATGGATGCTACTGTACTTCGGGCATTCAGCCTCTATGTACACGAATGATTTCTCATTTGTTGCTATATAGGGAGAGGAAGGAATAAGGGCAAGTTGTTTCTTATTAGGGACAATGGATAGTCTGTATAAATCGTAAAGGTCTTTTGAGACTATAGGAAAGCTGTATACTATTACTATTCTCTTCTCAATAAAGTAGGAACCTGGTTTTATAAGATTATAATATTCTCGTAATTCTAAATTTAAGATTTGATCTTGACTGTATATTGATTTTAACCTATCTATCATGGATCTTAACACTTCTATATCTATCATGGAATGATGGGTGCTGGATGCACGTATAAAAGCCATTATATTTTCTAACCTAATTATCTCTAACATTAAATCTTCTACATTATCATCACTACATAGTATAAAACAAAGTCGCTGTCGCTGTCCGTCCCTATGTATGCTTAAATCTTTAAAACTACACAACGGATTTTGAAGCGGTTTTTTTTAATAGATAAAGTGATTCAAGAGGAAGGTTTATATGCATAATACATGCATAATATTGTAAAGAAACACTGATAAATTTAGAGGTTTCTAATGTGATGTCGTAAATAAACTAATTTTTTTGCGCTTACATTGCAAACGCTGGCTGAACCCCACGAGATAAATCAAAATAATGTACTACAGTATTGTACACCTTAAAAAGGTCAACAAAAAAGTCCGCGATGGTATATGTCTATCTCTTAAGGATAACCCACAATAACCATTTTTTATCCTTTACATTTTACGGGAAAAAATGGCTTATTTACGAAGTGATTTTAAGCAATACAGCATTAATCCGTATCCAATTAAGTACCTTAAATACATTGTACATTTAATATAGATCAAGATGGCCCTTTACAGCATGTAATTTAAATGAGTATTTCCGAAGATATTACAGATTTAAAATGCAGGGACATAACGGTGCGGCGGTACCGGCCCGGCCGGCGCGGCGGCGCGTGCTTATAAATAGCGCGTCGAAGGCCGCGATTCGCTCCCCGGCTGGAGGCTTTTAGATTTAAAAACCCTAAAAGTAGCCACAGGATAGTCCGGTTAAGCAGACAAAACCTCTCTAGGTTGACCTGCGAGATGCCATTCACAAAAAAAAAAAAAAAAACGCGATTCGCCCTACAGCACTTTTGGAGGTTCCCTATCCATTTGCATAAAATTTTAAGACCTAATATAGCTTAGCATAATTTTGTTTGGCATAATTATATTTCCGCATAATATAAATACGCATAACAGCTTACGCATAATTTTTTTAAGCATAATTTCTCTAACCATAATAATGATTAAGCATAATATTCAAAAGCATAAATATATTTTCATTTATATTTGTCGGAGCGACATCAGGATTTTATTTCATTAGAATCGACATCATGTGGGCAGAAGATGGGTTTCGTGCAATGAAAACACACAGGGTGCAATACACGGAGTTTATTAAAATCACAAACTAACATTATCACGAATTACAATTTAATCACAATAACTGAGCACAACGAATCGAGTACAGTTTCGCGACGTCTTAACTCCGATGCGATCAGACACTGAATGGCCTGCTCGCCGTGGACTTAAACATCACGACTCTGTTGTAAGCGCGCTTGTGGTGTGGGTAGATCACGTGATGTCGCCAGTGGCGCGCTTGCGATTCGTTTAGCGACCGTACTAATGACTGTCTCCGACACGGCCATCCTGCGAAGCACACGTCCTCGTGTGTTAACCTGTAAAGAAAAATACTCGCAAAGTATCACATAGCTCGGTCACTCCTGACCACATTTGCTAAATCCAAAAACACTATGAAAGAAATCTGTTGGAATCTCAAATCTTATTTCTTAAGTTCAAACAAACCAAAATCTCAGAGTTCAGAGCATTACTCACTATTTAATTCTCAAATCTTAAGATCACCAACAAAATAATCAACTAAGCTGCATGTGATTCATACTTTCTAGTAACCTCCAGTTACTCAACCATTCATTTGCGCATCCCCCTCGGATCGCCAAGTCACTCCCGGACTTTATGGTTCCAAAGTATTATCACACAAACTTAATCTCTACTCACAATCTCTCGCAATCTCTACTGTTTCATCAAAAAAACTTTCACTCGATTCTACCTCAAATTCGTCAGTAATACTCTGATTCCCTGGCAACTGAAACTTTGACTAATTATGGCAAAAATCATCAACCAGAGCCACGTACCATCGTTTTCCACATTAACAATCATCTTTATCACTAAGAGCCTTAGAGCCTTAGAAACCCACACACGAGTAAACCACTCTAACGCCACGGCTCTCTAGCCGACCAGCAATCGCATTGCTCTCACACATCCATCGCATGGATCAAAACTATGGTCCTTACAGACCCAATACGGCCGATAGAGAACCCCTACTCGCGTGGTTCCCATAACTTAGGCTTGCTCATCACCACTATGATCACCATCTACTTCGGTGGTACATGACCTACTGGCATCTTTCTTCAACCTATCGTAAGCGTATTTGTAAGTATGGTTAGAATTTAAAGCTTTTAACGTATAGCGATCACCATTCAAGACTACCACTACCTTAAACGGACCTCTGAACTTCCGATCTAACTTAGTCTGATTTCTCTCTTCGTTTCTAATAACACGAAATCACCAACCGATTTTTATTTCTTTGTTATAGCTGCGTTTGTCTAATATTCCTTGACGCAATCTCGCGGACTTCATCAATGTCGATTTCGGTTTTCATCACAATGACTTTCCTTTATTGCTTTACAAATAATTCTCTCATGTCTAAAGTTCTAAATCAAACAAACTAACAACTAGATCAAACACGATAAGGTCAATTAAAATGCTAGAGCAACCAAGTACCTCTTCATTCATCTAATCATTACGCAAAGCAGGAAACTCATCCGTGGCCTATGGGCAACACATGGCCCTCCAACAAACCTCTGTTTGTTTTACTACGTTCCTCAAGAACGCCGAGTCCCACATGACTCTATGGTCTCTACGACCCGACCTCCGCCAGAGCCACCCGCGCACCGCGCATCCACGGACTACTAAAAGTAGACACCGACTTCTACCGGACTACGGCTACGAAATGGCTACTGGTACGGTCGACCATCCGAACCAAGTTTCCACACTATCTCTCAATTTCAAATTCTCAAATCAAATCTAAAACTCTCTACTTAAAACTGTACTTGGCACTCGGGCATTCTCCTTAACCCATCGTGTTCGTACTTGTAAGTACGCTTAGAACTTAATGCTCTCAATGCGTAGCGATCTCACTAATAATTTTACAACTTTGAATGGCTTATATTTGGGGTCTAATTTAGTCTGGTTGCGTTCTTCGTTTTGAAGCAACACAAAGTCAAAACAAACAAAACACAAAAAGTCAAGTTGGTGCTCGCTAATCGTTAAGCAACATTAGATTTGTTCTGTGCTGAATACACGTGTTTGACCAATGCGTCAACGCAACAATGTTATTAACTCGTTTGCCACTTAATTTGGCTGCAAAACTCTAATTTAATACCGAGCATTCAGCACCAGAATCGTAAACAAAACAATACAGCTCACCTTTGTGTTCTAACGTGCCTGAGAGTAGTTGTACGATGCACCGCTCGTTCTGCACACCGCCGTCGCTTCGACTGGCCTGCTGCCGCTGCCGCTGCTGCCGGCGTTGCCGACGCAGCCGCCGCTACCTCCGCTGCCGACGTAGCCGGCGCTGCCGACGCAGCCGCCGCTGCCGCTGCCGACGCAGCCGCCGCTGCCGCTGCCGACGCAGCCGCCGCTGCCGACGCAGCCGCCGCTGCCGACGCAGCCGCTGCCGATGCAGCCACCGCTACCGCCGCTCGTACACCGGACTGCTATGTGACCCGGCTTGCCACATGTGAAGCAGACCAAATGCTTCGCTGCCGGCTGCTGCGCCGCTTGACTCGACGATGATTCACCGGTGGTGTTTATTTTGCGGTTCAAATGTCAAAACGCGTTCAGTTCTTGCTATAATTTGTCCCTCGATCTAATGTTTGTAGTAAACGCCATACGTTGAAGTTACTGGTCAAACTATGATGTGAGCGAGTACTGTTGCTACGGCGATTTCTTCTTTGTTTACTACACCTTTCCAACGATTATTCAGCGAAGTGATTAAATTACTTGCGAACGCGGGTAATGTTTCTCAACTTGGTTTTTCGCCGTTCATTTTAATGACGGTACCCACCAATGTGTCAGACGAAATAAATCGTGTTGTGAAAAGTACCTTTAATTCATTCCATATCATTCCTTCGTAGGCTATTTGGAATAGCCATGTTGATGCTTCACCTTTTAGCGTCTTGCTGACCGCCACAACAAGTTGACTTTGCAGTGAATTTTAAGCAAAGCATAAATCTGCTGTCACGCACCGGAATCGGGTTTATCCGAGTCGAATACCGGCAACACTAACTGTTTTTCACTGGCTTAACTTTTAGTGAGTATGAGCGCGTGCATTTGTAGGTTTTGCATTTCAAAAAGTAACCGCCACTGATTGTTATTGTCACTGTCCCCGCGTGTGATCTCATTAGCACGATTTGATCCCGCTTCTGATGTCGGAGCGACATCAGGATTTTATTTCATTAGAATCGACATCATGTGGGCAGAAGATGGGTTTCGTGCAATGAAAACACACAGGGTGCAATACACGGAGTTTATTAAAATCACAAACTAACATTATCACGAATTACAATTTAATCACAATAACTGAGCACAACGAATCGAGTACAGTTTCGCGACGTCTTAACTCCGATGCGATCAGACACTGAATGGCCTGCTCGCCGTGGACTTAAACATCACGACTCTGTTGTAAGCGCGCTTGTGGTGTGGGTAGATCACGTGATGTCGCCAGTGGCGCGCTTGCGATTCGTTTAGCGACCGTACTAATGACTGTCTCCGACATATTTTTAGTTTCTGGCACTTCGCCGGCCGCTGCCGCGGCACCGCTCGCTTCGCTCGCTCGGCTCGTGCGTAGGAGGTCACAGTTCTAACCTAACCTAACCTAAACCAACTAACATTACGCCTAGTAACATTATGCGAATTAAAATTATGGCAAAACAAATTATGCAAAAAGATAATTATGCCAAAAAATATTTAGGCCAAAAAAAAATTATGGCAAACAATTATTAGACCAAAAATACTTATGCCAAAATCGTTATGCCAAAGAATATTAGGAAAAAAAACATTATGCGAAAAAAAGGGATCCCACTTTAGGATTAGCAGCGATCGGACGCGTTTATCGGAGCTCTCCAGCGAGTAAAATAATCTATACTTATAATAAATCTGTAGAAGTGAAAATTCTGTACATTGAAAATATCAAAAAAATAAATGGCAGGGGGTGTTACTAGACCGACACCGAACCCAAAAATTTGATTTAAAAAAATTATGTCTGTCTGTCTGTCTGTTTGTTCAGGCATCACGCAAAAACTACCGGTTCGATTACGATGAAACTTGGTATAATTATTCTTTAATATCCTGGGCACCACACTGGGTACTTTTTATCCCGGAAAAGTATCCTATCCTACTATCTATATTTAAACCTATTAATTAAAAGACAAGTTCTGACTGACTGACTCATCAACGCCCAGCCCAAACCCTTGGACCTAGAAAGCTGAAATTTTGCACAGAGGTTCCCTTTATAATGTAGGCAAGGAATAAGGAAGCATATTTTGAAATTCAACCCCTAAGGGGGTAAAATAAGGGATGAAAGTTTGTAGGAAAAATCTTATTCCTTGAGGTAATAAACTTGAAACTTCCCACGAATAGTTATCTAAATAAATGATAAAGTTTGTAGTTTTTGTTTTTCTAAATTACTCCCTAAAGGGGGGTTGGGGGGTGTCAGTGTTTGTATGGAAGAATTTTAACGCGCTGTCCTTTATACTTAAAACCCATGGGGATGTATGGGGTAATTTCCGACAGTCACGCGGGCGAAGCCGCGGGCAGCAGCTAGTTGTTTATAATTCCTAATATTTGGGCAAACTTTGCAAATTTAATTAAGCTGTAATCTCTATAAGCACTTTTCTCTAAAAGTAGTTCTAACGTTGCGTTAACCTTTTCCTGGTTTTTTGTTATTTGGTCTAAGATGGTATTATGTTGGGACATCCATTCTTTACTTAGGCTTATATGATTGTTGAATTCTGATACTATTTTATTATCATTATTTTGTAAAGTCTTGATAGCCTCATCATATTTCAGGGCATCTAGATAATCTAAGTTGCCAGTTACACTTTTTATTACTGACCCAAGGCTATCTACAAGACCTCTTTTGACTCTAACAGGTTCCAATGAGTTTACTTGTTGTAGTACCTTACTAAGTTTGTTGGTAAGATAGTCAATCTGATATTCGTAAAGCATATAAGTCTCATTGGTAAGTTTAGTCTTAAAGGTCTTAAGTTGCGTCAGTACGGAGTTTATTTTATCTTCTATGTCGGTTAATTGTATGTACTGTATGAATGAGTGGTAATGTGTAGTTAGTCTGGTCGGTCCTAGTCTGTATGGTAACAGTCCTGGTCCATCGGCTAAAGTCTCAAGTCTTATCTCTTGAGGATGTGTCGCGTGGGTTAACAGTAGTATCAGGATCCTGTAACAATTTGCTGGTTTTAGGAACACGTTTCAGCCGTGCTTTGGCTATAGGACCACGTTTTTTAGAAGTATAAATGTGTATAGGCAGATCAGCGAGTACTGTATCCTGCGTATAACGTGGTGCAGCTTTCTGGCGACTGGCGAAGGGATTTTTAATAAAAACTTGTTGCTGAGGGGTATATTCTACTTCGGGCTCGCGGGTTTTATTCCTATTGTTGATTAGAGCTGTACGATTTGCAAGAAATGAGCCGTTAATGATTTCATAAACTTGCTTCATCTGTTGTCTATGATTCTGCGCATATTGTTGGAGGATGTGCTCAGTCAAGTCTATGTCGATTGGGTCTCTGGGGTCAAAATTTCCGGTCAGTAGATCAAACGGTCTGCATTTTGTAAAACTATGGATAGAACTGAGGAGCATCTGTTCAAAAGGTCGTATTTCTATGATAAACAAACTTTACAAAAACAGAAAAAAACATCTAATTCCTATTATAAAAATTCTAAAATTAAATTAAATTTAGATCATTGTGAAGATTAAGACTACAATATTACATGCATTTTTAAAAATAAAAAAAATACACCATAACTTTTTTTTAATTTAATTTTAGTTCAGAAATAAGACTTATTGATCGGAAAAATCAGAAACACGACCTTTTGATTTGTCACTTCTAGAAATATGCCCTTTTGATTTGACACTTTTAGAAATATGGCTTTATGAATGGACTTTTTGGAAATACAAAATAATGAGAAATGCTAGTGAAGTTTTTTGGTATTCTGTCAGAAGAAAAAATCCTATAAGCAATACTTTTATGTTTATTATCTACCTCTAATTTGAGTTGAAACATACAAAATTATTTTTCACATCATTTATTTTTTTATGATTAATCATTACAAAATATTATTCAATTCCTTAAACTCTAATGTCCCCAATGTCAGGTTCCATGCAAATGCATTCGCTGTCCTCGTTATGGTTATGATCATGATCCTCATCCTCAGTCTCATTGATTGTGTTATGCTCATTCAGAAGAATGTTTTTATACCATTGTAAATCTTCAATCGAGGCCCAATCTTCACCAAATTGTTTCACTAATAATAATGTGACATCTTTTTTTTTTTCCTGTAAGACCTTTGCCTGTTGGTTGTTCTTGCAGTTGTTTAGGATGTCGTTTACCACGTTTCAATAATGATTCAAATTCTTCTTGACCAGATTCAAAACGATAGTTTTCAAATGCACAAATTTTGACATCTTTGAATCGACCTCCTGGACCTTTAACTTTTCTAAGTTTAATTCTCTTAGCAGTTTGAATTTTTGTAAGCTTTTTGTAATTTAGCTCTAACTTTTTTATATCTTTGAGTGTCCAATCAAAACCAAGGTCATGAATTTTTCCATGTTTTTCTATGATTTCTATGTATCCTGTCCTGTGTGTAATAGGTGTTTTCCTAATATCTTTTTCTATTCTACCGAATATGCGGTCTGCCGGCAAAAAACTATGCCCACGCACTGGAAAGTTATTGTGATTTCTTCAATTGTGTTATTGTTATTAGCTAACCAGTAAATTAGTAAATGTAGGATGTGGCTATTTTTATTTTGTCCCCCACATCCGTCACAGAACAACTTCAGTGATGTGACATTTTCAGGAATAGTTAAATTGGTTAAGTACCTATGTCAGCAATGCTGATCCAATTTCTAGAGACCCACGAGAAGCCTTTGTCTCATCCCATACAAAAAAGTCAGGTTGGTTTTTGTCTACGTCAGTGATACAAAAATTGTAAAAACTGATTTGCCTACTGTAAAATGCATCTTGTATAGGTGTTCTTGGTAATGGTAATACCTTCTGCAAATCAAAACACAGCCTTATGCTGTTGGCAACTGGTGTTCTCAATAGTTCGTAGAAAACATTGGATCTTAGTTTGTGAACCCTCTTTTCAACCATCAATGTTTGCTTTCTTTGACTGTTGGTTTCATTTTTTATTTTATTCGACCACAATATGCAAACACTGCATGCGTCAGTAGCTGGGGATTTGAACCCAATGTTGAATTCATTGCAAAATATATTGTGGAACATGGTGCGGGAAACCCATAAATTTCTAGGCACTGACAGGTTATAGATTCTGAGTAATCTAGCAGCATTTAGTTCAGATGACAAATATATTCTTTTGCTTTTCTGTCTGTTATAGTGACTTTCCTGAGTAGGTAACTTTTTCAAGAATTCCCTTAACTTTTCTTTTTTCTCTCTTGACTTGGCTGCTTTCCTGTCCCCACCTCGCTTCTCTGTAGGTGTTTCCCCTTGACTAAGCCTAACATTTAAGTTTCTTAGCCTTTTTTCTCCAATTGAAAATGTTTTTTGAAACACTTGTTTACACACTGTTGTCAGTTTTTTATTTATATATAGATGGTAGGTGCAACTAACCCTTCGATTTTTCGTTGTCGCTCTTGGACTTGACTTTCCTCGATTTAGTGGTTCATACGGTGCTAATAGTCTAGAAAGATAAATATCTTGATCTACCTTCCCATGCCGTTTAAAAAACAACTTTCTGTTTTCTAGGATATCTTGTAATGTCAATTTTTTACATTTGAAAGTTTTTAGCGACTTGTGACATGGACATCTATAATTTATGCACAAGGGATCTTTATCTATGTAAGTCCTGAAAAGATACATAGAAAAAGTAAATTAATTAGATAAAACCTTACTAAGAGAACAGGATATTGAACTAAGTACCTACATTAAAATGTCACTTACGTTTTAAGACATTCCGAACGATCTTTACGCTTTTTTTTCCTTGAACCAGCATTCAAGGTCTCGACTAAACCTTGCTCATCCATTTTCAATATGATTTTTACTTTATAATAACTTCCAAAGTTCAAAATTTCACAAATTTCATCTACTCGCATCGAAAGACAGAACATCAAGAATAACATCTGTCAGTGTCATCTGTCGACGTCGTTAGAGAGATATGCAGTCATATTTTTTTTAATTTTTTTTTTTATAGGGTTGCTATTGATAATGATATTCAACGTACAGCCGTCATCTTTTGACTCGATACCGTTATTTACTCGAACGAAACGATTTTTATTAAAGTTGTTATGTATGGAAAAAAATATGACCTTTTGAACAGAAAAATAAATAAAAGATGCTATTTGTAGAAGAAATTATTTATTTATTTATCATAAGCACACCAACAGCACAGTCACTTACAATTCAAATTAAATAACATATAAAATTAACATTTCCGTAACCATGCAAATGACAGGTATGCATGACATTCACACATGAAAATTTGAGACAATGAAGAACAAAATAAAATGTGTCTACACCAAAATAAGCAAACCTAAATCTACAAAACTATAAAACAATATAAAAAATCAGTGATGGGTCAGTATGATGGGCTATTACACTGTTTAAATAGGGAGCGTCTGTATGAAGCGAAAGTCATGGAGAAAATATCAATAGGGTAATCCGTCAAGTTGGACCTTTCATTATATTGCCTTGCCATACGTGTAAGGGGGGCTATTAAATGTAGTATTTAAGGTGGATGTAGGTAATTCAAAAATACGATGATGACGCTTACTACGTTGGCTAGGCCTAAAGTTAAAATAGTTTATTAATTGTGCATCAATGGAACCGTTTATAATTTTATGAAGTGTAAGTAAGTCAGAATGGTTACGTCTTTCATTTAAGCTAATCATATTAAAGTGCTTTAACCTGTCATTGTAATCAGGTATAGCTTTTCGAATCCCATTCTTCATACATAAATACGGAACAAAACAGGCCTGAACAGATTCAACATTATTAGTATAAGTTGAGTAATAGGGAGACCAAATAGTGGAAGAATATTTCAAGGAGCTTCTTACTAGTGCGTTGTAAAGTAAAATAATGCTACTACAATTACGAAAAGGTTTCGACATACGGATTATAAAACCAAGCATTCTTTTAGCCTTACTCACTATGCTATCTATATGATCGCGGAAAGATAGAGATGTATCAAAGAGTACCCCTAGGTCACGGATGACCGACACTCTGCTCAGTACCGATCCATCAATATGATAATCAAATTTAATGTAATTCACTTTATTCGTGAATGTAATAGTCTGGCATTTTTTAACATTGAGCGTCATTCTATTATTCAAACACCATTGTTGAAGGACATCAAGATCTCTCTGAAGCTTCACACAATCACTCAGGTCCGATATCCTACAGTATATTTTTAAATCATCAGCGTAGGCTAAACAATTGCAATTTATTAAATCTAAAAGATCATTCAGAAATACCAAAAACAGCAAAGGACCCAACTTAGAGCCCTGTGGAACACCAGAGCCAGGAGAAAAAGGTACAGATTCATAACCCGCCAGGGCAACTATTTGAGAACGATTAACTAAATAACTCTCGAACCACCGCAACAAAGAGCCATGAATACCAGCGCAATTCAATTTCATAGAAAGTATTGAGTGATCAACGCGATCAAAGGCTTTTGCAAAATCTGTGTAAACAGCGTCAACCTGACCCCTAGCTTCAAAGGTGTTACTAATGAAATTAGTGTAAATAAGCAAGTTAGACATAGTAGAACGGTTAGACATAAAAACATGTTGCTTCAAACTAATTATATGACGGAGGTGGGAATAAACTACATTGTAAATGAGACCCTCGAACATCTTTGCAAATTGTGATATAATAGAGATTGGTCTATAGTTAGTTACATCATTCATACTACCGGATTTATGTATGGGGATAATGTGTGAGATTTTCCATAAATCAGGAAATGTACCTTCCTTAAGGGATTTATTGTATATTATCTCCAGTGGCATAATAAGAGCATCAATGCAGAGACGAATAAAAATAGGAGGAAGTCCATCCGGACCAGCTCCTTTGTTAAGATCTAACTTTTTGATGCTATTTCTAACGTCATTCTCAGTAATGCCAATGGAAGACATACTATACTTAGACGAGGAGTAACCTGGAGACAAGTCACCAGGCTGGTGATTAACACCGTAAATAGATGCAAAATACTCTGCAAATAAATCAGCCACACCACTACCACCCTCACTAACACCCTCACCAACACGATCACCCCATGAAACCTGGTCAGGGACACCTCTAAAAGATTTTCTAGACTTAGCATAACGCCAAAAAGCTTTTACATTTGTTTTTAATTCACTCTCAATTCTTTCAATATAGTCTTTAAAACAGTTATCCATAGCTTTCCCAGCTCGCAACCGTAGGGAAACAAAAGTATCGTAGTCCCGAGGGTTTTTGTACCGTTTAAACCGAGTCCTATATTTATGCTTTTCTTTAAGAAGTTTAATCAACAAAGCTGAGAACCAAACTGGATAACAATTATTCTTAGGCTTACCCTTCGGAGTGTATTTATCTATATTTTCCCATAGTATATTATAAAATGTCAGAACGTAATCATTACAACTTAAATGACAATAATCCTCCCAATTTATTTTACACAGATCACGAACACATGCCTCATAGTCTGTTTTAACGAATATATATTTAGACTGTAAAATATTATAATTTAAATTAGAAATTGAAGTTTTTATAATGGCTAATTCTAGTGGGGGATGATGTATATCTGGTTTACTGATGGGGGGTGTGGAAGAAACGGAGAGACTGGAATTTTCATCCACCATAACGAGGTCTAGGATATTATCATTAACATTGCAGATGCTATTCATTTGAACATAGCCGGTGATGTTTAGGAAGTCCCTCAACGCCAAAAAACTTAGGGTCACTTATTCCCAGAAAGGGATCATTAGAATGAAGCCATTTCACGTTAGGAAGATTAAAATCACCAAGAATCAAGGTGGTGCAATCCATATAACGCAAGCAAATTTCTTCAGCCCTGGCCAAGAATTGAACAAAGATATGGCAAGGTATATAAGACGGTAAATAAACAACACAAATATTCATACAGACGCCACCAGCACTTATACATAACCACATATCCTCAACGGAGGTTTGCCACTCAGTTTTATTAACAAAATTGAACTTATTACTAATAGCTACCAATATCCCACCACCATAACCTTTAGAGTACAAATCTTTAAACTGTGCACTACGATCGCGGCGTACAACAGTATATCTCTGATCAAAGTATTCAGAGGATAAGAACGAGTCATCTAACCAAGTCTCTGTCAGACATATTATGTCGTAGTTAGAATTTAAAATTGACATTAGAATTTCATGTGACTTCGTTTTCATGCCCTTCACATTCTGATAACTCAAACTCAAACTCAAACTCAAAGCATTTCAAATAAACCAATTACAGGTACTTTTGAATTGTCAAGGGGTCGGTCAGTCAGAAAAAAAAAATGAAGCTAGTTGCCCATTCCAAAGCGTAGTAGGTTCCTATGGAGAAGAACGGGCAAGAAACTCCACGGACACTCTTTTAAATCAAAATATAGGTTACAAAATATTTGTTACATCATTCATGTTGAAATTATACATGTGAGAACAATGTAAAAAGACGTGCACGTTAAAAGCGTCCGTAATAAAAATATAGAAACAATTCAAAAATTAAAATAAGCCGTGGCAGCTAAGAGATGACCAGTCCCTACTGACGGCGCCCGTTCACGAACATGACGCATGGATCAGCACCATTTAGCTCAACCATTTTGAAGGGAACTTAACGATCCAACACACACGCCACCACCAGCGAGACATTTGAGTGAGCATGACATACTCTCAGCCGCCAGGGCACATTCAAGTCAATGAAAGACGTACCCAGTAAATGGTAGCTTTATAAAAAGTATGTAGTCACAGTGCTCACACATGTGCTTTGCAATTATACAATATTAACAGATTGAATTTATACAATGCAAAGATAGTTTTTTCCCAATCTTCAGCAGCTCCAACAATATTTTCGAATGCTAATAAACTAGTTTATGCGCGCTTGTGGAGCTGGACCAGCATTGAGCCAAGCATTTTTGTCAGCGATGTAATCACCCAACGTATAATATGCTTGGCAGCATAGTGTGCGTTTTATACAAGATTTAAATTTTGTTTCATTTAGTTGGAGTATGTGGGGAGGTATTTTATTGTAACATTTTAAACAGTACCCCATGAAGGATGAGTCTACTTTAGCCAGTCTGAAACCAGGTTGAACTAATTGGTCCCTATTTCTCGTACTATAATTGTGTCTTTCACCTCTTTTACTGAAAAGATTAAGATTTTTCCTTACGTACATGATGTTTTCATATATATATTGACAAGGTACCGTCATGATGTTAATACTTTTAAACAGTTCCCTTAGAGAATCGCGCCTGCGGAGGCCATATATTGCTCTGATGGCTCTTTTCTGCAGAATAAAAATAGACTCGACATCTGCAGCCCGTCCCCATAGTAAAATACCGTAAGACATAATACTATGAAAGTAACTGAAATAGACTAGCCTCGCAGTATCTACATCAGTAAATTGACGGATTTTTCTTACAGCATATGCTGCTGAACTTAGCCGTCCTGCAAGAGATGTTAAATGAGGACCCCATTGCAGCCTTGAGTCGAGCGTGATCCCCAGGAAAACTGTTTTATCCACGAATTCTAGTTTCTCCCTATTCAATACTATATCACAATCATTACTTTTAACATTCGGTAAAGCAAATCTTATGCATTTAGTTTTTTTCCCATTTAATACTAAATTATTAGCAGTGAACCAATTTTGAACCTGCAGTAGGGCGTTATTTACGTCGTCAAGATTTGATGCACGTCTGTTTATCTTAAAAATTAAAGAAGTATCGTCAGCAAATAACACCATTTGTGGTTGGTTTTTTAATAAATGGGGGAGATCATTAATATATACTAAAAAGAGGAAAGGACCCAATATCGAGCCTTGTTGAACACCCATTTTTACTTTTAGACCCAATGAATTGATACCGTTTATTTGAACTTGCTGTTGTCTATCATTTAAATAAGATTTTACTAAACTGAGCGCAAGTTCACCTAATCCGTAATGCTGAAGTTTCAAGAGTAAGGTTTCATGATTTACGCAATCAAATGCCTTGGAGAGGTCACAAAAGATTCCTATGGCATCTTGAGCTTCCTCCCACGCTGCAAATATGTGTTTTAATAAGGTGACACCGGCGTCAGTCGTACAACGTCCTTTGGTGAAACCATATTGCTGATCGTGTAAGATTTGGTTGGTGTTAAAATGATTAAGCATTTGATTGAGCATTACCTTTTCGAATACCTTGCTGAATACCGGCAGCACGGATACTGGTCTATAATTGTTTGTGTCTTTACTGTCTCCAGATTTAAAAAGTGGTATAACTTTACTGTATTTCATTAAATCCGGGAAGACCCCTTGATCCACACATAAATTAAATATTAAAGCTAAGTATGGTGCTATAGTCTCGATTATGGATGTACAAACTTTGATAGATAATCCCCATAGATCTTCGGTCAATTTTATTTTGATTTGCCGGAAAGCTTTCATAACTATCATAGGGTTTATATGCTTAAATTGAAATTCAACCGGGCAGCCTGGAACGTTCGCTTTTAATAAATCAATTGAGACATTGGGTGAAGAATTTAAAGCTTCCGTCGTTTTAGATGGTATATTAGTAAAGAAATGTACAAATTCTTGAGCTACTTCTAAGTTAGAGCTGATGGCACCACGTGAAGTCTCCAATGCGTAATCACTGTTTCGTATTTTTTTCCTATTAGTTTCACTATTAATAACTTTCCAAACTGTTTTTATTTTATTTTCTGCTGATTTAATCTTGTTGCTAATGTACAGGGCTTTAGCTATCTTGCAGGTATTTCTAAAAATTTTGGAATATGTAGTAACATACTTGTTGAAAGTTTCTGTGTTAATGTAAGGCTTAAGGCCATACAGCTCGAACAGTCTTTCCCTACTTATCCTAATACCTCTAGTTGCCCAATCACTAAATATAAAATTAGGGCAAATATTTTTTGTTTTCTTTTCAAAAGTTTTATTGAATTCAGTGTGCACTACTGAAAAGAAATCCTCATACAATTTATTTGCATCGTGCATATTATGGTCCACAACATTTAACTTATTATTTAGGGTTCTATTGAATCTATTTAATTTGCCAGTTGTTATTGGTCTAAATTGTATTTGCACTTTTTGCAAAGGTATTTTATACTTAAAAGTTACCGTTTGTCCGCTATGATCAGACGGCAAATAATTTACGATAGCTTTAGAAAAAGAATCACAATCGCAGAAGACATTATCGATACAAGTAGCAGAAGTTGGAGTTACTCTAGTCGGTTCTGTAAAAATATTAGATAAATTGAACGATTTAAAAAGGCTTAATAATCTACTGGTATTTAAATTATTTTCCAGAATATTAGTATTAAAATCACCACAAATAATTGCGGCTTTGTTACTGGATGCAAGTTTCGCTAGGACATCTTCCATTATTGACTCAAATAAAGAAAAGTTCTGATAATTAGGGGGTCTGTACACGCACACTACCACATGCTTATCCAGCTCAACACAAGACAGTTCGATGCAATGTTCAACTGATAAACCAACTATGTCGTTACGTTGCTTAGTTTTTAAACAATTTTTTATCAAGATTAGAGAACCTCCACGTAGCATAGATTTACGGTTAAAACAACTGCCCATACTATAGTTCTCAAAGTTAATTAGCATTTGGTAATCCTGTAACCAATGTTCAGTAAAACAAACAATGTCAAACTTTGTTTTTTCTAAAAACATTTCAATTTCTAATAATTTGGAAGAAATACCTTGAATATTTTGATGAAATAATTTCAAGGCATTCTGCTGATCTCCTTTTTGGTAATTACTTATTTTAGAGCCAGAAGAAACCTTGTTGAAGTTAGGTATAAGAATATTCTTACTGGTAACTTCTGTTGTCTTACAAACTAGTTTAAATTTAAATGACTATCCGGAGTTGACCCCAAGACCTCAATGTCATCACCAGGCAGTGAGTTCATAGTGAGTGAGGGTAATGGAACCTCCTTCGTACAATCTGTATACATACTTATAGCATTTGAGCTACATTTATTCTGGTTCACCACCTTATTATTAGTAATATTACTAACCATTTTGGTGTTAATAACACAAGACTTCGACATACTACTTATGTCTGAGTTTATATAAAATGATAATAGCCTTGCTATTATGTGTCTAAAACTAACAGGCAGATACACAGTATCCCTAGTCGATTTTAAATGTTCAACAAAAATGTTGGTGTCAAGAAATATAAACTTGTCACTATAATGACTAACTAAGAAATGCATATGCTTATTAAGCATATGAATATAATTGTTTTGTCTATTTGTCAATCTTTCAAAATATGGGAAAGCACACAATATTATTTTACTACAATTTAACTTCAACAACTCCGCTACACAGTCAGTGATTTCATCTTTTTTTACTTTAGAACTATTACCTATGAATACAGTAATGTTAGTTTTAGGATTATATACATTTCCTGTGACTGATGCCATTATTTGTTTGTAGGTTGACCCTGGCACACAATAATTTTGAGTAGAATAACACAGGTTGTTACTAATTAATTTACCTAACCCTCTTCCTATACTATCTGAGAACATAACTGAATGATAACAGTCATGACTACTGAAAGATGGAGAACTACCAATCTCAAGCTTCAACGAATCTTGGCTGAGGATACAGTCTTGAGACAAACTCTCAGTCTGGGACGGGTCCTCCGTTACCTCAGGCTGGACAGCATCAGGGTTTGGAACCTTCTGACAAATACACTGACACATAACTAGCTCATTTGCAGCAAGAATATGTTCTTTAATTTGGTTCTTTGAACCCACATATTTAATGTAAAGGGAACTAAGTCTGTCCTCCAGTACCTGTATGTCATGCTGCAAGCGCTGTGTATCAATTTCATAAATTTTTCTGCTGTCTTCTAATTTGATTTCATAATTTTTTAATTTATTGATTAAAGCAACACGTTCTTTCCTCTGTGGAATATTTTTGGAAAAGTGTTTTTGTTGTTTCCTAATTCTATTACATTTTTTAATAATTCTATTTAGTCTTGCATATTTTTTAATTTTCTTATGACTAACTTTATAACTGTAATTCTGTTTCAGCAAGGAATCTTCAGTAAGGTCAATAGTTACTATGGCATGAGGGTTACAATTAGTATTTAATAATTCATTATACAAGTGGTTAGTTTCTTGAACCTGAGTACATTCTATTTCTTTCTCTAAGAGGATAATACGACTATTAGCATGAGTTAATTCGTCTTCAAGGTCCCTAACTTTACTTAAAGCCTCCTCAAACAAGTTACTACAGTTACTGAAACCATCCGTGAGCACCTTCAGTTGATGATGTCGTTCATCAACAACATTTAGATATTGCTGATGTAGGTCTACTAGCTCCCGTTTAAGGCTTGAGTTTTTGTTGACTATCTTCTTAACTTCCTCCTCACTTTCATCATTCTCTTGTAATAATTGATTACATTGGAGTTGCGATGCTTCAAGTTTTTGGAGGGCCGTTCTCAATTTAAGCTCCATATCCTGAGCAGTAGCCTTACGGGTCATCACAGGCATGGTTTCAGGATTTGTAACTGAAATTAGAATAAAGAAACGGTGAGAAGAAGTAGGACAGACAAATAAAATAAAGGTGGAAATGAAAGGGAAAATGGGAGAAGTTAGCGTTGTTCAGTGGTGAAATAAGGTAGGCTACTGAATTGGCTTGAAGAGCTATTATCAAAGCTATATTATCAAATTGAATGTAAAATTTTGATGCCTTTGGCTTTTACTTTTCCTTATGTGGGTAGGTCGCTTAGTTTTTTATTTATTTGATTAAAGTTATTAAGTACTTATAACGATATTGCAATAAAAAAATAACGATCTTGAACGTTTTAAGAGTTATAATATTATAATAAAGATTAGAATAAGACTAACGGAATCTTCGCTAAGTATCGTTTCCTACTATGTAAACAATGCGATTTAGACCCAATACAGTGCTAAATCACAGAACTATTTATGTTAAGACTTAACGAGGACGTGTAACAGAGTTAAAGTGACTATTGTGTGTTATTATAAAGTAAAAGTAAAGCAATACTCCCCGTTAAAAATCCGTAGTTCGAACGTCAGCTGTTGCTTTTAGGTTACCGGTGTGTAACCAAACACTATTTTATCTTGATAGATTTACAGGAAAACAATAATCCTGAGTATTTATGTAGTTATATTACGTTTACACATAAAATTAGAACTTAATTTAACTTAATTACTAATTAAAATTAATTTTAAAATACGGAACAAAAATTTGACATGTCACTTGGGCAGTGTTGCCACTTTTTTCTCAATTTCGATAAAAAATCGAAATACTATCCATTAGACTAAAACAAAAAAGTAAACATGATAATAGGTACTAAATTAACCATTCAAATAATTATACGATTTTTTCCAAACACTGCTCATCCTTAATTAGAATACTACCCGAATTTTCACTTTTGCATACAAAAATTTTACCGTAGCGAACCCAGACAAACTTATAGGATTTTTCTTTGGCCTTAAGACGTGCAGCAGCATGTAAAGATTTATATGTTGGAGAAAGGTGCTCGGATACATAAACTGGCTCCTTACTACCGCCATAACCCAAAAGACTTGTGTTCATTTTATCATCAGTGTGAGATTTATTATATCTCGTTATTGCAGAATACAATTCGTCACGACATCTCGGACTACGCATCTTCACTATTACAGAGCGCGGGCGAGACTTATTGTTATTCATACTGGCCACTCTAACGCATTTCATAATATCACAGTCTTTTAGCGCAAACGACACAACATTAGCCAATTGTGTTACGATGGTCGGTAACACTTCATTCTTATTTTCAGGTAAACCGTGAATTTCCAGATTTGCCTCACGCATATTCTGATCAAGGGTGTTTATTTGCGTTTTCAGCTGCGCCATTGTCTTTAAGATATCTGAGTTCTGCGAGCGAAGTTCAGTATTCTCACGTTGCACACCTTTGAGCTCAGTTTTTAAGTCATTAACTTGAGATATGTCAAAGGATCCAGATAACTTCAACTCATCAATCTGTTTCCTTAAATCATCCATTTCGAATCTAAGCTCACTAATCATATTCTTAACCTCAATACGCAATGTATTCCGAATTTCCTCCCGTATAACAAGTTGTATATCACTGACCTTTTCATCCTCGCCTTCAGAGCTATCTTCAATTGTCCCAGACGTCGATTTGTCAGGTTGATGCTGAGATAAACAGCTCGGACAGTTCCACTTAGAACGTGCCGTTTTATTAAGCCTTTTAAACGCAGTAGCACTCGCTTTACGCACAGTTGATGATGGAATTTATCGCAACTCGAACATGTTATTTTTTCATTTTGTTTAACTGGTAATCCACAAGTATCACAGTTAGACATTTTGAAAGTACTCAATCAATCTCCCAAACAGTAGAATAAATCCAAAAAGACAAGATGCGATTTGCTGGATACGAACTCACGGCACCGTATGTACGGAAAGTAGTCGTTAACAATCAGAGCTAACAAGAATTTATTGAAATGCTCGAAATAAAGGATCTTGTGTGGAGACAACACAAAGTTAACAGAACGGGAGGTAGATTGGAAATAATTTTATTTATTACTTTTGTTAGATCACCGCCACAGTACACACTTTTGTTTTCACTATACAGGGTGTAAGGGACAGCCCTCCGCAAATTAACAGGGTGCATTCAGCTGCTTATATTGAATCATATTTCACTGAAAAAAATCTCAGGAAAATGTTCATTTTTTTTATCGTTTTTTCTGTAATTATTCCTTTATTTCAATGTAAAATTACATACTCTGTACGCAGTACTCCATTAATCTAAATAACACAGCTAAAATAAAAAAAACAGCAATGGTTGTTGAAATTCTTTAACGAACGACGCTTGAAATCAGCTGTTCAATTTCTGCCTAGCTACAGAGTTCTTGGAACTCACCGCACTGCATACCTACTACCCCTCCTGCGTCCCTTTCCGACGGATGATCGGCGTTTGCACAATAAATTTGCCCAATCGCAACAGTATTGCCAATTAATGAACGAAAATGTTAGAACTAACTTGATTCACCTTAAACCCAAGAACTCGTTTATTGATCAATCGGTTCTTAAATCAGTCCGATCAGTCAATTGAGAGATCGTGCACTTAATTTCTAAAGGAAAAACTCACTTAATGTGCTCTGTAATGAGTGCCATGTACCTAATTTATTATTTAATTATTCTTTTCAAGCGATCTCTGGCTTGTTTTGAAGGCACCCAAGGGGCTTTTACATGGCTTTACGATAGCTACAGATTGATAGTCGAGTCGGGAATCGAATCCAAGCCCAGCCTTCTATCACACTGTGCTTTCAGCAAGCAGTGTGATTTTTTTATTAAATTGACGAATTAATCATTTCCTTTCTCCACAAAAAATAACAGAATGATAACTTTAGTCCATTTAGTCAAACATAATGTTTTAAATTTAATAAATTTTGCACGAAATTTCGTGCAAAAAATTTCATGTAGTTGGCAACAACAATTGGTATGTGTCGCATCGCACCGTCGCACGCACTCGCAGTCAGTCGCAGTGTCACAGGTAGTTGCAGTTGTCGCTGTTGTGCCGCGAGCGTATGTCGGTGCGGATCGCTCGCGCAGTCGGGTTGTGAACATTACGTACGCTTTCGGATTAATTTTTGTTGTGGCGTTTATTGTTAACATTACACGACCGTGTACGCTTTTGGATTAATTTTTGCTGTGGTATTTATTGTTATTATGAGAAATGGCTACATTTAGTGCTCGCGAGTATGGAGAAATGTTAATGTGCTACGGAGAAGCTCGGGGAAATGCTAGGGAAGCACTCAGAACTTACATTGCTAGGTATCCTGACCGTCGGCATCCATCAGACTCTCGGATAATTACTAATGCCTATCAACGCGTGCTAGAAAACCAGCCCATTGTTCCCAATCAGGAAGGCGCCGGAAGCCCACTTCGCGGTGAAACTCAAGAAAGGATTTTGGAATTGGTCCGTCGAAATCCACGCCTAGGCACACGCACTGCAGCTCGATTATTGCGGCGGAATCATGGCGCCCGCGTCTCACACTGGTCCGTGCACAAAACGCTGCGAAAGGATCGGCAACGTCCATACGTAATACACAAGGTGCAAGCCCTATTGCCTCGTGATAGTGGTCATCGAGTAGCATACTGCCGGTGGTTGCGGACTGAACAACATCGAAATCCATATTTTATCTCCCATGTGATATGGACCGACGAGTCGACTTTTACGCGGAATGGTATGTGGAATCGTCGAAATGCTCATTACTGGTCGCGTACTAACCCCTTCGAGATTCAAGAGTCCGCACATCAAACGCGTTGGTCGGTAAACGTCTGGGCAGGAATTTATGATAATAAAATCCTGGGGCCTTTTTTTCTTGCCGCGCGCATGAACGGATCGCGCTATCTCGACTTCCTCCGTGATGACCTTGAAAGAGAGCTAGAGACCATCCGTGACGAGCTGGAAGTGGAACAGGAAGCCCTGAATGATCCACCGCTTGCGCACTTGCCGATGATCTGGTTCCAGCACGACGGCGCTTCTCCGCACATAACGCTCCCAGTGCGTTCCCATTTAAATGCCACCTTTCCGCGTCGCTGGCTTGGTAGATTTGGACCGCAACCGTGGCCAGCACGATCGCCAGACCTAACGCCTTTGGACTTCTTTTTGTGGGGTTACGTAAAGGAAAAAGTGTTTGTCAGTGCATGTGCGAGTGAGGAGCAAATGCGAGACCGCATCACGAACACGTTCCAGCAGCTGCGCTACAGCTGCAACGAAGATCCCAACTTGATGACCCGCTTACACGCAGAGACCCTGCGCCGTGCCAATGTATGCGAACGCCTCGGTGGAGGTCACTTCGAGCCGTATCTCATACGACCGGAGCGATTCTAAGGTAGGATTAGGTTTAAAGAATCTTTATTCTCAATTAAAACATACACAAATTAATTTTCTTCAACTTCAATTTTTTTTATCTGTGAACATGTTGTGATTGTTTCATGTTCTTTTGTACGTCACGCGGCTATCTGCTAAATAATTGATCGCTCTTGCTCGTTTCAATGAGACGTAATAAGTTGCGTGGCGCGAGCGCGGCCGTACGTACACCCCGCCGCGGGGTGGCGGGAGGGCGTCCGAAAGCTCGCTGCGCTACCGTTCACTGCGTGCGTTTTGCCACGGTAGCGATACATTGCGTAGAAGGTAATAAAACAAATCAGGTTCATTGGATTCCCATAACGTTCCTGAAATTATTTCATGTACCGGTCAACTTAGTACGATATACTGAATTCACCTCATCAGTCTGCGGAGGGCTGTCCCTTACACCCTGTATACACATTTAAAAACACTTTAATCGTATAGAGAATTATGTGATTGCAGCCCATAGGGTTCCGTTTTAGAGTGTTTAGACTATCCACAGTCGTAAAATATCTTTTTACTATGATTTAAGAATTTTAGTTACGGAGCAGAATTAACGTGACCGTATTATTTGACGTCTCGATGACAGATGCCTGTTTTGTTTAAAACAATCCAAGGGAACATTATACATCCGTTTTGATTGGAATCCAAGTTTTTTGGATTTTATTATATGGGAAATACGCTCCTTTTGAACAAGTTTCGCTCATTCGATGTTTTCTGCTATGAGTTCAAAAAATAAATTTAAAAAAAAAAGTTCAAAAGTGAAATACGATGTGAAATATGATGGCGTATGGCATAACATTAACTATTGGTTCGTCTTTGTTTTGCAGTTTCAGAATTCTAATGTGCTCCAATAAGGTTGAGTGAAATCGTTCTATATTGCCATTGTCATTTGGACTATGAGGTAGAATTTTATGGTGAATTATCTTACGAAGACGTGTAAATTCAGAGAAAAGTTGGTTCGTAAACTCAGTGCCATTATCGGTGATGATAGTCATAGGTAATCCATGATGGGTACAGAACCGTAATAGTGCTTGTATGATACGAATAGCGGTACCGTCACGCAGATGATACGCTTGGGCATATTTCGTAAACACGTCCATAAAGGTTACATATTTTTCGTTCTGAACTGTAATAACTATACACTTTTGACGTTAACCCTTTATAGGACGGCTCATACAAAGTGGCCTGTAAACTGGACAGTCGCTTCAAGGTCGTTATCTCATAGATTTTTATTTATATATTGAACCTTATGAACATTTACGACCCGCGTTAAAGCACACTGGCCCGTCAACTGGCCAGCGTTCAAGTTCGCCGCGCGACATTTTAAATTCGCGCCTTTTTTCAAGATGGCCTGTGAACTGGCCACCGTGCACCCGCGCATGAACATTTGTTGTCATCGCGTGTGTACGTTACGTGTTTACAAGTTTTATGATAATGAAAAATCATGTCTTCTTGGAAAAGGTAAGTGAAACTATTCTTTTATAGTATATACTTCGATGTTATGTGCAAATGTAATCGAGGATAATAAGAAAAACATATATTATTGGGGATTGAATACAAACCGGTGTGTTGAAAAATTATAACCTAAAAATTGCCTACCTAACTTTGAGATGTTGTATTGAGTATTTATTTTCGAGTAATCCCTATGAACCATATTGTTTTACAACAAGTATATAAGCATGTGTTATAATATAATAATACATTGGCGATAAACAATCTTGTTCGGTAGTTATAACCTATTTTTATGAACGTTTGGAGTTTTTTTCTTGCCGTTTTTTTGCAGTTGTATGGGTACTTATGAAAATCGTAATGTAATAGTTTTACATTGTAATTTTCTCATTGTTTTAGACACACATACACTTATCGGGAGTTGGAGTCACTAGACGAGGACCAATGGAATGACTTCGTGGGTATTACTGATGACCAGGCTACACAATCAGACATCGGTGGTGATTCCGATGCTGATGATTGCTTCGACGAAAGTTTTACTACCAGCACCCTGAGCACACGTAGTCGAAATCAAGGATCATATTCTGGAACACCGTCTACATCACAACCACCACAGGAGTTTGTGTTTCTACCACCATCGCCACCTCTGCAGCCGCCACCATCTCCACCGCCACAGCCGTTATCACCAAACCCGACCAGGTATCAAGATATAATTTCTCCCGAAGACGCAGCTCCTCGAGAGAATATAATACATGAAGATCTTAGTAAGTGGAGTAATAAAAGATTTCGAGAACCACCAGTGTACAAGAATAGTACATTCAATAATTACGTGGGCATAAAAACTGAGGTAGATGTAAATTCACCGTTGAAAATATTGACCCTATTCTTGACACCTTTTTTTTTCAATCTCATGATTACAGAAAGTAACGGATATGCCACACAGTGCCAGCAGACTCTAAATATAACTGAAGAGGAGCTAAGATCTGTTATAGGAATTCTGATAATTATGGGATTCCATAATTTACCTTCAATGCGGCTTTATTGGTCGCGAGAAAAAAACTTTCATGTATCTCGCATTAGCGGCGTAATGAGTATGCGTAGATTTTTAAAAATTATGAGATTTTTACACGTGCATGACAATGAAAAGATGATACCCAGGGGCAACATGGGTTATGATCGACTTTTCAAGATACGACCATTGTTGACACATTTTTCTCATGTTTTTAGATCGGTATTCAGCCCTCATCGGCAATTGTCTATTGACGAAAGTATGATAGCTTTCAAAGGACGATCCACTTTGAAGCAATATATGCCACTCAAACCCATAAAACGCGGTTTCAAAGTATGGGTTATATGCTGCGCTGCTCCTCCTTTTTGTTTCGTCGGTTAAAAAGGTCCATGTGAACAACTTCAAGTTGTTTGGTGGCTGGAGGCACGATATTAAATTGAGGTCTTATTGGATTTCTATCGTATTTAGCTTGACCACAGATGGTACACTCGTTGATGAACTTGGTGATTTGGTCTTTCATCTTTGGCCAGTAGTATTTTCGTGAGAGATCTAAATGACATTCATTTATACCGCGATGGTTTGTCTTACCGTCAGGTTAGTGTCGGATTATGTCTTGTTGTCGGAGGTATTCTTTAACATTCTTGAGTTCTGTCTTAGCTAACACTAGGTTAAGTGAGGAACTTCTAAATTTGTCTTGTATGATGGGTATTATTGAGTACATTGCTAAAGGTGGATTAATCAAGATAGCTGTTTTGACTTTAGGATTAACATATTCTTTGATAGCGTTAATAATGTCACTCTCTAGATTGGATTCTGAGATTTGGACTGCGATTCGAGTATGATTTTCGAATGGTTTAGTTACTGTCGGTCGGCGTTTTATGTCACCTACTATGGTAAGGTTAATCTGTCTGTGGAATTTATTGAGAGGTTCGTCTGTAATGGGGATTTCAAGTATCGGGTGTTCATTAAAGGTATGCACGGTGTCAGTCGAGGAGTTTGTTGGTGGACGTGGTACCTCCGTTGGGTTATTGATCATTGATCTGAGGTCGTTAGTACTTTCGGTTACTGATTTAGTGTTTGTCGAGGAGTTTACTGGTGGAGGTGATGCCTCCGGTGGGTCGTTAATCATTGATCTGAGATTTTTTATATTTTCGATCAATGAGCTGATCTCATTCGTTTCCTCGTTATGGATTTCTATACGGGAGAGAGCGTCAGCATTAGTATAAAATTTTCCTTTTTTGTACACCACAGTAAAATCATATTCGCTTAGTCTGAGTCGCCATCTTGTCAGTCGTGAATTGGGTTCTCTCAGGTTCATCATCCATTGCAGGGGTTTATGGTCAGTCAGTACTTTAAATTTTCCACCGAAAAGATAAGGTCTAAAGTATTTCGTGGCCCAGACTATGGCAAGCAACTCCTTCTCGATGGTACTATAATTTAGCTCACTTTCGTTAAGTGTGCGAGAAGCGTAACAGACGGGTTTGTCGGAACCTATAGGTCCTTGGGATAACACTGCTCCAATAGCGACGTTCGAAGCGTCTGTTGTGAGGTTAAATTCCTTTTTGAAGTCTGGGTATTGTAGTATAGGGTCATTGGTTAGTAAAGTTTTACAGGTTTCAAAGGCATTGACGTATTCAGGGCTAAGAGTAATTTTACTACCTTTCTTTAGGCATATCGTAAGAGGTTTGGTGATGCGAGCAAAGTCGGGGATAAATTTTCGGTAGTATCCTAGAAGTCCTAAAAATTGTTTAATTTCCTTAGGGGTCTTTGGAATTGGATATTTTTGAATTGCAGAGATCTTGTCAGGGTTCGGCTTGATGCCATCTCTACTGATGATATGTCCCAGATAAGCAGTTTCGAGTTTCAGAAATTCGGACTTGTCCATCTGAATTTTGAAGTTGGACTCTCTAAGTCTTTGGAGAACTTTTTCCAAATTGTCCATGTGCTCTTGAAGAGAGGTGCTATATACTATTATATCGTCAAGATATACGAGGCAGATGTTATTTTGTAGGTGTGCACGATGTCCTAAGTGTGCACGATGCCCTAAGGTCACCTCGTTCGTGGGCGCAAGTAGCGTGTCGATCGCCACGGAAAACGTAGAATATTTTAGTTAAGATTTCATGTTTGGTGTATAACTCATGTGTATTGTTGATGTTTTTATAAGTCTGATAGTATATAATGGTAGTAAATATGTAAAACTGTTATTCTAATAAGAAATAAAAGTATTCTAGTGAGAATCTAACTTATAAAATCGTTATGTAAAGTCGTAAACAAATATGTTGAATATTTAATAGAGTTTTAACTGTGTTAGCTAAGTAATATAGTAAATAACTATAGGATAAGGTAAATAAACAATTGGAATTCGGTGTGTTTCATTCCCTTACCTCTGCGACGTTCCCAATAAGACTAGCGAGCGCGCGCGCTCGACAGAGCGCTTTTATAGTAGTGAGGCGGGAGGCAGGGAAATGATAATGTATCCTCACGCCACAGCCAAATGTGACGTCGCAGAGACTAGATTTATATGTTAATAGCTAGGAAATAAGAATAGCTTTAAGGACATAATAAATAAGATATTGTAATGTAAATATTTTAATAGAAATAAATGAATAAAGCTAGCGGGGGTGAAGAAGGGGAGTGCGGGCAGAGGGTAGCGCACGCCTACGCGTTTTTGTATAAAAGACGGGCCGATTTGGCGGACCGTCAAGTCACTCAGATGCAAGTTACGTCTCTACGTAACATGCATACGCCCGATCATGACCTATGCGTGCTCTGTATTCGGTCAAGCGAAACCCCATCACATCCATATGATGCAGGCCCTCCAAAACCGAGTCCTCCGTAGGATTACCGGTGCCCCATTTTATGTTAGGAATAAAAACCTTCACCTCGATCTGAGAATTCCCACTATTGCCCAATTCATAAAACGCGCCGCCAAGCGCTATTTCGATTCCGCCGCCAAACACCGCAAACCTCTGGTTGTGGAGGCCGCCAACTATGTCCCCTCCCGCATTAGTCAAGTTCGCCGACCAAGGCATATTCTCACAAACCCTGACGATCTCATAACCCTCCTCCAGGAGAGCAATAGGGAGACCAGCACAGTAAAGAAACACAAACACAGACGATCGCCGTCACTCCGACCTCGCCGCAGAGGTCCTCCGCGCTCGCGACCCCGATGTAATACCTCCCCCCCCCCGACCCTTGCTCCCCGGTCTCGATGGGATGCCAGCCCGCGCCGATGATGCTGAGCAATTAGCTTTAAATTCCCCGATTAATAATAATGATGATATTTTGATCCAGCCTGTCCCTGAACTTGCTGTCCTCCCGATTGCGACGCCCTAAGCCGAGGCCCGTACCCCACAGGGGGTGCCCTTAGCGAGCGTCGCATCTTAGTTTAGTAGCATATTTTTGCGCCCTGGCTGGAGGCTTTTAGATTTAAAAACCCTAAAAGTAGCCACAGGATAGTCCGGTTAAGCAGACAAAACCTCTCTAGGTTGATCTGCGAGATGCCATTCACAAAAAAAAAAAAAAAAAAGCGGACCGTCACTTCGATTCCAACACTCAGCGAGAACACACATAAGAAGAAACTCTGCCCGAGCTCCGACACAAATTCCTTGCCGCCGTTTGCCTCCAGAACAAGATCCGAAACTTCGTGTATTATTTCCATCTTCATCAGTCGCTATCCCCCACAGTAGGCCTCGAACATTATCCATGACTCGTTGGAAGGTGGACGGTGAGTTTTTAAGTCCCATGGGCATTCTAAGGAATTCGAAATGCCCGTGTTCGACATTAAATGCTGTTTTTGGTATATCTTGAGGGTCCATTCTACTTGATAAAAACCACTTGCCAAATCTAAGGTCGTAAAATATTGGCACTTGCCTAATTTGTCAAGAACGTCAGTGATGTTTGGTATGGGATATTTGTCGTCTACCGTTTTTTCGTTCAATTTACGAAAATCAACTACGAGACGCCATTTCTGCTTTCCAGTAGAGTCAAGTTTTATGGGCACAACCCAAATGGGCGAACTCCATGCGGAATGGGAAGGTCTTATTAGTCCTTGTTCTAGCATTTTGGAGATTTGGTCCCTAACTTCTTCCCGATGTACGATTGGGTACCGATAGCTCTTAGTATATGCGGGAATTTCGTCTGTTGTTCTTATACGATGTTTAATTTTGTTGGTGAAAGTCAATGGTTCTCCATCAATGTAAAATACATCTGCATAGCGAGAGCAAAGAGCTAAAAGATTAGCTTTTTCCTCTGCATTCAGGTGGTCCGTACGTAGACGCGATAATACGTCGTCAACGCGATTCTATTGTTCCATTGGCGTGCATTTAGCATTGAACAGTTCTGCACGAGTTGGTTGATCTAACGAAAATATAACGTCGTTGGGTGTTGGATTTTCTAACTCTACGTATCCGCGGGTATTGGTAACAGTGGAAAGGCACTCGTGAATAATACAATTGCATAAAATTTGTTGGTTTACTAAAACATCGCCATCCGGGGCATTTATAGGTATTTTAACTAATTTAGTACTATTAGCAGGTATAATATCCTCGTATAGGTTAACATTACGTGAGTTGTATACTTTAATCTTATTCGAAGCAGTACGCGTTATTAACTGGAAATCTTTTAAATCTATTTTAGCCTCCCATTTGGATAACAAATCTAGTCCTATAAGGCCATCAAAGTAATCGTGAAAACGGTAAACGAATAATTTTATACTATCGGCTTCATTGAATTCATTAAAACACGGTAGCGTTATGGAGTAATCATTTCTGCTTTGTAACCTCGTACATTTGTAACCTCGAAAGGGTCATAGTTGAGAGTAAAGTCATGAAAAAACTTTTGTACAGCCTCGGGGCTTATAAATGACTGGTTAGCGCCAGTGTCAATTAAAAATTTTAAAGGAGGGCAAGAAATTTCTATGTAGGGTAGCTGTCTTTGGGTCTGTAAATTAAGGTCTATTTTGGCTCTTTGGATGTCTTGTTCGACTGAAAATTTTGATTCTGGTTCTGGTTAGCAGTGCTAGGACCTGGGTGTGGCTCTGCCTCACCTGTCAGCTGATTATCGCAAGTTGTAGTCAGATTGGGATCAGTCATATTGGTGTTGTAGTCAAAGTCACAAACTATGTAACAGTCATTACCGTCCGTGTAGTACTGGCGTATACTGGCTCATAGTAATAGTCAGCAGAATAAATAATAGGAACTATCAGGCAAAGCAAGTTATCTGAGGTTTAACTCACGCGTCTTAAAATAATTATTTGGTGGTGGGTTCCCGTTTCGTTGCCAATCATGCACTGGCACCATCGGTAATGGTTTTGGAACAAAATGTTGAACACCGCTCATGGGTTTCGGACCCGAATTCTGTGGTGGATTAGTCCTGGGTTGCAATCTAAAAACGTTACTTTGAGGATTGTAATTCGGTAGTGGTGCACGGAACATTTGTTGGGTTCGAGTAGGCATGAAGGCTTGAGGCTGTGGTTGGTAGCCACGCTGACCTGCTGGAGCAGGCCAGTTAGGTACTGGTGGTCGCGGAACATTTAGCGCGTTAAACGGCCCAGCAGGCATCATAGGGGGTTTATATAAAATTTTGGGTGCGCTCTGAGCAGTTTCAGCCTTCGGGGCATCATTACGCTGCTGCAGGTATATAATATTTAATTCTTCCTGCACAAATTCTAGAGCTTTTTCTATAGTTTGCGGACGCATACAACGTATACGTGAGCCTAAAGGTTCCTTTATAAATAAAAATAAAATAAAAATGTTTATTTTCAGACAATTACAGTCCATAGAAGAGGTTAGTAACAAAAATCTTATACACTATGTTAGTACAATTAAAAACAATGGGAATAAAATTGGTAACAATATTATTAATAATTAATTCTTCACTAACCTGCACCCGTCACATGCAAGTCAGTGAAACGACGCATGACCGCCGAGTCCATTCTGTCCGCTATCATTTTCAGGATGCCGTTACGGCTCCCCCTCATACTGTGCACCACAGACATGGTTTTCTTACGCATAATCGCATAGAAATCATCTATGTGCGCATCTGCAAACATGCCTGAAGCACTACAGTACCGCGGAAGCCGCACCAGAATTCTGAAAATGTTATTATATTGGACGCGGAGTGCATTATAGGCCCGCTTTGTGAAACTGGCCCATAGACCCCCCGTGTAGAAACTTTGACAGTAAGCTTTAAATAACGTTAATTTAACGTCAACTGTACAACGAGCGAATCTCTGAGCCAGCATATTTCCACGAACCGCTAACACCCTCCGCTCCCTTCCTATATCCTGATCATCTGTTAGTGTTTCTGTCACAATATGACCAAGGTACTTAAATTGAGCCACCTGTTTCAACTGAACTCCATTTAGGCACAGCGTAGGAACACTATTGGGTTTTTTATTTTTACCAACAAAAACCATAAACTCGCTCTTGAGTTCGTTGTATTTTAAACCATGTTGTTCCGCATAGGTCTCACAGGCTTTTAATAGTTTCCTCAGTCCGCCGATTGAAGGGCTCAATAGCACCATATCATCTGCATAACTTATGTTATTAACACTTACGTCATCTATGCGGCAACCGACATGCATGCTGCTCAGCCCTTCAATCAGCTGATTGACATACAAATTGAACAACCTAGGGGATGTTAAGCCACCTTGTCTCACACCTGAGTCTAACTTGTATTCATCCGAATACACATTTGCCCATTTTATTAAATTTTTCTGATTACTGTACCAGTATGAGAAAATGCCTATTATTTCTGGAGAGATACCTGCTCCACCTAGCTTGCTCCAGAGCCTGTCATAGGATACCAGATCGAACGCCTTCGACAGATCCAGGAAGCATGCATATATTGGTGTTTTTCTTTTGAGATAGTAATCAACAGTATGTTTGAGCGTCAAAATGGCACTTTCTGTTGATAATCCTGGTCTAAAACCGAACTGGGCGTCTTGTATCTGTATACCCTGACCAAGGCGTTCGTCCAACACCCTATCCAGCACTTTAGCTACAATCGTTGCTAGTGATATGGGTCTATAGTTTGTTTTATCAGCTATATCTCCGGTACGGTTCTTAACCAGTGGTACTACAACAGTTTTAATTAACTCTGTTGGCAAGTATGAGTGTCTAATACATAAAGTGTACAGCATTGCCAGGAGTCTATTTATGTGATTTCCTGCAAACCTTAGGTGCTCCACACTGAGCCCATCATGGCCTGGTGACTTTCCCCGTTTCATAAATTAGCAATAGCCCTACCCACCTCCTTACTGGTAATTAACGTTGGTTTATTAACACAAAAATATTCAGTCTCTCGATTTTCAGATGTTAACAATGGTGACTTAACCTTAAAATATTGGGCAAAGCCATTGGCAATACTTTTTGGGTCACTGGTGCCGTCCACACAAGCAGGCAGGCCAACCTTGTTTCCAAGTTTTTTGGTGCTTAACCAAAATTTATTGAACTGTTTGGCAGAGTGCTGTGCTGCAATAACATCCATACGGATCTGTTCCTGATGTGTCTGACAAAATTTCAGCCTTGACTTAAAGATTTTTCGGCTTAAGCACATCTTTTCATAAATACGCCCATTTTCAGGCTTACCATGAAGCAAATACATTTGATAGTCCAACCTAGCCTGCTTATGGGACTCATCTACATGTTTATTCCAGCCCTGTATGCATTTACCTTTCCCATTTATGTGAACATTCTTATTACAGCTATTTATTGCGGCCTCAGTAAGTACCTGTATGATATTATTATATAATTTATCTATTACATTTCTGTGATCTAACGCGCCACACATTAGATCAGCACAGTTAGTAAATTCAATTGGAAAATCTATAAGTCTCAATTTACTATTACAATATTCATTATATTTATTTATTTCCTCATCATTCCTTATACCCCAAATTATATTGACATTATGATTTTGATTAAAATTCATTTTAATTTTATTTCTTACTACACCTAAATTACATTCCACCTGCAAAGGATGATGGTCAGACCAGTATGTGTTATACAGTACTTGGACATTTGTTATGGTATTCCATGCCAATTCACTCACCACACAATGATCTAACCATCTTTTGCATCCATGTGCCTCACTGACATAAGTATGAGTATCAGAAGACTCACCCAACATTTTTACATCTGCACAAACCCACCTTCTGTCAGCACAAAAATTTAACAGTTCATCGCAAAAAACGGCTGAAGGATGGGCATTGTAGTCACCTAACATATACACTATTTCGATGTCACTATCTTCGATTATTGCGTTTATTTCGCCCAGGCACTGTGTGAAACTAGGCAGGTTATCGGGCTGATTAGTGGGCATGTACACAGACACAATCACTATCTCACGTTGATCAATGGTTACTGCTTTGATTGCAGTGATACGCTCACTCTTGCACTTTAACACCATAACGTCTTTGAACACATTTTTCCGCCACAAAAGGGCCACGCCCCCATGTGGTCTACCGCGCAGAACACCGGACGATAAATCAACAGCTGATTTGCCAGTGTAACTGAACTCTTCATCAATGCTTCCGAGAAATGCCAGCTCATGTGGCATGAGCCACGTCTCTTGCAACGCCACAACATCCGCGTCTCTGCATAATACCCTAATGCAGTTCACGCTTCGCTTCACATTTTTGCAATTAAAAGTAATAAATTTACTGCATTTATTTTGATCCATAGAAGCTAATTACTGGAGTCCGAAAGTGCACCCGCTGGTGCCGACGTTACTTCTGCTGCTCGCATCTTAAAAGATACAAAACGCCTGAACTTTATCCCATCCGGCCACAGCTCATCATTTAAGTATAATTCTAATTTATGTTTAGAAACACAAACTTTGAAAGCATTGTACGGGCGATCCTTTTTCATGCTTATTTTTTCTATAATAACTTTATCACTTGTCTGAACCTCTATATAGTTACATATATCTTCCTTAGTTGTTTCCTTGCTGACATTTGATATAAACAGTGGTGTTTTTATATCAGCCGCTTTGAATTTACTTTCCGACTCCATAACGGCCTTCCCCGTTTTCCCTATGAACTGATTTCTTAGTTTTTTCCGCTGCTTCAACTGCCATTCCTCCCTTGGCACATTATTTTGTTTCCATTCACCCTCCTTTCTCACAATCTGTGCAAAACTTGTTCGTATCGGATCTTGATCGATTTCCAGTAATGTATCTCGTTTGTTATTGTCATCTAACTGCATGTTCAATATTGAACGTTTGAACAGATTGACGCGCTATCCGTTCCATACAGTTGTTTGAGTGACTGAGTGAGTCAGCCTGTGTAATCTGTACATTGTTGTCACTGTCGTTCAAGACCGGGACGGACACCGACAACACGCACGCGCTCTCGCTCTCACCCACTCCGCCGTCACGTGCGCCACCGTTGCAATTCAAATCAGCTGCTGTGCACCCACCTTCAATATTTTTAAAATTTATAGACGGCGATAATCCGATCGGGCCGCTATTTAACATATTATAAGTAACTCTTTTTCGAGTATTTACATTGTCCCGATCTGAAGTGTATGCGAAGTTCTTGCTTTTTAATTCCATTTGTATGTCTTTGACTTGCTCCACCGTAGCATAATTCTCTTTAATCTTGGTAATTTCGTTTTTCATATATGTGATATCCTTCAACAAAGTAATTACGTCCACATGGTCGATGGAAATGGGTGGCAATTTCTGGAGATCGCGGGCAACAAAAATAGGGATGATGTCTGGATCCCCTTTTCCTTTAGTCCACGTACAAAAGCCTGCATTGTCAGTTTCTTATAAAGTGTCCGTTTTGCTTCAATAGTTGTCTGTAAGGTCTCATGTAACGTCACGTAAGTCATAATGGTACTAAACAGGGTTTGACATTGATCGTAAAATTCCTGCGGGGTCTTATTACCTTGCGTAGCCAATGAGAGGTCATTGTACAAAGCCGTTTCGTCCCTCTGGTCCGAGAAGTTATTTATTAGAGCTGATCTAATACCTGCCCATGTTTCAGGAATGCCATTTGAGTTGATGGTGGATGCGGCTGGCCCTGTGATCTTGTTTAATATGCCATTTAAAAGACACAAGTTCCCTAGCTCATTGCCTGGTTCAGCGCTTGCATACTGAGATACTATGCGGTCACAGATGTTAATAAATCTCGTCAGTACATTTGGGTTTCCGTCAAAATCGGGCACGAGGCGTAAGGCCTTGAAAATTACGTCGGGGTCGGAAGGCATTTTGGGTTCAAATAAACTATTTAAATTGAAATCTAATTCACTATCTAAATCTTTGTTAATATCTACTATATGTCGGCGAGCCTGTCGCGATACAGGTTCCTGACGATTAGATCTTTCGTGGTGAAAGATCTTGGATATAAAAGAAACTAGGAATAGAGGGGAAGCAACACGAGAAAGATTCTAGTGTACTCACATATATTTCATCTCTGGTTCTTCGCCGTGAATCGATGTCTGGATTCTCCACGCGGCTCCGCAGCTTTACCGTAGATTCTGGATACTCGTGACGTGACTGGATAGCCGCCCGGGTGACTCGCGATCGTGGTTATAGATATGAGATGACTCTAACGCGATTCGAGAACCGGCCCGCGAGTATCCTACCGACTGCGCCAATTACGTAAACTCCAGACGGTGGATCGAAAAAAAACCAAAGTGGTTTTAAAACTAATTTAATTTTAAAAAAATTACTATAATTACAATGGTGAAACCTATTCGATGTCAGAATATGGAATGCAAAAAAAAAACTTAAAACTAATTAAATGCTACTGTTGAAATTTGCTGCATCGACGGCTCGTGGCTGGACGGATGTCGTCGCTGCAGTTTCTATGCGGTTGGCGTAAACATGTAGGAATGTGCGAGGTCGGCGATATACATTGGGGATCCGTACTTAACATGTATGTATGAAAAAAAAAAAAACTAATCAAATGTATAGGAATGTTAAGTCACGTCGTCAGAACAAACGAATAGAAAATTCGTAGACAAGTTTACAACTTATCAAATCGTTCACAATCTTAGAATGAAATGTAATCGTTTCTACAACGTTGATCGCTACATCCCATAGATATGGTAGCCAAGTGACAGTTTTGACAAGCGCTAACGAAACGATGTCGAAGTTTTTAAACGCTAGCTAAGCGATCGCTGAGACCCAAGAGTAAACGATAAAAAAATGGCGTCTTTATGATACAGCTGTGTTGAGATCGAGAAGTGTTTTGTTTATTTACCATAATTTTGAACTATATTTACCATTTAGCATTTAAAATGCATACTTTAAATATGTTGTGGTGCGCTCATAATGAAGAAGTGTGGCTTAGGCGCCAAAGAAGAGATTTAAATCGTCAGTGCATGGAGACAATACGCGAAATGCCGGAAACTTTATTTGTGCAGCAATTTCGGCTAAACAAGACTACTTTCCAAGCCCTTTGTCAAGAACTCCGACAAAAAACTTCATTGAAAGGAACCAACGAGATTCCCCTAAAAGTTAAGGTAAGTGCTTATGCCTTAGCTTATGTTAATGCTTAGTATTAGCATTTTTGTTTATTTAGCTACTTATCATTTCATTTTCTCTATTTTTGTGTTTTTGTAGGTGTTGTGCACTCTTAGTTTCCTAGCCACAGGATCCTATCAGCGAATTGTTGGCGTCACTCAGCATCTTGCTCAACGCACAGCTAGTCGGTGCATCAGACAAGTTGTTGATGCTTTTAACCACCCTGCTGTCATGGCAAAATGGATTGTGTTTCCGAAAACATGACAAGACAGAGCATTTATAAAACAAGAGTGAGTATGGTACTTAACAAGATTTAACAGTATTTGGTCGGTGGGTCGTCTTAGGGGCGGAGTTCAGTATTTAAATGATTAAATGCATGTAATGTAATATTAACAATTATTGTTTTAGGTTCCAAAGAAGATTTGGCCTGCCTGGTGTAATTGGGTGCATAGATTGTACTCACATAGCTTTGGTAAAGCCCAATAAAGAAGAGCATCCTTACTATAATAGAAAAGCGTATCATTCATTAAATGTTCAAATGGTAGATATTATATTTATTTATACTGTATGGCATTTTACAGGTAGATAAATCACTTCTTAATAATAGTTTTATTTTCAGATTTGTGATAGTAATCTAACTATTTTAAATGTGAATGCAAAGTTTGGTGGAGCTACACATGATTCACATATATGGTCTTCCAGTATAGTTGAATCATATATGCGTGAACTACATCAAAATAATGAACAAGTATGGCTATTAGGTAGGTATTTTAATAGTAAAAGAGAGAGAGAGGAGGAGTTTTCCTGTGTTTTGTCTATAGAATCAAATTTTTCAGGTGACTGGATATCCACAACGCCCTTGGCTTATAATACCTATCCTCATTGCAGTTCAAGGTTCTAATGAAGACCGATACACACAAAAGCGTGTGCAAGCCCATAACTGCATTGAGCGCTGTTTTGGATTACTCAAAGCACGGTGGAGATGTTTACTTAGAGACAGCGTTCTTCACTACCATCCGCATGTAGCTAGCAATATTACAATGGCATGTTGTGTGTTACACAACATAGCTTTGAAAGCTGGCTTACCACCACCACAACCACTTCCTGCTGCACATGACGATGGTGATGATATAACCATGCAACATCCCACATCCACTGCGACTATGGGTAACCAAAGTGAAATAATCCAAGGAAGAGCCATGCTGAGATGTTTATTGAATAGGTTACAGTAAGATTATTTTAAGCTTTAATAAGATTTTTATTTTACATTTCCTTTTTAATTAAACTTTTTACAATATTTAATTTATCATATACACATTAATGATAGTATTTTGTAATTGTCCAGTTCATTTTATTTTCAATGTAATTTACTTAAATATTAAATTATGAATAAACCAGCTTTATTATTACAAATAAGTTTATTATTGTTTTTATTAAAACACTGACATTCATAACAATTTGGTGGTGACATGCACCGTAGGTAAGAGGGAAGGATTTTTCAGTTATCCAATACTTTGTATTTACAATTCACTCAATGCTTACATTTGAGGTACTATTGTTATCAAATACTTTACAAAAATGACTTACAGTAACTGTACATAAATATTGGTTTCATTCTTATAAAATAGGTTTTGTTTAAAACTAGAAAAATATCAATTATACTAATATAGGAAACAAAAATGACATACAATTTGTACATATAAAATTTAGAGAAGGGGAAAATAAAGTGCATAGTGCAAGTGTATAGCAAAATTTTAAATATACATTAATTGTTACTCTGATAATGTAGGCAACTTAAAATGTTCATAGCCCTCAGCTGAGACTACCGTCACTATATTTGACATTTTAAGGGATAATGTCTGTCGAAGGCAGTGATGATAGTCTCAACTGTGGTAAAATTTCTATTAAATTGTCCACAGTACCAGCCAAACGACTTAAAATTAGGTTTTGATTTTCCTCAAAATCAAAATCAAAATATTTTATTTCACATAAACCTACATGGGCACTTATGAAACGTCAGAATCTAGGTGCACGGTTCCAATTGGTCGTTTCCTATGGAGAAGAGCCGGCAAGAAACTCCACAGTTACTCTTTTAAAAATAAATGGGTTTTACAATGCTTTCAAAAATGTACAGTTTGAATAGGTATGAGAGGACAGCGTAGGCCTGTCAAAATGATACTTAAAAAAAAAAAAAAAAATAGAAAATAGTCTGCAAATCGACAGTCTGTTGTGCCTACAACGTTCTCACATTCACAAAATATAAAGGAATCTATATAAAGGTCGAATAAAATAATAAAAACCTATCTAACCCAAATGGTTGTCACTACAACTTTAACAAATCCGAATGAGAACCCCGTATTCCACAAGTCTCTACTTTAAGTTGAAATTTGAATTGTAGGCATATAATGTCAGGGGTGCTTGGACAGGAAACCTCCCCGTGTGCCCGTGGGCTGGAGTTCCCTTATGGATACGTCCGGGGGGAAGGCCAGTCTCCGGGACGGTGCACCCTGGGGTGCGGGCAATGTCTCCCCTTAGGTATTGAGTATCTAAGGGGGGTCGTTGCCCGTATGCTAATATCCTGTCAGAGGAACGCTCTAACGTGTACTCTAAGGAGCACACGTTGAGCAGCGTTTGAGTGAAAGCGGGCTCGGCGTGCACTAACTCTGCCGTCGGGCAGGCAGGAGGAAGTTCTCTCCTGCTGCCACCGTTGGTCTCGTAGCCCCGAAGATTGTGTAGGTCATGTCTCTGGCATTTGACGGGGGTCGAGGGTCTTGGCTTAACCGCCCGGGCCGCGAGGAAGACAACCTCTATAAAAAATCACCCCAAACCTCCAAGCGGCGGCGCACCGTGAGGGAGGTTGTTAGCTTGACTAATGGGTAGCTAAATTAGTCGTTAGTGCGAACCACGATTTTTGGTTGGTTGGTTGGAACTTTTTTATACTCGTGGGAACAATATGGAAAAATATAATAACCCAACAAACGAAGGAGAGGAGAGTGGTGCGGGGTCGGAGTCCGACGCCGCATCTGGCGCGAGGGGCTCTCGTAGCCCGGAGCGCGAAGTGGTGGGGGCTTCCGAGAAGAACCGAAAGTTCTTCCGGAAGCGTCCCAATTCGGGGTCATCCTCCGATGAGTGGGTCTCCGCACAGCGGAAGAAGATCCACTCTAGCCGGCGGGGTGGGGCCCGGGAAAAAGGTGTCGGTAGAGGGGCCACCCTCTCCACCAAGGAGGCTGGGGAACAGAGGCCAGCTAGCCCAGCTGAGCCGGCCCCTGGAGGGAGCAGCCGCAGTGCGGCCCCCTCAGAGTTATCAGGTGGTGAACCGGACGCCGTCGGCGGCTCCAACACGGAGCGTGAGGCTCGGTTCACGGAGGTCGTGGTAGCCGCGGTCAAGGAGGTGGCCATTAAGAGGATCAAGTCCTCTAAAGACAAGGCCATCTCCGCAGCCACGGCCTCTATTATGGCGGCAGCTAAGGCCTTCCAACTCGGGCCTCCGTCGGACGGAATGTCCGAATTGCGAGAGGAGGTCGCCCGCCTGACAGCCGCCATGGAGCTTCTCCGGAAGGAGAATGGGGAGCTCCGAGCAGACCTGGCTGCGCTCCGAGGAGCCGGCTCCCGGGAGGCGAAAAAGGGGGGAGAGGCGCATGGGCAGGGACGGTCAGTGCCTGCTGAAGACCGTATCCTGACCCTGGTGCGGCAGGAGATGGCTGCTTTGCGGAACCGCTTCTCCGCCTTAGAGGCTATCGTCCTGCGCCCCCCACTAGCGGCAAGCGAGCTGGCCTCGGGCCAGCGGAAGGCGTCGTATGCCGCCGCTGCAGCTGCCGCGGCCAAACCAGGCCCGTCGGGGCAGACGAGGAAAGGGGCGGCTGCGCAGGTAGCGAAGGCCCCGGCCCTGGCGGCGAGACAGCGGCCGCCACCACCTCCACCTCCGGAATCTTCTCCGGCCGATGCCGATTGGCAAGTAGCCGGGGAGAAGAAGAAGGCAAGGAAGGCGGCCAAAAGAAGGGAGAGGCGGCAGCGGCGCAAGGAGCGAAGCGTCGCGGCTAGGCTCCGCGCCCCGAAGGCCGCAGCGGTAGTGATCACACTACAGCCGGAAGCGGCAAAAAAGGGCGTGTCCTATCGGGACGTACTCGCCAAGGTGGGGGCGGCAGTGGACCTAAAGGAGCTCGGCGCCGAAAATGGCATCCGGGTAAGGGTCACTGCGACTGGGGCCCGGATGTTGCAGGTCCCCGGTGCGGCCAGTGGCCCGGCCGCTGACGCTCTGGCCGAAAGGCTTAGGGCGGCCATAAATGGGGATGAGGCCCGAGTGACCAGGCCCACCAAGTGCGTGGACATCCGCATCCTGGGACTGGACGACTCGGTGACGGAGGAACAGGTGGTGGCCGCTGTCGTGAGGACTGGGGGGTGCTCTGCCGAGCAGGTGAGGGCGGGCACCATCCGTCCTGACTCTGTGGGGATGCGAGCCGTTACGGTGAGCTGCCCCGTGACGGCGGCCAAGAAAATTACCGGGGAGGGCTGCAGGCTATTGGTGGGCTGGGTTTCTGCGCAGGTCAAACTGCTGGAACCCAGACCCCTGAGGTGCTTCCGCTGCCACGTGGGCAACCACGTGGGAGCTAAATGCACCTCGGAGGTGGACCGCAGCGGTCTCTGCTACCGCTGTGGCCAGCCCGGTCACAAGGCCGGCTCGTGTAGCGCCACGCCGCACTGCGTTGTATGTGCGGCGGCTGGCAAGCCGGCCGAACACCGGATCGGGAGCAAGGCCTGCGCTTCACCCGCCAAAGCCCGCGGCGGAGGCAAGCCCTCCGCCACCACCGCCACCGCCGTCACCGCCATAACCGCCGCCACTGCTGCCGCCGCTGTGCCCTCACAGGGGGCTCGGGAGGGGGAGGGTATGGAGTGCCAATAACGGCCCCATTACGCCTCCTCCAGGCGAACATCAACCACTGCGCCGCCGCTCAGGATCTGTTGCTCCAGAGCATGGCGCAGTGGTCGATTAACATCGCCGTGGTCGCTGAGCCGTACTTTGTCCCGCCCAGGGATGACTGGGTGGAGGACCTGAGCGGCTCAGTGACCCTAATTTCGTCGGCCGCCGCCGGTACCCCATCCCTCGAAGGTGTCAGGAGAGGAAGGGGTTGCGTTGCAGCACGGTTCGGGGAGATTGTCGTGGTAGGGGCATACTTCTCCCCGAACCGGACTCTTGCCGAGTTCCACAACTCCCTAGGGGAGTTGAGAGCCATCGTCGTCGGGTTTCGTTCCCTCCCCGTGCTCGTCCTCGGGGACTTCAATGCCAAGAATGTGGCTTGGGGTTCCCGGTATACGGACACAAGGGGAAGGATGGTGGAGGGCTGGGCTCTGGAGACAGGCCTGGCCGTCTTAAACCGGGGTTCTGTCCCCACGTGTGTGCGGATGCGGGGCGAATCAGTGGTGGACATATCGTTCGCCAGCACCGCTCTGTCACCACGTGTTGTTGACTGGCGCGTTATGGAGGGGGTGGAGACCTATTCCGACCACCGGTACATCCGGTTCGACGTCTCCGCCCAGATCTCGGGCGCGTTGGTCCGACAGGCCTCGAGTGGTCCGCGGTGGGCGCTGAAGCAGCTGGACCGGGAGCTCCTCTTGGAAGCCTCGATCGTGCAGACCTGGGTGTCATCACCGGACAGGCCTGCTGACATCAACGACGAGGCGGAGTGGTTCCGGGAGGCCATGTCCGACATATGTGACGTGGCAATGCCCCGGGTCCAGCCCGGCCGTGCTTCGCGCCAGGTGTACTGGTGGTCTCAAGAGCTGACGACTCTGCGCGCCGCGTGCGTTGCTGCGCGACGCCGGTACGCCAGGCACCGCAGGCTCCGTATCCGCCCTCCGGATACGGAAGCCATTCAGGCGGAGTTGTACGAGGGGTACAGAGCGGCGAAGACCGCCCTCCAAGCGGAGATCCAGCGGGCCAGGGGACTGGCCCGCGAGGAGTCGCTGGCGACTCTGGACAGGGACCCGTGGGGACGCCCATACAAGTTGGTGCGGGAGAAAATCCGCCCATGGGCTCCCCCGCTGACTGAGAGTCTCCGGCCCCAGCTTGTGGAGGACGTGGTGAGCGCTCTGTTCCCCTCGAGAGGGGAACACACCGCTCCGCCCATGGCTCCGCCTACTGCGGTGCCCGCTGCGGACCACACCGCCGACGACGATGACGATGCTCCGGAGGTGACCGAGGTAGAGATGAGAGTGGCGGTACGTAGGCTGAATGCCAAGAATACCGCCCCAGGACCCGACGGCTTACCAGGGAAAGCATGGGTCCTGGCCTTGGAGGCTCTCGGGCCTCGACTAAGAGGGCTACTAAGCGCATGCTTGGAGAGGGGCCAGTTCCCACTTCGATGGAAGACGGGGAAACTGGTCCTCATTAAGAAGCCGGGGCGCCCTGCGGACTCTCCGTCTGCCTACCGGCCCATCGTGCTGCTCGACGAGGTGGGCAAGCTCTTTGAAAGAGTAATTGCAGACCGCCTTGTCGGGCATCTGGTGCGGGTGGGGCCGGATTTGACGGAGAGCCAGTTTGGCTTCCGCAGAGGGCGCTCCACGGTGGACGCCATCATGCGCGTGCGGGCCCTCACGACGGGGGATGCTGTTGCCCGGGGTGGGGTCGTCTTGGCGGTGTCTTTAGACATCGCCAATGCCTTCAATACCCTGCCTTGGAGTTGCATTAGAGAGGCACTCCGGTATCACGGGGTGCCGATCTACCTCCGACGTGTGGTCGAGGCCTACCTGACGGACAGGGCCGTCATCTACCCCGGTCACCTGGGAGAATGGAACCGGCGAGAGATGTCGTGCGGTGTCCCACAGGGATCGGTCCTGGGGCCGTATCTGTGGGATATCGGATACGACTGGGTGCTGCGCGCCGACCTCCCCGACGGCGTCAGCGTGGTTTGCTACGCTGACGACACGTTGGTCCTGGCGCAGGGGAGGTCGCACCAGGCGGCGGCCGAAATTGCGACACGCGGGGTTGCGACAATCGTCGACAGGATCCGGCAATTGGGACTCGAGGTGGCCCTACACAAGTCCGAGGCCATGTGTTTTCATGGTCCTCGGAACGCGCCACCTTTGGGTTCCCAAATAACGGTAGGAGGGGTTCACATCGGCGTCGAGTCGACGATGAAGTACCTGGGACTTGTCCTCGACAGCCGGTGGAACTTCGTGGAGCATTTCCGACGTTTGGCTCCCAGACTGGAGAAGGCTGGGGCTGCTCTGAAGCGGCTCCTGCCTAATCTGGGGGGTCCAAACGCCTCCTGCCGGAGGCTCTACGCGGGGGTCGTGCGGTCCATGGCCCTTTACGGGGCTCCTGTGTGGGCGCGTTCTTTGAGGCTGCGGCCAGCCCGCCGGTTGAACGCGTCCCAAAGGGTCATGGCCATCCGGCTTGTCCGGGGATACCGCACGGTCTCGGGTGAGGCGGCGAGCCTCCTTGCCGGATTGCCGCCGTGGGATCTAGAGGCGAAAGTCCTCGCGCACATATGGGAGTGGCGCGAGGAGGCGAAACGCCGGGGCGTAACTCCGCTGCCGCGAGAAGTCGCGGCACAGCGGACAGAGCTTCGGCGGGATCTCATGGCGACATGGAGAGTGCGATTGTCGCAACCCAGTGCTGGGCACGCCACAATTGCGGCGATAAGTCCCCTCTTTGAGGAGAGGCTAGAGAGGCGCCACGGCGTCCTCACCTTCCGCCTGACACAGGTCCTCACCGGACACGGTTATTTCGGGAGGTTCCTGTTCCGGATAAGGCGGGAGGAAGCGCCCGGGTGTCACCATTGTGTGGATCGCCCGGAGGACACGGTGGAGCATACGGTGGAGGTATGCCCGGCTTGGGCAGAGCACCGCCGTGTCCTCGTGGAGGCGATCGGCGGCAGTGACCTCTCGCGTCCAACCCTGGTGCAGGCCATGGTACGGAGCGAGAGGGAATGGGGAGCCGTCACCTCCTTCTGCGAAGCAGTAATGCTCGCAAAGGAGGAGGCGGAGCGCGTGAGGGAGAGGCAAAGTTCGCGCCCTCACGCGCCTAGCCGCCGTAGGAGACGCCCTGGGCGTCGGGACTCCTTGGAGGATTCCCGGCCACCGTAGGCGCGGGCTTGCGGGCGGTGAGCAATGGGTAGCTCGCCCCCGATAAGGACCAGGCCCGGGTCGACGGCGCGTTGTGTTCCACGCGCGCCTCAAAGAGATGTCAGCACCAATGGCGGGGCCCACTAGGGCCGATGCCTGCTGGGGTTGCGGGAAAGTCCGAAAGGGATACCGTGGCCCCTGGCAACACAGGCAACTGAAGGAACACGGGTGGGTTTTAGTCAGTAAGAGTCTGACACGCCCTCCCGCTCCGCCCAGAGCGGGAGAAGTTATTTGATGATTTCCCACCCAAAAAAAAAAAAAAAAAAAAAAAAAGGCATATAATGTCAAATAATGCAACTATATGTCAAGTAGTACCTAAATAAAAAATTTAAATAAAATACATATCGTAATTTGGGAGCAGTTAATAGACATTTACATAGTTATGTCGTTAATGAGGTACCATGGAGGCCACATGTGCAGAAGGAATTATTGCCAAACTTCCTTGTCATCAACGTAGTCTTTAATCTTGTAATATGCTTTTTTGATAAGGACACGTTTTATGTGGGTTTTGAACTTTCCATCGTTAAGTTCTGTAACCGACTTTGGCAACTTGTTATAAAAGCGAATACTGTTTATAAGAAATGACTTGCTAGTTTTAGTTAATCTAAATTTAGGTATCACAATTTCATGTTTACTACGTGTATTTATATTATGGAAATCACTTCTAATTTTGAAAAGTCCTAAGTTTTTGCGAACATACAAAATAATTTCTAAGATATAAAGAGAAGTCGGAGTTAGTACATCAACTTCTTTGAATTTGTTTCTAAGGGACTCACGAGGACCCATTCTATAGATCGCGCGGATTGCTCTCTTTTGTAATATGAAAATTGAGTCTACATCAGCTGCCGATCCCCACAGCAGAACGCCATAAGACATAATACTGTGGAAATAAGCAAAGTATACTAACCTAGCTGTGGCTACATCAGTCAACTGCCTTATTTTTCTTACTGCGAATGCAGCTGAACTTAATCTACCTGAAAGAGCTCTAATGTGGGCACCCCATTGCAATTTAGAATCTAGAGTAATTCCTAGAAACACAGTTTCCGTAGTTGCATCTAGTTTCTTGCCATCAAGTTTTAAGTTTAGACCTACTTGGGGTACATTTGGTAAAGAGAACTTAAGACATTTAGTTTTGTTCGCATTAAGTAAAAGATTATTAGCTGCGAACCATTTAGAAAGAACTGCCAAACTATCGTTGACATGTAAGACATCCGTATCTTTTCTATCTATTTAAAAAATAAGAGAAGTGTCATCAGCGAATAGAATTATATCCGATAAGTTAGCCATCATGTAGGGAAGGTCATTAATATAAACTAGAAATAGGAAAGGGCCAAGAATCGAACCTTGGGGCACGCCCATCTTTACTAGAGACCCCGAGGAAGTCACCCCGTTTACGCTTACTTTTTGCTGCCTGTTTGATAAATAGGAAAGAACAAGATCAGCAGCCTGTCCACGAATTCCGTAGTGGTGTAATTTACAGATCAGTGTGTTGTGGTCAACGCAGTCAAACGCTTTTGAGAGGTCACAGAATATGCCAATTGCATCCTATGACTTCTTCCAGGATTCCAAAATGTGACTGATGAGTTTTACTCCAGCGTCAGTCGTCGACCTTCCTTTCGTGAAACCAAACTGTCGACTATGTAAAATCTCATTTGAATTAAAATGTGACAACATCTGGTCCAGCATGAGTTTTTCATATATTTTACTCAGACTGGTAGCACAGATATAGGTCTATAATTAGAGGGATCACTCTTACTACCCGATTTGAAAATTGGTACTACTTTACTATGGTTCATTAAGTCAGGAAACGTACCACTATCTAAACATTGATTAAATATGCCTGTTAGGACAGGGGCAATTGTGTCAATAATATCTCCAAGGACCTTAACGGAAATTCCCCATAAGTCTTCAGTGTTTTTTATGTTAAGACTTTTGAATACTTTTTTAATTGTAACAACAGAGATGGGCTTGAATTCAAAACATGGAATGTCCTTACTGAAGTTTTCTTTCAGAAGAGATTCAGCTAATATAGATGATGAGGGGAGCGATTTCGTAACGTCTATTGGGATGTTCGTAAATACATTTTCTAGTGTCTCAGCAACTTTTAGCTTATCTGAAATGGTTTCATTATTGATTTTTAGAGACAATTCATTCTGGTCTCGCTGTTTTGTGTTTCCAATTTCCTTGTTAATGACCCGCCACACAGCTTTTATTTTATTACTAGCTGCTGCCCGCTGCTTCGCCCGCGTGAGTGTCGGAAATTACCCCATACATCCCCATGGGTTTTAAATATAAATATTGAGTTTCGAGTTAATCGGACAGCGCGTTAAAATTCTTCCATACAAACACTGACACCCCCCAACCCCCCTTTAGGGGGTAATTTAGAAAAACAAAAACTACAAACTTTATAATTTATTTAGATAACTATTCGTGCGAAGTTTCATGTTTATTACCTCAAGGAATAAGATTTTTCCTACAAACTTTCATCCCTTATTTTACCCCCTTAGGGTTTGAATTTCGAAAAATCCTGATACACGTTATTCTTAATTTTTGGGTTTAAGTATAAATATTGAGTTTCGAGTTAATCGGACAGCGCGTTAAAATTCTTCCATACAAACTTTGACACCCCCCAACCCCCCTTTAGGGGGTAATTTAGAAAAACAACAAATTACAAACTGTTTCATTTATTTTGATAATTATTCGTGCGGAGTTTCATGTTTATTACCTCAAGGAATAAGATTTTTCATACAAACTTTCATCCCCTATTTGACCCCCTTAGGGGTTGAATTTCAAAAAATGCTTCCTTATTCCTTGCCTACATTATAAAGAGAACCTCTGTGCAAATTTCAGCTTTCTAGGTCCAAGGGTTTGGGCTGGGCGTTGATGAGTGAGTCAGTCAGGACTTGTCTTTTTATTCATAGGTATAAATATAGATAGTAGGATAGGATACTTTTCCGGGATAAAAAGTACCCAGTGTGGTGCCCAGGATATTAGAGAATAATAATTATACCAAGTTTCATCGTAATCGAACCGGTAGTTTTTGCGTGATGCCTGAACAAACAAACAGACAGACAGACAAAAAAAAATTTTATCAAATTTTTGGGTTCGGTGTCGGTGTAGTAACACCCCCTGCCATTTATTTTTTTGATATTTTCAATGTACAGAATTTTCACTTCTACAGATTTATTATAAGTATAGATTTGAATTACTGATTTTGTTACTTATTAATTTAGATTTAGCTTGAGCGTAGACTATTTTGAATATCTTAGAATACTTTCTGACATAATTATGAAGGGCTTGATCAGAAGTTAATGATTTCTCGTGGTACAAATTATATCAAATATCTCTGCTTTTTCTAATGCCAGCAGTGGCCCATTCATTAAATTTTGGTTTACTATTGATTGTTACTTTTTTTACAGGACATGCTTTATTGAATTCTTGGCATACTGTAGTAAATAATGTACTGTAGTTTATATTGGGGTCTTGTGAATCAAAACTAGCAGTTGAAAGATTGCTCAGAACATTATTATTAAACAATTTCAATTTATTTTTAGTGAGAGGTCTTATTCTAATGGTTTTATCTAAGTTTAACTTTTTATCTAAGTCAAATGATACAAGTTGACCAGTGTGGTCAGACCTAACGCCACTAATTAAGGAAGAGTCTTTTATTTTACAATTAGTAAATACATTGTCAATGCATGAAGCTGAGGTTGCTGTTATTCTAGTTGCTTCATTAAATACACGACGGGGGATGCTGTTGCCCGGGGTGGGGTCGTCTTGGCGGTGTCTTTAGACATCGCCAATGCCTTCAATACCCTGCCTTGGAGTTGCATTAGAGAGGCACTCCGGTATCACGGGGTGCCGATCTACCTCCGACGTGTGGTCGAGGCCTACCTGACGGACAGGGCCGTCATCTACCCCGGTCACCTGGGAGAATGGAACCGGCGAGAGATGTCGTGCGGTGTCCCACAGGGATCGGTCCTGGGGCCGTATCTGTGGGATATCGGATACGACTGGGTGCTGCGCGCCGACCTCCCCGACGGCGTCAGCGTGGTTTGCTACGCTGACGACACGTTGGTCCTGGCGCAGGGGAGGTCGCACCAGGCGGCGGCCGAAATTGCGACACGCGGGGTTGCGACAATCGTCGACAGGATCCGGCAATTGGGACTCGAGGTGGCCCTACACAAGTCCGAGGCCATGTGTTTTCATGGTCCTCGGAACGCGCCACCTTTGGGTTCCCAAATAACGGTAGGAGGGGTTCACATCGGCGTCGAGTCGACGATGAAGTACCTGGGACTTGTCCTCGACAGCCGGTGGAACTTCGTGGAGCATTTCCGACGTTTGGCTCCCAGACTGGAGAAGGCTGGGGCTGCTCTGAAGCGGCTCCTGCCTAATCTGGGGGGTCCAAACGCCTCCTGCCGGAGGCTCTACGCGGGGGTCGTGCGGTCCATGGCCCTTTACGGGGCTCCTGTGTGGGCGCGTTCTTTGAGGCTGCGGCCAGCCCGCCGGTTGAACGCGTCCCAAAGGGTCATGGCCATTCGGCTTGTCCGGGGATACCGCACGGTCTCGGGTGAGGCGGCGAGCCTCCTTGCCGGATTGCCGCCGTGGGATCTAGAGGCGAAAGTCCTCGCGCACATATGGGAGTGGCGCGAGGAGGCGAAACGCCGGGGCGTAACTCCGCTGCCGCGAGAAGTCGCGGCACAGCGGACAGAGCTTCGGCGGGATCTCATGGCGACATGGAGAGTGCGATTGTCGCAACCCAGTGCTGGGCACGCCACAATTGCGGCGATAAGTCCCCTCTTTGAGGAGAGGCTAGAGAGGCGCCACGGCGTCCTCACCTTCCGCCTGACACAGGTCCTCACCGGACACGGTTATTTCGGGAGGTTCCTGTTCCGGATAAGGCGGGAGGAAGCGCCCGGGTGTCACCATTGTGTGGATCGCCCGGAGGACACGGTGGAGCATACGGTGGAGGTATGCCCGGCTTGGGCAGAGCACCGCCGTGTCCTCGTGGAGGCGATCGGCGGCAGTGACCTCTCGCGTCCAACCCTGGTGCAGGCCATGGTACGGAGCGAGAGGGAATGGGGAGCCGTCACCTCCTTCTGCGAAGCAGTAATGCTCGCAAAGGAGGAGGCGGAGCGCGTGAGGGAGAGGCAAAGTTCGCGCCCTCACGCGCCTAGCCGCCGTAGGAGACGCCCTGGGCGTCGGGACTCCTTGGAGGATTCCCGGCCACCGTAGGCGCGGGCTTGCGGGCGGTGAGCAATGGGTAGCTCGCCCCCGATAAGGACCAGGCCCGGGTCGACGGCGCGTTGTGTTCCACGCGCGCCTCAAAGAGATGTCAGCACCAATGGCGGGGCCCACTAGGGCCGATGCCTGCTGGGGTTGCGGGAAAGTCCGAAAGGGATACCGTGGCCCCTGGCAACACAGGCAACTGAAGGAACACGGGTGGGTTTTAGTCAGTAAGAGTCTGACACGCCCTCCCGCTCCGCCCAGAGCGGGAGAAGTTATTTGATGATTTCCCACCCAAAAAAAAAAAAAAAAAAAAAAAAAAAAGGCATATAATGTCAAATAATGCAACTATATGTCAAGTAGTACCTAAATAAAAAATTTAAATAAAATACATATCGTAATTTGGGAGCAGTTAATAGACATTTACATAGTTATGTCGTTAATGAGGTACCATGGAGGCCACATGTGCAGAAGGAATTATTGCCAAACTTCCTTGTCATCAACGTAGTCTTTAATCTTGTAATATGCTTTTTTGATAAGGACACGTTTTATGTGGGTTTTGAACTTTCCATCGTTAAGTTCTGTAACCGACTTTGGCAACTTGTTATAAAAGCGAATACTGTTTATAAGAAATGACTTGCTAGTTTTAGTTAATCTAAATTTAGGTATCACAATTTCATGTTTACTACGTGTATTTATATTATGGAAATCACTTCTAATTTTGAAAAGTCCTAAGTTTTTGCGAACATACAAAATAATTTCTAAGATATAAAGAGAAGTCGGAGTTAGTACATCAACTTCTTTGAATTTGTTTCTAAGGGACTCACGAGGACCCATTCTATAGATCGCGCGGATTGCTCTCTTTTGTAATATGAAAATTGAGTCTACATCAGCTGCCGATCCCCACAGCAGAACGCCATAAGACATAATACTGTGGAAATAAGCAAAGTATACTAACCTAGCTGTGGCTACATCAGTCAACTGCCTTATTTTTCTTACTGCGAATGCAGCTGAACTTAATCTACCTGAAAGAGCTCTAATGTGGGCACCCCATTGCAATTTAGAATCTAGAGTAATTCCTAGAAACACAGTTTCCGTAGTTGCATCTAGTTTCTTGCCATCAAGTTTTAAGTTTAGACCTACTTGGGGTACATTTGGTAAAGAGAACTTAAGACATTTAGTTTTGTTCGCATTAAGTAAAAGATTATTAGCTGCGAACCATTTAGAAAGAACTGCCAAACTATCGTTGACATGTAAGACATCCGTATCTTTTCTATCTATTTAAAAAATAAGAGAAGTGTCATCAGCGAATAGAATTATATCCGATAAGTTAGCCATCATGTAGGGAAGGTCATTAATATAAACTAGAAATAGGAAAGGGCCAAGAATCGAACCTTGGGGCACGCCCATCTTTACTAGAGACCCCGAGGAAGTCACCCCGTTTACGCTTACTTTTTGCTGCCTGTTTGATAAATAGGAAAGAACAAGATCAGCAGCCTGTCCACGAATTCCGTAGTGGTGTAATTTACAGATCAGTGTGTTGTGGTCAACGCAGTCAAACGCTTTTGAGAGGTCACAGAATATGCCAATTGCATCCTATGACTTCTTCCAGGATTCCAAAATGTGACTGATGAGTTTTACTCCAGCGTCAGTCGTCGACCTTCCTTTCGTGAAACCAAACTGTCGACTATGTAAAATCTCATTTGAATTAAAATGTGACAACATCTGGTCCAGCATGAGTTTTTCATATATTTTACTCAGACTGGTAGCACAGATATAGGTCTATAATTAGAGGGATCACTCTTACTACCCGATTTGAAAATTGGTACTACTTTACTATGGTTCATTAAGTCAGGAAACGTACCACTATCTAAACATTGATTAAATATGCCTGTTAGGACAGGGGCAATTGTGTCAATAATATCTCCAAGGACCTTAACGGAAATTCCCCATAAGTCTTCAGTGTTTTTTATGTTAAGACTTTTGAATACTTTTTTAATTGTAACAACAGAGATGGGCTTGAATTCAAAACATGGAATGTCCTTACTGAAGTTTTCTTTCAGAAGAGATTCAGCTAATATAGATGATGAGGGGAGCGATTTCGTAACGTCTATTGGGATGTTCGTAAATACATTTTCTAGTGTCTCAGCAACTTTTAGCTTATCTGAAATGGTTTCATTATTGATTTTTAGAGACAATTCATTCTGGTCTCGCTGTTTTGTGTTTCCAATTTCCTTGTTAATGACCCGCCACACAGCTTTTATTTTATTACTAGCTGCTGCCCGCTGCTTCGCCCGCGTGAGTGTCGGAAATTACCCCATACATCCCCATGGGTTTTAAATATAAATATTGAGTTTCGAGTTAATCGGACAGCGCGTTAAAATTCTTCCATACAAACACTGACACCCCCCAACCCCCCTTTAGGGGGTAATTTAGAAAAACAAAAACTACAAACTTTATAATTTATTTAGATAACTATTCGTGCGAAGTTTCATGTTTATTACCTCAAGGAATAAGATTTTTCCTACAAACTTTCATCCCTTATTTTACCCCCTTAGGGTTTGAATTTCGAAAAATCCTGATACACGTTATTCTTAATTTTTGGGTTTAAGTATAAATATTGAGTTTCGAGTTAATCGGACAGCGCGTTAAAATTCTTCCATACAAACTTTGACACCCCCCAACCCCCCTTTAGGGGGTAATTTAGAAAAACAACAAATTACAAACTGTTTCATTTATTTTGATAATTATTCGTGCGGAGTTTCATGTTTATTACCTCAAGGAATAAGATTTTTCATACAAACTTTCATCCCCTATTTGACCCCCTTAGGGGTTGAATTTCAAAAAATGCTTCCTTATTCCTTGCCTACATTATAAAGAGAACCTCTGTGCAAATTTCAGCTTTCTAGGTCCAAGGGTTTGGGCTGGGCGTTGATGAGTGAGTCAGTCAGGACTTGTCTTTTTATTCATAGGTATAAATATAGATAGTAGGATAGGATACTTTTCCGGGATAAAAAGTACCCAGTGTGGTGCCCAGGATATTAGAGAATAATAATTATACCAAGTTTCATCGTAATCGAACCGGTAGTTTTTGCGTGATGCCTGAACAAACAAACAGACAGACAGACAAAAAAAAATTTAATCAAATTTTTGGGTTCGGTGTCGGTGTAGTAACACCCCCTGCCATTTATTTTTTTGATATTTTCAATGTACAGAATTTTCACTTCTACAGATTTATTATAAGTATAGATTTGAATTACTGATTTTGTTACTTATTAATTTAGATTTAGCTTGAGCGTAGACTATTTTGAATATCTTAGAATACTTTCTGACATAATTATGAAGGGCTTGATCAGAAGTTAATGATTTCTCGTGGTACAAATTATATCAAATATCTCTGCTTTTTCTAATGCCAGCAGTGGCCCATTCATTAAATTTTGGTTTACTATTGATTGTTACTTTTTTTACAGGACATGCTTTATTGAATTCTTGGCATACTGTAGTAAATAATGTACTGTAGTTTATATTGGGGTCTTGTGAATCAAAACTAGCAGTTGAAAGATTGCTCAGAACATTATTATTAAACAATTTCAATTTATTTTTAGTGAGAGGTCTTATTCTAATGGTTTTATCTAAGTTTAACTTTTTATCTAAGTCAAATGATACAAGTTGACCAGTGTGGTCAGACCTAACGCCACTAATTAAGGAAGAGTCTTTTATTTTACAATTAGTAAATACATTGTCAATGCATGAAGCTGAGGTTGCTGTTATTCTAGTTGCTTCATTAAATACACATTTTAAGTTAAATGATTTGAACAATGATATAAGCTTACATTTATCTGGTGAGTTAACTAAAAGATCAATATTTAGGTCACCACAAACAAAAACTAATTTATTATCTTTAAAAAGTTTACCTAATATTTCTTCCATACTTATTAAAAATTATGCTAAGTTCGCGGCTGGTCTATAAACACATAGGAAAGTATGGCCTTCAACCTCTGCACATGCTACCTCACATAAGCGATCAACAGAGCAAGCAGTTATATCCTTCCTTTCCTTATGTCTGAAACTACTATTACATAATATCAAAGTACCACCCCCAATTGAGGATCTGTTGTACGCACTGGCAACTGAAAAATTATTTACATTAAACAACATCTTATCTGGTCTTAACCAGGTTTCACAAAAACATAAGATATCCATATGATATTTATCTATTAACAATTCCACGTCTAGGATTTTGCCATAGAAGCGATTAATATTCTGGTGATACAGTAAAATATCCCTATTATGCTTCTCTTTTGTCGAGAGTCTTCCATTTCAATTCTTCTCGCCTCCAACCGCAACCTTTCCATCTCCCTCTCGTGAAATTTTTTCTCCCGGTCTGCCTCTAATTGTAGCCGACGATGCTCTACAGCCACGAACTCGCTCGTGGCTCGTTCGAAGGGCGTTTGTATCCGGCGTGTGCGCGTTCGAAGCAGCCCGCGGCGCCGCGGCGTGGATAGAGTTGGCGACGCTGCGGGCGACGGGCTTGCCCGATGCCGCCGTCGCTGCGGAGCTCCCCGTGACGTGGAAGTGGTAGGCGACGTCGCTGACGGCATTGGCGCAGGCGCAGTGCCGGGCGGCGGTGTTAGCACTGGTGTTGGGGGATAGCGTAGGAGTTCTGCAACGGGCTGTAGATGCTGTTGTTTCTGAGAATAAATAATTACAGTCATATATTAAAGTGTACTCAAATGCTAATGCATTTGAGTATGCAATATTTTGGCTAAATAATTTTAACCAAAACATTGTATCTTTAAAAAATATTAAAAGGTATCTTGTATAGAATCAAAAGGAATAAAATCCAACATCATTTCTTCTGTGGCAGGGGACGGACAGACTGTAGGCACAGAATCTCTGCTCAGTCGTGGTAGAGAGTTTCTCTCTGATGGTGGAGCCTGAAAAATATGAAGAATTTAAATTAGAATTTACACTTGTTTATAAAAGAAAATGTAGTAATAAGCAAAGACCACAAGCACAGAAAAAAACTAACATCAAAGCCTCTCTCCTCAATTCCAGCTTGACCAATGACAGCAGTCAAACCCATTATGCCCAATACTCTCTCTTCTGAAGCAGTGAGAGTTTGTCTGCTGCTTGGACCACCACCAGTACCAGAAGCGTCACAACGTATTGCCAAAACTTTTTTCTTTGTTTTTGTTTTCCAGTCTGCCCACACCTGAACATATTTGTTTGTTAACTTTTGTCATGCATATTTTCATCAATCATTTTCTGGTCTATATAATAGGAAACCATAAAATAATAATTATGTTTACAGTGGTTTTTGTGAGAATCTTACTTTTTTCCATTTGTCCAATGGCTTTATTACTCCTCCACCAATGGAATTAAGTAACTCTGCCAGTTCCTGCCACAGTCGGTCAGCTTTTATTCGGCCTTGAGGACCTTGCTGGGGCCGCGTTATATCACCATGGCTGGAACATAAGTTAAGACTATTTCAGAGAAACAAAGGGTCTATTCATTAAGTAAAGGGTCAAACACAATTGTTTTGTTTGTTTCGTAAGTAGAAATATTAGTTCATGTCGCGTATCACGTCATTGTTTATGTTTCAAACTTTCAAGTGCCCGAGTATGAGAGATTTTTAAATAACAAAGGAAGATATTTACGAAATAACTAATAATTTACGTACCTTTCCATGAATTCCAATAAAGCTGCGAACTGTTCTGGGCTTGCTCGAGATCTAGATTCCATCCTGTATAAGTTATATATATTTCATTTAGGGTATCTTTTATTCTTACGCAGGATCATATCATAACATTTCGAGACACAGTAATGTTTAAAATTACATTTCACACTGATATTATAATAAACTAATAATATAAGAATAACTTTACCTTATTTCACTTATTTTTTTATGCTAAAACAATTATAATTGCCCGCCGCGCACGAAGTACACAACTGTGACTTTGACGTTAGTTTGACGTTTGTAGGAACGCTCACCATAGACTAAAGTATAGGTTTTTTCTAAATACGTTGTAGAACGAGCGATCGACTCAGTCATGTCAACTTGGCTACCAACTAAAGGTCTCTGCACACAGCGGGCGCGGCACGGCGGGACGGGACGGCGACGCGACGCTGAGCAGTTGTAATGTACTATATATTACGGACGACGCCACACAGAGCCGTCCCGCTCGACGCGACGGTAACCGTCGCTCTGTGTGACGTCCTCCGTAATATCTAGTACATTACAACTGCTCAGCGTCGCGTCGCCGTCCCGTCCCGCCGCGTCGCGCCCGCTGTGTGCAGAGACCTTTAGCGTTTTCTAAAATCGCTTATGCCGAGGCGTTAACGATTGTAGAAAGAGATTCGATACGAAACGTTTGTAACTTGGCTAAGCCTGCAGACTTCGTACGAGATTTTTACGAGATCCAATGAGTCTCGTATCGCACTAAATGCAAATTTTTACTATCTGGTCGCTACGAGACCTATAAGATCTCGTACGTTTTCATTGATTAAAATACTACATTAAGGATACTTATGAATGGTGGGCATAAAGCATTTCACTCTAACACAACAAGAACCTAAAGAAAATTCATTCGCCGGAACGGGATAGATCGATCATGTGTCGAGCTATAGGTCTGAGCTCAAATGGATGTCCATTCGCCAGAGAAGAAGTTTGCGCGCCTTGACCACGCTTTTCTCTCTTCTCAACTCTCCCACTCCTCCTTCTTATCTCGTGTCTCACTTCCAATATCTATGTTCTTCACACGCTAAGAATCTGCGTTCTTCTAACAATCTTCTCCTACTCTGTCCTTCTCATACTTCTGACTTTGTTCATTCTTCCTTTCATATTCAGTCCATTCTTCTTTGGAATGCGCTTCCTCTTGATATCAGGACGGCCACTAGTCGGTATGCATTTAAGCGGAAATTGCAGAGTTATTTTCAAAACAAATAGAGTAGAGTCATCTCAACACCTCTTTCCCTTGACTTCGTATATATATATGTGGGACTATTTTCTTATAAATACGATAGTTAAAGCTTAACGTGGAATGAAACTTAAAAATTAATTAGTAAAATGGAATGTAAGAAGAATGAATGAGATGGGAGTGAGTGAGAGTGAGAGTGGGAGTGAAAATGATGGCGGAGGATTGAATTAAGAAAGCTAACGACGACAAGACGACAAGAAGTAAAAATTTGTATTATAATAACTAACGAGCCTAAAAATAAACGAAGATTTAACGAAAAAGTGTTTCTCTCACCAAGCCCATCTCCTACAATTGTGGGCACGTCCGGGATTGACTGGAAACATTTGGCTGCAGCGGATCGCTGGCGGGTGCCACGCGATACGTTTAAGAAGAAAGACGAACGACGAAGTAGCTGGGTAAAAAGCGGCAAGGTGGCTGCTACTACTCACTACATACGAAGACTTCCACAAGAAGATGCCTGTGGATAAGGAGATTAGAGGTGTGGATACCGGCACCAGTTCGACTGCGGTAGCTGGGGCGTCAGCCGTGATGTCGTCCGATGCTACGTACGGCATAATGCAGTTTAGTGGCGATGATAAAACCTATTCTTCGTCAAAATGGGCTGCCGACATCGACGATAATGCCGAAATATTTGGCTGGACCGCCCAGCAGAAGCTGATCATCGCTCGACGATCGCTTGTGGGTACTGCGGAATTATGGCTTAAATCCGAGAAGACGTTTAAGTCATACGACGATTTGAAGACGGCTGTTCTCAAAGAGTTCCCAGACGCATTAAATTCAAAAGAAATGCATGAATTCATGGCAAGCCGCAAGAAAAGGAAAGACGAAACTGTGTATCAGTATATGCTCATTATGAAGGAATTGGGAAAAAGAGCAAAATTTCCCGATTACATCGCTATACAGTACATAGTAGACGGCATAACTGATTACGAAAGCAATAAGGCAATATTATACGGAATTACATCGTACAGCGTGCTGAAAGAAAAACTCTCAATTTACGACATGATGAAGTCAAAGATGAAAAGAAGCAACGAAAGCAAACATAGTGTGGCCAGTACGAGTAAACAAAGCGGTGATAGTAAGCAGAAAACATCAGGTGAAAAGCGGTCATCACCATCCACTCGTGTGTGTTTTAAGTGTGGTGAAAAGGATCATGTGGCTAGTCAGTGTCCGAATGGTGTGAAATGTTTTCGGTGCAATAAGTTCGGTCACCTAAGCAAAGATTGCAGCGGCCATATTGTTCCTCGTGATGCATCAAAATCGAACACAAGGAACGCAAGCGGAACTGGAAATTCTATGTGTGTGACCGATAATGTTGGTAGCAGTGACAACACCGAACGAGTGAACGAGTTGAACGACGATGGGAAGAATGGATCGACCAGAAACACTGATGATGTTGGTACTACTGTTGGCAGCTGTCAAATAAGCAGTGGCTGTCAAAATCGATTTGACGTTTCGAACGTAAACAACAACAAAACGAATAAGTCTGTGAAAAGTGTTAAAATGTGCGGTGTTATTGTTGATTCGCTGATAGATACGGGCTGTGACTATAATTTAATAACGTCTGAGTTGTTTTTCGGTTTAAACGACGTCGTATACGTCAAAGATGAAGTTATATTAACAGGACTAGGATCGGCGAAGGTGTGTACTCTGGGTAAGTTCAAAACATTTTTAGAAGTTGACAATAAAAGTTTTGAAACCTGTTTTTATGTTGTTCCATCAGGTGTTATTCCTTATCAGGTCATATTAGGTCAATCTTTCTTGGTAAATGCAACTATCTTATTAGACAAAGGTGTAGTCAAGCTTATGCCACAAGATGATTACAGTCTGTGTTTGTTAAGTTTACCTTGCGAATATGAGGAGCTTATTTCTCAGATCCCTGTGGTTCAAGAGCTCATTGACAACTATAAGCCATTAAAGATTAAGGAGCCACCTATCAAATTAAAGATTATAATGAAAGATGATATCCCAGTTGCTCAGCGTCCAAGAAGATTAGCTATCAAAGAAGAAGAAGTAGTTAAGCAACAAGTTGAGGAGTGGTTGGAGAAGGGAATAATAAGACCTAGCTATTCGGAGTACGCAAGTCCATTAGTATTGGTCAAGAAGAAAGATGGTAGCTATAGAGTTTGCGTAGATTACAGAAAAGTAAATCAAAAGATGGTTAAAGATGAGTTTCCCTTGCCAGTCATAGATGACCATATTGATAAATTGAGTAAATCAAACACTAGATTTGAAAAATGGATTTTTTCATTTGCCAGTGGATGAGGGTTCGGTGAAGTACACTTTTTTTGTGACTAGCAGTCCTGAAGGACAATACGAGTTTCTAAGGGCACCTTTTGGTCTGTCTATATGTCCAAACTACTTCAGTAGGTTCATTAACATCATTTTTAGAGATTTAGTTGGTCAGAGAATAGTTTTAATTTTTATAGATGACGTTGTAGTCCTAGCTAACGATGAAAAAGAGGCTCTAGATCGTCTCAGTTTAGTTTTAAAAGTCGCTTCTGAATATGGGTTAGAAATTAATTGGAAAAAGTGTCAGCTATTACAAAGAAAAGTAGAATATTTAGGTCATGTAATTGAAAATGGTACGGTCAAACCATCACCTAGTAAGACTGATGCAGTTGTTCGTTTTCCAGAACCAAAGTCAACCAAACAGGTTCATAGTTTTGTGGGGTTAACATCATACTTTCGCAAGTATATTGAAAGTTATGCAATTATAGCTAGACCACTAACTGAATTACTAAAGAAAGATAGGGCATTTTACTTTGGGGAAGAAGAGAGAAAAGCATTTGAAATTTTGAAAACTAAACTTTGCAGTGAACCTGTGTTGAAAATATTTGAAATTGGCTTGGACACAGAGGTGCATACAGATGCGTCAAAGTATGGATTTGGGGCAATTCTTATGCAGAAAGATAGTCAAGATGGAAAATTACACCCTATTCATTACATGAGCAAGAAGACCAGTGTTACTGAACAAAATTATCACAGCTATGAGCTGGAAGCTTTAGCAGTGGTTGAAGGCATTAAGAAGTTTAGAAAGTATTTATTTGGGATTCATTTCAAGATTGTGACTGACTGTTCAGCATTCCAGAAGACATTGTATAAGAATGAAGTATCTACCAAGGTAGCTAGATGGGTCTTGTTCCTTCAAGATTTTGATTATGAAATAGTTCATCGGTCAGGAAAGAAGATGCCACATGCTGATGCACTAAGCAGAAACCCACATGTTTACCTTATCCAGTCAGAATTACATGCAAGAATATGTAAAGCCCAGAAGGAAGATGAAAATTTAAATTTAATAAGAGATATTTTGAAAGAGAAAGAATACAAAGATTTTTACATTGACAATGATTTAGTTTACAAAGGAGTTGAGAAGAAATTAGTTATACCAGAAGTCATGGACACCGAAATTATAAGAAGAGCTCATGAAGTAGGACATTTCGGAAAGAAGAAGACTATTGATATGATAGAAAAAGATTATTACATAAAAGATTTAACTAAGAAGATAGATAAAACAATATTGGGATGTGTTCCATGTATTTTGGTCAGTAAGAAGGAGGGAAAACAAGAAGGCTTCCTCAACCCAATAGAAAAAGGAGAACTTCCATTAGAGACGCTGCACTGTGATCATCTTGGTCCATTGGATGCTACAAAGAAATTGTATAATTACATTTTAACTGTCATTGATGCTTATACCAAATTTGTTTGGATATATCCCACAAAGACTTTAACATCTAAAGAGACAGTGGACAAACTGAAAGTTCATCAAAAAGATTATGGAAATCCATCAAGAATTATCACTGACAAAGGTACAGCCTTTACAGGAAAGGATTTTCAAGATTACTGTAACCAAGAGGGTATTCAGCATCATACAATCACTACAGGCATCCCAAGAGGCAACGGACAAGTTGAGCGCATTCATAGGGTAATTATCTCTGTGTTGACTAAGATGTGTGTACAGGAACCAACTCATTGGTCATATCAATAGTACCTATCAAAGATCAATAAATACCTCACCTTTTTATTTATTTATTGGAACGAAAATGAAGCAGAAAGAAGATATTTCAATTTTGGAATTAATAGAAGAAGAAAGCAGGCAAGATTTTATTGAAAAACGACATCATTTAAGACAGGAAGCTAAAGCACAAATTTTAAAAATACAAGAGGAGAATATCAAGTCATTTAATAAAAAAAGGAAAGAAGAACAAGAATATAAAGAAGGGGACATAGTTGCCATTCGCAGAACACAATTTGGAAATGTAATGAAACTAAAACCAAAATTTTTAGGGCCATATAAAGTTGTCAAGAATGTAGGTAAAGGAAGGTATCATGTGCAAAAGGTAGACCTTAATGCAGAAGGACCTATTAAGTCTTCAACAGGTGCAGACTGTATGAAATTGTGGCCATGAGTTTGTTCTAGTTAATCTCTTACTCATTCTATTTTGTCTAATAGAATGTGATAGGTAGATGCTAGCTATATTAGGTGGCATAACCTTCATTAAATCTTCCTAACGATGAGATATAACTTAATCTTTGATGTGTTGGTGTATTTTGAAATTTTGTTAAAATTGTAATTTGGTTGCTATAAGAAGTAGGTATGTGCTTATCTAAGTTGGTGCCACTGTAAAAAAAAAAAAATAAGTTAAGAATTTAAGATGTGTAAGATTAGAAGTTACTTATAGGAAGTAACTCATCATTGTTGTTGTAATAAACCTAATTTTGTTGTAGTGCTGTATCAATGACTAATGTCACATGAACATAAATGTTCACATAAAATTATATTTACCTATAATGAGGTGTAACACATTGTGGTGTTGCATTACAAAGTTGTATTAATTTTCCTTTGTTTTGAGTATTTAACTAAAGTGCATGTTATTAAAATAAAATGCATAAAGATTAATTGTAAGTTGTGTTGTATAATTAACTTAAATTCAAGGTGAAGATGATGAAGTATGTAAGGTGGTAAGGATGATAGAAGAGAGGAAAAAGTTAAGTAAAATTCATTGTTGAATTAAGAAGTAAGTTTATTTTGTTTCTTTCACAAACTAAGTTGTATTATTGTTACCAAGTTCCACATAATATTTTGTTACTTACAAACTTAGAATCTAAGCAGTTGATGTGTAAAAGTTTTCAGAAGTAAATTTAAAATTTGAACCATTGGATTGTAACTATTGTAAGTAGAAGTAAAAGTAGTCTAGTTTAACGTAGTATAGTCTGAGGTCAGACTAAAGGTCAGAATAGCCGAACTGTGGGACTATTTTCTTATAAATACGATAGTTAAAGCTTAACGTGGAATGAAACTTAAAAATTAATTAGTAAAATGGAATGTAAGAAGAATGAATGAGATGGGAGTGAGTGAGAGTGAGAGTGGGAGTGAAAATGATGGCGGAGGATTGAATTAAGAAAGCTAACGACGACAAGACGACAAGAAGTAAAAATTTGTATTATAATAACTAACGAGCCTAAAAATAAACGAAGATTTAACGAAAAAGTGTTTCTCTCACCAAGCCCATCTCCTACATATATATATATATAAATATATATATGTCGCCGCGAAAGTTTTTACCTATAAAGATCATAACATAATCTAATGTGTAACTATTTATTATAATTGTTATTCTCAATGAAGTTGCTGAACTATTAATACTGCTACAACCATTTGCAAGGACCTGTGTGTTCGATCGAGTTCATCTATGTTCAAGCGCCATCTATTGCCGTTTGTGAAATCGAACACACAGTATATTGAACTATTAAACCAATTTCGATGTTGGAGTTAAAAGTAAAGTTAAAATTAAAAAGAAACATTTAGTTAATGATTTTTGGGTTTTGTCATAATAACAATAATTGCTCATTTGATATAGTAAGTTTGTATATGACACAGCGCTACCTCTGCCCAAAAATGGCGCCGGCTGTGAATTTTAAGATCAACTAGCTGCTGCCCGCGGCTTCGCCCGCGTGTGTGTCGGAAATTACCCCATACATCCCCATAGGTTTTAAGTATAAATATTGAGTTTCGAGTTAATCGGACAACGCGTTAAAATTCTCCTATCCAAACACTGACACCCCCCAACCCCCCTTTAGGAATTTAGAAAAACAAAAAACTACAAACTTTATAATTTATTTAGATAACTATTCGTGCGAAGTTTCATGTTTATTACCTCAAGGAATAAAATGTCTCATACAAACTTTCATCCCTTATTTTACCCCCTTAGGGGTTGAATTTCGAAAAATTCTGATACACGTTATTCTTAATTTTTGGGTTTAAGTATAAATATTGAGTTTCGAGTTAATCGGACAGCGCGTTAAAATTCTTCCATACACACCCCCCAACCGTAGGATAGGATACTTTTCCGGGATAAAAAGTACCCAGTGTGGTGCCCAGGATATCAAAGAATAATTATACCAAGTTTCATCGTAATCGAACCGGTAGTTTTTGCGTGATGCCTGAACAAACAGACAGACAGACAGACAGACAGACAAAAAATTTTTAAATCAAATTTTTGGGTTCGGTGTCGGTCTAGTAACACCCCCTGCCATTTATTTTTTTGATATTTTCAATGTACAGAATTTTCACTTCTACAGATTTATTATAAGTATAGATAACTGAATGTTATAATTTAATGCAAGGACTAAATAAGTTTCAATAATAGAATACAAACTATAAAGTAATAAGATTATTTTACACAGAAATTTACTAATGAATACCTGCTTGTTTACCATCTTACATTTCTTGTATTGCCGGAAATTGACGAATGGTAATATTGAAGTAGTAGAAACTAATGAAGCTTCTAATTAAACTTTAAGTGCCGTGAGGCACTCACTATTGTTGCATTATTTTCACTTATTTTATGATTGTTTTTTGTATATGTGTTTTACGAACTGTGTCCAAATAAACATTATTCTTTCTTTCTTTCTTTCTAATTCTGAAAACACCTTTGTATGGTGAATTGACATTGTTTAATTATAAAAGAATTAACTGATAAGCATTTTAGCATTGTTTTTAAGTTGTGTTGAACTAACTAGTTGTTAATAAGACTCTGTATTCGATGACGCGTACTTCTGACGACTAGAGAGACAGGCATGCGCGCACAATGGCGCCGGTGTGTGAGTAATTGAGATGAAATGTAATCTGTAACATAATGTTTTGATTTAAAAAGAGTGTCCATGGAGTTTCTTGCCCGTTCTTCTCCATAAGGAACCTACTACCTTTTGGAATGGGCGACTAGCTTCACCAAATAACTCAAACGAAAAGTGATGACTGTAAAGTGATAATTTAAAAGTGCCTGTAAATGTTTTAATTGAAATAAACGCTTTGAGTTTGAGTTAACTATTGTGTGTGATTGAAAACCAACCCTCAACGAAGAATAAACCGGAGAATGGTCAGAAACGGCACAGGATAGGATACCCGTCGTGTCATATATTATATTGGTATATATTGTAGTAAATATGTATGTATGTGTATTATAAGTCTAACCCTACCTTTTTTATTTATATAATGCATTTAGATATATTTTTAATAATTATAAATACCTATTATCTTTTTTCTCTTTGTTCCTCTGTAACAGAGCACCTGCCATCTAATCTCTTCACCACCCTTGGTTGACTGGTAGAGAATGCCTAAGGCATTAAGTCCGCCTTTGTACCTTTTTTGTGTGCGAAATGTTTAAATCTATTCTATACTTATAATATAATAAATCTGTAGAAGTGAAAATTCTGTACATTGAAAATATAAAAAAAAAAAAATGGCAGGGGTGTTACTAGACCGACAACGAACCCAAAAATTTGATTAAAAAAAAAAAAATCTGTCTGTCTGTCTGTTTGTTCAGGCATCACGCAAAAACTACTGGTTCGATTACGATGAAACTTGGTATAATTATTCTTTAATATCCTGGGCACCACACTGGGTACTTTTTATCCCGGAAAAGTATCCTATCCTACGGTTGGGGGGTGTCAAAGTTTGTATGGAAGAATTTTAACGCGCTGTCCGATTAACTCGAAACTCAATATTTATACTTAAACCCAAAAATTAAGAATAACATGTATCAGAATTTTTCGAAATTCAACCCCTAAGGGGTAAAATAAGGGATGAAAGTTTGTCTGAACAATCTTATTCCTTGAGGTAATAAACATGAAACTTCGCACGAATAGTTATCTAAATAAATTATAAAGTTTGTAGTTTTTGTTTTTCTAAATTACCCCCTAAAGGGGGGTGTCAGTGTTTGTATGGAAGAATTTTAACGCGCTGTCCGATTAAATCGAAACTCAATATTTATACTTAAAACCCATGGGGATGTATGGGGTAATTTCCGACACTCACGCGGGCGAAGCCGCGGGCAGCAGCTAGTAAATAAATAAATAAATAGACGTACAATTTCACCTCCGCACTGAATCGAAAACTCGTACGAGAACCATCTCCATCTCCTAACGCAGTGAACGTGTTAAGAGACAATAATACGTTCTACTTCTTCGTGGTTGACTTAACTAAGTTTTGTGCCTATATTTCCAAAATAACTATTGACCTCGTTTGCGGATGCAGTGGGATCATCTTTGAGTTTCAAGAGTTGGCGCGCGGGTGTCCTGTCGGGTATGCGTGATCGTTTTAATGACGTTCCATGTTGCTTTTGAGCTGCCTTTAGCCTTTAGAAGTTGATTTTTTTCGTATGCCCGTTTCAATTTACCCAGCAATAGATTACAAAAATTTCTGTAACGTTGGTAGGTAATTTTGAGGATTGTGTTATCAGGGGATTTTTTAAGCTTTTTGTGCATTTTGTCACGGTGCCTTATACATCGTAAAATGCCCGGTGTAATCCAGGGCTTAATTGTTCTTTGTCTTTTTGGGACATAGATAAGCCTTGTGTGTTGTTTGATTACAGATGAAACAGTTGATAAGCAGTTTTAATCGTTAAGCAGTTCGCCTCCAGCAGATCAGGTTCCTCCACAGCACACTCTAGGTTATTGTTCGTATAGACAACTACACCATCATTCTGATTGTAGTTGTCATTAGTTTTGTATGAACTGTAGCCTTGTAGTAATGGTAACGTAATGACTTGTGACAGCCAGCATTCAGAGAGCACTATGATGTCAGACGATAGTTTTAGTCTTTTAAGTACAACATGTAACTCTTCGAAATTGCAGTTCAGACTGCGAATATTTTGTTGTAAAACTTTTATATATTGTCCTGGATATTTCAAGTATGAGATGCATTCCTCGGGTCTGCATGTAACTGGCACGGATACATCAAATTGGTCAATATCTCTTATAATATCTTTAGCGATATCGAATGTTGCGCACATTAGTACGTAGTGAAGATATCATGGGTGCTAATTTTGATTTTAAGATGTATTTAGGATAGTTAACATATGATTCTTGTGTTCTAGATGATGCGAGGCAGTTAGTATCGTATTGGATCATTAATAGGCGCAAAAAATACTGCATATTCCGTGACAAGAGGAGAAATATTGTGTAAATACGATTTAGAGTATTGATTTCACTAAGATGAAATAGTTGGACTATATTAACATATACATGTACAAGTCGTGCATAAGCAAATAATGCAAAAATATAAATGTTGTAATAAGTCACAGTGTAGGTATATACAGGGTGGATTTTTGAGATGGGGCAGCAAGGGCAGCTACCTTAACCGTTGTAGCTACAGTAAAATAGTCTTAGGAGACTGTCCTTAACTTTTTGAGAAATGTTGATCTGCATTCACAGATTTTGAAAAAAATGCATGTCAGCAAGAAAATGGGCCGTTTTCACAAAAACTTTTTTTGATGCCAATTGATCCTGTTTCTTATAAGGATCAAAAACCTCTATTGGACGAACTGAGCTTTGAGTACTAGAAAAGTCAGAAATCGCAAATCCATCCTCATCGTATCATAAATGCGTTAAACGCATTTATTACATCCACTAGATATTGTTAATGATATTTGTGTAATGAGTTTAATAAAATCCTAACACTTGGGATTGAGCTGCTCGCTCTGCTAAAACTTGTTATAAAACCATAAGAACTTGACATTTTAATTATTATTTAAACTCATGAAAAAATTGCAGTTTTATATACACATTGACATTGTTGAATATTACAACAAAATGACATGATTACATTGTTAAGTATTATATTATTTTAATTATTGTGAATGTGAGGACTATGTGGATCATTTTTGTTTCTTATTGTTTTCTTTTATTTCTCAGTTAGTGTTAGTGATGGTCTGGCAGTTTTGAGTATTTAATGCGACCTACTCAAATGTCCTATCTTTGGTATTGGTCGTCGAGTCGCTGAGCTTAACTTACTTAACTTAATAATTTATTCAACAAATCCTTCAAAATCGCAAGATTTGACAACGATATTTTTGGTTGGTCAGAATTTCTTAGAATGTCTCCCACAATGAAAGTTCAAAAGCTGGCATTTAAACCATTTTCTTCCATCTCCTAAATCAAAACCATTAATTTACTTTGTATGTTTTAGACACTGATAATAGCCTGGAACCTAAAATCACTATCACTACATAGTATTTTAGGGGTATGAGGAACAGGGTGTAAAGTTCTCTCATCCCCCATAGAAAAGGGAGGATCCTCCTACCAGACGGGTGTTATGTCTGGCGGGCAATTGCCCAAGGACTGATGTCGGATAGTCTTATATATATGAATCGCGCGGTAAACTTAAATAGCGCGATGCAGGATCTGTGACGTCAGGTCTTTGATGCTTAGTTCGTATGTGGCGGTGTAGATGCCGCCACAGTATAAAACAAAGTCGCTGTCGCTGTCCGTCCCTATGTATGCTTAAATCTTTAAAACTACACAACGGATTTTGAAGCGGTTTTTTTAAATAGATAGAGTGATTCAAGAGGAAGGTTTATATGCATAATACATGCATAATATTGTAAAGAAACACTGATAAATTTAGAGGTTTCTAATGTGATGTCGTAAATAAACTAATTTTTTTGCGCTTACATTGCAAACGCTGGCTGAACCCCACGAGATAAATCAAAATAATGTACTACAGTATTGTACACCTTAAAAAGGTCAACAAAAAAGTCCGCGATGGTATATGTCTATCTCTTAAGGATAACCCACAATAACCATTTTTATCCTTTACATTTTACGGGAAAAAATGGCTTATTTACGAAGTGATTTTAAGCAATACAGCATTAATCCTTATCCAATTAAGTACCTTAAATACATTGTACATTTAATATAGATCAAGATGGCCCTTTACAGCATGTAATTTAAATGAGTATTTCCGAAGATATTACAGATTTAAAATGCAGGGACATAACGGTGCGGCGGTACCGGCCCGGCCGGCGGCGCGGCGGCGCGTGCTTATAAATAGCGCGTCGAAGGCCGCGATTCGCCCTATAGCACTTTAGGATTAGCAGCGATCGGACGCGTTTATCGGAGCTTTCCAGCGAGTAAAATAATCTATACTTATTGCAGCGTCAATGAAAGGCGAGGGTTAGCAACACACTGATTTATTGAACAAGTTATCAATCTACCCACCACCATACAAATAACATCGGTACATTTCTCCCCTTTAAGCTAAAGCATAATCTAAAATAAACATTTAACAAAACATGTTATTTAGTGACTCCTGGTCGAGCCCGATTGTAAGCCCGCAGAGCACGAGCAGACGCACCTGACGGTGGTGGTGGTGTCTCCGGCCCGGATGCCGCTTCAGAACCAGTGGTCTGTGACTTCTGACCAATGCCGTCAGACGCGTCCTCGAATGTGTCCTCCGCCTCCTCACGGACCGATGCTACCTCTCGTTCTGGGGGCAAATCTTTACTCTTGGAAACTATGCTAGTCCGAGATAACGAGTGGCGATCCTTGCTATGCACGGGCATAATTTGATCGACATGTCTACGCCAACCGGCTCCACGTCCTACGTCTACCTTGTACGAGACCGGTCCAGTCTGGTTTACTACTGTTCCGGACAACCACTTGTCCCCCCTCGCGGTGTAGTCGCGGGCCAGCACCGCATCGCCCGGCACTAGCGCGCGCGTCGTGCCGCCCGCAGCGGCCACTTGCCGCTCCTGCGCGGCGTGCACTACCGCTGACACGTCGGGCCGCAGCGCATCGAGTCGCCCGCGGAGCCTACGCCCTTGCAACGCCACCGCAGGGGAGACACCAGTGGTTGCATGTTGACAGTTACGATACTGGAATAAAAACTTACTAAGTGCCGTGGCGACGTCCTCGCCCTCGTACAAAGCACGTTTGATCGCTTTCTTTACGGTTTTTACCGCATTTTCGGCTGCACCGTTTCCTTGCGGTCTGTAAGGGGCTGTGGTCACGTGTTTTATACAATTTTTCTTACAAAATGTTTTAAATTCCTGTGAGAAAAATGGTGGGCCGTTGTCAGTAACAAGTAATGACGGTAAGCCGAAGCGGGCAAAAATTGTTCTCATTGCTGTGATAGTCGCCTGCGCGTCCGTCCTACTCATAGCAATAGCTTCTATCCATTTTGAGTTTGCATCGACCATAATTAAGTACCGTTTTCCCCCACAATCCCCGAAGTCTGCATGTACCCGCTGCCACGGATGCAGCGGGAACTCCCAAGGGTGCAGTGGCGCGTGTGGAGGCGCGTCACGTACGGCGCGGCACGCCGTGCACGCGCGACATACCTCTTCTATGTCCCTATCTAGACTGGGCCAATACACATAATTCCTTGACAAATTCTTCATTTTATTCATTCCTAAGTGCCCATCGTGAATTTCATCTAAAATTTGTTTTTGTAATACGTTCGGTATCACGATTCTGTATTTATAGATGAGGCAACCCAATTCTATCGCTAAATCCCGTTTCCTTGGCAATTTCCTTAAAACTAATTGGAATTGTTTCCTCTATTAAATTTATGTAAGTGACTGCGTCCACTAAGCGACCCTCCTGAGGTAGCGGTAGCCGCGATAAAGCATCGGCCGGCCCATTGTCAGCTGAGCGGACAAATTCTACAGCGAAGTCGTATGCGGCCAAGCGGGCCGCCCACCGCTGTAGCCCGCTGGCAGCGGTCTGTGGAATGCCACCCTTAGCACCAAAAATGTGCGTCAACGGCTGATGGTCCGTGCGTAATATAAAACTCCTACCGAACAAGTATTGGCGGTGCTTTGTTATACCAAACAATATCAGGAGTGCCTCCTTATCGAGTTTTTGATTAACTAATTGGTGAAGTGTGTGTTTGATATTGAGTAAGTGAGAGTATTTGTGAGTAAGTGTATGTGTGTTCCTTAAGTTCCGAGTTGAGCTCCACAATTACTGACAAATGATTGCACTGACTGGACAGGTCCACTCAAATCTGTGTAGTTCTTTCCTCAAAAGACCATTTGAGACACAAATCTACATGGTCCTCATATGGCCTGACCAAGATAATGTCTGGACTTTAAAAGAGACTGTGACCTCTGAGTTTGTTTCGGCCTTTCTTCTCAGAGTAGTCAGATAGGAAACGCCGACCTCATCTAGCCTAGCACAAATATTTTTTTATTATGACGTGTAAAAGTGATTCCGATATCCTATTTACAGAATAAACAATTTCATTTCATTTCATAATATGTATACTCATGCTAAATTACAGTACAACCAAATAGTACAACCACATTTCGCCAGTTATGTTTAAGTCCCATGTAATAGGGGGCGAGCCTATTGCCATCAACCGGGCACAAAGCCAAACCTCGGGCAGCTACTGAGCAATTTCAGATGAAAAACCCAAAAACACTTTGCCAGACCCGAGCACCCGAATCGAACCCAGGACCTCAAGCTCAGCGGTAGCGCTTTCATAAGTTGACAACATTCCACCCGCCGCGCCGGCGTATTTGTACCAATTTTTACTTCAAAGGATACCGCCTTCCCCTAGCCGCTGTCGGCACTTTTTTGTATGGCGACGCCGCGATACAAGAGCGTATAAATGGCGGTGAGTTCCGAGCTGCCCGAGCTCAGTAGTGGACGATCTTCTTCAGAGGACGAAGGCAGGTCTGTGCGTGTTTCCTCAGCCCACAGATCGACGCGCTCGGTAGCACCATGTCGTCCGCATAACTCATATTGTTGACACGAAATATAATCTGAGGTCAGCTTAGACTGTCCCCGGTGCGGCCAGTGGCCCGGCCGCTTACGCTCTGGCCGAAAAGCTTAGGGCGGCCATAAATGGGGATGAGGCCCGAGTGACCAGGCCCACCAAGTGCGTGGACATCCGCATCCTGGGATTGGACGACTCGGTGACGGAGGAACAGGTGGTGGCCGCTGTCGTGAGGACTGGGGGGTGCTCTGCCGAGCAGGTGAGGGCGGGCACCATCCGTCCTGACTCCGTGGGGATGCGAGCCGTTACGGTGAGCTGCCCCGTGACGGCGGCCAAGAAAATTACCGGGGAGGGCTGCAGGCTATTGGTGGGCTGGGTTTCTGCGCAGGTCAAACTGCTGGAACCCAGACCCCTGAGGTGCTTCCGCTGCCACGTGGGCAACCACGTGGGAGCTAAATGCACCTCGGAGGTGGACCGCAGCGGTCTCTGCTACCGCTGTGGCCAGCCCGGTCACAAGGCCGGCTCGTGCAGCTCCACGCCGCACTGCGTTGTATGTGCGGCGGCTGGCAAGCCGGCCGAACACCGGATCGGGAGCAAGGCCTGCGCTTCACCCGCCAAAGCCCGCGGCGGAGGCAAGCCCTCCGCCACCGCCGTCACCGCCATAACCGCCGCCACTGCTGCCGCCGCTGCCGCCTCCACCCCAGTTGTCATCGCCACAACCGCCGCGGCAGTGCCCTCACAGGGGGCTCGGGAGGGGGAGGGTATGGAGTGCCAATAACGGCCCCATTACGCCTCCTCCAGGCGAACATCAACCACTGCGCCGCCGCTCAGGATCTGTTGCTCCAGAGCATGGCGCAGTGGTCGATTAACATCGCCGTGGTCGCTGAGCCGTACTTTGTCCCGCCCAGAGATGACTGGGTAGAGGACCTGAGCGGCTCAGTGACCCTAATCTCGTCGGCCGCTGCCGGTACCCCATCCCTCGAAGGTGTCAGGAGAGGAAGGGGTTGCGTTGCACACGGTTCGGGGAGATTGTCGTGGTAGGGGCATACTTCTCCCCGAACCGGACTCTTGCCGAGTTCCACAACTCCCTAGGGGAGTTGAGAGCCATCGTCGTCGGGTTTCGTTCCCTCCCCGTGCTCGTCCTCGGGGACTTCAATGCCAAGAATGTGGCTTGGGGTTCCCGGTATACGGACACAAGGGGAAGGATGGTGGAGGGCTGGGCTCTGGAGACAGGCCTGGCCGTCTTAAACCGGGGTTCTGTCCCCACGTGTGTGCGGATGCGGGGCGAATCAGTGGTGGACATATCGTTCGCCAGCACCGCTCTGTCACCACGTGTCGTTGACTGGCGCGTTATGGAGGGGGTGGAGACCTATTCCGACCACCGGTACATCCGGTTTGACGTCTCCGCCCAGACCTCGGGCGCGTTGGTCCAACAGGCCTCGAGCGGTCCGCGGTGGGCGCTGAAGCAGCTGGACCGGGAGCTCCTCTTGGAAGCCTCGATCGTGCAGACCTGGGTGTCATCACCGGACAGGCCTGCTGACATCAACGACGAGGCGGAGTGGTTCCGGGAGGCCATGTCCGAAATATGTGACGTGGCAATGCCCCGGGTTCAGCCCGGACGTACTTCGCGCCAGGTGAGCTGGTGGTCACAGGCGCTGACGACGCTGCGCAATGCGTGCGTTGCCGCGCGACGCCGGTACACCAGGCACCGCAGGCTCCGTGTCCGCCCTCCGGATACGGAAGCCATTCAGGCGGAGCTGTATGAAGGGTACAGAGCGGCGAAGACCGCCCTCCAAGCGGAGATCCTGCGGGCCAGGGGTCTGGCCCGCGAGGAGACGCTGGAGACACTGAACAGGGACCCGTGGGGACGCCCCTACAAAATGGTTCGGGAGAAACTCCGACCATGGGCTCCCCCGCTGACGCAAAGTCTCCGGCCAGAGCTTGTGGAGGACGTGGTGAGCGCTCTGTTCCCCTCGAGAGGGGAACACACCGCTCCGCCCATGGCTCCGCCTACTGCGGCTCCCGATGCGGACCACACCGTTGACGACGACGACGATGCTCCGGAGGTGACCGAGGTAGAGATGAGAGTGGCGGTAGGTAGGCTGAATGCCAAGAACACCGCCCCAGGACCCGACGGCTTACCTGGGAAAGCATGGGTCCTGGCCTTGGAGGCTCTCGGGCCTCGACTAAGAGGGCTACTAAGCGCATGCTTGGAGAGGGGCCAGTTCCCACTTCGATGGAAGACGGGGAAACTGGTCCTCATTAAGAAGCCGGGGCGCCCTGCGGACTCTCCGTCTGCCTACCGGCCCATCGTGCTGCTCGACGAGGTGGGCAAGCTCTTTGAAAGAGTAATTGCAGACCGCCTTGTCGGGTGGCTGGTGCGGGTGGGGCCGGATTTGACGGAGAGCCAGTTTGGCTTCCGCAGAGGGCGCTCCACGGTGGACGCCATCATGCGCATGTGGGCCCTCACGACGGGGGATGCTGTTGCCCGGGGTGGGGTCGTCTTGGCGGTGTCTTTAGACATCGCCAATGCCTTCAATACCCTGCCCTGGAGTTGCATTAGAGAGGCACTCCGGTATCACGGGGTGCCGATCTACCTCCGACGTGTGGTCGAGGCCTACCTGACGGACAGGGCCGTCATCTACCCCGGTCACCTGGGAGAATGGAACCGGCGAGAGATGTCATGCGGTGTCCCACAGGGATCGGTCCTGGGGCCGTATCTGTGGGATATCGGATACGACTGGGTGCTGCGCGCCGACCTCCCCGACGGCGTCAGCGTGGTTTGCTACGCTGACGACACGTTGGTCCTGGCGCAGGGGAGGTCGCACCAGGCGGCGGCCGAAATTGCGACACGCGGGGTTGCGACAATCGTCGACAGGATCCGGCAATTGGGACTCGAGGTAGCCCTACACAAGTCCGAGGCCATGTGTTTTCATGGTCCTCGGAACGCGCCACCTTCGGGTTCCCAAATAACGGTAGGAGGGGTTCACATCGGCGTCGAGTCGACGATGAAGTACCTGGGACTGGTCCTCGACAGCCGGTGGAACTTCGTGGAGCATTTCCGACGTTTGGCTCCCAGACTGGAGAAGGCTGGGGCTGCTTTGAAGCGGCTCCTGCCTAATCTGGGGGGTCCAAACGCCTCCTGCTGGAGGCTCTACGCGGGGGTCGTGCGGTCCATGGCCCTTTACGGGGCTCCTGTGTGGGCGCGTTCTTTGAGGCTGCGGCCAGCCCGCCGGTTGAACGCGTCCCAAAGGGTCATGGCCATCCGGCTTGTCCGGGGATACCGCACGGTCTCGGGTGAGGCGGCGAGCCTCCTTGCCGGATTACCGCAGTGGGATCTAGAGGCGAAAGTCCTCGCGCACATATGGGAGTGGCGCGAGGAGGCGAAACGCCGGGGCGTAACTCCGCTGCCGCGAGAAGTCGTGGCACAGCGGACAGAGCTTCGGCGGGATCTTATGGCGACATGGAGAGTGCGATTGTCGCAACCCAGTGCTGGGCACGCCACAATTGCGGCGATAAGTCCCCTCTTTGAGGAGTGGCTAGAGAGGCGCCACGGCGTCCTCACCTTCCGCCTGACACAGGTCCTCACCGGACACGGTTGTTTCGGGAGGTTCCTGTTCCGGATAAGGCGGGAGGAAGCGCCCGGGTGTCACCATTGTGTGGATCGCCCGGAGGACACGGTGGAGCATACGGTGGAGGTCTGCCCGGCTTGGGCAGAGCACCGCCGTGTCCTCGTGGAGGCCATCGGCGGTGGAGATCTCTCGCGTCCGGCCCTGGTCCAGGCCATGGTACGGAGCGAGAGGGAATGGGGAGCCGTCACCTCCTTCTGCGAAACAGTAATGCTCGCAAAGGAGGAGGCGGAGCGCGTGAGGGAGAGGCAAAGTTCGCGCCCTCACGCGCCTAGCCGCCGTAGGAGACGCCCTGAGCGTCGGGAATCCTTGGATGATTCCCGGCCACCGTAGGCGCGGGCTTGCGGGCGGTGAGCAATGGGTAGCTCGCCCCCGATAAGGACCAGGCCCGGGTCGACGGCGCGTTGTGTTCCACGCGCGCCTCAAAGAGATGTCAGCAGCAATGGCGGGGCCCACCAGGGCCGATGCATGCCGGGTTGCGGGAAAGTTCGAAAGGGATACCGTGGCCCCTGGCAACACAGGCAACTGAAGGAACACGGGTGGGTTTTAGTCAGTAAGAGTCTGACACGCCCTCCCGCTCCGCTCAGAGCGGGAGAAGTTATTTGATGATTTCCCACCCAAAAAAAAAAAAAAAAAGGTCAGCTTAGACTGGCTTGTTACCTAATTGATTGATTTGCAAAACTATTGATAGATTTTAAAATAATATGTAGCGCGGGAGGGGTATTTGTCTTGAAAATCATAAAACAATAACGTTTTAGGTACTACTTGATGTACTTTCATTATTTGACATTATATGCCTACAATTCAAAGGAGAATGGGCAGTTCTGGGCGGTCGGCGGCCATCAAATAATTTAGTGTCAAATGAAAGTACTGTTATTTAGGAATATCTTTTACTATGGACGTTACACTGTATTCCATTTAGGAAAAAAAATATTTGAATGTCAATATAACCTGATTGCATAGAGCAATATCGCATAATAATTATGTTATTATTACGTGTAATGTTTTATACCTTAACTTCTAAACGTTTTGTGACACGGTAACATGGTCATCAACACAACAAAACCGGTTCGACTTGACTACCTGCTCACGCGGACCAATCAGCTTCGACTAAACAAAGCAAGCAAGCGGCGGTGGCGGGGTGGGGCGACGGGCGGCGCGCGCGCTTCCTCCGTGCAGTCCTTCGGTTATGCTTGTATCGTTGTGTACTGTGCGATTCTTCATCGATTTATCTTTCGCGTCTATAAACCTATTGACCCCGCATTGCACACTGGACTTTGTTTACTTCTAACCTGATCACTAACTTGGCTGTCGTTTTTGGACTTTGATTCTATTTTTGTGAAGTGGATTTAGTTGACTATGGCAGAATATCGACCAGTCTGTGTTTTGTGCAATCATTCAGTGGTTAACAGAAGAAGATTCGAGATAACTCACGCATTTTTTGAGCAAAATGCCGCAAATGCTCAATATATTATTGAAGCTATTGCCCCACAGCAAGTAAGTTTTTAATATTGTATCTTTATTAATAAAAATATTTTATTTTGCGCTGTGTTTTTATTTTTAACTATAGGAGGCACTTTTTATTTTTAATTATACTACCATACATGAATTCTCGCCTCTGTCCTATGGAGTAGGTAGAGACAACGGAGTACCAATTGCTACGATCCTTACTAACTTATTTTGCTTCTTCCACGTTCATGCATCTCGTCATACATGCTCGCTGCTTAAGAGTACAACGCACTTCGATTTCCGAAAAGTCGTCAGACTTTTTCGGAAGACATTACTGATTAGATCCGTGTATGTCCGTCTAGGGCGTCCCCTCCTAGCATTCTCATATACATCCGCGTCATATACCTTTTTAGTCAATCTTCTGTCGTCCACTATGTTTTCATGACCAAAACATCTATTATTACCTATTTATTCATATATTATTATTATGTATATTAATAAGAAGTTAATATTTTTTCAGATTGAATATAATGGCCTGGAATACGTTTGTCGACCATGCTGGCAGCGAGCTCAACGTGCTGTACAGCCTAATCCAAACCCTGCTCCGCACGAATGTGTACTGCAGATTGAAGAATATTCTCGAGTGCCTAATAATGCAGCAACCTGTATGTTTGAGAGATGCAGAAGTATTACACGTCATCGAATTCCAGAAAATATACGGATATCACTTTTGTTGGATTCCAACTTGTATTTACCAGAAGAAGCCAGAGTATGTGACACACATTTAAGATCCAATGACTGGGATGAGATTATAGATAGTCCGAATCTAAGACATGATTTTAAAAGTACTCATTTTATACACATGATGGGTCTTATGAAAGCAGCTGTGTCAAGAAGATCTATTTTAGATTTTGAAAATATTGAAAATATGGACACCAATGAAATATATATTCGATTGGGTCTTAATCGAGAACAATTCACCGACATCTTGGAACAGACGCCTTCTTTGGCCAGTTCCCATGCCAAAACCATTCTAGCAATTTATTTAATGAAGTTGCGCAGCGGTGAATGCAACGAGAGACTAGCCACGCTCTTTCAAATCAGTAGAAGAACGCTGGAACGACATTTAAAAAAAGCAAGAGATTGTTTATATGCCGAGTTCGTGCCTAGGCACCTAGGTTTCGATCACGTCGACAGAAGAACGCTTACTGAACGCAACCTGTACGTACCGAATGCTTTATTTGGAAATCCAAACTCAACATTAGAAGATAGAAAAGCAATTGTAATAATGGACGGCACATACGTCTACATACAGAAGAGTTCGAATTATTCTTTTCAGAGGAAAACGTATAGCCTACATAAATACTCAAACCTTGTTAAACCATTTATTATTGTCAGCTGCGATGGTTATATTTTAGATGTTTGTGGACCATATGCGGCTACTGACTCAGATGCAACTATTTTACAAAGAATGATGTATAATGCCGAAGGTACATTTCATTGGTTTTTTCGTCATGGCGATGTTTTTATATTAGATCGTGGGTTTAGAGACGCCCTTCCCGATTTGTCTCAATTTAATTACTCTGCTTACATGCCTGAAAGTAAAGGACGCGGTGTAGATCAACTAACAACTGAACAAGCGAATAGGTCTAGATTGGTCACCATATGCCGCTGGGTGGTAGAAGTAATAAATGGTCGGTTTAAGCGTGACTTTAAGTTGTTCCGACAGGATTATTTTAATCGGGCTTTACACCACATGTTTGAAGATTTTAAAATAGCAGCTGCATTAATTAACGCTTTCCGCGAGCCGATACATGATAGCGTACATGCAGCTACATTTGTGAACATTATAAATGACCGCTTGAATCGACCCAATCACCTGGCGGACTACGTTGTTCGTAATAATATCAATAGACGAAGAGCAACATTTGAAAGCATCACTGGTGACCACCTTATTTTTGACGATTTTCCAAGTCTTTCAGAGGATGACCTCATATTGTTTGCTCTTGGTACGTATCAAATCAAGATAGCCCGCAGTTATTATGCTGAGCACCTAGTACAGGGCTTGTATAACATTGAAGTGTACCGAGAGCAACAAATAAGGAGTCTTAGTCAATATATAGAAGAGCAAGACGTTTGGTTGTTACGTGTTCGAATACAGTCAAGGCATGTAAGATCTAGGATTTATTATTCATACATAATTATTGACCGACAAAAAAACGGAAGAGAAGCAATCGCCCATTATTATTGTTCGTGTCTGAGTGGTAGCCGCACGGTCGGATGCTGCGCACATATTATGTGCGTAGTATGGTATATAGGCTGGGCAAGAAATCAACCCGAAGATATTCGATTACCAGCAGCAGAATTAAGTGTGATTTTAGAGCATGAGTAGGAGGAACTAGGCTACACATGCTCTAAAATCACAGTTAATTCATTTTTAAAACCATTATGTCCTATACTATACCTATATACCTATATAATACAATAAGTACGTAATAAATATTTAAGTATAATAATAGTTCATTAGACATAATCATTTTGTTATATATACCTAACATATCTGATGATATGTTAGATATTTATAACAAAATAAAGGTTTTATGTAGATTATAATATGTAATAAATAATATGTGATTTAATATACATATAATAAATATCTTTGAGTCTATCTACATTTGTTTTTTCACTTTCCTTTTGTATTTTTGCATTGGATATAAGCGAGAATAGTAAGTAAAACGATATAAAGGTTCTAAAACAAAAATGTCTTTTATGCGTTTTAGAAGTACACCACAGTGATAAAACTTGTCCACAATAATTGTAGGACTAAAGCACACCAATAAATAACAAAATCATTATTGGCCGCGGACCGCCCACGCTCCATACAAAATTGCCCATTGTCCTTTAAACTTAAAGTAGAGACTTGTGGAATACGGGGTTCTCATTCGGATTGGTTCAAAATCAAAATCAATCAAAATATTTTATTTCACATAAACCTACAAGGGCACTTATGAAACGTCAGAATCTAGGTGCACGGTTCCAATTGGTCGTTTCCTATGGAGAAGAGCCGGCAAGAAACTCCACGGTTACTCTTTTAAAAATAAATGGGTTTTACAATGCTTTAAATGTACAGTTTGAATAGGTATGAGAGGACAGCGTAGGCCTGTCAACAAGATACTTAAAAAAAAAAAAAAAAAAATAGAAAATAGTCTGCAAATCGACAGTCTGTTGTGCCTACAACGTTCTCACATTCACAAAATATAAAGGAATCTATATAAAGGTCGAATAAAATAATAAAAACCTATCTAACCCAAATGGTTGTCACTACAACTTTAACCAATCCGAATGAGAACCCCTTATTCCACAAGTCTCTACTGTAAGTTGAAATTTGAATTGTAGGCATACATGTCAAATAATGAAACTACATGTCAAGTAGTACCTAAATAAAAAAGTAAAATAAAATACATATCGTAATTTGGGAGCAGTTAATAGACATTTACATAATTATGCCGTTAAGTTCTGTAACCGACTTTGGCAACTTGTTATAAAAGCGAATACTGTTTATAAGGAATGACTTGCTAGTTTTAGTTAATCTTAATTTAGGTATCACAATTTCATGTTTACTACGTGTATTTATATTATGGAAATCACTTCTAATTTTGAAAAGTCCTAAGTTTTTGCGAACATACAAAATACTTTCTAAGATATAAAGAGAAGGCAGAGTTAGTACATCAACTTCTTTGAATTTGTTTCTAAGGGACTCACGAGGACCCATTCTATAGATCGCGCGGATTGCTCTCTTTTGTAATATGAAAATTGAGTCTACATCAGCTGCCGATCCCCACAGCAGAACGCCATAAGACATAATACTGTGGAAATAAGCAAAGTATACTAACCTAGCTGTGGCTACATCAGTCAACTGCCTTATTTTTCTTACTGCGAATGCAGCTGAACTTAATCTACCTGAAAGAGCTCTAATGTGGGCACCCCATTGCAATTTAGAATCTAGAGTAATTCCTAGAAACACAGTTTCCGTAGTTGCATCTAGTTTCTTGCCATCAAGTTTTAAGTTTAGACCTACTTGGGGTACATTTGGTAAAGAGAACTTAAGACATTTAGTTTTGTTCGCATTAAGTAAAAGATTATTAGCTGCGAACCATTTAGAAAGAACTGCCAAACTATCGTTGACATGTAAGACATCCGTATCTTTTCTATCTATTTTAAAAATAAGAGACGTGTCATCAGCGAATAGAATTATATCCGATAAGTTAGCCATCATGTAGGGAAGGTCATTAATATAAACTAGAAATAGGAAAGGGCCAAGAATCGAACCTTGGGGCACGCCCATCTTTACTAGAGACCCCGAGGAAGTCACCCCGTTTACGCTTACTTTTTGCTGCCTGTTTGATAAATAAGAAAGAACAAGATCAGCAGCCTGTCCACGAATTCCGTAGTGGTATAATTTACAGATCAGTGTGTTGTGGTCAACGCAGTCAAACGCTTTTGAGAGGTCACAGAATATGCCAATTGCATCCTGGGACTTCTCCCAGGATTCCAAAATGTGACTGATGAGTTTTACTCCTGCGTCAGTCGTCGAACTACCTTTCGTGAAACCAAACTGTCGACTATGTAAAATCTCATTTGAATTAAAATGTGACAACATCTGGTCCAGCATGATTTTTTCATATATTTTACTCAGTGCTGGTAGCACAGATATTGGTCCATAATTAGAGGGATCACTCTTACTACCCGATTTGAAAATTGGTACTACTTTACTATGTTTCATTAAGTCAGGAAACGTACCACTATCTAAACATTGATTAAATATGCCTGTTAGGACAGGAGCAATTGTGTCAATAATATCTCCAAGGACCTTAACGGAAATTCCCCATAAGTCTACAGTGTTTTTTATATTAAGACTTTTGAATACTTTTTTAATTGTAACAACAGAGATGGGCTTGAATTCAAAACTTGGAATGTCCAGGTTAAAGTTGTAGTGACAACCATTTGGGTGAAATAGGTTTTTATTATTTTATTCGACCTTTATATAGATTCCTTTATATTTTGTGAATGTGAGAACGTTGTAGGCACAACAGACTGTCGATTTGCAGACTATTTTCTATATTTTTTTTTTTTTTTAAGTATCTTGTTGACAGGCCTACGCTGTCCTCTCATACCTATTCAAACTGTACATTTAAAGCATTGTAAAACCCATTTATTTTTAAAAGAGTAACCGTGGAGTTTCTTGCCGGCTCTTCTCCATAGGAAACGACAAATTGGAACCGTGCACCTAGATTCTGACGTTTCATAAGTGCCCATGTAGGTTTATGTGAAATAAAATATTTTGATTTTGATTTTGTTTTTTGCATTTTCCAGGATTCAATGATTACAAAAAATACTTTGTCTAACATTTTTATTAGAATCTGCAGAAAGTTAGTTAGTATGTTAGTGAAGCTACAGTATTGCTGAGTGTGATAGGATATAATATATACTTTATTTTAGGTTAAAAGAAGAAATTTTAAGCGGGTGTTAGAAGTTCAAACAATTAAGATTGAGATTAGTAATTATGAGAAGTCTATATTATTTATCAAAATCGACTGTCTGTATGTGAGTGATTGTGTGTACCTGACTAGAAGGGATTATATAAGGTGCTATAAAAATATCTGCCACGGCTGCAATGGGAGCAGTGTTGCCGTTTTAGTGACTTTGTCACTAGATCTAGTGAGTTTTTGAGGTTTATGGTGACTTTTTTTCACGATTTAGTGACAAAAAAAAGTCTGGTGACTTCTAGCGACTTTTTCATGATCAACACAACAGTACATATTATTTATCTTGTTGATGCAATCTATATTTAATAAACCAGAAAATTGTGTAGTTATTAAGTACCTAACGTGCACTGGGAACACGAAATGTTCATTTGACCCATAGACTTGTTGGGTCCATGCTCTATGTACCTATAATATGATTTGACCAACCGGGTATTCCCCTATTAACGTTCCACGTTGCAGCACGATTCGTTCGTTTATAGGCATGATCGTGCATCTCGCTTTGTCACGAGAAAAATATATTGCTATCTTAACGTAAAATGTTTAAAGTATAGTCAAGTATTATATAGTTTATTTGGTCCATAGTTCTCGAATGTTATTGTTTGTAGTAACATTGATATTCTCTGAGTGAAACTGGTTTATTTTATCGTTTTGTTTTCAAGTTTGATTAAAGTTTCTGAAATGGATCTGCCTTTAAAGAAGAAGGCGTATAGTCAGAAGTTCAGAACTGAGTGGGAAAATCAAGAAGAGTTTAGAAACTGGTTAAAACCTGTTGTAAGTGATCCCACTAAAGCCTTTTGTTTATTTTGCCATAGTGAGTTTTCTGCTAGAGTAACCGATATAAGAAAACACGCAGATACCAAGAAACATAAACAGAAATGTGAAACAGTGTCAAAAAATCAGCAAATAAGTTTTGTACCAGCTCCCAAAGAAAATAGATTTGTCCAAAAGGCTGAAGGTAAACTTGCATTATTTATTGCGGAACATGGTTCTATTTCTCAAATAGACCATTTAACGGATTTGTGCAAAAATGTATTTGCAGATTCAAAATCAGCCGACCTAAGGATGCATAGAACCAAATGCACACAGATTATAAATCAGGTACTAGCACCACACTTTAGAGAAAACCTTTTAAAAGATATAGGCAACCAAAAGTACAGCATCATCATAGATGAATCTACAGACATCAGCGTGACTAAATTCATGGGAATTGTCATATGATATTTTAGTTATGCTCAGGATGCTATTGTGTCTGCCTTTTTCTCACTGGAACCAGTAGAGCGAGCAGATGCAAGCGGCCTCGTCTCCTCGTTAGTAAAATGTTTACAATTACATAAGTTACCGATCCAAAATATGGTCGGTATAGGAACCGATAATGCTACAGTTATGACGGGACGGCACAATAGCGTATATGAAATATTGCGAACGCAGTACAATTTACCCCATTTAATTCTGATAAGATGCGTTTGCCACTCACTCCAACTAGCTGTCAGCCATGCATCACAGCAAACCATTCCGAGCCATATTGAGTTTCTAATAAGAGAAACCTACAAGTGGTTTTCTACTTCTTCGAAACGCCAACACAAATATAAAGAAATTTACAATATTATTAATTGCGGAGAAGAACCACTTAAGATTCTCAAATTATGTGATACACGTTGGCTATCCATAGAACCGGCAGTAGTCCGGATTTTATCGCAATGGGAAGAGCTTAAGTTGCATTTTACAGTGACAAAAGATAAATGCCACACTGCTGATTTACTGAGTGAAATGTACAGAAATGAAGCTAATCGTTTGCATTTGCTGTATTTGAAAAGTATACTGAATGATGTACAAATTCGAATAAAAACTTTTGAAGGAGAGAACATAGATCCAGTTTTAATTACTTCGTTGATGACCTTATTACGATCCATATGTAATAGAATTTTGACACCTAATAGATTCATAACCGAGAAAGACTATTTAACATTAAAAATTGAAGATCATCTAAGCCCAGTACCTCACCTAGGATACCTATTTGAATCTCATATTACTAAAACCAAATTAACAAATGAAACAGTTGCCCCTGTTAGAAAAAGCTGTATAGATTTCACTGTTAAACTTGCAAAAGAATTACAAAACCGCTTGCCCAGCAATTATGTGGCACTTCAAAAAATGACACAGTTATCAGTAAGAAACACTTTAAGGCAACTAAAGGACACTTCAATTGTTGAACTTGCTATCGAACTTGGCTTTAATGAGGACAAAATTGAAAAAATATTACAGCAATGGAATAATATTAATTTTGTCAAATGGAACGTAATTCCAAATGACGATACAATAAAATTCTGGGCGCAAGTGAACAAATACAAAAATGCTGCAGGTATTAACGCATACCAAGATTTAGCAGATTTAGCCATTGCAGTTTTGTCGCTGCCACACTCGAACGCAGAAGTAGAGCGGACGTTCAGTATAATGAACATTGTTAAATCGAAACTACGAAATAGATTAGCAACAACAACTCTGAATTCAATACTGTTGATACGGAATCAGCTAAAATGTTTAAAAGAAACCTGCAAAAGTTATGTTTTACCCAATGAAGTCTTGTCCCAAATGACGAAAACCGTTAAAAACATAAATAAGAGTAATGTGCCATCTACTTCCATATTACAACCGCAAGGTTCGACTTCCACGGCAACTACAGAGCAACCGTCCACTTCCACCATGCTGGACGAAGATGATACAGTGATAATAGATGAAGATTTAATGCAACTAATTAATTTTTAAAGTGTTTTTGGTTAATTCAAATTATTGTTCGTTGACTTTTCATATGTTTAAAAAAAATACTTTTAATCAGTAAATTTAGTGACTTCTAGTGACTTTTTGAATTAAAATTTTCACCCAATCTAGTGACATTTTAGTAGAAGTCTGGTGACTTTATTTTTCCCTAAGCGGCAACACTGAATGGGAGACAGTATTGTGTTTATAGATTACAATAGTAAAGATAAATTATTGATCATGTGTCATATTTTTTTTCATACAAAAAATTGTACGTATAAATTTGCATTGATTTATTGGCATGTGGCGTAGCCACAATATATTCTTATAATAAAAGTATATAAACTAAATAAATCATATATACTTATAATAAACATCACAAATATCTATTGGGATATATATATACATAAATATTTATAACTACTATAAAATACTTTACAAACTAAATACACAAATACAAACATTAAACATGCACAATAACACATAACATAATAATATAAAAACTTACCAGTCGCATAGCCGCATCGTTGAGTCTCCGAGCCACATCGCGTCGTCATCGTGTCGTACCGAGTAAGAGCGCACCAAGTCCCGTTACTCGCCGAGACAAAGGAAGCCTAGAACCATCGCCGGCGCAGTGACGCGGGAGCCCGCGCCCCTCAGTTCGTCTCGCACGCTCACGGCAGATGCACGCTCGCTTTCGCTACGCGAATCTAATCCTTCCGCATAAGCTATAACGCTGACTATCATCTTTTCACTATTTCTATCTGCTTGCGCCTATTGTGTTATTATTAGTGGTGAGAATAAACTGTTGTCAAAGTGTCTGCATCGTTTAATTGTGTTCCCTGAAGATAACCTCACACACCGAAGAGAAGACACACACGACACCTACATATCCTACATTAGTGACCCCGGATCTTGAACAAAGCACGGAGCAGCAGAAAAACCGTAAGCTAGTGAAACCCAAAATCGAAAATGTCTAAAAGCGACAAGCCAACCGACAAACCGAGCGTCGAAAGCAGATCGCATTCCAAAGAAAGGACATTTATACCTTCCGACATTTGTCGTGTCGGGGTACGACTTCCGCCGTTCTGGCCGGAGGAACCTGCAGTCTGGTTTGCGCAAATAGAAGGAAGTTTTGCACTCTCAGGTGTCAAAGATGACGATACCAAATATAATTACGTCAGTGCCCAACTTGAAAACCGTTACGCTGCAGAGGTGAAGAGTATTCTATTCTATTCTATTCTACTGGCAAATATGAAAAGTTAAAAAGCGAGCTTATAAAAAGGTTATCTGCGTCGCGTGAAAAAGAACTAACCCAGCTGCTGATGCACGAGGAATTAGGAGACAGGCGGCCATCCGCGTTTCTTCGGCACCTGCAACATCTAGCGGGCCCAAACATACTGGACGATTTCATAAAGACCGTGTGGACTAGCCGCTTACCGGGCAACATACAAATAGTCGTAGCATCTCAGCCAGAGTCATCACTATCAGCACTCGCGGACCTGGCCGATAAAGTGCACGACCTCGTACCACCCGCGCCACAAGTGGCCGCCACGGACGCAGTTCCTAATACAATGATCGAGAAATTGTCAAAAGAGATTGCTGCGCTCAGTCGTCAAGTGCAAGCCCTCTCAACCCGAGATTCTAGATCCAGATCAAGGAGCACTAGTCAACGGGGAAGAAGCAACACGCGTTCCCAGTCAAATTATAGGAAGTTCCCCACCTGTATTTTCCACCATAGGTACGGGGACAAGGCAAGAAGGTGCCTGAAACCTTGCGATTATCAATCAGGATCGGGAAAAGCCAGAGGCAATCATCACTAGCGACACATGATTGCCATAGTCCAATTACTGGTCGCTTATTCATAACGGACAGAAGGACAAAAATGCAGTTTTTAGTCGACACTGGGAGTGACATCTGCGTTTTTCCCCGCTCCGCCCTGAAACAAAGGCGACCACGCACAACTGAACTCAACGTTTTCGCAGCGAACGGAACACCAATCGCCATATACGGTGTCCAGCAAATGGAACTTGACTTAGGTCTTCGCCGTGCATTTTCCTGGCAATTCATAATAGCTGACGTGACCAAGGCTATTATCGGAGTCGATTTTTTATCGTACTACGACTTAATCGTAGACTGTCGTAACAAACGCCTGATCGACAACAAGACCAGCCTGTCAGCAAGCGCAAATCCAGTTCCTGCATCTGATCCCATAACTTCAGTCAAAACGATAACAGGCGAGTCTAAGTACTTGAACCTTCTTCGAGATTTTCCGGAAATCACTCGGCCAGCAGGTACACAACGGGTCATAAGTCACAATACGGTTCATCACATAAGAACAACCGCCGGACCACCTGTTTATAGCACTCCAAGAAGACTTGCCCCGGACAAACTGAAGATCGCAAAACAGGAGTTCGAAGAAATGCTGAGAACAGGGACAGCACGACCGTCAGAGAGCCCATGGTCGTCCCCGCTTCACCTCGCCGCAAAAAAGGACAACGGATGGCGACCATGCGGCGATTATAGGATGTTAAACGCACGAACGATCCCCGACCGATATCCTATCCGGCACATCCAGGACTTCACTCAGAATATAGCTGGCTGCCAAATATTCTCAAAAATTGATTTGATAATGGCGTACAACCAAATACCTGTTAACCCCGAGGATATCCCCAAAACGGCCATAACGACGCCTTTTGGGATGTTCGAGTTCCCTTTTATGACGTTTGGCCTACGCAACGCAGGTCAAACGTTTCAAAGATTTGTGGACGAAATGACCCGAGACCTGGACTTTTGCTACACTTATTTAGACGATTTTCTAATATCCTTCCCCGACGAAGAGTCCCATTACCGTCACTTACGCCTCCTCTTCGAACGGTTAAAAAAATATGGAATGGTCATAAACATTTCCAAATGCGTTTTCGGGGCAGAAGAAGTAACTTTCCTGGGCTGTAGCGTATCTAGTGCAGGTATCAAACCACTGGATAGCAAGATCCAAGTCATAAAGGTCTACCCCACCCCGAAAACTGTTCGAGAACTCAGGAGATTTCTGGGGATGATAAATTTCTATCGTCGCTTCATAAAAGACGCTGCCTCATCCCAAACGCCATTGCATAAACTACTTACCGGATCCGTTAAAGGCAATCATCCCATAAACGTCACAGGAGAAGCACTCCAAGCCTTTGAAGACTGCAAGAAAAGTCTATGCCAATCAGCTCTCCTAGCGCACCCGGACATGGAAACCAAATTAGCGTTAGTCACGGATGCATCAGACGTCGCAATCGGTGGAGTTCTACAGCAGCAGAAAGACGGGGAATGGCAACCACTCGCTTTCTTTAGCCGTAAATTGAGCCCATCACAGAGGAAATACTCGCCGTACGACCGAGAACTTCTCGCCATTTACGAATCCATAAAACATAACCGACACCTGGTGGAAGCAAGGCACTTCACGATATTTACAGATCACAAACCAATCTGCTTCGCATTCCAAGGTCACAAAGAAAAGTGTTCACCACGTCAGTTTCGGCATTTAGATTATATAGCTCAATTCACAACGGACATCCACCATATATCGGGAAAGGATAACGTGGTTGCCGATACTCTCTCAAGAATAGAGGCAATAGTACAACCTGTCGAGTCGAAGAACTTAGCAATTTCACAGGGTAACGACCCAGAACTAAGGCAACTATTAGAAAGTGGAACTTCGCTTAAACTGGTCAAAGTAACAGTACCTGGAACAAAACTGGAACTTTACTGCAACGACAGCACGCCAAATCCACGACCTTACGTACCAAAAGAGTTCAGAAGGCAAGTCTACGACAGCCTGCACTCACTTAGCCATCCTGGCGCTAAAGCCTCTGCAAAATTAGTGGCTCAGCGTTACGTATGGCCAGGAGTAAACAAAGATTGTCGCGATTGGACCAAGCTCTGTCATGCATGTCAACGCTCTAAGGTCACTCGGCACGTAACTCCACCGATGGGCACGTTCAAGCTACCAAACGGTAGATTTACCTACGTGCACATCGATATCATCGGACCATAACCCCTCTCAGATGGCTACCGTTATTGTCTCACCGCCGTGGATAGATTCACTCGATGGCCCGAGGCAATTCCCTTGCAAGATATAACCGCTGAAACAGTCGCCAAAGCTCTCGTTTACAACTGGATATCACGTTACGGTTGCCCTACAGAAATCGTGACAGATCGCGGGAAACAATTCGAGTCCACCCTACTGAGACAGCTCGCAGAACTTGCCGGATTTCAACGCAACAGAACCACTGCGTATCATCCTGCAAGCAACGGAATGGTGGAACGGATGCACAGACAACTTAAGGCTGCAATAATGTGCCATGGAAACCAAAAATGGACGGAAAGCCTACCTCTGGTACTACTAGGAATGAGAAGCGCCTTCAAAGAGGACATACAAGCGTCACCCGCTGAACTCCTCTACGGCGAACCCCTCAGACTGCCCGGAGAATTTCTACAGCCAATCACCGACCAGCATACGACCAGCGACCTCACCGAATACTCAGCACGACTGCGTTGCATTATGAACAATATCCGCCCTCAGCCAGCCGCAAGACACAGCAGACGTAACATCTTCGTGTACAGAGACTTACCTTCTGCTACTCACGTATACGTCCGAGATGACACCGTGAGAGGATCCCTTCAGCCGGCGTACACTGGGCCATACCCAGTTCTGCAACGAGACACAAAAGTCTTTAAGCTGCTCGTTAAAGGAAAAGAACAGACAGTTTCGATATAGAGGTTAAAACCAGCCTATATACTTACACCAGATACTCGTTCAGAGACTCATCCGCTTGAAAATGAAATTCCAAACCCTATAAGCAAAGATAAAGAAGTAAGAATTACTCGCTCAGGAAGAAGGGTGAGATTCCCTGACTATTATCGCCCATCCTAGGATGGTCTCAAGGGGGGAGTCATGTGGCGTAGCCACAATATATTCTTATAATAAAAGTATATAAACTAAATAAATCATATATACTTATAATAAACATCACAAATATCTATTGGGATATATATATAAGGTGCTATAAAAATATCTGCCACGGCTTTAATGAGAGGTAGTATTGTGTTTAAAGATAACAATAGTGAAGAAATTTCGTACCCCAGCACAGTTAAATCAATTTGAGAAAATAAAGTAGTTAAATAAACATTGACTCTACTCTGCATAACGTGGTTCACAAATTACGCGCGAAGTGCACTTCGTCAATGAAAACAACTGCTATCTCTTTCCATCTGTTCTGTGAATGAAAACTGAAATCAGCTGACTAGTTCGTCACTTGCAAATTTATACGTACAATTTTTTGTATGAAAAAAAATATGACACATGATCAATAATTTATCTTTACTATTGTAATCTATAAACACAATACTATCTCCCATTGCAGCCGTGGCAGATATTTTTATAGCACCTTATATATACATAAATATTTATAACTACTATAAAATACTTTACAAACTAAATACACAAATACAAACATTAAACATGCACAATAACACATAACATAATAATATAAAAACTTACCAGTCGCATAGCCGCATCGTTGAGTCTCCGAGCCACATCCTCTTCCCCCGGACCGCCGTAAGGTGCTAACGTGTATCTAGTTCTGTATTTACTTGTTTTAAAATCAATTTAGTAAATTAATTCAGAAATTAAATCATTCAAAATAATAGGAGTGCATAACATTAGAGGAAGTTCAAATTCGCAAGCCACTTGAAATACCGGAACGTGTAATACCTCTGCACGCCTGGTACTTGATCGGACCAAGCAGCGCAAGCTCCACCTTCAAGGACACGTGAGAGTACTTTTAATATTTAAAAACGCCCCAGTGCTAATTGTTTGGAGAACTTCCGAACGTTGGCCCCGCCCCCTCATTAGCAGACGACACCAATACCCAATTGTGTTACAATTTTTTGCGGAACCAGCTAATTGGGTCACTCTCCTGTCACTGCGCGAGCGCACTACGTCCTATAAGTAGCTACTCGTACCTCCTCATTACCGCTGCTATCCTAATACTAATGGGCTCGCCGATGAACAAATCTGTTTCTGATTCTGAGCTTAGTCTGATGGAAAAAGATCAGCCGGTAACGCCATTGAACTATGTATTCCAACGCACTAAAAGGAGTAGAGAAGAAATCTCCTTATGCGATCAGCTGGACGAGTTTAAACATGAAATTAAGGAAATGATGTCTATTTTCTCGACTAAACATGGCAATGAAATACAACAGATGACCTCAACCCTAAAAGAAATCCAACAAACTAACCTTAGTATCGAAAACTCAATTAGCTATCTCACTGCACAAAATGAGGCTCTTAATAAAAAAATTACTCAGCTAGAAAGCCAGAACAAGGAGGACAAGCAATATATTGGGGTGCTGGAGAGTAAATTGGAGGAAATGCAGATAGGAAGTCGCAAAGCTAATTTTGTCATTAAAAATGTTCCAAAACGAAACAATGAGACCAAAGAAGACCTGGTGGACATGATTGTCTGCCTTTCGCGAAACATAGAATGTAAAATTGAGAAAACGGATGTGAAGGATATATATCGACTTCGAGGAAAAAACAGCGAAAGCCTGAATCAACCCATCATTGTCGAAACTGGGTCCACATTCCTTAAGTCTGACGTAATGAGAATGAGCAGAGCTTACTACATTAAGCATAAGTCTCGACTGAGCTGTAAGCACTTAGGATTTAAATCACAGGAAGACACACCGATATACCTAAGCGACCACCTGACAGCTAAAGGGTCTCGCCTTCACTTCCTGGCCAGGGACCTAACGAAGTCGGGAGCTTACAAATTCTGCTGGACAGCTTATGGAAAGGTCTACGTAAAGAAAGATGAGGGTTCGCCCACCATTCCAATTAGAACTGAAGAGCAGATACATAAGCTCATGGGGGCCAAATGACTCCCAGCGAATAATCAACCACACTACTTTCATATTTTACCCTGCTATGTGATAATTAATACTGCTGTAGTTATCTCATTGTTTTCTTTGTTTTCTTTTTTTGCTATATCTTTCCTAAAAGGCGACCCTTTTGGTTTGTGTAATTTTTCAATGTACCACTTTTTATTGTATTTTCTTCATTCATGTATAAATATAACTATCATAACACATGTTAACACACACTTTCACACAACTGAATCTCACACTTACACAAACAAGCTGTATACTTTAAAAATAACCCAGTACTCTAATCCGAGCTTCAGTCAGTCTAGTACGCGTGGTTACTGTCTTAATATAACTTCTAAGTTACATTTCTCTAATTTACTTTGTGGCAACGTCTTTTCAGTTTATAATTCACACAAATGGGTGACACCCTTCAAACTCTAGATGAGATCGATCAGATCGAAGTTGCGCGCGCATTCCAATGTGCCTGCACGGAGCTGCACGATCATATTAAAATTGGTAAACAAGACTTGACCATTATTTCTCAGAACATAAGGAGCATTTTTTGCAACTTTGAAGACTTCACACTTTTACTGTCAACATTAAAATTTGAAACGGACATCATAATTTTGACCGAATGTAGGCTACACACGAATAAACCTATACCTCAACTTGATAACTATCTCTCTTTTTCAACTACTCGTAAACTAAATCAAAATGACGGTGTAGTACTTTACGTAAAAAAAAACTTAAAACCTAAAGTTAAAGAAATAAACCTGACTCATGCTTCATGCCTACAATTGGAAGTACTTAATAATATTATTCTAGGCGTGTACCGATCCCCATCCAACCCAAACACGGAAATGTTTGTAGATTCTCTTAGTACTCACCTCAATACTTTAAGTTCTCATAAAAGTATCATTATAGCGGGGGATATTAACATAAATCTCAAATCCAAAGATGCTGACCCGCCGCATGAATACAGAAATAGGGTAAACTATTTAAATATGTTATCACTATACGGAATACTACCTGGACATACTTTACCTACACGTGAATCCAACTGTTTAGACCATTTTATGATCAAAATAAATAAAAAGAAAATATCTGCTTCTATTGCTATATTACACACTTCCATCACCGACCACTTCACTACCTTACTATCGTTATCTAAGCTAAAAACCAAAGTTATTACCAGTAAAACTAAAACATCCATTGATTTTGATCAAGCCTTAAACCACATTAGAGAAAATAAAATAGCAGACCTACTGTTTTGTAGTGACCCGGACCATTTAACTGACCTACTAATATATAAATTAACTGATTCTATTAATCAAAGCACTGTTACTAAGGCCATTCCTAACAGCAAGCGTATTGTTAAGCCATGGATAACTGCCGGTTTACTCAGATGCATTAGGAATCGCAACAAACTTCAAAAAAAAGCACGTAACGACCCTTCTGATAATATCCTAAAAATAACTTACCGTCGATATCGCAACTTCTGTAATAACCTAATAAAAAAGTTAAAAAGAAAATTTGAAAGAGACCTACTAACTAATTCTGTAACAAATAATAAATTATTGTGGCAAAACATTAAAAACTTAACTTACACAAATAAAACAAAAAGTCATAACACTGAATTATTACAAATGAGATCAAATTCAACTGAGTCTGTTAATTTCATTAATGACTACTTTGCAAATATTGGCAAAGAGCTAGCACAAAAAGTTCAACCTTCAGCACATAACTTAATTTCTTTTAATTCTGAAACACTGTCTACACAGTTAAACTCGTTTGTTCTTTTGGATACGGATACCGAAGAAGTCGATGGGGTCTTGATGAGCCTAAAGTCTGACTGTGCACCCGGCTGGGACAACGTGTCCACAAGATTTTTAAAACATATTAGACAAGATATTGTTCCCATAATAACCCACTTGGCTAATCTCTGCTTTGCAAAGGGCAGCTTCCCTGCACCACTTAAGCAATCTATAATCACTCCTGTTCACAAGGGTGGGGACAGAGACGATGTCAACAATTACAGACCTATATCCATCTTGCCAGCCATATCGAAAATTATTGAAAAGCTTATAAACAAGAGGCTCTTAAAATTTCTACACAAATTTAACATCTTAAGCAGCTCGCAATTTGGATTCAGGCCAGGATTATCAACCGAGGATGCAGTTACTGCTCTTAGCTCCCTAGTGGCTGGTAATCTGGATAGCGGTAACAAATGTCTGACGGTTTTTCTGGACCTAAAAAAAGCGTTTGACACCGTCTCTGTTCCTGTCCTCTTGAACAAATTAGAAGCGTCAGGTATAAGAGGAATTCCACTTAAAATGTTTACTGACTACCTCTCGAACCGGAAACAAAGAGTTAAGGTTGGAGAATACGTTAGTAACGATGCAAAAGTCACTTTCGGTGTGCCTCAGGGAAGTGTGCTAGGCCCTACATTATTCCTACTTTATATAAATGACCTCTGCAACCTTAAAATAATTAACGCTAGAGTTTTTTCCTACGCTGACGATACTGCAGTAGTGTTTTCTGGGAAGTCTTGGGACGATGTTGCTAGAAGTGCTGAAGCTGGTATGACTCAAATTGCTAAATGGCTCTCAAATAACTTACTTACACTTAACACAGCTAAAACAAATTACATATGTTTTAGCATATCACACAGGACACAACCAAACCCCGACTTTATTATAAAATTACACGAGTGTGACAATCCAATTAACTGCCTATGTCCAACATTAGTCAAAGTTTCTCAAACCAAATATCTTGGTATTGTTGTTGACCAAAGATTATCTTGGTACTCCCATCTGGAACAAGTTACCAACAGAATTAGAAAACTGAGTTGGATTTTCAAAAATTTAAGGCATATCGTGCCAAATAAAATAACCGATAACACAAATAAACCCAGAAATCTACTCAATGAAATATACATAGCTATAGTCCAGTCTGTCTTAGTATATTGCATCCCCATTTGGGGTGGGGCGGCTAAGACTAAATTCATAGACCTGGAGCGGGGACAACGGGCTCTAATAAAATTAATGTACTTCAAAAACCTAAGGTACCCCACACAAAGTCTTTATCAAATAAGTAATTTACACTCTGTTCGCAAACTATATATAATTAAAACTATTCTCAGGAAACATAAAACTCTTAATTTTGTTCCCAGCTTAACCTTGAAAAGAAGAAAGGATATAATAGTTGAAGTTCCTAAAACTAATACCAAGCTCGCCCGTATTCAATATGACAAACGCTCAGCTCAGCTTTACAATCGAGTAAACAAAGAGATCTACATATACAATAAACAATTAACTGTCAGTAAAAAAATGGTAACTAATTGGATAAAACCACTTACTTATGATGACACGGAGAAGCTATTGGAATAAAATAAAAACCTTACACTTAATGCTCTCATCTTTCGTACTTGGCGTATACAGTCTGATTCATTCATTGCCACTTACACTCACTCTGTATTTTACATTAAATTTAACAAACCCTCACATTATCACTTAACTTTCATACTCAGAGGTGCTCACATGCAACATTCAAATTCACATTTGCACACCTTTATACTCACAGTAACACTCCTTAGTATTCACACTCACACACCCCCATTTTCACATTTACACACCTTCATAGTCATAGTCACATTCACACACCCTCATACTCACGTTCACACACCCCTACTCTCACTCACACATTTGCATGCTTCTTGTCTAGTTTTAATTTTCTCTTTTCATTTTAAATCGCCTGTTTTTATAACACTTAAAACAAGTATTTGTATGTTAATATTTTAAGTTTGGAAGAGCGGAGTCTCCTAACACAGGCTTTTTTGTTTAAAAGGAGACTCCAATCACTAGTTGTTAAATTTACTTGTATAACAAATAAAACATTTTTCATTTTTTCATTTTCACATCGCGTCGTCATCGTGTCGTACCGAGTAAGAGCGCACCAAGTCCCGTTACTCGCCGAGACAAAGGAAGCCTAGAACCATCGCCGGCGCAGTGACGCGGGAGCCCGCGCCCCTCAGTTCGTCTCGCACGCTCACGGCAGATGCACGCTCGCTTTCGCTACGCGAATCTAATCCTTCCGCATAAGCTATAACGCTGACTATCATCTTTTCACTATTTCTATCTGCTTGCGCCTATTGTGTTATTATTAGTGGTGAGAATAAACTGTTGTCGAAGTGTCTGCATCGTTTAATTGTGTTCCCTGAAGATAACCTCACACACCGAAGAGAAGACACACACGACACCTACATCTCCTACAGGCATAAAACCATCCCGTAGACTTAATAAGCTGTTGCCGCACCGCACCGAATTCAATTCGCAAACGCCGGCGCCGTTCATACACTGTTGCCATTCTTATCAAACAATGCCGCTGCGCGCCGGCCACTCGCTCGTCAGAGCGCAGCCCCGCGCGCCCCCACCCTCACCCGCACTACCCCATTCGTCGCACGCGCTACCTGACCGCCCGCCCGCCAGGCGCCAGTCGCCCGCCTGCCCGCTCGGAAGTTAGTTTTTAGAGGTCTGCGGTCAGCGTCAGGAATATCGCGCGCGCTTTCTTTAAAAATGCCTCCTAGACGACGGTATTCCAATCAAGAATATCTTGAAATGGTATTGTGCTACCGCGAGTGTAACTTCATAACTGCGCATGTAGTAAACTTATACCAGCAGAGGTTTGGTGTGCGAGTGAGTCATCATACCATTCTGGATGCAGTGTACAGATTTAGAGAACACGGCCGCTTTGGCCCGCCTCCGGTTGACGCAGGCAGGCCTCCATATTCTGCCGAACTCGAAGAGGAAGGGTTTGTACTTCTTCCGGCGTCATCCTCTTGCGAGCACCAGGGATGCTGCTCGAGTCTTCGACGTACAATTCATCGTTATTTGTTAATCTAAGTAGGTACCTACCTATTGTTTAAAAATAATAAGAAAAAAATTGCGATTCTTACACTAACTTGACAGTCCAAAGCCTGTTTTAGTGTGATGGGAAGTTTATCATCTTATTTACGTCAGTTTTTTGGAAGAATGCGGTAGCTGGTAAGTAATTGCACTTTTAAAACACTTGTTTGTCTGCGTATTATTGCGTACCTAGTACATAATACATTAGATAGTCGATAGTGACGAACTACTCAGCTGATTTCAGTTTTCATTTACAGAACAGATGGAAAGAGATAGCAGTTGTTTTCATTGACGAAGTGCACTTCGCGCGTAATTTGTGAACCACGTTATGCAGAGTAGAGGCAATGTTTATTTAACTACTTTATTTTCTCAAATTGATTTAACTGTACGAAAGAGAGGGTACGAAATTTCTTCACTATTGTTCTCTAAATAATATCTTTAAATACAATACTACCTCTCATTAAAGCCGTGGCAGATATTTTTATAGCACCTTATATTATAAAAACAACAAAATAGGCAAGACTAGGCATTTATTTATCATTTATACGATAATAAAGGAGTACTTTTATAAAAGAAACAGTTAGTCGCTAGTAGGATGTTATTGGGCATTCTACCCCACCTGCCGTTCCTACGGCCTATCCATCCTACTATAACTAGCTCTTCATATCAACCACTTACCTCGATTAACAAACAACTTTGTTTCACTACACTACTTTACTGTTATTCTTTCATAGTTTCACTACACATTTCACCACTACTGAATTTATTCCTAATTTAAATCTACATGAAACGTGGTAAGCTAAACTTCAGGACAGATTGCCTCATGCCTCTCCGCAAAGTTAGAGATAGCGCATTACCACAAAGGTTCAACGCACACTCAGTTTATGCGACCAGATTGGTACCGAGGGCATCTGAAATTTAGAATATCGTATATATTAACCCTAGCTCACTAACCTTAATTTCGAGTAACGTTATCACTAACCATTCGTAAATTTTACGATGGATTAAAACATCAATAGTTATTTAATCAACTTTATTTATGGCACAAAACGACATTTATTAGCAGTCTTAGTTTTCTCTTAATCAAATAACATAATATGTTTTAGAAATAAGCTACACTGAACAATGATTGGACATAGAAACAATATTCTCCCAGAAAATCGCTTTTTTGCAACCCTTGCAGAAGTTAGTGGTCATACGACGTTTTTTTCGACGGGTAGCTGCAAGTTTTGCATGTTCTGGGAATGTCTTGACTAGAACCTTCCTGAGGGACATACATTTTCAAGAACTCCGCGATGATCTGCTCCAAATTTCGTTGTTAAGTTACAGTCTGATATATCTCTTGCAGCCAAGACTTCATCAGTTCGTCTGCCATTTCTAATGCAAAAGGCCTTCTTTTCATGGGTTTTTTTTTCCATTTGTGATCGCATTAGAGATGTAGATGACATATGCATTCACTACAGACAGATTTAGGATGTCGTAGAACAAGCACAGCGGCCATCGATTGGTTTTACGGCTGTACTCATGATCGTGCACATCTGGTCTACAGTATCAACCGCACCCTTTGTGAAATTCAATAGTTTCCGCCTTTTTTTAATCGATATTGATAGCAGGTTGATCATGTATGGTAGGTAGAAAGGATGCTGCAGATTTGTCGGACGAAGATATCTTCGTCCGACAAATCTGCAACATCCTCGTCGCTTCCATTAGTTTCGGTAAGAATTTCCGTCTCTAAATGATGATCATCTTCGGATGTTGAAGACTGTGGTAGATTATCGGAGATTGACTGTTACCGAATCAACTAACCATAGCTAAAAAAAAAAAATGACTCCTCAAATCCATATGAAAATATAAAAAACAAACACATTTCAAATCTAAATAAACAACAAAATATCTTAAAGTTGCAAATAACATTGAAATCTATTAGTGATATAGAAAATATAGTAATTATTTTGTGTTACCTCAAAATAATATGTTCTAATAGTTAAATATTGCAAATAATTGACCAAAAATAAATGCACAACTTTGTAAAAAAAATTACTTAGATACTAACCTTTCGTAAATTTTACGACGATCACACGATATATCCCGATCTAATGAGCCTGCGTCCGTAATGAGTGATTGCGGGTCTCTAGCGATGCGAATTAGGAAGGTATTAGAAATGGGCGGGGTGGCGGAGGTCGGGATCTTACCGAAACTGTAAATGTGCAAGGTACGCGTCGTCATTTTGACGAATGGTTAGTGAGCTAGGGTTAAACTAAAACTTGGGACAGATTGTCACTATGCCTGTCCACAGAAGAAAGAAATAGCGCATACCCATAGGTGCACACACATTCTATTTCCTGCGGCTAGACATCCGAAATTTTAATTTAATTTCGTTTCATATAGATGAAAATTTACACGTTTATTAAACAAGTAAATGCGTCGGCTGTCTGAACCGATGACCTAAACTTCAGGACAGATTGTCACTAGTCTCTCCACAAAGTTAGAGATAGCGCCTTACCACAGAGGTTCAACGCGCACTCAGATTATGCGACCAGATTGGTACCGAGGACATCTGAATTTTAGGCTACCGTATGCATTAAACTAAAATTTGGGACAGATTGTCACTATGCCTCCACAAAGTTAGAGATAGCGCCTTACCACAAAGGTTCAACGCGCACTCAGATTATGCGACCAGATTGGTACCGAGGACATCCGAAATTTTAATTTAATATATTCACCCAGACGACACTACTTACACGTTAATGAACACGTTACGTCTTCTACTGATGTCTGATTGCTATCCAACCGCACGTCGCGCTGAGTTAAGGCGCATTTACACTAATATTTACCGTCCGGTGTGTGTAAGTCCGGTCAGTTTCGCTACATTGTATTCTTTCATGAAATACCTGGCGCCGGCGCCGGCGGCGTCGGAATCGACCGTATCAGACAACTATTACGAGTGGGTGTAAATGAGCCTTTAAAGTCTGTGAAACTGCAAAATTGCAAGTAGCAATAATTTGCTGCGTATATTTTGTTGTATGTAAGGTATGTGTGTGTGTGTGTGTAATTTCCATGGGAACCTTTGTATAATATGCAAGATAAGCACTGCGCTTGTTGCAAACATTGTTTAAATTTGTCTTATACAGGACTTTCTATGTTCATATAAAATAGGTACTTACTTCATTTTCGGTACGGCACACTCATCTTGGAAATTACTTTATTGTAATAATTATGACCTTTATGACTTTGTAGTTACAATAAATAAATATAAAAATATTTTTAATGAGTAACTTTATTGTCTAGGGATTGTTTAAAAATACTATTTATATTATCAAAACTGTAAGATTTCAATATAACTTCTACTATATGACTTTATTAATATACTACTTATACTTATATTTCTATTATAGTTGATGGATTAATATTTTCAGTTTGACTGCAACATACGTAATAAACTAGTTTTGGTACGCGTATCCGTTCAAAACTTTTCTGCACATAAATTATTTCGAATGCAACTTATTGATTGATGACGCTGGCGTCATCCCTATATGATCAAAGTACAGGTTAAGTTCGACTCTGCAAATAGGATTGCGAATAGCCCTGGTAGCAAATAGGCTTATGTATATTTCTAGGTTTCAGCTTCGAATCCCTATCGCAATCCCTTTTCCTATAAGTTAATAATTAAATTAATAAATTCGTTCAGCATTCGTTATTACCCTAAGTATTTTAATTATATAAATATACCTAATAAAGTAATCACCAAATGTTTGCTCCAGATTTTTTTTCACAAATTAGTCTCAAAAATCTATTATTTTACAACTGTGCATACCTAATGATGTCTTGTTATTATTTTTTAAATAAACAAACATACAGAAATTAAATAAATAGTAGTAATTGTAGTAATCCTATACCTAAGCCAGGTAACTAACGGCACCTTTGTCGGTGTCGGACAAATGCTGGCTTTATATTTCATTTCTCACGATAAAATTGCATTTTGACGGAATCAATATTATGATGTAAATGGACGTAACTGACATAAGTTAGTAATACAATTGTAATGCTTTGATTTAAGGTTTAATTTTGTAATGAGGTTAAATTTGCTGAGATTGTATTTTTCTTTACTTAAATTCGATTAATTTATATGAAAATTCACATTCGCTCCAACGTCTTCTAGTGAAAAGCTCCACTTAAGTTTATTGTCAATTACGAATACCGCATACTTCCATAAAATGTACGTAAGTATTTAAAAAAATAATTATGTTATTTCAGTGTCCTTGTGTTTCATAAGTCGAGCGTTCAATTGTTCTAATCTTATTTACAGACTTTTTTTATTTGAAATTAATTGTTGTCTACTCGATTACAGGTCTGACTCCGAATCTGAATATACACGTCGCGCACCTGAGGTTGCAAAGGTGCAGCCAAAAAATAAATCTCACAAGCGTAAAGCTTCTGAGAGTACCTCCACCTCGCAATCGGAATCTAAATCTAAATCAAGGTAATTTCTATTATTTCTTGTCTTTAGGTATTTGTGTATTTTATTCCAATAAGAGTGTTATACGTTAGTAGTGGATTTATTTCTATACTTAAAACCAGGAACACAATCCAATGATTCATAATCTTATTCCATTGGTTCTTTTTTGATAGAACGTTTTCAAGGTGCTGTTATTGTAATGATAAGGTACTTTATTATTTTATTTTTTTACAGTAAAAAACAACAACATGATAGCTCGGACCTCTTCGGCCTAGAGGATAGCGAGCATCGCGCACCAGCAACCGGCAGCGAGGACCTCACGTCGTCTCTCGTGAGCCGAGTCATTAACGGGAAGTTGCGGCCGGCGGTGAACCTACAAGGTGACTTTTACGTGGAGGTAAAAGTTTATAATAAGTCTGATGCAGCGTCCACGACTCCACTTGAACGGTGGAAAAAAGCCTTAGTGGCACTTAAAGTTCAATTAAACCAAGAAACTCCGCAGTGGGACACGCTGCAGACATTTATGAGACGGGTTCATGTAGTTTTTCAAGACTCGGAGCCCGTGTTCTACAGTGACAACATAAATATAAAATAATATATTAACTATAGCTGCTGCCCGCGGCTTCGCCCGCGTGAGTGTCGGAAATTACCCCATACATCCCCATGGGTTTTAAGTATAAATATTGAGTTTCGAGTTAATCGGACAGCGCGTTAAAATTCTTCCATACAAACACTGACACCCCCTAACCCCCCTTTAGGGGGTAATTTAGAAAAACAAAAAGTACAAACTTTATAATTAATTTAGATAACTATTCGTGCGAAGTTTCATGTTTATTACCTCAAGGAATAACATTTTTCCTACAAACTTTCATCCCTTATTTTACCCCCTTAGGGGTTGAATTTCGAAAAATCCTGATACACATTATTCTTAATTTTTGGGTTTAAGTATAAATATTGAGTTTCGAGTTAATCGGACAGCGCGTTAAAATTCTTCCATACAAACACTGACACCCCCCAACCCCCCTTTAGGGGGTAATTTAGAAAAACAAAAACTTCAAACTTTATAATTTATTTAGATAACTATTCGTGCGAAGTTTCATGTTTATTACCTCAAGGAATAAGATTTTTCCTACAAACTTTCATCCCTTATTTTACCCTCTTAGGGGTTGAATTTCGAAAAATCCTGATACACATTATTCTTAATTTTTGGGTTTAAGTATAAATATTGAGTTTCGAGTTAATCGGACAGCGCGTTAAAATTCTTCCATACAAACTTTGACACCCCCCAAACCCCCTTTAGGGGGTAATTTAGAAAAACAACAAATTACAAACTTTTTCATTTATTTTGATAATTATTCGTGCGGAGTTTCATGTTTATTACCTCAAGGAATAAGAATTTTCATACAAACTTTCATTCCCTATTTGACCCCCTTAGGGGTTGAATTTCAAAAAATGCTTCCTTATTCCTTGCCTACATTATAAAGGGAACCTCTGTGCAAAATTTCAGCTTTCTAGGTCCAAGCGTTTGGGCTGGGCGTTGATGAGTCAGTCAGTCAGGACTTGTCTTTTTATTAATAGGTATAGATATAGATAGTAGGATAGGATACTTTTCCGGGATAAAAAGTACCCAGTGTGGTGCCCAAGATATTAAAGAATAATTATACCAAGTTTCATCGTAATCGAACCGGTAGTTTTTGCGTGATGCCTGAACAAACAGACAGACAGACAGACAAAAAAAAATTTAATCAAATTTTTGGGTTTGGTGTCGGTCTAGTAACACCCCCTGCCATTTTTTATTTTTTTTATTTTCAATGTACAGAATTTTGACTTCTACAGATTTATTATAAGTATAGATATAGATATAGATTATTTTATATTTTTGTTATCCGTTTATTCTAAGGCTAGGCTAGGTTTAGGTTAACTGTAAAAAATATTTGGGACTTTGGGATACCATAGCTTTGTTACAATTATAATTTGTGTCTTTTGTTTGTGTTGTTAATCTAAAACTTGCTCTATTTTACGTGGACCTTAGACCTAATAATACACAAAAATGCCTTTCTGTACTGTTTGCAATACATCCGTTGAGCGCAGTCAGTGGACAGGTCACCTACGCAGTACTAATCATAAAAACAAAAATATTTCGTATTTTTGCGAAGGCGTTGAAATAATACATGCTGCTTTTCGTAATCGTATAGCTTCGTATAGAATTGCCGATCCGTCTGAGAATTACTGTCCAAAATCATTTTTATATATTGTTGAAGACAAAATTAAAACTTTAATTGATATGTCCCTTAAAGATCACACTAGTATAAAAGTTAATTTCGAATATTTTGCTATGTTTTTGATGGTTAAAAATGATTGTCAAGAGATGAAATCATTTTCCACAATTTTTTTTACTTTGCATCAGAATTATGAATTTACACCATTATTGTCTCAAGTTAAAAACACTTTAGCAAAAAAGATAGAAGAATTTCAAGACCGTGATAGTGGATGGACGTTCTTGTACAGTTCTCATTTGGAAGTCAATGTCAACAAATATCAACCTTTGCGCGGTTCAGGCTTTATCGAATTGCCTGCTGCTATAAAATCGAAAAAAGCATGCGTTAATATACGCAATAACGATGAATATTGTTTTTTATGGTCAGTAGTTGCCGCTTTATATCCAGCTAAAAGTCATCCTGAAAGAGTATCATCTTATCCTGATTTTCGAAACGTGTTAAATGTAAAGGACATATCATTTCCATTAAGTTTCTCAGATGTTGCGCGGTTCGAATTAAATAACCCTAATTTTTGTATTTACATCTATGGTTTAAAAAATAATATCGTCACGGGACCGCTGTACAAACCAAAAGCTTTGAAAGGAATGGTAATTCATTTACTCTACTTAGAAAAGGGCGATTTGTCACATTACTGTTTAATTAAGGACTTGCCACGACTTGTTAAGAGTCAAATATCAAAACACCACGGTAAACTTTACTTTTGTGATAATTGTTTAATGTTTTTTAATTCAAATGATGATCTTAGTTCGCATAGTTGTGGGGGTATTGCCACTGAACTACCTCCAAAGGGCTCCTTTATACAGTTTAAAAATTATAATAGAAAGCAAATTGTACCATTTGTTATATACGCGGATTTTGAAACAATGCTTGAACGGTACGAATCTTGTGACCCTGATCCAACTAAAGCGAGCACTGTAACACGTCAGCGACACGTGCCAGTAGCTTACGGTTATCATATTACGTGTGCGATAGATGAACGCTACAATCGTTACGTTTCATATCGCGGTTCGGATTGTGTACCAAATTTTGTAAAGTCTATCTATAAAGATGCGCAAAAAATTCATAATATTTTTAAAAATTATGTTCCCATGATTAACACCTACGATAATGCTCGCGACTTTGAAAACGCGATAACATGTCACATCAAAGTTTATTCCGATTTCCTCCGAGGAAAGCATACAGGTCCGGTTTGTAGATTCTTTTAAGTTTTTAGGAACCAGCTTAGAAAAGTTGGTCAGTACAATGAAAAAACAAGAGTTTCAACAATTAAAATCTTATTTTCCTGACCAAAACGAATTTGACCTACTTACCCGTAAAGGCATATATCCATACGACTATATGTGTCAATGGGAACGTTATGAAGATACGTGTTTGCCTTCTAAAAAATGCTTTTATAACTCTTTGAGTAATAAACCCATTTCCGACGAAGATTATGCACATGCTTATATCCAAAATATGGGTATGTATACAGATTTATATCTTTAAACCGACGTTCTTTTGCTAACAGATGTATTTGAAAATTTTCGTAAAACTTGTAAACGACACTATAATCTGAATCCCGCATTTTATCTAACAGCACCAAGTTTATCTTTTGATGCAATGCTTTTAAAAACCGGAGTTCAATTAGAATTGATAAGTGATGTTGAAATTTTTAGAATGATACAAAAAGGTATTCGTGGTGGTGTTTGTATGTGTTCCAAAAGGCACATTAAAGCCAATAATAAATATTTAGACACCTACGATCCATCCCATCCAGATTCGTTTATCATTTATTTAGACTGTAACAATTTATACGGCTATAGTATGTGTCAATCGCTACCCTATTCTGACTTTAGATTAATGAATAAACAAGAAATAGAACTTTTAAAATTAAACTTAACTGACATCAGTGATACTGCGGAAAATGGTTACATTCTTGAAGTAGATCTAATATATCCAAAGAATTTGCACATTGAACACAATGACTTTCCATTTTGTCCAGAAAAATGTTTACCACCGGGTGGTAAGAACAGAAAACTAATACCCAATTTGTATGATAAATATCACTATGTTATTCACTATGTACATTTAAAAAAATGCTTGCAGCATGGTTTAGTATTGAGAAAAATTCACCGTGCTATTACATTTAAGCAAAGTTGTTTTTTAAAGCAATATATTGATATTAATACTCAGTTACGACAAACAGCAAAGTCAACGTTTGAACAAGATTTTTTCAAATTATTAAACAATAGTATTTTTGGAAAGACGTTAGAAAATAATGAAAATCGAATAGATGTGAAGTTAGTAAACAAGTGGTGTGACTTAAGCAATAAAACAAAAAAGACTACTTGTGCTGAAAAATTAATAGCCAGCCCATATTTTCATAGCGCCTCTATATTTTCTGATGATCTAGTAGCAATTCAAATGAAACCTTCGCGTATTATTCTTAATAAACCGATATACATAGGGTTTACAGTATTAGAATTATCTAAGACTCACATGTATGATTTCCACTATTCTATTATAAAACCTTTTTATGGTAACCGAATTGAATTGTGCTATACTGACACAGATAGTCTTGTTTATGATGTGCAGAGTAATGACGTGTATAAAGATTTCAAGGTCCGTTTTCTCCCGCCGGGGTTGCGGGTAGTCCTAAGGGGAAACCGTGGCCCCTGGCATGGCAAGGGAAGGAACACGGGTGGGTTTTAGTCAGTAAACTGACACGCCCTCCCGCTCCGCCCAGAGCGGGAGAAGTCATTGGATGATTTCCCACCCAAAAAAAAAAAAAAAGGTCCGTTTTCTAAAATATTTTGACACAAGCAATTACGATTTAAACAACGAATTTAACCTGCCAATTATTAATAAGAAGATTCCAGGTCTGTTTAAGGATGAAATGGGTGGTAAAATTATCCAAGAGTTCGTAGGACTGCGCTCAAAATTGTATTGTATTAAAACTTTAAATAAAACAATAAAAAAAGCAAAAGGGACAAGAAAAAATGTTACAGCAAATTTAAATATGTTAGATTATAAAAATGTTTTGTACAATTGCACAAAACAAAAAAAAAATACTATTTAGGTCTATAAAACATGAAATATTTACCCAGGATGTAAATAAAGTAGCACTTTCAAGTAATGACGATAAACGGTTGCTATGCGCTGATAAGGTATCTACTTTGGCCTGGGGTAATACAACTATATTAATGTAATCCACTATTATAATTTAACTAAATCAGATTCACTATATCATGTATTTTATTGATTGTAAAAATGTAACTGTCTAAATATATGTTAAGAAATATTAGATATGTACTACCAATCAAATGGTATGTACCTATGTAGGTATATTCCGTTTTTTTCTACTTGACATAAGTTGTAAACAATCTTGGCACAACTTGAATCGAAAAATGTTTTTTTTAAATACAACTGTGTTTTATCAAAATCAGTTGATAGGATGTATGTTCTAGATGTCCCAAATAGGTAGGTAATTATTTATAGAAAATAATGTTAGTTAACTGTTAAACTTAACTACTTCTAATCTCCCTTTTTGCTATCGGTCACTAATTACCATTCAACAACCTACATATATAAGTTTAGGTGAGGTTGGTAGTTTCAGGTGCCGATAAGTCTAAAATTTTAAAACCTACTAGGTACTTGTAATTTATGGCTTTTCTACATTTGTAATTACACCCATCTTACTTATTACTTAGTAATACTTTAGTTATTATTTATCCTTAATTTTAAGATAATTGTATCCTTAATTTAGGTTTAAGTTTTCTTTTGTATATACAAAATAAATTTAGGTACTATTCTATTCAAATATGTGTTTAATTTCTATACCCATTGACAACCCGATCAGACATTCTGCTTGCATTCAATGTGGTGTGCAATTACAAGCATGTTTCAACTTGTTGAAACTTGAAATTGGTTAGCAGTAATAAAGCAAGTACTAAGTAAAATAATATACTTATGTATTATTATAAAAATGTATACAATTCCTGATGACTAAGCGCGCGCCCGGCGCCGGCCGGCAGGTAAGCGCTGTCCACAAGGATACAGGTTCAAACTTGTCGAATTCAACATGAAATTGATTCGCAATATATTGTACAGGCTCTGGTTACACTAGAACATTCATCCATCATAAACAATGTCATTACATTACGCAGTCACTTGTTGGAGTGGTCACATCGGTTCAAAGCAAATAACTCGTAAGTATATTCTGTTCTGTGTATCTTTTATTTCCTTTTTTGTTATACAATTAAATAATATTAATGTCAGATTCGCCTGATATGGTCTTCTCCCAATACGGTCAAGGTTTCCCGACTCCGAGTTTAAGTTGGCATATCCCAGAAGCACACGGGTCTGCCAATAAGAAGCCTAGAGCAAGACGGGAGTGCCAAAAACGAAAATCATCTGAGCAGTCTGCGTGTCTGTAGGGTATTAAGTTACGGCATACATGTGTATGTGTGTAGAGGCGGCTGCGCCCGCCGTGTAAGATTCAAGCCAGTCGCAATTAAACGTAGATTACATCAACACGTGTGCATTATTAGTCTATTCTACCTAACGCAGTCCCATCAACCTTAAACTGGTGACCCCGACGTGATCAACTCAGTGACATCTGTGCAAAGAAATAAGACTGTGTTAAAGTTTCGAGAAGATGAATATTCAGAGCGGGAGTCAACCTGCGGTACGGGCTACAGACCCGAAACTCGAGCCACGTGTAGAAGAGTCTGCGTTAGCTAGCATCACCGTGTCATCGAGAATACCAGAATTCTGGGCGGACCAGCCGCGACTGTGGTTCGTCCAATTTGAGGCAGTGGTGGATAATCAGAAACTCAGTGATGCCGCAAAGGCAAATCTGGTTGTTACGAAGTTGAATAAAAGTGCAATCCAACAAATCAGCGATTTATTATTAGCGCCGCCGGAAACACGGAAATTCCAGTCCTTGAAAGATAGATTGCTCCAAGTTTTTGAAGAGTCGGAGACTAGGCAGTTTCAAAAGTACAAAAAAAATAAAAAAAAAATAAATAGAACTAAATAGTACTGCGTGGCTTACATTTCGTATACAATTATATTGATGACGTATGTATAGCAAGCGAGACAGAAGCCCAGCATAAAGAGCATTTAAATGCAGTTTTCCGAAGATTTGACGAATTCGGTATTACAATTAATATATCTAAGTGTGTATTTGGAGTGTCGAAACTAGATTTTTTAGGTTTTGAGGTGTCGACGGACGGCGCTCGTCCGCTAGATGAGAAAGTGCAAGCGATTGTAAATTTCCCGAAACCCGAAACAGTCGATCAATTACGTCGTTTTCTCGGTATGGTTAATTTTTACCGCGCACATATCCCTAGAGCAGTCGATTGCCAATCAGATTTGAATAATTATTTACATAACAGCAAAAAGAATGATAAAAATGTAATAGTCTGGACTGATAAAGCCAACGAAGCATTTGAGAAATGTAAGTTAAGCCTAAAAAACGCTGCTACATTGTCTTATCCGTTGGCCGATGCCAATTTATCATTAATGTGTGATGCTTCAAACGTCAGCATCGGATCCGTTTTACAACAGCAAGTTAATAACATTTGGCAACCACTCGGATATTTTTCTAAAAAATTAACGCAAACTGAAACTAAGTATTCTACATACGACAGGGAGTTGTTAGCGATATTTATGGCTGTTAAGCATTTTAGAAGTCTAGTGGAAGGTCGAAAATTAACAATATACACAGACCATAAACCACTTTCATACGCGTTTACTAAACTAAATAGTGTTAACGAAAGTCCCAGGAGAATTCGTCAACTTTCCTTTATTTCCGAATTTACTACAGCTATAAGTTATATTAGTGGTAACCAAAACGTGGTAGCAGATACTCTTTCTCGCATAGAGACGGTTAGCTGTCCTACGGTGTTGAATTATGCAGACTTAGCTGAAAAACAAACTAGCGACGAATACCTACAGCAAGTATTGCGAGAAATAGATAGCAACTTGCAGTTTAAGCAGTTTTACTCTTTTAGTCTCACATAATAAAATTAGACCTTATTTAACGGAAGAGTTTAGGATGACAGCCTTCCATTCAGTTCATGACCTTAGTCACCCAGGCATCAAATGTAGTAGGCAGATGATTAGACAGAAGTTTTTTTGGCCAAATATGGATAAAGATATTACTAAGTGGGCTAGAGCATGCCCTCAGTGCCAAAAAGTCAAAATTACAAGGCACACTATTTCAGGTGTAGGAAAATTTGAACGGGTTGATCGTTTTCAACATTTACATATCGACATTGTCGGACCTTTAACGATTACAGCTGACGGGTATAGATATTGCGTAACCATGATAGACCGCTCCACGGGATGGCCTGAAGCCGTGCCTGTCCAAAATATCACAGCAGAAACAGTAGCTAGAGTAATGTTTGAATGTTGGATTTCTCGTTTTGGCTGCCCTTCTAAGCTTACAAGCGACCAAGGCAGACAATTCGAGAGCGATCTCTTTTTGAACCTCATGAAGTATTTGGGCATACACAAACTACGCACGACACCTTACCATCCGCAAAGTAATGGCATGATCGAACGTTGGCATAGAGCACTTAAAGTGGCCCTCATGGCACGTTTACATTGCAACACTTCCTGGGTTCAGGAACTTCCAGTCGCGTTGTTAGGTCTGCGTGCAGCTATTAAGAGCGACAGTGGAGTGAGCGCAGCGGAATTAACCTACGGTAAAACGATTCGGTTACCAGGTGATTTTTATGACGAAACAAAAGCATTTACTTCGGATTCGGAATATTTACAGTCGCTTAGGGATGCTATTTCAAAATTAAGACCACGACCACCAAGTCATGGGAATTCACGGTCATTGTTCGTATCAAACGATCTTAGTACTTGCCAAAGTGTGTTCGTAAGGGATGAGTTAATGCGAAAATCACTCCAACCACCTTATAACGGACCGTATGATGTCGTAAAAAGATTAGGAAAAACGTATGTTATAAGAATAGGTGATAAGGAAAAGACTATTTCTATAGATAGGCTCAAACCCGCTTATGTAATCGAAGCTGATAATAGTAATAACGACAGTTCAAAAGTAGAAATAACGGATGAAACCGACTTAAATTTAAGTAATAATAAGGCCACTTCTAGCAAAGTTATACATACGAAAACAACGCGAAGTGGCCGAGTAATCAAAACACCGTTACGTTTCTCATGAATGATGACGCGTTAATTATATGAACTGCACTTTCAATTGCAACATCATTAAGTGCACATAATAAAACACCTTATACCCTAACAATAAGATTGATTTTATTGTCAAAATATGTTTTTAAGTAATGAATAGTACCTATTGTAAAAACATGTTTAGCAATAAGGTAGTGAGTAAGCTAGACTCAATTAGGTTAAAATAATTTGAATGTCGATCTGTACTTTAAAATTAGTTGGTACGTCGTCGTAGTTGTAATAACCACGTAAATCTAAAATTTCATAATGGGTTGGGGCCAGAGCAAGGAGCAAAACACAGGCACCAATGTGGTAGCCCAAACAGTAAATAACAATTTTCACGAAAAGTTGGATAATATCACTTGGATTGTAATCGCCCTCGCAGTAGTTATTTGCATTGCCGTTGGATACACGATGTGGCATCGTTGCAGGAACAGTGCAAAAGGATGGATACGGAAGCAAATGGCAACCGAACCAAAGGTAGTCACCGTGCATGCAGTGCCTCAGCAGCAAGCAGCTGCGGGCAACTCGTACATGTAGTGTGGCGTTGTGATTTGTTGAGTGCTAAGTGTTAAGCATAAGTTTATTTGGGAATTTTTTGTTAAGGGGGGAATGGTGTAGGGTATTAAGTTACGGCATACATGTGTATGTGTGTAGAGGCGGCTGCGCCCGCCGTGTAAGATTCAAGCCAGTCGCAATTAAACGTAGATTACATCAACACGTGTGCATTATTAGTCTATTCTACCTAACGCAGTCCCATCAACCTTAAAGTGTCAATCGTACGTCGTAAACAATGAAAAGAAAAAAGGTTTACGACTTATACAAGTGAAAGTTTTGGACATCAGTGAAAATCAAGAACCTGCAAGTGACAATGAGGAGGTGATAGTGATAAGTGCGCAGTATGTAGTCAGTGAACCAGTCGACAATGTTATGGACGAGACAATGTCGTTAATTAACAAAATATCCAAGAAACTCTGCGATAACTATTATTAGTGATATTATTAAGTAAGTAATTGGTATTAGTTATGGCAAGTTATTTTTTCTTATTTTTCTGTATTTAAAAATAGTTCATAAGTTATTGTGTAGAATAAGTTTTAAATTTTATTGTAATTAATGTTGAAATAAATAATACATAAAGTATGTTTAGGTTAGAAAGATGAAATAATTAATTTATAATTGGTAAATAAATGTTAAATGTATAAATAAAATAATTTTCTTTCTTATTGTAGAATAATAATTATGCATCACAAATTTGTAAATAGATAAATAAATGTTTTACGTATTAATATCAATTTTGTAAATAAGTAGGTAAATGATGAATGTACGTATTAATAAAAGAATTATCAAATAGGTATTATAAGTTTTTGTTGTAATTCATGTAGCAACTAGGTAAATAGAATTAAGAAAATGTATTAAGAAATCATTACATATTTGTAAATAATATAAAGAATAAATAAAAAATATATTTCTAATTTAAATAACGTATGTTTTATTATACATTACATTGCTTGAACTTCAAATTAACTGTAGTAAAATAATGTTTAGCTTACTATTCGTTCCCAGTTCTCATTAATTGTTATAAAAATATTGTATTAAATTATTGGGTACTTGAAATTAAATTTATTTACATGACTTATTTTGCTACATCTAATTTAGAGCTTCATATGTGTGAATCATAGTTAGTTATTAGTAGAGTTATGTTTAAATAAAATAAACACAAGTAGGTTAAAATATTTTTTATTAACAAAATAAATTAAATATAGACATGTTATTGTCAAAATACCATTTCTTAATACATATAGCATTATTCAAAGCACAGTTCAGTCTATGATTTACACAATTAAATTCATTAATATTTTTACAATATTTCTTTGTCAATCTTGAAAAATTAGGACATCCTTTTTCACCTATATCTATCACTTCACAGTTATCACATAAGTCTTTGATCCACTGAATTTTTTCTAATCCCTTCGTAATAATTTTTTTATTTTCTAAATAGGGTATAATCACGCGACGAAATTCTTTATAGTCTACATAGCCCTCACTCCAGTAAATTCCTCTATTTCTTTCTAACCACCTCACCTGCTTTTTTTCTTCTTGGGTTAGGTAATCGAATGAATATGGTGGTTTTACCAAGAACGTTTGTGTATGCTCCTGACTTACGATGGCCACTTCTTTCACAATAAAATAATTGGTCGAATCTTTAAATCCTTGGATTTCCACTATGACGGTATCCGGCTTCATGATAGCTTCTTTACAATATTGCTTAATGGTTTGTATTCAACAATGCAATCGTTGAGAATGAGACAATATGCTGATGTTTGATCTGGTATCTCTGTATCACTCTCAATTTCCACTCTTACATCCACAACAGGACCTGTCTTCAGATTATCAGCTTGTCTAGAGCAATCAACAACAAACAGCGGTGCTAAATCTTTAAATTGCTTCTCGCTTAATATGGGCTGTACGACTGTTGAAATCTAGTATATTGTTCGTATAATAAAGCGATTCTGTTATTAGCAAAACTTATATTCAGGTTTCCATATGGAAAGTAGGTTGAATTGAGATACACTCTAATGTCTCGAACATGACAGTGATCGAATTGAGACATGTCAGAACTTGCATTGTTTTTCCTATTTGTCTGTAGACCAACAATAATGTATCTTGGTTTTTCTATTTGAGATGAAGTTTTGATAGACCAGGTATGCTTCGTAGTTTTTGGCAAAGCGGGATATTCGTACAGATCCCAATTTCTGTATATCATTTGAAGCGGTCGATCTTTTTCTAATAGTTTTAACAAAGTAATTTTTTCTTTGTCTGATACTTTAACATGCGGTACGCGCCATATGATTTTGTTGATCTGAACATCATCCACCACTTCGCCAGTATTAAGTTTTACAGCGTTCAAATTAGTGTTACTTCTTAGTAATATCAGTTCATGTCTACTGTTTATCACGACTTTATTAAAATCTTCAGCAAAGCCGAGAATGTTACGAAGTGGTATAGAAGCAGAAAATCTTCCTCCATCGATATTTTTTACACCATCAATATTCCATCCCCAGGCATTAGACATTTTAGATTCACTTTCATTCATTGAAATTAGTGATTTCATGGTTGTTGTTATACCTGCATTTTTTATTTTATCAATTTCCACTCCATTTAGCTCATATCTTATATCTTGGAACAAATAGAGTAGAGCATTATTCGTAAAATGGACACTAGTAGCTTGGTCTTTCATATCTTTTTTGGTAACGATAACAGTTCCTTCCAAATAGAGAGTGCTAGCCGATGGTAATATGTACAAGTCTTGTTGGTTGATAGGTATACGAATTTCATCGTTCCTGTTAAAACTTGTTACATATGGCTTGTAGGAATGAAATTCGATACCTTCTATAGTATTATCATAATTCGGAGGGGCTAAAACGTTTAAGATATTCATTTTAACAATCCGATCGCTCTAAGGAATGCTTTATTATCTTTAGTTAATTTTGTTTTCTTTTTAGAGATAGAACTTATTTGATAGGTAGCTCGAGCAGAACTGATATTCTTTACTTGTTGAGACACATTTTTATTGTAGTCAATCATTTTTTCTTCTAAGATGCAAATATACTTGCACTTCTTCACCACGTAAATTGATTAATCGATTGTTTATATCTAGCAGCCTGATATGTATGCAGCTTATGGTGTTTTGGTTGATTGGAAAATATATAGCGTTCTTCGGAATTTCTATGATCCTATATCCAGGTGGCACATTAAGTGCAAATTCGTGAATAAGATGACTTGGTTCACCGTTTATATATGAACCACTTACAATATCACATTCAACCCTGACTACGGTCGTAGGTAGAATGTTGACTGGAGACGATGACACATGCCATTTATTTGCCTTCAAGATTTGTTTGTCAAATCCTAATAGTTTTTTAAAAGAGCCTTGTTTGATAAAATTAATGTCTTTTGTACAAAATATTGTAGTTTTTAAAGTGTTATTATTACACCGTAATTTGATCGCTGCATTTTTTATTTCTGATTTTAAGTAATCGCCGATATCTTGCAATTCATAAGTACCTTCCGGTATTGCAATAACTTCATCAGAGCCATAATAGAACTTATTATTACTTCTATCAATGTTTGGAATAGAATTAAACGTAGAAAAGTGCAACAAAGCACACTCATACTCTCCATCTAATTGTAACGTATTGGGATAGTATGTAGTTAACACTGATGAGTCTCCAGTAATCGACAAAGTGAGGGACATCTTGCAAATGATTGAAATGAAAGAGAAGTGTATATTTTATATCACATTTTTATTCCAAAAAGTCTGCAAATAGTTTAAGCATAAATGACCACAATTAACTGCGTTGAATTTTTGATATCTTGTGTAGTTATAAAAAACACTGCAGTTTTTTAAATATTGCATCAATTCCATCGGAGGTTTTAGATTCCCATAGCTATCAAAGTATTCACAGTGATTATATACTTTAGTATAAGCTACCCAATGGGTTCCTTCATTCTTGGAATCGTCTAAGTTAAAGATACCGCATTCAATGTGTTTCGGTTTCCGAGGTAGTCGATCTTTCATGTAGACCCCCCGAAAATATGGGATGTCTCTTGAATACTTCTGGATGTCTACATCAGTTAGAGGACGCTTGGGTAGCATATTTCTTAGTTTTTTGAAGTTATAAATAATCCTTTACCACTTTTATAGGGCTTAATGTATAAACCCTTGCCCAACATTAAAGCCTCCATAGCTCTATTATGTCGTTCTGTTTCTTGTAAATTTTGCTTGCTTGCTTTATAATCATTAACGGTTTTTGCAATTCCAGCTGCACCACCAGCTAAAGTCCCTAAAGCTGATAAACCAGCGAAAATTGGAATTAAAGGTAGAACTCCTCCACTCTTTGGTAAGGGTATTACTCGGGGTACTCGAATTCGATAGTGAATGTTGGGAAATAACTTTTTTGCGGTTAAGTAAGCTGCTTTTATTAAAGTTTTATCATCCTTATGTTTGAGTTTCTTAATTTTTGATTTTATTTTTGAAACTAAGGTTTTAAATGTTTTAATGCCAGATCCAGACTTTAGTTTCGCTTTCATAACTTTGCTCACTAACCAAGAGCTTAGTTTTTCACCTTTTCCTGCATTTTTTTATTTAAGCCTTTGTTTAGCCATGTTAAGTAGTTGTAAATCGGCTTTATGACGGTTAGATAAGTCAGTATGGTTTGTATATGCAATGTCGTGTTGCATGCAAGCTTCGTCTAGCTTATTTACACCTCGATCACCTCGTGCTAAGCGTTTGTGAAGTTTAGTTCCTGGTCCGCAATAATTATATCCCGGCAAATGAACTTCGAATGGTAGATTATTAATTATGTTGTTAACTAGTCCACCTCCTTGCATTACTCAAATTATAATGATAGGATTTTAAATGAGAAATAGTTATATAATATCTTAGTTCATTATTTCATCTTTCTCAATCCAGCTATTTTCTGCACTGTTTAGACCTAACCATTTAACATACAATTTATTTCCTTTCTTTTTCAAAACCTTTTCTATTAAATAAACGTCAGGATAATTAGATTTTAGTAGTTCTTGTTCGTAAAAAGCTCCTAATATTTTTTGCTTTCTTTGATCTTCTATTTGATATGTCACTGGCAAGGATTTATTCACCTTTTTTATAATAAATAATTCTGTCGACCAATTAGGAGTGTAACCTTTTTCAAAATTATGTTTGTATTTACTTATACGAACACACTCACCAACTTTAAATTTAGGTCTCCACTGAACTAAATCATGTTTGTTCATTTTGTTTATATTTTCTTTAATTACATTTTCATTACTTTTATTCACATCAGTCGGTTTAAATTGAATAGTGCGATGTTTTGTGTTATTATATCTCTGCATTGTAGCCACCAATGGTTGACCCAACCACTTATAGTTTCCATTGAGACTAAAATATTTGTATAATTTATTTTTTAAAGTTCTAATTAATCTCTCTACAATTGATGCTTTTTTAGTAGAAAACAAAGAGTAATGGTTAATATTATGCTTTTTCATAAGGTTTTGAAAAGTGATGTTATAAAATTCTGTCCCTTTATCAGTTTTTAAGTTAATAGGTTTATTATAACTACTAAGCAGTATATGTTCAAAAGCACGAGTAACATCAATTTTATTTTTCGACTTTAACGGTTCAGCCCAAGCATACTTTGAGAAGCAGTCAATTACCACTAAGATGAATTTATAGTTTTTATTGTATTTTTTCAGATTTTGCATATCCATCAAGTCTGCTTGCCATAAATCGTGGATTCCTTTCAGAATAACAGAACGTCGCGGAAAGTTTCTTCGCGCTGCTTTGTGGATTTCATTTACAATTTGCTGTTTGGCCATTGAGGAGTTTTTTGAAGTCATTTTTCTACCTCTGCTTTAGTATGAAACTTATCTTGCAAATGAGTTATAACCTCGGGTATACTTGCTTTTAAAGTAGCTTGAACTGTGCCCTTTGCATCTTTTATGATTTGAGAACGCAATTTACCAATCAAATTATTTACTTCTTTTAATGTGGTAGCATTCAATTGATCTACATAATCCTTGTTCACAGCATCATCTGCTTCTAGTGGAGATCTAATTCCTCTCAGTCTTGATGTTTTTAAATCGAAATCTCCGTTTTCTGATTTTAGCAATGCATTCTCATTAAACTCAAATAACTCTGACAAACGCATTCTTTTATGAATGTAGTGTCCAAATTTGTCTACATTCATTTTCAGGTGTATTGTATCGAGAGGCTGATAATGAAATAACCAAGTTTTACAATATTTATTTATTTATAATTTTACTTTCACGCAACTCTTCAATGATAGATATAATTTCATTATCTAATCCTGTGTTGCCAGCATCTCTTGACGCAATTAATAATTTCAACCTTTCTACTAATTCATTAGGATCATCCCAGTACACTAAATCAACGTTTTTTCTCCACTTTTTTAGCAACGGTAGACCCTTTCCGTGAATTGCATTCTTCAGTTTAAAAAGAGGTTTAATAACTTGCAAATATTTTTGTCCTTTATTACTTTTTATTGGCTTACTTGGTTCATAGTCACGACGATGTGCATTTGTATCAAGTAACATAGACTTATAATTTTGCATATCACTATCGGTCACCAAGTTTAAGTTTACATCCTTCTTGAGCAACAACTGTTTTAAACCAGGCGTATTACGATATTTATGTCCAGCTACAGTGATGAACTGATCGTTGATGGTTATGGAAGCAGAACCTAACATCAGTTTCCCGCGTTCTGCTCTAACCCCAAATGGAATATCTACCAATGCTTCTGAAGATACTGACCAAGATGACGTATCACAATCTTGATTACTTTCAACTACTGATTCATAGGAAGAGTCACTGTTGACATCGGATTCATATTTTTCGTCCTCATCACCGTTGTTATCATTACTTTCAGCGCTATCAGTTCTTTCTTTCTCCAAAGTTTTCTTAATAAACGGAAAATCAGCAAAATTATCATTAGCTAGCAGGAGAGGAGTTTGCTTATTAGCATTAGCAATTAGGTTGAGAGGCTCAGTTACAGGTTTGAAAAATCTCAGCATCTCTCATTTTACGTACTTTTATCTTTACAGCTTCTGCTGCGTCAACAATTTGTCGTTTTAATGATTTTTCCATATTAGTAAGTTTGTCGTAATCGAATCAGCGTCGCAAGGCGAATAATAATGACAGCCCGGTAATAGTCTTATATATATATATATATGTGTGTGTACTCGTATCCTTAGTCAAAGACTACAAACGTATCAAATTTACTTCTATAACATCCTTTGTTCTTAGAACAATCTTTATTAATTACAACATAACTGAAAGGAATACTCCATATTTTTGAACACATTTCACGAAATTCAACCCATGTCATGTCAGTGTTGACGTGTTCTTCATAAATATGTCTCATATTTCTTTCATCTTGTTTAAACAGAACGATTAAAGATTAGCGTTGTCTCGTATAAACTGCTTAGGGATTTTGCTATAAGTCTGATTTAGATAAAAACAATCGATGAACTTGTGCCTGCCCATAGCAAAATAATCACGAATGTTATTTTGATTTTCACAAGCAACATCATCAAATACAATTACAGAATTCGGTTTTGCGTTCTGAACACTCAGTACTTGCTCATTTTCACGATATTTCTGAAATGAAATGCCTGGTACTTGTTGTAAGACTTTTTCCAAAAAAACGTACTTTGGTTGTTGCAAGGTTTTCGAATAAACATACAAATTTTGAAATCTTAAACCGTTCTCATGAATAAGAAGACCAATTAATAAATTAGTTTTTCCACAATTTGACGGTCCGCAAATGATGCATCGTACCGAGTTAGATAATAATTCTACATGGCGAAAACCAGTCTCCTGAGAATTCACACAAAGTGTTTTTACTTGAAATGTTTGTGGTTGTTTTACAAATTTCATGACGGCTGCTTAGAGGGGTTATACTATAGTTAATGATTCAAATAATGTAAAAAAAGGTTATTGGGCATTCTATTCCACCGCGATGAGCGAGCGAAGCGAGCGACAGAGCGAAAGGCCGTAGATCTGCTTTTGTTAATCGAGGTAAGTGGTTGATATGAAGAGCTAGTTATAGTAGGATGTTATTGGGCATTCTACCACACCGAGAGTGACGAAGGCGAACGGAGTGAGCCGTAGGAACGGCAGGTGGGGTAGAATGCCCAATAACATCCTACTTTCATTTCTAGGAAAGAAGTTACCCATCATTACTATTGATGAATCTGATGAGTCTGACGATGAAACTCATTACTATAGCCAGACACAACAAGTGGTTAGTTCTTCATCGAAGATTTTCAAAAGTTTTAAAGATGTGGAAGTTCAAACGACCATAGACCATAATAAATTAATTTATAATAATAATCAATGTCCCTTCGATACACGAAATACAAACTTTGCAAGGCTAATAGCGTTCGAACTACAGCGTATGCCAGAAAAAGAACGCAATTATGTGCCAGATATATTAAATATCATTAGAGGCGCTCCCCAATTATCAGAAATTATGAAAAATGTTTCTACAAGGACTGATGACTCCGAAAGTGACGAAGATTTATTCTCAAATCATCCAGTGTTGTCATCAAATGTACGGTCTAATAAGGCTGGTTTGTATTTAATTATAGTTTTTTTTTCTATTTTGAGACTATAAAATAGCTGTACATTCGCATTTATATTATTAGTTAGGAAGTTAGAATAATCTAATGCATTAGTTAATAATCATTGTTCTGCAGGAAAGAGGAGAGCTATTTATGAATTGGATGACAATGAAACTCAATGCGATATTAAGTCACCTTCACCACCATCTTCACCGTCTATTATATCAGGAAGACAGGAACGTACTTCTACAAAAAAGAACCTAAGGTGCACTTATAATAAAAGTAATGATGTATTTACACAAGAAAAGTTAATTCAAACTACTGAAGCTGAAATAATTGACGCTATGGTATACAGACAATATAAAAATAATAGAATTTGTTATACGACTGAAGCTTTACCTAAAATAGACTTTCACAATGAAAGCCCTTTGGACGAACGAAACAAAAATGTTGCAAGGCTAGTAGCATTCGAACTAGAACGTATGTCTGAAGAAAGTCGTTCCAATACATATCCACAAATACTGAACTTCATCAGGCTTGTTAGAGGCGATACCCGCGATAGTCTATCAAATCCAGTTGTGTTATTTATTCCTACTTCAAGTAATTTTAGAAGAGCCGACGATTCGACTAATCCGGAAATCCCATTAAATACGTTTTTCGAGGAGGTGGAATAATTTTATTGATAAACCATTAATAAAAAAACTGATTTGATAAGAAAATATTTATTAAAAATGTTATCTTTTGTTTGCCAAAGACATTAAACATACATATCAATCACGTCATGCTCCCCAGAAACCCCATCATCTATTTTGCTGTATCTAAAATCATACCACAATTGTACGCAATGTGTACCGAATAAGTACATATGTACTTTAAAAAATAAGTACCTTATCAGGGTAAAAAGTAAAAGTAACTGAATTATGGGTTGCTGTAGAGCATCTCCCTAGCAACCCCAAGTAAGATTTGAATAAATTTTACGTAGACACATATTAGGCAAACAAGTGGTTTATAAAAATTGTACTCTTATTAATACCACTTGATGTGTTAGCTCAGGTTACTTATAACCTTAATTTTAAATTTTGATTATAAGCACCTGAGAAAAAAAAAGCAAAGTAACAATAAAAGTAATTTTTTTATAAACCCCTTTTCCTTAATAAGTAATTGTCTACGTATTTGTTAATTTGTTTTCAAATTTGACTTGGGGTTGCTGGGGAGATGCTTTGCAGAAACCAATAATGCAGTTGCTTGTAGTTGTTATACTGTTAAGGTACTTATTTTGAACAATATATATATATATATGTTTATAAATCAGACAACAAAAATGGGAAAACGGATCATAATTGAACACTATCAGTTACAGTGTGTTATTTAATTTTTTTTATATAATTTGTTGTTCCTAATAAAAATAATATCTTCAATCAAATTGCGATTTAAATTGAAACGATACCTTGATACCACAAATTTCAAACTGGAGAACAGTCTTTCCACACTGACTTGTGTAGCTGGACTAGCAAGAACGACACAAGCTAGTTTGTGGAGCGCAGGATATTTAATTTTATTAATTTCCCAATGTTTTAAAATATCTTTAGTAGACTTTAGTAGGGGCTCATTCAAAAACGCCATTAATTCTTCGTTTATGTTTCTAAATACACAAGGTCGCATCTCCGTATTGCCGGTTCCTTGTCTTAAAAGAGTTCGTACATCACTTTGAGCCTCGACATATTTAACGCTAAGAAAATCTTCCAACTCAACTCTTGCGCTGTCTGTGTTGGTTTGTGACAAAGATGCCAAATTTGTAGAAGAAGAATGAGGCTCATTTTCTTTGTCGCTGTTTAGATTTTGTAAATGATAATGTAATTCTAATAATTTTAATTTTGCGGAGTCTCGCTGATCATCAGAGAGCATTGAATTTACTCTACAATCGAGAAAAACGGCACAAAGAAAAGCGTCGTTGTTAAATAACGAGTGTTCTCTGTTGTCCATAGCATTAATCAGCAATGTGCTCAAAACGGTGTTAATATTTTTTAATTTAAGTTTACACAACAACCATTGCAAATAAAAATCTCCTATTGTGAGCTGCTCATGTTGTAGGATTTTCGACAGTTCTTTAGCAGGCAATAAGGAAGTTACATAATCTTGCAGCGTATTCGTCTCCGGTAAGTCCAAATTAGAATCGTGAGCATTGTCGCAAATATCTTTTAGTGCTATTAATCTCTGAATCATATCAACAGTTGAGTTCCATCTAGTTGGACAATCTAAGATAGATTGATTCTTTCCTGCTTTGGCTATTTCAGCAGCACATTTTTGAGTTCGCAACTGTTTTGCAACTTTTCTTGCTTCATTAATGATTTGTTTGATTTCAGTACTATTGCAAACTTCTAAAACACACAACTGTAACGTATGTGCTGCGCATCTTATTATAGCTATATTCCTTTGCTGAGTAGTGTTTTCATGAAACTGCATTGACAGTGACGAAGTAATTGTTTCAGTAAAGTGGTTTTGTCTATCAATATCGAATTCAGTATCTACATCATAATCAAAGTCGGAATCTGAATCTATTGAGATATTTTCAGTATCTTCTATATGATCCGCACTTTGTTCCTCCATCACGATATCATTTTGATCGCTCTCATTTTCCATGCTATAATTTCCATCTTCAGTAGAAATTGTCTGATCTGGAACATTTCTTCTTTCATTTAGTAGCCTACTCATTTTGAGCATATTTGCTCCATTATCTGTAGTGAAGCTATAAATGTTGTCTAAACCAATCCTAAACCTTTGCAAAACAAACAAAACCTGTTCTTTCAGGTGTTCTGAAGTATGTCTTTCCAATAGCTCTATCATTGCTAAATTTTGTAACACAATAGTTCCTTCTTCTAAATATTGGGCGTTTATTCTCATGAAACTTCTGAGTGAAAGTGATGCTACATCTACTTTTATGCAAATCATTTTGCCCTGCAGGTGTTTAGCCATAGTAATACGTAAACTTCCAGCGGTTTCAATTATATTGTTTCTAATTTTTCGAGAACACACTTTTGTACCGCAGTCAGGTATCAAAGATACAATGTTTTGGAATGCCTCATCATCAAGGAGAGCTAAAGGACGGCCATGAACAGTTACAAGATCAGTGCATTGTTTGATAACAATTTCCGAATTGATTGACGTTTTAGTGTCATCCTTTTGTGTCAAATTGAGTGTTAAGACTTCTTCATATCCTTTATATGAATTTTAAGATGTTTCATGAGATTCGAGCTGTTAATACTCTGAAACAAAATAAAAAAAGTTGTGTCAAATTAAAGTTAAAGTCAAATTAAAGTTATACACAATTCACAAAATTATTTAGAGTACTTTTTTCATACTTGTTCGTTGTTGTTCCGGAGTCGTAGCTGAAGTCGCAATCTTAATAACTTCGGGGCGAAAGTTTTTAAAATTTATTTCGTAGGTTGCCTAAGGCAATCACCGTAAGGTGTATGCTTATAACCTACTTGAAACAAGTGTAAATTAAAAATTAAAAATCTCCCGAAGTTATTAAGATCGCGACTGTAACTAACATAATATGCAGTTGATAACTTCGAAACGGCTGAACCGATTTTGATGAAACATGTCTATGAACCATCGCTAGATAATCTAAATTCTAATAAAAAAAATCTTTCAAATAAAAAAACCGCATCCAAATCGGATCATCCGTTTAAGAGCAACGGTGCCACAGACAGACAAACAAACAGACAGACAGACACACACACATAGCAGTCAAACTTATATATCACCAGCACAATTTTAACGCAAGGTCGAAATGCCACTAAAATGGGGATACTTTGCACCTGGCGCAAAGTATACCCATTTTGGCGCAAGTTATACTCGTTTCAAGTAATATTCAACTTCTTTTGCTTTTTATAGATATTGCAACATGCCGAGGGTCTACAAAAGAAAACTAGGCGCTCGAAAATATGCTGACTACTCCAAGGAACAGTTGGAATTATGTCTGGCGGCTATTAAGTCTGGGCAAATGTCGCAGAGGGAAGCTAGCATACATTTCAACATTCCGCGGAGAACTCTGGTTTATAAAATAAAAAAAGCCCATATGAATCGACCTGGTCAGCCTCAAATATTTACAGATGAGGAAGAGGAAGCCATAGCGTCACATATTGAGATAATGGGCACCTATGGGTTTCCATTAACTGAGCATGACCTCAAAATTGTTGTCAAAATTTATCTCGAAAAATCTGGACGCATTGTTCGAAAATTTAAGAATAATACGCCCGGAAATGACTGGGTTAAACAATTTTTGAAACGCCATCCTACCCTCTCAGTGCGTTTTGCAACAAATATCAAGAAGATCAGGGCAGCGTTATCAAAAGAAATTTTACAAGAGTACATTGAAAATTTAACACCACAAATTAGAGACATCCCTCCTACACGTATATTTAACTATGATGAAACAAACTTAACAGACGATCTGTTGATATTTAAGGTTGATTACAATAAACTGACTCGGATAAATGCACAAAACGTATTTATTGTTCCGGACAAAGTTTCTACCATGCTACAAACAAGATGGTGCAAACAAGGAAAAAAAAAAGGGGAAGAATGTTGCCAACATAATGCCAAGTGCATTATACACAGTTTGGCCAACTAAATAAACATGATGGTTGCGTTCTCAATTAATGCCCAACACTCCCTCCAGAACGCAAACCCATTTTACTATTACAATACAAATGTTTTGCAAGTGGTACACCCTTGGTTAAACTGTCAGCTACCATATTACAACCATTCACAAATAAAAAATTAACTTTAGATTTAACAATGTTTTCTCTGAGAAAATGTAAACGAATATCTATATGTTTAGTCTTAGGTTTATAACAGTCTGTTGATGCCAGTCTTATTGCACTTTGGTTATCACTATAGATAGATAACACACTGTCCACGCTTTGGCCTAGTTCTTCTTGCAGTTGCCGAAGCCATAAGGCCTCCTGGGTCGCAGCCGCCATCGCCATATATTCGGCCTCTGCTGTGGAGAGGGCTACAGTCTGTTGTTTACAGGAGTTCCAGGATATGCAAGCATTTTGGAAAATAAAAGTGTAGCCAGTGCATGATCTCCGGTCCAATGGGTCACTAGCCCAGTCAGCATCACAGTACCCAGTTATTTCTCTAGAGTCTTCTTTAACATAACAAATCTTTAAGTTCTTGGTACCTTGAAGGTATCTCATGACCCTTTTTACTCCAAGCCAGTGTTGAATTCCTGGATCATTACAGTACTGACTCAATTTATTGACCGCATAGGTGATATCAGGTCGTGTAACTTGTGCCAGATATATAAGACAGCCCACTGCCTCTCTGTATGGGAAATTGCTATCTTCATTCTCAGGTTTCTTGTTGAATTTTGTATTTACCTCTATTGGAGTGCATACTGGTTTGCACTCTGACATGCCAAAGCGTTCCAACACAAGGTTTGTATATTTCTCTTGGTCTATCATGATCACACCTGCCTCGCGATTCCTATTTATATTTATACCAATACACTGCTGTATCTCACCCAGGTCTTTCATGCAGAATTCTTCTTTTAATTTTTCTTTAATATCTGTTGCTGTTTTCTTATCATTTGTGAAAATCATGAAATCATCCACCCATACTGCAATAAATATCATTTTTGATTCATTCACTGAATAATAGATGCACGGATCAATTTTTGACCTTTCCAATCCAATTTTAATCAGAACATTGTTTAATTTCAGGTTCCATTGACGGCTTGCTTGCTTGAGCCCATAGATTGATTTATGTAGGTGACATACCTGAGCATTCTCCTCATAGTATTCTGGCTGTGACATGTAAATTTCAGTGTCTATGTCACCCTGAAGAAATGCACTTATGGCATCCATCTGAACCATTTCTAAATTATATTTGGCAGCCAGAGCAAACAAGAATCGGACTGAGGTATATCTTACCACAGGAGCATACACCTCGTCATAATCATTTCCTTTTCTTTGTGCACACCCCTTAATTACCAATCTTGCTTTAAAACGAACAATCTCTCCTTTCTCATTTGTTTTACTTTTAAATACCCACTTACATGGCAAGGCTCTTTTACCTGATGGCAAATCTACCAGTGACCAAGTTTTATTCTTTCTTAAGGACTCATATTCCTCCTGCATGGCCTTCTTCCACTGGTCAGCATGCGATGACGAAAGAGCTTCATCAAGACTCTGAGGATCATTCAAATCAAGTATTGGGCAAAAGTAACTCACATCATGGTCATCCTTCTCTGCATACTGGACAGCTTTGCGTGGACGTAAATTTATATTACGTGCTGGTGTCGAAAGATCAACTGATTCCTCTGGTACATAGGATGAATCATCATTGTCGCCAGACATATAGTCATCGCTTGAGGAATGATCTAAGTTTGTTTCTAATTCTTCTTTGCAGGGTTCTTCAGGTGATTTAATTTCAGGACCACTATTAAGTATGCCAGGTAAGTACACATTATGATCACATTTATGAACATTTTCTAAAAATACTACATCTCTACTCTTGATTATTTTATTAGTGTCTGGATCAAGTAACCGATAACCCTTGCTGGATTCACAGTAGCCAACAAATATATATTTTCTAGATTTAGTATCCCATTTTTGGCGTTTTTCTTTAGGTATTAGAGCCATAACTTCAGAGCCAAAAATTTTTATATTTGATAAATTGGGTTTCTTACCTGACCACATTTCCATAGGAGTTTTGCCATTAATTGACCTTGTGGGTGATCTATTAATTATATAGGCAGCTGTTGCAAGCGCCTCTCCCCAGAATTGCTTTGACAAATTTGCATCAAACAACATACACTTGGCCCTTTCCACCAGTGTCCTGTTCATTCTTTCGGCAAGACCGTTCTGCTGTGGTGAGTATGGGGTACTTGTTTGATGTTCAATTCCATGCCTATATAAGAAACTTTCAAATTCTCGGTTACAGTATTCTGTCCCGTTGTCTGACCGAACAGTTTTTATCTTTTGTCCAAGTTGATTCTCTACTTTACTTTTATAATCTTTGAATACCTCAAGCACACTCAATTTGTCTTTCAAAAAATAAACATAAACTTTTCTGGTAAAGTCATCGATAAAGGTAATAAAGTACTTCATACCTCCCAGTGATACTTGTTCCATCGGTCCACATAAGTCAGTGTGGATAAGCTGCAGTGGTTGTGTAGCTCTTGAACCAATATTATTAAAAGGCAGTCTGCTCTGTTTACCTTCAAGGCAGGTGGTACATGTGATAAGACCTTTATTTTTGTCAGAAAACTGATTAACTCCTTCTACACACTCTGGTAACTTCTTAACATCTGAAAAATTCAGGTGTCCCATGCGTCTATGCCACAGGACAACATCATTTAAATTATTTGAGCTTGTAAGGTTTGAAAAAACTTCTCTATGGATGTTTAACTGGTACAAATTGTTTACTAGTGTGGCTGAACATAGGAATCCATTATTTCGATCATAAATATCACAACAGTTGTCTCTGAAATTCACCTTACAGCCATTTTTCACCATAGCACTTACTGATAAGAGATTGGCAGCAAGTTTAGGTATGTATAGAACTTCTCTTACCTGAATTCTAGTTTGTTCATTACCATTCATCAATAAATTAACCTTTCCCATACTTTCCACAGGTAGCGCTGTCTTACTTGCAACCGTTATGGTGGGTATCGGTGGACTTGTTACATCATACATCCAATCACATCTGTTGGTCATGTGCATGGAGGCACCTGAGTCCACATACCAAAGGTCCGGATTCATTGTCTGTGAAGATGCTGAAAAAGCTGCGACAAAACTTTTATTTTCTTCAACTTTTTCTACTTTGTTTTCTGTATTCTTCTTATTCGGAGCACGACAATTCTTCGCAAAGTGTCCATGCTTGTTACAGTTATAACATCGGGGCCCTCTCTGATTACTTTGGCTATGTTCCTTCGCTTTACTGTTTTTCCCGTGATTGGCTGTTTTCTTAGTGAAGAATGCTGTACTCTCCGAGCATTGAACTTCCTGCAAGAGTTTTGTTTTGATCGAGTCTGCGCTGATCTTGATCCCTGAGCTCTCCAAACCCATTATCATAGGCTTATAAATTTCAGGTAAGCCGGCCAACATCAGCGTTCCAAGCCATTCATCATCAATGTCAAACTTAATGTTCCTAAGCTTATGAGCGGTTGACATAATCTTGTTCACATAGTCATCTACGTTTCGGGAACTGTCCAATGTAGTTGTGATGAGGTCTCTCAACAAGGCAACTTTCCTGTATAAGCCGCTGTCATCAAAAGCCTGTTGCAAACAGTCCCAAACTTCTTTACACGTAGTCGCGCTTTGTACATGTACATAATTGATCGGGTCTAGCAATAGAATAAGCTTAGATTTTGCCTTTCTTTCTTTCTTTTCATCTTCATTAGTTCCTTCAACACAGCTCCATAAATCTTCAAGCTGGAAATAAGCTTCCACTGCGAATTTCCAACTCGCGTAATTATCTCTTCCAACAAGTCTATCAATGTGAAACGGATTGTGACCTGTACTGGACATTTTCTTCGTGTACTATAAATTATTTGACGCTATGTGACTGAGCACGCCGCTCTAGGTAACCTCAAAATAAATACGCCGGCCGGTTATTGTCAGTTGCTTCTGCGTTTCCACTCTAAACGATTTTAATCAACCACGCTCTGCTACCATGTTGATATTTAAGGTTGATTACAATAAACTGACTCGGATAAATGCACAAAACGTATTTATTGTTCCGGACAAAGTTTCTACCATGCTACAAACAAGATGGTGCAAACAAGGAAAAAAAAAAGGGGAAGAATGTTGCCAACATAATGCCAAGTGCATTATACACAGTTTGGCCAACTAAATAAACATGATGGTTGCGTTCTCAATTAATGCCCAACACGATCCCGGCCAAAAACGAGTTATTGTTCGAAGGGGATGCAAATATCCTGAAAAAATTTGCAACGCGTCAAAATCGAGTACTTCGATCATGTTTTGTGGTAGCGCTTCAGGTGAGCTGATGCCCCCATACGTAGTGTACAAATCCCAGAAATTATGGGATACATGGACCGAGAATAGTCCCAAAGGATGCCACTACAGCAACTCTCCTTCAGGTTGGTTTGATCACCAGCTATTTTCAGATTGGCTAAAAAATCTTATGATTCCAAGACTTAAGAAAATGGAAGGCACAAAGATGTTGATTGGGGATAACTTGGCTTCACATTTATCGGTTGAGACATTGAGACTCTGTCGAGATAACGACATTGCTTTTGTGTGCCTGCCGCCAAATAGCACTCACATAACTCAGCCGCTCGATGTCGCGTTCTTTCGTCCTTTGAAAGCTGAGTGGCGGAAAATTATAACGGAATGGAAGGAAAGTTCTGAAGGAACCAGAAACCCAACGATACCGAAACAAACTTTTCCTAGTTTGCTAAAGAAACTCTTAGAAAACATCGAGCCAAATGTGAGAAGCAACTTGAAAAACGGTTTCCGCAAATGCGGTATCTACCCCTGTAACGTGAATGAATTGCTTGCGAGAATACCAGGGGCAATCGATGTAGACAACACAATAGTATCGGCATCTTTCATAGATCACCTGGAATCAAAGCGGAAGACAATCACAGAGTCTGGGCCAAAGAGACGTAAGAAGAAATTTGAAATCGCTGCTGGTAAAAGCATTGCTCATGAAGTATCGTTATTAGAAGAAGAGACTGAGAACGAAGAAGTTTTTGACGGCAAAGATGACAACATTGCCTCATGCTCAAGGCCACGCACTGGTTGCGATTCGGACGCTTACTCATTACATGATGATTTAGACGATCCTGATGGTTGCTTTTTAGAGTCCAACAGCCCAGAGGAGAGTAATCATCCACCTCGACCAGAAACGAGATTCAAAGATGTGAGACGTGAGAAAGAGTCATTTGTGGTGGTAAAATATGATGAGAAACTGTACCCTGGTCTCATAATCGACTTCGATGAGAAAGGAGCAACTGTCGATGCAATGGCTAAGTCCTTAAAATCCTGGAAATGGCCACAGAAAAAAGACATTAACTTCTATGAGTGGGAAAATGTCCTTGGGAGCATTGACCCTCCAAAACTTATCTCTCGGCGAGGTTTTTTCAGCGTCAAAGAGCTTGACGGTGTTGAGTAAAGATTTGCGCCAAAAACGATGCGGGGTATGATTGCGCCAGTATTATTTTCTATGAGTTAAGGCTGATTTTATAAAACGGCGCAAAATATCCCCCCCGAAGGGAATACTTTGCGCCAAATTTAATTTAAAAAAAATTGTGTACCTGATTATGTGCCATTGTTAATTAGACAATAAAAACAATTTTGAATACCTAGTCTTTCTATAACTAAAAGTCCTTTAGTTTAAATGAACATACAGCACTTTCCATTTGAAATTTACTAATCACATAATGAAATTCGGTGCAAAATCACCCCAACTTACGGTATGTATGTCCAGAACCGTATTATGCAAGTCACTATTTGGGTAACGTAGAAACACTGTTATTTCATATGTTCGTGCAAAACAATCGACGAAAACATTGTCACAGTTAGCTCATATCGCGAGTTACACTTTTTAATGGGAACTATATTTTCTATCACCAAAATTTATATTTGTCATCAAGTTGTATCACCTAATAAATAGATCTATCGCCACGAAATATTTTCGTTCTCAGATAAACAAAAATTGTTCCCAGGTATGAATTATCAAATTAATGTTAATATATGTGTAAAATAAGAGATCGATAACCAATAAAATTATATTGCATTACATGAATATAAACTTCGTTCTTATAATAACAGTTTTGTTACTTAAATAATAGCTCTGTGCTCAGAATGGTAGATCTGTCACCAAATAAATCGATTATCGATCCCTGACTGCGACTCCTTTTTATTTGATATTTTGTCACCAATACAGTAGTAACATTTTATTTCGTTCAGATATTAAATTAATAGTATTCGTTACCAATTTAATACATCAATTTATAATTTTAATGAAAAAATGATCAAAGGGGCGGAGACAAATTGGCGCGCTTTAAAAATTGACCAATCCGGCCTCAACGATGGGTTGTAGGTAAGGGACCCCTTTTTTTCGCATAATGTTTTTTTTCCTAATATTCTTTGGCATAACGATTTTGGCATAAGTATTTTTGGTCTAATAATTGTTTGCCATAATTTTTTTTTGGCCTAAATATTTTTTGTCATAATTATCTTGTTGCATAATTTGTTTTGCCATAATTTTAATTCGCATAATGTTACTAGGCGTAATGTTAGTTGGTTTAGGTTAGGTTAGGTTAGAACTGTGACCTCCTACGCACGAGCCGAGCGAGCGTAGCGAGCGGTGCCGCGGCAGCGGCCGGCGAAGTGCCAGAAACTACTAGAATCATGAAAATATATTTTTATGCTTTCGAATGTTATGCTTAAACGGTTCACTAATGTTTCACCAAAACACAATTCACAAATTTTTAGTTTACAACCAACGATTCGTATACTATTTATTTCACAAACAACTTATTCTGCAAATGTTTTATTTTATAAACATTCGCTTTACAAACATTTATTTAGCAAATGCTTCTCTTTACAAATGTTTCGCATTATATTTAATCATTTAGACATTTTTCATTTAATAATATATTCTTTTGGAAAAATCACATGTACTCTAAATACAATTTTATTTAAAAAAAATACGAAATTGAATCGTATTATCTATTTGCAATTTCCACTTGGTTCAAATGATTTACACGGAAGTAATGAAGTTCTTTAAACCAATTTTTTTTTTTTCTATATAATATATTCTAGTCGTTTTTGGCAGTCGCCGGCCGCTACCGCGGCACCGCTCGCTGCGCTCGCTCGGCTCCTGCGTAGGGGGTCACAGTTTTAACCTAACCTAACCTAACCTTTTCTTGCGAGTAAAAAATATTTAACCTAACCTCGAACGAGTAAGTTCGATTCCGCATAGCCAAATTTTTTTATTTTATTAGTACAATTCGTTTTCTGGCATTGAATTATTTTTATAGTAATAATATTTGTTGATTTATAAATTAAAATTACTCTTTTGCCTATTTAATAAGTTTCATTTTTAGGAAATTGTCATGCAATACCTATGTAAAACGTTTCTACGTTTCTATTCCAAACGTTCATTTATGAGAAAATATGAAAAAAAAATGAATTGTTTGTCAAATAATACGTTATTAAACAAAAGTTTATCGGATAATTATTTTCTTAAATGATTTATTTGCCAAACTTTTAGTTGTATAATAATGAAATGACCAATCATGTTTTTGCCAATCGTTGCTTGTCAAATAAAAATTTGTAAATAATTTTTTGGTGAAATGACTGGACACCTGCTTGGTTCACTAATGTTTCACCAAAACACAATTCACAAATTTTTAGTTTACAACCAACGATTCGTATACTATTTATTTCACAAACAACTTATTCTGCAAATGTTTTATTTTATAAACATTCGCTTTACAAACATTTATTTAGCAAATGCTTCTCTTTACAAATGTTTCGCATTATATTTAATCATTTAGACATTTTTCATTTAATAATATATTCTTTTGGAAAAATCACATGTACTCTAAATACAATTTTATTTTAAAAAAATACGAAATTGAATCGTATTATCTATTTGCAATTTCCACTTGGTTCAAATGATTTACAAGCAAGTAATGAAGTTCTTTAAACCAATTTTTTTTTTTCTATATAATATATTCTAGTCGTTTTTGGCAGTCGCCGGCCGCTACCGCGGCACCGCTCGCTGCGCTCGCTCGGCTCCTGCGTAGGGGGTCACAGTTTTAACCTAACCTAACCTAACCTTTTCTTGCGAGTAAAAAATATTTAACCTAACCTCGAACGAGTAAGTTCGATTCCGCATAGCCAAATTTTTTTATTTTATTAGTACAATTCGTTTTCTGGCATTGAATTATTTTTATAGTAATAATATTTGTTGATTTATAAATTAAAATTACTCTTTTGCCTATTTAATAAGTTTCATTTTTAGGAAATTGTGTAATTATGCAATACCTATGTAAAACGTTTCTACGTTTCTATTCCAAACGATCATTTATGAGATAATATGAAAAAAAAATGAATTGTTTGTCAAATAATACGTTATTAAACAAAAGTTTATCGGATAATTATTTTCTTAAATGATTTATTTGCCAAACTTTTAGTTGTATAATAATGAAATGACCAATCAGGTTTTTGCCAATCGTTGCTTGTCAAATAAAAATTTGTAAATAATTTTTTGGTGAAATGACTGGACACCTTGTGGGGGAGTTGTCACCGTTTTACCAGAACAGGGATCATTTTTAAAATTTGATAATTATGGTAGAAAACAAAACATTCCTTTCGTCATATACGCTGATTTCGAAACATTACTCGAACCGATTTCCGGCGATGAATTCAACACCGTCAACACGTCATACTCACAACGCCACGTGCCGACCGCGTTCGCCTATAATGTCGTATCATCATTTAATGATAGGGTTGACGGATATAGAAGTTATCGCGGAAAAGATTGTGTTTCAAAATTTGTACGTTTTCTGACTGAAGATGACGTTAAAGCCATACATAGAATCCTGTCCAAAAGCGAGCCTATTATATTTACAGAGGAAGATGCTCTCGATTTTAAAAGCTCTGTTAACTGCTACATTTGTGAAAATTTACTGTTGACCGATAGAGTAAGGGATCACTGTCATATTACAGGTCGATACCGAGGCGCAGCACATCGACACTGTAATCTGCAACATAAAGTACCAAAATTCGTTCCAATATTTTTCCATAATTTATCTGGCTACGATTGCCATTTATTTATAAAAAAGTTAGGCGAAATTCCAGGGCAAATTAAGAGCAGGAGAAATCAAGAACAGAAAAATATACATCATTTACAAAGTATATTCCTACTGCTGATAACGAGTTTATACAAATAAGGTTTTTAGATTCTTTCAACTTTTTAGGAACAAGTTTAGACAAACTTGCTAAAACATTGCACGTAGATAATTTTTTTAATCTTCGATCTCACTTTTCTAATGAGAGACAATTTAGTTTGCTGACTCGTAAAGGTTATATAACAGATTGGAAATGTTACGAACAAAAATCATTACCATCTAAGTCTTATTTTTATAATTCTTTGACTAACGAAGATATTAGCGATGAAGATTATAATCACGCTCAGACTGTTTGGGATGAATTCAATATTAATGACCTCGGCGAGTATACGGATCTATACTTAAAAACAGATGTGCTTTTGTTGACAGACATATTTCAAAATTTTCGAAAAACATGTAAACAATATTACAAACTCGATCCTGCGTTTTACATAACTGCACCTAGTTTATCTTTCGATGCAATGTTGCTAAAAACAGGTATCTAGTTAGAACTCGTGTCGGACTTAGCTATCGTTAGAATGATTCAAAGCGGTATACGAGGGGGTTTGTGCATGTGTTCCCATCGATATGCAAAAGCGAATCATAAATACATGCCAGAATATAATGCATCACAGCCCTCCTGTTTTATAGCATATCTAGATTGTAATCCATACTTAATATTATAAATTCGAAAGTAATTCGAAAGTAACTCTGTCTGTCTGTCTGTATGCCGTTTCACGCCTAAACCACTGGACGGATTTCGATAAAATTTGGCAAAGAGATAAATGGCATCCCGGAGAAGAACATAGGCTACTTTTTGGTATCCAGTCATTTCACCAAAAAATTATTTACAAATTTTTATTTGACAAGCAACGATTGGCAAAAACATGATTGGTCATTTCATCATTATACAACTAAAAGTTTGGCAAATAATTCATTTAAGAAAATAATTGTCTGATAAACTTTTGTTTAATAACGTATTATTTGACAAACAATTCATTTTTTTTTCATATTATCTCATAAATGATCGTTTGGAATAGAAACGTAGAAACGTTTTACATAGGTATTGCATAATTACACAATCTATATCTATACTTATAATAAATCTGTAGAAGTGAAAATTCTGTACATAGAAAATATCAAAAAAATAAATGGCAGGGGGTGTTACTAGACCGACACCGAACCCAAAAATTTGATTACAAAATTTTTTGTCTGTCTGTCTGTCTGTCTGTCTGTCTGTTTGTTCAGGCATCACGCAAAAAATAGCGGTTCGATTACGATGAAACTTGGTATAATTATTCTTTAATATCCTGGGCACCACACTGGGTACTTTTTATCCCGGAAAAGTATCCTATCCTACGGTTGGGGGGTGTCAAAGTTTGTATGGAAGAATTTTAACGCGCTGTCCGATTAACTCGAAACTCAATATTTATACTTAAACCCAAAAATTAAGAATAACGTGTATCAGGATTTTTCGAAATTCAACCCCTAAGGGGGTAAAATAAGGGATGAAAGTTTGTATGAAAAATCTTATTCCTTGAGGTAATAAACATGAAACTTCGCACGAATAGTTATCTAAATAAATTATAAAGTTTGTATTTTTTTGTTTTTCTAAATTACCCCCGAAAGGGGGGTTGGGGGGTGTCAGTGTTTGTATGGAAGAATTTTAACGCTCTGTCCGATTAACTCGATATTTATACTTAAAACCCATGGGGATGTATGTGGTAATTTCCGACACTCACGCGGGCGAAGCCGCGGGCAGCAGCTAGTTTCCTAATAATGAAACTTATTAAATAGGCAAAAGAGTAATTTTAATTTATAAAATTAAAATTACTCTTTTGCCTATTTAATAAGTTTCATTATTAGGAAATTGTGTAAATCAACAAATATTATTACATTACAACAGAAAGCGAATTGTAAGTACTATTAGAAAAAAAAAATTTGGCTATGCGGAATCGAACTAGTTAGGTTAGGTTAAATATTTTTTACTCGCAAGAAAACGTTAGGTTAGGTTAGGTTAAAACTGTGACCCCCTACGCAGGAGCCGAGCGAGCGCAGCGAGCGGTGCCGCGGTAGCGGCCGGCGACTGCCAAAAACGACTAGAATATATAGAAAAAAAATACTTTAGCAGGTTTACAGAACTTCAGTACTTGCCTGTAAATCATTTGAACCAAGTGGTAATTGCAAATAGATAATACGATTCAATTTAGTTTTTTTTTTAATAACATTGTATTTGATGTGTAATGAAAAATGTCTAAATGATTAAATATAATGCGAAACATTTGTAAAGAGAAGCATTTGCTAAATAAATGTTTGTAAAGCGAGAGTTTATAAAATAAAACATTTGCGGAATAAGTTGTTTGTGAAATAAATAGTATACGAATCGTTGGTTGTAAACTAAAAACTTGTGAAATGTGTTTTGGTGAAACATTAGTGAACCCTACTTTTTATCTCAAAAATAACCCTAAGGGGGCGAATATAGGGGATGAAAGTTTGTATGGGAAACCTATAATTTCTTAAGTTAGAGCTATGAAAATTTAAATTTATGCTTTTGGTAACAAATAAAGAATTACGTATTTCACCGTTTTCAAAAATCACCCCTCAAGAGGGTAGAATGGGGGATGATTTTAAAATTCACATGTAATATTGTCATTTTTCAGTGACTCTTTTCAAGATATTTAAGGGTTTGAGAATATAGTTATAGTCCGTATCATGGGGTTACATTTAGTGTTTATTTCATTAAAATCGGTCCACCCGGTCAAAAGTTATTACTACTTGGCTTGAAACGCATGGGAGGGATGGTGGCATTGATAGCCGGAGATTTTATACAGACCCTGCCGGTAATAACTAGGGGATCACCGGCAAATGAAATAAATGCATGTCTAAAGACGTCGACATTATGGGGGCATATAAAAAAGTTTTGTTTGATTACAATTATGCGAGAACAACTGCACAATGATATAGAATCGGGGCAATATGCGGCAGCACTTCTAAAAATTGGCGAAGACCGTATGGTAACAGTTGGTAACGGCATGATTACATTAATCAAAAAATTCTGTAATATTGTTCATATCAACAACGTGGATAGACTGAATTGAATTTCTCAACTCTTTAGAGTTATCAGGAGTGCCTTCGAATAAGCTGAGGCTGAAAGTGGGTGTTCCAGTTCTGATAATGCGTAATCTTGATGCGCCAAGATAATGTAATGACATACGGTTACAAATTACTCACCTGAGGCGGAATATTGTAAAAGCAATAATCATGACAGGAATAATAATTTAAAAAAAAGTTAAGATTGGCGTATTCCAATAATTCCGACATATTTACCTTTCCAATTTAAAAAGAGTGCAGCCATTGTATGTGGCGTGCTCACGAGTATCCAGCCCACAAAATCTACATGTTTTAGCAAAAAATGGGAAACCCAAAAATGTTGTTTACAGAAATGTTTTGAAATAAGATATTCCAGTTTTATTCATATTACTTTACAGATTGGGATAGACGTTGTTCACCTTCCACAGGCAAATGTGTCATATTTTTTTCATAAGACTTTCACACAGTTTCATACTTCCGTCCATACTATCCACACTAATATTATGCGTACGAAAGTTACTGCTGTCTCATGTCTGTAACCTTTCTGTAACGCCTAGATAGACCGTGACATGGGTTATGGGATCTGGGATATATTTTTATCCCGGTAGTACGTTCCCGTGGGATAATTTCCCACCTCCACGCGGGCGAAGCCGCGGGCACAAGCTAGTGTGTATATAAAACTGGTATTTTTTCATGATTTTACATATTTATTATTAAAGTGGCAAGTTTTTATGGTTTTATCACAAATTTTAGCAGAGCGAGCAGCTCACTCCCAAGCTTTTTTGTCTTCTAAATAATCAGAAATTTTATAGTACCCTTTTTTACAAAGTTTAGTTTTGATACAGTTTTTAAAACGTTTAATGGGTAAGTTTCGAATGTTAATGGGAAGTTTGTTGTAAAAGCGTATACATTGGCCCATGAACGAGTTGCCTACTCTGTGGAGGCGAGTTCGATGTACGGCAAGATTGTGTTTATTCCTGGTATTTAAACTATGAATATCGGACATTTTCTTAAAATTTGAAATATTTTTGTGTACATACAATAGGTTTTCAAATATATACTGAGAGGCTACAGTCAGAATATCTATTTCTTTGAACTTTTCTCGAAGGGAATCTCTTGGACCTAGGTTGTAAATGGCTCGAACAGCCCTTTTCTGCAAAACAAAGATGTTATTAATGTCCGCACCGGTTCCCCAGAGAAGAATCCCATATGACATAAGACTATGAAAATAACTAAAATAAACAATTCTGGCTGTATCCACGTCAGTTATCTGCCTAATTTTTTTAACAGCATAGGCGGCCGAACTAAGTCTTCCTGACAATTTTTCTATGTGTGGGCCCCATTGTAATTTACCGTCAATCGTTATTCCAAGAAAAACTGTCGACTCAACAGGGTCCAACTCTATTCCATTCACTTGAACATTGGTAGTTAGCTGCCTGACATTTGGCGTTGAAAATTTAATAAGTTTAGTTTTTTTTTCGTTGAGTAGAAGATTATTTACATTAAACCAGTGCACAACTTTAGAGAGGGCATCGTTAACTTGTTCAAAGTTGACTAACAGACGTTTGATTTTAAAAATGAGGGAAGTGTCATCTGCGAATAATACGATTTTGTGATTATCCCTAATGTGGTAAGGTAAGTCATTTATATAAATCAGAAATAAGAAAGGACCTAGAATTGAACCCTGCGGAACGCCCATGGTAACCGCAGATCCTGCAGATCTCTTGCCATTAACATCGACCCTCTGAATTCTGTTGTTCAGATAAGAAGTCAGAAGATCGAGAGCCTTGTCCCTCATACCATAGTGGTACAATTTCCTGATGAGTGTGTCATGATGTACGCAATCGAAAGCCTTTGACAAGTCACAGAAAATGCCAAGAGCATCTTGTGACTCCTCCCAGGCCTCGAATATGCTCTTCAGTAATTCCACGCCCGCGTCTGTAGTTGAACGACCCTTTGTGAAACCAAACTGTTTCAGATGCAGTAGATGATTTGCATCGAAATGTCCTAACATTTGTTTTAAAATTAATTTTTCAAAGATTTTGCTCAATGTAGGTAATATCGAAATAGGCCGAAAATTCGAGGTCACCGTGCTCACACATGTGCTTTGCAATTATACAATATTAACAGATTGAATTTATACAATGCAAAGATAGTTTTTTTCCCAATCTTCAGCAGCTCCAACAATATTTTCGAATGCTAATCAACTAGTTTATGCGCGCTTGTGGAGCTGGACCAGCATTGAGCCAAGCATTTTTGTCAGCGATGTAATCACCCAACGTATAATATGCTTGGCAGCATAATGTGCGTTTTATACAAGATTTAAATTTCGTTTCATTTAGTTGGAGTATGTGGGGAGGTATTTTATTGTAACATTTTAAACAGTACCCCATGAAGGATGAAACTTACCCATTAAACGTTTTAAAAACTGTATCAAAACTAAACTTTGTAAAAAAGGGTACTATAAAATTTCTGATTATTTAGAAGACAAAAAAGCTTGGGAGTGAGCTGCTCGCTCTGCTAAAATTTGTGATAAAACCATAAAAACTTGCCACTTTAATAATAAATATGTAAAATCATGAAAAAATACCAGTTTTATATACACACTAGCTTGTGCCCGCGGCTTCGCCCGCGTGGAGGTGGGAAATTATCCCACGGGAACGTACTACCGGGATAAAAATATATCCCAGATCCCATAACCCATGTCACGGTCTATCTAGGCGTTACAGAAAGGTTACAGACATGAGACAGCAGTAACTTTCGTACGCATAATATTAGTGTGGATAGTATGGACGGAAGTATGAAACTGTGTGAAAGTCTTATGAAAAAAATATGACACATTTGCCTGTGGAAGGTGAACAACGTCTATCCCAATCTGTAAAGTAATATGAATAAAACTGGAATATCTTATTTCAAAACATTTCTGTAAACAACATTTTTGGGTTTCCCATTTTTTGCTAAAACATGTAGATTTTGTGGGCTGGATACTCGTGAGCACGCCACATACAATGGCTGCACTCTTTTTAAATTGGAAAGGTAAATCTGTCGGAATTATTGGAATACGCCAATCTTAACTTTTTTTTAAATTATTATTCCTGTCATGATTATTGCTTTTACAATATTCCGCCTCAGGTGAGTAATTTGTAACCGTATGTCATTACATTATCTTGGCGCATCAAGATTACGCATTATCAGAACTGGAACACCCACTTTCAGCCTCAGCTTATTCGAAGGCACTCCTGATAACTCTAAAGAGTTGAGAAATTCAATTCAGTCTATCCACGTTGTTGATATGAACAATATTACAGAATTTTTTGATTAATGTAATCATGCCGTTACCAACTGTTACCATACGGTCTTCGCCAATTTTTAGAAGTGCTGCCGCATATTGCCCCGATTCTATATCATTGTGCAGTTGTTCTCGCATAATTGTAATCAAACAAAACTTTTTTATATGCCCCCATAATGTCGACGTCTTTAGACATGCATTTATTTCATTTGCCGGTGATCCCCTAGTTATTACCGGCAGGGTCTGTATAAAATCTCCGGCTATCAATGCCACCATCCCTCCCATGCGTTTCAAGCCAAGTAGTAATAACTTTTGACCGGGTGGACCGATTTTAATGAAATAAACACTAAATGTAACCCCATGATACGGACTATAACTATATTCTCAAACCCTTAAATATCTTGAAAAGAGTCACTGAAAAATGACAATATTACATGTGAATTTTAAAATCATCCCCCATTCTACCCTCTTGAGGGGTGATTTTTGAAAACGGTGAAATACGTAATTCTTTATTTGTTACCAAAAGCATAAATTTAAATTTTCATAGCCCTAACTTAAGAAATTATAGGTTTCCCATACAAACTTTCATCCCCTATATTCGCCCCCTTAGGGTTATTTTTGAGATAAAAAGTAGCCTATGTTCTTCTCCGGGATGCCATTTATCTCCTTGCCAAATTTTATCGAAATCCGTCCAGTGGTTTAGGCGTGAAACGGTAACATACAGACAGACAGACAGAGTTACTTTCGAATTTATAATATTAAGTATGGTCGGATCTATACGGCTTCAGCATGTGTCAGTATTTACCGTATTCTAGTTTTAGATTCCTCAGTGAAAATGAATTAGAAAATTTTCGTGTTGAAAATGTTGAGGGTAACGCTGAGTGGGGCTTCATATTAGAAGTCGATCTTTTGTATCCTGATCATTTACACAATCACCATAATGATTTACCATTTTGTCCTGAGAAATGTATACCCCCGGGAGGAAAAACAAAGAAATTAATTGCAAATCTGTATAATAAGTACAAATACATTACGTCCATTTAAAAAAGTGTTTAGAACACGGTTTAATATTACGTAAAGTTCACAGAGCTATTACTTTCAAACAGAGTCCATACTTAAAACAATACATAGAATTAAACACTCAATTAAGACAAAAGGCAAAAAGTTCCTTCGAACAAGACTTTTTTAAGTTGTTAAATAACAGTGTTTTTGGCAAGACTGTAGAAAATACTGAAAATAGAGTAACCGTTCATTTAGTTAATCAATGGTGCGATCAATCTAACCGAACCAAGAAATTAATATCCGCCGAGAGACTTGTAGCCAACCCCTATTTCCATAGTGCTTCTATTCTATCTGAAAATTTAGTTGCAGTACAAATGAAACCGGATCAAATTATTTTAGATAAGCCTATATACATTGGATTCACTGTATTAGAACTTTCTAAGTCACATATACATAGGAGTGTCAGGCACTAGTTGTCTGGCATTTTTGCTGAACTGGGCCTTTTTGGCGCAGCCGGGAGGCACACATTCCTGCCAAATCTTACAACGCACTTTACACTCTTAACTTGTTTTTATTTATTTTTTATTTTACTTGTAGTACAATATGTTTTGTTGTGTGCCTATGTCTGTGTCTGTGCTAAATAAATTTAATTTCTTTCTTTCTTTGACGTCACGGACGACTTACGGTACACATCAGCTGTTCGTGTCTGCACTTATATAAAATAAAACACCAATAAATTCCGCGTAAATTTCGTGTTTTCGTTAGCACAGTAGTGTTACTTACGTGTGTGATCGTTAGCAAGGCAATACAATAAATAGTTCGGTAGTGTAAATCCGTAAAAACAAATTACATTTTCTGTTACTTTTGTAGACTTTGAAGTGACTTGGAAGTTTTTTGGTCCTACCGGTACCCCGGTAAAGAGTATAATTTTTGACAAGTGTCGTAATCTTTACCACAGATCTACACATTAAATCAATAATTTTTATGTAGCTGGCGCCATCTAGCGCCGCCAAAAGAGTAGTAGGGAAGGTGTGCGCCATCTAACTGCGCCTAACCGTACCATCATGGTAAAGTGTGCAGCCTGCGGAAAGTTTCTGTCGACGAAAGGTGGCGCTACGTGTAGCAACTTTTCTTGCCACAATCGGTATCACCTCGCATGTTTGTTGTTGCCCGATCCAACGCTGCTGAGTAGGGACTGGCTGTGCCCAGAATGCAAGAAAAAATTGCCCAGGGGTGACAATAGCGCCACCCCCGTCAAGGATCTGAGTAGTGGTCCCCCTGTTACTTCAGCAGTTACAACAGCAGCGTCGGCGGCCCCGGTTGCGTCGGCAGCATCAGCTCCGGTTGCAGTGCTACGATCAGGTCGCCTGTCATGGTGACTCAGGTCCAGGCCACTCTAACCAAGCCCCCCGTTGCGGTGGCTAAGGCATTGTCTCGGGCTGGGAGCGAACAGGGTACTGATACGGAACCCTCACCGGACACGCAACTGACTCTCAGGGAAGAGATAAGGCTCTTCCGATCTGAGCTGCGGGAGGTTAGGGATGAAATGCGGGAATTTTGTCGTGAGATGGCGTGCCTGCACTCGTCGATGGGACTTTGTATCGAGCGGGTTGACGGTTTGGAGGCCAGAATCGAGGCTCTGGAGAGTAAAGAAAGTGCTGCAGTGCCAGACGGCAAAGTGAGCCGGCTCGAACAGGCAGTGATGCAGCTGCAGCTTGATCTCAACGACCGCGAGCAGGATTTACTTGGCTCTGACCTGGAGATTGCAAACATCCCGGAGATACCTGGCGAGAACGTGATGCACACCGTCGGGCTGGTGGCGACAAAGCTTGGGGTTGCACTTGACGAGCGGGACATAGTGTTCGCGCAACGGGTGGGCCTGCGAGCTGAACGAGAGGTACGTAGGACCTCTGCGGGCGGCGCGACTCCGGTTAGCGGAACGAGCCCAGTGGGAGAAGCAGCAGTTGCAGGGCGCGGGCGGCGTATCGTGGTGCGCCTGACGCGGCGCGCACTGCGAGACGACCTGCTGCAGAGTGCGCGCGTACGGCGCGATGCCACTACCGGGGATCTTGGTCTCCCCGCACCCCCGCGACGCTTCTATTTGAACGAGAGGCTGACCAAGACAAACAAGCAATTGTTTTACCGGGTACGTGAGGCTGGCAGCCGTCTCGGATGGAGGTATACGTGGACGAAGTTCGGCCGCATTCTGGCTAAGCAGGGTGATGGCAAACCTACCCACTGCATTCGCTCAGAGGAGGACTTTGCGCGTGTTTTTCGTAGTGTGGTGTCTACTGAAAAAGAAGTTTAATTATAATGTTCCTGATAGGCACTATAACTTACTCAATGTTACTCTTAAACTATACCTTTTTTTATCTGTTTTGGCTTGTGCGAGGCCCGTTACTTACTTGTCTCTGTATATTTTGGCTATTTCTACTGGTGGTCCAGTTGCTCAATCAATGACTATCTATGTGCATTTCTTATGTATACTTCAACTCTCTATCTTCAAGTCTACTATATTTACTAAGATATATTTATTTTTACGGATTTTATATATAATTACACTTTGGCTGTCTATGTATGTGTGCACTAAACTTATAGTATTACGAATTTACATAATATTTACACCTATTATTATGCTAAATCCTACACGGCATAATAATTTGTATACTATCTATAATCAACTTATTTATACTATATTCTACACTATTTTCATAAATGAATAAGACGAGAAATTTGAAAGTTGGACTATTTAATGCGGGGTCACTCGGTTCACGCCATGAGGAATTCCTTGTTGCTATGGAGGCCCTCTCTGTTGACATCATGGCGATTAATGAGACCTGGCTCAGGCAGGGAGAGGAGGGTCGCGCGCCGACAGTGCCGGGCTACCGACTGCGGCACGTGCCACGCCCGCACACCGTGCGCGGCGGGCGCGGGGGCGGCGTGGGCTTCTACGTGCGCCGCGGGGTGCGCGTGCGCGCCCTGCCGCACCCGCCGGCGCCGCAGGTCGAGCAGATGTGGCTCAGGCTTAATATTAATTCGCATGTAGTTATCCTCGGTACTGCATACAGGCCGCCGTGCCTGGATGTAAATGTCTTCCTGGATGCGATCACCGACTCTCTCTCCTCTTTTGCTAGCGCGGATAAGGTTATCTTACTTGGTGACTTCAATATTAACTTTTTAAACCAGCTGGAAAATAAAACAAAATTATTCAACAACTTTTTACTATGCTCCAAGCTTAAGCAAATTGTTACTGAGCCTACCCATTTCACAGATCATAGTGAAACATTAATTGATGTTGTGTGCACTGATGCCCGTGTGTGTGGGGTCTCTGTATCACACATACCAGAACTTGGGCAACATGCAGTTATATCAGTTGAACTAAATTTTAAATTAGAAAAGCCTTGCCCACACTGGATCACCTTTAGGCCACTTAAAGATATTCTGCTGGACTAATTTAATGACGATTTGAACAAGATGGACTGGGAATACATTGAAAGTCTGGAGGATGTGAATTCTATGGTAGCAACATTTAATGAGTATATTTTGAAACTCTTCGACTTACATGCTCCCCATAAAAAGGTATTAATCAAAGAAAAGTCTTACCCTTGGATAACTTATACTGTCAAGGAAATGATGAAGTTGCGTGACAGTAGGATATTATTGGGCATCCTACTCCACCTGCCGTTCCTTCGGCTCACTACGTTCGCCTTGTCACTGGTGGAGTAGGATGTCCAATAATATATATGAAATCCATGCCGATAACTTACCTGATGAACGGAAGGTGGAGTACGAATTTCTGCATAGTACAGTAAAATAATGGTTCAGCGCCTATTCCACCCGATGGAACTAGTTATAAATGTCAATATAATACATTAATCGACTCATTATTAATATATCCGTTTCAAGCAGTTGTCATGAAATTTGTAAAACAACCACAATCGTTACATATAAACAAACTTTGTGTTAATTCTCAGGAGACTGGTTTTCGCCATGGAGAATTATTACCTAAATCGGTACGATGTATCATTTGCGGGCCGTCAAATTGTGGAAAAACTAATTTATTAATTGGTCTTCTTATACACGAGAATGGATTAAGATTTCAAAATGTTTATGTTTATTCGAAAACCTTGCAACAACCCAAGTACGTTTTTTTAGAAAAAGTCTTGCAGCGAGTACCAGGCGTTTCATTTCAGAAATATCATGAAAATGAGCAAGTACTGAGTGTTCAGACCGCAAAACCGAATTCTGTAATTGTATTTGATGATGTTGCTTGTGAAAATCAAAGTAGTATACGTGATTATTTTGCTATGGGGAGACACAAGTCCATCGATTGTTTTTATCTAAATCAGACGTATAGTAAAATCCCTAAACAGTTAGTAAGAGACAACGCAAACCTAATCGTACTTTTTAAACAAGATGAAAGAAATATGAGACATGTTTATGAAGAACACGTCAACACTGACATGATATGGACTGAATTTCGGGAAATGTGTTCAAAAATATGGAGTATACCGTTCAATTATGTTGTAATTAATAAAGATTGTTCCAAAAACAAAGGATGTTATAGAAATAAATTTGATTCGTTTGTAGTCTTTGACTAAGAACACGAATACATATAAAAGGTTTATTACCTGCCAAACATTATTATTCACCTTACGACGCTAGATCAATTACAACCTATTTTACCAATATGGAAAAATCATTGAAACGGCAAATTGTTGATGCGGCAGAAGCTGTAAAGATAAAAGTACGAAAATTGAGAGATACTGAGATTGATAATAAACAAGCACTGGAAACTGTTTTCAAACCTGTTACAGATCCTCTCAACCTCATTGCTAATGCTAGTAAACAAACTGCTCTCCTGGGTGCTAGTAATGATTTTGTTGATGTTCCGTTTACTAACGAAACTATGTCGAAAGAAGGAACTGGCAGCGCAAAAAGTAATGATAATAATAGCGATGAAGACAAATATGAATCCGATATCAACAGTGACTCTTCTTATGAATCAGTAGTTGAAAGGAATCAAGATTATGATACATCATCCTGGTCAGTATCTTCAGAAGCGTTGGTAGATATTCCATTTGGGGTTAGAGCAGACCGCGGGAAACTGATGCTAGGTTCTGCTTGCATAACGATCAACGATCAATACATTACCGTGGCTGAACGTAAATACCGAAATACACCTGGTTTAAAACAGTTGTTGCTTAAGAAAGATGTAGACTTAAGCTTGGTTACAGATAATGATATGCAAAATTATAAGTCGATGTTACTTGATACAAATGCACATCGTAGAGATTATGATCCAAGTAAACCAATAAAAAGTAATAAAGGGCAAAAATATATGAAAATTATTAACCCTCTTTTTAAACTGAAGAATACAGTTCAAGGAAAGGGTCTACCGTTAATAAAAAAGTGGAGAAAAAACGTAGATTTAGTGTACTGGGATAATCCTAATGAATTAGTAGAAAGATTGAAATTATTAATTGCATCTAGAGATGCTGGCAACACAGGATTAGATAATGAAATTATATCTATCATTGAAGAATTGCGTGAAAGTAAAATTATAAATAAATAAATATTTAAAAATGTGTTTATTTTACTATCAGCCTCTCGATACAATACACCTTAAACATGAACGTAGACAAATTCGGACACTACATTCACAAAAGAATGCGTTTATCAGAGTTATTTGAGTTTAATGAGAATGCATTGTTAAAATCAGAAAACGGAGATTACGATATAAAAACATCAAGACTGAGAGGAATTAGATCTCCAGTAGAAGCTGACGATGCTGTGAACAAGGATTACGTAGATCAATTGAATGCTAACACGTTAAAAGAATTAAAGAATCTGGGTGTGAACAAGGATTATGTAGATGGATTGAATGCTAATATGTTTAAAGAAGTTAATAATCTGATTGGTATCTTGCGTTCTCAAATCATAAAAGATGCAAAGGGTACAGTTCAAGCTACTTTAAAAGCAAGGTTACCAGAGGTTTCAACTCATTTGCAAGATAAGTTTTACACTAAAGCAGAGGTAGATAAATTACTTCAAAAAACTCCGTAATGGTAAAACAGCAGATTGTAAATGAAATACACAAAGCGGCACGAAGAAATTTCCTTCGACGTTCTGTTATTCTGAAAGGAATCCACGACTTATGGCAAGCAGACTTGATGGACATGCAAAACCTGAAAAAGTATAACAAAGGTTACAATTTCATCTTAGTGGTGATTGACTGCTTCTCGAAGTATGCCTGGGCTGAACCGTTAAAATCGAAAAATAAATTCGATGTTACTCGTGCATTCGAACATATATTGCTTAGTAGTCGTAATAATCCTATGAACTTACAAACTGATATGGGAACTGAATTTTATAACATCACTTTTCAAACGCTTATGAAAAAGCACAACATTAACCATTAATCATCGTTTTCTACTAAAAAAGCATCAATTGTAGAGAGACTGATTAGAACTGTAAAAAATAAATTATATAAATATTTTAGTCTCAATGGAAACTATAAGTGGTTAGGTCTGCCATTGGAAGATACATTGAAGAGATATAACAACACAAAACATCGTACTATTCAATTTAAACCGGTTGATGTGAATAAATATAATGAACAAATAATCAAAGAAAATATAAAAAAAGTTAACAAACATGATTTAGTTCAGTGGAACCCTAAATTCAAAGTTGGTGATTGTGTTCGTATAAGTAAATACAAACATAATTTTGAGAAAGGTTACACTCCTAATTGGTCTACTGAATTATTTATTATAAAAAAAGTAAATAAAACCTTACCAGTTACTTATCACATAGAAGATCAACGAAAGCAAAACATATTAGGAGCTTTTTACGAACAAGAACTACAAAAATCGAATTATCCTGATGTTTATTTGATAGAAAAGGTTTTGAGAAAGAAAGGTAATAAATTGTATGTTAAATGGTTAGGTCTAAACAGCGCAGAAAATAGTTGGATTGAAAAAGCTGCAATAATGGAATAATATTATTATATAACCATTTTTCATCTGAAATCCTATCATTATTATTTGAGTAATGCAAGGGGGTGGACTAGTTAACAACATAATTAATAATCTACCATTCGAAGTTCATTTACCAGGATACAATTATTGCGGACCAGGAACCAAACTTCAGAAACGCTTAGCGCGAGGTGACCGAGGTGTAAATAAGCTAGACGAAGCTTGCATGCAACACGACATTGCGTATACAAACTATACAGACTTATCAAATCGTCACAAAGCCGATTTACAACTACTTAACATGGCTAAACAAAGACTTAAATCAAAAGATGCAGGGAAAGGTGAAAAACTAAGCTCTTGGGTAGTGAACAAAGTTATGAAAGCGAAACTAAAGTCTGGATCTGGCATTAAAACATTTAAAAGCTTAGTTTCAAAAATAAAATAAAAAATTAAGAAACTCAAACGCAAAGATAATAAGACTTTAATAAAAGCAGCTTACTTAACCGCAAAAAAGTTATTTCCAAACATTCATCATCGAATTCGAGTACCCCGAGTAATACCCATACCAAAGACTGGAGGAGTTTTACCTTTAATTCCAATTTTCGCTGGTTTATCAGCTTTAGGAACTTTAGCTGGTGGTGCAGCTGGCATTGCAAAAACCGTCAATGATTACAAAGCAAGCAAACAAAATTTGCAAGAAACAGAACGTCATAATAAAGCTATGGAGGCATTAGTGTTGGGCAAGGGTTTATACATTAAGTCGTATAAAAGTGGTAAAGGATTGTTTATAACATCTTCAAAAAACTGAAAAATATGCTACCTAAACGCCCTCTAACAAATGTAGACATCCGAAAGTTTTCAAGTGACATCCCATATTTTCGTGGGGTCTACATGAAGGATCGACTACCTCGGAAGCCGAAATGCATTGAATGTGGTATCGTTAACTTAGACGATTCTAAGAACGAAGGAACGCATTGGGTAGCTTATGCTAAAGTATACAATCACTGTGAATACTTTGATAGCTATGGAAATTTAAAACCTCCAATGGAATTGATGCAATATTTTAAAAATTGTAATGTGTTTTATAACTACACAAGATATCAAAAATTTAACGCAGTTAATTGTGGTCATTTATGTTTAAATTATTTGTGGACTTTTTGGAATAAAAATGTATTATAAAATATATGCTTTTCTTTCATTTCAATCATTTGCAAGATGTCGCTCACTTTGTCGATAACTGGAGACTCGTCAGTGTTAACTACATACTATCCTAATACATTGCAACTAGATGGAGAGTATGAGTGTGCTTTATTGCACTTTTCAACATTTAATTCTATTCCAAACATTGATTGTAATAATAAGTTCTATTATGGTTTTAATCAAGTTATTGAAATACCGGAAGGCACTTATGAATTGCAAGATATCGGCGATTATTTAAAATCTGAAATAAAAGATGCAGCGATCAAACTACGGTGCAATAATAATACTTTAAAAACTACAATATTCTGTACAAAAGACATTAATTTTATTAAAGAAGACTCTTTTAGAAGACTGTTAGGATTTAACAAACAAATCTTGAAAGCAAATAAATGGCATGTGTCACAGTCTCCAGTCAACATTCTACCTACGACCGTAGACAGGATTGAATGTGATATTGTAAGCGGTTCATATGTAAACGGTGAACCAAGTCATATTATTCACGAATTTGCACTTAATGTGCCACCTGGATACAGGATCATAGAAATCCCGAAAAACGCAATATACTTTCCAATCAATCAAAACAACATAAGCTGCATACATATCAGGCTGTTAGATATAAACAAACGATTAATCAATTTACGTTGTGAAGAAGTGCAGGTATATCTGCATCTTAGAAGAAAACAATGATGGACTACAATAAAAATGTGTCTCAACAAGTAAAGAATATCAGTTCTGCTCGAGCTAGCTCTCAAATAAGACCTCTCTTTAAGAAGAAAATAAAATTAACTAAAGACAATAAAGCATTCCTTAGAGCGATCGGATTATTAAAATGAATATCTTAGATGTTTTATCCGCTCCGACATACGACAATACTATAGAAGGAATCGAATTTCATTCCTACAAGCCCTATGTAACGAGGTTTAACAGGAACGATGAAATCCGCATACCTATCAACCAACAGGACTTGTACATATTACCTTCAGCTAGCACCCTATATTTGGAAGGAACTGTTATCGTTAGCAAAAAAGATACGAAGGACAAAGCTACTAGTATCAATTTCACGAACAATGCTCTACTCTACTTGTTCCAAGACATTAGGTATGAGCTAAATGGAGTGGAGATTGATAAAATAAAAAATGCAGGTATAACTACAACCATGAAATCACTCATTTCAATGAACGAAAGTGAATCAAAAATGTCTAATGCCTGGGGCTGGAATATTGATGGCATAAAAAATATAAATGGAGGAAGATTTTCTGCTTCTATACCACTTCGTAACCTCCTCGGTTTTGCTGAAGATTTTAAAAAAGTCGTGATAAATAGTAGACATGAACTGATTTTGTTACGTAGTAATACTAATTTGAACGCTGTAAAACTTAATACTGGCGAAGTTGTGGATGATGTTCAGATTAACAAAATCATATGGCGCGTACCGCATGTTAAAGTATCAGACAAAGAAAAAATTGGTTTGCTAAAAGTATTAGAAAAAGATCGCCCACTTCAAATGATATACAGAAATTGGGATCTGTACGAATATCCAGCTTTGCCTAAAACTACAAAACATACCTGGTCCATCAAAACTTCATCTCAAATAGAAAAACCAAGATACATTATTATTGGGCTACAGACAAATAGAAAAAACAATGCAAGTTCCGACATGTCTCAATTCGATCACTGTCATATTCGAGACGTTAGAGTGTATCTTAATTCAACGTATTTTCCATACGAAACCTTAAATGTGAGTTTTGCTAATAACAGAATCGCTTTATTATACGAGCAATACACCAGATTTCAACAGTCGTATTACGGACGTCGCTCGGAGCCCATACTAAGTGAGAAACAATTTAGAGATTTAGCACCGCTGTTTGTAGTCGATTGCTCTAGACAAGCGGATAATCTAAAGACAGGTCCGGTTGTGGATGTGAGAGTAGAAATTGAAAGTGATTCAGAGATACCAGATCAAACTTCAGCATATTGTCTCATTCTGAACGATTGCATTGTTGAATACAAACCATTAAGTAACATTGTTAAGAAGATATCATGAACTCGGATACCATTATAGTGGAACTCCAAGGATTTAAAGATTCTATAAATAATTTTATTATCAAAGAATTAAGCATTGCGAGTCAGGATCATACACAGACGTTCTTGGTAAAACCACCATATTCATTCCATTACCTAACACCAGAAGAAAAAAAGCAGGTGAGGTGGCTAGAAAGGAATCGAGGAATTTACTGGAGTGAGGGGTTCATAGACTACAAAGAGTTTCAACGCGTTATTTTACCATATTTAGAAAATAAAAAAATTATTACCAAGGGTTTGGAAAAGATTAAGTGGATTAAAGAGTTATGTGCAAATTGTGAAGTGATCGACATAGGTGAGAAGGGATGTCCTAATTTTGCAACATTTAAAAAAAAGTTTTGTAAAAATAAAACTGATTTTAATTGTGTGAACCATAAAATGAATTGTGCATTAAATAATGCGGTGTGTATTAGAAAATGGTATGTTGATAATAATATGTCTATTTTTAATTTATTTTAATTCATTATTGTGTTGAAAAGTTAATAAAAAATGTTTATCTACTTAAGAGTGTTTCATTTAATATAATCAGGGTAACCTACTTATCAAACTTTAAATTAGCTGCAGCAAAATTATTATTTCTTAAAAATTTTAATATATAATTTCAAATGTACTATGATTTTAAACGAATTATTCTAATAAAATATACTGAAAAAAAATAACCTATAATACACTACACTAGAGCTAATTTAGAGTCCGAGTATAAATAAGTAATACAAAATAAAACATAATTTAAATGGTAAAATAATGTATTTTTATTTATTTTTTATATTATTTACAAGTATTACAAACTAATTATACATACCTACCCAATAATAGTAATAATTGTCCCCACATACTTAATTTTACAAACTTGTGATGTATGAACATTATCGCAACTAAATTAAACAAAGAACTTAACATTATATATTATAATTATTTTATGTTTTATTATTATAATTTTTAGACTATGTACAGGATAAAATACAAAAGGTTGATTACAATAAAACTTACATATTTAACATTTTAATAATTTAGATATACTTACATTCAAAACTTATACAACATAAAAACCTAAGATGTTTAAACACTAAAAAATACGAAAACAAATAAATGTTATACATATCTAATAATAATATGTTCTAATAACTATAATATTACTTACATAATTTATTATTGCTTATTACTAAAAATCTTGCACAATAACTTATAAAGTAAATACTTACAAAATAATGACATCAACTATCAGCTAATAATAACAACTGTCCCCACAAAGTTTTTTTGATATTTTATTAATTAACGATTGCGTCTCCTCCATAACATGATCCACCGATTCAGTCACTACATACTGCGCACTTAACATTACCCCGTCCTGATTGTCACTTGCAGGCTCTTGTTCACTAATATCCAACACTTGTACCTGGATCAGCCGTAAACCTTTTTTCTTCTCATTGTTTATAACGAATGATTGACATGTAGGCAGAGATGACTTCTGTTTTAGACACTCCCGTCTTGTTCTAGGTTTTTTGATGGCAGGTCCGCAGTTTTGTATTGGTCTAGGCTCCTTGTTGACAGGTCTTTCTTGTTCTGGGAAATCTGGGATATGCCAGCTTAGACTCGGAGTCGGAAAACCTTGAGCGTATTGTGAGAAGTCGATAATATCTGGAGAATCACACATTATCAATGATCTGAAACAAACGAAATAATAATTAATTATAATTACATAAACAACATGATGAAATAATGTTATAAGTAGATGGGTACTTGTACAATACTTACAATTCGTTTCGTTTTTATTCGACGTGATATGACCGCTCCGGCTGAGTGGTTGACTGTCTAATGATGGATGTTCTACCCAATATAATAATGTGGAACGTGGCTAATATCTAATTACGCTCTATAAGGTGCTATAAAAATATCTGCCACGGCTTTAATGAGAGGTAGTATTGTGTTTAAAGATAACAATAGTGAAGAAATTTCGTACCCCGGCACAGTTAAATCAATTTGAGAAAATAAAGTAGTTAAATAAACATTGACTCTACTCTGCATAACGTGGTTCACAAATTACGCGCGAAGTGCACTTCGTCAATGAAAACAACTGCTATCTCTTTCCATCTGTTCTGTGAATGAAAACTGAAATCAGCTGACTAGTTCGTCACTTGCAAATTTATACGTACAATTTTATGTATGAAAAAAAATATGACACATGATCAATAATTTATCTTTACTATTGTAATCTATAAACACAATACTATCTCCCATTGCAGCCGTGGCAGATATTTTTATAGCACCTTATATAAAGCCTTACGCTGTGCTGTGATTCAATTTCATGTTTCAACATGTCCAAACTCGTGCATAAGCACCTGTTCGGTGTCGAATTCTACACCGCGCGCGTCCGAACTTCGAGCTATGTCAGCTTCGTCTTCGTGCTTTGTCATCAAAAATGGACATTACAATGTTTTATCAAGTTAGAGCCTGTATCCTCATGCGCGACTCGCTGCGAGCGCTGTATGCTTTGTCATCAATCAGGAATAGAAATGAAACAGATGTAATTATAATTATAAAATACTATTTATTTATGCATTTACGTACTACAAATAAAAGAAAACTTATCACGTTTATGGGACAACATTTCATACAAATTTTAAAATCCAAAGATTTGGCAATGAATAATATGATTTATTAAAATTTATACGTCTAAGCAGGATACGATATAAAAAGTTAGTAGAGAATATTTTAGTCATTTTTACGAAATGCTATGTCACATCGCTCTTAAAATTAATTAAGTACTAAATAAGTTCTAATATTATTTAATACTAAAAATAATATTTGTTTGGGGCACCAAGAAAATAAATGTTTTACAATTACATTACCCATTACTTATGTCTGGATCCTGCTATAGGTAATAAGCATTAGTAGGTTCATAATATTTCCTATCTTTACATTTAAGACGTCCTCTAAAATACATTAAAATTGTATCTACTATAATTATTTACATTTAAAAATAATGTTAATGCATTACTTAAATATAGTTGCATTACCCCAGGCTAAAGTAGATACCTTATCAAACGATAGCAACCGCTTATCATCATTGCTTGATAGTGCTATTTTATTTACGTCCTGAGTGAATATTTCATGTTTTATTGACTTAAACAAGACATTTTTTTTGCGAATGACGTTGCAATTGTACAAAACGTTTTTATAATCTAACATATTTAAATTTTTCGTAACACTTTTTTTGTACCTTTTGCTTTCTTAATTGTTTTGTCGATAGTTTTAATACAATAAAGCTTTGAGCGCAGTCCTACAAATTCTTTGATAATTTTGCCACTCATTTCATCCTTAAATAGCCCTGGAACCTTCTTATTAATAATTGGCAAGTTAAATTCGTTGTCTATGTCATAGTTGCTGGTATCAAAATATTTTAGAAAATGACCATTGATATCTTCGTAAACATCGTCGGTATTTACATCATAAACTAAACTATCCGTATCAGTATAACACAATTCTATTCGGTTACCATAAAAAGGTTTTATTATTGAATAGTGGAAGTCATACATGTGACTCTTAGATAATTCCAATACGGTAAATCCTATGTATATTGGTTTATTAAGAATAACACGCGAAGGCTTCATTTGGATTGCCACTAGATCATCAGAAAAAACAGAAGCGCTATGAAAATATGGACTGCCGATCAATTTCTCAGCACAAGTAGTCTTTTTTGTTTTATTGTTCAAGTCACACCACTTGTTTACTAACTTAACATCTATTCGATGTTCATTATTTTCCAGAGTCTTTCCAAAAATACTATTGTTTAATAATTTGAAAAAATCTTGTTCAAACGTTGACTCTGCTTTTTGACGTAACTGAGTGTTAATATCAATATATTGTTTTAAAAAACAACTTTGCTTGAATACAATAGCGCGATGGATCCTTTTCAATATTAAACCGTGTTGTAAACACGTTTTTTAACCGACTTACAAAAAGGAGGAGGTTATATGTTCGTAGCGTATGTATGTTTTTTTTTTTTTTTTTTTGTATGTCCGTCGATATTTTCGTCAATTATGGACGGATTTTGAAAATTCTTTTTTTGTTTGAAAGGGTATGCTCTCAAAGTGGTCCCATATAAATTTTATTAACTTAGCTTGAGTACTTTTTGAGTTAGCTTCATTAATACGTATTTTTCCCACTTAGCCTATATGGATGATCTTTTAACATTTTCCTGTCACTGTTATTTACATAGCAGGTCGTCATATTCGAACTAGTAGGGGGTAGGTACCACAACTAAAAAGTGAAAAATAAAAACTTTTTACAAAAAAAACCAACCGACTTCCAAAAAAAACACTATAAAGTGAAAAATAACTTTAATTTCGGAAGTCGGTGGCTTAAAACGAAAATTCAAAACCAAAGACACCGACTTCCGAAATTAAAGTTATTTTTCACTTTATAGTGTTTTTTTTGGAAGTCGGTTGGTTTTTTTTGTAAATGTATGTAATGAATAACATAGTGATATTTATCATATAAATTCGGTATTCGTTTTTTATTCTTACCACCGGGTGGCAAACATTTTTCTGGACAAAATGGAAAGTCATTATGGTCAATATGTAAATTATCTGGATATATTAAATCAACTTCTAGAATATAACCGTTTTCCGCACTGTCGCTAATATCCGCCAAATTCAATTGTAAATTATCTATTTCTTGTCTATTCATAAAACTGAAATCGGAATAGGGCAGGGATTGACACATGCTATAACCGTATAAATTGTTACAGTCTAAATAAATGATAAATGAATTTTAACGAGATGGGTTGTAAGTATCTAAATATTTATGATTGGCTTTGACATGTCTTTTGGAACACATGCAAACACCTCCTCGAATGCCTTTTTGAATCATCCTAAAAATTTCAATATCACTAATCAACTCTAATTGTATTCCTGTTTTTAAAAGCATTGCATCAAAAGATAGGCTTGGTGCTGTAAGATAGAACGCGGGATCGAGATTGTAATGTTGTTTACATGTTTTTCTAAAATTTTCAAATACATCTGTTAGCAACAGTACGTCTGTTTTGAGATATTAATCTGTATACATACCCATGTTACGAATATTAAATACTGACCAAACGGACTGAGCGTGTTCATAGTCTTCATCAGTAATTGGCTCATTAGTTAAAGAGTTAAAAAAAAATGATTTAGGAGGTAAACACGTATCTTCGTAATGTTTCCATTGAGACATATAGTCGTACGGATAAACACCTTTACGGGTAAGTAAGTCAAATTGTGTTTTATTAGGAAAATAGGATTTTAATTGTTTAAACTCTTGTTTTTTCATTGTACTAGCTAGTTTTTCTAAGCTTGTTCCTAAAAACTTGAAAGAATCTACAAACCGAACCTGCATGCTTTCCTCGGTGGAAATAGGAATAAACTTTGTAAAAGAAATGTAGTTTTCTTTTGTTTTAGGTATCACTTTAATAGATCCAGGAGCTTCACCTAATTCTTTTATAAAAAGGTGACAATCATAACCAGACAAGTTATGAAAAAATACAGGCAAAAATTTTGGTAGCTTATATTGCATGTTACAATAACAATGAGCTGCGCCGCGATATTTACCAGTCAAGTGACAATGATCGCGAACCCTGTCGCCGAACAAGAAGTGATCACAAATATGACAAGTCATCGCGTTTTCAAAGTCGCGAGCATTGTCATCTGAGTATATCATAGGAATATTATTTTTTTAAATATCGCAAATTTTTCGGGCATTTTTATAAATAGACTTCACAAAATTAGATACACAATCCGAGCCGCGATAAGAAAAGTAACGATTGTAGTTTTCGTCTAGCGCACACGTAATATGATATGCGTAAGCTATAGGCACATGTCGCTGCCGCGTAACAGTACCCGCCTTAGTAGGATCGGGGTTACAATATTCATACCGTTCTAACATTGTTTCAAAATCTGCGTATACAACAAATGGTACAATTTGCTTTCTGTTATAATTTTCAAACTGTATGAAAGAACCCTTTGGAGGTAGTTCCGTGGCGACACCTCCACAATTATGTGAACTAAGAATATCGCAGGAATTAAAAAACATTAAACAAACATCACAAAAGTATAGTTTACCGTGATGCTTTGTCATTTGGTTCTTAACAAGTCGCGGCAAGTCTTTAATCAGACAGTAATGTGATAAATCATCACTTTCTAAATAAAGTAAATGAATCACCTTTCCGTTTAAGGTTTTTGGTTTGTATAGAGGTCCTACGATGGTATTATTTTTTAAACCATAAATGTAAATACAAATTTCAGGGTTATTCACCGTAATATCTGAGAAATTAATTGGGAATGATATATCCTTTACATTTAAGACTTTTCGAAAATCAGGGTAAGACGATACTCTTTCAGGATGACTTTTAGCTGGATATAAAGCAGCAATAACTGACCATAAAAAACAATACTCATCATTATTGCGGATATTAACACATGCTTTTTTAGATTTTAATGATGCAGGCAATTCGATAAAACCTGAACCGCGCAAAGGTTGATATTTGTTAACATTAATTTCCAAATGGGAATTGTTCAAGAACGTCCATCCACTATCTCGATCCTGAAATTCTTCTATCTTTTTTGTTAAGGTGTTTTTGACTTGAGACAGTAATGAATCCAATTCATAATTCTGATGCAAAGTAAAGTTTTTTGTGGCAAATGATTTCATTTCTTGAGAATCATTTTTAACCATTAAAAACAAAGCGAAATATTCGAAGTTAACTTTTAGACAAATGTTCTTTAATAGTCATGTCGATTAAGGTTTTAATTTTGTTTCGAATATTATTTAAAAATGATTCTGTTGAACAATTCTCAGACGGGTCGACAATTCTATAGGAAGCTATACGATTACGAAATGCAGAATGTATTATTTCTACACCTTCACAAAAATGCGAAATATTTTTGTTTTTATGATTAGTACTACGTAAGTGACCTGTCCAGTGACTGCGCTCAACAGATGTGTTACAAACGGTACAGAAAGGCATTTTAGTTTTATTTTATGTCAACTAACCTGTACGTTAAAATAATTTTAGACTTACTATAAGATGTCGCAATATGATTATCTAAGATCGCAAAAGATATCAAATAATAAATTATCTTGGTACCCCAATATCGAAAAAGAAATTATATTATTTATTCCTATCTATCTATCAGTATCTATAAAAAACTGGCTCAGAATTATCAAATAACTGATGAGTCCGTCTCATAAATATTTGTAGCCCGTCCCACTGTGGAGTGTCTCTATTAAGTTGCACTTTAAGTGCAACCGATGCCTTCTTCCACCGATCCTCTTTAGGAGTGGAGGCAACTTCGCTCTTATTATATACTTTAACCTCTACATAAAAGAAGTCCGCCGTTCGCCGCACTTTCCCGTTGGCGACACAGCTTACGAGGGACGAAGCGAAGTCTCCGGTTGAGGTTGGTGGTGGAACGCTATCGCATTCCTCCAAACCAAAGAGGTTCGAGCTGCATCTTTTACTGTCAAAATAAAAGAAAAATACCTCATGAACTAATTGTATGTTTTGCTAAATACAATCTAAAGTTGTTTTTAATACACATATATACAGGGTGTTAGGGTAAACACCGTTTTCCTCTTAAGGGGTCATTCTACTCATCATTATGAACAACTTTTACTATGGGACCAAACCTGAAATCGGGAAAAAAAAATCAGCTGTTCCCTACATTTTGACGAGTTATGCGAACATAAATGTAGGGAACAGCTGATTTTTTTTTCCCGATTTCAGGTTTGGTCCCATAGTAAAAGTTGTTCATAATGATGAGTAGAATGACCCCTTAAGAGGAAAACGGTGTTTACCCTAACACCCTGTATATATATCCTACTAATATTATAAATGCGAAAGTTTGTGAGGATGGATGGATGGATGGATGTATGGATGTTTGTTACTCTTTCACGCAAAAACTATTGAACAGATTTTGATGAAACTTTACAGTGATCTAGCTTATACATCAGAATAACACATAGGCTACAATTTATAATGATTTTGTTTGATTTTGCCATAATATAACGATAAGTATGAAGTAAGTCGGAAAAATTTCTGCCCTCTGAGAGCTATCTTGGCGTGCGCTGCCTAAATTGGTAGATATTCCATTTGGGGTTAGAGCAGAACGCGGGAAACTTATGTTAGGTTCTGCTTCCATAACCATCAACGATCAGTTCATCACTGTAGCTGGACATAGTGCAAAAATTGCAAGTTAAGATGAGTCGAAAGTAAAATATCGTAGAAGCATTTTTTTTTTTATTTTTTTTTTTTCTGTACAATACATGTATACGAATCCGTGTCAAAAAGTAAGTTCACAGATATGTTGCAGTAAACTTTAAATTGATAATTAAGAATCATCTTTCAAACAATCCTAGATTGATAGAACTAACACCTTATTATAAACATATAAATATATGTAAACGAACCCGTGTCATAAAGTATGTTCACAGATATGTTGTAGTAAACTTTAAATTGATAATTAAGAATTATCTTTCAAACAATCCTAGATTGATAGAACTAACACCTTATTATAAAACATATAAATACATGTAAACGAACCCGTGTCATAAAGTATGTTCATAGGTATGTTGTAGTAAACTTTAAATTGATAATTAAGAATTATCTTTCAAACAATCCTAGATTGATAGAACTAACACCTTATTATAAAACATATAAATACATGTAAACGAACCCGTGTCATAAAGTATGTGCACCGGTATGTTGCAGTACACTTTAAATTGTTATAAAATCATCCATAATTCTGACACGGTTGGCGCAGTGGTTAAGCGGTTGACCGCTGCGCTGCGTGTCGCGGGTTCGATTCCCGCACGGAACAAATATTTGTATGATCTGCAAGTAGTTGTTCCGGGTCTGGCTGTTTGTGTATGTGAATTTAAATGTTTGTAAACGCACCCACAATACAGGAGAAATTCCTATTGCAGGCAAAGTTAAAAAAAAAACCAACGGTTAAAACCAACTTTTATAAAATCATTTCGTACAAAGGTGTTCGGTAAGTACTGATATTAAGAATCATCTTTCAAGCAATCCTAGATTGATAGAACTAACACCTTATTATAAAACATTAAATAATAAACAAAAGAGAGAGACATAGGAAATCCTATAAAAATCTAATTTTAAACAAAGACTGCAACATGCGCGACGATCATCTTACAATGTGATCGTTGAATACATGGAAGTTACTCACACATACACCTCACGTAATAACGATAAAGTTCGAATTCAGCAAATTTACATAATGCAATTTTGCAGTCTTTGAGATTTTAAAGACTCACTTACACTTATACTATGAAAAATTAATACGATTGTTTCCGACGCCCCGTCGTCAGGTTTACAAAGAGTATAGCACAATAAATAATCATGGGACGGCGCATGAACCGTTTCGAAGGCGAATGTATGAGTGTGAAAGCATCTTAATTAATCCAGCGCAATGTGGAGTAACAGCAGAGTAGCCAGTCGTTGATTGTTAGCGTGTAACTTGGTAGTGTTAGCTGTATGAACGAATTAAATTAAAATTTGGATGTATCTTGGTGCCCAATCTGGGGTCATGGACTTGGAATAAGCGTGTGCCTGTGCATGTTATTTCTTGCTCTGTGAAGAGACATGAGACAATCTGTCCTGAATTTTAGTTTAATGTATACGGTAGCCTAAAATTCAGATGTCCTCGGTACCAATCTGGTCGCATAATCTGAGTGCGCGTTGAACCTCTGTGGTAAGGCGCTATCTCTAACTTTGTGGAGAGACTAGTGACAATCTGTCCTGAAGTTTAGGTCATCGGTTCAGACAGCCGACGCATTTACTTGTTTAATAAACGTGTAAATTTTCATCTATATGAAACGAAATTAAATTAAAATTTCGGATGTCTAGCCGCAGGAAATAGAATGTGTGTGCACCTATGGGTATGCGCTATTTCTTTCTTCTGTGGACAGGCATAGTGACAATCTGTCCCAAGTTTTAGTTTAATATATACGATATTCTAAATTTCAGATGCCCTCGGTACCAATCTGGTCGCATAAACTGAGTGTGCGTTGAACCATTGTGGTAATGCGCTATCTCTAACTTTGCGGAGAGGCATGAGGCAATCTGTCCTGAAGTTTAGCTTACCACGTTTCATGTAGATTTAAATTAGGAATAAATTCAGTAGTGGTGAAATGTGTAGTGAAACTATGAAAGAATGACAGTAAAGTAGTGTAGTGAAACAAAGTTTAAACCGTAGATCTGCTTTTGTTAATCGAAGTAAGTGGTTGATATGAAGAGCTAGTTATTAGGATGTTATTGGGCATTATACCACACCGAGAGTGAAGAAGGCGAACGAAGTGAGCCGTAGGAACGGCAGGTGGGGTAGAATGCCCAATAACATCCTACTCGTGACAAATGCCATGTTAAGTCTAAAGCTACTAAATCTATACATCACATAAACTCTTACAAAGAACTCAAATACTTAGTCAGGGCCGCTTTTGATAGTGAAAAGTGTGCATATTTTAAAACCTACATAAATAAAAACATTAAACAGCCGAAGAGGTTATGGAAACATATAAAATCTACTATAGATATTTCAAAAAAACCAGAGCATAGTTTGCCACACTTTTGTAACAAGCCGGAGATAATGAATGACCACTTTTTGGATGTGCCTGGCAGTGGTGGGGTCAGTAATGCTGATTTGACTTACTTTGAGCACCACAGATTTGGAAATAGTCATTTCCAGCTTGAGCCAGTACAGGACGACATGGTGCTGAGGCTATTGCATGGTCTTAAGTCCAATGCTCAGGGTTCAGACCATGCCTCCCTGGAAATGTTGATGATGACTCTTCCTCGTACGCTTGCAGCTATAACAGCTATCATCAACAGATCCATAGCCTCGTCCTCTTTTCCGGATCTGTGGAAACAGGCTATAGTTAGGCCCATCCCCAAGGTACCTAATCCCACCGGCTTGAAAGATCTTCGCCCAATTAGCCTTTTACCGTGTCTGTCCAAAATTCTGGAGAAGGTTGTGTCTAACCAACTTCGGGCATATCTTGAGCAGCACAGTATTTTGCCACTGGCCCAGTCAGGCTTTCGTAAGGGGCACAGCACAGCCACAGCTCTCCTTGACGTGGTTGGCAATATCTTGGAAGCCAGAGAACAGGGTATGGGTACCATGCTTGTGCTGCTTGATTTTTCCCGTGCCTTTGACTCAATCAATACTTCGCTTCTCCTCTCCAAGCTATCTTATTATGGATGTCAGCCCGAAACAGTCCAATGGTTTCAGAGTTACCTTAATCATCGTTCTCAGTTTGTCCAGGTAACAAATGATGGTGGTGATGTTATATCCTCCAGTCCCAAGCAAGTGAACCGCGGCGTACCACAAGGATCGATCCTTGGCCCACTTCTCTTCATTCTCTACAGTGCCGACATCATTAACTGTCTGATCAATACTAAGTTCCACCTATATGCTGACGATCTGCAGATGTATCTCTCATTCCGCCCTCAGCACTCTGCTGAAGCTGTAAAAAGAATGAATGAAGATTTAGATAGGATTTCAGCATGGTCATTGAGAAACTCTCTGGTTCTGAACCCAGTTAAGTCCAAGTACATTCTGATGAGGTCAAGAGATTTTCTTAATAAAATGTTAGGGTACAGTCTGGACTTGAAGATTGACGGTTGTTCTATTGATGAGCACCTGCATTTTGAGACTCACATCATGGAGGCTGTGCGCAAATAGACTTGTTTTTTTATTTAATTGCACTAGAAGTACACAGAAAGCTTAGGACTGATTGACATCCGTGACGTCACCTCCGATACACCTCGATATGCGTGTCATGCTGTGTGAGTCACTTGTTTTATCCAAGCTGAACTACGCAGACACTGTGTATGGTGCCTGCATTCTCGGTAGAAGCGATAAGTTGATCCAGCGTGTACAGAATGCTTGCGCGAGATTTTGTTTCAATGTTCCTCCCAGATCTCACATAACTCCATTTTTAAATAAGGGTAATTTGATGAGAATGTCAGATCGCAGAAAGCTTCATCTGGCTACCCTACTCTTTGGCACCATTCTCACAAAAAAACCAGAATATCTGTACAAGAAATTGACTTGGTCACGTGATATAAATAAAATTAAAACTAGAGCATCATCTTACCTTCTCTTGGCCTCAACACACAAAACTGCTGCATTCCGGGGAAGTTTTAAATTCGCCGCCTCTCGCTGCTGGAACGACTTGCCACCTCCTTTTCGTGCTATAAAAACAGTCGGAACTTTTAGCACCAAATACAAGCATCACTTGATACGAGTACAAAAGGAAACCAGTTTCTAAACTCACCCGTGGACTGCACGCCGTTGGTACTGGTGACCTTAGCGGACCCAGCAGCATGATTTTGCTTCAATCGCTTTGTTTGTTTTGCTCGGTGATTGAACCTTTTTCTTCCGAATTGCACAACACAACACAGTCAGCCATACACACTATGATACCTTATGTTGCGGCCTTCGCCGCCTGGCAACACAGTCGGGCGGCGGGGCAACGCGCGTCCCATCACACCACCCTACGCGAGCCAATCAGAGCGTCGCGTGGGTGACAGGAGGGCGCAGGGCCGGGGGACGCGAGCGCCGGCACGCGTCGGACAGCGGCGAGCCTCGGTCACTTCCTCCGCGCGCCGCCAGCGAACGGTCGACAACAACGCCATAGATAGACGACGAACGATTGTAACGGGTCCAGAGATTGTAAAGAATCTGATTAATTATAATAATTTTATGTAAAGTTTTCATCGGTTTTTGATTGAAGACAACCTATTCCTAAATATCACGCAGGCGCGTGAACAAGTGGCGACCGTGACAGGACCCGTTACATCGTACTTAAAATCGTTCATCGCGTCATCGCGTACCTACATCGTCGAAAATCGTCGCCGCGTGGAGCAAGTGCCGCAGCCCGCCATCCATCCAGCCGGGCTGCGTAATCGGATCGAGCGAGCGGAAGAAGGATACGGACGAGCTGCTTCGGGAGCCCGGTGAAGACGGCGAGTCGACACGTCAACCGAAGGTCTAGCCCAGGAGAGTAAGCCCTGATCCTTTCTTTATTCCTTGCCTATTGTTCTCGATTCCTGTGTGTCCTCGCGCTATGAAACAGTGGGCTTGCTAGTCAATAGTTGGGTGGCCAGATTTGCTTTTGCTAGGTTAAAATTGCACGTGGGTGTGAGGCTAGGCTAGGTGCTACGGGGCAGCGTTTCCCATTACTTATTAGCATTTTCTTGTTCATTGCGCATACCTGGTATGGTTTATCCATAATCATCGGCGCCCACGCTACGCATAACCGCATTTGGAGTTTCCCATTGTTTAACGCAAGCTAGCATTCGAGCTGCACGCCTTATATTTCAAGGTTATATTGCCTACTATCCATTCTAACCTCTTCACGCAGGCGCGTGAACCAGCTGCACGCACATTTCCTTGCTAGGTGAACCAGCAATCCGGCTGACTATTTCAGAGTTCCGGCCATACGGCAACTGTTCCGGTCCAGCCTCGCTGCTGCCAGCAAAGCGGATTCCCTCGGCGAGCCTGTTACATCGAATCTGCGGCGGGCCGACCGACGCGACGCTACGACACGAGTAATCGTGCCTGGGACCACGTGCTGGAGCGGCGCTTAAGATTGTCAGGTTCACTGCACATCTATTTATTCAGCTCATTGTATTGCATTAGGTAGTGTTTAGAGAGATAAAGAATAGCACAATGCCCGATGCAGATACCGACCTTAAGGTTAAATTTAAAGAGTTGACTAAAAGGCGTGGCACTATAAGAGGTAGATTAACTAAATTCACAGACTATTTAAATACTATTCAAAATTTAAAGTCTAGTGATATTACAAGTGGACGTAGTTAAGCAGAAAGGACCCAATCCACACTTTGGCCAAAATTGAGTTAAGTATGCCATCATACTCCTGAGGGTCAAATCTATCATGTAGTGAAAACCCTATTTTTAAAATGTACACGGAATCTAGTTTTTCTCACTACCCCGACTCAACCCACAGTATGAAGAGCATATACAATGTATTTGCTGAACGAACTCAGTCCACTTGAATTGTTTCTGAGTAATGACATTTCTATGAGTATGTTCTTAAAGTCGATAAACCAGAATAAACTCAAACAGTTTGGATCCTTTCTAAGAATTAGTTTTGATTGGCAATATCTTTTTATCAAATAAGTGAAACGACTCAAACAGGTTGGGTCGTTTCTGTGATATAGGTTTACTGACATAAAATATTTCTTTTTGTTTAGCAGAAACGACTCAAAACACTTGACATATTTCAGCAAAACAGCTTTTGATGAACAGCACATTTAATATCAAATAACCTAAACCGACTCAAGCAGACTGAGTCGTTTGTAGGGAATATATGTAATGACTGATACAAATACTTTTAATTGAATTGAAACGACTTAAAACATTTGTGTTATTTAAGTGATAAAAGTATTAGTAATATTTAGTCAATATTTATTTTATTTGGAAGGACTCAAACTACCTATCTCCTTTTTGTGAATCAGGCCAAGTATTGTAACGAGTTTGAAAACAATTGTCTGAAATAAAATTAATAGGACGTCGTTAATCAGAAAGGACTCAATCCACAATAAGTCACTTTTGAGTTATGGGCGTTTGAAGTTTCAGCTGTAATTTCGCTAATAAAAAGTTTTTTTTTTTCTTCATCTTTGCCCGTTATTATTAAGAAGATAGTTTATATTTTATTTGTTCATCAAAATAGTGATATATTTTGCAATAGATTTCGAGATATTAAGTGAAATGTGGGTTGAGTCCTTACAATTAAACTTAAGTTTGTAAAGGCAGGTATTTTTTTTTACTTTATCAGAATGGACTCAAAGCTACCCATCAACTACAAAATGAGTTATAAAAATAAAAAAAACAAGTATTATTATAAAAAAGTTATATATTTATTGAAAATTAAAAAAATAGAAAAAACAGCGCAAAAATCAGCGCTCATATTAATTTCCCTCATCCTCCAAGTCAAAGTCAAGTGTTGGCCCGTATCCATCAACATCCTCGTTGATTACCCTTAAGGTTATTATAAAATGCGTGACAGTCTTCGGGTATTAAAGTAAACATAGATTTGAGATCATCGAGCTTTGCTTGAGGAATGGCTTTTCCCTGGGGCCAAAGAACTTCAAAATCATCTTCTGAATATCTCCACTCTCTGACGTCATAGTAATTAAGTATGGTTCTTCTTTTTCCAATAAAATCTGTTTAGTTTTTAGCCAGTTTACTTTATTTTTATTTGTACATATTTTGCAGTTCACTATTTTTTTTTCGATTTTTTTTGTACTTAAAAAATCTTGTGTTTTCATCCTAGTAACTTGAAAGGGGGTTTTCTTTTTACAGATTTTCATGATATTCATGTATTCTTCTGCGGTGTGAATTCGCTCATGATGCTTAAGCTCACATTCAATCTTGCTGAAATCAGTGTCATTAGGCAAAAAGGAATGTCCGGTTTCTAAATATTTAAAAGTTATCGTGTTAAGATTTGTTTTTTTTATTTTTATAACTCATTTTGTAGTTGATGGGTAGCTTTGAGTCCATTCTGATAAAGTAAAAAAAAATACCTGCCTTTACAAACTTAAGTTTAATTGTAAGGACTCAACCCACATTTCACTTAATATCTCGAAATCTATTGCAAAATATATCACTATTTTGATGAACAAATAAAATATAAACTATCTTCTTAATAATAACGGGCAAAGATGAAGAAAAAAAAAACTTTTTATTAGCGAAATTACAGCTGAAACTTCAAACGCCCATAACTCAAAAGTGACTTATTGTGGATTGAGTCCTTTCTGCTTAACGACGTCCAAGTGTACAAGCTAAGGAGCTTTCATTGAGATTAGCTAAGTTTCAAGACTTATTCAAAACTTTTGATGAATTACAGTCAGAAATAGAATCATTGTGTTCCGATGTAGATGAACAATTAGACGAAAGAGAGGCCACAGAGTGTCAGTTTTACTCAGCTCTCTCTGTAGCTCAAGATTTGGTTGAGGCTACCCCGTCACGAATAAATAAGGCCAATAGTGATGAAGAACTAAGCAATTGTTCTCACCAGCCAAGTAACTGTTCTCATGCATTTAACGGAGTGAAATTCTGCCGTCCTTTAACTAGAAAGCCGTTAACCCTCAAATGGTCAATTTCTACTTTTTAATGGGAAGTTATAGAGTTCAAAATTCTCTATCTTTTTGTCTAAGAAAGATTTTTACAATATGAATAGTTCCAGAGATATGAAAATTTTGTAGGCCGTTAAGTAACATAATTTATGAAGGTTCCATCACTTGAAAGCGTCTAACCCACACTTCTTCGCTTAATGTACGTTAAAATACCTTAACTACAGGACTTGATGATTATTTTCTGGTCTTCTACCTAACTATAAGTACGTTATCTGATTATTCTTCACTATAGAGACGCAAAAGGACTATAACTACATTTTAGTTAAGCATTTAAAGAACAGTTTCAGTGAAAAACTTAACTTGTTTCCAGTTACCCGCCCTTAACGCTATTTTAGTTAAGCATTTAATTGTGTAAATTTCTTACAATACTTTGTTTGAAAATAATTCTTGCCTGTTTATCGAAAACGGTGAAAAAAAATTAAATCATGCTTAGCTAAAAAGCAGCTAAGCCTCATTACTTAGCTAAAAGACAGTTTGCCGAAACTCGCGCTGGGTCCACTCCGTGAGTTAGCGGGGTGCGGCCGCCCCATCCACGCCGCCCGCCATCCCCTCTAACTTAATCTTTCCACCCGGAGTGCTGACTGCCATGGCCGTGTACAACGTAATTCCGTGTTCCCGCCAAGATTTCGATATGTCTGGGCACGACTTGACAAGGTAAGATAAAAAATAATTATTGTAGTAAACATTATTATGAGTTTAAATAATACAAAACAAAGACCTACAGCCGTTTGTTCGGTAAATTCTTTTTCGTTTTAGATTAAACTAGATTAGAGAATTAGAATAAACTGAAGATATTAAGTAATTAAATAATAATTATGTTTACCTATTCGCGGGAAATTTCGTCACGATTCAAGAAATTCCTTCTGCTAGGGATATAATGTATATTCATACACATTTATACATGTATTATATTGTACCTTACATGTTGTATCATCTATTTAAATATCTGTCTGTAGATTATGAATACTTTCCTCTCCTTCGCCAGGTAAGCGAACTTGTAAGAGGCATCGAGCCTGGTACAAAAATTGTGCCCCAGAAACAGACTCCAGTAAACGCAGACTATATAATTTCCCGCGAATAGGTAAACATATTATTTAATTAATATCTTCAGTTTCGAACAAACCAAACGAAAAAGAACTTAGCGAACCAACGGCTAATAGTGTTTTTGTTTTGTATTATTTAAACTCACAATAATGTTCACTACAATAATTACTATTTATTGGAAACTTAGCTTGTCAAGTCGTGCCCCGACATATCGAAATTTTGGCGGAAACACGGCTTGACGTTGTACACGGCCGTGGCAGTCGGCATTCCGGGTGGAAAGATTGAGTTAGGGCTCAACATACATACATAAAGTCACGACTTTTTCCCATGGGGGTAGGCAGAAGCTACAGAACGCCACCTGCTACGATCCTTACAAACTCCTTTTGCCTCATTAACGTTCATACCTACATCTGGTCATACACGCACGCCGGTTGCGAGTACTACGCACCTGACCTTTCTGAAGTACATCCCCAATAAGATCACTATATGTCCTCCTAGGGCGTCGGGGTTCCGGCGTTTCCACACACACTTGCCATGTAAATACATTTTGTTAGTCGCCGTTCATTCATCCTCTCAACATGACCAAACCATCTAAACATACTCTTTTCAATTTTTGTCACTACATAATCTTCTTTTAAATCGCACCCAGTCTTATAACATCATTCCTCAGCCTATCATTCATAGTCACACCACACATGCTTCGCAAGGAACGCATTTCCACAGCATTAATTCTACTTTCATGCTATTTTGCCGCACCCAGCATTCACTTCCATAAAATCAAAAAATCAAAATCAAAATCAAAATATTTTATTTCACATAAACCTACATGAGCACTTATGAAACGTCAGAAGCTAGGTGCACGGTTCCAATTGGTCGTTTCCTATGGAGAAGAGCCGGCAAGAAACTCCACGGTTACTCTTTTAAAAATAAATGGGTTACATACATACATAAGCGTGGGCAGCTCAGGCAGCAGCACACCATTGTGACCAGCCATCCGAGCCTTTTTGGACATCAGCTGGTTGGTCACAATCGCATGTGTAGCACCATTCACTTTATTTCCCTCATTTACTCTCCTTTCCACATCTTCATCAATCTTTAAATCCCTCGTAAACAGACTCCCCAAATATACAAACTATACTTACTTGCTCCACACTCTTATCATTTATCATGTATTATGTCTTATTCCAGTTCATGATCTACCAGTATGTCAAATTTCAATTAAGTAAATCCTGATGGACAAACAACTTATCTCATAAACATCAAACCCAGTTTAATACTAAAGTGACTCTGTTCTGTTACCTTTTCATGCCATAAGGTGAAACAAGTTGATATTTTTTCCATACAAATTTCGGGGGTGTTTAACTCCACAGTTTGACATCGTTTGGTCTCATTATTAATTTTGTCTGTACGGAAACCGAACACTAAAATTAAAAGCCATTAAAAAGTTATGAGCCAACAAAGATTCGTTTTTCTAGCTAATTTTAATGCAACTTTGGGCGTAAATAAGTACTAAAAGAAGGGTAAAATCACCAAAACAAAATCCGTACCGACAAAGCTCAATTATTAAATTAACTTTATTTGAATCTGATTTATGCAGTGGTTTTTTCATAAAACACGATTTTCCAAAGGACTTTTCGTAATTTTTTACGAGCTAGTTTTACTAAAATAGTTTCCCAACTAACATTTTGGTGATAAGAATAAGTGCTACATTAGCTATTTACGAGAATTTTAAGAACCTAAGGTCCTATAAAGGCACTAAAATTTGGTGATATAGCGCGTTTTAGCTGTTTTATAACCCTGATTTGGGCCCACAATTTTAGAGCTTAAAGTGACTTAATAGTTATAGAGTAGGTATAAATGAGTGACACTATAGGGCTACAATAGCGCTATTGAAGCAGTGCTTACAACATTAAGTGTATTGTAAGCTATACACAGGTTACAACTGCAAGCTAAAGTAGTAATATAGTTATGAAATCCACTCCAATAACTTTTTTAGTAACATATTAGTGCTTCCACGACACAATATAAACCTTAAGAATATATTGCAGGTATTGAGTAGCAATGAGCATCACCCAAAGCGCCAACATTTTCACCTCTTTTCATAATTTTTGTGCTTTGTTACCGTCAATAGCGATAAAATATTTAGCAGTACGCTTATTCATCCCCGATACAGTGATACTTAGTGTTGGAAAGTGACTTTATGTTTAATAAAAGAGGTAAGTCAATTTAATGTATTAGATTACTGCAATGGTGTTATAATTATTAAAACTCACTGCTATGGTAAGTTTTCTGTGACAATGTGTATATGTTTTCATCTCAATTTTGAAACGCCACAAAAATAAACTGCATTTAAGATAATATGTAGAAAAAAAATTACTGCCTCAGTAATTTTTTAAATCAAATTATGATGAACAATAGTTCCTGGTACTGTCTATAGGTACTTTAATGGAAAACTGACCATAATATAGTAAATAAGTGGGGCAATACTGATTAGAAAAGATTTTTCCTTTAAATTTTTTATAGGTTAACTATTAGTTTAATGGCGACAATTCTAAATTACCTACGGATGCTGATAACTCTTTTATTCCTAACACAGCGCTTAAAGAACAATTGTTAGCATTTCTAAGACACTTGCAGTTCTACAATCCGGTTCTAAAAGTGAAAAGACATCAAGTTTATAGGTTTAGTTTGCATATTGGTTCTATGTGAACCTGTAAGCTGAATATTTTCTGGGTTCTGTTATTGTTTGCATAAAACCTTTACATAACACGTACTTGACTGAATAAATCAAAGAATTCCAAATTCAATTATTTATAATAATTTTGGAAACAAAAGCCTGTACGAACGTAACGGCGTAACCTGAGTTATTATTATGTTTTGAATTAAAAGTTGTCTTTTACAATACTAAACTTTTTTTTGTATAATACTGAATTCTTTTTTTAGTATTTTGTAAACTAACTTTTAGAAGCTTAACTTGTATATATTTTTACATTATTTTTTTTTTTAAACCTGTTGTTTCAGTAACTATTCCCATCATCTTAGTGGTGTTGATGTTAAAGTACCTACCTACTCGACAACGCGCCCAGTTCCAACTTCCAGTCACACACATCACGCCATGTATTCGCGTCAGCGCTCGCGCCCCACCACCACCGCGCCGCGGCGGTGTTGCCGAGGCGCACGCTACCGCTAGCTCGCTCGCTCGCTTCTCAGTCGGCTTAGATCTGTCTATCGATCGCGGCGTACTGATATCTACAAGCTGCCTCAAGTTACCTTTATATCCGGATCGGATTCAAAGTAAGTGACCGTTTCAATTATTTTAAATAGTAGTACTTAGTTATAGTGTATAGTAATTAAGTTAACACATATAAGTACCAAAATATTATATCAAATACCAGTTCATTCCACTACCTGTGATCTCATTTTTATTAGCTAACCGCTTCCTACGGGTGAACCTGGAGTATTTGAACATGAAAACAGTTCGTATTTCATTTTATCATACGACAAGCTTTTGTCCGCAACTTCGTTTGCGTGTATATCTTACGTAGGTAGGTTGATGTGCTGGCGTCTGTACTTGAGTTTTTCACTTGCGCACACCCGTGTGTGTAAGGGTTTTTTTATTCCCTATTGTGGATTTTCCTATTTAAGTAAAATTAGCCTAAGTATATTTCTTTCAAAAATTGTAGTGTTTGGCTGTGATTTTTGAAATAACGAAATTTTTCAAGCTCATATTGTTATTTGTACGTTATCAACACCCAAACAAGCGTTTAAAATGTTTTGTCGGTCTGTCTGTTTGTTTGTCCGGGCTAATCCCCGAAATGCTTGAAGCCCTTTTGACGGGAATTTTACTGGCAGGTAGAAAACTTTAAGAAATGCAATATAGGCTACTTTCAATCCCGGAAATACCTATTTAGGGTTCCTATTCTCCGCAGTGATAATACAGGCGTTGATCATCCTCGTTGCAACGAAATGGTATAGCTTGATCTGCCGCCGTCGCCGTATACCTATACATTTCAAAGTTGATAGTTAAGTGGTTGGTTCAAACATTTTTTTAGGGAGACCTAATCTAAGTTTTTTTCTTTTCCAGAATGCCTTTCAAAATCGTTCAAACCTCTGAAAGTAATAAGACGAAGTGGTTCACCGTACCTTCCGAGTGGGAAGATCAAAATATATTAAAATGGCCACGAGCACGGAATCAATTGACAAAACATATTAGAAATGAATTTTCTACACCGGAAGCTGATTGGAAGTCAATGATATGCATCGTAAAACGACAAAATATTCCCAGCTATGAGATTGCCGAGTACGTATTAAGCGAAATGCTAAATCACACCGACACTGAAGACGATACAATTAAACATGTTCACAATATTCCCGGAAAACCTGAACAAGAACTAAATTTGAATATAATCGCAGATGAAATTGTGAGTTATTTCATTGGTACTTATTTGTTTATTTCATAATAGCTTCTAACCGCAACTTCGTGTGTATGGCTTTATCGCTAAGAACGTTGCTGTTCGTCATTAGGTATTACACGACGGCCATAGGTAACGTAGTCACATTTTCGGTTTAGTTTAGATGAAGGGATGCTTTTTCATGAACTATAACATAAGTGTTTGTTTAGGCCTTAGGCCGCCGCGACTTACACAACAGTGACCAGCGGCGCGGCGCGGTGGTGGTGGCGGCGGCAGCAGCGTCTATGGAATTGGTCATGCACGTGGCACTCGTCAAATCCACAGTCTCTGTCGCCGCCGTCGCCCTAATGCCCGCTGGCGTCAGTCCACCTCTGGAGCCCATTGCGAATGTCATGCAAATTAGCATAATTAAGAAGGTTTATTCTGAAAGTTGGCAACGTCGCAAAAATGGATATCAAATATTTCGCTGTTTTTGATTAATTTGATAATATTTCTGTATGGAAATAAAAAATGTGGCTACTAGCGAACAAGAATATTGATTATGAAATGCAATAATTAATATCGTAACACCAAATAGTTAGTTTTAGATGTAAAAAAAGTATTTCGAAACTCTCCAAATGCCTTTTTTTCACCTAAAACGAGTACAACATCAAATTCAATGTTTTTGTTGCAATTCATTATTAATATTCTAGTTAGTTAGTTAGCCACATTTCTTATTTCCATACAGTATTATTTCCAAATTAATTAAAACAGGTAACTATTTGACAGCCATTTACGACGTTACCAAATTTTAGGATGCACGCTCTTAACAAAAGATTTTTGGATTTTTTTACAATGTTTCCTCACGATGCACGATGTTTCTTTAACCGTTTAAAATTAATCGTGTGTAAGTACAGGTTTACTCTAACTCAATATTTTTTGTAGGTGTATCCCGCAAACGTAACTCCTGTAACAGGATCCAGTGAAATGATTGCGGAAACATGCACAATACCAACTGCACCTCCTGTCGGTTTAGATAATGATGTTTACCAATTTCATATTGTGTCTGATGTTCAAAATAACACTAATCAACATCAGTGCTGTGCTAACTTGGAGCAAAGTTTGGCAATTCAAAACTTACTGTTATCGAATCAAACACAAATCTTGGAGCAACTTAATACCATCAACAAGGTGCAAAACACCATAATTCAGAAAGTTGCGTTATTTTCTGTACAAATAGAAGATGCAGTATTGCAAATTAATCAAACAATTGATAGAGATTCTCCGGTCACTGAATTAAATAAAGTCCGATCTACATTAAGTAACTCAGGTTTTTATGTCAAACCAGTTGATAACATTCAACAATTAAATGAATTAGAAAAGCAGCTATCAGAGAGCAGCGTAAGACAAAAGTTAAAAGACAAGTATTCGGTGATATGCTCTGGGGGTAAGGGTATTGATTGCGCCTATACATTGGCAGATATTTTATTTTCACGAGACTTGTTATGCCAATGTACTTGGAGTGGAGGTAGTAGAGGAAATGATGTTAAAATTGCCTGGAAAAGTTACAAATACATCCCGTCTTTTTTTTGGGATATGGTTCACTCTTGGGATAAGACATATACAATTAGTCAAAATGAAAGTTTTTTCAAGAACATTCTTAAGAACTCAAAAAAGAGAAAAATGGCAAAAAATCAAAGAGCTTCCACATCAAGAAAACGTGCAAAACTTTCAAATTGATGACGACATTAGTGATGAAGATACTGACAGGGAATTAGCAAATGTCATTAATGAAACCAGTTCAATTACAGAAAATTATTCAGAAAAAGAAAACGAAAATACAGATAAAGAAATAGAAATAAAACAGATATGTAACGAAGATTCAAAAAAAGAAGAACATCAAACTGCTGTTATAGAAATGGAAAGAGAACAAAACGATCTTGAAGAAACTAAAACGGATTCAAAAGAAGAGACAGACATAGTGGAAAATAAAGAAAATACAGTTGAAGAACCGAAAAACAAACTTATGGGTAATGAACAAAGAACATCATTTATTACTAACTTTAAGAGTGGAAAAAACAACCCGAAAAGGAAAATTGCAAAAATATCTAAAAAGAAGAGGGAAGAAAACCGTCTCGCAAGAATAAAGAAAATTCGTCAGATACATAAAAATGTTAGTCGCTAAAGTATCAGCAATGTTAAAATTGAGAGAGATTCACTCTTTGAAACATTTATTGATTGTAAGTTTTTTAGTTTACATTATTATTGTTTTCATGAGGAGTAGGTACAATTTATTTTAATTTGTTTTGTTTTATATTTTATTGAATGACTATTTGATAGGTGCACACTCTACCAAGGATGTCATCCTACTAAACGGCCATGTTTTTATGTTCCTATGCTTTACATAAGCTACTTACAAGTTCTTCTATTATATTTTTTTGTCCGAAGGAATAACCATATTAAGGGTGATTATTTTGATATATAGGGGCCGTAAGTATTAGGTACGAATTCTTTTTATACTGTGATTTTTGTTAATGTGAGCAAGCGAGATTATGACTTGCTAACAGATGTGATCATCGTGTGCACGGGATCTTATCACGGGGTTCAGATGTTCGTTGCTCCCATGGTACGAGGTACAGTACGGCCTAAATATCTTGGCGAGTCCGAACTTCGCGCAGAACGCTGCGCACTAACATTTTTTTGCAACCGAATGGTTTCATATGAGACGAGTGTGAGTGAGAGAACATGCGCGAACGTTCAATAGTGCCTATGTTCAGACTGGCCAAGATTATATGACATCGGCCGTACAGTAAAGAAACATCTCGCTTGTTCACCGTAACTAGTTCGATACAGAGGGAGATCTTAATTGTATTGAGTAGTTATCGTGTATCAGTACGTAATAACATGTTTATTGAGTCGTACATCATTTTTGAAGATTTTGGAATTTTGGAAGACATTGATATTTTTCTATTGAGATTGTTATTTTTTTTTACTTTAGATAGTTAAATGTGAAAGTTACATAAATGAGAATTTTAGAACTATACTTTCTTTTTTATAACCTGAATTTATTCAGTGAGCAAAATTCAACAAACATGATGGTCGATGAGTCTTGCTCATTGAAAAATATTTGATTGAAATATTTTGCTTATGTACCGTTAATTTTGTGATTAGGTAGGTACCTACTTGTTTGGCTATTTGTATGGTTTTATGTATATTCGTACAGACGCCAGCACATCAACCTACGCCAATCTGTCATATTTTTCCAATCAACATTGAATCTTATTCTTTAGAGATAAAGTTGAAAATCTATTAAAGAAATTTGACAGATTGTAGTAACTTGATGTGCTGGCGTCCGCCTACATACCTACATAAAACATAGATATAGCCATCATCGAACAACCATACAAATGAAAATTTGTATGGTTGTTCGTACGAGTGATTTATTGTATGGTTGCTTGTACGATTCTGTTGGTCCTTTTACATCTGTGATGTAATGACAGTCGCACGTACTGTGCTGGGTCGCAGATGTGAAAGGGCTTTTCACCGAATAACCATACAAATGACCATGCAAAAAGGGCTCAGTACTTACAATTAGAAATGTTTGAGAAATTATGCTCATACTTTGACTGATTATTTGACTGATTATGTTATTTCCTACTAATAGGTAAGTACTAAAGATATTTTGAATAAAACCATTTTTTAAAATGAATAATTAGTTTTATTTTTACACTGTATGTAAAAGAGGTAAGAAGTACAGAAAACCGCTGTTGTTAATACAAACTAGTTTGCATTTTACATCTTTAGGATATATTATAATTTCTTTCGGCGATAATACGCTGCTTTCACTGGCTTTGTAAATATTCAAGAACGATGACCTGATTGGTTTCTCAAATACTATAGTCGTTTTCGATATTACTTTGCCGTGTATATTTATTTCTTTATATTCGACTGTAATATATTCAAGTTCAATGATATCGTTGTTTAGTGACATAAAATATTTATTTTTACACTTGCAAGACAATACGAAGTGCTCAAAGTGAAGAACTGTTACATTCTTGTGCTTAGTTAAAAAAGGTTTCTGAAACTTTTTTTTTGGTAAAGATGTAAAAATTTTATTTTGTTCAGATATTCTTTTCGCTACCTGGGAAAGTGGTCTGTTCCCCTGCCTTAGCATGTTTTTTATCAAATATAATTTATTCTCGAAAGGATAGGCGTTAAATGTTGGCAATGGCCCGAACCTTTCCACTTCATCGGCTACATGTAACAAATTGTGGACATTACTAGTGACATAATCTGCGCCGTAAAATTGTTTATAATTTTCAACAAAATAATCAAACATCTCCCTGGCAAGTCGCAGCAAGTGACTGTAATTTGGAGAAGAGCATATTGTAACACTGCAAAATAGAGTCAAAAAGTGACGATAAGCATCCGGGCGAAGCACATGTGGCAATATGATTATGCTTAAATAATGTAAGAAAGTTCTGAATTCACTTGCTTTCCAGTACGCAAGACAATCTAGAGTTCTTACTGCTCTGTGGATTTCAGATGGAAGTTTGCATTGGTTTAAAAATATATTTACATTTGCGATATCTTGTGCGCACCACTTTGTCTTAAGGTTACCAAAATTTCCGTCCCTCCATCCTATTAGCAACCTCTTCATAATTCCCAAATGAATCAAATGCAATGAATCTGAAATAGGAACTTGTTCAATCATGTCAATAGGTAGTTTTAATAACGGCGAATCCATTTTGTGATGACTTCCATACATCTTTCTTCTAAAGTTTTCATCAGTTCTTGGAGAAGACTTTCTTGTCGAAAATACAACAGTATGCGATATGTGTGAGTAATCCCCTACGGTTGTGCATTTTAAACAACCGTGCTTTCCATTAAAATTACAAACACCTGGAAAAGTAATAAAATATCACTAAGTTAATAAATAAAATGTCTATACCTATAGTTACTAGTCGAAATGTATCTATTTAACTGAAAGCTGAAAGCACTGTAAGCAAGCAAATAAGCGAACCTTTAATAAACGCGCGTGCAGGGGAATCACAAATAAAACATCTTATTTTGACGTTCACATTAGTGCCCTTAATACAAACTCCTTGCTCTAATACGTAGCTCATTTCGTTCACAAAATCTTCTAGAAATAAATTTAGATTTTTAGGTTTTCCTTTTCCGTAATAAATACCAATAATAAAGGGATCACTGTCACCTTCGTACGTGTTAGCCAAAATAGGCCAGAATTCATATTTGGAGCTTTTAAAAATAGGTAAGCCATCAAGATTGATATTCAAGTGAATATTTTTTGGCAGCGGTATACAATTTTCAAGTTTGTTTGATAATGGCTTAACAATCCCATGATGCCAATATTCACCACCTTCGATTGTTTTAAGACAAACTTCTGTCGGTGTTTGTAAAATCGTTCGAGGGTCGGATGGTAAAATATCTTTAAATCTTTTGTTTAAAATTAAAATCAAATCTTTCAAAGCAGATTGGCTTATATTTTTTTGTACAGCCCATGTTCGTAAATCATTCTTTAAATTTATATTTTGCATATATTCACTGTCTTGTTCGTCGTCCGAGGTGTTTGAACTACTGAGAGGAAACAAAATGCTATACTCATCATTCGTCATATCAGTTTCCTGTTGTACGGAACCCTGTTGTATATTTGTTGCTTGCGCCTGACATAAATCGGTACCAAGGTCACTGAGATTGTGATTGTAACTTATATTGATATGAGGACTGTTTCCTGGAATCACATCATAATCTATTCTAGGACTTTGGTTTACGAAACACTGTTTCTCCACTACAAGTAATTCTTCTCTTGTCACAATGTTAATGTTATTTAATGTAATTTCGTTTTGGTAGTTTTGTGATGATTCAATTATATTCTTGAATTCTTTGGAAGCTTTTCTCTTAACTCCACCGGTTCTTTTTTTAACTTTCCATGGTTGCATGGTGGAAACAATAATATTATCGAATAAATCCGTTGCACAGTGTAAACATAATATACTTATTGTAACAAAACATAATTTTTGTGGTTAGGTTAGATGTATTTAGGTGATATAAAATTCTATAACTCAACGAAAAGTAATAATTAAGAGTAATAATGTTAACACTTATTGTTTATGGCCATAAAGAAGTATTTCTAAAAACCACTGTATTACATAAGGTTGACCGAGTAACCCCATTATACAATCATTAAAGGTTTAAAGGTGGTTTCTGACTCTTGTAGCATCCAGCTCTATAGGATTTATAATTAACTCTTATATGATACTAATAGCTTTCTTGTTAACTCTTAGGGTTCGATGGAACTTGTTAAGTGGTACAAAGTATTCTACTGACTCTATTTAAGGCCATCAGCTGTTAGTAAGTGTAAGTAGACACCTTACAATTACTTACAATGTTTTACGCTTCTTAAAGCTATTACAGTAAGCCTTAGGGTGTTACGAAGCATCTAACTAACTCTGTTTAAAGGAAACAGCCGTTAGTAAGTGTTAGTAGACACCTTACAATTGCTTACAGGGTTTTACGATTCTTAACGTTATAAGAGTGAGCCATACAATGGTTCCCACCAACTCCATGCTACCGCCTTAAGTAATACAATTATTAATTGTAACTGTTATTCCTCTTGAAGGTTTAATTATGTATACTTAACACCACAGTAGAATCGAATGTTATTATAGGAGCTCTAATATATCATTTATAATACTATGAGAGCTAAAAAAAGGTTGTCCTTAGCGCCAAAATGTTTGTTGGGTTGTAACGACTGTGGACGCATGTGGACTAGCTTCTAGCTGCTCATCACTGATACTATCTCTGTCGGACGTGGTCCTAGGTGAAATAGCGTGCTTTTTGCCCTCGCCCACCAGTGAGTTCGAGCCCGCGATTAGTTCAACCTTAACGGCTGAAAAGATTTAGATGAAATTTGGCATACAGTAAGATCATGACCTGGGTTAGTATATTATGATGCTGTTCATCTCATGATGTCATTACTTGATTATTACCTATTAAAATTATATTTAGGGATAACCTTTCATTTCACCTAACTTTTAAATTTTGAAATATACTTTTGATTTTTATATGAACATTTCTTTAATTTCTCACATATTCCCTCATGAATGCTAAACTATAAAGAAGTTAACCACAAGCGAAATATTTTTAGCCACCTTTTAGTTAAGAAAAGTGTTTAAGGTTTTACAAAAGTTCCATAAAACATCGGCAAAAATTAGCTTAAAAGCATTTAAAGCCCCGTAACCGCTCATTAGGACAGTTATTAAATTGTAAATCAAAGCAAATGTCATGACTATAAAGCAGTTATGTCACTTAACAACTTTTTTGTTAAGTATTTCTGAACAAATGTAACAAACATTATGAAGGTTGAAATTTTTAATAAATTACTTCACTAAAAAGCCGCTAAGGTATAGTTAACGGCCTTTTAGTACAGTAATATGATACAATATCTAAGTTACATGCTTAACAAAAAGAGAAAAATGAATTTTAAAAGTAATTACTTCGAGGTTCTGGACGGAAACGATTCTTTAGGATAAACAGCAAGAAATATCAATTGATGTGTCCAAAAATCATTAACCTAAGTAGCATAGTTTTTAAGAAACAACGATTCCCGCGTTTTTTGCCATTTTCTCGAAAACAACTTTTAGGGCTTAACGGCTTTCTAATTAAAGGACGGCAGAATTGCCCACCATACACCTCCCAAAGTTTGATGGAAACCTTTTAACATGGTTGGAATTCAAAGATACGTTCGATTCCATTCTTAACTGCAATAATTCAATTCCAGAAATAAATAAATTCCATTATTTAAGATCAGCTTTGGAAGGGAGTGCTAAGGGTGTTATTAAATCCATAGAGTTTACCTCTAACAACTACAAGTTAGCATGGGGATTACTGTGTGAACGGTATGATAATAAGAATATCCTCGTAAATAATCACCTTAAGGCTTTATTGACTATAGAAAAATGTAGTAGGGAATCCTACAAAGCGTTAAGGTACTTAGTAGACCATATTTCGAAAAACTTGAGAGCGCTGAATACTCTAGGTCAGCCGACTGACAAGTGGGACGCACTAGTTCTCTTCATTATAGCTTCCAAGTTAGACTCTGTCACTAATACAAAGTGGGAAGAGTACAGGTCTACCTTACCTGATTATCATAACTTAGAAAACTTTACAACGTTTTTAAGAAATCGTGCAGACATATTAGAAACTATGCATTTTGCCAGCATGGTTAATACTGATAGTGGTGACCGAAGGTTAAGTAGCCATAAGGACCATAAACCTAATAAGGCATTTGTTGCTTCTAGTGAAGGTACATCTACAAAGTGTCATATATGTCAGGATACCCATCAGTTACACGAGTGTTCCAAATTTAAAAATATGGACATTGAGGATAGATTATCTGAAATTACTAGGTTAAAATTATGTAAGAATTGCCTCAAGAGTGGTCACAATTCATTTCAGTGTAAGTTAAGGCCTATGTGTCGTGTCTGTAAAAAGAAACATAACTCATTAATACATAGGAATGAGCCCAAGGTCACTAGTACTATAGCAGACTCTCCGGAGCTGTCTACCTTACCGGTGTCACTCTCAGCTGCAGCGGCAGGTCAAGTGCTGTTAGGCACGGCTCTAGTAAACATAGTTAACAAGCAAACTGGCAAAATTTATCAGGCAAGAGCATTGTTAGACACAGGCAGTCAGATGTCATTCTTATCAAGTGTGATGAAACAAAAACTTGATTTAAAAGGTGACACATCACATCCAACTTACGTTTCTGGAATAAATAATTCAATTTCTAACATTTCCGAAAGGGTAAATATTAAGATTAAGTCGCGGGTAAGCAATTTCTGCATTCCAATTGAATGTCTTGTTGTACCAAATATTATAGGTACATTGCCTAACATACAGGTCAACGTTCAGCAAGTCAGTATCCCAAAGAAAGTTAGGCTAGCTGATCCCACTTTCTATAAACCGTCTCAGATAGACATTTTATTAGGTGCTGACGTATATTGGTCTATTGTAAATCAGAATCACATATGTTTAGGTAAAAATAAACCTGCCTTACAAGACACTAAACTAGGTTGGGTAGTGTCAGGCCCTACAGGGCAAGGCAGCCTAAAATCCCTCAAGATAACTTGTAATGTTAGTCAAGACTTACAGGATTGTCTAAAAAGGTTTTGGGAAATTGAAGAAGGTCATTCCGAACAATTTTCTCGTTCACCGGATGAACATTTTTGTGAAAAGCACTTTGTCGAAAATACTAAACGTCTAGCTAATGGTAGATTTTCAGTGCTAATGCCTCTAAAGGAAGCACCTAAGAGCGCTCTAGGAGATTCTTATGCTATAGCTAGGAAAAGATTTCTAAATTTAGAAATTAGGTTAAATAAAAATCCTCAATTAAAGGAAGCTTATTCAAATTTCATTAATGAATACAAAGAGTTAGGTCATTTAACTGAAATTTCACAGCCTAAGTTTGGGTACTATTTGCCCCACCATTGTATCATTCGAGAACACAGTGAGACCACTACAGTAAGAGTAGTTTTCGATGCGTCTTCGAAAACTACATCGGGTAAGTCGCTGAACGATATTCAGGCAGTAGGTCCAGTCATCCAGAGTGACTTAATGTCTATATTATTACGTTTTCGAGAGCATAGGTTTGTTCTCACTGGAGATATTGCTAAAATGTACAGGCAAATTGTTATAGATGAGAGTCAACGCCATTTGCAGTTAATACTGTGGCGTTGTGAGAAAACCCACAACATTGTAATCTATCAGCTAAATACAGTAACCTATGGGACAGCATCTGCGCCGTTCCTTAGTACTAGGTGTCTTCAACAGCTAGCACTAGAGTGTAATGATGAACGAATAAAAAATATTATGCTAACTGACTTCTACATAGACGATTTAAGTACCGGTTGCGCGTCAGAAGATCAGCTGACACACATTTATAAAGGTACAACTCGAATTTTAGAATCAGCTGGGTTCATACTTAGAAAATTCCGTACCAATTGTCCACAGATATTCCAGAAGGAACAATTTAATAGTGATACCTTAGATCTGTGCAAGGAATCAGCTGTATTAGGGTTGAACTGGTCTCCGGTGAGTGACACAATTCAATTCTCTACCAATGTACCTCTTGCTTCTCAGATAACCAAAAGAACGGTTATCTCTATGACATGTAAAATATTTGACCCATTGGGACTACTGTGTGCGGCAATTATAAAACCAAAAATATTACTTCAGAAGTTATGGTGTGCAAAGTTAGATTGGGATGAGCCAATACCAAATAATTTAGTTAAGGATTGGCTAAACTTTAGTAATAATTTATCCCATTTGTATAATATACATTTACCTAGGTATGCTCTGTGTGAAATGCCAGAAAACACGGAATTGCATTGTTTTGTAGATGCCTCACAAGCTGCATATGGTGCATGTGTTTATTTAAGGTCTAAAAGTAGTAATCATTCGTATACATCACGCCTGTTATGTGCAAAGGCTAGGGTGGCGCCTATTAAACCAATGACCATTCCTAGATTAGAACTATGTGGAGCGCTCCTCGGAGCTAGACTTTGTCAGAAAGTCAGTCAGTCCTTAAAATGTAAAATAAATAAGAAAATAATATGGACAGACTCCATGGTAGTATTAGGATGGTTAAAAATGCAGCCAAATTCACTGAAAACTTTTGTGCGCAATAGAATAAACGAAGTACAGGAGCTAACAGCTGATTATCACTGGCGTCATGTCCCTACTAGCTTGAACCCTGCTGACTTGGCTTCAAGAGGGGTAGACCCCCACATGTTGAAGAGTTCAACTCTTTGGTGGGAAGGCCCTCCCTTCTTAAAAGCAGAGGACTGCGAGTGGTCCACTAAGCTAACTCCATCAGAGGAGGAACCCTTGCCTGAGGTTAAAGCGGTCACCTCATATTCATGTGCTGTAAATAATAATGAAAGTTTAGATATTAGGATTATAGATTTCAGTAGATTTTCTAATTTTTCACGTTTGAAAAGAACAGTAGCCTATGTGTTAAGGTTTATTAATAACTGTAAAAGTCAAAAAAATGTAAGTCAGGCATTGTCAGTTGAGGAGTGAGTGAGTAGAGTGGCAAAAGTTGATAACCCCAGTCAAGATATCTGGCGTGTGACTAAATCTCTCAAGCCTAGATCTGCGAATATTCCTCCCCTTAAACTTCCGGATGGGTCGCAGACGGCTAGCACGGGTGAACAATGTAACGCTTTGGCAAATGCCTTTTGCGACAATATGAGCCTTACCATTAACTGGGCTTGTGACTCCGATCTCAAGGATGAGGTATCGAACTCCATGTCGGTCATTAATAATTATAATCTCGCTTCTGATTCTTTAAAGTCGGTGAGGCCATTTGAAATTCGTAAAATTTTGGCTAGGCTTAAATCCCGGAAATCTACAAGTCATGACGGGATCCATAACTTACTTTTAAAGAACTTGCCACAGAAAGCAATAGTCTACGTCACTAAAATTTTCAATGGCTGGTAAACTTTTTGAGTCTGTAATTTATACAAGATTATTACGCGCCACTAGGCAGTTTCTCATCCAAGAGCAGTTTGGGTTTCGTGCCACCCATTCAACTACCCAACAGCTAGCCAGGGTGACAGAGCACATATCCCATCACCTAAATCTTAAGCAGTCCACAGGCATGTTTCTGCTGGATATCGAAAAAGCATTTGACACCGTGTGGCACGAAGGCCTGCTACACAAGTTGTTCACCTTAGATGTGCCAATGCATCTCATCAAACTCATCCAATCGTACCTCGTGGATCGCAAATTCCAGGTTCACATCGGAAACACCACTTCATCACCTCAAAATGTCCCAGCTGGCGTTCCTCAAGGCTCGATTGTAGGACCCTATTTATTTCTCCTGTTTTTAAACGATATCCCTATTCAACCTCGAACCAAATTGGCTTGTTTTGCTGACGATACTGCCTCTTATACTTCTTCGGATGATACCGATTTAATCATAGACCGCCTACAATATTCTATCGATTTGCTTATCGACTACTTTAAGAAATGGAAACTCAAAATAAATGAGGATAAGACAGAAGCAATATTTTTCTCCCGTGCTAGGCAACCCCCCTCAAGAACTTTAAAAATAGCAGGGCATACAGTACCTTGGAAAACTTATGTGCGTTATCTTGGGATCAAAATGGATAGTCGTCTGAATTGGTCCAAGCATATAGCTGATTTGCGTTTGAAGGGCGTCCAAGCCCTTGGTGGCCTAAACCCTATAATGAATCGTAAAAGCAAATTAAGTAGCAGTACTAAACTAAGAATTTACACTACGCTAGTCCGTCCATGTATAACGTACGCCTGTCCAGTCTGGAGTAGTACATGTATCTCTAACTACCAACTTCTTCAAGTTGTCCAAAATAAAGCAGTAAAAATATCCTACAGAACCAAATTTAAAACAAACCTTAAGAAATTACATAAAAAAATTAAACTTCCCTTACTATTTAATCATGTAATTAAAATAACATCAAAGTTTTATAATAAAAACAAAATTAATACTACTAACCCGTTAATCACAAATCTATGTTCATCAACCTTAGACAAATTACCATATATCGATAGATACGGCACTTACCGCCTGCCGCATCACTACATTTTGTTCCCACCACCCGAGGTCCGAGCGACCAGCGGCTTGACCCCCGAGTGGCTTACTGCCGCCCCGGTCCCGGTCGCAGATACACCTTAGCGTGGGCAGCAGGGAAGCTCCGTCCGCTGATCATTAACTGGTCGGACGGTTGCTAATATTTAGCACATACGTACACCGTGCGATCAGCACTTTAAAATATATTTTTTTTGTCATACCTACATGCAATCAGTAAATTGTAACTACCTAAAAAATTTGCCAAACTGTCATTATGTACCCATGATTATTGTGTGTTAAGTTTATGTTGTTAACAGTTAAAAAAAAAAATATCTTTTATAAGCTTTGAAAGGTAAATCGCTAGCCTCATAAAGTGTCTTAATTATAATGAGTCAATGTAGCTTAGGTTAAGTGCATTTTTGTTAATATTGTTCCGATGTTAAATAAAGATATTTGAAAATGAAATGAGTTGAGGAGTTGCAAAGGGCATGCACTCTTCTAATAAAACTTAGCCAAGTTGAGACATTTTATGATGAAATTGAAACATTAAGTAAAGGGCATCAATTACATAACAAATCTAAATTATTGCCACTTAATCCCTTCGTAGACTCTGAACAGGTGCTACGCGTAGGAGGCCGTCTAGGAAATTCTAACTTTGACTATAATAAGAAGCACCCTATTCTCCTAGATTCAAAACATATTTTCACGAAACTGTTAGTTAAACACGAACACTTACGTTTACTTCATGCTGGTCCTCAGGCATTGCTTGCAGCTATTCGTGAAGAATATTGGCCCATAGGAGGGAGAAACCTAGCTCGCACTATTACTAAGCAGTGCGTTGTGTGTACACGACTGCGAGGAAACCTTTCGAACCAATCATGGGTGATTTGCCAGCAGTAAGAACTGACAGTAGCTTCGCGTTCAGTTCCTGTGGGGTAGACTTTGGGGGCCCTTTTAGTATTTCAAGTCGTAAAGGCCGAGGAAACCGTATAACTAAAAGCTATTTATGTTTGTTTGTGTGTCTAACCACTAAGGCGGTTCACCTAGAAGTGGTCAGCGATCTCACGTCTGAAGCATTCATTCTCTGTCTCCGTAGGTTTATAGCTAGGAGAGGTAAACCCTATGCTATCTATTGTGATAATGGTCGAAATTTTATAGGTGCATGCAATGAGCTGGGTAGGATGTTGCAAAAGAACCAAGAGTCGGTCTTCAATTACTCGGCGAACGAGGGAATCCGCTTCGTCTTCGGACCCGCATACTCCCCTCATTTCGGGGGAATATGGGAGGCGGGTATAAAATCCTCTAAATACCATCTCAAAAGAGTAGCTGGAGAGGCCTGTTTAACTTTTGAAGAGCTGGCTACACTGTTTTCGCAGATAGAGGCCATACTCAATTCCCGTCCCCTCTCTCCCCTCTCGTCCGATCCAAATGATCCCTCTCCGTTAACCCCAGGGCATTTCCTAGTGGGCAGGCCATTGACCGCAGTCCCATCGCCACCCATCACCGTACTGCGGCCCAACCGCTACGAACAAATAGAAAAAATCCGTCAACATTTTTGGTCCAGGTGGCAAAAGGAGTTCCTTGCAGAGCTACAGCAGCGGTCCCAGTGGAGGATACAGCAGCGAGGCATCTGCCTCGGCGACCTCGTGCTACTACGCGAGGCCAACCTGCCGCCGCTTCAGTGGCGCTTGGGGCGCGTCACACGCCTACATCCAGGCCCCGATGCGATCAGCCGGGTGGCTGACGTCGCCACCACCAAAGGGACGGTCACTCGGGCCGTCCGCACGATGTGTCCCCTCTTCGGGGACACGTCTACCAGTTGAAGTCTTCAACGCCTGGGAGGATGTTGCGGCCTTCGCCGCCTGGCAACACAGTCGGGCGGCGGGGCAACGCGCGTCCCATCACACCACCCTACGCGAGCCAATCAGAGCGTCGCGTGGGTGACAGGAGGGCGCAGGGCCGGGGGACGCGAGCGCCGGCACGCGTCGGACAGCGGCGAGCCTCGGTCACTTCCTCCGCGCGCCGCCAGCGAACGGTCGACAACAACGCCATAGATAGACGACGAACGATTGTAACGGGTCCAGAGATTGTAAAGAATCTGATTAATTATAATAATTTTATGTAAAGTTTTCATCGGTTTTTGATTGAAGACAACCTATTCCTAAATATCACGCAGGCGCGTGAACACCTTATATTATTTATACAACACTTTCTTGTCTTATCCCGTAGTTTTTTATTTTTTATAATCACTTATTTATTCGTATCAATACAATCCATTTCCATTAAATTTATACTACATTGATTGCCAACAGAATGCATGCCATCGCAGTGCGCCCGCGTCCGCGTCCCTTCGCTTGTCATACTACACCATAGACAATAGTCTATTGGTCTATTGATCAGTGATCTATTCCATGGACAAGTGATGTTGGAGTGTCGGTCGTGGGTCGATCATAATAATAATGTATTTCTTTTCGTTTTTTTTATTTATATCTATTTTTTAATTGTATTATATACTTAGTTTTAATTATTTTGTAGCATACTTGCGGGATTTGTCTGTGGGTAGTCCGTGACGTCCCAGTAGGTAGGCCCTATCAGAATACCAGCGCTGCGGTATTTTTTTCTAAATATCGCAGCAATAAGCTGAGATAGGAGCCTTTTTGGCCTCGCACAGGTCGTAATGTTTTTTTATTTTTATTATTAAGACTAACTTATTGTTTTGATTCTCTGTATATTGTTTATTCGTTTAAATGTTCCTTTTTATTGTTTGTATTTCCTGTGCGTGTCCCAAATAAAATATTTTTCTTTCTTTCTTTCTTTACATATGTATGATTTTCATTACAATATTGTAAAGCCTTTTTATAAAGACCGAGTGCAGTTGTGTTATACAGATACCGATTTATTTGTCTATAAAATATTCACTAATGATTTTTATCATGACTTGAAGTATAATTTTTTGCAATATTTTGACACGAGTAACTATGGCGATGAAAATTATTTTAAGATACCATTAATGAACAAAAAAGTTCCAGATCTATTCAAAGATGAAATGGAAGGAAAATATATATCTGATTTTGTTGGTTTGAGATCAAAACTTTACTCTATTAAAACTCCCAATAAAATCATTAAAAAAGCAAAGGGAGTAAAATCATGCGTAGTAAGGGACTTGAACATAACAGATTATCAAAATATTTTATTTAATGGTGGAGTTATCCGTAGAAAAAATGTTATGTTTAAATCATTAAAGGACGAAATATTTACTCGGAGCGTCAACAAAATTGTCTTATCTAGCAATGACGATAAACGATCGATATCTGTAGATCGAATATCAACGCGAGCCTGGGGTCACTCATCGATTTTAAAGACTCAGAATGTATTATAACAAATATTATAGTTTATAGTCTATTAATTTTGTACCTATATCTATTTATTTATGCAATATTAATAATGTAATAAAAATAATCTTAATTTATTTTTAGAAAATATATCTAATTAATGTATGATAAATATAATTTAGGTTTAGGGCCTATTTCACCACCGTCAAGTAAAGTGTCGAGTAGGCTAACCGCCAGTTAAAGTCACCTGTAACTTTATGTGCGAATTTCACGACGTTCGAGTAGCACTAATCATAAGATTATCTGACCCGTAACTTACTTGCCACGACATCTGCCGGTTAGCATGTTTACTTTACAGTTAAAAGTTGTCCGTTGTCATTTTGTGTAGGAACATACCAGATGTTTTAATAAAAATGGATTTATTTGACTTGGTTGATCATCAATTGGATGAATTAGAACATTCTTCGACGCAACGATACCTAGGATTTGATTATTTTACGGACCTAGATGAAACTGGTTTTTTTTGCTAGATTTCGTCTATCGAAGTATGCAATAACCCAAGTGATTAACTTTATACAACACTAGCTGCTGCCCGCGGCTTCGCCCGCGTGAGTGTCGGAAATTACCCCATACATCCCCATGGGTTTTAAGTATAAATATCGAGTTAATCGGACACAGCGTTAAAATTCTTCCATACAAACACTGACACCCCCCAACCCCCCTTTGGGGGGTAATTTAGAAAAACAAAAACTACAAACTTTATAATTTATTTAGATAACTATTCGTGCAAAGTTTCATGTTTATTACCTCAAGGAATAAGGTATTTCATACAAACTTTCATCCATTATTTTACCCCCTTAGGGGTTGAATTTCGAAAAATCCTGATACACGTTATTCTTAATTTTTGGGTTTAAGTATAAATATTGAGTTTCGAGTTAATCGGACAGCGCGTTAAAATTCTTCCATACAAACTTTGACACCCCCCAACCGTAGGATAGGATACTTTTCCGGGATAAAAAGTACCCAGTGTGGTGCCCAGGATATTAAAGAATAATTATACCAAGTTTCATCGTAATCGAACCGGTAGTTTTTGCGTGATGCCTGAACAAACAGACAGACAGACCGACAGACAGACAGACAGACAGACAGACAAAAATTTTTTTAATCACATTTTTGGGTTCGGTGTCGGTCTAGTCCCCCTGCCATTTTTTTTTTTGATATTTTCAATGTACAGAATTTTCACTTCTACAGATTTATTATAAGGTATAGATAGATATAGATAAAATAATCTCTGTATCGCAAAGGTGCGTGGTATTTTTTTCATTATCTAAGTGATTTTACTAATAACTTATCAATTCTGCTTCTATCTCTTTTAACTTTATCCATTCTAATTAAAAGTATAGTTAAATAAAATAACAAATTAAAATAACACGCTTTCCAAACCAGGCAAAAACACCACAAAAAAATAACAATTTGACAACTGTCAAAGACGTTTGACGTGTAACATTGACGTAGTATTGAACGAATGTAACGTATTAGTTACTTCATTCACTTAACCGGTAAGTTGTTAATCGAAACTTTATTTTCGTTTGTGAAATTGACAAAAGATACTCGTAACTTTTACTTGGCAAGTAACGTTAACTAGGAAGTAACTAATCAACACTTTACTTGGAGATGGTGAAATAGGCCTTTAGTGTTAATAATTCTACTATTTTGTAAAGTGTGCGTTACCCCAGCGGAATGTTGTCGCTTTTCAGGATTTTGGCTCGACAGATAATTAGTACCCCATCTCGTGTAAATGTGCCCGAAATTTAGAATTTGTGCGTCCAGCACAAAAACAGATTCCGCTGGAGTAACGTTACCCCAGCGGCATGTTTTTTAACCGGTGGTCGTAGCTGAGCACAAACAAGCTACTTAGATAGATTGAATTTGTGCCTAATTGTGCCCAAAAAATGAAATTTGTGCGTCTTGAGGTTTCAGAGTTATTCAAGATGCCGCTGGGGTAACGTTTAGCAAATTGCTGTACCTCTCAAACGGCATGACATACAACTACGATTTTTTTTACTACGGTGGGTCTTAATTTGTGCTTATGCTGTGCACTTTTATTTTTTCTATAATCGACACCGTTGAAAGAAAAAAAATTGATTTTCAAAAACCCTAAAATCGATCCTTGCGCTTCAATAAGAAACCCTAGAAACTTACCAATTATGGTGGTTTGTACCTTTTATGAACTCAAAGCATCATGCGAAATTAGATGTTTCTATTCCAACTCCTCAGAGAGATATTCCATTTTAATTAAATTCTGGCTACGCTAAAGTGTAACACTCCAATACACGAGTTATTATTAAGTGACGGTAATTATGATTCGACAAATAATTAGTACCTTTATTCAATTGCTTATCCTTAAAGTTTCAGCTGAAAAATCCTTGTAACTACACAGATATATGAAGAAAACCATAGGAAAAGAAATTTCACGGTTAACCGAACAAATTCGAATGACTGTATAAAAGCGGCCGCGCAGTATATTGTGCCAACCTTCTTAAATTTGTAGTACAAGATTTCGTTTTTTGAAACAGTCTCACACAAAAGTGTTACATAAAATTATTTATTGGTTTGTAAAACACGTCCGTATACACGCACAATATGTAAGTTATATTATATTAAGGATTTGCAAATCTTTAACTTTCAGTCAAATGTTAGAAGTTCTTTTTTTCTGTAGGTAGTTGTTCTAACTTAGAATATAACTCCCTACAGAAAAACATAACTACCTACAGCAATTTAATAAAGACTGCAATATGTATATTTGACAATGATTTAGGTAATGGTTGCATGGTTTGAGTGGGCGAAGAGCTCTCAACCAGCCTCTTAAATAAAACTGTGCATAGCTTTAAGTGAAAGATCTGTGATTTAGATACCCACTTTTATCAATAATAATACTTAAACATACGAAAATACTTTTTCAATCAAAAGCTTTAAAGATAAATACTTAACACTTTCTTGTTTTTAATTTCCCATAAATAAAGCTGCTTACGGTAAGTATATATACCTCTTAAATGGTTTGCACAATTTGATACACTAGAGAAAGAAGCCACCGCCGCCGGCGCCGTGGCGATGTCATATCGCCGTTGCAAATCACCCAATAGTTCCTAATGACTTAAGACCTATGAAATTACGGCTACGTTGTAATTAAAAACAACGGTAAGTGGTAAAAGTGCTGTCATACTCATCATACATAATAATATATGTGACCTTATAAAGCCATGAGAATAATATCGGTACCTAAGTATGGAGTTATGTTCAAAATCTACATTCAAACTTTATTAACATTATGTTTGTAGGTAATAAACTCGTCAATAAAGTCCCTACTCTCTGATAGATAACGCTCTACGTTACATACTTATACAAAAGTAAGTAAATAGTTATTTAACACATTTGTACGCACCTGTACCCATCAAAATTTTATTATAATACTACAAATTTAAGAAGGTTGGCACAATATACTGCGCGGCCGCTTTTATACAGTCATTCGAATTTGTTCGGTTAACCATGAAATTTCTTTTCCTATGGTTTTCTTCATATATCTGTGTAGTTACAAGGATTTTTCAGCTGAAACTTTAAGGATAAGCAATTGAATAAAGGTACTAATTATTTGTCGAATCATAATTACCGTCACTTAATAATAACTCGTGTATTGGAGTGTTACACTTTAGCGTAGCCAGAATTTAATTAAAATGGAATATCTCTCTGAGGAGTTGGAATAGAAACATCTAATTTCGCATGATGCTTTGAGTTCATAAAAGGTACAAACCACCATAATTGGTAAGTTTCTAGGGTTTCTTATTGAAGCGCAAGGATCGATTTTAGGGTTTTTGAAAATCAATTTTTTTTCTTTCAACGGTGTCGATTATAGAAAAAATAAAAGTGCACAGCATAAGCACAAATTAAGACCCACCGTAGTAAAAAAAATCGTAGTTGTATGTCATGCCGTTTGAGAGGTACAGCAATTTGCTAAACGTTACCCCAGCGGCATCTTGAATAACTCTGAAACCTCAAGACGCACAAATTTCATTTTTTGGGCACAATTAGGCACAAATTCAATCTATCTAAGTAGCTTGTTTGTGCTCAGCTACGACCACCGGTTAAAAAACATGCCGCTGGGGTAACGTTACTCCAGCGGAATCTGTTTTTGTGCTGGACGCACAAATTCTAAATTTCGGGCACATTTACACGAGATGGGGTACTAATTATCTGTCGAGCCAAAATCCTGAAAAGCGACAACATTCCGCTGGGGTAACGCACACTTTTGTAAAAATAGCAATAAAATGTGAATACTATCCTACTTGTTTTATTCTCCTTTTTAGAGTCGGTTAAATAAAATGTAAATAAACCGAGACTCAAGTTTCATCATGCACCTATTACTGTCAACCATGTAAATTGTATTATGTACGCAATACAATAAGATTTATTTTCAAACTAGCTTGTGCCCGCGGCTTCGCCCGCGTGGAGGTGGGAAATTATCCCACGGGAACGTACTACCGGGATAAAAATATATCCCAGATCCCATAACCCATGTCACGGTCTATCTAGGCGTTACAGAAAGGTTACAGACATGAGACAGCAGTAACTTTCGTACGCATAATATTAGTGTGGATAGTATGGACGGAAGTATGAAACTGTGTGAAAGTCTTATGAAAAAAATATGACACATTTGCCTGTGGAAGGTGAACAACGTCTATCCCAATCTGTAAAGTAATATGAATAAAACTGGAATATCTTATTTCAAAACATTTCTGTAAACAACATTTTTGGGTTTCCCATTTTTTGCTAAAACATGTAGATTTTGTGGGCTGGATACTCGTGAGCACGCCACATACAATGGCTGCACTCTTTTTAAATTGGAAAGGTAAATCTGTCGGAATTATTGGAATACGCCAATCTTAACTTTTTTTTAAATTATTATTCCTGTCATGATTATTGCTTTTACAATATTCCGCCTCAGGTGAGTAATTTGTAACCGTATGTCATTACATTATCTTGGCGCATCAAGATTACGCATTATCAGAACTGGAACACCCACTTTCAGCCTCAGCTTATTCGAAGGCACTCCTGATAACTCTAAAGAGTTGAGAAATTCAATTCAGTCTATCCACGTTGTTGATATGAACAATATTACAGAATTTTTTGATTAATGTAATCATGCCGTTACCAACTGTTACCATACGGTCTTCGCCAATTTTTAGAAGTGCTGCCGCATATTGCCCCGATTCTATATCATTGTGCAGTTGTTCTCGCATAATTGTAATCAAACAAAACTTTTTTATATGCCCCCATAATGTCGACCTCTTTAGACATGCATTTATTTCATTTGCCGGTGATCCCCTAGTTATTACCGGCAGGGTCTGTATAAAATCTCCGGCTATCAATGCCACCATCCCTCCCATGCGTTTCAAGCCAAGTAGTAATAACTTTTGACCGGGTGGACCGATTTTAATGAAATAAACACTAAATGTAACCCCATGATACGGACTATAACTATATTCTCAAACCCTTAAATATCTTGAAAAGAGTCACTGAAAAATGTCAATATTACATGTGAATTTTAAAATCATCCCCCATTCTACCCTCTTGAGGGGTGATTTTTGAAAACGGTGAAATACGTAATTCTTTATTTGTTACCAAAAGCATAAATTAAAATTTTCATAGCCCTAACTTAAGAAATTATAGGTTTCCCATACAAACTTTCATCCCCTATATTCGCCCCCTTAGGGTTATTTTTGAGATAAAAAGTAGCCTATGTTCTTCTCCGGGATGCCATCTATCTCCTTGCCAAATTTTATCGAAATCCGTCCAGTGGTTTTGGCGTGAAACGGTAACATACAGACAGACAGACAGAGTTACTTTCGAATTTATAATCCTACTAATATTATAAATGCGAAAGTTTGTGAGGATGGATGGATGGATGGATGTATGGATGTTTGTTACTCTTTCACGCAAAAACTATTGAACAGATTTTGATGAAACTTTACAGTGATCTAGCTTATACATCAGAATAACACATAGGCTACAATTTATAATGATTTTGTTTGATTTTGCCATAATATAACGATAAGTATGAAGTAAGTCGGAAAAATTTCTGCCCTCTGAGAGCTATCTTGGCGTGCGCTGCCTAAACCGTTAGAGTTATACGAAGATAATGTATCGTGGGATTGTTTGTCTAAAATAGTTCTAAATAAAAGTCCGCGACAGCATATATCTATCTTTTATGTGGAAGCCATTATAGCTAAAATAGTGAGCCATAAATACATTTAAAATGGAGACTTTTTTACATTGCACATTTTGGAGTATTTAGTTAATTCTAATCAAAATGAATAACTTCATCGCTTTCGGTATTTAATGTAGATAAACTTTGTCTTTATTACTTTGTTTTTAACTAAGACATTTGGAAGAATAGTTTAAAAGTTACAACGATAAGAATGAAGCGGGGGTGAGCGGTGGGCCAGATAATGACGCGCCATGGTCTAATAAAAAATTTTTGGTAGTATTTAAAGTAGAAATCCTACTAATATTATAAATGCGAAAGTTTGTGAGGATGGATGGATGGATGGATGTATGGATGTTTGTTACTCTTTCACGCAAAAACTATTGAACAGATTTTGATGAAACTTTACAGTGATCTAGCTTATACATCAGAATAACACATAGGCTACAATTTATAATGATTTTGTTTGATTTTGCCATAATATATAACGATAAGTATGAAGTAAGTCGGAAAAATTTCTGCCCTCTGAGAGCTATCTTGGCGTGCGCTGCCTAAACCGTTAGAGTTATACGAAGATAATGTATCGTGGGATTGTTTGTCTAAAATAGTTCTAAATAAAAGTCCGCGACAGCATATATCTATCTTTTATGTGGAAGCCATTATAGCTAAAATAGTGAGCCATAAATACATTTAAAATGGAGACTTTTTTACATTGCACATTTTGGAGTATTTAGTTAATTCTAATCAAAATGAATAACTTCATCGCTTTCGGTATTTAATGTAGATAAACTTTGTCTTTATTACTTTGTTTTTAACTAAGACATTTGGAAGAATAGTTTAAAAGTTACAACGATAAGAATGAAGCGGGGGTGAGCGGTGGGCCAGATAATGACGCGCCATGGTCTAATAAATTTTTTTTGGTAGTATTTAAAGTAGAAATATATTATAGTAGTTTTTATTTTAATTAGATATTAGAAGTCTTTCTTTTTTTGTTAGTTTAAGAATAACGGTTAGTTTTAAAATTCAAATTTATGCTTTAATTAACGTCGTGAATGTCGGAAATTATCCCACAGGAACGTGTTAGATGTCCTATATCAACGGGGTAATTGCGTAACACACTTACAATAGCAATGGGTCTCATTTTGACAGTTCAACAAAATTAATTGCGTTATTTACGTTGTTGACAGATTTCTCGAACATAATAATTAATGAAGCAATGGATTAGCAATATCCATAAAATCATTCAGATTTTGATTGATAGTGTGTTACGCAATTGGTTTTTATTTTAATTACTTATATTATTCTACTAATATTATAAATGCGAAAGTTTGTGAGGATGAATGGATGTTTGTTACTCTTTCACGCAGAAACTACTGAACGGATTTTGATGAAACTTCACAGTAATATTGCAATTTATATTTTTTTGTTTTTATACTAGCTTCCCGCCCCGGTTTCGCACTGGTAGCACTAAGTGCTTATCTATGGCACACCTACCTATCCACCTACCGTACCCTACCTATCCACCTACGCTACCCTACCTATCTACTTATCTACCTACCCTACCTGCATACCTACCTCTTTACGACCTATTGTCATACCTACTAAATAAACATAAAATTTTCGTAAAAATCGGTCGAGCCGTTTCGGAGGAGTGCGACCACAAGCACCGTGGCACGACATTTTTATATTTATCGATTAGCCTACACCGTCCCATTGCTCAGCAAAGGCCTCCCCAAATACTTCCAAGCATCTTTCTCCAGGGCCTCCTCGATCCAACCCTTGCGGTTTGCGTCTAGGTCGTCTCGCCTCCTCTTCCTAGGCCGGCCTCGGCGGTGCCGTCCATCCTCAGGCACCCGCCGTGTGGAGACTGTTGCCCAGCGGTCGCTATGCATGCGGCTTACATGACCCGCCCAATCCCATTTTAGCTTGGCAGCCTTTTTGCCTACATCAAGAATCCCCGTTTTAGAGCGCAGCGTAGTGTTTCGATAATTGTCAGTTCGTTTTACGCCTAGAATGCTTCGTTCCATTGCTCTTTGGCAAACCCCAAGAAGAAACTTTTGCGACTCGGTAAGACCAGGTCCAGGCCAGGTCTGCGTACCGTAGGTTAGGACAGGCAGAATACACATATCGATGAGTGTTCGCTTCATGGAGATCGGCAAATCGCCTTTCATTACCGTCTTCAGAGACCAGTACCTTTTCCAGGCATTTTCGATGCAGCGATAGAATTCCTTTTGTTACCTGTTTTCGAAAGCAACTAACTGGCCCAAGTAGATGTACTCATCGACATGTGTTTCCTGCCCATCTACCTCGAAACTACACTTAGTGCTGTTGGTTATGGTTTTTGTTTAAGACCGATTCATCGTGAGTCCAACCCTGAGGCTTGCCGTGCTTAGGTCTTGAAGCATAGTCTGTAGTTCCAGAGCTGTGGGGGCAAAAAAGTACTATGTCGTCGACAAATCGGAGGTTTGTCAACCTCCAACTACCGACTTCAATGCCCTTGGTCATCCATGAGGCTGCCAGTGTCCTAAATATCTCCTCGGGAGTGCTCCTACTTACTAATATTATAAATGCGTGTGGCGGCATCTACACCGCCACATACGAACTAAGTATCAAAGACCTGACGTCACAGATCCTGCATCGCGCTATTTAAGTTTACCGCGCGATTCATATATATAAGACTATCCGACATCAGTCCTTGGGCAATTGCCCGCCAGACATAACACCCGTCTGGTAGGAGGATCCTCCCTTTTCTATGGGGGATGAGAGAACTTTACACCCTGTTCCTCATACTCCTAAATTGGTGACCCCGAATATGAACGTCAACGCAGCCTTCGTGCAACTACTTCAGCGTGACGTCATCAACATCACTCCCGCAAGCTTTCGTGAGGCGAGTCACACAGCCAGCCAGCACCCACGGCTTCAACGGGTATCCTGACCACCAGCATGCAGCGAACGCGCATTCCTGGTCACTACCCTCAGCCTCATCAGCAACCCGGCGCTGTACCACATCCGACGCACTGGATCACAACGCAGCGCCACCCCGACTCACTGGGGAATCAAACTCAAAAACTCAAAACTCAAAGCACCCTCAATCACCGCAGACAGTTCCGACCCATTGTGAACTATGCGGCACCCGGTTCCGACTCACTGGAACCTCAACTGGCACTGCCAAGCGTCGCAAGATACAAGACTCAGCCCACTATCGACCTCCGGTCTCCGGAGGGGAGTGATGTGGCGGCATCTACACCGCCACATACGAACTAAGTATCAAAGACCTGACGTCACAGATCCTGCATCGCGCTATTTAAGTTTACCGCGCGATTCATATATATAAGACTATCCGACATCAGTCCTTGGGCAATTGCCCGCCAGACATAACACCCGTCTGGTAGGAGGATCCTCCCTTTACTATGGGGGATGAGTGAACTTTACACCCTGTTCCTCATACCCCTAAATGCGAAAGTGTGTGAGGATGGATGGATGGACGTTTGTTATTCTTTTACGCAAAAACTACTGAACGGATTTTGATGAAACTTTGCAGTAATATACCCACTTAAAACTTCATAATGACGTAATCTTACTGATATTATAAAGGTGACAGTTTGTATGTTTGTGTGTTTGGATGTTTGTTACTCAATTATACAAAAACGGCTAACGGATTTGGATGAAATTTGCAAATTGATGATTTATAACCTGGATAAAGTACCTACTTTTTTCCCCGGAAGTACTTTCCTGTAGGACAATTTCCGACCTCCACGCGGGCGAAGCCGCGGGCGAAAGCTAGTATTAATATATAATATATATAATATACAGGGTGTAATTTTAATCACCGTTTTCCTCTTAAGGGGTAATTGTACTCATCATTATGAACAACTTTTACTATGGGACCAAACCTGAAATCGTGAAAAAGAAATCAGTTGTTCCCTACATTTTGACGAGTTATGCGAACATAAATGTAGGGAACAGCTGATTTTTTTTTCACGATTTCAGGTTTGGTCCCATAGTAAAAGTTGTTCATAATGATGAGTACAATGACCCCTTAAGAGGAAAACGGTGATTAAAATTACACCCTGTATATATATAGTATGGATAGTATGGATAGCTAACGTTCAAGTAATACGATCATAACGCTGTTCGTCACTACATAATTTATTTATTTGAAAATAAATAACACACGAACACACGACAGTTCAATACCCTCGGCATGGAGACACAAATGCTTAGTTAACATTTTTATAGTTATCGCGTTCTAAATTGTATAATGACGTTCTCGTGATAGAGTAAATAATTGTTATTTTTGGTCATTTACGAAATATTACTCTCCAGGAGTACTTGTTCAATTTTAGAGTGCATCGTAATCATGTCGGTAAGTAAAATATTTTTAACTCCATTTTTTTATATTATTTCGTAACTTTAACGATTGTGTTCGCGTGTGTTACTAATCATAAACATAAAATTACGTTTGACAGAGGTGTATAGCGCACTTACATTTTGCCAGAGCCTATTGCCACTAATCTAAACTAAATCCAGACTCCAGGCTGCTTTTGAGAAATACCTTGATGGAAAACCCTATTACAGCGTTTTCGACCGCTATACTAATGGGATAGTGTTTTATATTGTGTTTATATTTTGTTCCAGATTTCTGAATCCGAGATTGTGTTCAGCCAGTATGCTCAAGATCCTTACGAGGGATTCTCTGAGATGCTTCGCAGCGAACCTGAGCATAGCAAACAAGTGACGAAAGATAAAAAATCGAAACAGCGATGCAGGGAAAAGTCGAAGAAGCAAAATCCAACCAAATCCTTTGTTATGAGTCGACTACAGCGACGTGGTATTAAATTAATAAAAATTTCAGTCGTAGATCTCTGTAATAACAATCCTCAAACCATAGACAGTGATAGTGACAGTGAGAACGTTATTATAAATGCTCAATATATTGTTAAAGACGCTATCGACAGTGTTATGGACGAAACTGAGTCTTTAGTTAAGAAAATATCAAAATCTTTAATAGATACTGATTTTTATTAACCGTTTGTGTATTAATATTCTGTATGTAATATTCTGTACTTAGCATTAATATTTTTAGTAAGATGTTTTATTTATTTTCGTATTAGGTTGTGTCATTTGGAGAAGTGTGGGGTATGTAACAAAATGAAAGCATTTATAATAATAATAATAATAATAGCCTTTTATTCCTAAACATAGGGTTACAAGAGGTCCCTAAGTTCGGTGTGCCTTTTGGCATAGACTTCCTCCAATTCCTTCCAATGGATCCTGTCCCTTGTACGAGAGCCCACGACCAAAACCATGTCTCATAGCAATACGGCAAAAACCCTATAAAATCGATAGATTGTATGATTCTGAACCCGACTAGGTGTGTAGTAACGGTCGAAAGTGTAGCAACTGCGTGGGAGGCCATTTCTGCTGTGTCAAAAAAAAAAGACAGTCGGTATTATAGCAATACGTCTGATAGTGAAAATGTACATAGATTTTATAATTGTATTACGAAAAAGTTTGTTTTCAGACATTTTGCGCGTAGCATATAGCCTGAGCGCATTTTTGAAAATGTCAACAAATTTAGCCGACCTGTATCATAGCAATACGGATATTTTTTATTTTCAACTTTTCGTATTGCTGCCATGATTACCAAAAACCTGTTTTCAGACACTTTAAGTGTAGCATATACTCCCAAAAACGAAAATAACGTTTCGGAGTCGCCTGGCCGACGCCTCTGTTAAATGTTTTTTTAAAGGACAATGACCAAGTGACTATGGAACCTAGTATCGGTATGAAACATGCAGTGACTCAAAGATTTATGGTTTAATTTAAAGTATGATTTTAGGGCTTTCAAACGTAATTAACTATTTTATCATAATTCTCCGGATTACACAGTAATTAAGTCTCAAAATCTAGGTATAGAATCGAATCTCTTAGTGACTTTTTGTCACAATGTATACTGGTAAATTCAAAATACGAATAAGTCAAAATGACGTTTGAGCATTTTCAATGCTTGCTAATTCCGACAGTAAAAGGTTGATGAAGAGGCTTTAGAGGTAAGTAAAAACTCGAGAATGCACAACATGTAACAGATCATCGAACATTTAGCAATTTGTACATCTTGAACGGAACATTAAAAATATCAAAGCATGGTTTCCACGAAAATGTAGTCTGTTATGAAATAAGTTGCTTTTCACGACGCTTACCGTTGTGTTCAGCTTAATTTGTAATCTATTGAATATTACATAAATATATTCATATAGGAACGCTCACGTAAAATGGTACCTATTAATACGTTACAACACTAAGATCAAAATGCTGAACATTTTTGGACTAAGAAATATTCAGAAAAACAAAAGGAAAATTAAATCATCTCGCGACACAAGCTTTTCATTAAAACTGCTTTACCATTAAAACCCTTTTTTTAAGTAGGTAGATGGTTGATGATGGTTTCCATCTATAAGGAGGCTTATTTTGAGTTATTCTAGGATAGCGTAATGCAGATTACAATATTATATTCGTTATATCATTCATGTTGAAATTATACATGTGAGCACTGTGCAGAATGTTAAAAGCGTCAGAAATAAAAAGATAAAAAAACAATCAATAAAATATGCCGTGGCAGCAAAGAGATGACACAGTCCCTACTGGCGGCGGCGGCGCCCGTTCACGAACACGACGCATGGATCAGCATCATTCAGCCGAACCATTTTGTAGGTAACTTAATGATCCAATACACACGCCACCATCAGCGAGACATTAGAGTGAGCATGACATACTCTAAGCCGCCAGGGCACATTTCAAGACAATGAAACACGTAACATAAAAAAATAACATAAAGTAATTAGTCTATAGTTCCACCCTAATAATGAGGTGTGTAACTACCTATAATATCGACCATGTAGGTTCCTCGAAGAAATCCATTATTATTAATGATTGCATTAATTTCCATGAAGTTTTCATAGAAATTGTACCACCAGAGTCCGTTTAGTATGTCCGTTCCACCTACTGCAGTGGCCCGCTACTTTTAATATCTTACCGGTGTTGGAGAAATCCAAGAAGCCAGAGTATTCTACACTTTTCACTAACTTCTCTCTACCAACGTAAACACGGCAGTGGAATCGAACAGTTAATACACCGGCGAACTAAGTCTTGCTTGTAATGAACAACTTACTAATGTAACGCAGTTAAAATGTTATTATTACTCAGGAAAACGAAATTACTAAAAAATTAAAATATTCCCAAAAAACAATAAGAACACAATCGGTGGAAAGAATACAAGAAACCACAGAGTCACAGTAGCAAACCGCGCATTAAAATATTCCCGCCAAAAATTGGCGCATGCACAGTCGCGTTAAAAACGCAATGGATGTTTTTTCTACCACGTATTGGTTTCTGCCCACGGATTATAAATCTACTTGTTTACGGTTATGTAAATATGTAGGTACCAATATAGACCAGACTTTGCTGGGGTGTTTCTTGCGCCACTTCTTCCTAGTATAGCTAAAGCACTAGGAAGTGGTGAAGGGTGGGCGTTTTGGGGGACTGTCTTATGTAATTTTGACGTTCGAAAAGTGTTGATTCTCAGCCTAGTTTGATTATATGAATTTTGTTTTGATTTGATTTGTTTTACCTTATCTTTATACAAAATGACGTCACGTTAGTTATTTCTTCAAGTGGTTATTTAAAACCAGACGGTTTTACAATATTTACTTGTTTATAGAAACAAGCAAACAGTTTAACTGAATCAGAATATAAGTACCTACATTTTTATTTGCCGTTAGCGTCGGCACAATTTCAGTCTTCACTTATAATAATCTATGTAACATAAAAACATAGTTAATGAAATTAAATCCAAATTGCAAAATAATAATGGCCTAGTAGTATAACAATATATTCAAACAAAACATATTAATAAAATCATTCCATTAATATACAATAATAATAAACTAATAATAAAAGTTCAAGACTGTACTTAAAACAAAACGAATAGGACGTGCATATATGCTAGAAAGAGAACGCTCGCCGTTCGGTCGCCAGCATATTCTGCTCGGGATGCGCGCGCATAGAATCCTATGGCGCGCGTTTGCTCTGTTTTCAAAGAGTTTTTAATGATGAATGAAACAGGCAAATGTCATGGCATGGCATTCTGCCTTTCGTATAAAAAAAAGTTTTGCTGTACAAAAGTACAGCAAAACACCTTAGCAAATTGTTATTACAATGTAAAATAATAATTAGTTGTTGTTGTTACTAATGCTATTCAACAATAATTTAAATAATTGGATGCGTAATTTAATTATTTTGCGTAAGTCAAGAAGGTTTTATTATTTACATACTCTTTGAATGCCATGCCAATGACATTTGTGACATTACTTACGTGACAGTAATGGGTGAAATAGGAAATCGAAATAAAAACTAATACTTTTATGATCTTTTTTATCCGGAGAATTTATGAATTCGCATTACTAGGTAAAATAATTATATTTAAAATCAAGATTTATCAACATTATTAACTTAAGTCACACCAGAAGAAATAGCGATACCACTTATGGTCAATCTCTTTTACAGCCTTCATAGATATTCAAGAATCTCCCTTGTCTATTATATGTACTTTGACAGATGACAGATGTCATTACTTATTTCTTTTGTAAAAGTTACTCAAGTGTGCTCTGCTGCATTAAATGATATCTGAGTATCGAAAAGTTGTCTGATAGAGAAGGTGCTACACTTAATTTGTCTAATATAAATTTTTTGCACATGTGGACAACTTATTTTATCATGTCCAACAATTTTCAGACATATTGCTATGATACCGATCGGTAAAATTTGTTAACATTTTCAAAACGGTCTCAAAATTTAATGCGTTCACATTTCCGTCTGAAAATTGTTTTGTTCGCATCAAATAACCAAAATTTACTAATAAAAAAGATTTTCAGACCTATTGCTATGAGACATTTTTTTTGTCTCATTTTTAATTTTTTTAAGTGATTTTACGGATTTGAGCTACACCACTAACGTCTGAAAAATATGATTCCGGTATCTCAGAACTATCATTCAACTACAGTCTGCAAATCAGACATATTGCTATGATGCAGTTCGGTAAAATTCTTTGACAATTTTGAAAATTCGGTCAGATCAAACGCTACGCGGAAAATGTCTGATATTGGTATTTTCGAGTTCAGGATAATCGTATCTATCGATTTGATGCGGTTTTGGCCGTATTGCTATGAGACAAAAATTTTGGTCGTGGGCTCTCGTACTATTGCTACTCTCAACGAGAATGGTCCCGCTGTCTGTTTCAAGTCATCTTCCCATCTCCTGACTTGACGACCCCTACTTCTTTTGCCGTCTCTTGGTTGCCAGAGGGTGACTTGCTTGCTCCATTTGTTAATGGGGTGGCGTATTAAATGTCCAGCCCATCTCCATTTTTGGGCGTCTATCCAGGTAAGAATGTCTGTGAGTTTTGTTCTTGTTCTCATGTCTACGTTCCTGACTCTGTCTTTGATTTTTAAATCCAGCGTGCTTCTTTCCATGGCACGTTGACATTTTGTTAGCCTTTCCCTATGGTGAAGTGTTGTTGACCAAGTTTCACAGCCATAAGTAAGTACTGGTAGAATACAGGTCTCGAATGTTTTCTTTTTTATGTGATTGCCTAGATCCTTACTTTTCACTATTTCCTTCAATGACCAGTATTTTCTCCATCCTTGGGCTATTCGCCTATTTATTTCCTTTGTCATTTCATCTGAAGGGGATATTATTTGTCCTAAGTAAATATATTCTTTGACGTATTCAATCTTGTTGCCATCCACCATAACGTCTATTTCCCGTGAGTTTGACATCAATTTTGTTTTGCTGGCATTAATTTCCAGACCAACTTCCCTACTTATATTTGCTAGGCTCTGCATCACTTGTTCTATTGCTGCTGGATTCTCTTCAAGAACCACCAGATCATCAGCAAATCTTAGGTGGTTTAGGCGAGCTCCATTAATGTTCAGACCTAAGTAGTCCCAGTTTAGCTGTCTAAAGATGTACTCGAGTACGGCGTTAAATAGCGTAGGGGAGAGAGGATCGCCTTGGCGTACGCCCTTTTTGATAGGAAATGATTCTCCGGTTGATTCTAGTTTAATACTGGCCTTGCTAGATTTGTATATACTCTTAAGTATTTCTAAATAGTTGCTCTGGACCCCTTGTTGTTCAAGGCTCCGCCATATGTATTGGTGTCTGAGGCTGTCGAATGCCTTTGAGTAGTCTATAAACGCCAAGTAGATTTGTTTATTGTATTCGTTATACTTCTGTATCAACTGTTTTATTGTGTGAATGTGATCTATTGTGCTGAAGTTTTTTCTGAACCCTGCCTGCTCTACGGGTTGGCTTTCGTTCAGTGTTAATGATTTCATGGTGGTAGTTATACCAGCATTTTTTATTCTATCAATCTCCACTCCATTCAGCTCGTATCTTATATCTTGGAACAAGTAGAGCAGAGCATTATTCGTAAAATGAACACTAGTGGCTTTCTCTTTCATATCCTTTTTACTGACGATAACAGTTCCTTCCAAATACAAGGTACTAGCAGACGGAAGTATATACAAGTCTTGTTGGTTAATAGGTATGCGGATTTCATCGTTTCTATTGAAACTAGTTACGTAGGGCTTGTAAGAATGAAATTCGATTCCTTCAACAGTGCTGTCGTAAGTCGGAGCGGATAAAACGTCTAAGATATTCATTTTAGCAAACCGATCGCTTTGAGGAATGCCTTGTTGTCTTTAGTTAATTTTATTTTCTTCTTAGGGCGAGCTCTTATTTGGTTGGAAGCTTGAGCGGAACTGATATTTTTGATTTGTTGGTGCACATATTTATTGTAGTCAATCATTTTTTCTTCTGAGATGCAAATACAACTGCACTTCTTCACCGCGCAAATTTATTAAGCGGTTATTTATATCTAACAGCCTGATATGTATGCAGCTAATGTTGTTTTGGTTGAATGGAAAGTATATTGCGTTTTTCGGGATTTCTATAATCCTATATCCGGGAGGCACATTGAGTGCAAATTCGTGGATAATGTGACTCGGTTCTTCGTTTATGTACGAGCCGCTTACAATATCACATTCGATCCTGATCACTGTTGTAGGTAAAATGTTGACTGGAAACTGTGACACATGCCATTTATTTGCTTTCAAGATCTGCTTATTAAACCCTACCAGATTCCTGATAGTGTTTTCTTTATTAAAAGGAGACTGAGCGAAAGTGGTCTATGAACCAATAGCAATACTGATATGGTACTTATGTAGGGATACCTCAACTACACCCTTGTGTAAAGGTGCATCAAAATCGGACCCGGCAGTTTTGAGAAAAATAGTACTTTAGAATACACGTATTTTACAACAGTTTGTGATACTTTTTTGTTCTGATTTTTAGGTATTCTCCTTATTTTTTTTTGTTTTTTAATCTGTATCTATTTAATGAACAAAACAACGAAGAACCAAAGTAATGAATTACAAATAAATGAGGAATCTAGAACATGAAAATGCAAAAATAAAATCCGAATAAAGTACGCAAAATGGCATTGATTTATAATTACTTTCATATTTTTTTGGATTTTGGATATTATGTTTTTATAAAAGGAAGGAAGTCTATGGAAGGCTACAACAATAACAAAAAAAAAAAGACTACAAAATAAAGAAGAACACAAGAATACTTTTCTACTAGTGTAATATACTTTTAAGTGTGAATAGGGTTTTTTACTAGAAAATAAACAATGAAAACGGAACAATGCAAGCTTCAAAGGTCGCCCATAAAAAAAAGCGACAGGCAATGTTATTATCTCGGTCCCACTTACACGGCCGGTCGTCCTCTGGTCGGCAGATAGCAAAAATCGGAACAATGCAAGCTTGGAATGTCGCCCATAAAAGAATACGAAAGCGACAGGCAATGTTGTTATCTCTGTCGCACTTACACGGCTGCCGAGTGCCGACCCTTGGTCGGCAGGTAGCGACAACAATATGCGCGGGCGCAGTCTTTCGCCGTTAATCGTCTCGTTAGTACTGTGCTCTTTCGTATTTTGTTCTCAACTACCGACTTGTTTATGTTTAATAGACTATTGATTTTGCCTTACGATTTGACTAGTGCTTGATATCCCGAACATCTGATTTCTGTTGTTGTTGTGTTGATAACATGTTTCAACCCAGAGCTAATATGGTTTGCTTGATCTGCAACCGTTCTGTGCTAAGAGTTCGCCAAAGACGATTAATAACACGCCATTTGTTTGAAGAAAACTCAACATTGGCTAACCGTATACGAATAAATGTCGCTCCGTATGAGGTTAGTATATTTTTATTTACATTATATGTATTATTGTACAGGGTGGGTCTTAACTGCGTTGGTGGTTTGTATCGTCTTTATTTCAAAAAACCTGACCTGAAACCTGTATTGACATAAAGACGATACAAACCGCTAACACAGTCATGACCCACCACATCTTTGTTTATTTTTTATTTATTATCATAGAGCAACGAAGCGTTTAAAAAGCTTATAAAACGCGAGATTTGGTAGAGCTTTCATCTACACAAAGAGACAAACAAGATAATTATAATAAAAATAATATACTCATTCTTGCTTTTACAATCGCATTACTCGACCCTTATATTATATTAATTAATACTTACATAAAAGTAACCCTATATTGTATAAGTTTATTTTGTAGAGATTCTCGGCTAGAGAACGCTTTTTATTTTGTTACTGTACAATAATTATTATAGTTAGTTTTATATTTTTCAGATAATCTTCAATGGTAATGAGTTCCTCTGTCACCCATGCTGGCAACGTCAAATGAATGCTCCGGGTGCCCCTCAAAATGTACCTCCCACAACCGCGGATGGGGCAGCTCCTGTACCACCAGAGGATGTGGTTTCTCCGAGACCTGCTGTACCTCCTGCGCGTTTCCCACCTCTAGTGCCCGAAGCTCAAGAACAGCCTGGAACAGTGACCCTTGAATACACTCGTTCTCCAAACACATCAGACACATGTGTGTTTTTTGGATGTAATCACCTCACTCGCAGGCGTGTACCCATTACTTTGAAGAAACGCCTATTATTTGATTTGAAACATTATATACCTCCAGCTGCAAGAGTATGTAATATTCATTTGGACTCAGATGATTGGGATGATATAAATAGAGCACCTAATTCTACTCAGAGTTTTAATGCCGAGCAAGTTATGGACCTGTTAAGAATGTATGACGACGCTGTTCGAAATAAATCTTGATTGAACTTCGAAGACATGAACCAGGTAGATACTGACGAATTACATTATTTAACTGGACGGACACGTGAAGAATTCCTAAGAATTGTACAGGAAACGCCATCATTACAAAATTGTAAAACGCCTAATACAGCTTTAGCTATTTTGCTTACAAAATTCAGGACAGGAGATTCTAATGAGAGGCTGAGTTTGATGTTTCACATGAGTCGCCGTAAGCTGGAGCGTCTCATGAAAGTTCAAGAAATGCTCTGACACAAGATTTTGTTCCCATTCACTTAGGGTGGGATCATATAAGCAGAGATGATATTGTGCGGAGAAATCTGACTCTGCCCGATTATTTATTTGGAAATCCAGATGCTGAACCTGAATTAAGAAAGGCTATACTAATCTGTGATGGCAGATATGTGTACATCCAAAAGAGTTCGAATTTTTTGTTTCAAAGAGACAGTTACAGTCTACACAAGTACACTAACTTATTAAAACCTTTTCTTTTCGTGTGTAGTGACGGATATATCGTGGAAGTGACCGGGCCACATGCGGCGACTACTTCAGATGCGGCAATCATACAAAATATTTTAAATGAAGAGGAACATCCCTTTCATATTTTATTTAATCATGGAGATATATTTGTGCTGGATAGAGGATTCAGGGACGTTATTAATGAACTTGAGTCATACGGTTTTGAGGCACATATGCCGGAAAGCCTCATTAGAGGCGAAACTCAATATACGACTGCTCAGGCAAATAAAACACGCAAAATCACTTTGTGTCGATGGGTCGTGGAAGTCGTAAATGGACGTTTTAAGCGCGACTTCAAGTTATTTCGCCAAGAATATTTTAATTGCGCGATGGCACATATGTTCGAAGATTTCAAAATAGCAGCTGCTTTAATTAACGCCTTCCATGAACCCATCAGTGATAGTTTCTATACGCCGTTATTTATAGACAGAATAAATGAGAGGATGAACTTAGAAAATGCACTAGGGAGTTTTGTGAACGCAAATCGTCTAAATAGGCAACGTGTAGCTTTCCAGAGTATGTCAGGAGAATTGCCAGCACTAAATGATTTCCCGCGTCTTACCGAAAGCGAATTAATTATTTTTGCACTAGGCACTTACCAATTAAAACTAGCCCGAAGTTATTATAGTGAGCACGTGAGAAACGGGATTTATAATGTCGTATTATATAGAGACACTCAATGACTGAGCACTGCCCTTAGAGACCAAGGCATCGAAGGTTCGTGGTTACTAAGAGGCAGGATCCAGTCAAGACATACGCGCGCGCGAATTTATAATTGTTACATTTTAGTTGACGAAAGCGAGCGTGGGTTGAATGCAATAAAGCAATATTATTGTACATGCAAGTCTGGCATGCGTACTCTGGGATGCTGCGGTCATATAATGACGATTGTGTGGTTCTTGTCTTGGGCTAGATACGAAGACACAATATCACGTCCTGCTGAATTTTTAGATTCTATTATCATAGACGAACTATAAATAAAAATATATTATGTATAAAAAAGTTGTTTCATTGCCCTGATATACAATGTACATCAGGACAACTTGTACAGTCAAGAGCACATCAAGTTTAACACCACCAGTGTAAGCTGAGCTCGCATTTGTACTGCGCGTCATAGAATACGCGGCAGGTCCAAAGGTTGAAGTGTCAAGCTCAACGTGCTCTTAAGTGTACCAGTGGAGCACAAAAAAGATTTTTTTTGTGCTCCACTGGTAAGTAGTCCTCCCTTCTTATGTATCGTATTGACTTTGCTTAGCAAACAAACACAACAATGGAATATAATACAGTCAGAAGTACCTGACTAAAACGTTTCTCAACTAAAAACTATAGTAAAAAACCCTATTCACACTTAAAAGTATATTACACTAGTAGAAAAGTATTCTTGTGTTCTTCTTTATTTTGTAGTATTTTTTTTTTTGTTATTGTTGTAGCGTTCCATAGACTTCCTTCCTTTTATAAAAAAAATACCCAAAATCCAAAAAAATATGAAAGTAATTATAAATCAATGCCATTTTGCGTACTTTATTCGGATTTTATTTTTGCATTTTTATGTTCTAGATTCCTCATTTATTTGTAATTCATTACTATGGTTCTTCGTTGTTTTGTTCATTAAATAGATACAGATTAAAAAACAAAAAAAAATAAGGAAAATACCTAAAAATCTGAACAAAAAGTATCACAAACTGTTGTAAAATACGTGTAGTCTAAAGTACTATTTTTCTCAAAACTGCCGGGTCAGATTTTGATGCACCTTTACACAAGGGTGTAGTTGAGGTATCCCTACATAAGTACCATAACAGTGTCGCTATTGGTTCATAGACCACTTCCCATACAAATGTGCCCAGTCTCCTTTATGTCTTTTGTACAATATACAGTAGTTTTTAAAGTGTTGTTATTGCACTGTACTTTGATTGATGCATCTTTCATTTCAGATTTTAAATAATCATTAATATCTTGCAATTCATAGGTACCGTCCGGTATTTCAATTACTTTGTTGGAACCATAATAGAACTTATTATTCGTTTTGTAAATGTTTGGAATAGGATTAAATGTTGAGAAATGCAATAAGGCACACTCATACTGTCCATATAGTGGCAACGTATTAGGATAGTAAGTAGATAAAGTTGACGAGTTTCCAGTTATCGATAATGTGAGTGACATCTTGCAAATGATTGAAATAAAAGAAAAGCATAAATTTTATACGTTTTTATTCCAAAAAGTCCACAGATATTCTAAACATAAGTGTCCACAATTTACTGTGTTGAATTTCTGATATCTCGTATAATTATAAAAAACATTACAATTCTTAAAATATCGCATTAATTCTATTGGAGGTTTCAAATCTCCAAAGCTATCAAAATATTCACAATAATTGCATACTTTTACATAAGCTACCCAATGCGTCCCTTCGTTCTTATAATCGTCCAAGTTAACAATACCACATTCAATCCGTTTTGGCTTCCTTGGTAACTGATCCTTCATGTAGACTCCTCGAAAGTGAGGGATGTCGCGTGCATGTTTTTGGATGTCTACATTAGTTAGAGCACGATAAGGTAGCTTATTTATGTGACTTAATGTATTAACCCTGGCCTAACTTTAAACACTCCATAGCTTTATTATGTCGTTGTGATTCTCGCAAATTTTGCTGACCTGCTTTGTAGTCGTTAACAGTTTTTGCAATACCAGCCGCACCACCAGCTAAAGTTCCTAAAGCTGATAAGCCCGCAAAAATTGGGATTAAAGGTAGAATACCTCCAGTTTTTGGTAAGGGTATAACTCGAGGTACTCGAATTTTCTTTTCTTTGCTCAGCAGCAAAAAAAATATTTTACAGAATTGCAGGGGCATCCGTGGTAAACTTCAGACAATTTATATGAATATCTTAAGTAGCTCATACGACATTATTGTATTAACGGAAACATGGCTTATACCGGATATAGCAGATTGTGAGTTTATAGATGAGCGCTATAACGTCTTCCGTAGCGATCGATATAAATACACGTAGTAAACATGAAATTGTGATACCTAAATTTAGATTAACTAAAACTAGCAAGTCATTCCTTATAAACAGTATTCGCTTTTATAACAAGTTGCCAAAGTCGGTTACAGAACTTAACGATGGAAAGTTCAAAACCCACATAAAACGTGTCCTTATCAAAAAAGCATATTACAAGATTAAACGACGACGACAAGGAAGTTTGGCAATAATTCCTTCTGCACATGTGGCCTCCCTGGTACCTCATTAACGGCATAATTATGTAAATGTCTATTAACTGCTCCCAAATTACGATATGTATTTTATTTTACTTTTTTATTTAGGTACAACTTGACATGTAGTTTCATTATTTGACATTATATGCCTACAATTCAAATTTCAACTTAAAGTAGAGACTTGTGGAATACGGGGTTCTCATTCGGATTGGTTAAAGTTGTAGTGACAACCATTTGGGTTAAATAGGTTTTTATCATTTTATTCGACCTTTATATAGATTCCTTTATATTTTGTGAATGTGAGAACGTTGTAGGCACAACAGACTGTCGATTTGCAGACTATTTTCTATTTTTTTAATTTTTTTTAAGTATCTTGTTGGCAGGCCTACGCTGTCCTCTCATACCTATTCAAACTGTACATTTAAAGCATTGTAAAACCCATTTATTTTTAAAAGAGTAACCGTGGAGTTTCTTGCCGGCTCTTCTCCATAGGAAACGACCAATTGGAACCGTGCACCTAGATTCTGACGTTTCATAAGTGCCCATGTAGGTTTATGTGAAATAATTTTTTTTGATTTTTTGATTTTGATCGAGATCGCGCGGCCACTGGTAAACGCGAGGGTGGAGGTGTTCTTGTCGCCATTTTACGAACACTTCAGCCCATATATTTCACCAATATAATAAGTAACTCTTTGCACACCCACATTGAATATCTACTAATACAATTACCTAGCCGTGACCGTGCGAAACGACACCTTATCAGCGCGGTGTATATCCCAAGTAGCATTTTGTTCTCTTTAGTAGTTCACATTCAGTTCACTGGTGATCTCTAAGTAATAACATTGGCCACACATGGTTCATTGGCTGTATTAGACTGAACAAATACACCTATACCTGTTTATGAAATAGAAATGACATGCATAGAAGTGCTAAATTCGCCTATTAAGTAACTATTGGTGTTATATTAGGATAATATTAATCTTCTAGCCAGATTTTATTTTAAAGCTGATTTATAGCATTTTAAGAGGGGAAAAATACGGCACAGGCTATTTAAAGGTCCACATGTACGGTGTTATATTGCTGGCATTTTAATACAACAAATGTGAACATTACTGCAGCCAAAAGCTGTTATGTACAACCTTTTGTGGAGCGTTATTCAGCTTGTAGCTGTAAGCGGGTCTTTGTGATATATTAAAGAGGTGACAACTTTAATCTGGAGTTACAATGGTTCACTGTAGCTGGAGACAATGTCCACCATTTTTTTCAAACATAACCTATAATATTTCTAAATTAATCATGACTTTATCACATACTACGGAGTTTTCGTGATTAATTTTGTGGTTAATGTTCAAATACAAAATCACAGACTGGATGTAAAGCTATAAAAACACAAATATCAAAAATTGCATGGTTCGTCTCTGCTTATTTAGAAAGATTTGGTTTGATAAAACAGCAGTATTTCTGAGGCGTGTGAAAATTTTAACTCTAAATATGTGTATACTTTACAATAAATTTGCATTACCCATAATTTTAACTCAATAGAATATAATAAACTCAGTGTACTTTTAATACCAGTAATAATGATTTCACAATAAAAATGGCTGTTTAGATTAGACACTCCCGAGCGAAATACGTCGTTCCTAAATATTTATTACAAAATGTGGTACTCAAGTGATAATTTGGAGAAAAAGCGGCCACTAATAGTTTGTAGGGTACACTTGTGAGCTTAATACGAGATAGAGCCTGTATAATTGTTCACTCGTTACTTCTTATAACTCTCTTGTCTGTATGAAGAACCACACGGAATCATATGTAGTGCCGTTGATCAGCTATAAGACCACTTGTTCTCTCTTAAACTGCCGTTAAAGTGCTGCTATTCAGCTTCTGTGTACCTTTTGTGACCTTAAGGCTGAATAATTTGTGCCCAAACCGGTGGTGTAAGGGCTGTATAGTGTGCTATAGAGCTCTCATACAGCCTACTTAGAGAGCTTAAAGAATAAATGTGTACCATTAGTCAACCGATAAAGAACCCCCAATGCTACTTGGGATACCACCGACCACACCAGACGACATCTATTCTGCATATTTGGACATGCTTGCGGCAATTTTAAGTGATCCCATGACACATTGTTTTTATATAATCGGTGATTTTAATTTACCGACCTTGGACTGGTCTTCTTGTGACAGTGCTATATGCGACCAGCCCCGTGAGGCCCGGTCTTTTAGTTGCAGATATCTAGAAAATTTCATCGCCGAATTTAACGCTACGCAATATCATAATTTTACCAACACTAACAACCGAACATTGGATTTACTAATCTCCAATGAACACTGCCATCTTTACCAACCGAGCGATTACTTAGTACCCGTGGACCTACATCACCATCCTCACTGTGCCGTGACTTCCCCCTACTTGAAATGTTCACCTATGAAACGCTGCCCAATCATCAAACTTAACTACAATAAGGGCAATTACGATCTTATAAAGGCAGACTTATCTGAAATTGACTGGACCAGCTTGCTTAAAAATTTACCCGCACAGGAGTCTGTAAACACATTTTATAATAGCTTGTTTGGTATCATTAGAAAAAACGTCCCCCAAAAATCTTACAGAACTTCTAAATTCCCCATTTGGTTCACTCAACCCCTTATAAGGTTATTCAAAAATAAGGACAATGCCTGGACCAAATGGAAAGTTTACAATAATATATCTGATTATGAGCAATTTTCCCTTTATCGTCGCAGGTTTAACAATAGTACATTATGATACTAGTGTGCGGTGTTGGTCATTACACTCGAGACGTTATTGTTGTTGATAAGGTAGCCGAGACTGTAATGATCAATGCACACGCGTTTCATACGACGTTTTTCAACACACTTACGAGGAAAAAACAGACTTGTAACAATCTAGGCTACAATAACGTGACTATAGAGATGATACATTTAGATTTATAAAGTTCAACTGACCTTTGTTGCCAGGGTACTGACTATCCGGAGCTTATTTTAAAAAGTTTTCGACGTTGATGGTGATGGTCCACCATCTTATCTAAGTCTGTCGCCATAACAACAATGTTAAAAGCATTGTTGTGTTCCGGCAGTTAGAGATAAGATAGCCAGTTCCTCTGTGGTAGAGGATTCCGGGTGAAGCTCGCTTCCACCTTCGGCCTGATCATCACTTTCCATCAGGTGAGATTCTGGCCAAGAGCTTCCCCGTTGGGGATAAAAAAAAAAAAAAAAAAAAAAAAAAAAACTTTAGATTTCGTATTTTTGATAATAATTAACCACACAACAAAAACGATAACAAATATCTAGGGAAAATGGCGCGCTCGTTTTGTTTTTTTCCTGCTAGCGATGCGCGCGAAAATGTTAATAAAGGCACTGACAAAACCGCTGAACAGCCTATATGAAAAATGTAATAAACACAAAATAATGTTTTGAATACGCAAATTAAGGTTAATATGTAGTGAAAAATATATACTTAGTTTGATGAAATATTATGTTAATTTATCATTTTTTATTTATTTATACAAAAGGCATATGAATGCATGAATGCTTTGATGAGATTATTTTAAAAAAGCGCACATCTCTGCTCGGGTGATATTGTATAGGATACTTCATAATCATTCCATGTATACATAGTCCGGCTTCCATAAATATGGACATAGAAGTTTTATTAAGATTACATTACTCCCAAAAATAAAAGCGTTTTCATTTTTGACAGAATTTATGGTCAGAATAGTTTTTTTTTTACCATAACTAAACGCCCTAGTTTGCCTATGGTATTTCTTTTTACAAAAACAAATAACAGCTTCACCAAAGTAATTTTTTATTAAATAAAAATTCCATGCTGCCATGATAGTACTTACTAACTCCATACTGCCACGTCATACTAGGTATAGGTACTCCGACTAGTAAATAGTTTTCTATGGCATTACAGCACTAGTGCGTTATAATAAAGTAAAAAGCACGCGTGTTTAATACACTGCATTATGAACTTAAAATCGGTTCAATAAGAGCCACTTTACGAGCAAGTGTGTTGAAAAGAATGTTACCTATGTTACTCTAATTATATAAAAACTGTAGAACAAAATGTTAACAAAAATCTTAAACACTTCTGGGGCTATGTGGCTAGTAAACGGAACAACTCGGGAATTCCATCCAATGTTAAGTATAAGAACACTTCCAGTAGTGATCCACGTGATATTTGTAGACTATTCTCTAACTATTTTCAATCAGTGTATGAGCTATTAACACTTGATATCCATACCTGGCAACCGCCTTCTAGCTTTCATGATAATAGTGATGTTATCAACAATATTTATATCGAGCCCTCTAAAGTTTATAAGGAGCCAAAATCTTTAGACCCTTCAAAAGGACCTGGACCTGATGGCATTCCTGCCTCGTTTTTCAAACGTGTTGCCAATTACTTATGTGAACCCTTACATCTGCTGTTCAATAAATGTATCAGCGAAGGCGTTTTTCCCGATGTATGCAAAATAGCTCACTTAATTGATTTAATTGATCCCTTTTTAAAGACGGGGGCTTTAAAAAGGGATCAAAGGATGATGTAGAGAACTACCGTCTGATCTCGATTCTGTCTACCTTGTCGAAGCTTTTTGAGAGACTGGTTTACAACGAAATCTATCCCACTTTACACAAGGCTTTAATTAAACAACAGCACGGATTCGTCCAACAAAGATCTACTTATACAAATCTGCTTATTTTTGTGGGCCATGTTTTTGAAAATATGGATAATCGTTTGCAAACTGATGCAGTATATACAGACTTTCAGAAAGCTTTCGACAAGGTGGATCACGAATTACCGTTATACAAAATTGCCTTCAACGATATTCGCGGAAATCTATTGAGATGGTTCACCTCTTACATAACAAACCGTACTCAAAAGGTTGTTATTAACGGATTTCAATCGGAGTTATTTTCCGTCACGTCCGGGGTTCCTCAGGGCTCAATTATGGCTTCGGCGGGATCTCATGGCGACATGGAGAGTGCGATTGTCGCAACCCAGTGCTGGGCACGCCACAATTGCGGCGATAAGTCCACTCTTTGAGGAGTGGCTAGAGAGGCGCCACGGCGTCCTCACCTTCCGCCTGACACAGGTCCTCACCGGACACGGTTGTTTCGGGAGGTTCCTGTTCCGGATAAGGCGGGAGGAAGCGCCCGGGTGTCACCATTGTGTGGATCGCCCGGAGGACACGGTGGAGCATACGGTGGAGGTCTGCCCGGCTTGGGCAGAGCACCGCCGTGTCCTCGTGGAGGCCATCGCCGGTGGAGATCTCTCGCGTCCGGCCCTGACCCATGGTACGGAGCGAGAGGGAATGGGGAGCCGTCACCTCCTTCTGCGAAGCAGTAATGCTCGCAAAGGAGGAGGCGGAGCGCGTGAGGGAGAGGCAAAGTTCGCGCCCTCACGCGCCTAGCCGCCGTAGGAGACGCCCTGGGCGTCGGGACTCCTTGGAGGATTCCCGGCCAACGTAGGCGCGGGCTTGCGGGCGGTGAGCAATGGGTAGCTCGCCCCCGATAAGGACCAGGCCCGGGTCGACGGCGCGTTGTGTTCCACGCGCGCCTCAAAGAGATGTCAGCACCAATGGCGGGGCCCACCAGGGCCGATGCCTGTCGGGGTTGCGGGAAAGTCCGAAAGGGATACCGTGGCCCCTGGCAACACAGGCAACTGAAGGAACACGGGTGGGTTTTAGTCAGTAAGAGTCTGTCACGCCCTCCCGCTCCGCCCAGAGCGGGAGAAGTTGATGATTTCCCACCCAAAAAAAAAAAAAAAAAAAAAAGGGCTCAATTGTGGGCCCTTTATTATTAACATTGTTTATAAATGATATTAGCGCTTGTTTTAAGCATTCGAACTTTTTACTATACGCGGATGACTTGAAAGTCTATTAAACTATAAAAAGTATTGGTGACTGATTGATGCTTCAAAGTGACTTAGATCGACTGTCTAGCTACTGCACCTTGAATAAACTCTCATTGAGCTTATCCAAATGTAATTCGATTACATTCACTAAGAACAAAAAGCAGCAGACTTATAGTTATCACTTGCTAAATACACAGTTAAAAAGAGTATATTCATTGCGTGACCTCGGTGTGGTGCTAGATTCAAAACTTCACTTTAATATCCATGTAGAAAACATTATCAACAAAGCTCTTAAAATGTACGGTTTTGTTATGCGCAACAGCAATGATTTTAAGCGTCCATCAACCTATAGATACTTATACATTTCGCTAGTTAGGCCTTGTCTGAAGTTTGCTACTATGGAATCCCTACTACGCAAAATATATTGACTCGATTGAGACTGTTCAACGTAAATTCCTAAGAGCTCTGCATTATATTATATGCTATCACAGCCATGGTTCGCATCGTATGTTGCTTAAGAATTACAAACTGTTAACTCTAGAATCCAGAAGACTGCTGCTCGGAACAATGTTTCTACATGGTATTGTGCATAACAAATATGATTGTTTAGACATAATAAATAAACTTTGTTACATCGTTCCGAGGACAGTAGTGCGTAGACAGGCGCGTCCATACCGCTTACTATCTATTAATACCAGGCACGTTTGTAACTCCAATGCTGGTTTTCGCGCTCCTCTGCGCCAACTTGTGGATTCCTACAATACTAGATTTGAAAACATTGATATATTTAATCTAACAGCACATCAATTTAGGAAATCTGTAGTCGATTCTATCTTAACTTTATAAATTACTAGCTTTCGCCCGCGGCTTCGCCCGCGTGGAGGTCGGAAATTGTCCTACAGGAAAGTACTTCCGGGGAAAAAAGTAGGTACTTTATCCAGGTTATAAATCATCAATTTGCAAATTTCATCCAAAATCAAAATCAAAAGTCATTTATTCAAACTAGGCTGAGAATCAGTACTTTTCGAACGTCGAAATTACATAAGACAGTCCCCCAAAAACGCCCGCCCTTCACCACTTCCTAGTGCTTTAGCTGGGAAGAAGAAGTGGCGCAACAAACTCCCCAGCAGCACAGCTGTCTGATCAGTTAGAAAAGAAAATGAATCTATACAATAGTATCCAAAATAATATGCAATGCAATGCAAAAAACGTCAAACTTATATTAAATTATTTGCCTTATGTCAGCTAGCACACGCCAATATACCCACAAAAAACATCGAAATCCTTACTCAAGCGAATAAATTAAAAACGTAAACAGAACTTAATCGAATAAAAGCCTCCATGCAAGCATAAAGGGCGTGCCCACTTACATAATAGCTATTAAAACTGGAACTCAAAGCCACAAAAATGTTAAACTAGGACCATCGAAGTAAAATAAATAAACAGTTAATTACTAATAACAATAACAAAACCATGGACAGCAAGACGACCAGTCACCACGAGCAGCACCCGTTCACGAGCATAACGCGAAGATCAGCCATCACCCCCTTCGCCATATTTGAGGGAAGGAGGCAACCCGACCCCCGACGCTACCGCAAGCAGTGACATCTAAGGGAGCATGACGAACTTGCTGCCGGTTGCTCAGGCAAAATAATATGATCAATTGTCGAGGTCGCTAGCTAACCACTTATTGCAATACAACTCATTAAAAAAAAACATTTTAATGAGTAGATTATGTCAAAAATAAAAAATAACACCAAAATAAATAGACTTATTAGTCAACAAAAATAAACATGTCGGTAGGAAAGCTAATTCTGGAGAAAGAACATAAACATTGTCTTGAGTTAATCACAGCGCCCAACTATTCTTATCGTTCAAATAGTCGTTGATAGAATAGTATGCCTTTGAACAAAGGTTGGATTTTACTTTAGCTTTAAACGCATTAAAAGGCAAATCTAACAAAGAAGAGGGTAGCTTGTTATAAAAGGTTATACCAAGCCCAACAAATGAGTTATGCACCTTATGAAGCCGGTGAAATGGAGCTCTTAATTTGTCTTTATTTCTGGTGTTAACATTATGAATATCACTGTTTTTAGTGTATAAGTGTATATTTTGCCTAATATATATGATGTTCGCGAAGATGAATTGAGATGCCACCGTGAGAATACCAATATCTTTAAAAAAAATCTCTTAGAGAAACTCTGGCACCTAGCTGGTAAATTGCTCGTACAGCTCGTTTTTGAAGAACAAATATATTTTGAATGTCAGCCGCTTGGCCCCACAACAGAATACCGTAGGACATAACGCTATGAAAATAACTGAAATAGACTAACCGAGCTGTATCAACGTCAGTGTATTGCAAATCCGTTAGCCGTTTTTGTATAATTGAGTAACAAACATCCAAACACACAAACATACAAACTGTCACCTTTATAATATCAGTAAGATTACGTCATTATGAAGTTTTAAGTGGGTATATTACTGCAAAGTTTCATCAAAATCCGTTCAGTAGTTTTTGCGTAAAAGAATAACAAACGTCCATCCATCCATCCTCACACACTTTCGCATTTAGGGGTATGAGGAACAGGGTGTAAAGTTCACTCATCCCCCATAGTAAAGGGAGGATCCTCCTACCAGACGGGTGTTATGTCTGGCGGGCAATTGCCCAAGGACTGATGTCGGATAGTCTTATATATATGAATCGCGCGGTAAACTTAAATAGCGCGATGCAGGATCTGTGACGTCAGGTCTTTGATACTTAGTTCGTATGTGGCGGTGTAGATGCCGCCACATCACTCCCCTCCGGAGACCGGAGGTCGATAGTGGGCTGAGTCTTGTATCTTGCGATGCTTGGCAGTGCCAGTTGAGGTTCCAGTGAGTCGGAACCGGGTGCCGCATAGTTCACAGTGGGTCGGAACTGTCTGCGGTGATTGAGGGTGCTTTGAGTTTTGAGTTTTTGAGTTTGATTCCCCAGTGAGTCGGGGTGGCGCTGCGTTGTGATCCAGTGCGTCGGATGTGGTACAGCGCCGGGTTGCTGATGAGGCTGAGGGTAGTGACCAGGAATGCGCGTTCGCTGCATGCTGGTGGTCAGGATACCCGTTGAAGCCGTGGGTGCTGGCTGGCTGTGTGACTCGCCTCACGAAAGCTTGCGGGAGTGATGTTGATGACGTCACGCTGAAGTAGTTGCACGAAGGCTGCGTTGACGTTCATATTCGGGGTCACCAATTTAGGAGTATGAGGAACAGGGTGTAAAGTTCTCTCATCCCCCATAGAAAAGGGAGGATCCTCCTACCAGACGGGTGTTATGTCTGGCGGGCAATTGCCCAAGGACTGATGTCGGATAGTCTTATATATATGAATCGCGCGGTAAACTTAAATAGCGCGATGCAGGATCTGTGACGTCAGGTCTTTGATACTTAGTTCGTATGTGGCAGTGTAGATGCCGCCACACGCATTTATAATATTAGTAAGTAGGAGCACTCCCGAGGAGATATTTAGGACACTGGCAGCCTCATGGATGACCAAGGGCATTGAAGTCGGTAGTTGGAGGTTGACAAACCTCCGATTTGTCGACGACATAGTACTTTTTTGCCCCCACAGCTCTGGAACTACAGACTATGCTTCAAGACCTAAGCACGGCAAGCCTCAGGGTTGGACTCACGATGAATCGGTCTTAAACAAAAACCATAACCAACAGCACTAAGTGTAGTTTCGAGGTAGATGGGCAGGAAACACATGTCGATGAGTACATCTACTTGGGCCAGTTAGTTGCTTTCGAAAACAGGTAACAAAAGGAATTCTATCGCTGCATCGAAAATGCCTGGAAAAGGTACTGGTCTCTGAAGACGGTAATGAAAGGCGATCTGCCGATCTCCATGAAGCGAACACTCATCGATATGTGTATTCTGCCTGTCCTAACCTACGGTACGCAGACCTGGCCTGGACCTGGTCTTACCGAGTCGCAAAAGTTTCTTCTTGGGGTTTGCCAAAGAGCAATGGAACGAAGCATTCTAGGCGTAAAACGAACTGACAATTATCGAAACACTACGCTGCGCTCTAAAACGGGGATCTTGATGTAGGCAAAAAGGCTGCCAAGCTAAAATGGGATTGGGCGGGTCATGTAAGCCGCATGCATAGCGACCGCTGGGCAACAGTCTCCACACGGCGGGTGCCTGAGGATGGACGGCACCACCGAGGCCGGCCTAGGAAGAGGAGGCGAGACGACCTAGACGCAAACCGCAAGGGTTGGATCGAGGAGGCCCTGGAGAAAGATGCTTGGAAGTATTTGGGGAGGCCTTTGCTGAGCAATGGGACGGTGTAGGCTAATCGATAAATATAAAAATGTCGTGCCACGGTGCTTGTGGTCGCACTCCTCCGAAACGGCTCGACCGATTTTTACGAAAATTTTATGTTTATTTAGTAGGTATGACAATAGGTCGTAAAGAGGTAGGTATGCAGGTAGGGTAGGTAGATAAGTAGATAGGTAGGGTAGCGTAGGTGGATAGGTAGGGTACGGTAGGTGGATAGGTAGGTGTGCCGTAGATAAGCACTTAGTGCTACCAGTGCGAAACCGGGGCGGGAAGCTAGTATAAAAACAAAAAAATATAAATTGCAATATTACTGTGAAGTTTCATCAAAATCCGTTCAGTAGTTTCTGCGTGAAAGAGTAACAAACATAAATTCATCCTCACAAACTTTCGCATTTATAATATTAGTAGAATAATATAAGTAATTAAAATAAAAACCAATTGCGTAACACACTATCAATCAAAATCTGAATGATTTTATGGATATTGCTAATCCATTGCTTCATTAATTATTATGTTCGAGAAATCTGTCAACAACGTAAATAACGCAATTAATTTTGTTGAACTGTCAAAATGAGACCCATTGCTATTGTAAGTGTGTTACGCAATTACCCCGTTGATATAGGACATCTAACACGTTCCTGTGGGATAATTTCCGACATTCACGACGTTAATTAAAGCATAAATTTGAATTTTAAAACTAACCGTTATTCTTAAACTAACAAAAAAAGAAAGACTTCTAATATCTAATTAAAATAAAAACTACTATAATATATTTCTACTTTAAATACTACCAAAAAAAATGTATTAGACCATGGCGCGTCATTATCTGGCCCACCGCTCACCCCCGCTTCATTCTTATCGTTGTAACTTTTAAACTATTCTTCCAAATGTCTTAGTTAAAAACAAAGTAATAAAGACAAAGTTTATCTACATTAAATACCGAAAGCGATGAAGTTATTCATTTTGATTAGAATTAACTAAATACTCCAAAATGTGCAATGTAAAAAAGTCTCCATTTTAAATGTATTTATGGCTCACTATTTTAGCTATAATGGCTTCCACATAAAAGATAGATATATGCTGTCGCGGACTTTTATTTAGAACTATTTTAGACAAACAATCCCACGATACATTATCTTCGTATAACTCTAACGGTTTAGGCAGCGCACGCCAAGATAGCTCTCAGAGGGCAGAAATTTTTCCGACTTACTTCATACTTATCGTTATATTATGGCAAAATCAAACAAAATCATTATAAATTGTAGCCTATGTGTTATTCTGATGTATAAGCTAGATCACTGTAAAGTTTCATCAAAATCTGTTCAATAGTTTTTGCGTGAAAGAGTAACAAACATCCATACATCCATCCATCCATCCATCCTCACAAACTTTCGCATTTATAATATTAGTAGGATGAATTGTTTATCAATAGAGAGTATTTTATATGAATGAAAACTTAACTATCCGATACATTTTTGTTATTAAAAGCATCTATTCAATCAATCATTTAATCGTTCACACCATACTGTTTTCTATTTTTATTTTGATCTGACGTATCATTAACAATAATCAAATTAGTAATAAGTGGATAATGTTGCTAGTAGTATAATAAGTATTTTGTTTAATTAGTAAGATATTATGTATAACATTTAATTGTACTCCTGTTTTTTATCCCGAAATATAATAAAATAAAATAAAATTAGTTAGCTACTTATTTTTCAATATATACAAATGTTATTTTCTAATTTAAATCTTTCAAATTAATTGGTGCTTTGTAAACCATAATTATAACAAATAGATAATAAATTTATTTGTTACGTTATTTCTTTGGAATAGAAAACCTTACATACTTTCCTTCGTGTACAGTGATACATCTTAAAAGTCAAACTTGTACAATTAATAACTTAGGCAATTTTTTTCTTATAGTCTCATTAGACCATACGATAGGTATTTTGTTACAGTTTCTTTATTTAACATTATAAGTGTATAATTACAGGTCTACGACACTATCCTTTCAAAATGACTGAGATTAAAGAACTTAAAACGAAGCGAAGCAGTTATTAAGGAAGATTAACAGTATTTGGAACCTATTTAAGTAATTTAAAAGATGCTGAGATAACCCACTTTCAGGTAATGGAGTTGCAATTGCGAGCCACCAAATTGGATGATCTTTATAATGAATTTAACGAGGTTCAATTGAAATTGGATTGCATGTGTGATAATATTGATACTGAGACACTCGAAAGAACTACAATTGAATCTCAATATTATGGATTGGTAGCTCAAGCTAAAATTATGTTAGGTAACTTTCCAAAATCTGAGCAAGATGAAGTAAAGTCGAATTGCAGTACTGGTAAGCGTCAGTTCGTCAAGTTGACGGAATTTATTAATCCAATTACCCAAATTTACAGGATTATATGATAACTGGCTTGAATTTCGCGATACCTTTGCAAGTCTCATTCATGACAGTGACGATATAGACGAGATTAATAAATTCCATTACCTTAGGTCATCATTATCAGAATCTGCTGCTGTCGTGATACAGTCAATTGAGTTTTCTGCTCAAAACTATAAAGTCGCATGGGAGCTTCTGTGTGAGCGATTCAATAATGAAAGATTATTGATTGAGAATCACGTTACGGCGTTGTTCAATGTCGAGACAATCACTAAGGAGTCCTCAACTGCACTAAAAAGTATTATAGACAATGTAAACAAAAATATCAGAGCGTTAAAAATATTAGGCGAACCTGTTCATAGTTGGGACACATTATTTATCCATATAATTCTACAAAAACTTGATACCACAACATTCCGAGAATGGGAGGAATACAAAGGGCGTATCGATAAATTAAAAAAAGAATCACTTTTGATCAGTTCATTGAATTTATGCGAATCGCGCTGATTTAATAGAAACACTGGAAAAGTCACGTCATTCTACAACTAACATGAAACATAACACTAAAATAAAAGCCTTTGTTACTACAAAAAACACTAGTATTAGTAGTAGTTCTTCATCACATAGTTGTCCAAAATTTAAAAGTGATCATAGCCTCAATTCATGTCCATAGTTTCTATCATTAAGTGTCAACGAAAGAATGTCTTTACTTCCTAGCATTAAGGTATGTTATAATTGTTTACGTCACGGTCACTATCCCAATAATTGCAAGAAACCAGGGTGTAAAATATGTAAACGCAAGCACAACATGCTTATTCATAACACAGATTTCAAAACACAACCTGTTTCAAGCAAATCAGCTGACGGTACGACTGATAAGGCTAAGGTTGAATCATCCTCCACTGCCGACGCAAACAATAGTCACGTTACACTCTCGGCTAATATCTCTGCCCATTCGCATACGAGCAGCACAGACGACATCCTGTTGTCAACTGCGTTAATTAGGTGCTACAATGTCAATAATAAAAAACACATAGCTCGAGCTCTTCTCGATTCTGGTAGTTAGTACAGAGAATTTATTTATTAGACTAAATCTGCCCCATTTAAAGACAAACAAATCAATACAAGGCATTAATAAGTCTTTGTCGCATGTGGACAAAATGTGTCGTGTGCGCATTAAATTGTTGCATGAATCGTACGCTAATGATTTAATATGTTTTGTCTTGCCCACGATAACCGATAACGTTCCCGCTAGACAGGTACATGTGAATATACCGTCAAATATTCACTTAGCTGATTCGTATTTCCACACACCGGCTTCTATTAATATTATTATAGGAGCTGACGTATTCTGGAGTTTATTAGGATCTGATAAGATTTTACTAGGTGATGGGAAACCAACACTTTATCAAACTAGACTTGGTTGGCTAGTTTGCGGCCCAATTAACGGCGGCTGTAGTAATAATTCCCGTCTTTCTTTAAATACAATACAAATGGTGGGGCCTACTGTCCAGGACAATCTGACTGCAATCCTTCTTAGATTTAGAATGCATAAGTACGTCCTTTACTACAAAGGCCATTCATTTAGAGTTGGTGGGTGACATGACGAGCAATAATTATTTACAGGCTTTACGTCGGTTTATGTCTCGAAGAGGAAAACCTCTCAACATTTACTCCGATAACGGAACTTCTTTTGTAGGAGCCTACAATAAGATATTCGATTTCTTAAACCCGCAATTGTGACTCCATAACTGATAGTGCGGCTCAGGATGGTATTCAATTCCATTTTATACCTGCTTACGCTCCACATTTTGGTGGTCTTTGGGAGGCAGGTGTCAAGTCGACCAAATTTCATTTGTTCCGAGTGTTGGGCAATTGTAATCTTACATATGAGGAGCTTAACTCCCTTTTAGTTCAAATTGAAGGTATTTTAAATTCTCGGCCGCTCACACCGTTATCGTCAAATCCAGAAGACCTGTTGCCTCTCACTCCTGTTTAATTGGACGACCTCTCACGCCTCTTCCTGTAAAGGATATCCGGAACTATTCCACTCATCACTTGACGCGCCATCAACGTATTGAGCAGCTGCGGCAGCATTTCTGGTCGAGATGGAGCAAGGAATATGTCTCCGAGCTTCAGCAGCGAGTAAAGTGGCGTACCGGCAACGAAAATAGCCTGAAGTTAGACTCCTGCGTTGTTATAAAGGAGGACAACCAGCCACCGCTGAAGTGGAAGTTGGGCCACGTTGTTGGTCTTCATCCTGGCACAGATGGCATAATGCAGAGTTACTGACATCAGGACTCAAACTGGAACTATCAGACGGGCTTTCCCCACGATTTGCCCGTTATTGGAAGACGACTGTTGAAAGGCGAGCTTCCAACGGCCGGGGGCATGTTAAATCATCAGTTCCACCATTAGTTTAAGTAAACTCATCGCAATTTGTAGACAGTAAGATACTAGCTATAAGTATTTTATAAGGCGTTAATCTTGGTGTCCTTGGTTAGTTTTTTTCAATGTCATGCAGTGATATATTAAAAGGGTTCTCTGTGTGCTACATCCTGAGTTTTAATTTTAAATTCCAATCTTCCTACGAAGTTCCTTCAGTTTTATACAATATCTAAACACTAAGCCCTACCTAATGCAATGCAATGAGCTGAATAAATAAATGTGCAGTGAACCTGACAATCTTAAACGCCGCTCCAACACGTGGTCCCAGACACGATTACCCGCGTCGCTCGCAGCTGCGATGTAACAGGCGCGCCGAGGGAATCCGCTGTACTGGCTGCGCGGTGAGGCTGGACCGGAACAGTTGCCGTATGGCCGGAACTCTGAAATAGTCAGCCGGATTGCTGATTCACCAAGCAAAGAAAATGTGCGTGCAGCTGGTTCACGCGCACGCGTGAATAGGTTAGAATGGGAAGCAGGCAGTATACCCTTGGAAATAAAATGCGTGCATATTAGAGTGCCAGTTTTGCTTTGAACAACTTAAATGAGGTGCGTAGCGTGGGTGCTGCTTATAATAAATATATGATCTTACGAGTGTATGTGCACTGACCATGCAAATAAGTATGGGGAAGGAAAACTGCCCTTTAGCACCTAGCACCTCACCCGGATCACACCCACGTGTAATTTAACCTGGCCGTTATGCAAATTAGGGCCTCCTGACCATTGACTAGCAAGCCGCCCGCTGTTTCACAGCGTAAGGCCACACAGGTATCGAGAATAAAGAAGGTAAGGAAAAGAAAGGATCAGGGCTTGCTTACCTTCGGTTGACGTGTTGACTCGCCGTCTTCACCGGGCTCCCTAAGCCGCTCGTCCATGTCCTTCTTCCACCCGCTCGACCCGGTTACGCAGCCCGGCTGGATGGATGGCAGGCTGCGGCACTTGCACCTGCACGCGGCGTTGCAAATATGACGGTCGCCACTTGATCACGCGCTTGCGTGGGATGTTAGGAATTAGAGAGAAGAAAAGACTTGTTTGACAATTCACTTATTAATTATTTAGCAAAGTAGTATAAGTTTACAAATTCTAGTATGTCTCTGGACCCGTTAAAATATTGTCGTCGTCGACCGTCGCTGATGGCGCGCAAAGGCAAGTGAACGAGGCCCAGGCCTCTGCTGCTCGCGTTCCCGGCGCGCGTGCCCTCTACCGCCGCCCGGAGCTTCCCTGCCGTTGGCTCGCACAGGGTGGCGTGATGTAGCCGCGCTGTGATTGGATCGCGCGAGGTGGCACGAAATCCCGCGCGTCTCCCGCCGCTCATAGCTGCTCTGCCATTGGTTGCACAAGGTGGCGCGAAGTACCGCGCGTCGGCCCGCCGCCCGACTGTGTTGCCAGGCGACGCAGGCCGGAACATCCTATAACGTCGTATTTTGTTTCTTATATTGCTTCCTCCAATTCTAATAAGCGTTCGTATGACGATAAAGTTTTAACATTGTATGTTGCTATATGTATTTGTTGTGTTTTTTCTTTGCTTCTGCTCTTTGTCTCTGTGGTAACTATTTTTGGAGGGTTATGGTCGTACTCTTACACGGTGACCGAACGGGTTGGAAGATCATCCTGTTTGTTTCTTGTTTTTATTTGTATGTTTATTTGTTCTGTGTTAGAGGAGGAGGCGCTGAGTTGCTATGCTTGTTTGTTTTGATTATTATTTTTATTTGTTGTATTTTTGACTACGTAGTTTAGTATTCCCTGTTTTATAATTCCCTCTGAGAAGCTGCTAAACCTCTTGATCGATGCATCAATTTATTGCGTTTTGTTTTTTTTATTTATTTGCCTATTTTTCTCTACATTGGTTTCAGTGGCATTCTCGGGTGACATAGACAGCTTTTGTTTAGTGTTATTTTTTGATATTATCAGTTTGTCATATTTAATTTTAGCTATGTTTCCCTTTTCTCTTTCCAGTTGAAGTTGTTCTTGTAGCTCCCTTCTCTTCTCCAGTAAATATTTTGGATAATCTTCTTTAATGTAATAATGTGTATCTTTTAGTTCTCTTTTTTGTTTAATAATTTTTATCTTTGTGCCTAGAGGTGTGAAGGTCACTACTATCGGGCTTAGTTTTTTTTCTTTCTTTCCTATTCTTTTTATTTCTTGAATGTCGCTGCAGCTTATTTTTACAGAGAGATATTGTTCCGCCCATATAATGAAGTTTCCTTCTAGGCTGTCGTATGATTTTTCATTCTCTTCTATGCCGAAAAATACCAAATTATTTTTCCTTGCCTGTATCTCTAAAGCGTGTAATCTTTTTTCCTGGTTTTCTACTATTTCTTTCAGGTTTTCGTGGTTTTTTTCTAATGCTATAATTTTTTCTTCAAATATCCTACTAATATTCTGTGTAACTTGCTCAGTAACCTTATTTCCCATTTCCCGGATTTCTTGTCTTTGATTATCCTAATCATTTTTTATTGCCCACTCGCTTTCATCTTTGTCATCTTCACCTTTCTAACACAAACACTGTTTACAAAACCCACAGCTCCAAAATCATCCAATAGGTACATCCTTTGTTTTTATTACGTAACAGCATTCCTATTTATTGCGCTTGATTATTACGTAACAAATACGTCAAAACCAAAACAAATACTTTTTAACTTTTTATGACAGCTGAACGCACAGTTTGCATTGGGCCTGTGGCACAAATAATATAATATCCGTGGCGTCTGGCGCGTGAGTCACCGACGAAACGGAATGTTGCTATTCCAAATATTATATTTATTTTAATCAATCAATCAATCAATCAATCATTTATTCATAAGTTCACATATAAATTACATAAAAGTTACATCATAACAAAGTTACATATTAATAGTAGAAATGTAGAAAAAATTTAACTATGCCTAAAATAAATCTAGTGTATAACTTATATAATATTGATTAAAGGCCCAATGAATACAATAGCGACCTGCCTGATGTAGGTTTATTCAAACCTGTATTTCAGGCCATCACTTAACAACGCTGAGTGATTCAGTGGACTATTATGTTACTGTACATAGAGCTATTGTAGTGACCACATACATAGCGCATCAACACGTCTGACCGCGACGGCGCGCGGCCGGGCACTGAGGCCTGAGGACCGCAGAGATGGCGTACGCCACCTGCGACGTCGTGGAGACCGCATTAGCAGAATGATTGGACAGATACAACCGGCCGACGCCGGATCAAGCTAGCGACTGAGCGCGCGCGCAGCCGCAGGGTATATTTATAGATGCCGCGCTTCAGATCAACAAGGCAGGAACGAATCCTAGGGATTGTGTGCGTCGAGCCCTGATTGGTTGGTTTTATATTGCTGTGTGCCTTACACCACTAAATACATACTGGTATAAAACAATATAATGAGATCAAAATAAATGTAAAATATACCCCGATGTAATACCCCCCCCCCCCCCGACCCTTGCCCCCCGGTCTCGTTGGGATGCCAGCCCGCGCCGATGATGCTGAGCAATTAGCTTTAAATTCCCCGACTAATAATAATGATGATATTTTGATCCAGCCTGTCCCTGAACTTGCTGTCCTCCCGATTGCGACGCCCTGAGCCGAGGCCCGTACCCCACAGGGGGTGCCCTTAGCGAGCGTCGCATCTTAGCTTAGTAGCATATTTTTGCGCCCTGGCTGGAGGCTTTTAGATTTAAAACCCTAAAAGTAGCCACAGGATAGTCCGGTTAAGCAGACATAACCTCTCTAGGTTGATCTGCGAGATGCCATTCGTAAAAAAAAAAAAAAAAAAAAATGTAAAATATATATCGCAATTTGAATTTAATTTTCTACGTCCAACGAAACATCCCCTACACTATCATTGATACATAATACATTTTAAATAAAAATTAACTTAACATTTAATAAACTCATTGCATAACTTCTAGCAATTTTTCTGTGTCTGATTAATTAAATGTCAGTAGGTATGCACTCAACATTTCACTACACTTTTTATAATTTACACTATATATATTTACAGACTTATTGATTTTATTATATAAGAACGGACCTAAAAATACATAAAATTTATTTATAAAAGTATGTCTGGTTTGAGGCTTTATGCAAACTAAGTCTTTTCTTCTCTTATCAATAGGTGCAACGGATATAAGGAAGTTTATTATGCTGGTGTAGTACTATAATTATTCAATATAAATAGTTGACGCACGGTTAAAACCTTGCATGCCGTGTAAAGCTCATGTGTGGGAAATCTAAATGGGCGAAAGGTGGCTACCTTAAGGATAGCTCTCTGCGCACGTTCTAATGGCAGTAGGATTGATTTGGCAGCCCCACCCCAGGAAGTTATACAATAAGTGAGAATGGATTGACACAAAGCTAAATAGACCTGTTTAATTAATTTGCAGTCCGATATATATCGTAAATTCTTAAAAATGTATATTAATTTACGCATTCGAGTGCATTACAAATCAATGTGTTTACGGAAATTCAGATTTGTGTCAATCGTTACACCAATATATTTCATATGATCGGTTTTTGCTAAACTAAGACAGTTACATGCATCGTCAGCATACGTGCCGCACTTGTGCGCATAAATGTTTATGTTAGTAGTTGGCAGGTTAGTGTTTCTCATAGTAAATAAAATGTGTTTGGTTTTCTCTACATTTAGTGTTAGGAGATTTTCATGTAGCCAATTAGACACTATATTAAAACCGTTCTGGGCTTGTTTATATACCTCATCTCGAGATTTATCTGAAAACAATAGAGCCATGTCATCTGCATAAGACATTATGACACCATTTTGGAGCGTTAAGCTGCACAGGTCATTTATGTATACTAGGAATAAAGTAGGGCCCAAAATACTCCCTTGTGGTATTCCGTAATTACTATTTCGAAGCTCAGAACTGACGTACTGACCAATTTTGACACATTGTTTGCGGTCACTAAGATAATCAGAAAGTAGTGAAAGCGTTGTCCCTCTTATTCCGAGTGCTTCAAGCTTGTCTAATAATAAAGGACAAGAAATTGTGTCAAACGCCTTGGCGAGGTCTAGGAAGATCCCAATGGAGTGCATGCCCTTATCCAAATTAGTTGTTATATAATCCGTCATTTGATGTACTGCTTGATTAGCTGATTTTTTGGGCCTAAAGCCAAATTGTCTATCTGAAAGCAATTTGTTATCTTCTAGGTATTTCATTAATCTAATATTAATGATTTTCTCTAGGATTTTGGAGAGCCCTGTTAAAACAGAAATGGGTCTGTAGTTATTAACATATTTTTTGTCACCAGTTTTATATACATGTGTAACCACTGCTTTTTTAAGCGACTTAGGGAATATACCCTTAGTCAAGCATAACTGAAAAATATGAGTTAACGGCGGAGCAAGTAGGTATTTGAAATGTTTTAGTATGTTGTTTGATATGTCGTCCCACCCAACCGCGCCAACGTCCTTTAATCCAGAAATAATTGTTAGTACTTCATCGACATCCGTATCTAGTAAGACAAACGATTTAAGTGTGGGGAAAGTTTTAAGATGGTTTTGAGGGAGAGAACTTTTAGATTGTATGGTCTTTTCTGCTAAAATTTTGCCTACGTTAGAAAAATAGAAATTAACTTTATTTGCTGATTCGATTGGGTTGTTCTCTATTGTCAATAAGTCAAGTGGAGGTTCTGATTGTTTTGTTCTAAATGTATTTGTTTTTATAAATTTCCAAATTAGTTTACTATTTTTGCCTGCTTTCTACAGTTCTTTTCTAACAAATTCATTTTTTATTTTTTTCAAAAGGTTATTGCAGAAGTTTCTATATCTTTTATAAGTAATGGAAAGAATTTCATTTTCAGGCTCAAGTTTGGTCTTTATGTGAAGTTTGTCTCTATGCCTAATACATCGAACAAGTCCGGGTGTAATCCAAGGTTTAATACACTTATACTTCTTTGGCGTTATTTTAGCGACTGTATGTTTTATTATTGCAGAGTGAAGTGAATTTATAAAATAATTAATAGAAATGTTTGCATCGGTAGAATTATAAACTGGGTCAAAATTAATATTACGTATGTCTTTCTCTAAGTGCGTCATGTTGACTTTAGTATAGCTACGTAAACAATTTTTTCTGGGTAAAGAAACTTGTAATGTTAGTAATACTGCTTGGTGATCAGTAAGCGAAGAGTTAGTAACAAATGTTTTGGTTGGGTTATTTGTTTTTATAATGAAATGATCTAAGCATGAACCACTTTGATGCGTGGGGTGGTAATGAGCTGGTAATAGTCCGTGGAATGAGCAGATATTAAGATAGTTATGTGCATGTAAATCTATTTTCCCGGAAGCAATTGATATTGATGTCCCCCATGAGTATTATGTGTTTAAAAGTTGTAAGACTTTGTAACTGTATGTTTAGTGATTCTAAGAAATTTGCGACATTTTGAGAAGGAGGTCTGTATACAGTGTGAGTCTTCATAATGTGCACATATCGAAATGGGGGAATCTATGCTTAATTTTATCGACGGAAAAAATAAAAAATAAAATCTAAATACATTTTTTTTTATTTAAAAAAATTCGTCTAATTGATTTTTTTTACGATTATTGTAAAAATTGATTAAAAAAACAGATTTTTGGACGAAATACCTGGTTATTTTCAATTGAGGGTTTTTTGGGTTTAATTGGGAGGGGTTTTTCCCACAATTTTCATTTTATAAGAACACTTAATTACTACCAATCATTATGGAGTTGAGTTTGTTTCATCGCGATAGATCATTTAAAAGTTACACCGTTTTTTTACATTGGGGTAAAAAAAAAAAAAAAAAAAAAAAGATTTTTTTTAATATTTTTTCCGTTTGTCAAATTAAGCATAGAATCCCTCATTTCGATATGTGCACATTATGAAGACTCACACTGTATAGCCATAACCACCGTATCCAAACCAATTTTAATGAGTAAGCAATTACTATTTTGTAGCAAAGGTTCTTCTACAGTTGTACTTAAATTATTGTTAACAAATACAACTAATCCATCATTCTGGTTGATGTTTCTGTTGGTTTTATGCGAGACATATCCGTCTAAAAATGGAACAGCTGTTTGGTTTGACAACCAACATTCTGTGAGGACGATAATGTCGCAAGTTATACCCAAGTTCTGTAGCAATATTTCAAAACCATTTATATTTCGATTAATGCTGCGAATATTTTGTGTAAGTAGGGTCAGTGGTTTCTCTCCCAAGGGAAAGAGGCGTTTACACTCATCAATATTACAATTTATAGCTTCAGACACAGAAAATTGATCTAGGTCACTAAGTAATTGGTTAGTCATGGTAAATAAACACCTAACAAATGTTAACAAACAAAAAACTACTACTAGTGTGCTTAATATATAGGTTAATCGGTAGCGCTCTTAGGCGCCTTCATAATCTATGGAATGGATATAGTTGTCCTCGGCATTTTTTCGTGCTGGACAATTTACATCACCAGTTTTATGATCCGATTTTCTCTTAAAACGTTTGCACGTCGCACAGTTGGGTGGACTGGATTTTGTGCTACATTCCTTAAAAGAGTGGCCAGTCTCTCCGCAGTGATTGCACGTCGGGCTAGTTTCACGGCAGAACTTGGCCGCGTGACCGAACTGCTGGCAGTTAAAGCACCGAGTAACGATCGTGAAATCTCGTACTGGGCATGACGTCCAATTATTGAATATTCGTCCTTGATTCACTAGAATCTTCCTGATACTAGCTGGCACTTCTAGTATGTAATTGCAATTAGGGAGGTCTTTTTTTCCTGATTTGTGGCTCAATTTAACTTGATCTTCAAACGACTCACGAGTTGTATTGGTCATCTTATCTGAGAGGTTTTGCTCGTAGATGCAATCAAAAACCTCCTTATCAGTCAGGGCTACTGGGAATCCAATAACAGTGATTCTTGGGCGCCGTTTTGATGGTTCTTCAACCTTAAGGCCTGAAGAAACGAGTTTTTTTAAGCTCCTGAGCTTTTGAATGTTTTTTTTTTTTTAAATGGTTATAAACTAGCGCTTGACTGCGATCCCACCTGATGGTAAGCAGTGATGCAATCGTCGATGGTGAGGCGCACTAGTTTATTAAGAGCCTATTCAGTCTAGCCTTGAAGACACCCAAATTATAATCGGATGGAAAAACCGCAGAAGGCAGATTGTTCCAGTCCCTCGATGTACGCGGTATGAACGACGAGGCGAAACGCTTGGTCCGGACCGTAGAGGTTTGGACAACGAAAGGGTGGATACCCGCCGTACAACGGCTTGTCCGATGGTGGAAAGGGGATGGCGGAATCAATTCATGCAATTCCTGCGCACACTCTCCGAAATGTATCCTGTAAAATACCGAAAGGCTGGCTACCCTGCGCCTGTGCTCAAGGCTTTGTAGATTGGATTTAGCCAAATCTGGATCCCCAATTAGCCTCTTTGCACGCCTTTCTACTGAGTCCAAAGCTGCCAGGTGGCATTTTGCAGCTCCAGCCCATATGTGGCAGCAGTACTCCACACACGATCGGACCTGTGCTTTGTATAACATTAGAAGCTGTCCCGGTGTGAAGTACCGCCGGACCTTTGCCAAAACGCCGAGTTTTCTAGCAGCAATCTTGGCCTTGGACTCAATGAACCGCCCAAAGTTAAGATCGGAGGAAATTTCAACTCCCAAGAGCTGAAGGCGGTCGGCGCATTCCAGGGATACATTCCGGAAAGCAGGAGCCAAGGTGAACGGGCTCCTTTTAGCGGTGAATAGACACGCTTGTGTTTTGGTGGCGTTGAATCCCACCAAATTGGCTTCGCCCCACTTGGAGACTGCCTGAAGTGAGTCATTCGTACGCTCTACCATAGCCTCTCTTTCAGACCGGATTAGCTCCTTACTAGCCTGAGTACTCGGCAAGTATCTCTCTACAACTGTGCTATCATCTGCATACCCATAGATACCGGGCATCAGCAGATCGTTGATGTGGAGCAGGAAGAGAGTTGCAGAGAGAACAGACCCCTGAGGAACTCCGGCATTAGTTATCATGGGCTCTGATGAGCATCCGTCGACAACAACTCGGAGGGACCGTTCACTCAGGAAGTCTTTCATCCAGTTAATCAGGCCAGGAGAGATGCCGTACGCTGGAAGCTTACTCAAAAGGCTAGCGTGCCATACCCTGTCGAAGGCCTTCGAGACGTCTAAGGAGACTGCAAGTCCTTCCCCATTCTTCTCGAGGGCCTCGCCCCACAAGTGAGTGGCATACACTAGTAGGTCCCCAGTAGACCGATTGCGACGAAACCCGTACTGTCGGTCACTGAGGAGATCGTTACCTTCCAGGTATGCCATGAGGCGCGAGTTCAATACACGCTCCATAATCTTGCAGAGTATGGAGGTTATTGAAATCGGCCGATAGTTGGCAGGATCGGCACGACTGCCCTTTTTGGGCACGGGCTGCACGTTGGCAAGTTTCCAGGACTTGGGGACTATACCAGTCCTATATGAGAGGCGATACAAGCGTGTCAGAACAGGAGACAACTCGGGCGCACATGCCTTGAGAACAATCGCTGGAATACCATCTGGTCCACTAGCTTTATTCACGTCTAGACGACACAGTGCTCTCAGAACCTCTTTGTTCCTTATACGGACCTCGGGCATCGAGGTGCCGCAGTGAGGTAGAGTCGGTGGAGTAGCACTGCCAGTGTCAAGACGAGAGTTATGGGCGAACAGAGATGCAAAGAGACCTGCTTTCTCTCTCGCCGTATAAGCTAGTGTTCCATCTGGCCGAACCAGCGGAGGCAATGTGGGCCGACAAAAGTTCGCTTCGACCGACTTGGCAAGGGACCAGAACGCTCTGCTACCGGACGGTTGTGCAGATAGCTTCTGGCCAATGTGGGAAATGCGATCAAAGCGAGCCTTCCTTAGTGCCTTTTTGTAGGACTTGGCAGCATGGTTGAAGGCTCTCTTCTTTGAACTCAAGTCCGGAGCTTTGCGGTCACGAGCATCAACCCAGGAGAGAAACGCCGAGTGCTTTCGCTTTTCAGCTTCAGCACAGTCGGCGTTGAACCATGGGCGGGCTGAGCTACCGACGGGTACGTCACTATATGGGATGTAATACTCCATAGCTTGACGCACCACATCGGAAATTGCCTCCGCACAGCTCGACAGATTTTCCGAAGAGAAGCAGACCTGCTGCCAAGGATAAGACGCAAAGAAGTGCCGCATCTCATCCCAACCTGCTGACTTGTAACGCCACACTCGCCGTTCACCGCGTGAATCGCAGTCAGGTGGCGAGAAGGACGTCACAGACTTCACCAGACAGTGATCTGAAGTTCCGAGTGGTGAGGAAACTGTTACGATACATCTGTCTGGATCGGTTGTCAGCAGAAGGTCCAGACAATTGGCAGTATGACCAGCAATTTCAGGCACCCCTGTCGCTTGCTTTACCAACTGGGAGAGCCCCATTGAAACTGCAAAGTTTCGCGCTTCTCTCCCAGCGTGGTCAGATGTCCTCTTTGGAGTCGGTACTAATAAGAACACCTCCATTTTTTACTTTCTTAAGGCCACGAACATGTAGTTTAAGTTCCCCGGGCGAAATAATTTTCTGTACGAGAGACTTGGTATCGTCACTTGATTTGGTCTTGTCGTTGGGATATATGGCAACTGAGCTTAAATTTGCTGGGCGCACAAAGTTATCAGAGCCTTTTTTGACCATATTAGCATACGAAAAGGGTTCTGAAGGGTTTGAAATGCCTTCAACTACTTCTTTGAACTGTAGGAGAGAGTTCGCGATGTTCTGTTGTTGCTGTAGGTGCTGAATGGTACTATGGGCTTGAATGGTTTTTTGCTTTAAGGCTTGATATAAAACAGCCATCTGAAATGCGCCATTTGAGACACTACGGCAAAGATTGGCTACACGAACCTTTTGTTCCGCGATCATTTTTCCGTCAGCGACTAAACTGCATACTTCACTTAGGATTTTTTCTATGGACCCCATCCATTTCTGTATCTCCGGCGTCGTTCAGCTGGTAGCTCATTCTCCAAGGGAGGTGGTGGATTTGGGTCAACAGGCTGGAAAGCTTGAGTTGGTGTCGGCGGAGGACTCCGCGCTACTAGATGGCTACGGCCAAACGGGCTAGATCCTGTGTTAGACATATCTAACATAGAAACACTATTTAAAAATACTTTAGTTCATTCTTACACAAAGTCAGTAACCTCGTAATAATCACTCGCGACACACATTTATCACTGACGACGCAAATAACTATAACAATTTGTATTTGTAATCAATTATTAGTATCATAATAAGCTAAGCAAGATACGTCCGCGCAGTCAGGCGAATCAATCGCGAATTTTAGGACTTATAGTAATTTTTTTTTTTTCTGTTTATTGCTATCTCATTATATGCTGCACCGGTTGGCGTCATCACGTTAACGCCGGCTATCGCTGAAAACCAGCGCTGGGGCTCTGTCTCGCATAGGGTCGCAGCATTATGCTGAGCGATGGCCGTTTTGCGTGGATGTGACGCATATTTTCCCCCAACTTGTTATTGTTTGTGTACTTTCTTTTCATTGCTTCATGTTTGCCGCAAATAAACGTATTTTCTTTCTTTCTTTCAAAACTTCGTCCATTATTTAAAAGTTATTAGTACACGTAGCGCCTTCTTCTAGTTTTTGGCGGAAGCTCTTGGGTAGGTAGAAACAATGTCAATCGAAAATAATTATTGATTCTGTGCTTGGTGTCCGTCGATGTAGTTCAGACACTGGCCGCTAGATGACACTTTCTGAGCTTATTTTTATCATGTATTTCCGTAATGACTTGAATTATTTTGTGGGATTTTAGGTTCACAGTTTCTCGTAGAAGTAAAGGACAAACCTGGTAGAATGCGGAACAGGCAGATTTGGGTTCACTTCACTTTTAATTTCAGTTCTTATAGTTCAACACTAAGAGAAAAGTGATTATTTTTGTTACATAGTGTCACTTGTATTTTAATTGCTTATTGTCACTATTAGTTCGGTTTTCACTAAAACTTTACACTTTTTGAATGCTTTTTGACTTACAGTACGTTTATATACAAACTGTATCACTTGATAGGCCGTAAATTATTTATTAGGTAAATTTATATTCAGAGAAGATATTAACAGTGGCACAGTGGCGCCGCCTTCCTCGTCAGTCGGCATATACACGCACATAACTAACATTTCTAGTCCAGCTCCAGTCATTATTTTAATCGCAACAATACGCACACTTATGCACTTCACTACCGTAACATTGCCGAAGGCACTTTTCCGCCACAGTATCGCAACCCCGCCGTGAGGTCTGGTGCGTAGCACTCCAGCAGTCAAGTCCACCGCCGTCGGCGTCGTCGTCAATATCACCCAATACACATGCCATACTTCTTTTAATATTTTTGCAGTTATAACTTACTAACGTACTACCCATTTAAATGTATGTCATCTTTATCGGAATTCCGTGATCTAAATCGTATGAATCTCCTAAATGTTATCCCATCAGGCCACAAGTTATCATGTAGAAAGGTATCAATTTTATTCATTGAGACGAATACTTTAAAAGAATTGTTCGGCCCTTTCTTCATGATAACCTTTTCAAGAGAGATTTTTTCCTGAGTCTCGTTATATATATATTCACATATGTCGGTCTCTAGTGTATCTTTGTTTACATTGGAAATAAACAAAGGAATTTTTGTTTCCGCCGCTTTGAAATTTGTTTCAATACCAGTTATTGCCTTTCCCATTTTTCCAATAAATCGATTCTTATGTCGTCCACGTTGTATCACAGTCAACTCATTTGCTGGCTTGTTTTGTTTCCATTCACCTGGCGACTTAACTGTCTCCGTCATCGTTGGTTGCGAGTTACACGGCGCCGACGCTTGTTTACATGCAGTAGTGTCTGAGGATGGGGACAGAACTTTGTTCCCACGCTCGAGTGACGATGACTTCTTATGCGTTTGTGATACCGCCGTCGCTGCCGCCTGAACCACAGGCGTTCTCGGTGCGAGGGAGATAGTCCTATTTATACATGCTCGATATTGATACGACGGCGACGGCTCAAGCGCGTTCCGTTCCGATGCTTTTGTCGTAGTGTCGGTATTTGATATATCATGCGATAGACCTACCGGCCCACTATCTGAAAAATATGCACCTCTTTTTTCCGTGTTAATATTTGGGTAATTAACGAAGGCGGCGCTCGGGGAAGGAGCTGACAGCCGACACGACACTAGCGACGCCCTGCGGATTTTCACTGGCTTGGTGACACGCAACCGAACAACGCGAATTTCTAACCGCTAAACTATTATCTTGTAAAAAGACATCCATTGTAAAAACGATATTACACGAATCAAAGGAAGCCTTGTGTCTGATTTATCCACGACGCTGACACAACGACGACGACCTGACGCCAAAACCCCAACATATTTGGTCCTTCGAGCCGGATGTTCATCCGAAGCAGCAAGCACCATCTTCAGCAACGGTCAGGTCAATCCACCCAATTTCCTTCCAAAGTCCCGTGCTCAGTTTGTGCTAATATCGTCATTTTTCGCAAATATTCCAGTGTTCACACAAATCAGTTCAGTGTTCTCATGTTTCCACAAATAAATAATCTTTAATCTTTAATCTTCAACTACGGTGCAAAATTGTGCGTCTACCTACATCGCTCGGGCGCACGCCGGTCTACTGTAAGTACTTGATCTTTCTCTCTTGCAAACCACCAAAATGTCCCACAATAAGAGGCATTCAATAGTAGACATAGAAAGTAGTGAAGATATCATTCGCGATTTAGTTAAGAAAAGGGGTACCGTTAAACGAAAATTAACTATTTAAATTAAAATTAATTATTTATTATTTTCTAAATATGCACAGTCATTAGATTTTTCGCAAATAACGGACGCTCAGAAAGCGGAGTTAGAGGAGCGTTTTCAAGCTTTTAAACTACTAATCGATCAATTTTCTATTATACAAGATGAATTAGATTCCATTGTGTCAGATGATCAGTTGGACGGGGAACTGCTAGAGAGAGAAGCGTTTCAGAATCAGTTTTATGCTATTGTGGGCAAGGCTAAATGTATTTTGAAAGATACTTCCACTCAAAATGTCAGCGGTCAAAGTCGCACTTTTAATTGCATGAAGTTACCCACAATTTCATTACCGAAATTCGATGGTTCATACGATCAATGGCTCGAGTTTCGCGATACTTACTTATCAATGATACACAATAGTGACAATCTAGATAATGTTCAGAAGTTCCACTACCTACGTTCGGTTCTTACAGGTGATGCACTACAAGTTGTTAAGGCACTAGAGTTTTCTTCCGACAACTATATAGTTGCTTGGAGTCTCTTAGAGAATAGATACAACAATGAGAATTTGCTAGTTAGTAATCACGTCAAAGCTTTATTCTATGCTCAATCAATGAATAAGGAATCAGCTTCACAAATCCGTAAATTAATTGATACAGTTTTAAGAAACATTCGGGCGCTAAAAACGTTAGACGAACCTACAGAAACGTGGGATACTTTAATTATCCACATAATAACTTCTAAGTTAGATTCGTCGACCGATCGCGAGTGGGAAAGTTACAAAAGTACCCTCCCGAAAATAGGAAAATTGAAACTGTCCGAATTAATGAAATTCCTCAAGGATCGTGCTGATTTTTTAGAATCGATAAGGCCTCAAAGCAAACAATCGGTGGACGCACACACAAAGAAAAAGTCGGTCACCAAATCACACAGTCATGTTATTACACGCAAAGATAACAATAACAAAAAATCATCAAATTCACCTCGTTACAAATGCGCTCAGTGCGGTTCCAATCACCCGGTTTACTCGTGTGAAGATTTCCTCAATTTATCTCTTAAAGATAAATTAAATTTCATTGAAGAGAAAAGGTTATGTCGTAATTGTCTACGATCAGATCACGCAGTAAACGAGTGTTGGTATGGGCCGTGCAGACATTGTAACAAAAAACACAACACGTTAATTCACACAGATGCTGTTGTAGACGCTCGCATATCATCAGCTGTTGCTCAAATCACGCAAATAGTGCCACAGTCTGAGTCAAATGATACGAGTGCTTCACACATACAGATGCCGCTCACCACTTCTTACAAATCTCACACAAGTTACAAGGAAGATAATAATACCAAAGCGCAATGTTTTCTTAATCCGGTATTATTATCGACCGCATTAGTGGAAATAGCGGACAAACATCATAAATATCACACAACGCGAGCTCTCCTCGATAATGGGAGCCAACATTGCTTCATCTCCGAATCGCTTTGTAAAAAACTTAGTCTTCCATTGATACAGTCCACTGTTCAAGTTATAGGGATAGGTAACAGTATTTCCCAATCCACGCAATCATGTTGTATTCAGTTGCGATCCAAAACGAACACATATAGCACGCAATTTAGCTGTTTAGTTTTGCCTCGTATCACAGCACAACTACCATCACTAGGAAGCAATTACCACCTAGAAATTCCAGGTAATGTTCAACTTGCCGACCCAGATTTCTATCTGTCTAATGAAATTAATTTATTGTTAGGAGCAGATAAGTTTTGGGACCTGCTTAGTGAAGGTCTAATCCGGTTGCCGAATGGCCCATACTTACAGAACACGCAACTTGGTTGGGTCATATCGGGAACTATTCATAAAAAGGTTTCACAATTCAACCTAACTCATTGTAATTTCACGCAAACATTGGATTCAGATCTCAAACGATTTTGGGAACTGGAAGAAATATCTTCAACGCATAATAATCTCACTCAAGATGAAAGTGCATGCGAAAATTTATTCAAAGATACGACTTTACGCGACGTTAAGGGCCGTTTTTCTGTGCGCATTCCACTCAGTCAATCAGCTGATGTTTTACATGACACATTTTCTATGGCAAAAAACAGGTTTCTTGCACTCGAACGCAAACTTATTAGGAGCGCGCCTAGCTATAGAAAAATGTATATCGATTTTATGAGTGAATATTTAGGTCTGGGTCACATGAGTCGCATAACAGAACATTCTTCACCTTGTTATTTTTTACCACATCATGGTGTTTACAGGGAACATAGTTCAACAACCAAACTTAGAGTTGTCTTTGATGCAAGTGCAAAGTCCACTTCGGGCAAATCATTAAACGACATACAACACATTGGGCCTACGTTACAAAATGATTTGTTTTCAATTTTGCTCCGTTTTAGACAATTTAAATATGTAGCATGCGCCGACGTTGAGAAAATGTATCGGCAAATATTAGTTCAGCCTGATCAGAGAAATCTGCAACTAATACTTTGGAGGGAAGATCCATCTGAGCCGCTCGGTGTATTCCAACTTAACACCGTCACTTACGGGACGGCGTCCGCGCCGTATCTCAGTATTAGATGTTTAAAACAACTCGCGTTAGAATGTAAAGATGACGTCATCGCACAAGTAATTAATGACGACTTTTACGTTGACGATTTAATAACGGGACATCAGGATCAACAAAGGTTACTAGAAATATGCAAAGATGTTTCTGAAGTATTAGAGTCAGGTTGTTTCTCCCTTAGAAAATGGATATTTAACTCATCAATTCCACAAACAGAGTTACCTTCTACTTCTAAGGAATTCTCACTAGGAGAAAACTGTCATACCAAAACATTAGGTATGGGATGGTTTTATTCATCCGATGAATTGTATTTTAGCACTAAATGTGATCATGACGTAACTCACGCTACCAAACGCAATATTCTTTCAGTCATCGCGCAGATATATGATCCTTTAGGTTTACTAACACCAAATATTATTATAGCTAAAATTCTATTACAAAGGATGTGGCTATGTAAGATAGGGTGGGATGACGCAGTTCCAAACCATATACTAGTAGAATGGCAAAAATTCATTCATAAATTACCCAATTTACAAGACATACGCATTCCACGTTATGTCATTGGAGAGAATACAAACATTGTTGAGTTACATATATTTTGTGATGCCTCGCAAGATGCATACGGCGCCTGCGCATATATACGCAGCTATACAGACGCACAGATGATATCAGTCACGTTGTTGTGTGCGAAAAGTAAAGTCGCTCCCGTTAAACCGGTGAGTGTGCCGCGCTTAGAACTGTGTGGCGCGCTAGTAGCTGCAAAGTTGTTTACGAAAATTAGTAACTCATTAAGATTATCTTTCAATAACGTATACTTTTGGTCAGATTCAACAATAGTTTTAGGATGGCTTAAAATGTCACCTAATCTATTAAAAACATTTGTGCAGAACCGCGTTGTACAAATTAATGAACTCACGGGCGATACGCCGTGGCTCCATGTAGCCGGTAAACAAAATCCAGCTGATTTGTTATCGCGCGGTGTACATCTAGATATACTTAAAACGTCTGAATTGTGGTGGCGCGGACCGCCATTTCTACAGGTTCCTAACACACAATGGGAACATGACATTAATTCTTATAGTAATGTTAATCACGATGAATTACCTGAATTAAAATCACTTAAAAACTTCATTGCTCGTTCAAGTAAATTCAGATTATTCTCTTTTCGATAGGTATTCATGTTTTAATCGTTTGCGACGCGTAGTGGCGTACATTATGCGTTTCATCAACAATAGCCGCATAAAACTAAAGACAGAACGGCTCACAGGTTGCCTATCGATGGATGAATTAGATATTTCTATTAGAACTTTAACCCGAATAGCACAAACACAATCTTTCTTAGATGTTTATAAAACGTTAAAACAAAATCGTCAATTAAAATGCCCACGCAGTATTTCTAGTTTAAATGTTTTCTTAGATGAACACGATCTAATCAGAGTAGGAGGCAGATTATCATATTCAGATTCGTTCTCATATGATAAAAAACATCCTTTGTTGTTGTGTGGTAAACACACATTGACTCGCCTTATATTTGAGCATCAACATAAATCACTGTTACACGCAGGGCCTCAATTATTACTGGCCACAATTCGTGATACTTGGTGGCCTATTAGAGGGCGTAGCTTGGCTAAACAAGTGGTGCACACCTGTATGAGGTTCAAGCTTATGCGACCTAAACCGTTAAACATACAAATGGGTAACTTACCTACCGAAACCTTTTTTTCCTGTGGCAACACTACAGCTAACAGCTGCTATCTAATTGCGTAAAACGTTTTCGTAAACGATTCCAATGAATTTGTTTCATTTTGACAGTTCAACAACATTCATTGCGTTTGTTTTTGTATTTACGTTGTTGAGCAAATTTTTTTTCCAACTTATGAAGCAATAGATTAGCAATTTGTTTCAAACCGATACAAATTGTGATAGATCATGTATTACGCAATTAGGGTGCTGATTTGAATTTGTTCTTGTAATTTTAATCTTAAATTTCTTTGTTTTAAAAGCCTATTTCCAATTACTCATCAAGTAAATAGGATAGGAATGTGTATTTTGTATTAGATTCACATAACAAGTGCAAAATAAGTTAAATAATTCAATGTGAATCGGTGAGTTCGGTGACAGTTACCGGCACAAGTGAATTTTTGCATTGTCATCTTGTTAACAGGTACAATACTTTATATTTTACTTGCTTTTAGGTTGTTTACGTACTAAAAATTTCACCAGCAATTACATTGTTCACTTTCAATACGGCTACTTATTTATGCCAATGACCTTTAAACGTAAACATAACCTTAGTTTGGTTTGGTGACAGAACTCCTTCTTTACATCTAAATTTCATTTTTCCTTAAACTAATCATCTCATTAACTGCTGCTACAACTACCTTCTCTCTTCCAATCTCTTGTCGCTTCCCTATTAAAGTTATAGTCGTGATTATGACTCGCAGCGCCCGTGCTCGCCTCGAAGAGTCCCAACTCAATCAGGCTTTGAGCGAATTAAAGGCGTCGAGGGAGTCCTGTGACCAACTGAATAAGGAAATAGATGACAATGAAAAGGTGCTCTTTGATGCCCATGAAAAGAATAGGAAGTTGAAAATTGAAATGGCTCAGATATATATTCAATACACTGATGCCATTGAAGAACGGGACAGGCTTCAGCTTGTTGTGGACGGGTTCAGCCAGTGTAGCATAGAGTATGAACAAGCTAAATAAATGTAATAATAATAATAATACTTTAAAAATCGTTCATCAAAACATACAGGGTGTATTAGGTAAGGAATTAGAATTGGAGCTGTTCATGAACTGTAGTTATGTTGATATCCTATGTGTAACTGAACATTGGTTAAAAGTCCACCAGTTCATGTTCAGCTTTAACAACCACCAGGTTGCCAGCTCATTCAGCAGAGTTAATATGATACGTGGTGGCTCTCTAATAATTGCTCGTAACAATATGAAATTTAAAGAACGTAAGGATATTGTGAGCCTCTCTGTTGAGCGAGTTATTGAAATAGCATGCATTGAGCTTGAGCAGTTCATTGTAATGAGCATGTACAGGCCCCCATGTGCTTCATATGATATTTTTGAGAAATGTATGGAAGAAGTATTATTAAAGACTTGTAACAGTAATAAAACAGTTGTTGTCTGTGGAGACTTCAACATTAATATACTAGAAAAATCTGCTACAGTAAATAAATTTACAAGCCTATTAAAGTCATATAACTTATACAACACATTCTTTGAGCCGACTATAATAACTGCCACTAGTGCTACCTGTATTGACAATATTTTTACAAACTTAAGACCTTCTACCCATTTAATTATAAATGAGCTGGAATCGGATCACTGTGGCCAGTTAGTCACTTTCCCACAGAAAATAGTCAGAGCTCAAAGAAAACTAGTGAGTTTTATTCCTGTAAACAAAAGACGCTTAGGACAATTTAGAAATAATTTAATGGAAAAGTTACCAGGTTTGCCTTATCACAACGATCCGGATCAAGCTTATACTCTATTATTTAACCTCATCGATTGTGAGTTTAGAAAGGTTTTCACCTCAAAAACATTACCTGTTTGTGACCGTGTTATATTTAGTGATTGGGCAACACCAGGTATTTATAAAAGTAGGCAGAGGTTATTTGAATTGTATTATGAAAAAACATATAACCATGATGAAACTTTTAAAGAATTTGTTAAAAAATATTCAAATACTTTTAAAAGAGCCTGTTCCTCAGCAAAAGCCATAACCATTAAAAATAAAATTAAATCATCTGGAAATAAAATTAAAACTACTTGGAATATTATTAATTCAGAAACGGGAAGAACGACAGTACGGAATCGTGACTTCCATCTAAAAATCAATAATGTAGATATTAAGGCAGACGGGGAGGTGGCAACTGAGTTTGAAAATTTCTTCACTAATATTCCCGTTTTAACAACCAAAACTCTGTCATCGTCGTCCTCCACGTCTGCTTACTCAATTCTAAAAGAATGTGTACCAGAATGTGACAAATTATTTGAATTCACAGTTATTACTGCTAAAGACATTATAGAATCTTTTAAAAATCTTGATGTAAAAAAAACTGCCGACCTTTGGGGCTTATCAGTACATACTATGTCTTCAATAATTGATGTTATTTCACCCTTTTTAGCAATTGTTTTTAACTCCTGTATTGCATCTGGTGTATTTCCTGATCTGATGAAACTTAGCAAAGTCATTCCACTGTTCAAATCTGGCAGCACAACTGATCCCACGAATTTTCGGCCTATTTCGATATTACCTACATTGAGCAAAATCTTTGAAAAATTAATTTTAAAACAAATGTTAGGACATTTCGATGCAAATCATCTACTGCATCTGAAACAGTTTGGTTTCACAAAGGGTCGTTCAACTACAGACGCGGGCGTGGAATTACTGAAGAGTATATTCGAGGCCTGGGAGGAGTCACAAGATGCTCTTGGCATTTTCTGTGACTTGTCCAAGGCTTTCGATTGCGTACATCGTGACACACTCATCAGGAAATTGTACCACTATGGTATGAGGGACAAGGCTCTCGATCTTCTGACTTCTTATCTGAACAACAGAATTCAGAGGGTCGATGTTAATGGCAAGAGATCTGCAGGATCTGCGGTTACCATGGGCGTTCCGCAGGGTTCAATTCTAGGTCCTTTCTTATTTCAGATTTATATAAATGACTTACCTTACCACATTAGGGATAATCACAAAATCGTATTATTCGCAGATGACACTTCCCTCATTTTTAAAATCAAACGTCTGTTAGTCAACTTTGAACAAGTTAACGATGCCCTCTCTAAAGTTGTGCACTGGTTTAATGTAAATAATCTTCTACTCAACGAAAAAAAAACTAAACTTATTAAATTTTCAACGCCAAATGTCAGGCAGCTAACTACCAATGTTCAAGTGAATGGAATAGAGTTGGACCCTGTTGAGTCGACAGTTTTTCTTGGAATAACGATTGACGGTAAATTACAATGGGGCCCACACATAGAAAAATTGTCAGGAAGACTTAGTTCGGCCGCCTATGCTGTTAAAAAAATTAGGCAGATAACTGACGTGGATACAGCCAGAATTGTTTATTTTAGTTATTTTCATAGTCTTATGTCATATGGGATTCTTCTCTGGGGAACCGGTGCGGACATTAATAACATCTTTGTTTTGCAGAAAAGGGCTGTTCGAGCCATTTACAACCTAGGTCCAAGAGATTCCCTTCGAGAAAAGTTCAAAGAAATAGATATTCTGACTGTAGACTCTCAGTATATATTTGAAAACCTATGTACACAAAAATATTTCAAATTTTAAGAAAATGTCCGATATTCATAGTTTAAATACCAGGAATAAACACAATCTTGCCGTACATCGAACTCGCCTCCACAGAGTAGGCAACTCGTTCATGGGCCAATGTATACGCTTTTACAACAAACTTCCCATTAACATTCGAAACTTACCCATTAAACGTTTTAAAAACTGTATCAAAACTAAACTTTGTAAAAAAGGGTACTATAAAATTTCTGATTATTTAGAAGACAAAAAAGCTTGGGAGTGAGCTGCTCGCTCTGCTAAAATTTGTGATAAAACCATAAAAACTTGCCACTTTAATATTAAATATGTAAAATCATGAAAAAATACCAGTTTTATATACACATTGACATTGTTGAATATTATAACAAAATGACATGATTACTTTGTTAAGTATTATATTATTTTTTAAATATTGTGAATGTGAGTACTATGTGGATCATTTTTTTATTTTTTTTATTTCTTTATTTTACATTTAGTGTTAATGATGTTCTGGCGGTTTGAGTATTTTATGCGGCCTACTCAAATGTCCTTTCTTTGGTATTGTTCGTCGAGTCGCTGAGCTCCTTAAGTTCTGAGATGAGCTCCTCGATTACTGACAATTGCTTGCACTGACTGGACAGGTCCACTCAAATCTGTGTGGTTCTTTCCTCAAAAGACCATTTCAGACACTATCTACATGGTCCTCATATGGCCTGACCAAGATAATGTCTGGACTTTAAAAGAGACTGTGACCTCTGAGTTTGTTTCGGCCTTTCTTCTCAGAGTAGTCAGATAGGAAACGCCGATCTCATCTAGCTTAGCTCTAATATTTTTTTAACATGACGTGTAAAAGTGATTCCGATATCCTATTTACAGAATAAACAATTTCATTTCATTTCATTTCGAAAGATTGGAGCCAGGGTATCCATTCATACGTAGTGGCGTGGATTATGCTGGGCCATTGTTCATGCTGAACCGTGCCGGAAGGGGGGCAAAGTTAACGAAATGTTATATTTGTCTCTTTGTATGTTTTACTACGCGCGCAATACATTTAGAATTAGTCACAAGTCTTACTTCTAAAGCATATTTGCTGGCGTTGAAACGTTTCATCTCTCGACGTGACAAACCATTGCAGATTTATTCTGACAATGGCACAACTTTCGTAGGAGCTTTAAAGGAATTCTCAACATTTTTAGATTCTTCAAAAGCAGATATATTAAATTTTACAACTAATAATTCCATAGAATTCACATTTATTCCGCCGTACTCGCCTCATTTTGGTGGTTTATGGGAGGCAGGGGTCAAGTCCTGTAAATTTCATTTATGTCGTATTATAGGCAATGCACATTTCACATACGAAGAGTTGAGTACGGTATTGGCACAAATTGAAGCTGTCCTCAACTCCCGACCTATGTACCCTATGTCCACAGACCCGAACGACCTGCTTCCCTTATGTCCTGCTCATTTCCTGATTGGCCGACCGCTCACCGCACCCGCCAGTCGGGACCTCACTGCGACGGCTACGCAGCGCCTGCCGCGATACGATCGCGTGGAACAAATGAGACAGAACTTCTGGCAACGCTGGTCAACCGAGTACATCTCTGAGCTCCAGAAGAGGACAAAGTGGCAACTCAACCAGGATTCTCTTGCCCCTGACACCCTCGTTCTAATCAAAGAGGACCACTTACCTCCTTTGAAGTGGCGCCTCGGACGAGTGCTGCACACTTTTACCGGCAAAGATGGCATTTCACGCGTGGCAACCATCAAAAAAGCGACGGGCAATATTCGACGATCTTATCCAAAAATTTGCCCGCTCCTGCATCCGGATGAAAATCGAACGAGCAGCATCTCAGCTTCATTGGAACCTGGTACTTCCAAGGCCGCGGGCATGTTGACGACCACAGCGCCATCTAATGGCGACAAATAATAATAACCGACGGGACGAAGGCGGCGCGCGGGGAAGGAGCTGACAGCCGACACGACACTAGCGACGCCCTGCGGATTTTCACTGGCTTGGTGACACGCAACCGAACAACGCGAATTTCTAACCGCTAAACTATTATCTTGTAAAAAGACATCCATTGTAAAAACGATATTACACGAATCAAAGGAAGCCTTGTGTCTGATTTATCCACGACGCTGACACAACGACGACGACCTGACGCCAAAACCCCAACATTAACCAAGGAAGTTAGCTTGAGATTGTCTAGGTTTATACATACTGTTTCTAACAAGTCTACGGTTGCATAGTTTTCCTTAATTGTTTGTATCTCACTACGAATTAACATAATGTCCTTCAGTAACTTCGTAACATCTATGTGATCAAACGATATCGGAGGCAATTTTTGCAAGTCCCGTGCGACGGAGGTGGGAATCACATCCGGATCGATTTCCTTAAAGAGACCGATAATGTATTCTAGGTCTCTTTGCATTTTGCCATCTCGCCGTCGTAATTTTTTCCTCTGAGAAGTCGTTACAGATTCAAAAAACAAAGTTTTCGGCTCGTCGATATCTGGTTCCGAGAAGGCTGATAGGCACACACGAACTATTGACTCGTTATTCATCACATCATGTTTATTTTGAATGAATGCTAGTACTTCACTTATAATTATATGTATTGCTATTACAAACTTATTAACCGCCATTGTTTACAAAGGACGCGCGCGCAAGTCAGCGCTGTGCGAGCGAGACTGAATAAGATTTTTCATACAAACTTTCATCCCCTATTTGACTCCGTTAGGGGTTGAATTTCTAAAAATCCTGATACACGTTATTCTTTATTTTCGGGTTTATCTATAAATATTGAGTTTCGAGTTAATCGGACAGCGCGTTAAAATTCTTCCACACAAACTTTGACACCCCCCAATCCCTCTTTAGGGGGTAATTTAGAAAAACAAAAAAAATATTTTTTCATAATTTATTTAGATAACTATTCGTGCGAAGTTTCATGTTTATTATATAGAATTCGCCATTGGTAAAAACATTACGTTGCTATTTTTGCTCCTCAGTTTTTAAATAAGTCAGGCGGTAAAAAGTGGATCTAATAACAATAATATATTGTTCACGTGAAGCTAGTGAAGTGACCTATCAAACTGTGTAATTTTATAGTGATTCAGTTACGTATCACTAAGTTATATCAATCTTTGGTGATAAAAAACTTAAAGGACGATGCCCACATGAGAACAACCGTGGCCTACAGTAAACACTGATAAATAGTTTATGGAATTATAGTTTAAGTTGTTATGAACACCTTCTAGTACTTATCAGTTAGGAAAATAAGTCGCCATGTAACACAGTTTTAATTTTTTTTTAATTTTTTTTTTTTTTTCTTAAGCACAGATTTATTCTATGCCCTTACAATCACTTTTGGTACGGTAATAGTAATTAACACAGTAATTATGCATTTAAAAGTTATTTACTTACTCATTTTAACCTTTTGAATAAGTCCACCAGCTATGGGTTCCATTTCGTACACTAAAAATTGGTAACGTTATATCTTATGGATAGCTCAAAAGAATGTGGAGTTATTGTATTTTTAACCGACTTCCAAAAAGGAGGAGGTTCTATGTTTATAACGTATGAATGTTTTGTCTTTTTTAAATGTATCTTCACCGATTTTTTTATTAAGAATGCTTAGCATTTGTCCCGAGCACTACCACCACCCCTAACAGTACCACTATCAATGTTAAAACCTGTCTAATGAAATGATGCTGATGTCAGTACATAAATAAATATCAGCTTGAAGCGGCAATAGCCACACGGTGAAGACGTCAGACTGAAAAGCGAGAGATCGTGAGTTCGAAACAGGTGGAGTTGCACTATTGATGTGGACCCACCCCTAACAAAAGTATATTTAGCTTAGCTGCTCAACAAGAATATTATAATTAATTACACATTGCTCAGTAGCAGCCCAGATTGCTCCATAATACATGGGAGTTAAAACAACAGGCGAAATGTGGGTGTACTATTATAGGTTCACCTCTGCCTAACCTTTCGAGAAATACAGGCGTGATGTTACGTTATGCTCATGTTATAATTATATTATTTTAAAAGATTACTATCTTTTAAAAAAAGAAATAAAATTATATTTAAAATACAGGCGTGATGTTATGTTATGCTTATGTTATAATTATATTATTTTAAAAGATTACTATCTTTTAAAAAAAGAAAGAAAATTATATTTAAAATACAGGCGTGATGTTATGTTATGCTTATGTTATAATTATATTATTTTAAAAGATTACTTTCTTTTAAAAAAAGAAAGAAAATTATATTTAAAACTAGCTGCTGCCCGCGGCTTCGCCCGCGTGAGTGTCGGAAATTACCCCATACATCCCCATGGGTTTTAAGTATAAAGGACAGCGCGTTAAAATTCTTCCATACAGACACTGACACCCCCCAACCCCCCTTTAGGGAGTAATTTAGAAAAACAAAAACTACAAACTTTATCATTTATTTAGATAACTATTCGTGGGAAGTTTCAAGTTTATTACCTCAAGGAATAAGATTTTTCCTACAAACTTTCATCCCTTATTTTACCCCCTTAGGGGTTGAATTTCAAAATATGCTTCCTTATTCCTTGCCTACATTATAAAGGGAACCTCTGTGCAAAATTTCAGCTTTCTAGGTCCAAGGGTTTGGGCTGGGCGTTGATGAGTCAGTCAGTCAGATCTTGTCTTTTAATTAATAGGTTTAAATATAGATAGTAGGATAGGATACTTTTCCGGGATAAAAAGTACCCAGTGTGGTGCCCAGGATATTAAAGAATAATTATACCAAGTTTCATCGTAATCGAACAGGTAGTTTTTGCGTGATGCCTGAACAAACAGACAGACAGACAGACATACATTTTTTTAATCAAATTTTTGGGTTCGGTGTCGGTCTAGTAACACCCCAGTAGGGTAATATTGGGCATTCTATGCCACTGTCGGCAAGTAGCTCGGCTAGTGCGCCTCGCTACGCGCCAGTGGCATAGTATGCCCAATATTGAACGATCGACTCGACTGTAGAGTAAATTATTGTACTCACCTAGAGATCTTGCGAGATAAACCACTGGCCGCCAGTAGCTAGACGAGTTCGCATTGCTACATGACTGTAGCGTAGAAAACCGAATAATGAATGATCGCCTCCATACCTATTCTCCTCAACCTTGCGAGTCTGTCATCGCTATAACGATCGCTCTATCGCGAAAAAAGATTGCGGTACTGTTTCAGTTTATAAATATTAATGTAACAAATACATTTACTCATTGCCAATCAGTTTGTTTCCAAGTGTAATCATGAAGTTTGTAAAGCAACCACAATCGCTGCATGTTAAAACAATCTGCGAGGATGTTTGTAAGACTAGTTTTCGTCATGGAGAATTGTTACCTAACTCAGTTCGTTGTATCATTTGCGGACCATCCAATTGTGGAAAAACCAATTTATTGATTGGTCTTCTCATACACGAAAATGGATTAAGATTTGAAAATGTTTATGTTTATTCGAAAACTCTGTACCAACCCAAATACATTTTTTTAGAAAAAGTTTTACAACGAGTGCCAGGTATTTCACTCCAGAAATATCATGGAAATGAGGAAGTGCTAAGAGTTCAAGACGCAAAACCTAACTCTGTGATAATATTTGATGATGTTGCTTGCGAAAATCAAGATAGCATGCGTGATTATTTCGCAATGGGTAGACACAAGTTCATCGATTGTTTTTATCTAAATCAAACTTATAGTAAAATCCCTAAGCAGTTAGTAAGAGACAACGCGAACTTAATTATACTTTTTAAACAAGATGACATTAATTTACGTCATATTTATGAAGAACATGTCAACACTGATATGACATGGACTGAATTTCGTGAAATGTGTTCCAAAATATGGAATGAGCCCTTCAATTACGTAGTAATTAATAAAGATTGTTTAAAAAATAAAGGATGTTATAGAAACAAATTTGACACCTTTGTAGTCTTTGATTAAGAATATGGTTATTTAAGTCCGTTACCTTTGTGATATTATTATTCTCCAGACATCGCTTAATCAATCACTATCAGTTCGTTTTTTGCCATGGAAAAATCGCTAAAAAGACAAATAGTAGTTGCCGTCGACGCTGTTAAGAAAAAAGTACGAAAAATGAGAGATGTTGAAATTAACAATCAGCAAACACTGGAATCCGTTTTCAAGCCTGTAACAGAACCACTCAACCAGATTGCTAATGCCAGTAAGCAGACTTCTTTCCTGTGTCCTACAAAAAATGAAGAACTTCCGTTTATCGATAAAACTTTGCAGAACGAAGAAGCCAATGATAACAAAGACAATACAGACGAATATGAATCTGATATCGAAAGTGACTCTTCATATAAATCATTAGTTGAAAACAACCCAGGTCGTGACACGTCATCCTGGTCAGTATCCTCAGAAGCACTATCAGATATTCCATTCGGTGTCAGAGTAGAGAATGGGAAATTGATGTTAGGTTCTGCTCGTATAACGATCAGCGATGAGTATATCACTGTAGCTGGACGCAAATACCGAAATACGTCTGGTTTGAAACAGTTGTTACTGAAGAAGAATGTAGATTTAAGCATGGTTACAGAGAGTGACATGCAGCATTATAAGTCAATGCTACTTGATACAAACGCACATCGACGAGACTATGAGCCGGATAAACCAATAAAAAGTAATAAAGGTCAAAAGTATATGCAAGTTATTAAGCCTATTTTCAAACTACAAAGTACAATTCAGACCCCTCAATCGAAGGGAAAAGGGCTACCCTTGACAAAAATGTGGAAGAAAAAGGTCGATTTTGTATATTGGAACGATCCAAATGAACTGGTGGATAGGTTAAAATTATTAATTGCATCTCGAGACGCTGGTAACACAGGATTAGATAATGAAATTATATCTATCATTGAAGAATTACGTGAAAGTAAAATTATAAATAAATAAAACACCTATGTATTTAAAAATGTGTGTTCATTTTATTTTAAACCTCACAACACAATACACCTTAAACATGAACGTAGATAAATTCGGACATTATATTCATAAAAGAATGCGATTATCAGAGTTATTTGAGATCAATGAAAATACATTATCAAAATCAGAAAACGGAGATTTTGATTTAAAAACATCAAGACTGAGAGGAATTAAAAATCCAGTAGAAGCTGCCGATGCAGTGAACAAGGATTATGTAGATCGGTTGAGTGCTAATATGATAAAAGAATTTAATACACTTATTGGTACATTGCGTTCTCAAATCATGAAAGATGCAAAAGGTACTGTTCAAACTACTTTAAAAGCCGAGATACCTGCGATTGTAAGTCATTTGCAAGATAAGTTTTATACTAAAGCAGAGGTTGATAAATTACTTCAAAAAACTAAGTAATGGCAAAACAGCAAATTGTTAATGAAATACACAAAGCAGCACGAAGAAATTTCCTTAGACGTCCTGTCATTCTAAAGGGAATTGATGACTTGTGGCAAGCTGATTTGATGGACATGCAAAACTTAAAGAAATATAATAAAGGTTACAATTACATTTTAGTGGTGATTGACTGCTTCTCAAAGTATGCTTGGACAGAGCCATTAAAATCAAAAAATAAACTTGATGTTACTCGTGCATTTCAACAAATATTGATTAACAGCAAACGTAAACCTGATAATTTACAAACGGATATGGGAACAGAGTTTTATAACAACTCATTTCAGATGCTTATGAAGTCATACAATATTAACCATTACTCATCATTTTCTACCAAAAAAGCTTCGATTGTAGAGCGGTTGATTAAAACCATTAAAAATAAATTATATAAATATTTTAGTCTGAATGGAAACTATAAATGGCTGGATTTACCGTTACAAGTTACATTAAAGATATATAACAACACAAAACATCGAACAATTGGAGTTAAACCAATCGAAGTGAATAAAGCTAATATGTTAGTTATAGAAGAAAATATAAAAAAATCGTTTAAACCACCTATTTGTAAAAAACCTAAGTTCAAAGTGGGTGATTTTGTTCGGATCAGTAAATACAAACACCAGTTTGAGAAAGGTTATACACCTAATTGGTCAAGTGAAATATTTACCATAAAAAAGATTAATTTTACCATACCTGTAACATATCATTTAGAAGATCAGCGAAAGCAAGCTATATTGGGAACCTTTTACGGACAAGAACTTCAAAAATCTAAATATCCTGGTGTTTATTTGATAGAAAAAGTTTTAAAAAGAAAAGGATCAAAAATTTTCGTGAAATGGTTGGGTCTAAACAATGAAGAAAACAGTTGGATTGACAAAACTGCAATCGTAGGTTAAAATAATATTAATATAAACATTATTTTTCCACTATTTTCATCATTATAATTCGGACAATGCAAGGTGGTGAACTGGTTAATACATTAATTAATAATCTACCGTTCGAACTTCATTTGCCTGGTTATAATTATTGCGGACCAGGAACAAAACTCGAGAAACGATTACAACGAGGTGATCGCGGTGTGAATAAGCTAGACGAAGCTTGTATGCATCACGACATTGCGTATGCAAACCATACAGACTTACCCAATCGCCACAAAGCCGATTTACAACTACTAAATATGGCTAAACAAAGACTTAAGTCGAAAGATGCTGGAAAAGGTGAAAAACTGAGTTCATGGATAGTGAGCAAAGTTATGAAAGCCAAACTGAAATCTGGTTCCGGCATTAAAACGTTTAAATGTTTCGTGTCAAAAATAAGATCAAAGATCAAGAAACTGAACCCAAAGGATAGCAAAACATTAATCAACGTTGCTTACGCAGCGGCAAAGAAATTATTTCCAAAAATCTCCAAAATTCGAGTACCGCGAGTGATACCATTACCAAAGACTGGAGGAATTCTACCTTTAATCCCAATTTTTGCTGGTTTATCGGCTTTAGGTACTTTAGCTGGTGGTGCAGCGGGTATTGCAAAAACTGTTAACGATTACAAAGCTGGTCAGCAAAATTTGCAAGAAACAGTAAGACACAATAAGGCTATGGAGTCTTTAAAGTTAGGCAAGGGTTTATACATTAAGTCACATAAAAATGGTAAAGGTTTATTTATAAAATCTTCAAAAAACTAAGAAACAAGCTACCTAATCGTCCTCTAACTAATGTAGATATCCAAAAGGATGCACGTAACATCCCCTACTTTCGAGGAGTCTACATGAAGGATCAATTACCAAGGATACCAAAACGGATTGAATGTGGTGTTGTTAACTTGGATAATTATAAGAATGTTGGTACACATTGGGTAGCTTATGTTAAAGTTAACAACTATTGTGAATATTTTGATAGCTTTGGGGATTTGAAACCTCCATTGGAACTAATGCGATATTTTAAGAAATGTAATGTTTTTTATAACTATACTAGATATCAGAAATTTAACACAGAAAATTGTGGACACTTATGTTTAGAATATCTAAGGACTTTTTGGAATAAAAACGTATAAAAATTATAATTTTCTTTTATTTCAACCATTTGCAAGATGTCACTCACATTGTCAATAACTGGAAATTCGTCAACTTTATCTACGTACTATCCTGACACATTGCAACTAAATGAACAGTATGAGTGTGCCCTATTGCATCTCTCAACATTTAATTCTATTCCAAATATTGACAAAACGAATAATAAGTTCTATTATGGCTCTAACGAAGTTATTGAAATACCAGAAGGCACCTACGAATTGCAAGATATTAATGATTACTTAAAATCTAAAATTAAAGATGCATCAATCAAACTGCAGTGCAATAACAATACATTAAAAACTACAGTATTCTGTACAAAAAGCATAAATTTTAGTAAAGAAGATACTATCAGAAATTTATTAGGTTTTAATAAGCAGATCTTGGAACCAAATAAATGGCATGTGTCACAGTTTCCAGTCAACATTTTACCTACGACAGTGATCAGGATCGAATGTGATATCGTAAGCGGCTCGTACACAAACGGAAAACCGAGTCACATAATTCACGAATTCGCACTTAACGTACCTCCTGGGTATAGGATTATAGAAATTCCGAAAAACGCAATATACTTTCCAATTAACCAAAACAACATAAGCTGCATACATATCCGGTTGATAGATATAAATAACCGCTTAATAAATCTACGAGGTGAAGAAGTGCAGCTGTATTTGCATCTTAGAAGAAAAAAATGATTGATTACAATAAATATGTGCATCAACAAATTCAAAATATCAGTCCCGCTCAAGCACCCAACCAAATAAGAGCTCGCCGTAAGAAGAAAATAAAATTAACTAAAGACAACAAGGCATTTCTCAAAGTGATCGGTTTGCTAAAATGAATATCTTAGACGTTTTATCCGCTCCGACTTATGATAATACGGTTGAAGGAATTGAATTTCATTCTTACAAGCCCTATGTAACTAGTTTCAATAGAAACGATGAAATTCGCATACCTATTAACCAACAGGACTTGTACATCCTTCCATCAGCTAGTACCTTGTATTTGGAAGGATCCGTTATCGTTAGCAAAAAGGACATGAAAGATAAAGCAACTAGTGTTCATTTCACGAATAATGCTCTACTCTACTTATTTCAAGACATAAGGTACGAGCTAAATGGAGTGGAAATTGATAGAATAAAAAATGCTGGCGTAACTACCACCATGAAATCGTTAATATCAATGAATGAGAATGAATCAAAGACATCGAATTCGTGGTGCTGGAATATCGATGGTACAAAAAACATTAACGGAGGTGATTTTTCTGCTTCTATACCACTCTGTAACATCATCGGTTTCGCAGAGGATTTCAAGAAAGTCGTGATAAATAGTAGGCACGAACTGATATTGCTACGAAGTAACACTAACCTGAATGCTGTAAAACTTAACACCGGTGAAATTGTAGAAGACGTTCAGATAAATAAAATCATTTGGCGCGTACCGCACGTTAAAGTGTCTGACAAAGAAAAAATAAATTTGCTAAAACTATTGGAAAAAGATCGACCACTCCAGATGATATTCAGAAATTGGGATCTGTACGAATATCCGGCTTTACCTAAAACTACAAAACATACTTGGTCAATCAAAACATCCTCGCAAATAGAGAAACCAAGATATATTATTATGGGACTACAGACAAATAGAAAAAACAATGGCAGTTCTGATATGTCTCAATTCGATCATTGTCATGTTCGTGATGTTAGAGTGTACCTCAACTCTACTTACTTCCCGTATGAAAACCTAAATGTGAGTTTCGCGAATAACAGAATCGCTTTATTATACGAGCAATACGTCAGATTTCAACAGTCTTATTACGGGCGTCGACCGGAGCCCTTATTAAGTGAAAAACAATTTAAAGATTTGGCGCCACTATTTGTCATCGATTGCTCTAGACAAGCTGATAATGTAAAGACAGGCCCTATTGTGGACGTAAGAGTGGAAATTGAGAGTGATTTGGAAATACCAGATCAAACTTCTGCGTATTGTCTTATATTGAACGACTGTATTATTGAATATAAACCTTTAAGTAATACTGTGAGAAAAATATCATGAATCCGAATACTGTCATAGTAGATGTTCAAGGGTTTAAAGACCTGTACAATAATTTTATAATAAAAGAGTTAGCTTTTGCTACCCGTGATTATACCCAAACATTTTTAATAAAGCCACCATACTTGTTTAAACACTTAACAAGTGACGAAAAGAGACAAGTTAAATGGCTGGAAAGAAACAGAGGTATTTATTGGAACGAAGGGTATATCGACTATAGAGAATTTCGTCGTATAATCGTTCTCTATCTAGAAAATAAGGAAATCGTTTGTAATGGTTTGGAGAAAGTAAAGTGGATAAAGGAACTTTGTGAGAACTGTAAAGTATCAGACCTTGTGACCGAAAAATGTCCTAACTTCTCTATTTTACATAAAAGATACTGTGAAGGAAGAACTAATTTAAATTGTAATAATCATTTAAAGCATTGTGCTCTTAAAAATGTGTTATGTATAAGAAAATATTTAGAGTTATAAATGTGTGCCTACTTATAAGGTTATTGGTTTCATGAATAAAAAATAATTTGTATAGTAAAACTGCTTTTATTTTTTGAACACCCAACACATCATCAAATAAAACATTAAAATTAAATAAAACATCGTAATAAGTACTAAGTATTTACATAAACAACTGCTTACGCAAACAGTTAAGTACTAAAAATCACTATCTATTAAAGATTTAGATATTTTTTTAACTAAAGATTCAGTTTCGTCCATAACATTGTCGATAGCGTCTTTAACAATGTATTGAGCACTTATAATTACGTTCTCACTGTCACTGTCACTGTCACTGGTTTGCGGATTGCTATTGCACAGATCTACGACTGATATTTTAATTAATTTGATCCCTCGTCGCTGTAATCGGCTCATCACAAAAGATTTAGTTGGATTTTGCTTCTTCGACTTTTCCCTGCATCGTTGTTTTGATTTCTTTTCTTTCATCACTTGTTTGCTGTGCTCGGGTTCGTTGTGAAGCGTTTCGGAGAATCCTTCATAAGGATTTTGAGCGTACTGGCTAAACATAATCTCTGATTCTGTAATCTGGAAAGAAATAGACACTCATTAATTTTAAACTTAAACGTAGACGTTGATATAGTGTTGCATAAACGAATTGTCAGCGGGTTAAAATATTCATAGCCGATTCACTAATAACTGTGAGCAAAATTGCTGCGAATTCAATCGCTAGTTACTAAACAATATAAAAATAAATTGGGACACTTACGGATGACATGCTCGCAAAAAGTACAACACTGTGTGCGTATTACAAGTATTCAAGATGAGTATTATTTCGTAAATGGCAAAAAATAACCATCGCAATAATTCATAATTTAGATTAGAATGTTAACTAAGCATTTGTGAGGGCAATGCACTGTTGTGTGTTTGTAGTAGGTATTTTGTATGATCAGCGTTATGCAATTGCCGCAAACATGGCTCTTCGAAATTTGTATAATCAGTCTTATTGTATTACGTATAAAATACATTTTACCTCTGACAAATGAACGATTCAAGTTTCAACAGGCACTTCATGTTGAAAATTGAATCTTGGTCGGGTTTCATTTTATTTAACCAACTACAAAAAGGAGGATGATGTTTTAAAACACAAATTAAACAAGTTGTCATAATCATTCACATTTTATTTATATTTTTACATTAACTTAGGTTTTTAAAACTAGGAATTATATTATATAACATACATTATAAAGTTACTTAGGTATATTTTTAAGATCTAAATTATGATTATAATACATAAATTATATTCGAACTCTATTACTAATTAGCTTAATCTTAAAATTCATATTTCGCTCTTTAAAATAAGTGAGTGACCCCAGGCTCGCGTTGATATTCGATCTACAGATATTGATCGTTTATCATCATTTCGAGATAAGGCAATTTTGTTGACACTCTTAGTAAATATTTCGTGCTTTATGGATTTAAACATAATATTTTTTCTACGAATAATTCCACCATCTAATAAAATATTTTCATAATCTGATATATTTAAGTCTCTTACTACACTTGATTTTACTCCTTTTGCCTTTTTAATGACTTTATCGACTGTTTTTATTGAGTAAAGTTTTGATCTCAAACCAACAAAATCTGAGATATATTTTCCTCCCATTTCGTCTTTGAATAAACCTGGAACTTTTTTGTTCATAATTGGTATGTTAAAATCATTTTTATCATCATAGTTACTGGTATCGAAATATTGCAAAAAATTATACTTCAAGTCATGATAAAAATCAAACGTGAATATTTTATAGACAAACGAATCTGTATCTGTATAACACAGCTGCACTCGGTCTTCATAAAAAGGTTTTACAATATTGTAATGAAAGTCATACATATGTGTCTTAGAAAGTTCTAATACAGTGAATCCAATATAAATAGGTTTATCTAAAATAATTTGGTCAGGTTTCATTTGTATTGCAACTAAGTTTTCAGTTAGAATAGAAGCGCTATGGAAATAGGGGTTGGCTACAAGTCTCTCGGAGGATATAAATTTCTTAGTACGATTAGATTGATCGCACCATTGATTAACTAAATGTACGGTTACTCTATTTTCAGTATTTTCTAATGTCTTACCAAAAACACTGTTGTTTAACAACTTAAAAAAGTCTTGTTCGAAAGAACTTTTTGCCTTTTGTCTTAATCGAGTGTTTAATTCTATGTACTGTTTTAAATAGGGACTTTGTCTGAAAGTAATAGCTTTATGAACTTTACGTAGTATTAAACCATGTTCTAAACACTTTTTTAAATGAACGTAATGTATTACGTAGTTGTACTTATTATGCAAATTTGCAACTAGTTTTTTTGTTTTACCTCCTGGAGGTATACATTTCTCAGGACAAAATGGTAAATCATTGTGGTGTTTGTGTAAATGTTCAGGATAAAAAAGATCGACCTCTAATATAAAGCCCCACTCAGAGTTATCCTCGACATTTTCAACACGAAAATTAGTTAATTCATTTTCATCAAGAAATCTAAAACTAGAATACGGTAAATACTGACACATGCTAAAGCCGTATAGGTTATTACAGTCTAGATATACTATGAAACTCTGAGGCTGTGATGCGTTATGTTCCGGCATGTATTTGTGATTTGCTTTTGCATACCGATGGGAACACATGCACAAACCCCCTCGTATACCGCTTTGAATCATTCTGACGATAGCCAAATCCGAAATGAGTTCTAACTGAACACCAGTTTTTAGCAACATTGCATCGAACGATAAACTGGGTGCAGTTATGTAAAAGGCAGGATCGAGTTTGTAATATTGTTTACATGTTTTCCGAAACTTTTGAAATATGTCTGTCAACAAAAGCACGTCTGTTTTTAAGTATAGATCTGTATACCCGCCTAGGTCATTAATATTGAATTCAGCCCAAACATTCTGAGCATGATTATAATCTTCATCGCTAATACCTTCGTTAGTCAAAGAATTATGGAAATAATCTTTAGATGGTAATGACTTTTGATCGTAACATTTCCAGTCCTTCATATAGTCATATGGGTACACGCCTTTACGAGTCAGCAAACTAAATTGTGTTTCATCAGTAAAAATTGATTTAAGGTTAACAAAATCGTCTACTTGCAATGTTTTAGCAAGTTTGTCTAAACTAGTTCCTAAAAAGTTAAAGGAATCTAAAAACCTTATTTGTATAAACTCGTTATCAGCAATAGGAATAAACTTTGTAAACGCTATATATTTTTCCTTAGTCTTGGGTATTATTTTAATTTGTCCTGGAATTTCGCCTAACTTTTTAATAAATAAATGACAGTCATATCCGGTTAAGTTATGAAAAAATATTGGGATGAATTTTGGTACTTTGTGTTGTAGGTTACAGTGTCGATGTGCTGCACCTCGGTACCGGCCAGTTATATGACAGTGATCCCTTACTCTATCGGACAACAGTAAATTTTCACAAAGGTAGCACTTAACAGCGCGTTTGAAATCAAGAGCATCTATTTCTGTGAATATCATAGGCTCGCTTTTAGTTAGAATTCTGTGTATTGCTTTAGCATCTTCAGTCAGTAAATGTATAAATTTTGAAACACAATCTTTTCCGCGATAACTTCTATAGTCGCCAACCCTATCGTTAAATGATGACACTACATTATAGGCGAACGCGGCCGCCACGTGACGATGTGAGTATGACGTGTTAGCGGTGTTGAATTCATCGCCGGAAATCGGTTCGAGTATCGTTTCGAAATCGGCATATATGACGAAAGGAATGTTTTGTTTTCTATCATAATTTTTGAATTTTAAAAATGTTCCTTTTTCTGGTAATACTGTGGCAATCCCTCCACACAGATGTGATTCAATTCGGCTGCGCGTTGGAAAAAACAATAAGCACGTTTCGCAGAAGTACAGTTTACCATGATGTTTGGTTATCTGATTTCTGACTAGACGAGGTAAATCAATGATTAAACAATAATGAGTACTAGAATTATTTTCTAAGAATAATAGATGGATGCTCTTAGATTTATGATTCGATGTTGAATACAAAGGTCCAATGATAGTCTTATCATTTTTTAAACCATACACGTAAATATTCAAAAACGGATTATTCTTCTCAAAGACAGCTATGTCCGAAAATGTTATCGGAAATGTCAAACCATCAACATTCAAAACATCCTGGAAGTAGGGATAAGATGAAACTCTGTCGGGATGTTGGTTAGTGGGGTACAGAGCCGCCACTACGCACCATAAAAAGCAATACTCATCATTGTTACGAATATTCAAACAAGCTTTTTTATTTTTTATACATTTTGGTAAAGTTATAAATTTAGATCCGCCGAGAGGTTGATATTTGTTAATATTTATTTCTAAATGGGAATTGCTCGAAAATGTCCAACCACTATCTCTCTCCTGAAACTCTTCAATTTTCTTTAACAATAAATCAACCGTTGCTTTATATATTGAATCAAAATCGTAATTAAAATTAATAATAATGTTTTTTGTGGCGAACGATTTCATTTCCTTTTGATCATTTTTAAACATAAGAAAAAAAGAAAAAAGTTCGAAATTTATTTTCACAGCTTTATGTTTCAATAATGATCGGTTTATTAGAGTTTTAACTTGTTCCCTAATATTAATGAGAAAAATTTCAGGAAAATTATTTATTTCTGCGCCAGTTGCGATGATCTTGTAACTAACGATTCTTTTTTTAAACGCAGAATTAATAATTTCGACATTGTCAAAAACAGTGGTCGCACTATTGTTTTTATGAACATTACTACGTAAATGACCAGACCATCGACGATTATCTACAAATAAGTTGCAAACCGAACAATGAGGCATTATTTTACTAATTGGAATTAATTATCTCCCAATAAAGACGCTAAACGCGAAATGAAACGATCTTACTCACGTATACCGACTAATGAACAATCGAAGTAAGTGCGACAGAATTATCGAATTGTTTAATCTGGACCAGATCTGCATCTGCTTCAAGTTTGATGATTGATGATCAACCAGTGCATCTGATTAGGTTTCAATGTGTTTCTGAAAAAAAAGTAATATCGGTTAGTACCTATTTTAAAATCAATAACATTTAAAACGAAAATACGAAACATATTAAATAATTACCTTCTTGCAAATTACTTAATGTTGTACATAAATGTTCCAATTTTATGTAGTTCAAAAATGTGTAGGTGAATTCAGATCACAATACTAAAGGTCTGCTTCGGGAGATTATAAGACTGTAGGTATTTCGACATTCGCTGTGACTCCATATATTTTTAAATGATTAATGGATTTACACTCCGTCACGCAGCGTAGCTTTGAGATAATGTCAAATTAATTTTTAGTTTCTTACTTTTAAACGTTACTAACTAACGAAGTAAGTATTCGTTATTGACTACTTAGTCATACGATCAATTTCCTAAAAATCAATAAAATATTTGATTGAAATAATTGTTATTGCGTAAAACATTACACGTGTAACCTTGTTTCTTTTAGGGTTCCGTAGCCAAATGGCAAAAAACGGTACCCTTATGGATTCGTCATGTCTATCTGTCTGTCTGTCCGTCCGTATGTCACAGCCGCTTTTTTCCGAAACTATAAGAACTATACTGTTGAAACTTGGTAAGTAGATGAAACAATTTTTTTTTTTCAATAAACCCATACGTGTGGGGTATCTATCGATAGGTCTTCAAAAATGATATTGAGGTTTCTCTCATCTCGTCTTTTAATACGTCATTAATCGTAAACCGTAATTTACCTTTAACGAACTACAAGAACTTTTATATTATGTTACTTGCTGCTACGGAACCCTTCATGAACGAGTCCGACTCTCACTTGGCCGCTTTTTTTTCGTTAGCTAAGTTGCATTCGCAACAGTAAGCTATTTTATCTAAGGTTGTCACGCATACATATTAAGGTAAGGATAAGTATCTGAAACTAGGTACACTATCACAAAATAAATAAAATGTAGTAAGTATATAGGTTTCTAACCTTAAGAATAGAATTAAAAATTAAGTTCCTTTAAAATTGAGTTAACTTATTGTTCAGTTAACTTATTTCCTGTACCTACTTCACTCGAGCATAAAAGTATTACAAGTAAAACTTGGATGTATAACATGATAAATACTAATCTTACGATTGTCTCTAGATTACCAAATAATTAAATTACCCCTCAAGAACATTCCCTATTAACGTTATTGGTAACTTATCTACTGGTTACCGTTTTGTCAACCCTAAGTCGTTTCGCTGTGTCGTCATTCGATGCTACCTGAAACATCCTTAGTCTTCACTTTTTGGTCAACCTATAATGCGTCTAAGGAAAAAAGTTTGTAATACACAACATTATATGAACGGTTGCAGTCATTTTTAACATAGTGAATTATCGTTCGTTTTCCGATTTATAAGCTACATGTTTTCGAAGTACTCGCTACAAACTAACTGAAGTCTACAAGTGTGGAAGTAATCTTCAAGTAGTGTACTGCGATCCTGCTGCGTTATCCTATCAATATCAGTGTTGATAGCTAACCGCTGCCTGCTGCCGTCAGTCACTACGCCTGCCAGCCTGCCATATCGATTGGAGATAATTGGAAAATGTAAGTATAAACCTTCCACTTGGTACATAGTTCAGAGATCTGACCCGATGTACTAATTGTAATCCTTATGTTTGACTATTATTTTTTTTGTATCTTTATTTCAGGTCTGAGTCTGAGAGCGAGTACTTTCAAGAAGCTTCGATCACCGATCAGAAAACCAAACGCAGCCGCAAACCGTCTGCAGACAACAATAGGAAACGCAAGTCGCACCCACCATCAACGAATTTAATTCGTACGAGGTAAACAAACTATTCAATAATTTAGTTCGCCATACCAGTTTGAAATCATCAGTCATTTTTATTCGTATGTCTCTCTCTCATGTTCTGCAGGTAACTATTTTGACTGAGTGTATTTTTTTCCTGTGCATAACTAAACGGTAAATGTAACCTGTACCTGTATATGATGAACTAATAGAAGCTTTCGTTGTTGTTTCAGTAAAAAAAACAATACTGATAATGACGTATTCGGTATCAGTAAGAACTATGGGTCTGACACCTTGCCAAAAGACGATTCATCGAGTACGTGTCTATCATCATTCTTCGTTAACCGAGTCGCCAACGGCTGCGAGCGGCGAGCAGCGAGCATCAACGGAGAGTACTACATCGACTGCAAGGTGTACAAGACTGACGACGCGCGCCACACCGACTCCCTGGAGGTGTGGAAGAAGGCGCTTGTGCGACTCAAGGTCCAGACCGACGCGGATTCGTGTCAATGGCGAAAACTACAAGAGTTCGTGCGCTCGGTAGATACTTTATTCCTTGAAAAACCAATGTTTTACGAAAAATAAACCAAATATAATTTGTACCTTGTTTATTATGCAGATCCAGCAGTGAATCAGAGAGTCGTTTCTAATATTGAGACGCATGTCAAAAACACCAAGTCGTTTCCACCCACGAAGCGCATTACAAAAACCAAGTCGTTTCTAATATTGAGACGCATGTCAAAAACACCAAGTCGTTTCCATTGTTGAAGCGCATTACAAAAACCAAGTCGTTTCTAATATTGAGACGCATGTCAAAAACACCAAGTCGTTTCCATTGTTGAAGCGCATTACAAAAACCAAGTCGTTTCTAATATTGAGACGCATGTCAAAAACACCAAGTCGTTTCCATTGTTGAAGCGCATTACAAAAACCAAGTCGTTTCTAATATTGAGACGCATGTCAAAAACACCAAGTCGTTTCCACCCACGAAGCGCATTACAAAAACCAAGTCGTTTCTAATATTGAGACGCATGTCAAAAACACCAAGTCGTTTCCTTTGTTGAAGCGCATTACAAAAACCAAGTCGTTTCTAATATTGAGACGCATGTCAAAAACACCAAGTCGTTTCCATTGTTGAAGCGCATTACAAAAACCAAGTCGTTTCTAATATTGAGACGCATGTCAAAAACACCAAGTCGTTTCTATTGTTGAAGCGCATTACAAAAACCAAGTCGTTTCTAATATTGAGACGCATGTCAAAAACACCAAGTCGTTTCCATTGTTGAAGCGCATTACAAAAACCAACAAGTCGTTTCTAATATTGAGACGCATGTCAAAAACACCAAGTCGTTTCCATTTTTGAAGCGCATTACAAAAACCAACAAGTCGTTTCTAATATTGAGACGCATGTCAAAAACACCCAAGTCGTTTCCACCCACGAAGCGCATTACAAAAACCTAGTTGTTTCTAATACTGAAATGCATGACCAAATCATCAAGTCGTTTCCATTGTTGAAGCGCATATCAAAAATCATCAAGTCGTTTCTAACCAGGAAACGCATTTCATAATGACTAAATTAAATCTTAATCATTGATCGTGTCGATAGTTGTCACCAATGTCCGAAGCGAAGCAAACTCGCCTAGCTACTGGCGGCCAGTCGTATAACTCGCATGATCTTTTTATGAGTACAGTAATACCAGCCGTTTCTAATACTGAACGTGCCCAATTCATCAAGTCGTTTCCATTGCTGAAGCGCATTACAAAAACCAACAAGTCGTTTCCACCATTTGAAGCGCATAACACTAATCATCAAGTCGTTTCTAACAACGAAACGCATGTCAAAATGATCCATACCATCGTTCGCAGCGAGGAGCTACTGAAGGCCAGTGGTACAACTCACATGATCTCTAGGTGAGTACAGTAATATACTACACAGTCGAGTCGATCATTCAATATTGGGCATTCTATGCCACTGGCGCGTAGCGAGGCGCACTAGCCGAGCTACTTGCCGACAGTGGCATAGAATGCCCAATATTACCCTACTCACCCCCTGCCATTTATTTTTTTGATATTTTCAATGTACAGAATTTTCACTTCTACAGATTTATTATTTATAAGTATAGATTATTTTACTCGCTGGAGAGCTCCGATAAACGCGTCCGATCGATGCTAATCCTAAAGTGCTATAGGGCGAATCGCGGCCTTCGACGCGCTATTTATAAGCACGCGCCGCCGCGCCGGCCGGGCCGGTACCGCCGCACCGTTATGTCCCTGCATTTTAAATCTGTAATATCTTCGGAAATACTCATTTAAATTACATGCTGTAAAGGGCCATCTTGATCTATATTAAATGTACAATGTATTTAAGGTACTTAATTGGATACGGATTAATGCTGTATTGCTTAAAATCACTTCGTAAATAAGCCATTTTTCCCCGTAAAATGTAAAGGATATAAAATGGTTATTGTGGGTTATCCTTAAGAGATAGACATATACCATCGTGGACTTTTTTGTTGACCTTTTTAAGGTGTACAATACTGTAGTACATTATTTTGATTTATCTCGTGGGGTTCAGCCAGCGTTTGCAATGTAAGCGCAAAAAAATTAGTTTATTTACGACATCACATTAGAAACCTCTAAATTTATCAGTGTTTCTTTACAATATTATGCATGTATTATGCATATAAACCTTCCTCTTGAATCACTCTATCTATTAAAAAAAACCGCTTCAAAATCCGTTGTGTAGTTTTAAAGATTTAAGCATACATAAGGACGGACAGCGACAGCGACTTTGTTTTATACTATGTAGTAATACAGGCGTGATGTTATGTTATGCTTATGTTATAATTATATTATTTTAAAAGATTACTATCTTTTAAAAAAAGAAAGAAAATTATATTTCTCTTTCGTCCGAACTGTTGTCCGGTGCAGACGCGTTGAAAGTCCTCGCGCACAAATGGGAGTGGCGCGAGGAGGCGAAACGCCGGGGCGTAACTCCGCTGCCGCGAGAAGTCGTGGCACAGCGGACAGAGCTTCGGCGGGATCTCATGGCGACATGGAGATTGCGATTGTCGCAACCCAGTGCTGGGCACGCCACAATTGCGGCGATAAGTCCCCTCTTTGAGGAGTGGCTAGAGAGGCGCCACGGCGTCCTTACCTTCCGCCTGACACAGGTCCTCACCGGACACTGTTGTTTCGGGAGGTTCCTGTTCCGGATAAGGCGGGAGGAAGCGTCCGGGTGTCACCATTGTGTGGATCGCCCGGAGGACACGGTGGAGCATACGGTGGAGGTCTGCCCGGCTTGGGCAGAGCACCGCCGTGTCTTCGTGGAGGCCATCGGCGGTGGAGATCTCTCGCGTCCGGCCCTGGTCCAGGCCATGGTACGGAGCGAGAGGGAATGGGGAGCCGTCACCTCCTTCTGCGAAGCAGTAATGCTCGCAAAGGAGGAGGCGGAGCGCGTGAGGGAGAGGCAAAGTTCGCGCCCTCACGCGCCTAGCCGCCGTAGGAGACGCCCTGGGCGTCGGGACTCCCTGATTCCCGGCCACCGTAGGCGCGGGCTTGCGGGCGGTGAGCAATGGGTAGCTCGCCCCCGATAAGGACCAGGCCCGGGTCGACGGCGCGTTGTGTTCCACGCGCGCCTCAAAGAGATGTCAGCACAAATGGCGGGGCCCACCAGGGCCGATGCCTGCCGGGGTTGCGGGAAAGTCCGAAAGGGATACCGTGGCCCCTGGCAACACAGGCAACTGAAGGAACACGGGTGGGTTTTAGTCAGTAAGAGTCTGACACGCCCTCCCGCTCCGCCCAGAGCGGGAGAAGTTATTTGATGATTTCCCACCCAAAAAAAAGGCTTATGTTATAATTATATTATTTTAAAAGATTACTATTTTTTAAAAAAAGAAAGAAAATTATATTTAAAATACAGGCGTGATGTTATGTTATGCTTATGTTATAATTATATTATTTTAAAAGATTACTATTTTTTAAAAAAAGAAAGAAAATTATATTTATTCTGTACTATCATCAGCATCATATACCAATAAGACACCGTCTAAAAACTGAGCTGGAGGAACTATATTGGTTTGATGCCGTGCCCACCCAAGATATAACCACCATAACGTGGGCACAGCATTCTACAGTCCTCCGGCCTACAATACAATTACAGCAGTACTGATATATGGCTGCTCTTCCAGTGGCATTATTTCTTATTAAAATATAGACAAAATATGTCTTTCGGCTAATATGCCTGCTTTAGATTCGGGCCCTTAATAACAAGCAATCATTTTGAAAAAGTGAACCTTCCAAAATACTGGTTCTCCTATCATTAGAAACCTCAATACGATAACATCCATTTGATCTAATGTGCTCTCCATAATAAGACCTGGCTTGCTTTAATTGATATGTCCCACATGCAAACATAATCAAATCACTTTCAGTTAACTGTGGGAATTCTCTTACATTCTCGGTCATAACTTCAATACTTGAAAAATTAACCCTTACTCTATTTAAATTCTTTTCTTCAATAAAGTCTGCCAGATCATTATTTCTGTACCGATTTACACGAATTTACTGTAATATTTGTGCTGCGTCATCCCTGTCCCTATACCGAAGGTGAAACTTATTAATTAAAGAAGCAGCTACAGAAAAGTCTACCATTAAATGCCGTGAAACTCTATTGAAAAACGTTTGTAAAAAATAATTTAAACGATTTTTTTTAAATTCCGTTTGTTGTTTCAACTACCCATCAACACATCGTTACCATTCTAGATTTATTGGCATTAATGGTAGATAGCTATGTTTCACCCGGTTGTAGGGACAGGGGTACATGAACACTATAATTACATCTCTCTAATAATGAAATGGAATCCCTAAAGCCCCTATCCAGTATAAACACATCTCGACTTTGAAAAAACTGTCTATATGGACCATTTTCATTAGAACATTAATTTCGTATAATATCGGCATCTGAGGTTTTTGCTGGATAGGGGCCTAGCACAGCTATAATGTAGCCGTCTGAGCAAACAAGTAAAAATGGTTTTACTAAGTTTCGATATTTATGTAGAGAATAGGTGTTTTTTTGGTACAAATAATTAGAGCTTTTTTCAATATAAATGTAAGTCCCATCGGCAATAACAATTGGATGATGTTCCTCTGTTCCAAATAGACCACTTGGTATTAATAAGTTTCTCTGAGAGATATCTGCCTTAGTCAAATGATTTAATCCTAGGTTTCGAGGAACAAAAACTTGGTGTAGTATGTCTCGGGCCATGTTCATTAAACGTTCTAATGTACTTCGCTTTCCCCAGTTCTTAATTTGATTAAATATGCCGCTAGGGCAAACCTTTCTTTATACTTGTTGGACAGGCTGGGGACTTCAGCAAGTAATTGGTTAAATTGTGCTTTCGTTATCCCAATATAATAATGTACTATATGTTCTGGGATTTCATCTATATTTTGGAAATCTAAATGTGCATACACATTGCAAACTCTTCAATGTGGGATGAACTAAAAGTTTGTATTGGGTTTTGTGTAAAGTCTCCTCATAGGTCCCATGAGTTGCTTGTCAAATGATATTTGCAAATTCTGCATTGTGCGGGGACATAATATTTATGATCACAGAAAAGTCTTACTCTTAGTGATTCCGGAACAGTAAGGCGATCAGTACCTGTACGGCCAGGGAAAAAGCAGCAGCGCTGAGTATCAGATGCTCTTACATAGCTGGGTAAAAATATTGTGGATTCTATCCCTTGCACTTGAGGTGCATTTTGTGTAGACTCATTTGTTTCAGTTCTTTCAAGGTCTACAACTTCTTCATCTAAATCCACTGACCGGTTACTAGAACTGATCGAACGTGAACGTGTAATTGCTCTATCACTTCTCTGCCAGCAAGGGTGGCAGACCTCGGGGGAGCTCGGGCCGCTCCAACGCGAATGTATACGTACATCCGCGGTGGGGCGACCCGGACTGCCAGGCACTTCTTCTCGTGCAACCGAGCGGGTGGGCAGGTTGCGGATATCCCAACTCCGGTTGCGGGACCGACCAAGAACGGCTGAATGAAGCCGTTGGTGGGCGGTCCTGCACCCGGAGCATCTTCTTCAAGATCCCGGACAAAAGAAGTTCCCGAAAACCAAACCCCAGGTCTAGGGTAACCCATACACCCCTTCCCATGCTCCCGTAATCCAACCAAGCCCCTACCTTTATCCCTTCGCTCCTAAACCCCTGGGCCAACTCCCAGACCCAGCGTGACCCCCCACGACCCCCCCCCCCCAAATCCACACACATCCCGTCGCTCCTAAACCCTTGGGCCAACTCCCAGACCCAGGGTGACCCCTCCAAGAAACCCATACTCCTCATCCGTCTCACACCCTCCCTCCAATTCCCAATATCCCGTCTGTCCCAGAGGAAGGGTAACTTCGATTCCAAAAAAGCCCACCCCCCACCGTCAATGAAAATGCAGAAGGTTAATGTTACTACCCAGGTGGGTCCCGGCCAAGGAGGCCCGGGGAATTCCACACCGCCACGGCGGTTAGCCCCCATCGTAATATGGGGGGGGCATCACTCTGCTCCTCGCTGGCAAATTTATTGCTGCGCTTCTCAGCGCAACCGGCTGCTCTTACAGCGCCCAAAATCAAGACCACGGCCGCGACTATCGTGCCGCCTAACACAACCTCTACAACGACCCTGGCTGCGACTCATGCGCCAAAAACTCTGACTCAGACTACGCCTCCCACGGTACTCTGGCAACAGAGCATCGTGCGGAACAACGTAACAAACCCAGACACTGACCACGACCAGCACAGACTGACGGAGCTGGCAGCTCAAAAACTCCTCCGGCTGGTGCTGAAGTACGCCCGCTGTCAAGCTGCGGCGGAAAAGCCCAGGCCCGGAGGAGGAGGAGAGTAAGCGACCGAACGCGCAACGTTCGCGAAGGCACTAGCCAGCGCGATGCGCAATCGGACGCCGAAAGAGAGGTGCGCGACCGGCCCCCAGTCCGCGGGGAAACCCAACGCGAGAAGGGGCCGGATGCACGCGACCGGCCGCAGAAGCGCGCAGGGGAAACATAGCGCGCTGAGCGGCTGGACGCGGATCAGTACGAGCAGGGGCCAGTCCGCGCAGGGGCAACCCAGCGCGACGTGCCCCAGCACGTGAACGAGCCCGCCGGTACCGACAGCCGACCCCACAACACAGACGAACCTCACGACAGACCTAGACACAAACGGAGTAGGGGTAAGCGAGGTGGAACAGTACTCTTGGCGCGGTCGGCGAAAGTCGCCCAGCCGAGCACCTCCGAGCCGCAGCTTGGACCAAGTGGTACAGGGCCGGCGAAGAGGGTGCGCCCCGACGACACGGCCTCGCCGAGTATGATACAAGGGGATGCAAAGAGAGTGAGGATCCACTCCGCCCAAGGGGAACAAAGGACCTACGCGCAAGCCACGAAGGACATCCCTGCGCGGCTGGCCGTAGCAACCTGCCTCCCCCCCCCCCACCCCTCCAGGGACCTGACTAAGGAAGAGGCCACCAAAATCAAGACTGAGCTCGAGAACCTCGTCATGGACACAGACTCGACGCTGCCACTCTCGGCCTTCCGCGGATACCCACGGGTAGCGGAAGGCACTGTGCAGATGTGGTGCGAAAACGACTACGCCATGACTTGGCTGACACAAAACGTGCCCAAAATACGACTCCCCGACACCGACCAGACACTGACCGTCATGAGACAGTCTGAAGTGCCCACCCGTGTCTGAGCTACACTATTTGTCCCTCAGTACAGAGGCGACATAGTGAAGCTCCAGAGTATTCTGATTCGTCAGAATACTTGGTACGACATTGCTAGGTGGTCACTTTATAGGCCGACTACCGTCGGTGGCGACAACTTTGGGACCCATCTGACCCTGGGTGTGCCACCGGAGGAAGCCGTAAAGGTCCGGGAATGGGAGCGGCGTATATCCTACTTGCTCGGTTCGTTATACGTACGCTTCTGGCCCACGACCGAACCCTCTGACACTCAGACCGGCGACGACACTAAGACCGCACAACCGACGGCACAGACTGACTTGGACATTGACAAGCTCGAGGAGGTCATGGCCCAAGCGGCAATGGCTGATGACGCTGACCCAATTCCGCCCGACTCACCTGACTGGAGCGAGCGCCTGCTCGCCTCGTCGCCGGGCGATCAGCACGACATCGCGTACAGAGAGGAGGTGGTGGAGAGGCTGTCCGATGGATCCGTCTCAGACTAACCCCTCCCCATCGCCGCCAACACCCACCAACATAATCCAGACCAACCTCCAGCATAGCCAGACTGCCACGGCTAGCTTACGCAGGGCTCTGGAGGTCAAACCCCGAACTATTGCACTGATCCAAGAGCCGTGGATCAGGAATAACAGAACATGCGGACTCGGTAACATCGGAGGTAAGCTTATTCTCGACACTCACAACGCAGACAAACCAAGAACGTGTGTCTACATACCCAAAGATATTCCTATCACACCACTCACTCAATTCTGTTCCAGAGACCTGACAGCTGTCAGGCTCCAAACCGAAGGTAGCGCTCCAGATGTTATACTGGCCTCAGCTTACATGCCAGGCGAGGTCGCAGACTGCCCGCCAAAGGAGATGGCTGACCTGGTGCAACACTGTGAGCGCGCCCAACTGGACCTGATCATCGGCACTGACTCGAACGCTCATCACCCGCTCTGAGGCAGCGACGCACCGAACTCCAGAGGAGAGGTACTATCCACCTATTTATTCTCTACTAACCTAAACATTATGAACCGCGGCTTGGAACCCACTTGGGTCACAGTCCGAGGGCAAACAATCATAGACCTGACACTCGCCACAGATAATGCGGCGAACTGTATCACTAACTGGCACGTATCGGACGAGCCTTCTTGCTCAGACCATAGAAGGATCCGTTTCACACTTACTACCACCAAAACACCAAAAATGAACACCAAAAAACCAATACCGAGGCGGAACCCGAGACGTACCGACGTCCCCGGGTACAAACACCTCTTGGCCGGGCTTTTAGCTAGTAACCTGTCGCAGGTAGTCCTAAAGGACCAAGCACAATTAGAATACGCCGTAACAAAACTATCACAATACCTAACTGAAGCTTACCACGCATGCTGTAAACTGAGGGCGCCGCGAAACAACAGCAACGAAAGAAGCCCGTGGTGGAACGCCGTACTCAGCAAACTCAGGGATGCGCTACGTAAGCGATTCAACAGAGCCAAAAACACCCGACTCCCGGAAGACTGGGAGATATACAAAGAGACCCAATATGCATATAAAAAACAGATCAGAACCGCCAGAAGGACGGCTTGGCGGAGATTCTGCGAATCCATCGAGACAAACAACGAGGCCGCTAGGGTAACCCATATAGCGCTTTGTGGTAGTCGTTACGAAATAATTCGACACTATGTGTCCACACTTATTCATTCTAGTAACACTTTTTGGTCGCTGAGTGTACTTAGTTCCGTCGCTACGACTAAAAATGGGGAACAGTCGACACAGTAACATTTGGTTTTAAAGTTACGTTGCTGTGTGGTAACATTGTTCTTAGTCTGCAACCACTTCTCAGAAATCATTCGTTCGTTCATTCGTTTTCGTTCTCTTTTTGTTCTGTGACTGACAAGTTAAAAAATAATAAGAAGAAAACATCAGCCACCACTGTTTATCAAGGTAAATTTTTATTCATATTTTAATTTGTTTATATTGTTCAAATCTATATGGGAAATGAATTTCATCGTGTAATTTGTTCATATAGTTTGAAATTTTCAATGCACCACCAAAATTGTGATTTAACATGTGTAGTATAATTTAAACAATAGTTTGTAAAAACTATTAATAGTTTTACTAACACAAGTTTTTACATTCCCAGAGCTTGGAAGCTTTTGCTGTAATATATTTAATAGTAACTATATGTTATGGAACCAAAAATGAACCACAAAATTGTTAAATAATTAAAAAACGTAATTTTATTTAGAAAAAATATTCTAGTCACAACTGGTCAGGAAGTTACTATTATGTCGACATATGTCGACGTGAAACCAGAAGTAGTTACAAAGTTACCGAATTCACAAAATGGTTTATTGCTTCCAGCGATTCTCAAACGTTTGGACAGGCCTGCATATTATCAAATTATGTTTAGTATAGTACTAACTAAAGAGGGGTTGTCTCACCTTATATCGGTTGTGCCTAGTACATGGGTACTGGGCAACAACAAAGACTCTGTCCTGTTTTGGCCAAGGACGAGAAAAAACAGCGACCTTGAACTATTAAGGAGAGATGAAAAAAGTGTGCCTTCGGAGAATTGGAGAAAATTAAAATGTGTCGTGAAACTACAAGGCATAGCTACTTTTGCTGAAGGAATTAGATTAGAGGAACTGTATTCAAATTTTGAGGATGCTGAAGATGAGGAGAGGTAAGTTTTACGACGTGTTTTATTCGACAATAATTCGACGACGTGACGCGCCCCACCACCCTATTTTAAAATCCGCGGCCCTGTGTACGTTAAATGCAGTAGTCGGGCGCGTCACTTCAGAAGTTTAGACTGGATGAGCTCATGGACAATGTTTAATACAACTGAGTGCGCGAAGAGTGAGAAAGAGAGGTACGACCACGAGTCGGTCGGTCGAGTCCGTCTAAGGTCAGATGAGCTGCCCGCTTCCGAAGGAACGCACGCACGTCATAAGACTGTGGTACCGATAAAGCGATGTAATTTATTACGTTTACTAGACTGAGTGTAGATCAGTGCTTAACTATTGGATTCTATTAATTTCAGGTTATTATGGCGTAAGTACTTTTACACGTTACAAAGCATGTAAAATACCACATGTTTGATATAAAATGGTATTTTTAACAGTGTTTTTACGAACTTAGTGATTTTGAGTTTTCTATAATAATTTAAAAATACTTACGCTTTTTTTCAAACTAAACTATTATTAATAAAGTATTTCATGTCTTGATTACATATATAAGATTGCATTAGAATCAGTCTTCTCATTTTAGACGTTGTTGAATTTAAATTTTGTATAGAGACGTATACGACAGTATGTTTGACATCAGGTAGGTAGGAAGGAGCGCCGCGCAGCGCGTCTTTGCCTTTACCCGGCTGCCTTGCATTTACCTTATCAATCCGGTACCTTTATGACGTCTTTACTCACGACGCTCAGTCACAACGAAAACTTAGGGCCCAGTATATTTTCTTAGTAAAGAAAAATAAAAACTACTTACAGACTAGTAAAGTGATAAATAATAATAATATAGCGTACGTAGAGATAGGTATTGCCAGTAATTTTTCCGCCAAATTTGCTCGGTCACCTTAAACATCCATATTTTGTTCGTTTGGCCATCTCATGAAATATCACCTTTTAAATAATAATTATTTTTACAGATACCACAAAAATCGTGAAAATAAAAGAAAACATCCGGCTGAAAAGTCAATTGTGGAAGAATTACAAAATTTTAATACTGATTTTGAAATGATGGAAGATAAAGAAACTAAAAAAGATAACGATAATGTTACAAATAAAACAAAAATGAATGAATACGACTCAAATATATATTTCAATCACGCCAGTACCAGTTATAACACTATTGATGATACCGAAGCGATTGAAACTGATGCTTCAAAAATAATAGTAACGAATGAGAATTTAACAACAATACCCGAAACTGAGAGTCAAACTGGTGAAACTTTAATCAGTTTGAGGTTGATTGAATTCAATCAAATCATAACAGAGAACAGTGGGTTACAAGCAAAAAACAAAATTCTCAAAGAATCTAATCTAAAGTTCCAAAATCGTAAGTGATTCCATTCGACGTACTACGCCGGTTTTTTTTGCTTGTAGGTGCGTTTTGCAAATAATATGACTAGACTAGAAAAAAAAAAAAAAAAAAAATATTTTTTCTAGTTAAAGAAGAAACCGACAAAGGCTTTAAAGCAATACAAGTAAAACTGGACAAATTATATGATATTCTGAAACATAAACAATCTAATATTGAGACTGTTAGTGCTGCTGGTACTTCCGTATCAACAAAGTTTGATGAGGAACTAGCTCAGAGGAATATTGAATTTCCAATTAATTCTATAAAAAACTTAGAATTACTAGAAGATCAACTCATTGACGCGGATTTCGAAAAAGTTTTGGTATGGATATTGTTATTTTAATACTATAAAATATTTATCACGGTTATAATGGGTATAATATTTGTTTTTATAAATATTTCAGGTCAAATTTTTTTCTAGAATATGCGGTACGAGTGGAATGTTAAAAATATCAAAGATTGGATTACAGTTAACGAGATTTTTATTCACGGACGAACTCCTTAACCAGTTAACCTGGAAAGGAATTAAAGGCTGTACTAAAGTACCCTTTATGAACTACATCAAAACAAGAAATATGTTTTTTTAAATTATACATTTGGCTGACAACTGTTGCTCTGCAAAGGATTCTGACGCATTTTTGCAGAACAGTGCGATAAAACATAGTGGCCAGCGCATGAAACGAAATTCGTAAGTGCGAACAACTACTTATTTTCTTTTTATTTACATCTGCATTATGTTACTCCAACAAAGGAGTGTTTAAGTGGTGGGTACCTAGACCTACCTATTGTAAAACTTGTTATTTTGCTGAAAACACTTTCCATACGTTCTCTCGTACTCTTGATTGTGTGCCGCCCAATTGAGCACTTGGTGCGAGAAATAGATCTGTTTAATTTAGACATTATGAAAGTACAGTGTAAACTCTTTATAACGAAACACAAGGGACTGAGCAGCTTATATCGTTATAGAGAGTTACTGTTATATGGAGTGAAGAAAGAAAAACAACCAAATTCACGATAATTTTTAATAATATGTATCTGATGCAATAGGTAATTAAATTATTCTTTATACATAATAGTCTGTTAACTTTGGCTGACGTTTTTTGGTGTGCCAGTACTTGTTTTGGCAATTGTTCAAGGCAATTAACAATAACAAAAGCAAGACGGTTGTTTACGACCTCAGGTGCTTCGGGGCCTCAAAGTTTTAGTCGGCATCTTTTGCCTGTGAAGATAACATACACAATAATACAAATAATAAATATTTTTCAATACACTTCCTCGAAAACGAGTTCTTATCGCACTACGATTAGGTTCAACATGCCATGTATTTAACACACGTGGATCTTTTTCATTTTCCAACACCGCGTGCTGTGCCGCGTGCAGGAATGAGCCATTCCCGTACGCGCCACAGCACGCGGGTGTTGGAAAATTGCCACAAATAAAACTGTACCTATACTTAGTCCAAATTGGTTCAATACCTATAGTCGGCGGTGATTGTTTTTTTTTCGTTATTTTATTTTATTTCTTCAAAATGTACTATTCTGAGTCTAAATACGAACACATTTCTTCGTAATATAGAATGGCTGGTGCACTATAAAGATTTATCAATGTGTGGTTTTTAAGGTAAACCAACAAAATTGTTCTCATTTTTACATAGGGAGTTTTTATCGTTATGAAGAACAACGTTACTAAGAGTTTACACTGTATTTATTCATTTTGCGGCTATTTACACAAAATTTAAGTTCTGTTTTACGTTTTACACACTGTATATTGATATCTTTATAAATTATCTGCCTTTAACTACAGTGCGCGGCATAAAATAATGTTTTAAAACGTCCTGTTTTGCTTTTAGCTCTGCAGTGAAAATAATCAACACAAAAAAAAAGAACATTGAAACTGAAAAGAAGACTACTCTTGAGAATGAGGATCCTTCTTTAAACAATTTAGAAACTATAATAATATATACTTCAGATAAAGAAATTCAGGAGACAAATGAAGGATTGCTGGATGGGTTTCATGGGTTAGATGACAAGGAAAACAAAATCGGTATGTTACTTAGAGAATAACGCCATTCATTTTATCTAATTATCTTTAATGAAAACAAATTAACTCTAGTCATTTTACATTTTAACAGATGATACGCCAGACAAAAAATCGTTCCATTAAAGCATCGAAAACAGTGACAGTACTCTCTGATGTAAAAATAAACAACAAGACGACCGATTGAAAACATGAGACTAAAATGATGAATGTAAGTTCTGACGATCTACTTCTATGTCAAGTTTTCGAACAAAATGCGGAGTGCAACAAAATTACAAACAGCGATTAGACTAATCATTTATTTAAAATTTTATTGATATAATTTAAAGTTAGTTAAAGTTAAAAAATGGTGAAAGGTATAATTCCATCGCATGCAGAAGACAGTCAGCTGCAGCAAATGCTGACGCCATCACAAATTTTGCCGAAAAATTTTAGTTATTTTGTTCTCTTTGCCAGATGAAAGTACTTATGAATATAAAAAACTTTTTGTATCGGACCAACTTCCAACACGAAAAAAATCAGCTGTCCCATACATTTTGGTGTAGTACCTAGTTATTGGAATTATGTATGGAACAGCAGATTTTTTTAAAGTAGGATAGTGGGTTCTTTACGAAAAGTTGTTTATATTCATAGGTACTTTCATCTAGCAAATGGAAAAAAACAAAAAAAAAAATCGGTGAAATTTGTGATGACGTCAGCGTCTCCAGCAGGTGACTGTCTTCTGCACGCGATAGAATTATACCTATGTAACTGACAGTTTGTAATTGTTTTGAAAAGTTTTAACTGACGAGTTACGTTTGTATGTTTTTTTTAATATTTTTGATAATTTGTGTTAATTTTTTTTAAAGATTTATCTGATTGTTTGAGAGTCAAATTATTATGATTGGTTTTATTTGTTTATTTTCTTTTCTAATGTTGTCAATACTGGAATAAACACCATTTGAGAGTTGGAAACCATAGATGTAAGTTTACATTATTTTGACATCATTTAGATTGTATTTCTTTAATTCTTCAAGTTCGTAAGGAAGTAATGTTGCATAAATATTTATATGGGTGTTACGCAGGAATAGTCAGGGTAAATCGCTAGTATGCAATGCCCTGATTCCACACGACGACACTGCGCGCTGCCTAAAAGCTGACGCTGCAACCCGTGCCGAACGTGACATAGTTTTAGGCGATCCATCCGTTTTCGCAAGACATTCTTTGGTCAATCGTCGACTAATGATGAAATATTAAATATAGTTAGAAATAGAATACAATTGTAATACTTTTGTCTTTTTAAAATTAAACTCCATCAAATAGAATCGGGTTTTCTTTGCATCCTCTGCTGCCACCAAACATAATTGGCGCAGTCGGTAGGATATTCGGGATTAATAGGTACGTGACGCGTCAAGATTTCCCCTAAAATCGGACCGAAGTCCCGCGTGACTTACCGATTCTCGAGTATCCTGAATCTACATCGTGAGGCGACAGCAGGGGTGAATCCAGAAATCGATTCGGCAAGAAAATCATGCTGTAAGTACTTTGAATCTTTCAAGTCCTTATTATCCTAGCCTTATATCTTTTCCTGTCCCCATTATATCTAACTTTATACTTGTCGTACCTATATCATTTTGAAGTTTTACATTCCATGCACCGTGTGTGCATGATCCATCTTTAGTGTTTCGTGTTATAATATCTATTCAAGATTTTTCGTCCAAGGATATCACGGAAGCGTAGTCCGGATAGTAGTAGGACTAGTAGAATTAGCACTAGACGAATTTAGGCAGTTAGACATCGTTGAGCAGTCGGACACAGTTATGTCTCAGGATAAGATCGGAGAAATCTATAAGTCACTCAGGATTTTGCCTGACTTCGACGGCAATCCTCATGTATTAACCCGATTTGTAAACCTTTGCGACCAGTTGGTACTTGCATATTTTGAAATAGAACCAGGTAATGAGTTAACCAATTTAGCCCTCATAAATGGCATCTTAAATAAGGTTACAGGCTCCGCGGCTCGATTGATAAATTCTAGCGGTATTCCGGATAATTGGATTGGTATTCGAAGCGCACTTATTAACAATTTTGCTGATCATCGCGACGAGACCGCTTTGTACAATGATTTATCTTTACAGACTCAGGGGTCTTCTACCCCACAAGAGTTCTACGAGCGGTGCCAAAACTTGTTTAGCACTATAATGACATACGTCACGTTACACGAGTCTGTGTCCACCACTGTGGAGGCGAAACGTACCCTTTATAAAAAATTAACATTACAGTGTTATTTGCGTGGTCTGAAAGACCCCCTGGGCTATAGAATACGTTGTATGCGACCTGAGTCTATGGAAAAGGCTCTTGAGTTCGTTCAGGAGGAGCTCAACACGCTCTACATGCAGCAGCGCACAGAAGGCGGGCCTAGTAGGAAGGATAATCCTCAGCAGGCGTCTAAGCCTAATTTCAATTTACCTTTAGATAATTTTATGCAACAACTACCCCTACCGCCCGGTCCCTCAAAACAACAGTCATATAACATGCCCGGTCCAGCGCGGCCTCAACATTTCTTCCCGCAACCTAACCAGGGTTGGAGGCATAATACTCCCCAGGTGCAACAACCTCGAGGTCCCACATGGACATTTGGAGGAGTGTCGCAGGTAGAAATAATACTCGACTCCAGATTGTAACGGATGAAAAATGACTGATCTTTATTATAAAATGTCCCTGCTTATAAACTATTTACAATTACGAGCTTCGCGTCTATTTACATTGGTCATGGCCAATCAGAGCGCAGCACACAGTTGTCAGTTGGTTCCGCACGTTGTCGCGGCGGTCGATTGCTTCGCGCGGACATCTGAAGAGTGTGGCGTCAGCAATTCCTGTACTATTTATTTATTTCTTACGAACAGGGGGTCAAAACTTGCTGTGTTGCGTGGTGGCTACAGTACTCCCCTTCAAGCGAAGCGTACCGGCAGCTTGATGGCACGGCCCGTGCGTGTTGTTGCGGCGGGCTGCGTCGTCACGTTGGCCGGAGGTACTTGTTTTTGCTGCTTGGTAACGGTTGGAGTGGTACAGCTCTTGGTTCGCTTGGTAAAGGTGACGGTATGGTTCCTTGGTTTGGTTATTTGGGTTGATGGTAATGGTAAGGTACTGGTATCTTCTGTGATGACGTATGCAGGCTTCAGTCGATCGATTGATACGTTGGCTTGCTGATTTGGTAGTTGAATCGAATAAACCTTTTCCGTTCGACTTATAACTCGATAGGGGCCTTCGTATGGAGTCTGAAGAGGTTTCTTTACTGCATCTGTTCTGATGAATACATGACTGCACTTGCGTAAATCTTCATGTACGAACATGCGTTTATTATTCGTGTGATGCTCAGTTATGGCTTGAGGCTTGTTTGCTTGAATAATATCACGCAGTTTTTCAACGTAAGTATAATCCATTGCAGGTGTGTGCGTACTTGTAGAAAAAAATTCGCCGGGTAGACGCAAATTGTATCCGTAGGTAAGTTCTGCGGCGCTCACGCCGGTGTCGGTGCGAAGTGCGGCTCGCAATCCAAGTAGCACGGTAGGTAGCTCGTCGATCCATTTACTTGAGTCGGATATTTTGGTACGTAATGCAGTTTTGAGAGATCGATGCCACCGTTCGACGATACCATTGCTTTGAGGATGATAGGGTGTTGTGCGATTTTTCTTAATTCCCATTTGCTTCATTAGGTTTTGAAATAGATGACTCTCGAACTGGCGACCTTGGTCGCTTGTTAGTGTTGTCGGGCATCCGAATCTTGCTATCCAATGTTGATAGACGATGTCGGCTATTCGAACAGCTGTTATTTCGTCGGTAGGTATTGCTTCGGGCCACTTCGTTAATCGGTCGATCATTGTTACTAAGTAACGGTGACCTTGAGCGGTTGTAGGTAGCGGTCCGACGATATCAACGTGTAGGTGTTGAAAGCGCTCGCTTGGCGGGAAAGATGAGATGTTTGAGAATGTGTGTCGTTGTATCTTGCTTTTCTGACAATGTATACAGGTTCGAGTCCAGCGGCTGATGTCTGCGTTCATTGATGGCCAGAAATATTTTTGAGTTGTAAGTTTGCGAGTCGTGCGCGTACCGGGATGACTGATATTGTGCACGCTGTCAAAAACTTCTTGTCTGTATTTCTCAGGTATATAAGGACGTATATAAGGAGTAGATGTTTCGCAGAATAACTCGACGTCGGTGTTAGGTATCATTATCTTCTTGAGAGTGATGTTTGGTTGTGATAATATTTGTGCGATGTTGGTGTCCTTTTCTTGCGCGCTGGCTATGGCGTTGTAGTTTATTGTAGATGGGCATGAAATTGTTTCTATGCGGCTGAGAGTGTCGGCGACGACGTTTTGTTTACCGCTTACGTGTCTTATGTCGGTAGTGAATTCGCTGATAAACAAAAGGTGTCTCGTTCGCTTCGGTGTTTCTGAGCTTAAATTAGTCTTCGTCATCACGAATGTGAGCGGCTTGTGGTCGGTAAATATGATGAGATGACGTCCTTCGAATGTTTTTCGGAAATGTTTGACTGCCATGTAGATTGCGGCTAACTCACGATCGAAAGTAGAATATTTCTTTTGCGCGTCGGTGAATTTCTTGGAATAATATCCGAGCGGTTGCCATGTCTCATTTATGTATTGTTGTAGTACGGCGCCAGCTGAGTTGTCAGATGCGTCGCAGAATAATGCAAGTGTTGCATGGTGCGATGGATGAGCGAGAAGAGCTGCGTTTATGATGCTAGCTTTACATTGCTCAAATGCTTGAGTTGCTTCATCGGTCCACGTGATTGGAGTTTTGTCTCGTTTCTTGACATTATGTAGGTATGAGTTCAATGGTGCTTGTAATGATGCGGCGTTAGGTATGTGTTCGCGATAAAAATTGATCATGCCGAGAAATCTTCTTAAGTCTTCGATCGTAGTCGGCTTGGGATAGTTGGTGATCACTTGAACTTTATGCTCTGGAGGTTTGATACCTTCTGTTGATACGGTGTATCCTAGGAACTGAACTTGTGGTTGTCCTAGATTGCATTTGGCGGGGTTGATAGTGATGCCATTAATTTCTAGTTTCTTTAGAACGATGTGAAGGTGTTCTCGGTGTTGAGCTTCGTTTTCTGATGCCAGCAGCAAATCGTCGATGAATGGAAAGACAAAATCCAATCCTCGTAGTACATCATGGATGTACCGTTGAAACGTTTGTCCCGCGTTTTTCAAACCAGGGCACATACGTGGGAATTCGAATAATCCCATTGGTGTGATGATTGCTGTCTTCTCGATGTCTTCTTCTCTTACGCTCAGTTGTTGATAGGCACGGTTGAGGTCTATTGTGGAGAAGATAGTTTTCCCGGATAGATGATGAGTGAAATCTTTGATGCGTGGAACGGGATAGCGATCTGGTATGGTGATGGAGTTGAGTCGGCGATAGTCACCACAAACTCTAATATCACCATTCTTCTTGGGTACGATGTGTAGAGGTGATGCCCACGGGCTTTTGCTGGGTCTGCATAATCCTTGTTCGATCATGTTTTCAAATTCCTTCTTGACCAATTCGAAGCGATGTGGTGGGATTGGTCGGGCGCGGCAATGTATCGGTTGACCTTGAGTTTCGATGAAATGTTGCACGTTGATATTGGAGTTTAATTTCATCGATGTTAATCTTGTTATGCCGGGATATTGAGCTAGTATGTCGTGGTATGTTTGTGACATGTCGATGCTGCGTATGGTAGGCATGTCCGATACACGTACCGGGGCGTTAACTTTTAAACTCGTTACACCGTCGATTAATTTTCTGTTTTTCAAGTCGACGATGAGTTGATGATGTTTGAGGAAGTCTGCTCCGAGTATTGGCTTCGAAACGTCAGCTACTATGAATTTCCATTTGTATGGGCGTCGTAGATTGAAATCGAGAGATAGTGTTTTCTCGCCATACGTAGCTATAGTTGTGTTGTTCGCTGCGTAGAGTTTAAATGGCAACGGCGTTGCTACTTGTCCCTTTCTTTTTGGTAGCACGGATATGTTTGCTCCCGTATCGACTAGGAATGACAGTTTCGAGTTTCTGTCGGTGATGTATAGGCGGTGTGATTTATCGTGAACGCCGGTGTCCGCCTCCGCCAACGTTCTGTCTAGTTTTCCGCATTTTGCTTCTTGAATGTGCATGGTGATGTGCAGCGTCTAGCTTGCTCTTTGAAGCGTCGGTGATAATAGCAGAACGGTGATGGCGATGCTGATCGATTGTGTGATTGATCGCGTGATCGTGATGTGTGGCGGTGACGAGATGGGTAGCGGCTGCGCCGATGGTTGCCGTATTGTGGTCTTGCTTTTAGCTCAGCTATTTCTAGCGATAGCTTTCTTATCTCGCTGATGAGAGCTTGCGTATCTGCTTGCGGTGCGGATGGTGTAGGTGGTGCGGGTGACTGCACGGCTGCGATTTCTGTTGATGCAGTTTGCTCCATCATTTTATCGGCGAGTAGCGCGAGTTCTTCGAGTGCTGTCTTGGTGCTGAATGATTCGCTGACTGCGAGGACTGAACGTACGTGTGATGGAAGTTAAAATTTTGCTTCAGGTCAGGTGTGTTTGGTTCGGGGTCACCACTTTGGAGAAGCGTCGTAGGTAGAAATAATACTCGACTCCAGATTGTAACGGATGAAAAATGACTGATCTTTATTATAAAATGTCCCTGCTTATAAACTATTTACAATTACGAGCTTCGCGTCTATTTACATTGGTCATGGCCAATCAGAGCGCAGCACACAGTTGTCAGTTGGTTCCGCACGTTGTCGCGGCGGTCGATTGCTTCGCGCGGACATCTGAAGAGTGTGGCGTCAGCAATTCCTGTACTATTTATTTATTTCTTACGAACAGGGGGTCAAAACTTGCTGTGTTGCGTGGTGGCTACAGACACAACAGATGTTCCGTGCACCGCCTGGGAGGTCTGCCATGACATCGTCATGGCAGACCTCCCAATACATATATATACACGCAAGAAACGTGGACCCATTGCTAAGGCCAGGCTAAAGAGAGTACTTAAAAGTGCCCAATTGTTGCAGGACTCTCCTGATACTCCACCTGCTCCTGCATGCAGCCCAAGCGCAGGAGATAAAACTTGAAAATCTCGACGATGGTCCCGGCATATTACCTTTCAAGTTAGGCCCCTGTAGTATAGTATCCCACCATCATTCATTCCTTCAACATATAAACCTTCAGGAACTACAGGATAAAGTAACTACTGTTCATAGCCAACTAAATGAGCTAAGCCCTGACCTCAACAGCAAAACGCTCTCTATATTCGAACCACATATTGAGTATTTAAAAGGTAAACTCCACACTGTTCTCGAACGGCTCCAGTCATTTGAGATTAGCCGTACCAAAAGAGGTCTCGTAGATGGTCTCGGTTCCGTTGTAAAAAGTATAACTGGTAATCTCGATTACACAGATGCGGTACACTACAACAACGCTATAAAATCGCTTCAGGATAACGAAAACAAACTATTAACAGAATTTAACAATCACGTGTGCCTGACTAAGAATTGGATAACTCAACACTCTGAGGTAATAGATAATATTGTAGACAATCAGAACAAATTAGCAACTCTAATTACAAATATCACTCAAAGTCTAGACCAAGGCAAACAAGAATTAGTTCAATATGCTCATTTAGGACAAGCTATCTTAATAATCAGCGACAACGTTGATATGCTGTCGCTAGAGATATCAAAGCTACAAAATGTTTTGGCATTTATAAGAACGTCTACAGCACACCACGATGTCATAAGTTTAAATTCCATTAGGTCTATAATCAGTAAATTACGTAGCCTTTACGGTAACAATAAGGTATTAGATATAGGAGCCCGAGAATATTACGACGTCATACAGTTAGGCTCTGAATATTATATAGGTGAAGAAATAGTCATAGTCTACAAATTCCCTATTATCCTACCTCAGGTATATGATTTGTATAAGATATCCATTGTTCCCAACAAGCACCATGAAATCCTGACCCCTCATTTCCAATTCCTCGCTATCCATTCGAAAGATTTCAAGTACATAGAGGCTGAATGCCCGAAGTCCACCAAAGGGTATCTATGTGAAGAGATACACAACGTACACAGCCAAACGTCACCGGACTGTATTGCAACCCTCATCACTACGCAGCAGAGGATTTCAGCATGCGAGCCAATCACCATATCTCTACGGAAGCCAGCTTATGAGAAACTTGATGATCGCCATTACACTATCAGTCTCCCAGCTCCAACAAAAATACGCCTATCCTGCGAACAAGATCTCCACAAGATACTACAAGGAAGTTATCTTGCAGTAATTCCCCATAACTGCTTCATCAAGACGGCCGACGTCCTTAAGGAAGACATACCTAGCCCAGTACCACGCCCACTATTCAAGCTCAACTCTATTAACTTGGACAATCTCCACGCTACAAACAAGGAAATTTCACTGCAGGCACCAATACATCTCGACACGAGTTCAGATATCAGTCTGTACCACACAACCATACCGCTATACGTGTTACTATCCTGTGCATGCGCACTCATTGGTGGTATAACGTACCGAAGATACCATCTGAAGAGAGGACAATCCAATATTAAAGAGATGCAACCACAGGGCATCTATGCTGTTCCAGACACCCAAAAGAATGGACCTGATCATCTGCCAGCGCAATTTACGACCAAGGTCTTCAATAGCCGCTGTTCTACGGGGGGAGGTGTTACGCAGGAATAGTCAGGGTAAATCGCTAGTATGCAATGCCCTGATTCCACACGACGACACTGCGCGCTGCCTAAAAGCTGACGCTGCAACCCGTGCCGAACGTGACATAGTTTTAGGCGATCCATCCGTTTTCGCAAGACATTCTTTGGTCAATCGTCGACTAATGATGAAATATTAAATATAGTTAGAAATAGAATACAATTGTAATACTTTTGTCTTTTTAAAATTAAACTCCATCAAATAGAATCGGGTTTTCTTTGCATCCTCTGCTGCCACCAAACATAATTTGGGAAGAATTAAATGGTCGCTCAAAAAAATTACATTTGTTTTTTATATTCCTTCCAACGATTTGTATGTTTCCTTGATCAAAAGTTGCGAATTTCATTTCTACGATATTATTATCGATAGTTAAAAACCTTTTATCTTTAATGTATTTTGAAAGCTGGTAATTCTCACTCATTTTTACAGTAGTAAATACTTTTTCACCCGTATCCAACAAACTTTCATATTTGACAAGAGGATACACCAACAATCCACGAACAATCGTCTTCTACGATGTCCTTCTCACCGCTCTGGTTTTATTCACTCATCTTTCTTTGTCCAGGCAGTATTTCTTTGGAATGCGCTCCCTCTGAACATCAGGATGGCAACCAGTCGGTTAACTTTCAAAGTGAAGGCTCGTGAACACATTCGTAAGAAGTTGGCAGAATCATTGCAGCGCTGATTTGCTGGATTTGTTTTCTCCTCTACCTATCGTTATTTCTCCTGACAAAGTTTATAGTGTTTATATGTATGTATCTATGTATTTATTCTTTTTCAAGTTAGCTATCCCTTATGTTGCACCTGCCATGTTTTGTCTCTGCATCACCCTAAGGTTGACTGGTAGAAAATGCCTCAGGCGTTAAGTCCGCCTTTGTACAGTATTTTTTTTTTTTTACTTGTGCATAAAGTTTTAATAAATAAATAAATAAATAAATAATACATCCGTTTGGATTTGTGGCCCTTGATGTTTAGCTTTGACAATTCCTGTATGCGATTTGCTACTTGCGCTAAGGGTTGGTCGCCTTTTCGTAAAAGGTTTTTAATTCGAAACAACATACTTTCAAATGGATATACCCTTAAAGAAGGTAGAGAGCCAAACCTTGAGACATCATTTACAATATGACAAAGATTATGAATATTACTGCTCACAGAATCATGACCGTAAATTTCTGCAAATTTTTCGATGTAATCAACAAAAAGTTTTTCAGCTATGTACCGGTAAGATACATAAACGTCAGAATAACAAATAGTGGTGGCACAGAACAATGTTAAAAAATGTTGATATACTTCACATGATAAGTGTTCTTTTAGCACTACTGGACCAAAGTATAACAAAAAGTTTTTAAATTCAGCACCTTTCCAAAAGTGAAGGGTATCTAATTCTCTCAGTCTTCCTTGATGTATTTCAGATGGAGTAGTTGATTTTATTTCCATTAGTTTTCTTGAAACATCCTGAATTTCCCTTGCCGACCACTTTGCTCGGAAATTAAAACTGCCATTAGTCCATCCCAGTAAACATCTCTTCATTACACCCAAATCTAACAAATGAAGAGCATCTGCAATCGTAAAATCGTTAACAAGATCTATGGGTAAATCTTCGATTGGACTTTTTTCTTTATGGTGATCAGGATCTAATCGATTTCTAAATGAATGGTCAGTACGCAAAGCCATGTCCGTTCTGGGAAACTCATATGCCGACCTTTTCTATCGTATTCTCCGATTACTGTACATTTCATGCACCCGTGGTAACTATTAAACCCCACAGTACCTAAAATGAAAAATATCACGAAATAAGATACATTATATTTGAAATGCACGGGGGTACGATAAACTACTTACATTACCAAAATTCATAGTAATAGTATAAATGCGAAAGTAGCTCTGTCTGTCTTTCTCAGTTACCTTTTCACGCCTAAACTGTTGAACAAATTTCGATAAAATTTGGCAAGAAGATAGATTGCATTCTGAAGAAGGAAATACTCTACATTGTACCACGAGAAACAATAGCCGCGGGTGGACTGCTGGTTATGAGTATATGAAACGACATGTTGAGAATACCCGTGGGTGTAGCTACAGCAGTTATTTGGCATTATTGTGTACAGCAGAAGAAAATCATGTAGGTAGGTATAGGTTAGGTAGTTTTATTAAATAGATATTATTTATATATATATTCTATATTTAATTTTGCACTCACCTTTTATAAAGCACCTCGCAGGTGTATCACATATGAAGCAACGAATTTTGATAGGAACGATTTGCCTTTGAATGAGTAATCCACCTTAAAGTAACTTGATGAGCTCCTTTACAAATGGACGCAAAAATAATTCCAAACACGGTTTTGTGCTTCCGAAAAATATAGCTATAACTAATGGAGCAACATCCATGCCGTCTATTTTACACAAAATTGGCCAAAATTCATTTTTTGTGCTGTTGGCTACTGGCAAGCCGTCTATGTTAAAAGACAAAAATATGCATGTCGGCAACTCTGAGATCATTTGAGACAAAATTTCTTTTAAACATTTCTCTATGCCATTATACCAATATTTTCCATTTCCCATTGGTACTATGTTATTAAATTTTGGCGTTTTTAATAGACTTCTACTGTCTTTTGGTAAAAATTTATTGAAATCCGTGTTTGAATTGTCTCTCAATATAGTAAGTAATTCCTTCAAGGCATTTTGAGGAATTTGGTACTCTAATGCCCATTGCTGAATTTGGTCTTTTATATTTATTGAATGTATTTCGCTGTCAGAATCAGACGATTCTTCAGCTTCTGCTGCGGAACTGCTGGTATCGAGCCCCTCATTGACATCACATATATTATGAGAGGTCACAACTGCATCTAATTGCACGTTTGACACTTCGGAAGTTGGTCCACCGGCACTAGGCTGTTTGGAACTAAACTGTACGGCATCAGGGATTACAGAACTATTTTCTTGAATTTTAAATGATGAAGACGATGCATTTGGTATGTGGTCTGGAAAATATTAATTCTGAATTTTAATGCTGACCTAAACTTAAGTTATTAATTAAAATACCCACCAAAATTTCATTTCAAACAATTTAATTTTAAAACAAATAATAAAATGCTTGTGCACGTGCGCTCTATTAATTGGCTTCTATTATTTTTGTATTATGATCATTAGGCAAACAACAAAGACATATTTAATCTTATAGGCTGCGATTTAAAAAAAAAATCAGGTGGATAACCACTCAGTAACACTTTCTTACATGAAAAAAATATGGAAATAAATAGTTAATTTTGATAAAATTTCAACTAACCAATATAAGATTTCGTATAAGAAACACAATGTATACCGAATAAATATACTGTCTGAAAAATTATGTACTTACTTGGAGATAGATTTTGTGGAACCAATAATTTGTTAACTTTTCTGTAGAAAGTCTATGTCAGACGGAATCTTTTCGGTTCTTTACTCATTTTCAACTGCAATCATTTGATCACTTCTCGAAACAGTTTGAGAAACAGTGTCTTATTGTGACTTTTTTATTCACATTTCAGTAATATATTGTTCAGTAATAATGACGTAACATTACGACACCTCGTGTAAATATAAATTTTAAGCTATTATTCAGCTAGTAACATGGTGACCACACCGCTACCACACATTTTTACTCGATTGTACACATGTTACAAACTAAACACCAAGTGTTTAAAAATAAGTCTACACAAATGTTTACGTTACGTGTGAACACAAAGACTACTTAAAGTTACTGAAATGTTTTCCGGACAAATTTTGTACGAACTATTACCACACATAGAGACCAAACCCCACACAGTCACCATGTTTCGTAACAGTTACGAAACTGTTGCGACTTGTTACATCTTTAACATATCTGCGACCAAAAAGTGCTATATGGGAAGGAAGATCCTATCTACTGATCAGGAGCGCTCTTGGCGCGCTGAAAAAACCCGATAACACTTATACACTAACTGACCACGAAACCAGCAAGGTCCTTCTAGAGACCCACTTCCCAAACTGCACAATCCTGGAGGACAGGACGTGGGAGGTTGTACCAGAATGGACCCCAACGGATTAGGACTGGTCCAGAGCCCACAACATAGTAACGGAAGACCGAGTAAAGTGGGCTATTAACACCTTTTATCCATACAAGTCAGCCGGGCTGGATGGCATATTTCCAGCCCTGCTGCAGTGGGGGGTAGAACACCTAACGCCACGGCTGCGTCGAGATCTACCGGGCTTGTAGAGCACTCAGGAACATACCTCTCGCGTGGCGTGAGGTGAAAGTCATCTTCGTACCCAAACCCGGAAAATCAGACTACACGCAACCCAAGGCCTACAGGCCCCTAAGCCTATCTTTTCTACTGAAGACCCTCGAAAGACTCTGTGATACGCACATCAGAGATGGGCCCCTCAGAGCAAGACCTCTACATAGACAACAGCACGCGTACTCCACAGGCAAGTCAACAGAATCCGCGCTGCACAGCGTGGTCTCTAAAATTGAATTCGCAGTGGATCACAAATGCTCAGCACTAGCTGCCTTCATCGACATCGAAGGCGCCTTCGATAAAACCACGTTCAACAGCATAGACTTGGCTCTCGGCAGACACAGCATAGATCCGACCCCGAGCGGCTGGATCACCAACATGCTCAAACTGAGAGCTGTACAGGTGACAGTAAATAACACCACGAGAGCCATAGTTGCAAAGGGATGCCCACAAGGGGGCGTTCTCTCGCCGCTTTTATGGAACCTGGTAGTAGACACCCTCATCAAAGCACTCAACGACAAAGGTTATTTCACTGTAGGCTACGCCGACGATATAACCATAATAATAAATGGAACCCACGTAAACACCTCGTGTAACCTCATGCACCAAGCTCTGAAGATAGTAGAGGAATGGTGCAACAAACACCAACTCTCAGTGAACCCCACAAAAACCGAACTGGTTCTCTTCACGAAAAAGTGGAAATTGGCGACCCTACAACTACCACTTTTCTTCGGAACGACTCTGAGCCCATCAAATGAAGCCAAATACCTGGGCATATTTCTGGACAAACAGCTTAACTGGGCAAAACACACCAACTATATCACTACAAAAGCCAGTATATCCCTGTGGCAGTGCAAACGACTGCTTGGCAGGAACTGGGGAATCAGCCCCAAGGTCACCTACTGGTTGTATACCACGGTCACCCGATCGATTATCACATACGGCTCACTGGTCTGGTGGCCCAGGACAGACCTGAGCACAGCCCAAAAGGAGTTTGAAAAACTGCAACGATTTGCATGCGTCGCAATCACTAGCAGTATGAGAACCGCACCCACTGCCGCCCTACAGGCAATGCTTGGACTGCCACCCCTGCACCTCATTGTGCGGGAGGAGGCAGCCCTGGCTGCCTTCAGACTAGACCTATCAGGGACTCTAAGCAAGGACTCCAGAGTTAAGCATACTCGTATAAAGGAGGATGCTAACAAGCGACAGCCAATGATGGCAGCACCTTGTGACAAAGCCCCGAAGACACACCACTTTCAAAGACACTACAGCATAAAACTGACAGAAGAACAGTGTGACTACTCAGGACCGAAAGAACTGAGAGTATACACCGATGGATCGAAGACCGACTCCGGCACCGGAGTCGGAATTTTCTCACATGACCTCAACATGAATATGTCCAGACCGCTAGGCATGCTCAACACTGTCTACCAGGCGGAGTGTGTGGGCATCATACAAGCGGTCCATGCCATAGAAGCCCGGAGAGTTACGGATTTCCACATACGCATACTCTCCAATAGTGCCTCAGTCCTCCAATCCCTGGGAAAGAAATATATTACCTCTAAACTTATACTAGAATGTCACAATGCACTAGAACGCTTATCAGTGTCTAGTTGCAACAAGGTGACACTGCAATGGATAAAAGGACACAGCGGGTCGATGGGTAACGATGCAGCGGACGAACTGGCTAGGAGAGCATCCAGCGCACCAGTCTGTGGGCCCGAGCCCATTGTACCCATCCCCTTCAACCAAATACGCAGGTGGCTACAGGAGGCCATACACAAGCGGTGAACTGGTGGACCTCGGCACCGGGCTGCAGGCAAGCCAAGGAAGCTATGCCCACCCTGGATAGCAAGTTAACCAGGCGTCTTCTACGCCTGGACAGGGACGGCTTGCGCCTGGTGACGGGGACCATCACAGGACATTGCTCACTAAATAAACATTTCCACACAATGGGCATAACGGACAGTCCTCTGTGCAGGGCGTGCATGGAGACTGAGGAAACCGTCGCGCACGTGGTCTTCGAATGCACGGGCGTCACCCAGATCAGAACAGAAACCCTTAGATTACCCTTATCTTCACAGACGTTCTTAACAGACCAGGAGCTTTAATTAACTTCTGGAGGGAGGTGGGCTGGTTGGAATAACCACCGTCGGCCGCCATGGCCCACGCACAATGGTCCACTCGAGGACTAAGTGCGGAAACTATAACCTCTAACATAGAACATGGAAGGGTGGCAGATGTGAGATGAGCTCAGCAACTGACACAAAGTAATAAAAGTAATATAAAATCTTCTGTCTTTGAGGTACAGCTACCAGCCAAGTTAAAATGTATCCCTACTTTTTCATAGTGTTACTTTTTTCCTAACAATGTTTGTCCAGGGAGGGAATGAAGCTATACATCTTAGTTTCGTAAGTAAGAGCATTACAGACTAGACCAATGAATTATTGAATAATAATATAAATCTAAATATTTCACACCATAAACTGTAATATAAGAATTATTTAATTGAAACCTTACCTGACGTGGAGCAATTTGTCTAGAAATATTTTCCCTTATATGATTTTCTCGTGGAGAATCCTGAGACAACAGGTGACTTCTTTGTCTACGTAGTGAGCGACCACAGCCAACACATATGAGGCAAACAGCAGAAGGTGAGATGCTTTCTGCTGGGTGTCTAATTTCATTCCATGTTGCAGTCCAACATGAATGACAAACAAAATCATTGCTTGAGATATGCACCTGAAAATGCAATTGATTATTATTTCATATTTATTACACAGTAAACGGTGACAAATAATGAAATCGGTAGCATAACATGGTACCTACATAATTATGCTATAAGGTTTTGTAGGTTTCTCATTAAAATACAAGTATTTATTTAAAAACGTAGGTGAATAATAAATAAGGCTTACCTGTTGTGGAAGAACCCATTGTTGTACAATTGATCGTACTTCTACAATCTCTAATTGATGAGATCGCAAGCGCCTCATATCCACTCTACAAGTCGCACAGCGAACGTTGCATGCGCCGGTTAATCCCTGCGACGACGTGCTCGAGACAGCAGGGTTGCTCAGGTCCTTAATCGCGCCAGAGTAATCATTAGTAAAAGCGGGACGAGAGTCCAAATGCATCCGAGGGTCGTCATCAGATGCGGGATCAACAGTTTCCAGATTCATATCAGGGTTGTCATTCAAAGAGGAGCCAGGGTTCAAGTTAGCGCGAGGGTCGTCATTCGGTTGAGGTCTTAAAAAGGTCACAAAAGAGCACGAAATACGGCAAAAGAAAACTACGATAGCGAAACACACAACACACAGCGAGCGAGTTATTGAGTAAATTTATTACAGTTTACTGTCAAATCCATCATCTGTCAAAGGATAATGTTGCCATATTTAGAAATATTATCGATTAGTTGCATCGATTGTTGGTCTTGATCAATTTAATTTTTATCTAACTACGGGAAAGCCATAAAGAATAAAGTGATTTTACCATTCTATGTTTATTTATGTGTGGACTATAGGATCACTGATCGAGCTGTTTATGAACAAAATAGTTTCGGTCGAGTAGGTTTCGTAAAAAGAAACTAAAATGGCCGTGACATCAGAAAAACTTTTCGCTAACCATAGAAATATATAAAATCAGTTCAACAATCTGAAACCCGACTAACGCATTATAAAATATTAAAGCAATTCCTGAAGTCAAGAGCATAAATACTCAAGTTTTAAGTTACAAGTTGCTTTGTTTTTTTTTTCGTGGTCGGGTTTTGGTTTTAAAGTATTTATTTATTTATTTTACACCAATACTATATTATTTTATTTTATTCTATATACTTTCTCAGCGAAGTCAAAGCTAAACAAAATGAAAGTGTAAAATTTACACGAAATACTGAAGTGTACCTACACTGGTTCATCATCTTCATCAACCTATATTATATCTGATATCAGGCTCTCCCTTCGATTGCACGCCACTGAGCACACAGGTTGATTTTTATAATTATTTAGTCCGTAATCGATTAGATTTATTAATGTATGAATCGAAATTAAATTGAACATAATAATCATCTCAACACCTCTTTCCCTTGATTTCGTATAATATATATATATAAATATATATATTATATTGGTATATATTGTAGTAAATATGTATGTATGTGTATTATAAGTCCAACCCTACCTTTTTTATTTATATAATGCATTTAGATATATTGTTAATAATTGTAAATATTATCTTTTTTTCTCTTTGTTCCTCTGTAACAGAGCACCTGCCATCTAATCTCTTCACCACCCTTGGTTGACTGGTAGAGAATGCCTAAGGCATTAAGTCCGCCTTTGTACCTTTTTTGTGTGCGAGAAGTTTAAATAAATAAATAATAAATAAATAAATAATAATGGCAACCCTAAACTTCACATAATATAAGATAAAAGTTAAATTAGGTACTTATTTATTTGATAGGATGACGGCGTCTTATTTAGAGAAAGAACTTAAACGGATAATTCCTTGAAAAAAAACTTATAATTTTTTATTATCTTTCAAAGTGTGTCCGAGGTAGGCCATAGCCGGGCATTGTTCTTTGAAAAGTGAATAACGAACTCTGTCCCTGAGTGCCGCGTTGACGACTGTCGACTGAGACGTACGGACGTCTTACTTATTTTTTCGTGTCACTTATCTCTATTTTCACCCTCATGTTTCTCAATAATCCAGATAATGGATAGTTTTGGAAGATCTTCGAGTACGGTGTCGAGTATATCAGATGAAGGTGTTATTACTGAAGAGATGATGGAGAATATCACGGAAGAATCGACTGTTGAAAGAGGTACGATGAATAAAGACAAAGAAATGTTGAGAAAAGGTTGCGAGAACGTTTATCACCGTGAATAGAAAGGCGAAAAGAATATTACGCAGTCATTCACACAATAATAATGAAGATAATGTGGGTAGTTGTGAAAGTAATACACAACAAGCAGAATATTTTGAGGTATGTCTTACATCTAAGGAAGTACTTCCAAAAATGATTGGTATGGCCAAATTATTTAAATCTCAAAATATAACCGATATCCTTAAAATAAAATATAAAGGCCATATAAAATATTTATTGTACTTAAAAATATTGAAGGTACAAATAAAATACTTAATTGCCAAAAGTTTAAAGAATTAGAATTTAGATGTCAAAGAACAGACAAGTTACGCATTATCTATGGAATCGTCAGAAATATTGACCAATATCTCAAGATAGCGGAGAACGAACTAGTGGAGTTATTTAAAAGTGAAGCAGATATTTGTGCGGTTAAAAGACTCAAAAGATTAACTGTGGATGGGCAGTGGACTAATAGTGAAGCTATTCGCATCGCCTTTAAAGGAGCAACATTACCTTCACATATAATTGGATATGGGTGTCGTTTTAAGGTTGAACCATATCTGTTCCCTTTCACCCAATGTTCAGGATGTTGGAAATACGGCCACATGAAACGATTCTGTCCTACAAAAAAAATCAAATGCCCTAAGTGTGGAAAAGAACATGAAAATTGTGAAACTGAGGAGTTTTCGTGTATTAACTGCAAAGGCCCGCACATGGCATTAAATAAAAGTGGTCCAGTGTATCTCAAAGAGAGAATGATTAGGGACATATGAGTAAGAACAGTTGCTCTTTGCAGTATTTGAAACAACTTAAAAAAAGTAATGAAGATATTCCCGTCAATGTTGAAGCCAGAGAAATACCACCTCTTTCTACCTTTTTTGCATTTAATAGAAGTTACAAGGATTCGCTCACACCGCTTGAACCTGTTATTAATCTGGTTAATACCTGCAGGGATTCAAGTGTTTCGCTTGAAGAAGTCAGTGAAAGCGAAGAGGAAGGTAACGAAAATAGTACAACATTCAAACAAAATAAGAAGAAAAAGGAACAAACACAACGCTATACAAAAAAAATGAATAGGAAGGTCAGAAGGACAAAAAATATGAAGAAATAGTAGAAGAAAGTCCCAATAAAAGCGAAAATGTATCTAAATTGAGAAAGTTTTACTTTAAGATTAAAGAAATATGATTGGCAGATTGCTCATCAGAACAGAAGGTGAAGAAGAGTATAAGATTCGTGCTTGAGGAAATTATGGTGTTTACTGCTTTATATTTTAAGGATTGGGATATTGTTGGTAACTTGTGTAGATTATTTATAAATGGATAATGATAATATTACTACTAATATCAATATACAGTGCGAGTCTTCATAATGTGCACATATCGAAATGAGGGATTCTATGCTTAATTTGACAAACGGAAAAAATATTTAAAAAAATCTATTTTTATTTTTTTATTTTTTTTGTATTTTTTACCCCAATGTGAAAAAACGGTGTAACTTTTAAATGATCTATCGCGATGAAACAAACTCAACTCCATAATGATTGGTAGTAATTAAGTGTAATAAAAAAAAAAAAAAAAAATGAAAATTGTGGGAAAAACGCCTCCCAATGAAACCCAAAAAACCCTCAATTGAAAATAAACAGGTATTTCGTCCAAAAATCTGTTTTTTTAATCAATTTTTACAATAATCGTAAAAAAAAATCAATAAGACGAATTTTTTTAAATAAAAAAAAATGGAAAAAAAAATGATATTTAGTTTTTTTTTTTTTTTCCGTCGATAAAATTAAGCATAGATTTCCCCATTTCGATATGTGCACATTATGAAGACTCACACTGTATACCAGTGGAACGCTCAGAGTCTGAAACCTAAATTAACTGATTTAGAACTATTACTGAATCGAGAAAATATTCATGTAGCCATTTTAAGCGAAACGTGGTTGGATGCAGACAGCTATATAAATATTAGCGGGTATAATGTGTATAGAAAAGATAGACATGACTCATACGGAGGAGTAGCGATTGTTTCACACAAATCTCTAAAAACCTTTATAGTTCCTATGAGTGTGACTAATTCAGGTAAAAAAAAGCAGATTGGACTAGCTACCGTCAAATTATTACCAGTTTTTTTTAGAAGGTTCGCCGCCATCTGGAAGTGTTCAATGTATGTATGATTTTCTTACTATGCAAATTAATAAAGCTGCAGATAAAACAATTCCATTCATAAAGTTATGTAATAACCCAATGAGCAATTTTATACCAAAAAAATATTGGAACCAACAACTTTCTAAAGTAGTAGCTGAGCGACGTTTGGCTTTAACAAATTTCAGGAAAAACCCTATCCCTCAAAACCTAGATTTACTTTATGCTAAAATTTATGAAAGTCAAAGGATTACGAGGCAAGCTAAGTCTAAATCTTGGTATAACTTTTGTGACAGCATTGATGAGACTACAACTTCATCTATCATGTGAAGGAAAATGCGTTGGATGAAGGGTTTTAGGCAGACGAGAAGATCTCGTCTGCCTAAAACCCTCTTCATCGGACGAAAAAAAAGAAGAACTATTGAGTTCATTGGCTCCAGATTTTGTGATGACTCCAACTCCTGTTTTTAATGATAATGATTCACCTTTAAACTGTGAATTTTCGAAACAGGAATTGGAGTCTTGCTATAAAGCTAAGGATACATCTCCCGGTATCGACAATATTACCTATTCAATGATCTTTAATTTGCCTATTATTGCTAAAACATATTTATTAGAATTATATAATTTAATTTTTTAAACATCAACGGTTCCCTTTCAATGGCGAGATATTTACATAGTTCCGATTCCTAAAGCTAGCAGCGGTTCCGATAACAAACTTCGTCCAATCGCATTGATATCTTGTCTGTGTAAAATTTTTCACTCCATGATCCAGAAGCGACTGGAATGGTTTATAGAATACAATAAAATACTTTCTGCTAGTAAAACTGGTTTTAGAAAAGATCACTCATGTCATGATAGTCTGGCACGCCTAGTTACCACAATAAAAATTGGTTTTACCAAGAATACTCCAACGTTGGGGGTTTTTTTGGATGTAGAAGGAGCATATAATAACGTCCTAATTGACCGGGTTATACATATTCTAAATGTTCTGAAGGTTGGGAAATATGTTTGTTCGTATATTTGGGATTTTTTAAAGGAAAGACATCTCACTATAAAAGCTGACGAAAGCAACAGACAGTATGTAAGATGGACTGGTAAGGGAATTGCACAAGGTGATCCTTTATCCCCCCTTCTCTTTAATATAATTACAGCCAATATTTGTCTAAATATTAATAACGTTGGCATCAGTCAATATGCTGATGATTTCGTGTTATATTGTAATTACAATAAATTTCAAGATAGTGTAGATAATATGCAGCGAGCTTTAGATTTTTTTGTCTCAGCTATGGACATGTTGAGGTTGGAATTATCGACTAATAAATCAAAATTATGTATATTCACCAGAGGCCGTAAAAAACTTTCAGGGGATATTAAAGTAAACAACAATGCTTTAGAAACTGTCGACTGCATTAAATATTTGGGAATGTGGCTGGACAAATGCTTAAGATGGGGGAAGCATATTAACGAAGTGTGCAAGAGCTCTCAAAAAAAAATTCAGCTACACAAAGTTCTGGTAGGATCGTCCTGGGGTATTTATCCTACTTATATGCGTAGACTTTATATGGCCGTTATTAGGAGTAGAATTGATTACGGCTGTTTCTTGTATGATAACTCTGCAATTAGTCACACTTATAAATTGGACAAGTTACAAAATCTAGCTTTAAGAATAATTGGCGGCTTTATTAAAACAACTCCGATACACGTCATGGAGAGTGAGTTGAGTATACCTCCTCTGCAAATAAGAAGACAATTTCTTTCTGTAAAATTTTGTTTAAAGCTGCAATCAAGGATTAATGATGTTTCTGCTGGTTTGGTTTCAGACCTGAGTAGTATGATTGAGAATAGATACTGGCATGGGAAGAGGAAACCTCTACTTGTTGCTTCACACAGAATGGTGGAAGATGAGGATATTGCGTCCTCGTATCCAATTTTAATGTTTACTTTGGAGACATGGATGTCTAAAATAGATATAAAGGATATTATTCGATGTAATTTAGACAGCGTCACTGCTACAAAGTCACATTATAACGTTTATTCCCTAAAATATAATACCCTCAATGAACTACGGGAAAGATACACTGGCTGGCATGTCATATACACTGATGGGTCTAAAACATCAGATGGAGTGGGCGCAGCATATTATGATTTAACAAATAAGTGTCGCAGAACTTATAAAATGAATAGTTATATTTCCATGATGACGGCTGAACTATTTGCCATTTCTGAGGCCATGAAATATGTGTTAGAACTTAATATGAATAAAGCGCTGATATGCACCGACAGTAACAGTGCTTTACAGCATATTTCTAAATGTGCACATAACGGTTCAAAGGGTTTAGCTGTAGCATACACAATTTTGAAATAAATTCAGAATTTTAACCAGATGAGTAACATTTGTTATACAATGGGTGCCGTCCCATGTTGGACTTTCGGGTAATGAGGAGGCTGACAGATTAGCCAAAGAGGCAGTTCTTTTAGGCGTACAAATACCGGGTGTATTACCAAGTTATTCGGAAATATTAAGTAAATTTAGAAAAAGAAACAGTTTATCTTGGAAGGACCTTTTTGACGAGAGATCAAAAGCCAAAGGAATATGGTATAAAAGTATACAGAGTGAGCCTCCTCATATACCCTGGTTCTCCGGATCAAAATTGAGTCACCGTCAAATTGTTGCTGCGCATCGTTTGAGGTCAGGACATATTCCGCTGAACAACTTTGCTTATCTCATGAAAAAATCTAATTCTCCTAACTGTGAGGTGTGTGGTACGACAGAGGATGCACAACATGTTTTGGTGGAGTGCGTCCAATATGCTAACAAAAGAAACGCACTGCTTAACTTAATGAAATTATCGGTAATGGATATTGGAATGTTCCATGGTATTTTAGCTAAGCCTACGTCTGAAGCAGCAAAAATATTATATACTTTTTTAGATAAGAAATTAGATTAAGTTGATTTATCTGTGAATAAGGTTAGTTAATTTAGTTTAGGAGTTAGTCATTATTTGTAACAGTACGATGGGATTGACATCGTCGCTTAAGCGTACAAAAATCCCTTAAATAAATAAAGATTTAAAAAAAACTCTGTCCCTGACCTAGGACAACAAAGATGTCAGCACAATGAACCAAAAATTTGACCCAGTAAAGAAGGAAATGCAAGAGATTGCTGAGTCAGTCTCCTTTACGAGCGAAACATTTGAAGACATGAGGAAGGAACAGCAATCGTCGAGGGAAATAATAAGGAAGCTGGAAATGAAGAATGCAGACCTAATGACCACTGCCGATGACCTTAGCGAAAGACTTACCAACCTGGAGCAGCAGACCCGTTCCAATAATATCGAAGTGCAATGTGTGCCGGAGAATAAAAATGAAAACTTAGTCAGTACTGTATCCCAACTAGCGCGCGTCGTAAAATGTGAAATAAATGAAAGTGACATATTAAAGTGCTCACGTATCGCTAAGGCTAACCCGTCGAGCGGTCACCCTCGCTCCATTGTTGTGCAACTGGCTTCTCCTAGAATGCGGGATCAGATACTAGCAGCAACTATAAAATATAACAAACTCAACCCTCAGGAAAAACTAAACTGTTCCCACCTTGGTTACGGTGGACAGAACTCTGCTGTCTATGTTACTGAACATCTGTCCCCAACGAACAGAGTTCTTCATGCAGCTGCAAGGATTAAAGCCAAGGAGAACGGCTACAAATATGTCTGGGTCAGAAGCGGTAGAATATTTGTGCGAAAAACCGAGGGCGCTGAGTCTATTCAAATCAGGAATAAGAATTCCCTCAGTAAAATTGTTTAGCAAGTAAGGTTTTTTTTTTAGTAATAAAGTTATTATTAGTTCAATTCAATGCATGTTTCTTTTTTCATTCAAGGAAATTCTAATTTATTATCAAGATTGTAGAGGCTTGAAAACTAAAACAAGTTTGTTTTATAGTTATTTATGTAGTATGAATTACGATGTTGTGATATTAACTGAGACCTGGTTAAACAGTAATATCCTGAGTAGTGAGCTTTTTGATGATCATTATGAAGTCTACAGACGTGATAGGGAATCGACTGGTTTTCACTGCAATAAGGATGGGGGCGGGGTGTTGATTGCTGTTAAGAGAATTTTCAATTCCGTGCGTATCGACCGCTGGCATAGCAGCTGTGAGGACCTCTGGGTCACAATGAATATAAGTACTTCTAGTCAAATTGCTTTCTGTGCTGTCTACTTGCCTCTACCGGTAACTCTTCTAATGCTTGATCATTTTATTGAACACTGCAACAAAGTGATAGATTCTATGGATATGCCTGGGACTGGGACTCATTAGCATTAAACAATTGTCTTCCTAAAACTTGCCGAAACCTGCTGGATGTTATAAATGTTAATCAGTTGGTGCAGTATAATCGTGTTAAAAATTGTTCAGACCGTATTTTGGACTTAGAATTAGAATTAGAATTTATTTATTTGTCAGAATGTAGTTTTACATAGTATGGTGTTGAAATTTTTATTAGTTCTATACATTCTACCACAATATATGGTGTACAAATATTCAATTGTCATTCATTAATAATTTTTAGTTATATGATTTACAATAAAATTTCCATTAGGAATTAGTAATAATATTTAGATACCTACAACGTTACTTTAAAATGTCAAAATTAAGTCCATGTCATCTTGGATTTTTACAATCTTCCATATATTAAATTCGCCAGTGTCATAAAATTTAATTCCATGTCATTTTGGATTTTTACCATAATCCATAAATTCGCCAATGTCAAAGCAGTTATCTAATAGCCAACTTTTCAACTTTCAACAACATAACAACATAGGGATGGGTAGTTCCTTAAATGCATTAGGTAACTTATTATACACCTGAATGGCATTAATGTATAATAGTATAATAATATTTATTTATTTCCAAAAACTTAGTACTACTTTACAATGACAATGTGGCAACAATTTCAATTGAAGTAAAGAGATTAGCGTCTGTAACCGAACTAGGCATAGCCTGTATTTCGGCTATCAGCACCATTCCCCTCGCGTACTATAATATAAGAATAGGTGCCAAAAAAATAGAGGCATATATCATTAAATAAATACTACAGAAATACAGAATAATAGTTTTTAAGTAATCTAGGCAAGTAGTTTGCAGATAGGTAAGTACAAAGTTTTAAACTAATCAATTTAATGGATTAGGTAAGTGTTATTATGTGTGTTCATGTGAGTGTGAGTTCATGGGGAGTGTGCGTGCGTGGGGGCGTGTTTGTGTGTGTGTGGTGTATGTAAATGAGAATGTGAGGTGTAAATGAATGTAGGTGTAGGTGTGTGAGAATAATTATGCGGTGAAGGCGTGGGTAAGCATGAGTGTATGTGTATGTAGCTGAGCTATGTTGTGAGTGTGACTTACTAGTTTTTCCGTCTCCTCGTAGCTTAATTTCTGCAAATATTGGCATACTTTTGGTTTGCATTGTTTTCCAGTCAAGGTATATATATTTATTGATTAGTTGAGCTTATTATAAAGGTAAGGGCCTAGAAAACTTACAAACCTTTTACCAAAGGTTGTTTTAAATGTGGTTAAATAGTCACATAAATGATGTTTACGACGTCTCTCTAGTAACATTGGGTTGTAGGGCTGTTTTTTATGTTCTTGCAAGATAACTTTAAGAATAAATAACTGTCTCACTGTCAAAACCTCGCACAACTGAAACTCAAACTCAAACTCAAAGCATTTATTTCAAATAAACCAATTACAGGTACTTTTGAATTGTCAAGGGGTCGGTCATTCAGAAAAAATGAAGCTAGTTGCCCATTCCAAAGCGTAGTAGGTTCCTATGGAGAAGAACGGGCAAGAAACTCCACGGACACTCTTTTAAATCAAAATATATGTTACAAAATATTTGTTACATCATTCATGTTGAAATTATACATGTGAGACCAATGTAAAAAGACGTGCACGTTAAAAGCGTGAGAAACAGTGTAGAAGTAGGAAAGCGCATCGGTTAGAACGTGCTAACCTTCAGTATAGCTCTATGGGCGACCTCAACTGCCTTTAGCGTGGTTTTGCAGATACCTCCCCAAGATAAAAGGCAGTAGGTAAGAAGCGACTGACACAGGGCCTGATATATTCGCTTCAGCAAAGCAGGGTTCGCGACATGACGTAGGTTTTTGAAAACGTAAATTAATTTTCGTACTCTACCACAAAGAATTTTGACATGTTCCTTAAAGTTGAGGTTATTATCTAAAGTAATACCAAGGTACTTTAGGGTATTAACGCGATCCAGAGGTAAACATGCGCAACTATGCGGAGAATTGCACTCATGTGAAACAATATGTAGGTCGCCGCGAATACCCCCCGCCTGTCTAATTTATTATTTATTTTATTTATTTATTCAGACAACCATGGTCCATTACATTTATATTGTTAGTATGAACTTAAAAACTATGTTAGTACCTAATAACTAAGAGTGACTTAGTCCTCTGGTCCTCTAATGCTGAAGCAAATATACTTAGTTTTATCTACGTTTAGAGTAAGTATGTTCTTCTGCAGCCATCCCGTAGTCATATCAAAGCCATTTTGTACGATAGTGATACCTCCTCCCAACTATCACCCGCAAACACCAAAGCGTTGTCATCCGCGAAAGAGACAATTTGACCTTTGGTGAGTTTAAGACGAGTAAGCTCATTTATGTACACGAGGAAAAGGGTGGGCCCCAGAATATTTTCCTGAGGTACGCCGTGTGTAACTGGAAGGTGTGTACTTTTATGTTTATCCACTCGGACACATTGAGTTCGCCCAGAGAGGTAGCTTTTGAAAAGCTCAAGCTGGGTGCCCCTGATACCCAGCGCCTCTAATTTGTTGAGTAAGAGAGAGACAGAAATCGTATCAAATGCCTTTCCCAGGTCAAGAAAAATAGAAAGACATTTTTTCCCTTTGTCCAAGTTAGAACTAATAAATTCCATAAGTTTGTTCACTGCCTGTTCTGTAGATTTTCCGTGCCTAAACCCGTACTAGTTTACTGAAAGCAGATTATTTTTTTCTAGAGAAAAAATTATAAACATCCGCCTAGTAAAATATACTAGGCGGATGTTTATAATTTTTTCTAGAATTTTGGTTGTAAGTTGCGGGTAGTATAGATATCGCTCTATAGTTTTTGATACGACTTTTGTCTCCGTTCTTATAGATTGGGCACACTTCTGAACGTTTAGGGAAGAGGGAAACACCCCAGCCTTTAAACAGTCGTTGAAATTTTTTTCCAGGGGATGTACGAGAATATTTTTATGCTGTTTTAGGAATCGACTGCTGATATTATCACATCCTGGTGCGCTATCTGTTTTTAGACCCATGATAAGATGTGCAATCTCGTATTTGTCTGTTTCAATTAATACGAAAGAATAGGGGACATTTAGTACTTTGTCTTGGGTATTACTTAGTAGAGGTAGATTCCGGAGATTAATATTTTGTTGACTGATTTTATCCGCGAGTGAGCGACCCACACTTATAAAGTAGCTGTTTGCTTCGTGAAGTGATTGGTCTGGAGAAGATAAAAGAGCTAGAATATCTTTATGTTGTTGTTTTGGTTTTGTTGTATGTATGATGTTTTTGATGACTTTCCATAATTTTTTGTTGTCGTTCTGTGCCTCCAGGATTTGGTTTCGTTCGTTTTAACCTTCTTAATAGAGAATTACAGAAATTTCTGCATCGTTTGTAGGTTAATTTCAAGACTTCGTTATCCGGATCAGAGCTTGTCTTTTTGTGTAGTTGGTCTCTGTTTCGCATGCAACATAGTAGTCCAGTTATCCAGGGCTTAATGATTTTTTGGCGTCTAGAAAGTGTTACGATTTTTGTGTTCTTTTCTATTACTTTTTGTAAGCTGTGTGCAGTGTTAGGTAATTTAGACTAGTGTTAGGGTTTTCTGTTTGGTAAATGGGATCAAAATTAATATATGAAATGTCTTGTGCTAATGTTTTATCGTTAATGATGGCCTTTGTTGTAGTTGCATGCTGCCGTGGCTTTTTTAAATTTAAAAGAAATAAAACGGGATGGTGATCAGTTAGTGTTGCATTAGGGACTATGGTGTTGGACGAGGCTTTAGTTTTTATTAGGACATGGTCTATGCATGTTTGGCGGGCGCTGCGTGTAACTAAAGTGTGCGCTGGCAGTAGGCCGTGCGAAGCAGCTAAGGTTAGATAGCGTTCCCCTTCAGATTTAATTTTAGTAGAATTTATTGCTAGATTCATGTCGCTTATAACAACGATGTGCTCGAAAGAAGTCACTGATTGTAACATATTATCCAACGACAAGAGGAACGGCTCCAATTTAGTGTAGGAAGGCGATCTGTTATTTTGCGTCAATATAATTAGGTTGTCCGTAGTAGGAGTAATAACATTTTGACAATCCTCTAGGTCCGCGGACTGTGAATGAGATACGGATAACTGGTCAATATTTTCAGATAAATTAGTTACGTGATCAAATGATTAACAAGAGGGTAGGTATAGACAGGATTTGTGGTCAAGCTAGGTACACTGATTAAGGAAAAAGTTTGTATGTAAATATTTAAACAATTCAAACAATATTTGTGAGTATGTTTTAGGAGTAGAGTGTATGAGATTGTAATTTGATGAGTAAGTGAGTTGTGTAACAGAAGAATGTTTGAAAAATAGGTTGAATGTATATCTGAAATAGTGTTCAGTTGCTAGTAGTAGCTATGGTTATGAGTAAGGAGTGCTTTAATTGATTATGGGTTTCCCTGAATGAATGTGAGGGGTTAGTGTGGACGTTGAATTGTACTATGTCGGTGTAGAAATAATCCATAGATTTGAACTTAAACTTAACATTAGCATGCAATCTTAAAGTTAGAGTAATAAGGAAACAAAATTTGTATACTAGGGCAACAGTTAGTTACAGCGGTTTAACATTATTGCGTAATTTTTCTTAATCAGCATCGTTGTTTATCCGGATATGTGAGGAGTCTTCGTTATTTTTTAGGTATACAATACCGTTTGCTGTCCAGCAGAAGCTGTTCCCATAACTTTTCCGGAATTGGCGGGCTTAGTAGTACAGTCTCTGGGTTTTATGAGTGAGAGTATCTGATATGTATTACCGGTTTTTGACTATAACTTGGGTTTAAGTGGGTTGTGCTTAATTTGTTGCCATTTTGTTTAGTTTTGTTGAAAGTTTTTACAGATTTGAGGACCTTTTCTTTCAAGAGCACAGTGGTGAAATCCACTACGATGGGGTCTGAAGAATCTTTTGATTTTAACCTGTATATGTCTTTTATGTTACCGGTGTTAATATCAATATTTAATATTTCTCCCAATTTAGAAATCTCTCTAAAAAGAGTTAGTTAGTTTATCCTTAGTTTCTCCATTTTGTTTTGGTATGTTTCGAATTTCAATGCCACCCCCACGTGTTTTCCGTTCTAATGTTTCCAGTTTGTCTTCCAGTTCTTTAATAATTAATTTGTCTGACTGTCATTCTTTCTCAAGATAAGTTATTTTCAATAAAAACTCATCTGAAAACTCAAACTCATCAAATAAAACACAAAAACTCAAGTTGGTGTTCGCTAATCGGTACGCAACATAAGATTAGTTCTGTGCTGAATACACGTTTGACCAATACCAGTCAACGCTACAAGGTTATTAACTAGTTTTCCACTTAATTTGGCTGCACAACTCTCCTGTACACGAGTACTCAGCACCATAATTGTAAACAAAACAATACAGCTCACCTTTGTGTTCTAACGTGCATGGGGGTAGTTGTACGATGAGCCGTTCGTTCCGCGTACCTCCGCGGCCGTCGACCGGCCCGCTGTCGCTGCTGCTACTGCTGCCGCAGCGACCGCCGCCGCCGCTGCTGCTGCCACTGCTACCACCGCTTGCGCCATAGCCGCTGCATCCGCTGCCGCTGCCACCGCTGCAACCATTGCCGCCACCACCGCTGCATCCGCTGCCGCCGCCGCCGCCGCCCGTACACCGGACGGCTATGTGACCCGTCTTGACGATGATTCACCGGTGGTGTTTATCTTGTGCTTCAAAGGTTAAAACGTGTTCAGTTCTTGCTGTAATTTGTCCCTCGATGTAATGTTTGTAGTAAACGCCACACGTTGTAGTCGCGGCGGGGTCAAACTGTGATTCGAGCGAGTACTGTTGTTACGGCGATTTCTTCTTTGTTTAAATCTTTCCAACGATTAGTCAACGAAGTGATTAAATGGCTTACGAACGCGGGTATTTGTGTTTCTTCACTTGGTTTTTTTTTCGTCGTTCCTTTTAATGAGGGTTACCCCTGCCAAAATCTCGGTCGAAATAAATCGTGGTGTGAAAAGTACCTTCAATTCGTTCCATGTCAATCCTGAGTAGTCATGTTGATGCTTCACCTTTTAGCGCCTTGCTGACCGCCCCAACAAGTTGACCATCTTGCAGTGAATTTTAAGCAAAGCATAAATCTGTTGTCACGCACCATGATCGCGCATCCGTACACATTTTGTTGTTCAAACATGACACGCTAACGGTCACTTTCAGCGTTTTCATTTTGCGCCTCAATTATTTGTTTCTCACATGCAACATCATCGAATATAAATATAGAATTTGGTAAAGCTTCATCAGGAGATATGACTTCTTTATTCTCATTGAATTAATTGAAGTTAATCTGAGGCACTCTTCTAAATACTTCACTTAAGAAACGATATTTTGGTTGGAAAGTAGTTTTCGAGTAAAGATAAAGATTTTGAAATTTAAGACCATTTTCATGCAGCAATAAACTGTTCATAACGTTTGTTTTGCCACAGTTCGAGGGTCCACATATTATACATCGAATCGTATTAGGCAATAAAGCACTGTGTCTAATTTGACGAGTAGAGTCATTGAAATTGATATTATTCACGTTCAGGGATATGGGTTGTTTGATCAACTTCATCTGGCTTATTATTTATTTTCATTACTTACTATCCTTTATACAGGGTGGATTTTTGAGATAGGGCAGCAAGGGCAGCTACCATAACCATTGTAGCTACAGGAAAATGGTCTTAAGACACTGTCCTTAACTTTTTGATAAATTTTGATCTGCATTCACAGATTTTGAAAAAAATGTACAGTCAGCAAGAAAATGGGCAGTTTTCACAAAAACTTTTTTTGATACCAATCGATCTTGTTTCTTATAAGAATCAAAAACTTTATCGGACCAACTGAGCTTTGAGTACTAGAAAAGTCAGAAATCGCAAAAAACTTTTCTCATATATTTAATAGGAAATGAGACTCTGACTGACGAAAATTCATTCTGCATAGCCTTTTCCCAATCATGTTGGGGTCGGCTTCCAGTCTAACCGGATGCAGCTGAATACCAGTATTTTACATGGAGCGACTGCCTATCTGACTTCCACAACCCAGTTACTGGGTAATACGATACCTCTTGGTAAGACTGGTTGTCAGACTTTTCGGTCTTCTGACGACTCGTAACGACTGTCAAAGATCCACGAATGACAGCCGGGACCAACGGCTTAACGTGCTTTCCGAAGCACGGAGGAGTCTCGGTATGTAAGGATGGTCACCCATCCACGGACCAACCCCGGCAAGCGCAGCTTAACCTGATGGATCGACCCGTGCGGCTGTTATTATTTAGCCACGAGCTCCACAACTGACTGACAAAAATAAACTTCGAATTTCGAACGAATACGGATAGTGTATTTCCAACAAGATGGCGCTCCGCGCCATAACAGCCGCCATACATACCCGTTCTTAATTGATCCGGCAACTCGTAAGGCAGGGGATAGGAAGATAATTATTGTCCTATACCGTGGCCACCTTTCATTCCCGATCTCACGCCTCTTGATTTTTTTATATTGCTATTAATAAAGAAAATTTTTATAAAAACAAATACGACAGTGTTCAGGAACTACAAGATTCATTTACCACGATTCTCTATGGAATTAATTCTAGAACATTATCTGCTGCTACCCGCTCTGTAGAAAGGGAGTAAACCTATGCCTACGTCAAAACGGCTATCCTTTTGAGCACCTCATATCTTAGAGCATAAAAGTAAAATTTCTAGGTGATCCAAATGTAAAGTTTCTTATTTTAAGCTGAAATAATGCCCAAAGTAGAAGTTATTGTTTTTAATTTGTTTTTCGATCAGTCTTTTTTGTAGCGGCCAGTTTATCGAGGGTATAAAATTTAAGTTGGAGTTTCATTTCCTATTTAATGTATGGGAAAAGTTTTTTTGCGATTTCTGACTTTTCTAGTACTCAAAGCTCAGTTGGTCCGATAAAGGTTTTTGATCCTTATAAGAAATAGGATCGATTGGCATCAAAAAAAGTTTTTGTGAAAACTGCCCATTTTCTTGCTGACTGTACATTTTTTTGAAAATCTGTGAATGCAGATCAAAATTTCTCAAAAAGTTAAGGACAGTCTCCTAAGACCATTTTCCTGTAGCTACAACGGTTAAGGTAGCTGCCCTTGCTGCCCCATCTCCAAATTCCACCCTGTATATGAATATGTCAGCACAGTATTCAAATAACAGGTTTGAACCTGCGTCGTTATTAAGATGAGTTCTCGTCTTACCTGCTTAAATGTATTTGTGACTAATAACTAAAAGGAGAACATATTCTAGGTATGTCAAAGTAATAAAACATTACACTTCATTGCAGTAGCTGATCGAAATAGGACCTTACATCGTTGTTCACGAGTTAAATAATATCTTCAGTGTAAAGGTACAGTAAGCGGTCATAAGTGCAGTAGCACGCTTAGGATTGTATTGCTGTGAACGAGCGACAGGCCGCACCTTTATCTGTGTGTGTAAGTGATGTATCAACACAGAATACACCTCAGAACTCTCACACTGGCGTCGAACGAAACAAAAAGCATACCGTCACTTTTTCGCAGAGTACGTAATTACTCATAACCTTGGTCGGTTCATACTAGTGCTAAAAATTCACATTTTGGTATCAAGTTCCGATAGCTGGTAGCGTATCGAAGTGGATGGTGAAACACATAGGTCTGGGTTCAAATCTCGAAACGAAACTTTTATTTTTCTTTTAAACAATCATCTTCATGTGTTCTTTTATTATTCAATCAATTAATCAACAAGATTATTAATTAATAACTAATTTTATTATTACTTATATTGTTATTGAAATAAGAGGTTAAGAATTAAAAACATTAATAAGTGATTACAAAATGTTTATTCGTTATCATTTTATGAAGTTTAAATAAATAAACTTCTAGAATTGAAACAGTTTATTTTCCCATACATAACAATTTATTGAGATAAAGTACCGTGAACCTTGACAATCAGGCTTAATATATTGTATCTTAATAATAAATAATATTCTCCTTTAATTACTTTTGTATGTGGGTAATGTAACAAACCAACTCGCAAATCTACGCAAATCTACCCACGTAAATATAACAAATGCGGAATCGTTGTCACAATACAATTAAATTACTCAGTATTACTACTTTTATTTTACTACGAGTAAGTTTGAGACCTCACGTTCGTGTAACGAATAGTTAACAAATCGTATTTAATAGGACTTATTGAGGCTTGAGCTTAAGTGTTCATTTTCATTACGAAAAGAAGATTGAAACTAAACCTCAAAATAATCCTTATTACGGATATGACACAATATAATTATTATAATATAATTATTATAGTATAATTATTATAATATAACTATAATTATTTTAGATTTTAATTCATATATTGAAGCATTTAAGTATCTGTATCTGTTCCCCTTAAATTTTCCCATATTTCCATACAATGAAACTTCAACTGTTCATCAGATCGCTCATTCCGTGCTTCTTATCTCTGATTCATCAAACCCCATGGGTTTTCTATGGGGTGGAGGTCAGGAGATCGTGCTGGCCGTGAATTAACTGTTATCTCCGGGTGTTTAACCACTCACACACGTAAACATTGCACATAGTGGGTAACATGTAATGCAAACCTTCTGCGTGGACTGCACAGCGCACGGTTCGTAAAGACGTGTTGAATAATTCGTCAAACGTCTTGTCGGTATGAAACCACTTGTTCCGTATTCGCTGACCATGTGTTGTCGCTGAGTCTCTTTTATCTCTAAAACAAAAAAGTTTAATAAGTAATTATTGTCAATAGAAATTTCACATAAATAATTAAAATGTTATTTTCATCGTTCAATAATCTAAGTAAATTAATTTACTTTGAAATTATATATATTTCTTCTTCTATTTAGAATTTATCCATAGATGAGACATTTAAAGATCTGTGGTTGTAACTAGACGAGCATTATTAAAGTTAAAAATTGTTTTGAAATAAATAAGTAAGTTAAAGATAAAGGTATAGTAAGGCAAGGTAAGGTATAGGTTAGATAAAGTTAACTATAGCTACAAAACCATAGCTAAAGCCCTGTACATGAGCAACAAGATTAAATCAGCAGAAAATAAAATAAAAACAGTTTGGAAAGTTATTAATAGTGAAACTAATAGGAAAAAAATACGAAACAGTGATTACGCATTGGAGACTTCACGTGGTGCCATCAGCTCTAACTTAGAAGTAGCTCAATAATTTGTACATTTCTTTACTAATATACCATCTAAAACGACGGAAGCTTTAAATTCTTCACCCGATGTCTCAATTGATTTATTAAAAGCGAACGTTCCAGGCTGCCCGGTTGAATTTCAATTTAAGCATATAAACCCTATGATGGTTATGAAAGCTTTCCGGCAAATCAAAATAAAATTGACCGAAGATCTATGGGGATTATCTATCAAAGTTTGTACATCCATAATCGAGACTATAGCACCATACTTAGCTTTAATATTTAATTTATGTGTGGATCAAGGGGTCTTCCCGGATTTAATGAAATACAGTAAAGTTATACCACTTTTTAAATCTGGAGACAGTAAAGACACAAACAATTATAGACCAGTATCCGTGCTGCCGGTATTCAGCAAGGTATTCGAAAAGGTAATGCTCAATCAAATGCTTAATCATTTTAACACCAACCAAATCTTACACGATCAGCAATATGGTTTCACCAAATGACGTTGTACGACTGACGCCGGTGTCACCTTATTAAAACACATATTTGCAGCGTGGGAGGAAGCTCAAGATGCCATAGGAATCTTTTGTGACCTCTCCAAGGCATTTGATTGCGTAAATCATGAAACCTTACTCTTGAAACTTCAGCATTACGGATTAGGTGAACTTGCGCTCATTTTAGTAAAATCTTATTTAAATGATAGACAACAGCAAGTTCAAATAAATGGTATCAATTCATTGGGTCTTAAAGTAAAAATGGGTGTTCCACAAGGCTCGATATTGGGTCCTTTCCTCTTTTTAGTACCTATATATTAATGATCTCCCCCATTTATTAAAAAACCAACCACAAATGGTGTTATTTGCTGACGATACTTCTTAAATTTTTAAGATAAATAGACGTGCATCAAATCTTGACGACGTAAATAACGCCCTACTGCAGGTTCAAAATTGGTTCACTGTTAATAATTTAGTATTAAATGGGAAAAAAACTAAATGCATAAGATTTGCTTTACCGAATGTTAAAAGTAATGATTGTGATATAGTATTGAATAGGGAGAAACTAGAATTCGTGGATAAAACAGTTTTCCTGGGGATCACGCTCGACTCAAGGCTGCAATGGGGTCCTCATTTAACATCTCTTGCAGGACGGCTAAGTTCAGCAGCATATGCTGTAAGAAAAATCCGTCAATTTACTGATGTAGATACTGCGAGGCTAGTCTATTTCAGTTACTTTCGGGCTGCAGATATCGAGTCTATTTTTATTCTGCAGAAAAGAGCCATCAGAGCAATATATGGCCTCCGCAGGCGCGATTCTCTAAGGGAACTGTTTAAAAGTATTAACATCATGACGGTACCTTGTCAATATTGTATATGAAAACATCATGTACGTAAGGAAAAATCTTAATCTTTTCAGTAAAAGAGGTGAAAGACACAATTATAGTACGAGAAATAGGGACCAATTAGTTCAACCTGGTTTCAGACTGGCTAAAGTAGACTCATCCTTCATGGGGGTACTGTTTAAAATGTTACAATAAAATACCTCCCCACATACTCCAACTAAATGAAACGAAATTTAAATCTTGTATAAAACGCACACTATGCTGCCAAGCATATTATACGTTGGGTGATTACATCGCTGACAAAAATGCTTGGCTCAATGCTGGTCCAGCTCCACAAGCGCGCATAAACTAGTTGATTAGCATTCGAAAATATTGTTGGAGCTGCTGAAGATTGGGAAAAAACTATCTTTGCATTGTATAAATTCAATCTGTTAATATTGTATAATTGCAAAGCACATGTGTGAGCACTGTGACCACATACTTTTTATAAAGCTACCATTTACTGGGTACGTCTTTCATTGACTTGAATGTGCCCTGGAGGCTGAGAGTATGTCATGCTCAGTCAAATGTCTCGCTGGTGGTGGCGTGTGTGTTGGATCGTTAAGTTCCCTTCAAAATGGTTGAGCTAAATGGTGCTGATCCATGCGTCATGTTCGTGAACGGGCGCCGTCAGTAGGGACTGGTCATCTCTTAGCTGCCACGGCTTATTTTAATTTTTAAATTGTTTCTATATTTTTATTACGGACGCTTTTAACGTGCACGTCTTTTTACATTGTTCTCACATGTATAATTTCAACATGAATGATGTAACAAATATTTTGTAACATATATTTTGATTTAAAAGAGTGTCCGTGGAGTTTCTTGCCCGTTCTTCTCCATAGGAACCTACTACGCTTTGGAATGGGCAACTAGCTTCATTTTTTCTGACTGACCGACGCCTTGACAATTCAAAAGTACCTGTAATTGGTTTATTTGGAATAAATGCTTTGAGTTTGAGTTTGAGACCAAATCAGATCAGAAACAATTTCATTTACTTAAATTATGCAATAAATAAATAATAATAATAATAAGGTAAAAATAAAACGTTTCAAAAAGACAATTACCAGGATCAGCAGTTATACTTTAATTAGATAAATGTTTGTTATAATAATTAAATCATATTACTCACACTCAGTCCGGTTTTAATAGATATTTGTGATAAATATTAAGTCCGCTTTTACGCAGCGCAATAATATTCGCTTTCATTTCTATATTCTTTGCTTGCATTTCAAAATGAACTTTAGACACCGCTAATATATTAAACACACGTCACTAACCCACAATAACAAACATCGTTCTATATATTCGCGGTGAATGAGTCGTAAGTTAACTGCGTCTGTCTACCTTATATCATTTAAATTTATTTAGGTTTCCGTGAGTATAATCATAAAGTTTTGCGAGTTTAGTGAACACGACGAACATAACAAGTATAATAGTCAATAGCGTGATTATTCGAGTGATTTTTAAAACATTAAAAAGCTATCACCGCGCGTGAGATTTGAACCCACGACTCTCTACGCATGTACGCGTCAACCGAAATACGGTAACCACTAAGCTATCATGACATATGCGTCTAGAGTTGAATTTATGAAATACTATAATTGTTAAACTAATGAGAGTGTGTGTGTGTCTATGACTTATTATCACTTTTTCACTTTTTTTTTAATGTTTGTTTTTTGTATATCTGTTTCACGAACTGTGTCCAAATAAACATTATTCTTTCTTTCTTTTTTCTTATTATAAGAAGGTCGTAAGTTAAACCGAAGCGTCAATCTATTGTTTTGTGAAATTGCTACTCCACTTATGACCGTTACTGTACATGTTTGAATAATAACCAATCAAACAAAAATAGTAAATAAAATATTTATTTAATATTTGTTTGTAAATGGTTTTTTTTTTTCAGCATATTGGACAATGAAAATATGATTTCTGTAGAAAAGTGTTCCTGTTCTACAGAAATCTTAAAGTAAAGTGAATAATAATATTAATAAAGTTGAGTGACCCGGAACAGTTTTCGATTATTTTTGTATACTTAGTTAATAATAAATAGTTTGTACTGTCAAAATGTATTTTTGCTCATTTTGTTACTAATTGTTTTATTACTGTTTCGAGATTTGTTTATTTTATTATTTTATACATAGCCGACTGTAAATTATATATATTTTTAAGAAAAATAAAAATATTACATTTTTGTGAGAATTAAATAAATTTTATGAATCAACTATTCTGGGTTTCATTTTTCTTTGACTAGGTACCATCGTGGAAACTCATATCTGAACACCGTAAGCACGATATTTGCTTGCAGTCCTCAGCCGCTATAGAAACGCTTTCCTAACAACGCGGTAACAGATGTGGTCATCGTGTACGCGGGATTTTCTTTTCAAATGGTTAGATATGAGTTAAACACAATTATTTGATTATAAAAATGATTTATTTCATATTACTTATATATTATTTCAATAGATTTTACTTCTTCATATTTTCTTATATAAAAACCCTAAATGATGCATTGTAATCTTATGTATATAGCGCTTAATTAAAATACTGTTTTATGATGCTCCCAAGGCAAAGTTTTGCAACCATCTTCCATTATCTGTCTTTTATCATCGTCCCTACTAAGAACCAGCTTATTAATCTTCTGAGTAAAAATCTTATGATTTTTCGATTTTATAATACACATGTCATCTCTTAAGCATTCATTGTACCGTAAAGCTCGTTTATATTTTTTTGTATCGAGTTTATTCACAGCTGATTTCTTGATACCTTTTGCTCTGATGATTGAAGAAGCTAGAGTCTATACAATACAATTTTGCTCATACACCGACAAATTCTGATATAATATCACCACCCATTTCATCCTTGAAAAAACCTGGTATTTTACAATTTGCTTTATGCATATTCAAATTCAAATTCAAAAGTCATTCATTCAAACTTGGCTGAGAATCAGCACTTTTCGAACGTCAAAATTACATAAGACAGTCCCCCAAAACGCCCGCCCTTCACCACTTCCTAGTGCTTTAGCATATTAAATTGATTTCCAGTTTCAAAGTTGCTCGTATCAAAGTATTTTATATTCTGTTTCATTTCCTCATAAAAATCTTCTGTGTACCTATATTAAATACAAAAAACAATCTCCCAAGAATTCCTTCTGCTAATAAAACACAGAACGTAACATCTCAACTAAATGGCTTATTGTGTTTAACACAGATTGCCAAGTTACAGAAAACATAAAAAAAATAAAAATAAACTCATGTAAGTGAAATTTCTTATGGGAAATACAGATATATAAAACCCGAATTCAGAGTTAGTAAAAATAAGTATTATAATATTAATTTAATATGAAGCTAAGAAGACAAGAGGGTATGCAAAAGTATATGATATATTAAATTTTATAAATGTTGGAGCGCCAACGTCTCCCCTCTCGCAGTTGAACACCAATATCTGCAATACAGCCTCGATAAAGTAAAGGGATAAGGGAATCGTTACGCTTGCGCTTCAAATCATTATTTATAGCTACGTTAACTTCTCTGTTCACAATGTTCCCAATTCAGTGAGACCGGGAACCGTTTTACAACGTTTGCCTCATTATTCGTGTTCTGTTAGACCTAACGCATAGAACCTCTGAGGACACTAGTAAGATTCTAACATAACATGTTCCCTAAGCATTCAATAAATATCTTACTCAATCCTATGACAGAGTACTGCGAAGTCCAACTGTTATTGAGGAAGACAAGTATTGCGTAATTCTAATCGCGTACTTATGTGCAAGACACCCTTATGGCAATCTGGACCCTTTTTATTAAGATAACACAACTAGCACAAGCGTACCGCAGATTCAGTCTCTAGCAGGATTCAATGCGATCGTACTTGGTGAACGCCGAAGAGGAATTTCGTCTCTTCACATTTCTTTAATCTTCCCCAGTTAGAGGATGCGGAGCTGCTGTTAGCGGCTTTGCATCCCAATAGCGTGTCTCGATAAACAGTGACGATTTAGTAATAGTCCTACAGAACGGATGGGGTATTTTATCGAGACACGGTCGCTAGCGTTTTTCAAACGACTACCAATTCAGTTTGTGACAGTGTGTGAAGCCTAACCCAAGCAAACCCAGAAATGTGCGTCATCAAGCTTCACGCAAAGTATCCTGTGGCGAGCAATCTGGACCCTTTTTATTAAGATAACACCATTAGCACAAGCGTACCGCAGATTCAGTCTTTAGCAGGATTCAATGCGATCGTATTTGGTGAACGCCGAAGAGGAATTTCGTCTCTTCACATTTCTTTAATCTTCCCCAGTTAGAGGACGCGGAGCTGCTGTTAGCGGCTTTGCATCCCAATAGCGTGTCTCGATAAACAGTGACGATTTAGTAATAGTCCTACAGAACAGACGGGGTATTTTATCGAGACACGGTCGCTAGCGTTTTTCAAACGACTACCAATTCAGTTTGTGACAGTGTGTGAAGCCTAACCCAAGCAAACCCAGAAATGTGCGTCATCAAGCTTCACGCAAAGTATTCTGTGGCGAGACCTTTTTGAATGCAAAAATTATCACGGACGTTTGGCTGAGTTATTATGCATTTACATATCGGCTTTATAGCCTAGTTCAGTTTTAGATGAACTGTGAGTATTTATGGTTCTGCCTTCCAAATGTGGAGCGTCTGCTCAAGGTCAATAGTCGTCAAATGTCAAGAGCGTCAGTGCTCAGTGTCAAGTATGGTAGAAGGCCTTCGCCAGTTCCATATACCCAAATGCAACTCACAATTATCTGCGAAGGTACGGATTAAGAGATGGACATGTAATACATGGAAAATAGCGTTAATTATATTACACTATCCTACTAATATTATAAATGCGAAAGTTTGTGAGGATGGATGGATGGATGGATGTATGGATGTTTGTTACTCTTTCACGCAAAAACTATTGAACAGATTTTGATGAAACTTTACAGTGATCTAGCTTATACATCAGAATAACACATAGGCTACAATTTATAATGATTTTGTTTGATTTTGCCATAATATAACGATAAGTATGAAGTAAGTCGGAAAAATTTCTGCCCTCTGAGAGCTATCTTGGCGTGCGCTGCCTAAACCGTTAGAGTTATACGAAGATAATGTATCGTGGGATTGTTTGTCTAAAATAGTTCTAAATAAAAGTCCGCGACAGCATATATCTATCTTTTATGTGGAAGCCATTATAGCTAAAATAGTGAGCCATAAATACATTTAAAATGGAGACTTTTTTACATTGCACATTTTGGAGTATTTAGTTAATTCTAATCAAAATGAATAACTTCATCGCTTTCGGTATTTAATGTAGATAAACTTTGTCTTTATTACTTTGTTTTTAACTAAGACATTTGGAAGAATAGTTTAAAAGTTACAACGATAAGAATGAAGCGGGGGTGAGCGGTGGGCCAGATAATGACGCGCCATGGTCTAATAAAAAAATTTTGGTAGTATTTAAAGTAGAAATCCTACTAATATTATAAATGCGAAAGTTTGTGAGGATGGATGGATGGATGGATGTATGGATGTTTGTTACTCTTTCACGCAAAAACTATTGAACAGATTTTGATGAAACTTTACAGTGATCTAGCTTATACATCAGAATAACACATAGGCTACAATTTATAATGATTTTGTTTGATTTTGCCATAATATATAACGATAAGTATGAAGTAAGTCGGAAAAATTTCTGCCCTCTGAGAGCTATCTTGGCGTGCGCTGCCTAAACCGTTAGAGTTATACGAAGATAATGTATCGTGGGATTGTTTGTCTAAAATAGTTCTAAATAAAAGTCCGCGACAGCATATATCTATCTTTTATGTGGAAGCCATTATAGCTAAAATAGTGAGTCATAAATACATTTAAAATGGAGACTTTTTTACATTGCACATTTTGGAGTATTTAGTTAATTCTAATCAAAATGAATAACTTCATCGCTTTCGGTATTTAATGTAGATAAACTTTGTCTTTATTACTTTGTTTTTAACTAAGACATTTGGAAGAATAGTTTAAAAGTTACAACGATAAGAATGAAGCGGGGGTGAGCGGTGGGCCAGATAATGACGCGCCATGGTCTAATAAATTTTTTTTGGTAGTATTTAAAGTAGAAATATATTATAGTAGTTTTTATTTTAATTAGATATTAGAAGTCTTTCTTTTTTTGTTAGTTTAAGAATAACGGTTAGTTTTAAAATTCAAATTTATGCTTTAATTAACGTCGTGAATGTCGGAAATTATCCCACAGGAACGTGTTAGATGTCCTATATCAACGGGGTAATTGCGTAACACACTTACAATAGCAATGGGTCTCATTTTGACAGTTCAACAAAATTAATTGCGTTATTTACGTTGTTGACAGATTTCTCGAACATAATAATTAATGAAGCAATGGATTAGCAATATCCATAAAATCATTCAGATTTTGATTGATAGTGTGTTACGCAATTGGTTTTTATTTTAATTACTTATATTATTCTACTAATATTATAAATGCGAAAGTTTGTGAGGATGAATGGATGTTTGTTACTCTTTCACGCAGAAACTACTGAACGGATTTTGATGAAACTTCACAGTAATATTGCAATTTATATTTTTTTGTTTTTATACTAGCTTCCCGCCCCGGTTTCGCACTGGTAGCACTAAGTGCTTATCTACGGCACACCTACCTATCCACCTACCGTACCCTACCTATCCACCTACGCTACCCTACCTATCTACTTATCTACCTACCCTACCTGCATACCTACCTCTTTACGACCTATTGTCATACCTACTAAATAAACATAAAATTTTCGTAAAAATCGGTCGAGCCGTTTCGGAGGAGTGCGACCACAAGCACCGTGGCACGACATTTTTATATTTATCGATTAGCCTACACCGTCCCATTGCTCAGCAAAGGCCTCCCCAAATACTTCCAAGCATCTTTCTCCAGGGCCTCCTCGATCCAACCCTTGCGGTTTGCGTCTAGGTCGTCTCGCCTCCTCTTCCTAGGCCGGCCTCGGCGGTGCCGTCCATCCTCAGGCACCCGCCGTGTGGAGACTGTTGCCCAGCGGTCGCTATGCATGCGGCTTACATGACCCGCCCAATCCCATTTTAGCTTGGCAGCCTTTTTGCCTACATCAAGAATCCCCGTTTTAGAGCGCAGCGTAGTGTTTCGATAATTGTCAGTTCGTTTTACGCCTAGAATGCTTCGTTCCATTGCTCTTTGGCAAACCCCAAGAAGAAACTTTTGCGACTCGGTAAGACCAGGTCCAGGCCAGGTCTGCGTACCGTAGGTTAGGACAGGCAGAATACACATATCGATGAGTGTTCGCTTCATGGAGATCGGCAAATCGCCTTTCATTACCGTCTTCAGAGACCAGTACCTTTTCCAGGCATTTTCGATGCAGCGATAGAATTCCTTTTGTTACCTGTTTTCGAAAGCAACTAACTGGCCCAAGTAGATGTACTCATCGACATGTGTTTCCTGCCCATCTACCTCGAAACTACACTTAGTGCTGTTGGTTATGGTTTTTGTTTAAGACCGATTCATCGTGAGTCCAACCCTGAGGCTTGCCGTGCTTAGGTCTTGAAGCATAGTCTGTAGTTCCAGAGCTGTGGGGGCAAAAAAGTACTATGTCGTCGACAAATCGGAGGTTTGTCAACCTCCAACTACCGACTTCAATGCCCTTGGTCATCCATGAGGCTGCCAGTGTCCTAAATATCTCCTCGGGAGTGCTCCTACTTACTAATATTATAAATGCGTGTGGCGGCATCTACACCGCCACATACGAACTAAGTATCAAAGACCTGACGTCACAGATCCTGCATCGCGCTATTTAAGTTTACCGCGCGATTCATATATATAAGACTATCCGACATCAGTCCTTGGGCAATTGCCCGCCAGACATAACACCCGTCTGGTAGGAGGATCCTCCCTTTTCTATGGGGGATGAGAGAACTTTACACCCTGTTCCTCATACTCCTAAATTGGTGACCCCGAATATGAACGTCAACGCAGCCTTCGTGCAACTACTTCAGCGTGACGTCATCAACATCACTCCCGCAAGCTTTCGTGAGGCGAGTCACACAGCCAGCCAGCACCCACGGCTTCAACGGGTATCCTGACCACCAGCATGCAGCGAACGCGCATTCCTGGTCACTACCCTCAGCCTCATCAGCAACCCGGCGCTGTACCACATCCGACGCACTGGATCACAACGCAGCGCCACCCCGACTCACTGGGGAATCAAACTCAAAAACTCAAAACTCAAAGCACCCTCAATCACCGCAGACAGTTCCGACCCACTGTGAACTATGCGGCACCCGGTTCCGACTCACTGGAACCTCAACTGGCACTGCCAAGCGTCGCAAGATACAAGACTCAGCCCACTATCGACCTCCGGTCTCCGGAGGGGAGTGATGTGGCGGCATCTACACCGCCACATACGAACTAAGTATCAAAGACCTGACGTCACAGATCCTGCATCGCGCTATTTAAGTTTACCGCGCGATTCATATATATAAGACTAGCCGACATCAGTCCTTGGGCAATTGCCCGCCAGACATAACACCCGTCTGGTAGGAGGATCCTCCCTTTACTATGGGGGATGAGTGAACTTTACACCCTGTTCCTCATACCCCTAAATGCGAAAGTGTGTGAGGATGGATGGATGGACGTTTGTTATTCTTTTACGCAAAAACTACTGAACGGATTTTGATGAAACTTTGCAGTAATATACCCACTTAAAACTTCATAATGACGTAATCTTACTGATATTATAAAGGTGACAGTTTGTATGTTTGTGTGTTTGGATGTTTGTTACTCAATTATACAAAAACGGCTAACGGATTTGGATGAAATTTGCAAATTGATGATTTATAACCTGGATAAAGTACCTACTTTTTTCCCCGGAAGTACTTTCCTGTAGGACAATTTCCGACCTCCACGCGGGCGAAGCCGCGGGCGAAAGCTAGTACTAAATAAAGGTAACTGCGCCATTCTGGAATGAATTATCATTAACTAGCTCGTCTCCAATATCACCTAACTGTTACCTAATTATAAGTATAAAATACAAATCAACATACAAGAACGATTATAATGGCGAAGCCCATATTTACGATGTACACACTACTATTAAAGATAAAAGTTAATTAAAGTTGACACTTACCTAATAGTTCCCTTGAGAGAATTATATAATAACTCACTTACAAAAATACCGCACACATTACCAGTCTTGCCTCGGACTCAGCTCTCTGATCACGACCGTCTCCTTCAGCGCCTCCAAACTAACTTACACTACCTCTTTCGCTACCTAACGTGGCCTTAAACCCACTATCAACATAATAAATAATGCTCGATCTCTTACACGAGCCCACGGACATGAGTTCTTGATATTCATCAATTAGTCTCCTAACATAACTACCCTGGACTCCGTCCATAGCCTTTCGCGATCTAAAACCTTGCCTTGACTCCATCCATACATTCCATACGTCCGCAATCCCTAAAAATACCACGTGCAACGCCGCTTCCAACCGTTTAGCACAAAAGATTTATGACCGTTTTTGTACAATTTTTCAATTGTTTTAAGAGTCCGTTTGGGTATTGCCATTTATGATTAGCAGATGTGGCTGCAATAATTTGTGATTCTTTGAGTTTAAAGATCGTCAACCTTTTGAGACGATAGGGCCAACCGTTACTATTCATATTTATATTTAATTATACCTACTATAACACAGAGATATTTTAAGCACAGAGCATATTAAAGTATTTTGCCTAGCTGCTAGAATAATAAAATATAATTAATCCAATAATATAACTTCAGTTATTGTATTATAGATACTACATCAATGGGAGCATTGGCTTTGCATATCTTTTGAAAGCTTGAAATCTTATTCATAACTTCTAGTTTTTAAGTTTCAAGTATGAATATCGAGAGCCGCAAGTTTACATCGAAAGAAACGGTTCTTCTGGCGGGCGGCAATATGTGGATGTTGGCGACGCCTGCGTTTTTTTATTTAGTTCTCAGAATATTTGTAGAGAGCGCCAACTCGGTTATACAATACAAGTGGTTTTTAAAAGGTTCAATATTGTTTTACAAACAAAGAAATAGGATCTTTCTATCTTTATTACGGTAACGTGTCGAACTGTCGGACCATAAAATAGAGAGTTAATATGTTTCTAAGTAGCCCGGGAACGTGTGCTAGTTTGAATTTAAATATAATATTTTGTTATGAAATAGGAATAGGTGACAGGCAGTCACATCAGGAAGTACCTGTCTTTGAATATCTCTTGTTGCAGCCTCCCAACAAGCGCGACAAACTCTTTCCAAATGAATGACCTAAAAACTTTTTTCAAAAAAAATACAACCGCCTTCCAAAAAGACTTAATTTCGGAAGTCGGTGTCTTTGGTTTTGTAGTTTCGTTATTTGCCACCGACTTCTGAAATTAAAGTTATTTTTCACTTTGTAGTGTCTTTTTGGAAGGCGGTTGTATTTTTTTTGAAAAAAGTTTTTATTTATGTCTTTTTAGTGGGTCGGTTTGTAATTTATCTAAGTTACAATAGCCTAATGGCAACTGCTCATCACTTTTTACAAAATATTGCTTTTCTCGATGCAGGGACGTTAATTTTTGAGGACTTCGCCTGGTACCTGACCATCAGCTCTACTTCACCATAATATTATGCATTGTGGCTAGAATAAATTGCTTGGTAACCAAATTATAGTAATCGAATCGCAACCCGTGAAATACTTATTAGTATTGAGTAGTTCCGGTGGCCATCTGTGGTCTTCATCATCAGTTCCACTTCACCAAATGGTGCTTTTCGAGAACAAATGCACGAGTTACTATAAAAAATACCCAAATCGCTATAGGTGTGCCTATAATATTTGAAGAGTTCCCTCGATTTCTCCAGGATCCCATGATCAGGTCCTGATTTGTTGACAATGGGACCACCTGTAAAGTATACCCTTTCAAATAAAAAAATAATTTTCCAAATCGGTTCATAAATGACGGAGTAATGAGGTAACACACATTAAAATAAAATAAAAACATACAACCGAATTGATAACCTCCTCCTTTTTGGGAAGTCGGTAAAAAAAGAATAAATTATTGTATTTTTTTTATTTTATTTTTATATCTTTATGTATTTGAAAGGGTTTTATCACTTAGTGATAATGTCACCCTCGAAACAGAAAACATTCATAAACTTAAAACTAAACAATTGGTAATAAACAGTTATTATTATAACTATGACCTAGTTACTATTAGTTTTGGTAGATAACCAACAACAGTCGACACAACATCCTAGCCTCCTCCGACAACGGGGACGCTAGGATGCTGTTACATGCCCCCACTTCATATCCCTTACCAAGCGAAAAATGTCTATCGTATACGTTCCGGTCACATTCCATCAGCACGTGGTAAATATCCTCAATCACCCCACAAACTTCGCAGTTTGGTGAGGTACTTTTGCCCATTAAATATTTAAACTTGTTTGATGGGATGTGGCCCGAACGCATCCTCAACAGAGCTACAACATATTTCCTATCTATCTCCCTTCCTTCAAACCATGGGTAACGAAGCGGTAAATTATTGTATTTACTGACAAAAACTTTTATTCAATAATACCAACAATTTAATTCATTAATTCTGCCAAGTTAATAACACTTACGTGATGAGCTGGAGTCCATCTTAAAATAAAGGTCCTTGGAGGACAGTCTTGGGAAACTCTGTGAGTTCTGCGACTTGCAATAGAGATGCCACATCCAAAACATATGTTATGATGTCCAAGAGGCGGGGATACCTCAATCTGAGATGAAGTTGTGTTTGATAGTATCCGCTCTTGCAGTAACAAAAACATTCAAGGCACAGGATGTCATCAGATGATACCTGAAAAAAAAAAAACGGTGAATTTACCTTTGTAAGTTATTTATAACTTGTTTACTATTACAATACATATTCACGGTGTCACATAGTATTATTCACGGTGGTGATGGTTCTTTGTACAAACTCACACATGTTTACCTGCACAAGTATACTCTTTACATACAACCAATTATTTAGTACCAATCATAATACCAGTAATTATACATAGATATAAATACCTATGATAATAATTACACCAATCACTTTATTACTTACATATTTTTATACATTTTAATGTGACATAGTGAACAGTAATTGTTTTGAAGCAACCACTGATACTACATTGATGCACAATTTATTATAATATCAGCTTGTAGGTAGACATTCACAGCTGAACATAGACCTCCTCGGTCAGTGAGTCGTTTTAGGAAAGGAAATATTAACTTACCGGTGTAGGCGATACCCAGGACCGTAGAAGGCTTACGACTCGACGAAGACATGCTTAAGACTCAGAATCGCAGCTTCAGTGGACAGTTTGGGCCGGAACCCAAACTGATTGTCATGCAGTGACAGAAATTTATCTAGCTGAGTATTAAGCATAAGCAACCCGTCAAACACTTTTGCTACAAGTGTTGCAAGTGAAATAGGCCTGTAGTTATTTACGTCAGCAACATCCCCGGTCTTGTTCTTAACTACATGCACTACAACAGTTTTCATAAGATCAGCAGGTAGGTATGAATGGCTCACATAATCTATACTTGTAATAAATCTGTAGAAGTGAAAATTCTGTACATTGAAGATATCAAAAAAATAAATGGCAGGGGGTGTTACTAGACCGACACCGAACCCAAAAATGTGATTAATTTTTTTTTTGTCTGTCTGTCTGTCTGTCTGTCTGTCTGTCTGTCTGTTTGTTCAGGCATCACGCAAAAACTACCGGTCCGATTACGATGAAACTTGGTATAATTATTCTTTAATATCCTGGGCACCACACTGGGTACTTTTTATCCCGGAAAAGTATCCTATCCTACGGTTGGGGGGTGTCAAAGTTTGTATGGAAGAATTTTAACGCGCTGTCCGATTAACTCGAAACTCAATATTTATACTTAAACCCAAAAATTAAGAATAACGTGTATCAGGATTTTTCGAAATTCAACCCCTAAGGGGGTAAAATAAGGGATGAAAGTTTGTATGAAAAATCTTATTCCTTGAGGTAATAAACATGAAACTTCGCACGAATAGTTATCTAAATAAATTATAAAGTTTGTAGTTTTTTGTTTTTTCTAAATTACCCCCTAAAAGGTTGGGGGGTGTCAATGTTTGTATGGAAGAATTTTAACGCGCTGTCCGATTAACTCGAAACTCAATATTTATACTTAAAACCCATGAGGATGTATGGGGTAATTTCCGACACTCACGCGGGCGAAGCCGCGGGCAGCAGCTAGTCCTACTAATATTATAAATGCGAAAGTTTGTGAGGATGGATGGATGGATGGATGTATGGATGTTTGTTACTCTTTCACGCAAAAACTATTGAACAGATTTTGATGAAACTTTACAGTGATCTAGCTTATACATCAGAATAACACATAGGCTACAATTTATAATGATTTTGTTTGATTTTGCCATAATATAACGATAAGTATGAAGTAAGTCGGAAAAATTTCTGCCCTCTGAGAGCTATCTTGGCGTGCGCTGCCTAAACCGTTAGAGTTATACGAAGATAATGTATCGTGGGATTGTTTGTCTAAAATAGTTCTAAATAAAAGTCCGCGACAGCATATATCTATCTTTTATGTGGAAGCCATTATAGCTAAAATAGTGAGCCATAAATACATTTAAAATGGAGACTTTTTTACATTGCACATTTTGGAGTATTTAGTTAATTCTAATCAAAATGAATAACTTCATCGCTTTCGGTATTTAATGTAGATAAACTTTGTCTTTATTACTTTGTTTTTAACTAAGACATTTGGAAGAATAGTTTAAAAGTTACAACGATAAGAATGAAGCGGGGGTGAGCGGTGGGCCAGATAATGACGCGCCATGGTCTAATAAAAAAATTTTGGTAGTATTTAAAGTAGAAATCCTACTAATATTATAAATGCGAAAGTTTGTGAGGATGGATGGATGGATGGATGTATGGATGTTTGTTACTCTTTCACGCAAAAACTATTGAACAGATTTTGATGAAACTTTACAGTGATCTAGCTTATACATCAGAATAACACATAGGCTACAATTTATAATGATTTTGTTTGATTTTGCCATAATATATAACGATAAGTATGAAGTAAGTCGGAAAAATTTCTGCCCTCTGAGAGCTATCTTGGCGTGCGCTGCCTAAACCGTTAGAGTTATACGAAGATAATGTATCGTGGGATTGTTTGTCTAAAATAGTTCTAAATAAAAGTCCGCGACAGCATATATCTATCTTTTATGTGGAAGCCATTATAGCTAAAATAGTGAGCCATAAATACATTTAAAATGGAGACTTTTTTACATTGCACATTTTGGAGTATTTAGTTAATTCTAATCAAAATGAATAACTTCATCGCTTTCGGTATTTAATGTAGATAAACTTTGTCTTTATTACTTTGTTTTTAACTAAGACATTTGGAAGAATAGTTTAAAAGTTACAACGATAAGAATGAAGCGGGGGTGAGCGGTGGGCCAGATAATGACGCGCCATGGTCTAATAAATTTTTTTTGGTAGTATTTAAAGTAGAAATATATTATAGTAGTTTTTATTTTAATTAGATATTAGAAGTCTTTCTTTTTTTGTTAGTTTAAGAATAACGGTTAGTTTTAAAATTCAAATTTATGCTTTAATTAACGTCGTGAATGTCGGAAATTATCCCACAGGAACGTGTTAGATGTCCTATATCAACGGGGTAATTGCGTAACACACTTACAATAGCAATGGGTCTCATTTTGACAGTTCAACAAAATTAATTGCGTTATTTACGTTGTTGACAGATTTCTCGAACATAATAATTAATGAAGCAATGGATTAGCAATATCCATAAAATCATTCAGATTTTGATTGATAGTGTGTTACGCAATTGGTTTTTATTTTAATTACTTATATTATTCTACTAATATTATAAATGCGAAAGTTTGTGAGGATGAATGGATGTTTGTTACTCTTTCACGCAGAAACTACTGAACGGATTTTGATGAAACTTCACAGTAATATTGCAATTTATATTTTTTTGTTTTTATACTAGCTTCCCGCCCCGGTTTCGCACTGGTAGCACTAAGTGCTTATCTACGGCACACCTACCTATCCACCTACCGTACCCTACCTATCCACCTACGCTACCCTACCTATCTACTTATCTACCTACCCTACCTGCATACCTACCTCTTTACGACCTATTGTCATACCTACTAAATAAACATAAAATTTTCGTAAAAATCGGTCGAGCCGTTTCGGAGGAGTGCGACCACAAGCACCGTGGCACGACATTTTTATATTTATCGATTAGCCTACACCGTCCCATTGCTCAGCAAAGGCCTCCCCAAATACTTCCAAGCATCTTTCTCCAGGGCCTCCTCGATCCAACCCTTGCGGTTTGCGTCTAGGTCGTCTCGCCTCCTCTTCCTAGGCCGGCCTCGGCGGTGCCGTCCATCCTCAGGCACCCGCCGTGTGGAGACTGTTGCCCAGCGGTCGCTATGCATGCGGCTTACATGACCCGCCCAATCCCATTTTAGCTTGGCAGCCTTTTTGCCTACATCAAGAATCCCCGTTTTAGAGCGCAGCGTAGTGTTTCGATAATTGTCAGTTCGTTTTACGCCTAGAATGCTTCGTTCCATTGCTCTTTGGCAAACCCCAAGAAGAAACTTTTGCGACTCGGTAAGACCAGGTCCAGGCCAGGTCTGCGTACCGTAGGTTAGGACAGGCAGAATACACATATCGATGAGTGTTCGCTTCATGGAGATCGGCAAATCGCCTTTCATTACCGTCTTCAGAGACCAGTACCTTTTCCAGGCATTTTCGATGCAGCGATAGAATTCCTTTTGTTACCTGTTTTCGAAAGCAACTAACTGGCCCAAGTAGATGTACTCATCGACATGTGTTTCCTGCCCATCTACCTCGAAACTACACTTAGTGCTGTTGGTTATGGTTTTTGTTTAAGACCGATTCATCGTGAGTCCAACCCTGAGGCTTGCCGTGCTTAGGTCTTGAAGCATAGTCTGTAGTTCCAGAGCTGTGGGGGCAAAAAAGTACTATGTCGTCGACAAATCGGAGGTTTGTCAACCTCCAACTACCGACTTCAATGCCCTTGGTCATCCATGAGGCTGCCAGTGTCCTAAATATCTCCTCGGGAGTGCTCCTACTTACTAATATTATAAATGCGTGTGGCGGCATCTACACCGCCACATACGAACTAAGTATCAAAGACCTGACGTCACAGATCCTGCATCGCGCTATTTAAGTTTACCGCGCGATTCATATATATAAGACTATCCGACATCAGTCCTTGGGCAATTGCCCGCCAGACATAACACCCGTCTGGTAGGAGGATCCTCCCTTTTCTATGGGGGATGAGAGAACTTTACACCCTGTTCCTCATACTCCTAAATTGGTGACCCCGAATATGAACGTCAACGCAGCCTTCGTGCAACTACTTCAGCGTGACGTCATCAACATCACTCCCGCAAGCTTTCGTGAGGCGAGTCACACAGCCAGCCAGCACCCACGGCTTCAACGGGTATCCTGACCACCAGCATGCAGCGAACGCGCATTCCTGGTCACTACCCTCAGCCTCATCAGCAACCCGGCGCTGTACCACATCCGACGCACTGGATCACAACGCAGCGCCACCCCGACTCACTGGGGAATCAAACTCAAAAACTCAAAACTCAAAGCACCCTCAATCACCGCAGACAGTTCCGACCCACTGTGAACTATGCGGCACCCGGTTCCGACTCACTGGAACCTCAACTGGCACTGCCAAGCGTCGCAAGATACAAGACTCAGCCCACTATCGACCTCCGGTCTCCGGAGGGGAGTGATGTGGCGGCATCTACACCGCCACATACGAACTAAGTATCAAAGACCTGACGTCACAGATCCTGCATCGCGCTATTTAAGTTTACCGCGCGATTCATATATATAAGACTAGCCGACATCAGTCCTTGGGCAATTGCCCGCCAGACATAACACCCGTCTGGTAGGAGGATCCTCCCTTTACTATGGGGGATGAGTGAACTTTACACCCTGTTCCTCATACCCCTAAATGCGAAAGTGTGTGAGGATGGATGGATGGACGTTTGTTATTCTTTTACGCAAAAACTACTGAACGGATTTTGATGAAACTTTGCAGTAATATACCCACTTAAAACTTCATAATGACGTAATCTTACTGATATTATAAAGGTGACAGTTTGTATGTTTGTGTGTTTGGATGTTTGTTACTCAATTATACAAAAACGGCTAACGGATTTGGATGAAATTTGCAAATTGATGATTTATAACCTGGATAAAGTACCTACTTTTTTCCCCGGAAGTACTTTCCTGTAGGACAATTTCCGACCTCCACGCGGGCGAAGCCGCGGGCGAAAGCTAGTAGAGAATAAAACAATGCCAGCACTCTCGATATATGCGGGCCTGCGTGCTGTAGGTGCTCAATGCTGAGCCCATCGTGGCCGGGGGATTTACCTTTAGTCATAGCCTTAATGCCTGCAGCGACATGTTTAGCATTAAATCTTATCCCCACAAGACCTCTCAGTATCTCAGCAGTGGGCACCTTGCCTCCTTGTCCTAGTGGAGACTGTACACGAAAGTGGCTTCCAAATATGTCGGTAATACCTTTAGAGTCACTCACACCGCCGATGCTCACCGGACGACCAGGTCTTGGATTGACACTGTTGGTGCATTGCCAGAAACTCCGGAAGTCCCCAGACTTGTGTTTCTCAGCAATGGCATCCATTTTCACCTGATCTTGATGATCCTGACACCATTTAAGCCTGGACTTGAATACTTTTCGACTTTTATTCATATCATCATACACACACCCTATTCTAGGCCTCACACTAGGCACATAACCCACCGCAAAAATTGGCCGTGGGAGAAACAATCTTGCCGCAAATCAACTCCAGCAAAGGACAATGACCAAGTGACTATGGAACCTAGTATCGGTATGAAACATGCAGTGACTCAAAGATTTATGGTTTAATTTAAAGTATGATTTTAGGGCTTTCAAACGTAATTAACTATTTTATCATAATTCTCCGGATTACACAGTAATTAAGTCTCAAAATCTAGGTATAGAATCGAATCTCTTAGTGACTTTTTGTCACAATGTATACTGGTAAATTCAAAATACGAATAAGTCAAAATGACGTTTGAGCATTTTCAATGCTTGCTAATTCGGACAGTAAAAGGTTGATGAAGAGAGAGATTTAGAGGTAGGTAAAAACTCGAGAATGCACAACATGTAACAGATCATCGAACATTTAGCAATTTGTACATCTTGAACGGAACATTAAAAATATCAAAGCATGGTTTCCACGAAAATGTAGTCTGTTATGAAATAAGTTGCTTTTCACAACGCTTACCGTTGTGTTCAGCTTAATTTGTAATCTATTGAATATTACATAAATATATTCATATAGGAACGCTCACGTAAAATGGTACCTATTAATACGTTACAACACTAAGATCAAAATGCTGAACATTTTTGGACTAAGAAATATTCAGAAAAACAAAAGGAAAATTAAATCATCTCGCGACACAAGCATTTCATTAAAACTGCTTTACCATTAAAACCCTTTTCTTAAGTAGGTAGATGGTTGATGATGGTTTCCATCTACTTTTCCATCTATAAAGAGGCTTCTTTTGAGTTATTCTAAGATAGCGTAATGCAGATTACAATATATTCGTTATATCATTCATGTTGAAATTATACATGTGAGCAATGTGCAGAATGTTAAAAGCGTCAGAAATTAAAAAAAAAAAAAAAACAATAAATAAAATATGTCGTGGCAGCAAAGAGATGACACAGTCCCTACTGGCGGCGGCGGCGCCCGTTCACGAACATCGACGCATGGATCAGCATCATTCAGCCGAACCATTTTGTAGGTAACTTAATGATCCAATACACACGCCACCATCAGCGAGACATTAGAGTGAGCATGACATACTCTAAGCCGCCAGGGCACATTTCAAGACAATGAAACACGTAACATAAAAAAATAACATAAAGTAATTAGTCTATAGTTCCACCCTAATAATGAGGTGAGGTGAGGTGTGTAACTACCTATAATATCGACCATGTAGGTACCTCGAAGAAATCCATTATTATTAATGGTTGCATTAACTTCCATGAAGTTTTCATAGAAATTGTACCACCAGAGTCCGTTTAGTATGACCGTTCCACCTACTGCAATGGCCCGCTACTTTTAATATCTTACCGGTGTTGGAGAAATCCAAGAAGCCAGAGTATTTTTTTTTTATTTTTTTTTTATTTTTTATTTAACCATTTATGCACACACATACAAACAGACAAGAAGAAAGGAACAGAAAAATACGTACAAAGGCAATGCTTATTTCTAAAGAAATCTCTTCCAGCATACCTGCGATAGGAAAGTACATAAAAGAGATGTAGACAACGTGTGTAACAGTAGAATAGAAAAAAACAATTCACAAATTTATTAATAAACATACCTACATTATGAGAATATACTTACATAAATACGTCTAAAATACATATCACTATAATAAATACATAAATATATACTTAAATATAATGTAATTTAAAATAACTATGCAACTATGACGAAATGGAAAGATAGTGTTCTTTCACTCTTCTTTTAAATACTGCAACAGTTTGGCAGTCCCTAATGTCAGGCGGAAGTGAATTCCACAACCGAACCGCGTGCACTGTGAAGGAGTAGGAATAGAAGTCGGTTGAGTGCGGAGGGGATTTAAGGAGGTTTCTAAGATGCGACCTGCAAGGTGCATCAAAAGGACGGGCGTAGGAAAAGCGTTCCCGCAGATAAAATGGGGTTTTAGGGTTGTGAAGGATGTTAAATAGCAAACACAATATCCGAGAGTTCCTGCGAAGTCGAATAGGGAGCCACTTGAGTATCTTGCGAAAGTTAGAAACGTGATCATACTTTTTAAGATTAAAAACAAAACGAATACAGATATTTTGCAAACGCTCAAGTTTATTCAAAAGCTCCTCGGTGGCATCCAAATAACAGGCATCAGCGTAGTCTATGATGGGCTGTATAAGAGTTTGAGCAAGGGAGATTTTGGTGTTCAAGGGCAAGAAGGTCTGGAGGCATTTCAACGAATGGAACGTGTAGTGGACTTTGCGACTGACTTGAGCAACATGGGCAGTCCACGATAAGTGAGAGTCCATGGTCACCCCCAGGTTTTTAACCGTATTTGCGTATTCAATCTGAACACCATTCAAACAGAGTGGAGACAGCGACGCAACGTCGAGCCTAGTCCGCATATACCTGCTGCCAATAATTATGGCCTGGGATTTCTTAGGGTTGATTTGCAATCCAAAGGACCGCGACCACTCGCTAATAAAATCCAGGTCTCTGTTCATAGCAGAAACGGCGACTGCCGCATCTATCATCCGTATTGTACACTTTTCACTAACTTCTCTCTACCAACGTAAATACGGCAGTGGAATCGAACAGTTAATACACCGGCGAACTAAGTCTTGCTTGTAATGAACAACTTACTAATGTAACGCAGTTAAAATGTTATTATTACTCAGGAAAACGAAATTACTAAAAAATTAAAATATTCCCAAAAAACAATAAGAACACAATCGGTGGAAAGAATACAAGAAACCACAGAGTCACAGTAGCAAACCGCGCATTAAAATATTCCCGCCAAAAATTGGCGCATGCACAGTCGCGTTAAAAACGCAATGGATGTTTTTTCTACCACGTATTGGTTTCTGCCCACGGATTCACCCGCACCTAATTTATTTTAATTATAAATCTACTTGTTTACGGTTATGTAAATATTATGTAGGTACCAATATAGACCAGACTTTGCTGGGGTGTTTGTTGCGCCACTTCTTCCTAGTATAGCTAAAGCACTAGGAAGTGGTGAAGGGTGGGGGTTTTGGGGGACTGTCTTATGTAATTTTGACGTTCGAAAAGTGTTGATTCTCAGCCTAGTTTGATTATATGAATTTTGATTTGATTTGTTTTACCTTATCTTTATACAAAATGACGTCACGTTAGTTATTTCTTCAAGTGGTTATTTAAAACCAGACGGTTTTACAATATTTACTTGTTTATAAAAACAAGCAAACAGTTTAACTGAATCAGAATATAGGTACCTACATTTTTATTTGCCGTTAGCGTCGGCACAATTTCAGTACCTATTCACTTATAATAATCTATGTAAAATAAACACATAGTTAATTAAATTAAATTGCAAAATAATAATGGCCTGGAGTATAACAATACATTCAAACAAAACTATACAATAATAATAAACTAATAATAAAAGTTCAAGACTGTACTTAACACAAAACGAATAGGACGTGCATATATGCTAGAAAGAGAACGCTCGCCAGCATATTCTGCTCGGGATGCGCGCGCATAGAATCCTATGGCGCGCGTTTGCTCTGTTTTCAAAGAGTTTTTAATGATGAATGAAACAGGCAAATGTCATGGCATGGCATTCTGCCTTTCGTATAAAAAAAAGTTTTGCTGTACAAAAGTACAGCAAAACACCTTAGCAAATTGTTATTACAATGTAAAATAATAATTAGTTGTTGTTGTTACTAATGCTATTCAACAATAATTTAAATAATTGGATGCGTAATTTAATTATTTTGCGTAAGTCAAGAAGGTTTTATTGTTTACATACTCTTTGAATGCCATGCCAATGACATTTGTGACATTACTTACGTGAAAGTAATGGGTAAAATAGGAAATCGAAATAAAAACTAATACTTTTATGATCTTTTTTATCCGGAGAATTTATGAATTCGCATTACTAGGTAAAATCATTATATTTAAAAACAAGATTTATCAACATTATTAACTTAAGTCACACCAGAACAAATAGCGATACCACTTACGGTCAATCTCTTTTCAGAGTTTGTCCCTGTAACTTATTAATAGTCATCGCGAAATAAACCTTAATTGAGAACTGCAATCTTTTAAATTCAAACGGAAGCCGCGGCGGAACGAATGCCATCCTGAGGATGCCTCGTTGGGAGGTGAAACACGTGTCGATTTCTTACAGGGTTTTTAAGACTCTTTAAGAATAATAAAGCGGAATAGTTTACTAAATATATCTACGTCTATGGTATTTTATAATGGATTTCCGCCAAGTCACGCCTGTATCAATTAACTAGAAGCGTTTTACCTACCAATGAAACGCATATTAATTTACTTACCTTATTCGAAGCTTATTTAATTTGAGACCTGTTTGTTATCGCCTGGTGGTGGTGACACGGACGCCAATGTTAATGACTTGTTAGTAAAATAAGATATTACTGGTTATATTGACCATTTGAATGAGACAATGTGAATATGATTTTGGTTTAATTAATTGTTTCAACATAATTCATCACAATGCTAGAATCAACGTTATATCAGCTACGTCAATCAACAGGATTAAATAACATAGTTATAGAGGTACTTGAAGATGAGGGTAGAACTGTCCGCTTATAGAATTTACAAAAAGTATTTTGGGTTTGCAGATAAAAGTGCTATCATTTCAAATATCTGCGCGTTTGATTCAGTTGCACAAGCGATTGCAATTAGAGTTGTTGATATACACGTTAAGTAGGATCATAAGAAACAATGATGATGAATATAATAAGTTTATAAAGATGATTATAGACAATGATACGGAAAAAGTTTACAAACTTCGTTCAGATATATTAAAAAAATATTTTGAAATAGTATATGTCGACGCAAGGCTTACTTAAACTCTAAAAATATTAACTATAAGTTCCAATTTAACAGTTAAATATGACTGGATAGGTTTAAATTAGTTTAGATTTGATGGTTGTAGTTAGTTGGCTACTTTTTAATGTAAAAAGTCGTGTTATGATTTGCGGTTAATGTGACAGCAAACCATAACTGAAGGTTTATTGAAAATTATGTTTAAAAAACAAGTTATCTATTGCTAAATTCATTTCTTGATTTATAAGCGATATGCGTTAGTTTAATAATTATTTTGGTTAACTTTTGTATAACGGAAACAGTTGATTGAATTACTGTTGGTCAAGCGGAAAAACATGGTGCGTGTTTAAAAATGTTTAAATGTTCTAAGAAATAAAGAATTAATTCAATCGAGTTCTAAAAATAGTAAAATGATTTAACAAATTATAGTTTGCTACTTTAATCAATGTTACCTGCAATTTGTGAAATAATAAGTGTAATGACTTCGCAACGACGACGCCATTTTTGGGTATTGAAATAGCGAGCCGCTGCGAAGACACATTAAGAAGGAGAATTTTGTGAAGACGAGTGGTGTTACATTAGAATATCTTGTGAGTACGATTTTTATTATTGATTTAGATTTTAAAGCTTTCTTAGTTGTGTTTTACTAGTAATAAGAATAAAAACGTGTGTAATTAAATTGGGTGTATTCATTTTGCAATGAGTGAGCCTGGCGGTGGAGATCGTGACGTCAGCTCTGCTGACGTCACGATTTCTAAAAATCCGAATGGTCCCGGTTCTCCGTTATATATGATAGTGATAAAGTTTACGTGAACTGTGAATGCAATGTTGCATATATGTTTGAAAAATATTGTTAGAAAAAATATACAGTGCAGAGATAAAAGAATCTTGTACAAATGTGGACTGTCCTTTAAACAAAGTTAGTAGGAAATGTGCCTTTTTGCCACTTGATTTTAACAAAAACACCTTAAGTGAGTCTGCAAATTCAATGCTAAACAGTGATAGAAATATGAGTTGTAGACTTTCTGGTTGTCATGGCATAAGGTGCTTAGATTATAATTTAAAAGATCTTGCTGCTTTTGAGCCCAATTCTGAAGTCGAAATTTGCATTAATGATTTACCCAAAAAGATAACATTACAAGGAATAGAGTACCACCTTTTGTCTGTTATAGAATTTGTGCCACCTCCGACCCCGAAAGGCGTGGGACATTACATATCACATTGCCGCAGAGGGTCCAAATGGCAATGTTACGACGACATGTCAAGTAGAATCACAATTGGACCGATTTATGCAAAAATGATCCAACCCACAATCTCGACAATTTCGAGTTTTTGTGACTTATGTACTCTAAATAAGGTATATTTTAACATATCAAAGACTCGGAACTCTATGTTAATAATTGACGAAAATCCGTATGGTCCAAACCACAACTGTCATAGCGAACATCATTTTTTCATAATGCATAAATGTTTCAAGCTATTAGAATCATTTTTGCATTTTCTTGGTTGCCCTGATATAGGTTTTTTGTTTTTTGCTATAATGATTCAAACTACTTGGAACAATAATGCTTTTTATACAATATGGAAAATATTATAAAAATCATTCTGCTTAAATGTTCCAATAACCTTGAATCATTTTAACTCAATTCCAAATAACATTCGACTACAGAAGTATACTGATTCAGACCACATGACTATTCTATTTAATTAAAGAAAAACGAAAAATTCAATTCTTAAAAAACGATTCACGGTTAAATATAAAATTATCATTAATATCTCGGCTAAAAAGTAAACAAAATATTATTTTTATACCGAAAACTTTAATGAAATACGTATATAACTATTTAAACCTTCTATCTTTTATTGCATTTTTTTGTACCTGCAATAAAATTGTATGTTTTGCATGAAATTTATTCTATTTTTTTAGAATAATGTGGTCATGTAGACAAACTTATTGAAGATCATTTTTGCATATTTCTAAACCAACCATTTCAAATGCGCTAAAGTTTTGCAAAAAAGATTCAAGTGAGGTGGATCGTTTTTGTAAAACTTTAAGCGCAGTGAAAAATTACTGTTAAAGTTTTACAAAAACGATCCACCTCACTTGAATCTTTTTTGCAAATAATGCTGCTGCGTGTTTTCTTCATTTAAATTTTAACACAAAATGAACTTCAGAGCTTGAAACGTTTTTGCAATTTTGAAATGAAAACTATATTATACTTTAATTGAATAAACAAAAAGGATCCACTTCGCAATTTATGGCAAATTTGTTTATTAAGTAATTGTTGAGTAAATACTATTGTGTCATTAAATATTTTTCAAAACAAAAAACTGCACTCATTGCAAACATTATTACTTTATTAGGTTGTGGGTAGGTACTTTAAATAAACTTACCTACTCGCGCCGCTGCAAACGCGTAATATGTGCGGCTGCAGCGGGCGGAGTGGGGAGCGGGCGTCGTCATTTCGTACTGATCTCGTCTATTGAAACGTTGTGTGAAATTTATTGCTGCGTAGTAAAAATAAAGAAAAGTGCATGAGTAACATCTCATTGTAATTGAATTTGTTAAATTGTGTTTTGTAAAGTTGGTGATTCGAGTTTTTATCAAAAGTTTAGTCTTAAACCTAGAAATGAATAGAAAAGATTCAATATTAAAAAGTGTACGTAAAAGAACAGATGCAGGGCAAAAAGATGATGGTAAGTAATTTTATTATTGTAGATAGCTACTGGTAATAATTATTAATATGTCTCGTAGATATTTTACGATCGCGTTGTGTTTATGTACCTACTCATATTCTTTTAAATTGTTTTCATTGCAGTAACTTCTGTGGTTTATGTATTTTATAATCATATTTTGTTACAATAATTACTATTACGTGCAGGTGACATTATCTACTTAATCTACGGATGAACTTTTAGGTATATTTAGCCGCTAAATAACCTTTATGCCCGGCTTGCTACCTATACATTTTACTCAGAATAAGTTGGTAGGTACCTAGAAACACAGCTATAGGTGAGCTCCAAATTATTTGGAACTAACCTACCTACTATCTAACTACAGCCGACCGTACGTACCTACTTACTTATTATTTACCTATTTGCATTTTTTTTGTTTTGCCGTAGAAGGTGGCGGTTCGCTTCTTAATTATTCACATCTCTCAAAGAAATGTAAGAGGAGTGATAACATTATAAGGATGGTTCAGAAAGACTATTGCAATAAAAACTCTCGTCAAACCGCTCAAAGTAAGCTAGGTAAGAACACATAATACTAGGTATCTACTTATTTCCACATTGTTTTTAAAGTGTTTTTTAGAAAAAAAAACAGCTGTTTTATACAAAATGTTTATACCTACTTAACCAAAATGTGTGAAACAGCTGATTTGCTTTTTCGCGCTTTGTTTGAGACCCTATATTGAACGTGGCCCGACGTAATTTTAAATAGGTGGAACGTAAAGAGTTAAAGTACTTATCAGGGATACAAAAATATACACGACGGCTCCATATTGTTTCAGATGACGAAAATCAACAATCTTGTACGTCATCGCCAATCAGAGAAATGTCTCCAGAAACGGAAAAAATTTTCAACATTTTGACAAATGAGATGCTTGAAGAACCTTGTGAAGACTCTTTTGTTGAACGGTGCTCTGAAAATCCACTTCAGGGGATTGTTAGTATTAAAGATAGTTCACATTTTAATGAAAGGCAAACATATGTAGAAGCAAGCGACAGTAATGATGAGGAAACGGTATGCCCTTTTAAGCCAAAAGATGTCATAAACTCTATGTCGGGGTCAGAATGCACAGTAGTTCAGCGCATTGACAATACTCAAAGTCGACAAGAAACATATATCGAGGCAAGTGATGACGAGGAATTAGCCTCTTGTTTACAGCGAGATTGCACGAATGAAGTACGTAACTTGAAAGATCGGGAAAGATCTTTTATTTTAGAGAATGCTATTGAAGAAACCGAAGTTAACAAATCGCCAATCAATGTTGTGTTGTGTTAATGTTCTTATCAAACTTTTTGTACCTACCTAGATAATAAGTAAATGATGTGGTTGCCTATAATTGGAAGCGCACACTTGTATTGTCCTTGTGTATGTTAGCATGCATGTAATTGTGTAGCCTCTGTTGGCGATCCAAATAAATAAATAATGTTAGCCAAATGGCTTCTGGTGAAGTTTTCCAAAAACGAATATCTGAAGGTAAGGTACTATTTAATACCAGGACAGTAAAATGTTCGTTAGACTAAAGTTCAAAATACAATAATCAACATCTTAATTTTATTGCAATTAATCTTTCAGATAATGATGATGTCAGTAGTCCAACGCTACTATCCAATTTGTCAATTCCTCCGCCGTCATATTCACCTCTGACTCCACATATAACAAAGAGTGTTCCTAATGATGCGCACATTGCATTTGACCAAATAGTTGAAGAACCAACATCACCGAGATTAGAAGGTACTATTATTTACATTAAAATTCCTAAATGATGACTGTTTTATGTATGTATGTATGTATGTAAAATTATTATTATAAAAACAAAAAACCCGACTGCTTAAAAATAATGAACTGAAAAGGGAAAAACAAGTCTCACAATGTATATTCAAATTAGTTAAACTAAATACTTTAAGGCGCTGCAGGCGGGGACAAACAATACTTTGTTACCTACTGGCACAGAAGGATCTAGCAAAACTACGTTTAAAGCAATCCCGATTAATATCATATTATTGTTAAGAAAATTAAATTGGATTGTCAGAACCACTTATTTTTCATGTTTCAGATAATGATGGCGTTACTAGTCCAACGCTACTTTCCAATTTGTCAATTCCTCCGCCGTCATATTCACCTCTGACTCCTTATATAATGAAGAGTGTTCCTAATGATACGCACATTGCATTAGACCAAATAGTTGAAGAACCAACATCACTAAGATTAGAAGATAATGATAACCTAACATATAACAGTGACGATAGCGTAAGAGATCCAGATTTTATAGCACAAGATACCACAGATTCAGAAAGTGACACTGATTGTGATGAAGTAAGAATCAAAACCACACAGGCATTAATCCATTCTCCGAGTACGGCAACTGAAAAAAGAAAATCAACGGAGAGACTTAATGTTGAAGATGTTATGGAAGAAATAGAACGTGAAACAGAAAATAACACCGAAGGAAGTGAAGAAGCGGAAAAACAAATTAATTACCGACAAGAAATTGCTAACGATATCGTATGCAGTTTAGAGAATGCACCAGAAAACGAAAATGAAGGTCGTAAAAAAAGAGGAAGGAAACTCAAACAAAAATACAGTCGTCAGGAAATTAAAGAAAGGAAATACAAAAATTTACCTTACCAAACTAAAAAGAAGGAAGTATCATCTAAAAAATTCATAGATTTTAAATGTTCATGCAAAAAAGATTGTGCTAATTTAGTTTCAAAAGAAGATAGGGAACGAGAATTTCATAGATTCGTACATCTTGAATCGTACGCAGCTCAAGTTTTGTACATAACATCTAACATTACAGAAAGCAAAAAGAAACGAAGTTACGTTACATTATGCTCCCCGTCGATGAGGAAACCTCGCGAATTTATTCGCACGTATACACTTGGCAATATACCTGTTTGTCGAGACATGTTTTGTAGAACTCTGCAAATAACACCTCAAAAAGTTACTGTCAGTCTTCGAAAAAAACGCAATGACAGAGAAATAAAAGATAAAAGAGGAGAAACAGCAGGCGGATGGAATAAAACGCCACAAAGACATATTGAGCTTATTATCGATGTTATCAAAAGGTTGCCAAAATACGAGTCACATTATCGTAGAGAAAAGAACAGCGATGCTTTATATCTGCAGCCAGGAATGACGGTACCAAAAATCTACGAATTGTTCAAAATAGAATTCGAAAAAGAATTTGGAAAAGATGAAAAATGTCCATCCTTCAATGTTGTTAGACATATTTTTGTACAAAAATTCAATTTGAGGTGCAAGAGCCTTAAGAAAGACACGTGTAACAAATGTGATCTTTATGAAATGACATTGAAAAATTCTACTACCTCAGCTGAAAGAGCAAATGCCCAAAGAGAAAAAGAAGAACACCAAAAAATTGCCGAAGATTTAAGGAAGAAGCTGAAGGAAGATTTTGAACAGGCTAAAACTTGTGAAGAAACTGAATGTCTGACTTACGATTTGGAGAAAACCTTGCCTTTACCTAGAATACCGACCAATATAGTTTTCTACAAAAGGCAGTTATGGGTATACAACTGCGGTATACACTCGGCTTCCAACGGTGTTGGGAATTGTTTTGTTTGGGCTGAAGGCGAGGCAGGCAGAGGGGCCCAAGAAGTGGGTTCATGTTTGAGGAAATATATTAAGTGCGTGCTACCTCCTACAGTAAAAAAATTGATTTTGTGGAGTGACTGTTGCGGAGGGCAAAACAGGAATATCAAAATCGTTTTGATTTTAAAGGCTTTATTAAATAGACACCCCACTCTCGAGACAATCAGCTTCCGTTACCTAGAATCAGGACACACTTTCCTACCAAATGACAACGACTTCGCTAAAATTGAGACTCGACTCAAGCAATATGAAAGGATATACTCCGTGGATGATTATATTGCCATTATGAAACAATGCAAAAACAAAAATCCTTTACAGGTCCATAAAATGGAAAGTTGTGATTTTGTTGGATCTCAAATTCTAGAAAAGAAAATAGTTAATAGAAAAATATTTAATGATAAGAGCAAAGTAAACTGGCTCAAAACAAAAGAAATTTTAATCACAAAAAAGACTCAACATTCTTTGTTCATGAGAACTTCCTTTAATGAGGACTACAAAGAACTGAATATTAAAAAGAAATTAAAAGGTGTTGATTTGGGTGTCATAGAAGAAGATTTGCAAGAATTATGGCCTTCAGGAAAACTGATTAACAAAAAGAAGTTAAACGATTTGAAATCGTTATTCCATCTCATACCAAATGATTGCATTGGTTATTATAAAAAACTGAAGGGAGACGATGCAATAATAGACGATATAGATGGTTATTGTGATGAACCCGACTTTGATTTGGATGAGGAGTAGGGTAACATTTGTGTTTTTTTAAATAAAATAAAAATAATAAACATTTTTAAGCTTTTATTTTTGTCATAGTTTGGAACATTTTTGCATTTTTCTTTCCGCAGCCTACACAGCTAATTCCATACAAAATGTATTATGTAATAATGATCCACGCGCAAGTTTTCTTGAATATCTACGAAACTATTAAAATTTATTTACTAAATACATGCATGTAAATTAGTTTAGAACACTTAGAATAACATAAAATTAAAAACATAACATTTAGAACTACAAAGCCAGAGAAATACCGAAATAAACTTTAAACTCTATTATCTCGAAATGAGGTTAGTGTGGACTGAATCATTTTTGCTTAAATCGGTCCAATTAGTAAAAACAAAATGTATGCACACTGTTATTTATATGCAAAAAAATATTAATGTATCAATCAATGAATAATAATAAAAAAATCGAATGAATCGTAATATTTACGTGTGCTATGATTTATTTTCGGTAATTTCCTTTGTACAAAAATAAACAAATGAATATGCAAAAGTTCTTGTAGGTGTAACTTATTTTTGGCTTATCGAAAAAATCCAAGAAAAACATATGTGGAGGGTTCCAACGAGGTACTAAATTTTAATGAAAAGATAAACTAATTATAACAACTAGGTGCCTACAACTAGGTGAAATCCTCGTGCTCCAGATTACATGCAAAAGGAGAATGACCAAAAGTGGTACCAAAAAGTCTCGCGCATCAAGACTAAAATTTTATAGTAATTATTTTCATTATTTTTTACGACATTACGCGTCGGGGATTTGATTTTTAAACAGGGAATTTAATTTTAAGTTTAAAAGTATGGTTATTGTTTCACCCCCTGTAAATGACGCTCCGTTTCACATGTTACGATTTAACTTAACCTTGATTTTTTAAAGTGTCATGATCACTATAATAGAAATTATTATTTTGCTTTGAATTATTTTGCCCATTCTACATTTTATACGCTAAACGGCCACCTTCTAAATATTACTATATTATAATAGATTTTTTATTTATAAGATTGTGATTTCTTCATCTATGATTAATTGGCCGTTCACAGCTGGTCATAGATAATATAGAATGCATTAAAATCGATTTTCGATTAATCGAGTAGCCAGTATTCAGTAATCATTTCTTTAGTATAATAACAATATCGTTTGCTAGAAAAACATTTAACATCACAACAACAGCGAATTAAATGTATTTGCTTTGCTTTAACAGTAACAAATTAAGGAAAATCAGTACACCAAATCGATTTTCTTACCTACCCTAGAGATTTTGATATTTATATTCTGTGGTGCATTTGACATTTGTAAGTATTGCTTTTTTTTTGTATTTTGTGAACGTTTTTCTGTGTAGGTATTTAATAATTGTGCAAGTGAGTTGAGTCGTGGGGTCGAACGACTGACGCCGTCAGTCACCCGGCAAAGCCGACGATGTATCAATTGTTCATTTTTGATACCCAGAAACCTACCTACACATTCATTTGTAAGTTGTGCCCGTAGTCGTTTCTTTCCGAAAAATTAATTATCGGGTATCAATACAGTTAATTTTCCGCTAAACACAAGTCTGGTGTAGTGTAAATCGACTAATAATTGTTTTCGGTCCTCTACGAAGTAAAACTCAAACAATAATAATCATCGAGAAATTATTTTAAAAATAGTGCGACCGGGTGCATTACTACTTAATGTGACTGGTGGCGCCACCCCAGCCATAAATGGTAAAATTGGTGTCGTGAGTAATTAGAATATATTTTCAAAATATTTGCTTACAATCCCTGGCCGACGACAACCCACGGTCGCTACGCAGCTACGCAGCTTGTACGCTCTTGCGACGGGACGCAGGGACGCAGGCGTGCGCTCAGGTGCTCTGATTGACCGCTTGAAGTTTCGCACGGAAGACGTGACATATTCTGCTTGCTGGGCTTACCTACTCAACCTAACAACTGACATAATGATTTGCTCCGCATGCAATACTGAATTACTATCGGGTGATGCTTTTCTTGAATGCGCGCTGCAGAGTGTAGTAAAGTTTACCATTACCTATGTGTTGGAATGGTTAAGTTACCATTGCAATTCCTATTAAAAAAATAAAGAATGTCACTTTGACAGCCCGCCATAAGCGGTTGTCAGTTCATATATAATTGAAAAGCAGTCAAGTAGATTTTATTGAACTCGAATGATTATAATTAAATTCTGTAAAATAAAGAAGAGTTTCATTATAAAACATGGTGGCAGCGTAAACCAAGCACAATGGAAGATACATCGCTAGCAAATATCGTTCAACAACAAACTGTCCTCCTGAAGTCTATGCAAGAAGAGATCGCAAGACTCTCGCAGAAAACACTCCCACAAAACATAAATGTGCCCTGGCCAACAGCTATAAACGTTGATACAGACCCGCAAGATGCATTTAAATCATTCTTATCGGCGTGGACTAATTATTGTTCTGCGACTCAAATGGATGAATGGTCGGCGGAACAAGAACCAAGAAAAGTAAGCGTATTGTTTAGCGCCATAGGCGGCGAAGCGTTAAAGAAATATGGGAATTTCGGTCTCACAGACACAGATAAGGCAAACAAAACATGCAAGGATATTTTGCAAATCATATCTACAAAAATGCTTCCTAAGAAAAACATAATCTACAATAGATATATCTTCTTAAGTAGAATTCAACAAAAATACGAAGTGTTTGATGTTTTCTATGCAGACTTAACAAAGCTAATTGAAGACTGTGAATATGCTACATTCAAAGACGAAATGTTACGAGACAAAATTGTTTTAGGATTAAAAGACATGAAAACAAAGAAAGACCTCTTAAAAAAGGAAAACTTAACTTTAACTGATGCAGTCAACCTGTGTCGTGCCGCAGAGGCCACTGAAAGACATATGAAAGATTTATCAGGAACAACAACTTCAGAAATAAAGAAAATAGAAGAGAAAGTTGCAAATAAGAAAAGAAAATGCAAGTTTTGTGGAAATTTTCATGTATTCAAGAAAGAAATATGTCCAGCCTGGGGTAAAGAATGTGAAAACTGTAAAGGTAAAAACCATTTAGAGAAAGTATGTAAGAAGAAGAGACAAGTAAAGGTGGTGATGGAAAACCAAGCAGAAGAACAAAATAACAGCATTGTCTCAGACTCTGACACTGAACATGTTATCAACAAGATCATTAACAAAAAGAGTAAGAACTTAGCAGAGTGCACACTTGAATATATTGTCAAAAACAAATGGAAATCTACAAAATGTCTACTCGATACAGCAGCTGATGAATGTCTAATTGGTCTCCAAAATGTCAGGGAAATGTTCGGTGAAAGTTATGTACAAGAAAAAAAGCGACTGTCAAATAAAACTCTGTTTGATTTTGGAGGAAATAATATTATTGTACATGGGGAAATAGATTTAACTTTAAGAACCAACATTTCAGGTCATAAAAAGAATCATATTGTTACATTTCAAATAGTACACAAAACACACATTCCTCTCTTATCATGCCAAGCCTGTACTGATATGGGTCTCGTAAAATTCTGCAAGGAAATAAGACAATGCAATTATTCACAGGAGACACAAAATATTGTAAATAAATTTAGTTCAGTTTTTGAAGGTAGGGGAAGCTTTTCAGGTGAGGTTGATCTAGAAATTGATGAGGCAGTTTCACCAGTTATCCAGAAAGCTCGTCGTGTTCCAGTAGCTCTACGACCCATGCTGAAAGAAGAATTAAAGAGATTAGAAGAAGAAGGAATAATAACCAAAGAAGATAATCACACAGATTGGGTAAGCAATATACTTATTATAAAAAAGAAAGATAACTTCAGAATATGCCTAGATCCAATTCCTTTAAACAAAGCTATAAAAAGGCCTAATCATCAATATACTACAGTTGAAGAAATCCTACCAGAGTTAGGCAGAGCTAAAATATTCTCTACATTTGATGTAAAAAAAGGATTTTGGCATTTAAAACTATCTGATAAAAGCAGTAAGTTAACAACATTTTGGACACCATTTGGAAAATACCGATGGAAAGTCCTTCCCTTTGGCATATCTTCAGCACCAGATCATTTTCAGATAAAAATGAGTGAAATGATTCAGGGTTTAAATGGTATTGAGGCACTGGTTGATGATCTGCTTGTATATGGAGTTGGAGATACAATGACAGAAGCTATTATAGATCATAACAAAAATCTTCAAAATTTATTTAACAGATTACAAAAATATAATTGCAAGTTAAATAGAACTAAAACAAAACTCTTACAAACTTCAGTAAAATATTATGGACATGTGTTTTCTAATAAAGGTCTCCAACCAGATCCATCTAAGATAGAGACAATTTCAAATATTCCAATTCCAAGAAATAAAAAAGAAGTTCAGAGATTTCTGGGTGTAGTTACATATCTCAGTAGGTTTATTCCTAACTTAAGTGCTAACTCAATATACCTAAGACACCTTACACATGATAAAACTGAATGGTTGTGGAATAAAAGAGCTCAAAAAGAGTTTGATATGCTGAAGTCCATGATCTGTGACACCAAAACATTGAAATATTATGACAAAAATGAGCCACTCATTGTAGAATGTGATTCCAGTGAAGGAGCTCTGGGGGTGGCGCTGTTTCAACAGAACCTTCCAGTAGCATATGCATCACGATGCCTCACTCCAACTGAAAAGAAGTATGCCCAAATAGAGAAGGAACTGCTGGCAGTACTCTTCGCCTGCAAACGGTTTGATCAGCTAATTATTGGTAACACAAAAACAATTATTAAAACAGATCACAAACCATTATTAAATATATTTAAAAAACCTCTTCTTCAAGCTCCAAAAAGGCTTCAATCAATGCTTCTGATGTTACAGAGATATAGTCTTGAGTTGCAATTTGTATCTGGAAAAGAAAATGTTATGGCAGATGCATTATCTCGATTTTATTTAGAGTGTAAAGACATTGATAGATCAAAAGACTTGAAAATATTTAAAATTATAGAAAAAGTTGATCCTTTGTTAAACTTACCTATAACTGATAACTGTATACAGGAAATAGAAAATACAACATCAAAAGATAACAATTTTCAAGCTTTAAAAAACTTTATTCTACATGGATGGCCAAGATATTTAAGAGATGTGCCAGATGCCCTCAAACAGTACTATAATTATAAAAGTGAGTTAACAACCTATAACGGTCTTATACTTAAGAACCAAGCTATACTAATACCGGAAAATTTAAGAGAAAAAATGTTGAGTAAATTACATAAAGCACATTCAGGAATTGAAAATACATTAAAATTAGCTAGAGATGCTATATTTTGGCCATCAATGTCTAACGACATAAGAGAAATGATTAAAACTTGCACAACTTGTATTAAATATCAACCAAGTCAACAAAAATTTACCATGCAAAGTCACAAAATACCTGAATATCCATTCCAAATAATTTCTATGGATGTTTTCTTCTTCAACCAAAATGGTAAACAAATTAAATACTTGATAACAGTTGACCATTATTCTGATTTCTTTGAGATTGATGTATTAAAAGATTTATCTTCCAAACAAGTAATAGAAATTTGCAAGAAAAATTTTTCTCGACATGGAATTCCAGAAATAGTTGTCACAGATGGTGGAACTAATTTTGTCAGTCAAGAATTTTCAGAATTTTCTTGTAAATGGAACTTCACTCAAGTTACATCATCTCCACATCATCCCCAAGGCAATGGCAAAGCAGAAGCTACCGTTAAAATAGCAAAAAAAATAATAATGAAAGCTACTGATGATGGAGAAGACATCTGGTTGAGTCTGCTTTGTCTGAGAAATACTCCTAATAAATTGGAGTCAAGCCCTGTACAAAGGATATTTTCACGTAGAACAAGAGGTTTCTTACCAACTGTTAAAACATTACTGAAACCAAATGTGATTGAAAATGTTTCTAAAAAAATCAAGAGTAATAAAGAGAGGGTAAAATATTCACATGATAAAAGAGCCATAAAAGCAACCACTTTAGAAATAGGACAGCCTGTTTCTGTTCAAATTCACCCAGCTTCTAACAAAACTTGGACTCCTGGAATAATTGCAGATGTTCTCTCAGATCGTTCATACCTAGTTGATGTAAATGATACAACATATAGAAGAGACCTTATACATATTCGTCCACTTTCACCACATTCAACAGATTTATCTGAGACACTACAACAGACCACTGATACAACACCACAACAAAATACACTCCCGGTTGATAAGGAACAAGAAAATGTAACTTTGAAAACACAAGAAGATGTTGACACTACTTTATCACTTCCCTGCACCTCCTCAATTAATTTAGACAACACCCTAGAGGATCCTGAATCCCAAAACTCTTTGTTATCTATTAATCCGTTATCAAGTTCTCAATCTACTACTAAGACTCCTGATGTCAGGAAAGCACCCACTCCGGATAGCAAACCTAGTAGACCCAGGAGAGATATAAAAACTCCTTCTTACCTGAAAGACTATGTATGTTAAGTCATTGCATTAAATTATAAGTATTAATTAAATATTTTTAAGTTAAAATTATACTTACATGTCATTATTGTTGTTAACTAACATTCTAATATTTTCTAATTATATTGTACTAATTCTAGATACTTAGAGACTTGTTTATCGAGTTACTTTCACTTATATTGTGTTCATATAAATTACTGTATTCTGTGTGTTGATTTGTTAAATTAATTATGTGGTGTAGCAGTTACATAGTACCTTTTATGTTGTTTTTTAACTTCATACCATACATACATCTTTTGTTAATTTCTGTAAAAAGACAGCGTGTTGGAATGGTTAAGTTACCATTGCAATTCCTATTAAAAAAATAAAGAATGTCACTTTGACAGCCCGCCATAAGCGGTTGTCAGTTCATATATAATTGAAAAGCAGTCAAGTAGATTTTATTGAACTCGAATGATTATAATTAAATTCTGTAAAATAAAGAAGAGTTTCATTATAAAACACTATGTAATAACCGGGAGCTTACGCTTGAGGAAAGAGCTACTTGGGTATGCCATGAATGTTCCTGTGCAGCAAGGAAAGGTGGCCGTAATTATGAGCTGCCGATCTCAGTTAGCACGCCCATTATGCTGAAAAACGTATTCACTCGGAGTAAAAGCCAGCCGCCCCCGCTATCCCCGGAATACTCGTCCTTTCCTGGTTTGGAAATGCAGCAACTCCGCGAACAAATAAATGTTCTTACAGAACAGCTTTCTGATGCCGTTACTACTATTGCACAGTATCATGTCGCACTCGCTGACTGCACGAAAAGAATTGAAGCTTGCAACGAAAAGCTGAATAAATTAGAGCAAGCACCGGAATGCAGCCGCTGCCATTTCATCTCTGAATCTCTCATACATTCCCAACCGGAGATTGTGAATCCGAACGGAAATAACATAGTTAAGAACGCGGCGACCGTTGAATTGTCCATACAAACGTAATACCTAAATCATTTGCAATTCGAGCATATTTCCACCAAATAAATTTGATATTCGGATTGAGACAGTATTTATCTAGGCTTCCAATTCATTTTTTTTTCAAAAACTTACCTCTTTATGAAGTTTAAGCGAATTGCATTTCGTACATTTTTACAGCGTAAATGACTTGTTTTCAAATTGTTTTTTCTTTATTATAAACAACAATATTTGTAATAATTGTTTCATCACAAGCATAGCTATCTATATTATCAAGTTACAAATTATAGAAAAAGAAATGGAAAAACATTAAGTTTTCATTCATCATTTTTGGTATTACGGAACACATCCAAAATTATCATAAATTTTCAATAGCTAATAGTGCTATCACGTCAAGCAAATGTCAATGTGTGCGTGGTCGTATAGCTCTCGGTAGCTATGTGTACTCCCACTAGCGCAACGTGCTTGTACACGCGCCGCGGGTGGGCGCCCGGCGGGGGTTGGGCGGGGTTCGTTCACGAATTCAGGATCAGGATGTTTTGTTGTTGTCAGTGTTAGACGATTACTTTACTGTGTTGCGCGTGCGTACTTATTTGTTTGCTAATCTATACTTATAATAAATCTGTAGAAGTGAAAATTCTGTACATTGAAGATATCAAAAAAATAAATGGCAGGGGGTGTAACTAGACCGACACCGAACCCAAAAATTTGATTAAAAAAATTTTTGTCTGTCTGTCTGTCTGTCTGTCTGTCTGTCTGTCTGTCTGTCTGTCTGTCTGTCTGTCTGTCTGTTTGTTCAGGCATCACGCAAAAACTACCGGTTCGATTACGATGAAACTTGGTATAATTATTCTTTAATATCCTGGGCACCACACTGGGTACTTTTTATCCCGGAAAAGTACCCTATCCTACGGTTGGGGGGTGTCAAAGTTTGTATGGAAGAATTTTAACGCGCTGTCCGATTAACTCGAAACTCAATATTTATACTTAAACCCAAAAATTAAGAATAACGTGTATCAGGATTTTTCGAAATTCAACCCCTAAGGGGGTAAAATAAGGGATGAAAGTTTGTATGAAAAATCTTATTCCTTGAGGTAATAAATATGAAACTTCGCACGAATAGTTATCTAAATAAATTATAAAGTTTGTAGTTTTTTGTTTTTTCTAAACTACCCCCTAAAAGGTTGGGGGGTGTCAATGTTTGTATGGAAGAATTTTAACGCGCTGTCCTATTAACTTGAAACTCAATATTTATACTTAAAACCCATGGGGATGTATGGGGTAATTTCCGACACTCACGCGGGCGAAGCCGCGGGCAGCAGCTAGTTTGTAATATTTCTGACACTATTGACCTATGCTGTGAAATTGGATTTTGATTTGCCTTGTGATTTGGTATCGAGTAACCCACATTCTTACGACCTTTGTTTTGTTTACGGACTTTGAATATTATTTACGATTTTGATTTGGTTGAAGACGGACGTTCGGAGTCCATACTCCGAACGTTGGGATGTATCTCACAGTAAGTATTACCCAATTTATTTATAAACTAGCTGCTGCCCGCGGCTTCGCCCGCGTGAGTGTCGGAAATTACCCCATACATCCCCATGGGTTTTAAGCATAAATATTGAGTTTCGAGTTAATCGGACAGCGCGTTAAAATTCTTCCATACAAACACTGACACCTCCCAACCTAGGGGAGTAATTTAGAAAAACAAAAAACTACAAACTTTATAATTTATTTAGGTAACTATTCGTGCGAAGTTTCATGTTTATTACCTCAAGGAATAAGATTTTTCATAAAAACTTTCATCCCTTATTTTACCCCCTTAGGGGTTGAATTTCGAAAAATCCTGATACACGTTAGTCTTAATTTTTGGGTTTAAGTATAAATATTGAGTTTCGAGTTAATCGGACAGCGCGTTAAAATTCTTCCATACAAACTTTGACACCCCCCAACCGTAGGATAGGATACTTTTCCGGGATAAAAAGTACCCAGTGTGGTGCCCAGGATATTAAAGAATAATTATACCAAGTTTCATCGTAATCGAACTGGTAGTTTTTGCGTGATGCCTGAACAAACAGACAGACAGACAGACAGACAAAAAAAATTCTAATCAAATTTTTGGGTTCGGTATCGGTCTAGTAAAACCCCCTGCCATTTATTTTTTTGATATTTTCAATGTACAGAATTTTCACTTTTACAGATTTATTATAAGTATAGATTACTTACATTATTTAAAACCCAGCCCAAAAAAAAAAAAAAGTACCTACCTACATGTTTTTCTTGGTCTGAGTTTTATACTATTAGGTACTTACTTAGCTAAGTACATTTTGTATAAGAAATTAGTATTTATCCTTAGATAATATTTAGATATAAATTTAATTGTGTTTACATCTGTATACGGACAAACGAGTAGGTATCCTTAATCCGTTTCATTACTAATATTATTCGATAGGTACCTACTTATGTGTCTAAAGAGCCTCAGCGAGTATTTTGTAGTTTGTACGTTACACAATTGACATAAAGTTCATTATGCTTTGACCCAATTTCGTGCCAAAAACTCGTATAAAGTGTGTTTTTTCAACGCGCTAGGACGAGAGTGTCCCAGCGCGTTGGATTCTCAACGCTCGGCTCAACACCGAGAGTTGAAAATCCAGTGCGAGATAAAATCCCGCCGCGATGTATTTACGTCCGTGCGAACGTGGGCTTCGAGTTATAGATAGGTAAGTACCTACTTTAGGTTGTTATGCTTCCGGCTCGGCAGAATGCTACTGCACAAGCGGCTCTGTATTACTTTTTACCGACATGTAAGTGCATGCGACGCTGTATGGTTTCTGCATCCCAGCATGCTGATGTCGCAAAATTGATTCTAGTCGCCCTTTCCAAAAGGTAGTTTTCGTATGGTGAAGAATGGGCTAGAAACTCCACCGTTACTCTTCTAAAATGTTTTACAATATTTTGTATACTTACATTAAATTTTATATTATTATAGGTATGTGAAGACGATGTACCTACCTAGAATAAAATTACTTTAGCGCAATAGATAAAAATAATTTAAAATAAAGCAACACGCACTTGTAATGTTTATCCAGCGTACTCGGAGTAGGGTGACCATACGACCGTATTTGTATGGACAAGTGCGGCTTTATGGCCTCGGTCAGGGTTTTGCTCGGACTTTTTTGTGAAATTCCTATTACTTACATAAAGACTGATACAACTAAAATGAAAAGTTCAAAGTCTTTCTAGTTTAATTAATAATTATCGGATTTTTATCTGGACTTTGGTGTCCCTTACCTTGGGTAATATTTTAACTATTTTTTAACTAACTGGGTAATATTTTTAAAACGACAGGAGCTATTCGTGTACAGTCGTGTAGACAAGAAGAACTAGTAAATCGACATCATTATAAACTGCATAAATATTTACAGAGCCACGGCGATCAACTAAAACAAGCTTTTGGCCATCAGTTCCCCGTCCCAAACGGAAATACGCGAAAAAAAATAAAGAAAATAAGCGTCCTTTGAGGTGAGTAATCGAGCGTAAGCAAAATAGATTGTGAATTTTACAGTAGGTACATAATCAGCCAATTAATGTTCCCACTGCTGGGACACAGGCCTCTCTCTTGGAGGGGGTGGGCCGTAATCCACCACGCGGGCCCAGTGCGGGTTGGTAGATGTCACATGTCTTCGAATTTTTGTTCCTAAGACATGCCGGTTTCCTCACGATGTTTTTCTTGACCATTTTGAGAGCAGTGGTGATGAAAAAATTATTTACACAAAGTAAAGCGCCTGCTTGGGTTCGAACCCACGACCTACAACTCGTAAGTCGGGGCCGTTACCACTGGGCTACCACTGCCCTAGGTGCAGTAGGTATCTATGTAAAAATATCTTATAATTATTTACACTTTATAAACTCGCAAATCAAAATATTTTTGTGATATTTGAGCAAGCATAACCGTGTTTGATACAATACCCCTGATAATGATGGAAAGATCTAAGATGGCGAATTGTAACCACGATACGGATTTGTATTTATCAAGGAATGACTTTGCTGTAATGTTATAAATTTTTTTTGCAGTTCACGGGATTCTTCCGTGCCACCTCGACATTTTGAAGGAATACTCACGGAATCAAACGATAATAATACGAATCGTCAGGAATGGCCCAGTAGGTAGGGTACCTATTATATATTTTGCATTTGATTTTCTAACGTTATAACAAGATGATACGTATAATAACTGTATACTCTTTAAAATTATCCAGATCTTCTTCACGTGGTCCAGGTGGCATTCAAATTGCGACAACGGCTGACATAAACGCACCACCAAGCTTTGAATAGACTTTGCTGTAATGTTATAATTTTTTTTGGCAGTTCATATGATACTTCCGTGCCACCTCGACATTTTGAAGGAATACTCACGGAATCAAATAATAATAATACGAATTATCAGGAATTACCCAGTAGGTAGGGTACCTATTATACATTTTACATTTGATTTTCTAACGTTATTACAATATGATACGTATAATAACTGTATACTCTTTAAAATTATCCAGATCTTCTTCGTGTGGTCCAGGTGGCATTGAAATTACGACAACGGCTGAAATTAACGCACCACCAAGCTTTAAAGCTATTATTGATCTCGGATCAAATCAGCCCATGAACTTTGAACCAATCGGTCAGTCGTTCAGCAGGTATGTACCAACCTACCCAATTCCTTTTACCTTCTATAAAAGACGCGAGAGCAGTGCAGCAGTGGTGTTTCAATGGTCCCAAATTCAGAACGCTCAGAACTGACCCGGTTTTTAGGCACCAGGAAACCTAGTTCCTATGCCCTTTTTTATATACAACGTAGTTTTTAATTAGTTGGCGAAACTTTACATATTTATGTCTCTTGGATCTTATTATGATAGACACAACATACTTATTTGCTAAACTCATAATTTCAAGTAACTACTGCTGCTACACCGCAGTTCACGTCACTCGCGGACGTTGGACCATAATTACAAGAAATTATGATTATCTTGATTATTCGATTTAGGCGATGCATTTATTTTCGTATTTTGCCTCTTATAGGAATTTAACTCCAACAAGCACAACAACAACTGCTGGGTCTCTGATTGTCGAGGAATTAAATAACGACGAAATCGAAGTTCCAGAGTTAACCGGACGAAGAATGATGGATGTTCAATATTTATTTGAACAATTATCTACAATCGATCAAAGTCCCTTTAATTGCTCTTTTAAAGATTTTAAATTTGTAAGCGAGAACCGTCGTGGCTTTTATTCTTCCTTTAAATTTATATGTGAAATGTGTGGCGTCACATTTGTTATAAAAAGCGATAGATCTGATCGTGAAATAAATCAACATATTGTCCATGGGATCGTTACTTCAGGTACGGCGGTTCATGGGCCAAACGATCATATAGGACTAATTATAATTCCTTATCTGGAGTATCCTGTATAATTGGTTTTGAAACTAAAAAGGTTTTATTTTTGGGCATCAGAAATGCATATTGTTGCGTAGGTGCTTTAGCTAACAATAGAAATACTGACCCGAAAGTTCACCGGTGCTTTAAAAATTGGTCGAAAAGCTCGGCTTCAAATGTAGCATCGACATGCATCAATTAAGATATAAAACGCTGATCGGTGATGGTGATAGTAGCGTTACTAGCGCTCTCAACGAATCTTTGCCGTACGGACACTGTACAACCATAAAAAAAATTGAATGTAGCAATCATTTGCTAAGAAATTATTGTTCAAAATTAAAAAAACTTGTAAAAAAGACGGAAAATAAATTCGGTTTGGTCCCAATAAAATTAAGAAAAACCCTGGATGTAAATATTTTAAGATTACGAAAGGCCATAAAAGGGGCCGTCGATCATACGAATAAACTACCAAATATGACCATGGACCAAAAAATTTATAGTTTGAAACAGGATTAGCTAAATAGTGTCATGTGTTCGGTGAACACGAAAAATGTAAACCTTATTTTTGCAAAGGAGTAAGTGGTGAAAATTTAGTCTCTGAAATGAAGAAATGTGGCTTGTGGTACGACATTTTTTCTATTTTGAGCTTGATTGTAACAAATGTAGAAAGTCTTCTAATGGCTCAAACAAACAACATTGCAGAACAATTTAACTCGATCATCGCAAAATTTATCGGCGGTAAACGGGTAAACTATTGTCTGCGCGGTAGCTACGAAACGCGGTGCTTTGCAGCAGCGGCAAAACAAAACACCGGTAATTTAGTGAAAACACTAGCAAAAAATACAGAAATAACAACAAAATATTTAAATCGCATTGTATAAAAAAATAAAAGGAAAGCACAACAAGACACAAACAGAAGCGCAAAACGAAAGAAAAAAAACATTGCACTTGCAGATGAGCATTATGGGGATATGGAAAAGGAAGCTGACCTCGACAGTGAAGTTTTAATAAAAAGAAAAACGAACTATTGTTGGAATTAAACCAAAGTGTGAGTAAGAGGCACGAAATTCAATCCAAAACCATAGGTCAAGCAGCCAATCAAGAATGGCTAAAGCAAAGAAAAATGAGGTTGACAGCTTCATTCTTTGGCCAAGTCTGCAAACTGAGAGAAACGACGTCTTGCAAAAACATAGTCAAACAATTATTATACCATACATTTAAAGGCAATGATGCTACAAAATATGGAAATGAACATGAACCCATCGCACTAAAGGACGCTGAGAAACTTTTAGGGCTTCATATTGAACCATCTGGGTTGTTTATTGACGAAAAACATCCTTTTCTCGGAGCAAGCCCAGATGGTTTGATAGGTGATGACGCTATCATTGAAATAAAGTGTCCTGCGAGCGCAACAAACTTTACACCAGCTGAAGCAATTGAAAACAAAAAAATTACATTTTGCACTAAAGATATGGAGGATGAAATAAATAAAATTAAATTAAAAAGAAATCATAATTACTTTTACCAGATACAAGGACAATTGCATATAACAAACCGCAAATACTGTATTTTTATAGTATGGACGCCAAAAGGACTGGCATATGAAAAAATTGAAAGAGACACCGAATTTTGGAATGGTATAGTCATAAAATTAGAAGAATTTTATTTCAAATGTTTACCTAGAAATCTGCCTATCAGAGACAGAATTTAGTGTCAGATAATCAGACATACAAGGAACGTCAACGTGTGCACAAAATTAAATAAATATTAAATTCTTTATTGCAATGACAAAGTTATTGGGGCTACTTTGTAATCACGTAATAAAACCGGGGGTATCAAAGTAACGGATTCTACGTACAACTTTATCAGCCAGTTTTTATATATTTCTTAATTTCAAGCCATATTTTTTAAACCCCGGTTTACCGGTACTGCACATAACCTATGGTAACAAGTCAAATCAGCGTGTTTAGTGTGGATCGTTGACTGTGGTATTCTGATTATCATAACTGTATTTTTTCAAAATTTTACGAGGTTACTAATATTATGGTCACCCTACACGACTATCACGTTTCGACTCATATTTGTTATGATGAATTATCGATATCTCTGAAGTAAGAACATATTATCTAAATAAATGGTTATTCAACATCCTTGTTTTTTATTATTCTTAGCTTGGAACGCTGTAGGTACTTATCTGAATTTACGGACATCGCGTAAATATAAATTATTGGAATATTTGTCTTTTACTAATGCTTAGGTACTTTGTATAACACTTTTACTATTTGACTTGTATTCATTATACATATAGTAATAGGTAACAATAATATTTGAAGTTTAGTAAAACGAATAGGTAGGTACCTACTTACTTACTGAAATAAGACCACCAATAAGAAGTGGAGACCACCAATAAGAAGTGGAGAAAGGAAATAAATAAACACAAACAGAAATAAATAATGACAATAATAATAAATATCCCAATAATTTATATTTACGCGACGTGCGTGTGACTACTCTAGCGTCGTCCGTCGACCGATTTACCCACAAGTCCATGCTCGATAACGATGTACCTATAGGTGCAGTTCGCGTCAAATAATTTTGCCGCTCTGAAGTTAGGTTGCGCATGCGTAGGTACCTACTGGCATGCGCGCTACTGTTTTATAAGGCAGATTGACTACTGCGCAGTCATTTGTAGTCTACTTCAGAGCGGCAGTTATTTGACGCAAACTGTACCTTATTTGTATGACGTATCTACTAGGTAGATTTTCTCTACAAGGCCTAGATTTCGAGATTAGTCGAGATATCCTAAATGCGCCTAAGTCATGCTCGATAACGATGTATAGGTAAGTACCTCCCTTATTTGTATGACGTACTACTAGCTAGATTTTCTCTACAAGGCCTAGATCTCAAGATTAGTCGAGATATCCTGAAATATTGAGACATCGGCATGGTAAAGAAATTTCCAAAAAACGCATTACTAGTCTGTACATACACTAGCGATTCCCCAAAGTAGTCAACAAAAATAAAGCAAATAATGAACATACCTAAAATTACTCATAATGAATATAATGCTGTCGACTCGGTATGAATGAATAGCAAGTAGGTAGGACATCGAGTATTATCCGCTCACACACACTGCGAAGCGCGCCCGTTATCTGTGGCCCCGCCTTCTTTTGTCGAACAGAGATAGCAATATTCCAAACGCATTTTGCTCACGTCTCGAGTTTGCATTTCGTGCCGTAGTACGTCGGCCTCTTAAGAGTCCGTGCACAAAATTCACTCGACAGAGTTTAGGCATATTCATTGCGATGCTATGTTTGTGTGCACCGTTCACGCACACACGCCTAAAGTTCGAGCGTAGTGATCGATTAAACAGTTTTGATCCTATAGATGATATTTTTTAAGTGATGTAGGTACGGTTAAGAAATGAGTCTGGAATGTTTGTGTATATTCATTTAGTATATTTATAACAATCAACATAAAAATGCTACAATTTGGTGTAAGATGCATTTAGGTACATTTAGACATTCATTACCATTGAGATAAGCGTTTTACATAAATACGACTAGTATCGATAAATAAGTACTTAATTAAAAGTTTTTTTTCACCGATATCAACGATGGACAAGATAAATTTAAATAGTACAAGCAAATTGAAAAGTCTTAAATAAATCTGTAGAAGTGAAAAGTCTGTACTTACATAGAAAATATCAAAAAAAAAAAATGGCAGGGGGTGTTACTAGACCGACACCGAACCCAAAAATTTTATTTAAAAAAAAAGTTGTCTGTTTGTCTGTTTGTTCAGGCATCACGCAAAAACTACCGGTTCGAATACGATGAAACTTGGTATAATTATTCTTTAATATCCTGGGCACCCACTGGGTACTTTTTATCCCCGAAAAGTATCCTATCCTATACTATCTATCTATATTAATAAAAAGAAAAGTCCTGACTGACTGACTCATCAACGCCCAGCCTAAACCCTTGGACCTAGGAAGCTGAAATTTTGCACAGAGGTTCCCTTTATAATGTAGGCAAGGCACAAGGGAGCATTTTTCGAAATTCATCCCTTAAGGGGGTCAAATAGCTGCCGCGAGAAGTCGTGGCACAGCGGACAGAGCTTCGGCGGGATCTCATGGCGACATGGAGAGTGCGATTGACGCAACCCAGTGCTGGGCACGCCACAATTGCGGCGATAAGTCCCCTCTTTGAGGAGTGGCTAGAGAGGCGCCACGGCGTCCTCACCTTCCGCCTGACACAGGTCCTCACCGGACACGGTAGTTTCGGGAGGTTCCTGTTCCGGATAAGGCGGGAGGAAGCGCCCGGGTGTCACCATTGTGTGGATCGCCCGGAGGACACGGTGGAGCATACGGTGGAGGTCTGCCCGGCTTGGGCAGAGCACCTCCGTGTCCTCGTGGAGGCCATCGGCGGTGGAGATCTCTCGCGCCCGCCCCTGGCCCAGGCCATGGTACGGAGCGAGTTACTGTAGGTATATTATAAATGCATTATTTATTTATGTAAGACAAACGTGATAACTACCATGCCAAGATCAAATTGACATGAGAAGTCAACATCACCAGTAATTACTGCCTTTTCAGCTGTTCCATTGTCATCGACATCCTAAAATTAATAGCATTTGAAAATAAGAATGTACTCGTAAAATTAAATACTTCTTTATGCACTTCTAGCGCTGATCGAAACTAAAAGCTAACATGTTCTTGATACGAAGCCGTAGTGATTTGATTGGATTTACGTTCTGTAAGAATTTGTCTGATACGTGCCAATCCCGCGTTTTGTCTTTTGTTTTTGCTGATGCACTGGTAATGCGATCCTTTCTTTTTACCCATTATCTACAACAAAGTTGTACATGTAACTTATATGCAGTGTTGAACCCAATCACAAAAATGTTTGATTACTCAAACATTTTTTTTCTGAAAACCATTAAAAATAATATGCAGTCATGGCATAATATCGGCACTCCGAGCAACGACAAGCGCAACACGTCATACTCATAGCCACATGATACTGATAATATAAGCATGTCGGTGACAAGGGCGCAAAAGATTTTCCTCTACCAAAATATTTGAACATTTTTGCAGCCGCCATCTTGGATTTTCATTTTGACCCTACTATCGGCTTTGACACCATTGAAAACTATGAAAATAACACCCTAGACGTAAAATTTTAAAATGTTCGCAGCCGCCATCTTGGATCTTCATTTTGACTTCAGTAACTTTAAAGAACTTCATTCCAAAAAATACTTCACTTGCTAACCACTTCGAACCCATAAGTTTTTGCCCTCAACGCGCATAAAGAAGGTTTCACTTTTAAAAAAAACGATGAAACATACAGTCTAAATCTAACTAGCAGTCGCGGTAGGCGGAAGTTGTCCCGCGACAACAGCACCGGTGCACCAGCAGGGTCCAACTATATGTAGCTAAGAACATCCGCACTTTTAATTATTTTTGTGCCACTTGGATGGTTGGTCAAACCATCCAATTGACACAAAAAGAATTTAAAAAAAAAACTGAATCAGTCAAGCCGTTTAGGATGAGAAGAATTACGATTACACGCACACCGGTATTTTATATAATACTAGCTGCCCACCCTGGCTTCGCACGGGTAGCACTAAGTATTTATTTACGGCGCACCTACCTATTTACCTACCTACCTACCTTCCCTAACTACGTACCTTCCTACCTATCTACCTACTTGCATACCTACCTACCTATCCTAAGAACCTTCTCCTTACAAACAAACAACAAAAAAATAAATTGCGAAATTGGTCCAGCCGTTCACGCGTAATGCCGTGACCAAGGAAATAGGGATTCATTTTTATATATATATACTAGCTGCCCGCCCCGGCTGCGCACGGGTAGCACTAAGTACTACGGCGCACCTACCCACCTACCTACATACATACCTACCTATATACCTACTTACACCTACCTACATACATACCTACCTACCTACTTACCTACCCTACCTACATACCTACTTTACCTACATACATACCTACCTCCTTGCTTACCTACCTACCTACCCTACCTTCACCTACCTATCCTAAGAACCTTCTCCTTACTATAACAAACACAACAAAAAAAGAATTAGCGAAATTGGTCCAGCCGTTCATGCGTGATGCCCTGACCAAGGAAATAGGGATTCATTTTTATATAGGTACATATATAGATAGAAGATAAGATAAAGGCATGCAAAATTTTAATGTTGTTCAAAAACAACCAAAGTACTGAAAATAAAATGAATACTTATACGGATCAAAAAGTGGTAGACGGCGTACAATTTCTGGAATATGTTTACGTAGAACACGTGCGCGCCTGCGATACAAAGTGATACGTCCTCACGCTGGGAAGGCCCGGTCGCTACTGACGGGATCGTTTTTGCGCGGTCGATAATATAGTTCACTTTGCCATTTATTTACGAAATGAAGTTATTGTTTATTTATAAAATAAAAATGTTATTCTATTATATGGTTATCTTAAGTTTAATATGTAATTTTTAAAATTTCTTAAAAGTGTTTCTAAGTATTAGAAAAAAATACTTATTTGTCAAGAAGTTTTTAGAAAATTACGTTATTTTATCATTTTTTTTCTGCTATATTTTGTATGGGAGTTGAAAAAAGTGATTCCGCCACATGCAAGTAGACCATATAATGATGTTGAAAATATTTTTTAATTTTCAAAATCAAAAGTAGTATCTTGTAACCAAACGGTCAAACGTCAGTCTCGCGTCATTTTTCGGAAAACTTGTTGCGAAGATTAGTGATTTTCCATGAATGAAAGTTACTTTCACCGCGTCTGTACATCGAGCGAACCTGCTATGGTCTCAATTATGGAGGTACAGACTTTAATGGACATTCCCCAAAGATCTTCGGTAAATTTTATCTTAATTTTCTTAAAAGCTTTTATTACTGTTACCGGGTTAATATGTTTAAAGTTAAATTCAATCGGGCAGGCTGAAACGTTCGCCTTTACTAAATCAAAAGAGGTTTCAGTAGTTTTAACTGGGATACTAGTAAAGAAATTTACAAATTCTTGTGCAACTTTTTTGTTATCGCTAATGAGACCACCACATGAAGTCTCCAGAATGTAATCTGAATTATGCTTTTTGGTCCTGTTCGTTTCATTATTGATAATTTTCCAAACCGTCTGTATTTTATTGTCTGCTGATTTAACCTTGTTGCTAATGTGTAAGGCTTTAGCTGCCTTACAAGTGTTCTTAAAAGTTAAGTAAGTAGAATAAGTAGCAACATATTTATTAAAAGTTTCCGCGTTAATATAGGGCTTAAGGCCATACAGCTCGAAAAGTCTTTCCCTACTTTTCCTGAGTCCTTTAGTTGCCCAGTCACTAAATAAAAACTTAGGGCTGATAGTTTTAGTTCTCTTTTTATTTTTTATTTATTTATTCAGAAAACCAACAGCGATACTTATAAAATATTACAGAAAACATAATCAATTTTGTAGGGCTAATAATAGGTTTCCCTGTTAACATAATGTGTGTAAACCATGCGAACGGATTTTAAGATTATACTTAAAGATTTTAAGTTAAGTATATAATATAAAGTATATAAAAACATGTAAAAATTTTGCTAACTAATGAATTGAGCATAGTGAATGCTTTATAATAAATAATAGAGAGAAATAAAGATGAACAGAGCGTAGTTGCTTGCTATTTGTCTTTCAAAATTATCTTTTTAATCTGAGCTTTAAAACTAAGTTTTGTACCGTTAAATAAATCGACTTGAGAGAAATTATCATTATACGTTCGAGCAATGCGAGTTAGCACACAATTTTTAGCGTAGTTAGTTGCATGCCGAGGCACATGTAACATTGGTGTATGACGAGTGCGTCGTAGGGGAGCGTTAAATATGATCTGTGCAACCAGATCCGGACAGTCAAGCCTACCATTAAGAATATCGTAAAGTAAACTCATATCCAACACTTTACGTCGCGCATCGAGTGTGAGCAGACCATATTCCCGACAGCCACGTTCGTAGGACATTGGAGGTTTGCGCAGGCGATAGTTGAGGTGATTTATAAATTTTCTTTGAACCCGTTCCATTTGATTTTTATATAAAATATATTGGGGTGACCAGATTGTACATGCATATTCAAGGACGCTGCGAACATACGCAAAATATACAGATTTAAGGGCTTCAATGTTTTTAAATACTTTGCAGGATCTAAGAACGAATCCTAAGTTTTTATAAGCTCTGGTAGTAATGAGGTCTATGTGATTTGAAAATGTCAATTTATTATCAAACATAACTCCCAAATCACGAACTATCTCGACTTTATTAATAAATATTCCATTAAAATGGTACGAGCAAATTATAGGTTTTTTCTTACGTGTATAACTGATGCATTGACATTTTGTGACGTTTACTGTTATTTTATTTTTTGTGTAGTAATTATGTAAATTATTAAGGTCTTTTTGGAGAGATATACAGTCGTCAAATGATCTTACTGGGTAAAATATTTTTTTGTCGTCAGCGTACATTAAATGTTCAGAATGCTCAAAAGAGTCAGTGATATCGAATAAATATGCATTATAAAAAAGAGGTCCCAAATGGGACCCTTGTGGAACACCGCTTGGGATCTCAATGAAGTTAGAACGATAACCTCCCAATACTACAGCTTGTGACCTTTTAAATAAGTATGATTGTACCCAACGTAGAAGGTCGCCGCGCGTCTCTTCTTAAAAGAATTATTGAACTCAGATTGGACTACCGAAAAGAATTCTTTATATAGAATATTGACATTGTCTATTGTAAGGTCCTGATTACTTAACTTACAAACTAAAGTGTTATTAAATTTATTTAAATTTCCGGCAGTTATTGGTCTGAATTGTATCTGTACTTTTTGTAATGGTATATTGGACTCAAAAGTTACGGTTTGACCACTGTGATCTGAAGGGAGATAATTAATGATGGCTTTATCTAAATAATCGCAGCAACAAAACACATTATCAATAAATGTAGCTGTAGACGTAGTTATTCTGGTTGGTTCTACAAACACATTTGACAAATTAAATGATTTAAAAAAAATTAAGAATCTACTGGTATTTGAATTATTTTCTAAAATATTAATATTAAAGTCACCACAGATAATTACTGATTTACTACCAGATGCAAGTTTTGCCAAAACATCTTCCATTACCGACTCAAATATAGAGTAGTTTTGATAATTTGGGGGTCTGTAAACGCACACTATGACATGCTTATCTAGCTCAACACAAGACAGTTCAATACTATGTTCAACCGATAGTTCAACTATATCGTTACGGGATTTTGATTTAATACAATTTTTAATTAATATTAGTGAACCACCACGCAGCATTGATTTTCGGTTAAAGCAACTGGCCACACTATAATTATCATAGTTAATTAACATTTCACAATCTTTTAACCAATGCTCAGTAAAACAAATAGTGTCAAACTTTGTTTTTTCTAAAAACAATTCAATTTCCAATTGTTTGGAAGAAAAACCTTGAATATTTTCATGAAATAATTTCAAAGATTTCTGCTTAGCCGCTTTTGTACAGTTAATTATGTTAGTGCTAGAAAATACCTTTTTGTTATTAATTGTAACTATACTGTTAGTGGTACCTTCTGTTGTCTTACAAACTAGTTTAAAGTATTATTAGAGCTAACCACCTTAACATTAGTACTATTACTAATTGTGGTGCTAATTACACACGACTTCGACATACTAATTATGTCTGGGTTAATATTAAAAGCTAATAGCCTAGCTATTTGATGTCTAAAACTAATGGGCAGATACACAGTATCCCTAGTCGACCTTAACTTATCAACAAAAATGTTGGTGTCAAAAAATATAAACTTGTCACTATGGTGAATAACTAAGAAATGCATGTAATTATTTAACATGTGAATGTAGTTGTTTTGCCTGTTAGACAAGTGCTCAAAGTATGGAAAAGCACACAAAATTATTTTCTTACATTTTAACTTCAATAGTTTGGTAACATTATCAGTGATATCATCTTTTTTAACATTAAAACTATTACCTATAAGAACAGTAATAATGGCATTAGGATCATATTCGTTCCTAGTTATTAAAGCCATTATTTGTTTGTAGGAAGTTTGAGGCATGCAATAGTTTTGAGAAGAATGACTCAGGTTGTTGCTAAGTAATTTTCCTAACCCTTTTCCAAAACTATCAGAAAACATAATGGAACAGTAACAAACTTTACTACTACAAGGAAGAGAACTAGCGTCTGTCTGAACTACCTGCAATGGACCTTGTTCAATATCTGGTATATTTTTAATGAGAATAGAGACCTGACTACTTTGACTGGTGCTGATCCTCCGTTGCCTCAGGTTGGAGGGTGCCAAGATTTGATTTCGTTTGCAATAAAGATTGATGGCTGCTGAGAGTCAGCGGGTCCACTTTGTCTGCATTAGAGTTGCACATTTCCACTAACTTATTTGCAGCAAGGATGTGCTCCTGAATTTGTTTTTCAGACCACACATATCTACTATAGAGTGAATTTATTGACTCTTCTAGTACCTGAATTTCAGACTGTAACTGTTGAGTGTCATACTCATAAATGTTTTTACTGTCTTCCAATTTAATTTGATAGTTTTTTAATTTATTAATAAGAAAACCACGTTCTTTTCTTAGTTGAATATTGTTGGAACTGTGTTTTTGTTGTTTCCTATATTTATTACATTTATTTATGATTTTATTTAGCTTAGCATATTTTTTAATTTTATTTTGACATACTTTATAACTACTATTATTATGTTTCAATATAGAATCCTCAGTAAGGTCTATTGTTATTAAGGAATGCGTGTTGCAAGTAGTGTTTAATAATTCATCATATAAGTTATTATTTTTCTTAACCTGAGTACATTCTTTTTGATTTTGTAATTTAGTAATTCGTACATTTGCATGAATTAATTCTTCTTCTAGGTCCCTAACCTTACATAAAGCCTCCTCATATATAGCACTGCAGTTGTTGAAACCATCTGTGACCACCCGCAGATTGTCCCGTTCATCAACAACATCCAGGTATTGTTGATGTAGGTCCACTAGCTCCCGTTTTAAGCAAGTGTTTTTGAAAACGACCTTCTCGACTTCCTTCTCACTTTCATCTATCTCCTGTAACAGCTGTTGACATTTGCTGTTTGAAGCCTCAAGATCTTGAACAGCCGTTCTCAATTTAAGCTCCAATTCCTGAGCAGCAGCCTTACGGGTCATCACAGGCATGGTTTCAGGAATTAGTACTGAAAGTATAAGTAAAGGAACGGTGAGAACTACTTAGACAGACAAACAAAAATAAAGGAAAGCTAGAAATGAAAGGAAAAATGGGAGAAGTTAGTGTTGCTTTATAGAGGAATGTGTTAGGCGGCTCAATCTGATTGAAATACGACTAGATTAGATCAGATACAAAGTTATATTGATTTTACTTTCTTATGAATTTACTTTTCTATAAGTGGGTAGGTTGCCTAGATTTAAAATGAAAATTTTATTTTACATAACGTTTCAATGCAAAAACGATAAACAACGTTCTTGTTGATATGTATGCTAATATTAAGTACTATAGATCAAAATTATTTCGATTTACTACATAAGTTTCGTTATCTTATAGGTAAAAAAAAAAAAGCGACATAGATCCTCTGCAGAGTGCCAAATCAACCACGAAAAGTGATTGCAGGAATCAATGAAGGCGTGTTACAGAGTCCAAGAGACGCCTGTGTGATTAAATGTGTTAATTAAAGGATAAAAAGGATAAAATTAACAATACTCCCCGTTTAAATCCGCAGGTCGAACATCGGCTGTTCGTGATAGGTTACCGGTAACGGACCAAACACTGTTTTACTATGAATATTTGCAGGAAAACAATAATCCTGAGTAATATTGCACTTATTTTACATTTAGTTATAATAAATCACTATAATTACACTTAAAAATAATTAAAATTAATTTTAAAATACGGAACAAAATTTTGACATGTCAGTCAGACAGTGTTGCCAGTCGTAATCGTGATCGTGAGGTATGTTGTCTAGTGCATGTGTGTTATACTTCTCTGTAACTGAATAATAATTTCTCCGTATCGCCATAGGTTAGTGTAAGGAGCCATTTTGAGACCTTACGTCTGCATTTAATTCTCGTTAGTGGATAAATTGTTAGCAGCTTAATTGCAATGTTATACAGCCCTTGGAAAAAGAAGAAGAATCGGCTGAAACTCGTCCTAGCTGGTCTAGTTTGACAGACTTGATGAGAGCGCCGTCTCTTTAGGACTGGATTAAAACTACTGAATTTCAAGCAGGCATGTTGCCTTAGTATAGTAGCGAGTACATATAGTTGTCTAACCGTTAAAACTTCAGCATGTTGGTAGAGATCTGTCGTAGAAAAAAGCCGCGGTTTGAATAGGCTTATTTTCAGTATAAGTCTTTGAGCTCGTTCTAGTTCAAGGAGGTGTGTTTTGGCTGTGCCTCCCCATGAGGAGATGCAATAGGCAAGGCCAGACTGACAGAGCGCCTGATAGACAGCACGCATGACTTTCGAGTCCGCTACGTGCCGCAGATTTTTAAAAGCTTATTATTTTCCGAGTGACTAATAACTTAAAAGTCGACTAAATGTTTGCAACAAATAAAATAACTTGCCAGCGATTAAATATTTTCGCGACTATTATATTATGTAAGGTTCAAAATTAAAGGTGTTATAAAAACTAAAAACTAGCAGCTGCGTTTAGGTAGCAAATAAACTATACCAGTCAAATAAAATATTAGGCGAGGAGCTATAAATAATGACTTGGCGACTAATAATGTTAGTAGGGTGGCAAAGATAATATATTACCAGTCTAGTTAGAGTAGGTAATTTTTTTTTTTTTTTTTTTTTTTTTTTTTTTTTTTTTTTTTTTTTTTTTTTTTTTTTTTTTTTTTATGGTTAGGTTAGGTTAGGTTAGGTTCCCACAGTGGTGGACCTTGGGGGGGGCTCCGCTATCCCTCTACTCGGGACCAATCGTGCGGAAGAAAATGCCGCAAAGAGGGCGCAGCAAAAGACTGTCGCGGCTGACGAAGTCAGCGAGTTGGCCCGACAGGCCCGAGAGCGGCGCTCTACCCGCATGGCTGACAGCGGGAGTGTAACGGCGGCGGCGCTTAGTCGCCAAGTTTTGGACGGCGTGGATGTCGTCCTGAAGGTTGCCACCAAGTCGGGCAATCTGAAGGGCACATTCACGCGTGCTCTTAAAGAGGCGGCGGACGGCATTAGGGAGGCGGTTGAGGTCCTCCTTAACCGGACTAGCACGGAGGAGACGGCGAAGCTATGGGAGGAGAATGGCCGTCTCCGATCCGAGTTGGAGGACCTAAAGCGGGAGCTTGCCGCGCAGAGGGCGGATTGGCAGCGGAGTCGTCCTGCGGCCACTGGTTCTGCTCCCGTCGCTGCCCCGACACCGTCAGTCCCGTCGTCGTCGGTCCCTGCCCCTACGCCTGCTGCTGATGCGGAGATCGAAAAGATCGTCCGCATTTGCATGCTCCAGTGTGGGGGTATGGTGAATGCCCGTCTGCAGGGCTTGGAGTCGAGGCTCCTCCCGGCAGAGACTCTCCGGCCGCCACTCGCTGCGGATAGAAGGAAGGAGGAGCCCGCTAAGCCGGGTGCGTCAAGAACTACGGCCGGCAAGTCCAAGGGGGCCAAAAAGCCCACGGAGGGCACGCCCGCGTCCACTTCCCGGACAGCCGCGCCCCCGGCGACCGCACCCTCGGCGAACGCACCCTCGGCGACCACACCCGCGTCCACCACGGAGACCTGGACGACGGTCGTCAAGAGGGGCCGCTCCAACAAGAAGAAGACGGCGCAGCCACCACCGGCACCCAAGAAGGCTCAAGGGCCGCCTAGGGTCAGAGCCCCACGCTCCGCGGCTGTAGTAATCACGCTTCAGCCCGGAGCCGTCGAAAGGGGCATATCCTATAAGGCGGTCCTTACGGAGGCAAAAGCCAAAGTCGCGTTCCCCGACCTTGGTATACCGTCTGGCCTCAGATTGAGGCAGGCGATTACGGGGGCGCGACTGCTTGAGGTGTCGGGTGCCTCTAGCGGTGAAAGGGCAGACGCCCTGGCCGCCAAGCTGCGGGAGGTCCTCAACCCGGAGGACGTTCGGGTATCCAGGCCGATGAAGACCGTGGAGTTGCGCGTCGATGGCCTGGACGACTCGACGACTCCGGCTGAGGTCGTGGCGGCCGTCGCCCGTGCCGGTGAATGTCCGCTCGAGGACGTGCGGACGGGCGAGATTCGCGTCGAGGCTTCCGGGCTCGGCGCGATCTGGGTGCGGTGCCCGGTGGCGGCGGCGAACAAAGTCGCCGACGCTGGGCGTCTCTTGGTGGGGTGGGTGGCAGCGAGGGTGAAGCAGCTGCAACCCAAGGCCTTGCGGTGCTACCGTTGCCTCGACATTGGGCATGTCAGGGCTCGGTGCACCGCCGAAATAGACCGCAGCGAGCAGTGCTATCGCTGCGGTCAGGCCGGTCACAAGGCGGCCCAGTGCTCCGCGGCGCCAAACTGCAGCCTCTGTACAGCTGCAGGGAGGCCTGCGGGGCATAGAGCGGGCGGAAAGGCCTGTGGCGCTCCCGCCAAGAAGGGAAAAAAGAAGAGAGGGGCTGCCAAGGCTGCCGGGGGCTCTTTACCCCCCCCGCAGCCTGACTGCCCTCCGGCCGACTCCCGGCCTAGGAATGGTGCGGAGGGAATGGATTGCGCATAACGGCGCTTTACCATTTCCTCCAGGGCAATATCAACCACTGTGCCAGAGCTCAGGATCTTTTGTTCCAGAGCATGGCAGAGTGGTCGATTCATGTGGCTGTGGTCGCCGAACCGTATTTTGTCCCCCCCAGGGATAACTGGGTGGGAGACTTGGACGGTTTGGTGGCCATCATTGGCGGGGCTCTTGTCAACCCGTCCCGAGGACACGGCTGGGTAGCCGCCCTCGCGGACGGCATTGGCACAATTGGGGCGTATTTTTCGCCCAACAAGAGTCTCGCCGACTTCGAGAGGTTCCTTGTCGAGTTGGGTGCCGTCGTGGGCCGACTTCACCCTCGCCCGGTGCTGTTGCTGGGGGATCTCAACGCCAAGTCTGCGGCGTGGGGATCCCCTGTGACCGATGCTAGGGGCGAGGTGCTGGAGGAGTGGGCGGTCACGACTGGCTTGACCGTCCTTAATCGGGGCTCGGTCCACACGTGCGTGCGGCAGCGGGGCGGGTCTATAGTGGACGTCTCGTTCGCCAGCCCTGCTGTTGCAAGCCGTGTCCGTGACTGGCGTGTCGCCGCGGAGGTGGAGACGTTATCGGATCACCGATACATCCGTTTCGACGTCTCCGCCCAGACCGCTGGCGGCCGCGGTCCACCGGCCCCGCGAACGGACGGTCCGCGCTGGGCGCGTAAGCGCATCGACAGGGAGCTTCTCGAGGAGGCCGCTATTGTCCAGGCCTGGAGCCGGGAGTCGGCAACGAACGGACCCGTTGACGTCGAACGAGAGGCGCTGTGGTTCCGCGGGGCGATGACGCAAATTTGCGACGCGTCCATGCCCCGGGTCCACGCACAGTCTGCAAGGCGCCAGGTGTACTGGTGGACCGCCGAGATTGCGCAATTGCGCGTCGCGTGCGTGGCGGTTAGACGCCAGTACACCCGATACCGGAGGAGACGTCGTCGGGTCCCTGACGAAGAAGCCGCGCTGTATGAGGTGTACCGCGCGGCTAAGGAGGCTCTGTGGCTGGCCATCGGCGAGTCGAGGACGCGAGCCAGGGAGGAGATGTTGGAGACTCTAGACGGGGATCCGTGGGGGCGCCCTTATCGCGCGGTCCGAGGGAAACTTCGACCCGCTGCGCCCCCACTTACGGAGAGTCTCCAACCCGAGCTGCTGGAGGAGGTGGTCACAGCCCTCTTCCCGGCGAGAGCGGAGCATACTCCGCCGCCGATGGCTTTGCCCACAGCCGCAGAGTCTCCGGAGGAGAACGCCATCAACGTCCCAGAGGTGACACAGGCAGAGATGAGGGCAGCCGTGATGCGGCTCCGGGCCAAGAACGTGGCTCCGGGGCCCGACGGGATCCACGGCTGCGCGTTAGCCCTCGCTCTGAAGGAGCTCGAGCCCCAACTGAGGGGACTCTACACAGCGTGCCTTGAGCAGGGCCAGTTTCCCACTCTGTGGAAATCAGGTCGTCTGGTCCTGCTCAGGAAGGCGGGGCGCCCTGCGGATTCGCCGTCCGCGTACCGGCCCATAGTGCTGCTTGACGAGGTGGGCAAGCTGTTTGAGCGAATAATCGCAGCCCGCCTCGTCGGCCACTTGTGCAGAGAGGGGCCGGACCTGGACGACAGCCAGTTCGGGTTTCGGCATGGGCGCTCCACGATCCACGCTGTGTCGCGGGTTAGAGTCCTGGCGGAGGAAGCGGTGTCCCGGGGCGGAGTGATGTTGGCGGTGTCCTTGGACATCTCTAACGCCTTCAACACCCTGCCCTGGAGTTGTATTCGGGAGGCACTGCGGTATCATGGCGTGCCTCCCTACCTCTGCCACATCGTTGGGGCTTATCTGTCGGAGAGGTGTGTCACCTACATGGGACGTGATGGCGGAAACCAGCGCCGCATGTCGTGCGGTGTTCCACAGGGCTCGGTTGTTGGCCCACTCCTGTGGAACATCGGGTACGACTGGGTGCTGAGGGGCGAACTCCAACCGGGCGTCGACCTGACGTGTTACGCGGACGACACGCTGGTCACTGCCCGGGGGAGCTCGCACAGGGAGGCAGCGTTGCTGGCGACGGCTGCGGTCTCACAGGTGGTGGGCCGCATACGTCGCCTGGGCCTGGAGGTGGCCCTCAGCAAGTCGGAGGCCATGGTGTTTCATGGCCCCCGGCGGGCGCCGCCGCCCGGTTCACACATCGTGGTCGGGGGGGCTCGGATTGCTGTCGAGTCTACCATGAAGTACCTAGGATTGGTGCTCGACAGCCGGTGGAACTTCGAGCCCCACTTTCGGCGGCTGGCGCCCAAGTTGCTGGGCGCTGCTGGGGCGCTGTCAACGCTGCTTCCCAATCTGGGGGGCCCGAGCGCCGCTTGTAGGCGGCTCTACGTGGGGATCGTGCGGTCGATGGCCCTTTACGGGGCCCCAATCTGGGCGGCTGACCTGACGGCCGGAAGCATCGCAGTACTGCGCAAGCCGCAGAGAGCGATGGCCGTCAGAGTCATCAGGGGGTATCGCACGATCTCCTACGAGGCGGCTTGTGCACTGGCCGGATCCCCGCCCTGGGACCTCGAGGCGAAAGTACTCGCGTCATCGTACCGGTGGCGCGAGGAAGCGAGGGCGCGGGGCGAGCAACCGATGCAGCGACACATGGAGCTGCACCGGTCTCAGCTCCGCGAGGTCCTGGTGGCGGAGTGGCGGGACAGGCTTTCACGCCCTACCGCCGGCCTCGACATCATCGAGGCGGTCCGGCCGGTGCTCGACCTCTGGCTCGGGAGGAGGCACGGCTCCCTGTCGTTTCGGGTGACGCAGGTGCTCTCGGGGCATGGTTGCTTCGGGAAGTACCTGTGTCGCATAAACAGGGAGCCGGACGCCCGGTGTCACCACTGCGTCGACTGCCGGGAGGACACGGCGTGGCATACGCTGGCAGAGTGTGCCGCTTGGGAGGAGCCGCGCCGTGCCCTCATCTCAGAAGTAGGCAGTGACTTGTCGCTGCCGGCCGTTGTGAATGCGATGGTCGGCGGCGAGGAGTCCTGGGACGCGGTGGTTTCCTACTGCGAGACAGTCGTTTCGCAGAAGGAGGCTGCGGAAAGGGAGAGGGAGATTACGTCCACTCACCCGGCCCGCAGCAGGCGCACCGGGCGTCGAAGGAGGGCGGATAACGCCCTCTTCCAGCCCCCCTAAATGGGTCCAGGGGCGACGGACTCGGGGACGTCTGTCGCCCCCCACACATCAGGACCCGAGGTGGCGGCGCGTAGTGTTCCACGCGCGCCCCTCTTAGACGGCGCGGGGGGAGTTTAACACCTCACTCCCCCCTGACCCGAGGAAGAGGCCCGCGTTCGCGGGCCGGCACCAATCGGGGGTTGCGGAAGATTTTTAAGTTCCCGCGACCCCCGGCGTCGGTGTGAGATGGGACACCGGGGTGGTTTTTAGTCAGTAAGAGTCTGACAGACCCCTCCGCCCGCCCCAGGGCGGGGGACATCCATGAGGATTTTCCACCCCGGAACAAAAAAAAAAAAAAAGGTTAGGTTAGGTTCTGAAGGGGGATCCCCCACAGCGCATACTTCCACGTAGTTTCCCCCGGGCAACGCCGTGTCTGACCACCGTAACGGAGTGGCAGACCGGCGGCTAAAGTGCGCTGTGATTCGTAGATATTTTATGCAGTCGTCCGCGAATATGCCGAACAATCCGAGCCGAACATTGCGTGACCCTTCGGGGCGTTTTATTTCAAATCGCTCCTCCCAGGGCGATTCAAACGGCCCTTCTCAGGGCCAAACCAACGGCCCTTCTCAGGGCCAAACCAAGGGCCCTTCTCAGGGCCAATCCAACGGTCCTTCTCAGGGCCAATCCAACGGTCCTTCTCAGGGCCAATCCAACGGCCCTTCTCAGGGCCACGCCGGTGGCGCTTCGGCGTCGGAAGCTGACCGCGCATCATCTGCGGCCAGCTTATTCAGAAGGCCATACGAGTTGTCGGACTCCGACGACTCCAATATGGAAACGTCGGCTGGCGAAAGCGACCGCTTCAAGCGGAAGAGGTCCGAGGGCTCCTCGGAGTCGACCGGAGGTAAGACGAAGAAGAGGTCGAAGACTAAAAAGGCTTCGACTTCTGCTGCGCCTTCTTCCCACATTGTGGGCTTGGTGGACGCCGAGCGCCAGCTAAACCTGGCGAAAAGGGCGCAACTCCAATTGGACCTGGAGGAGAAGGTTGCCGCCAAGGAGCAGCAGGCGCAAGTTGCCAGGTCGAGGGCTGGCTATGGTGCATCCAATGTGCTATATGCCGACCACTCCCTGGCAGAACTGGAGCGCATGGCGCAGGAGGATAGAGAGGAGGTTCTGGAGGTCGCCTCTAAGTCGTCCAACTTGAAGGGGACCTTCCAGAAGGCCCTCAAGTGCCGGGCCGCCAGCATGCACGGCATTGTGACGGAGCTGGTGAAGCGGACTGCCACGGACGAGACGCGGCAGCTGCAGGCGAAGGTGGATCGCCTGCAGGCGGAGGTCAGCCAACTTCACCAGAAGCTGGCTGAGGCTACGGCCAGGCCAGCCCAATCTGCCCCAGTCTGTCCGGTGGTAGGAGGCTCCTCCTCCACCCCTGCCAGCCTTGAGGCAACAATCCGCGGGGTGATCTTGGAGGAGAGGGCCTTCATCCGAGCCTGCTTCGCAGGCATCGAGGACCGGCTCTTGCCGGAAAAGCGGGTCCGCCCACCGCTAGCAGCGGACAAGAGTCCACCGCCGAGGGAGCCGGAACCTGCGCCTCTGGCAGGCCCGGTGTCGCAGCCCTCCAAGGCCAAGGGCAAAGGCAAGGGCAAGAGTACCAAGGCGGGTCCTCAGACGCCCACCACCAGCGCGGAAGTAGCGTCTGGGTCGTCTGCCACTCCAGCAGCCCCCCAAAACTCGCAGGAGGAAGACGCCCTTCTTCCCTCCACCACCCCATCCAACCAGTCGTGGACGGAAGTGGTCAGGGGGAATAAAGGGAAGAAGGGCAAAAAGTCGGCCCCCAAGCCTGCTGCAGCTGTTCCCGGTCCTGCAATCGGCAAGAAGGCGGGGAGGAAGCTGGTTCCTCCCAAAACTGCGGCCGTCGTGGTGACCATCACCCCGGAGGCCGTGGAGCGGGGCGAGACGTACGAGTCCGTCCTAAGACGGGCTCGTACCAATGCTGATCCCTCCCAGCTGGGGATCAGCAATATAACGTGCCGCCGAACATTAACCGGGGCTCGAATTTTCGAGTTCTCGGGGGAGCAGCGAGGCACAAATGCGGACCTCTTCGCAACAAAGTTGCAAGAGGTCATCGCGGACGCGGCAAAGGTAACCAGGCCTGTTAAGACCGCAGCCTTGGAGGTGGCCGATCTGGACGATTCGGTCACCAAAGAGGATGTGGTGGCAGCCGTCGCGGCGGCTGGAGGCTGCGACGCTGGCGCGGTGAAGGGTGGAGCCATCAGGCCCGGCCGCCGCGGCATGGGCATCATCCGCGTCGAGTGCCCAGTCGCCGCGGCTGGGGCCGTCCTTGCTGCGACCAAGGGACGGATGCAAGTGGGGTTTGGCTCGGCTGTGGTCCGGCCACTTGAGGACCAGCCTGTCCGGTGCTTCAAGTGCTTCGCTTTCGGCCACACCCGGGCCACGTGTCCCTCCAAGTCCGACTGGGGAGATACGTGCTTCCAATGCGGGCGGGAGGGACACGGGTGGGCCGCTTGCACCGCCACCGCACCACACTGCGCGGCGTGTGCCGCCGGTGGCCGCCCCGCGGACCACAGGATGACGGGCAGGAGCTGCAAGCCCCCCGTGAGGAAGGGCGTGGTGCCGGCGCAGGTTCGCCCTGTTGCTGAAGCCGTCGCCATCGTCACCGCTGTAGCTCCAGCGGCGGTATCTGAGGAGGGGGGTGCGATGTCGGAATAATAATTTCCGACTATCACATCCTCCAGGCGAACACCAACCACTGCAGAGCGGCCCAGGACCTGGTAGTGCAGGTCATGGCCGAGTGGTTGGTGAACGTAGCGGTGGTTGCCGAGCCCTACTCAATCCCCGGCAGCTGGCTGGGTGACGAGGACGACTTGGTGGCTCTAGCGGCGCGGTCTTCCACAGACTCCCCTCCCCTCTCGCTATTAGAGAGGGGACCGGGATACGTGGCCGCCGCGTGGGGAGACTTAGCCCTTGTGGGCGTCTATTTCTCCCCAAACCGCCCTCTTCAGGACTTCGAGAACTATCTCGCAGTCCTGGCCGCTGTGGTCGGCAGGGCGGCGCCGCGTCAGGTCTCCATACTGGGAGACCTGAATGCCAAGTCGGTGACCTGGGGCAACCCAGCCACCGACGCACGCGGTCGGGCAGTAGAGATGTGGGCAGCCTCGTCTGGACTCTCCCTCTTGAACAGAGGAAGCGTTCAGACATGCGTGCGGCGGAATGGTGGCTCAATAGTGGACGTCACTTTCGCCACCCCTGCGCTAGCCGCGCGCGTGTTGAACTGGCGGGTGGACCTGGTGGAGACTATGTCGGACCACCGCTACGTGCGGTTCGATATCTCCACCAGCGGCCCCGGAGACACACGGCCCCTCTCGGTGCGTTCGCCGTTCCCACGGTGGGCTCTCGCCCGCCTGGACAGGGAAGCGGCGCGGGAGGCGGCGTTCGTCCAGGACTGGCTTTCGCCGCCTTCCGCCGGCCTGGATGTGGACACCGTGGCGGGGTACCTGAGAGAGTCTCTGACCGAGGTATGCAACTCCAGTATGCCTCGGTCTCGCCGACCGCTACCCAGACGCGCCGTGTACTGGTGGTCGGCGGAGCTGGCGGGGCTCCGAGCAGCGTGTGTGGAGGCAAGGAGGGCCTACGCGCGGAATCGGCGGCGGCGTCGAAGGGACCAGGCCGTCGGGGACAACCTCTATGAGGTATACGTGGAGGCAAAAATGGTCTTCGATCGAGCCATCGCCACCGCCAGAGACTCGGCGAGAGCTGAGATGCTGGAGGGTCTCGACAACGACCCCTACGGGAGACCATACAGGGCGGCGCGCAACAAATTGCGCCCGTTTGGTCCCCCGGTGGCCGAGACCCTGGAGCCCTCATTTCTCGATGGGGTGGTTCAGTCCCTGTTTCCTTGCAGGGACAACTTCACCCCACCAGTGATGGACCCACCGCGGACAGCTCCGCCAGCTGAGGAAGAAGAGGAGCCCCCCACTCCTGTCACGGAGTCGGAACTTGGCGCGGCGATTCTCCATATCCGCGCCAAGAAGACAGCTCCGGGCCCTGACGGCGTTCCGGCAAGAGTGGTGGCGATCGCTGCCACTCAAATGGAGGAGAGGTTTCGGGACCTTTTCAGCGCATGCCTTGCGTCTGGAAAGTTCCCGAAACCGTGGAAGGAGGGGCAACTGTGCCTCCTTCGCAAGGAGGGCCGCCCAGTAGACTCCCCCTCGGCATACCGGCCCATCGTTCTGCTCGATGAGGTCGGCAAAATGTTCGAGGGGATAATCGCTGCCCGCCTAAAGTGCCATCTGCGCACTATCGGGCCGGACTTGTCGGACGCTCAGTTCGGTTTTCGGGCTGAGCGTTCGACGGTGGATGCGCTGGCCTGCCTTAAGGGCCAGGTAAAGGAGGCGATGGAGGCAAGGGACGGGCTGTTGGCGGTGTCATTCGACATAGCCAACGCCTTCAACTCCGTTCCCCACTCCACCATCCTAGAGGCGCTCCGATTTCACGGAGTGCCTCGATACTTGCGCAGGCTGCTGGCCAGCTACCTGGAGGACCGGGCGATCCTCCTGGTAAATAGGACTGGCCAAGTCCGGCGTTACGCCGTTGAAGCCGGCGTTCCACAGGGGTCAGTCTTAGGACCTCTCCTCTGGAACGTCGGCTATGATTGGCTCCTGCGGGGAACTCTCCTCCGAGGCACGAGTGTCGTCTGCTATGCGGATGACACTCTCCTCACCGCCCGGGGGGGGAGTTTCAGGGAGGCGGCCAACTTGGCCTCGGCGGGCGGATCCTTGGTCGCGGGGAGGATCCGCCGCCTAGGTTTAACGGTGGCGCTGCACAAGACCGAGGCCGTGTTCTTCTACGGCCCTCGGCAGCGCCCCCCACCACCTGACGCCCACATCTTCGTGGAGGGCGTCAGAATTGAGGTGAAGGCCCAGATGAAATACCTGGGCCTTGTACTCGACAGCAGGTGGCGCTTCGGTCCGCATTTTAGCGGGCTGTCGTCGCGCCTGCTGAAGACCGCGGGTGCGCTCTCGTGGCTGCTTCCCAACTTGGGGGGGCCCAGCGCGCGATGCCGGCAACTTTACGCCGGCATCTTGAGGAGTATGGCCCTCTACGGGGCTCCTATCTGGGAGGACTCCCTCCAAAGGAGGGAGAACGCCGCCGCCTTGCGGGCACCCCAGAGGGCCATAGCCCAGCGAGTGGCACGGGCTTACCGCACGGTGAGTTTTGGGGCAGCATGTGCTCTGGCCGGCACCCCTCCTTGGGAACTCGAGGCGTGGGTGCTCGCCAGAGTATATGAATGGACGGCGGGGCGGAGGGCGAGAGGACAACGCTCGGCCCCGGAAGAGCGGGAGGCCGTCCGGCGGGAGGCGAGGGACGCCATCGTCGTCCATTGGACGAGGGACCTCGCTACCGCAGTCTTCGGCCGCCGAGCCCTCGACGCGATTGGGCCGGTCCTGCGAGACTGGCTCGAGCGGTCGCATGGGTTCCTCTCCTTCCGTCTGGTGCAGGTGCTGTCCGGACACGGTTGTTTCGGATCGTACCTGCACCGAATCGGACGGGAGAGGACGCCGTCGTGCCTCGACTGTGGTGCGGCGGAGGACGCGGCGCAGCACACCCTCGAGGTATGCCCGTCGTGGTCCGAGCCGCGCCGCAGTCTCATCGCGGTGATCGGATCGGACCTCTCGCTCCCCAGCTTGGTTAACGCCATGCTGAGGGATGAGGGGTCCTGGGCGGCAGTCGCCTCCTTTTGCGAACACGTCATGTCCCAGAAGGAGGCGGCGGAGCGCGCGCGGGAGGACGATCCCGACGCGGCGCCGCTCCGAAGGCGGAGGAGGGGTCGAAGAAGACGTCAGTACGATAGTCATCTCCGACTCCTCCCAGGTGGAGGCCAGCAGGCAACGGGTGCGGGGGCACCCTTGCCTGTATTGCACAGGTCTCCACCAATGTCGGACGGGAATGGCCAGGTGTTCCCGGCCATTCCCGTAGCCCCCCATCCTGGGGGGCATGCGGGGCCCGCCAGCTAGGCGGGCATGCGCCGGGAGGGTCGTGGATGTAAAGGCTGAGCCGGTTTCCCATGGCCCTCCCATCACGGCGATGTGGGAACACCGCTGAGGTTTAGTGGGTATACTGTCGTTAGCAACAGGAGTCCCACATACCCCAGACTCGTCTCCCACGAGTGGGCATGCGTAACGCATTAACGCAAAAAAAAAAAAAAAAAAAAAAAAAAAAAAAAAAAAAAAAAAAAGGTTAGGTTCTGAAACCCAAGGCCTTGCGGTGCTACCGTTGCCTCGACATTGGGCATGTCAGGGCTCGGTGCACCGCCGAAATAGACCGCAGCGAGCAGTGCTATCGCTGCGGTCAGGCCGGTCACAAGGCGGCCCAGTGCTCCGCGGCGCCAAACTGCAGCCTCTGTACAGCTGCAGGGAGGCCTGCGGGGCATAGAGCGGGCGGAAAGGCCTGTGGCGCTCCCGCCAAGAAGGGAAAAAAGAAGAGAGGGGCTGCCAAGGCTGCCGGGGGCTCTTTACCCCCCCCGCAGCCTGACTGCCCTCCGGCCGACTCCCGGCCTAGGAATGGTGCGGAGGGAATGGATTGCGCATAACGGCGCTTTACCATTTCCTCCAGGGCAATATCAACCACTGTGCCAGAGCTCAGGATCTTTTGTTCCAGAGCATGGCAGAGTGGTCGATTCATGTGGCTGTGGTCGCCGAACCGTATTTTGTCCCCCCCAGGGATAACTGGGTGGGAGACTTGGACGGTTTGGTGGCCATCATTGGCGAGGCTCTTGTCAACCCGTCCCGAGGACACGGCTGGGTAGCCGCCCTCGCGGACGGCATTGGCACAATTGGGGCGTATTTTTCGCCCAACAAGAGTCTCGCCGACTTCGAGAGGTTCCTTGTCGAGTTGGGTGCCGTCGTGGGCCGACTTCACCCTCGCCCGGTGCTGTTGCTGGGGGATCTCAACGCCAAGTCTGCGGCGTGGGGATCCCCTGTGACCGATGCTAGGGGCGAGGTGCTGGAGGAGTGGGCGGTCACGACTGGCTTGACCGTCCTTAATCGGGGCTCGGTCCACACGTGCGTGCGGCAGCGGGGCGGGTCTATAGTGGACGTCTCGTTCGCCAGCCCTGCTGTTGCAAGCCGTGTCCGTGACTGGCGTGTCGCCGCGGAGGTGGAGACGTTATCGGATCACCGATACATCCGTTTCGACGTCTCCGCCCAGACCGCTGGCGGCCGCGGTCCACCGGCCCCGCGAACGGACGGTCCGCGCTGGGCGCGTAAGCGCATCGACAGGGAGCTTCTCGAGGAGGCCGCTATTGTCCAGGCCTGGAGCCGGGAGTCGGCAACGGACGGACCCGTTGACGTCGAACGAGAGGCGCTGTGGTTCCGCGGGGCGATGACGCAAATTTGCGACGCGTCCATGCCCCGGGTCCACGCACAGTCTGCAAGGCGCCAGGTGTACTGGTGGACCGCCGAGATTGCGCAATTGCGCGTCGCGTGCGTGGCGGTTAGACGCCAGTACACCCGATACCGGAGGAGACGTCGTCGGGTCCCTGACGAAGAAGCCGCGCTGTATGAGGTGTACCGCGCGGCTAAGGAGGCTCTGTGGCTGGCCATCGGAGGACGCGAGCCAGGGAGGAGATGTTGGAGACTCTAGACGGGGATCCGTGGGGGCGCCCTTATCGCGCGGTCCGAGGGAAACTTCGACCCGCTGCGCCCCCACTTACGGAGAGTCTCCAACCCGAGCTGCTGGAGGAGGTGGTCGCAGCCCTCTTCCCGGCGAGAGCGGAGCATACTCCGCCGCCGATGGCTTTGCCCACAGCCGCAGAGTCTCCGGAGGAGAACGCCATCAACGTCCCAGAGGTGACACAGGCAGAGATGAGGGCAGCCGTGATGCGGCTCCGGGCCAAGAACGTGGCTCCGGGGCCCGACGGGATCCACGGCTGCGCGTTAGCCCTCGCTCTGAAGGAGCTTGAGCCCCAACTGAGGGGACTCTACACAGCGTGCCTTGAGCAGGGCCAGTTTCCCACTCTGTGGAAATCAGGTCATCTGGTCCTGCTCAGGAAGGAAGGGCGCCCTGCAGACTCACCGTCCGCGTACCGGCCCATAGTGCTGCTAGACGAGGTGGGCAAGCTGTATGAGCGGATAATCGCAGCCCGCCTCGTCGGCCACTTGTGCAGAGAGGGGCCGGACCTGGACGACAGTCAATTTGGGTTTCGGCATGGGCGCTCCACGATCCACGCTGTGTCGCGGGTAAGAGTCCTGGCGGAGGAAGCGGTGTCCCGGGGCGGAGTGATGTTGGCGGTGTCCTTGGACATCTCCAACGCCTTCAACACCCTGCCCTGGAGTTGTATTCGGGAGGCACTGCGGTATCATGGCGTGCCTCCCTACCTCTGCCACATCGTTGGGGCTTATCTGTCGGAGAGGTGTGTCACCTACATGGGACGAGATGGCGGAAACCAGCGCCGCATGTCGTGCGGTGTTCCACAGGGCTCGGTTGTTGGCCCGCTCCTGTGGAACATCGGGTACGACTGGGTGCTGAGGGGCGAACTCCAACCGGGCGTCGACCTGACGTGCTACGCGGACGATACGCTGGTCACTGCCCGGGGGAGCTCGCACAGGGAGGCAGCGTTGCTGGCGACGGCTGCGGTCTCACAGGTGGTGGGCCGCATACGTCGCCTGGGCCTGGAGGTGGCCCTCAGCAAGTCGGAGGCCATGGTGTTTCATGGCCCCCGGCGGGCGCCGCCGCCCGGTTCACACATCGTGGTCGGGGGGGCTCGGATCGCTGTCGAGTCTACCATGAAGTACCTAGGATTGGTGCTCGACAGCCGGTGGAACTTCGAGCCCCACTTCCGGCGGCTGGCGCCCAAGTTGCTGGGCGCTGCTGGGGCGCTGTCAACGCTGCTTCCTAATTTGGGGGGCCCGAGCGCCGCTTGTAGGCGGCTCTACGTGGGGATCGTGCGGTCGATGGCCCTTTACGGGGCCCCGATCTGGGCGGCTGACCTGACGGCCGGAAGCATCGCAGTACTGCGCAAGCCGCAGAGAGCGATGGCCGTCAGAGTCATCAGGGGGTATCGCACGATCTCCTACGAGGCGGCTTGTGCACTGGCCGGATCCCCGCCCTGGGACCTCGAGGCGAAAGTACTCGCGTCATCGTACCGGTGGCGCGAGGAAGCGAGGGCGCGGGGCGAGCAACCGATGCAGCGACACATGGAGCTGCACCGGTCTCAGCTCCGCGAGGTCCTGGTGGCGGAATGGCGGGACAGGCTTTCACGCCCTACCGCCGGCCTCGACATCATCGAGGCGGTCCGGCCGGTGCTCGACCTCTGGCTCGGGAGGAGGCACGGCTCCCTGTCGTTTCGGGTGACGCAGGTGCTCTCGGGGCATGGTTGCTTCGGGAAGTACCTGTGTCGCATAAACAGGGAGCCGGACGCCCGGTGTCACCACTGCGTCGACTGCCGGGAGGACACGGCGTGGCATACGCTGGCAGAGTGTGCCGCATGGGAGGAGCCGCGCCGTGCCCTCATCTCAGAAGTAGGCAGTGACTTGTCGCTGCCGGCCGTTGTGAATGCGATGGTCGGCGGCGAGGAGTCCTGGGACGCGGTGGTTTCCTACTGCGAAACGGTCGTCTCGCAGAAGGAGGCTGCGGAAAGGGAGAGGGAGATCTCATCCACTCACCCGGCCCGCAGCAGGCGCACCGGGCGTCGGAGGAGAGCGGACAACGCCCTCTTCCAGCCCCCCTAAATGGGTCCAGGGGCGACGGACTCGGGGACGTCTGTCGCCCCCCACACATCAGGACCCGAGGTGGCGGCGCGTAGTGTTCCACGCGCGCCCCTCTTAGACGGCGCGGGGGGAGTTTAACACCTCACTCCCCCCTGACCCGAGGAAGAGGCCCGCGTTCGCGGGCCGGCACCAATCGGGGGTTGCGGAAGATTTTTAAGTTCCCGCGACCCCCGGCGTCGGTGTGAGATGGGACACCGGGGTGGTTTTTAGTCAGTAAGAGTCTGACAGACCCCTCCGCCCGCCCCAGGGCGGGGGACATCCATGAGGATTTTCCACCCCGGAACAAAAAAAAAAAAAAAAAAAGGTTAGGTTCTGAAGATCCCCTGTGACCGATGCTAGGGGCGAGGTGCTGGAGGAGTGGGCGGTCACGACTGGCTTAACCGTCCTTAATCGGGGCTCGGTCCACACGTGCGTGCGGCAGCGGGGCGGGTCTATAGTGGACGTCTCGTTCGCCAGCCCTGCTGTTGCAAGCCGTGTCCGTGACTGGCGTGTCGCCGCGGAGGTGGAGACGTTATCGGATCACCGATACATCCGTTTCGACGTCTCCGCCCAGACCGCTGGCGGCCGCGGTCCACCGGCCCCGCGAACGGACGGTCCGCGCTGGGCGCGTAAGCGCATCGACAGGGAGCTTCTCGAGGAGGCCGCTATTGTCCAGGCCTGGAGCCGGGAGTCGGCAACGAACGGACCCGTTGACGTCGAACGAGAGGCGCTGTGGTTCCGCGGGGCGATGACGCAAATTTGCGACGCGTCCATGCCCCGGGTCCACGCACAGTCTGCTAGGCGCCAGGTGTACTGGTGGACCGCCGAGATTGCGCAATTGCGCGTCGCGTGCGTGGCGGTTAGACGCCAGTACACCCGATACCGGAGGAGACGTCGTCGGGTCCCTGACGAAGAAGCCGCGCTGTATGAGGTGTACCGCGCGGCTAAGGAGGCTCTGTGGCTGGCCATCGGCGAGTCGAGGACGCGAGCCAGGGAGACTTGTGCAGAGAGGGGCCGGACCTGGACGACAGTCAATTTGGGTTTCGGCATGGGCGCTCCACGATCCACGCTGTGTCGCGGGTTAGAGTCCTGGCGGAGGAAGCGGTGTCCCGGGGCGGAGTGATGTTGGCGGTGTCCTTGGACATCTCTAACGCCTTCAACACCCTGCCCTGGAGTTGTATTCGGGAGGCACTGCGGTATCATGGCGTGCCTCCCTACCTCTGCCACATCGTTGGGGCTTATCTGTCGGAGAGGTGTGTCACCTAAATGGGACGTGATGGCGGAAACCAGCGCCGCATGTCGTGCGGTGTTCCACAGGGCTCGGTTGTTGGCCCACTCCTGTGGAACATCGGGTACGACTGGGTGCTGAGGGGCGAACTCCAACCGGGCGTCGACCTGACGTGCTACGCGGACGACACGCTGGTCACTGCCCGGGGGAGCTCGCACAGGGAGGCAGCGTTGCTGGCGACGGCTGCGGTCTCACAGGTGGTGGGCCGCATACGTCGCCTGGGCCTGTAGGTGGCCCTCAGCAAGTCGGAGGCCATGGTGTTTCATGGCCCCCGGCGGGCGCCGCCGCCCGGTTCACACATCGTGGTCGGGGGGGCTCGGATTGCTGTCGAGTCTACCATGAAGTACCTAGGATTGGTGCTCGACAGCCGGTGGAACTTCGAGCCCCACTTTCGGCGGCTGGCGCCCAAGTTGCTGGGCGCTGCTGGGGCGCTGTCAACGCTGCTTCCCAATCTGGGGGGCCCGAGCGCCGCTTGTAGGCGGCTCTACGTGGGGATCGTGCGGTCGATGGCCCTTTACGGGGCCCCGATCTGGGCGGCTGACCTGACGGCCGGAAGCATCGCTGTACTGCGCAAGCCGCAGCGAGCGATGGCCGTCAGAGTCATCAGGGGGTATCGCACGATCTCCTACGAGGCGGCTTATGCACTGGCCGGATCCCCGCCCTGGGACCTCGAGGCGAAAGTACTCGCGTCATCGTATCGGTGGCGCGAGGAAGCAAGGGCGCGGGGCGAGCAACCGATGCAGCGTCACATTGAGCTGCATCGGTCTCTGGTTCTGGAGGTCGCTTCTAAGTCGTCCAACTTGAAGGGGACCTTCCAGAAGACCCTCAAGTGCCGGGCCGCCAGCATGCACGGCATTGTGACGGAGCTGGTGAAGCGGACTGCCACGGACGAGACGCGGCAGCTGCAGGCGAAGGTGGATCGCCTGCAGGCGGAGGTCAGCCAACTTCACCAGAAGCTGGCTGAGGCTACGGTTAGGCCTTTGAGCAGGGCCAGTTTCCCACTCTGTGGAAATCAGGTCGTCTGGTCCTGCTCAGGAAGGCGGGGCGCCCTGCGGACTCGCCGTCCGCGTACCGGCCCATAGTGTTGCTTGACGAGGTGGGCAAGCTGTTTGAGCGGATAATCGCAGCCCGCCTCGTCGGCCACTTGTGCAGAGAGGGGCCGGACCTGGACGACAGCCAGTTCGGGTTTCGGCATGGGCGCTCCACGATCCACGCTGTGTCGCGGGTTAGAGTCCTGGCGGAGGAAGCGGTGTCCCGGGGCGGGGTGATGTTGGCGGTGTCCTTGGACATCTCCAACGCCTTCAACACCCTGCCCTGGAGTTGTATTCGGGAGGCACTACGGTATCATGGCGTGCCTCCCTACCTCTGCCACATCGTTGGGGCTTATCTGTCAGAGAGGTGTGTCACCTACATGGGACGTGATGGCGGGAACCAGCGCCGCATGTCGTGCGGTGTTCCACAGGGCTCGGTTGTTGGCCCGCTCCTGTGGAACATCGGGTACGACTGGGTGCTGAGGGGCGAACTCCAACCGGGCGTCGACCTGACGTGCTACGCGGACGACACGCTGGTCACTGCCCGGGGGAGCTCGCACAGGGAGGCAGCGTTGCTGGCGACGGCTGCGGTTTCACAGGTGGTGGGCCGCATACGTCGCCTGGGCCTGGAGGTGGCCCTCAGCAAGTCGGAGGCCATGGTGTTTCATGGCCCCCGGCGGGCGCCGCCGCCCGGTTCGCACATCGTGGTCGGGGGGGCTCGGATCGCTGTCGAGTCTACCATGAAGTACCTAGGATTGGTGCTCGACAGCCGGTGGAACTTCGAGCCCCACTTCCGGCGGCTGGCGCCCAAGTTGCTGGGCGCTGCTGGGGCGCTGTCAACGCTGCTTCCTAATTTGGGGGGGCCCGAGCGCCGCTTGTAGGCGGCTCTACGTGGGGATCGTGCGGTCGATGGCCCTTTACGGGGCCCCGATCTGGGCGGCTGACCTGACGGCCGGTAGCATCGCAGTCCTGCGCAAACCGCAGAGAGCGATGGCCGTCAGAGTCATCAGGGGGTATCGCACGATCTCCTACGAGGCGGCTTGCGCACTGGCCGGATCCCCGCCCTGGGACCTCGAGGCGAAAGTACTCGCGTCATCGTATCGGTGGCGCGAGGAAGCGAGGGCGCGGGGCGAGCAACCGATGCAGCGACACATGGAGCTGCATCGGTCTCAGCTCCGCGAGGTCCTGGTGGCGGAATGGCGGGACAGGCTTTCACGCCCTACCGCCGGCCTCGACATCATCGACGCGGTCCGGCCGGTGCTCGACCTCTGGCTCGGGAGGAGGCACGGCTCCCTGTCGTTTCGGGTGACGCAGGTGCTCTCGGGGCATGGTTGCTTCGGGAAGTATCTGTGTCGCATAAACAGGGAGCCGGACGCCCGGTGTCACCACTGCGTCGACTGTCGGGAGGACACGGCGCGGCATACGCTGGCAGAGTGTGCCGCTTGGGAGGAGCCGCGCCGTGCCCTCATCTCAGAAGTAGGCAGTGACTTGTCGCTGCCGGCCGTTGTGAATGCGATGGTCGGCGGCGAGGAGTCCTGGGACGCGGTGGTTTCCTACTGCGAGACGGTCGTCTCGCAGAAGGAGGCTGCGGAAAGGGAGAGGGAGATCTCATCCACTCACCCGGCCCGCAGCAGGCGCACCGGGCGTCGGAGGAGGGCGGACAACGCCCTCTTCCAGCCCCCCTAAATGGGTCCAGGGGCGACGGACTCGGGGACGTCTGTCGCCCCCCACACATCAGGACCCGAGGTGGCGGCGCGTAGTGTTCCACGCGCGCCCCTCTTAGACGGCGCGGGGGGAGTTTAACACCTCATTCCCCCCTGACCCGAGGAAGAGGCCCGCGTTCGCGGGCCGGCACCAATCGGGGGTTGCGGAAGATTTTTAAGTTCCCGCGACCCCCGGCGTCGGTGTGAGATGGGACACCGGGGTGGTTTTTAGTCAGTAAGAGTCTGACAGACCCCTCCGCCCGCCCCAGGGCGGGGGACATCCATGAGGATTTTCCACCCCGGAACAAAAAAAAAAAAAAAAAGGCTACGGTTAGGCCTGCCCAATCTGCCCCAGTCTGTCCGGTGGTAGGAGGCACCTCCTCCACCCCTGCCAGCCTTGAGGCAACAATCCGCGGGGTGATCTTGGAGGAGAGGGCCTTCATCCGAGCCTGCTTCGCAGGCATCGAGGACCGGCTCTTGCCGGAAAAGCGGCTCCGCCCACCGCTAGCGGCGGACAAGAGTCCACCGCCGAGGGAGCCGGAACCTGCGCCTCTGGCAGGCCCGGTGTCGCAGCCCTCCAAGGCCAAGGGCAAAGACAAGAGGACCAAGGCGGGTCCTCATACGCCCACCACAAGCGCGGAGGTAGCGTCTGGGTCGTCTGCCACTCCAGCAGCCCCCCAAAACTCGCAGGAGGAAGACGCCCTTCTTCCCTCCACCACCCCATCCAACCAGTCTTGGACGGAAGTGGTCAGGGGGAAAAAAGGGAAGAAGGGAAAAAAGTCGGCCTCCAAGCCTGCTGCAGCTGGTCCCGGTCCTACAATCGGCAAGAAGGCGGGGAGGAAGCTGTTTCCTCCCAAAACTGCGGCCGTCGTGGTGACCATCACCCCGGAGGCCGCGGAGCGGGGCGAGACGTACGAGTCCGTCCTAAGACGGGCTCGTACCAATGCTGATCCCTCCCAGCTGGGGATCAGCAATATAACGTGCCGCCGAACCTTAACCGGGGCTCGAATTTTCGAGTTCTCGGGGGAGCAGCGAGGCACAAATGCGGACCTCTTCGCAACAAAGTTGCAAGAGGTCATCGCGGATGCGGCAAAAGTCACCAGGCCTGTTAAGACCGCAGCCTTGGAGGTGGCCGATCTGGACGATTCGGTCACCAAAGAAGATGTGGTGGCGGCCGTCGCGGCGGCTGGAGGCTGCGACGCTGGCGCGGTGAAGGGTGGAGCCATCAGGCCCGGCCGCCGTGGCATGGGCATCATCCGCGTCGAGTGCCCAGTCGCCGCGGCTGGGGCCGTCCTTGCTGCGACCAAGGGACGGATGCAAGTGGGGTTCGGCTCGGCTGTGGTCCGGCCGCTTGAGGACCAGCCTGTCCGGTGCTTCAAGTGTTTCGCTTTCGGCCACACCCGGGCCACGTGTCCCTCCAAGTCCGACTGGGGAGATACGTGCTTCCAATGCGGGCGGGAGGGACACGGGTGGGCCGCTTGCACCGCCAACGCGCCACACTGTGCGGCGTGTGCCGCCGGTGGCCGCCCCGCGGACCACAGGATGACGGGCAGGAGCTGCAAGCCCCCCGTGAGGAAGGGCGTGGTGCCGGCGCAGGTTCGTCCTGTTGCTGAAGCCGTCGCCGTCGTCACCGCTGTAGCTCCAGCGGCGGTATCTGAGGAGGGGGGTGCGATGTCGGAATAATAATTTCCGACTACCGCATCCTCCAGGCGAACACCAACCACTGCAGAGCGGCCCAGGACCTGGTAGTGCAGGTCATGGCCGAGTGGTTGGTGAACGTAGCGGTGGTCGCCGAGCCCTACTCAATCCCCGGCAGCTGGCTGGGTGACGAGGACGACTTGGTGGCTCTAGCGGCGCGGTCTTCCACAGACTCCCCTCCCCTCTCGCTATTAGAGAGGGGACCGGGATATGTGGCCGCCGCGTGGGGAGACTTAGCCCTTGTGGGCGTCTATTTCTCCCCAAACCGCCCTCTTCAGGACTTCGAGAACTATCTCGCAGTCCTGGCCGCTGTGGTCGGCAGGGCGGCGCCGCGTCAGGTCTCCATACTGGGAGACCTGAATGCCAAGTCGGTGACCTGGGGCAACCCAGCCACCGACGCACGCGGTCGGGCAGTAGAGATGTGGGCAGCCTCGTCTGGACTCTCCCTCTTGAACAGAGGAAGCGTTCAGACATGCGTGCGGCGGAATGGTGGCTCAATAGTGGACGTCACTTTCGCCACCCCTGCGCTAGCCGCGCGCGTGTTGAACTGGCGGGTGGACCTGGTGGAGACTATGTCGGACCACCGCTACGTGCGGTTCGATATCTCCACCAGCGGCCCCGGAGACACACGGCCCCTCTCGGTGCGTTCGCCATTCCCACGGTGGGCTCTCGCCCGCCTGGACAGGAAAGCGGCACGGGAGGCGGCGTTCGTCCAGGACTGGCTTTCGCCGCCTTCCGCCGGCCTGGATGTGGACACCGTGGCGGGGTACCTGAGGGAGTCTCTGACCGAGGTATGCAACTCCAGCATGCCTCGGTCTCGCCGACCGCTACCCAGACGCGCCGTGTACTGGTGGTCGGTGGAGCTGGCGGGGCTCCGAGCAGCGTGTGTGGAGGCAAGGAGGGCCTACGCGCGGAGTCGGCGGCGGCGTCGAAGGGACCAGGCCGTCGGGGACCACCTCTATGAGGTATACGTGGCGGCAAAAATGGTCCTCGATCGAGCCATCGCCGCCGCCAGAGACTCGGCGAGAGCTGAGATGCTGGAGGGTCTCGACAACGACCCCTACGGGAGACCATACAAGGCGGCGCGCAACAAATTGCGCCCGTTTGGTCCCCCGGTGGCCGAGACCCTGGAGCCCTCATTTCTCGATGGGGTGGTGCAGTCCCTGTTTCCGTGCAGGGACAACTTCACCCCACCAGTGATGGACCCACCGCGGACAGCTCCGCCAGCTGAGGAAGAAGAGGAGCCCCCCACTCCTGTCACGGAGTCGGAACTTGGCGCGGCGATTCTCCATATCCGCGCCAAGAAGACAGCTCCGGGCCCTGACGGCATTCCAGCAAGAGTGGTGGCGATCGCTGCCACTCAAATGGAGGAGAGGTTTCGGGACCTTTTCAGCGCATGCCTTGCGTCTGGAAAGTTCCCGAAACCATGGAAGGAGGGGCAACTGTGCCTCCTTCGCAAGGAGGGCCGCCCAGCAGACTCCCCCTCGGCATACCGGCCCATCGTTCTGCTGGATGAGGTCGGCAAAATGTTCGAGGGGATAATCGCTGCCCGCCTAAAGTGCCATCTGCGCACTATCGGGCCGGACTTGTCGGACGCTCAGTTCGGTTTTCGGGCTGAGCGTTCGACGGTGGATGCGCTGGCCTGCCTTAAGGGCCAGGTAAAGGAGGCGATGGAGGCAAGGGACGGGCTGTTGGCGGTGTCATTCGACATAGCCAACGCCTTCAACTCCGTTCCCCACTCCACCATCCTAGAGGCGCTCCGATTTCACGGAGTGCCTCGATACTTGCGCAGGCTGCTGGCCAGCTACCTGGAGGACCGGGCGATCCTCCTGGTAAATAGGACTGGCCAAGTCCGGCGGTACGCCGTTGAAGCCGGCGTTCCACAGGGGTCAGTCTTAGGACCTCTCCTCTGGAACGTCGGCTATGATTGGCTCCTGCGGGGAACTCTCCTCCGAGGCACGAGTGTCGTCTGCTATGCGGATGACACTCTCCTCACCGCCCGGGGGCAAAATTACATTGGAAGTGTAAACTTTTTACTGATTTTGTTTCGTTTATATTACTGTGAAACCAATGTATACCCAGTTTTGACACAGTTTGACGGTTAGGTAATTTAGAAAAAATTGTCGTACACATATTTTTGTAATGGTAGAAGTTAAGAATTTTTAGAAAATGTGACAGTGTATATATATTATTGCTCGTGACTGTACATAAAGACACCTCCGAGACTGACATAATTGAGTACATACAAGCCAAAACTCAAGATAAGGTGAGCCTTACAAAAATAAACATGAAGCGCAATAAAGGATACAACTCTTTCAAAGTATTTGTGTCAAAGTATAAGCAGCATTTATATCTTGACAATAACCTATGGCCTGATGGAATTACATTCCGTCGTTTTGTGTATCAGAAAAATGAGCCCCGTGAAAAACACTCTAATGGATCACAAACGTAATAGTGGCTACTATTACGTTTGTGATTATCAGTTTTAATTGCAAAAATGTGAGAAGAAGCGTGGAATGTGTCAGGTCCCTGCGCAGAGGAGCAGATGTGGTGGCCCTTCAGGAGACGTGGCTGGTTCCGCAGGACCTGCCTTTCCTTGGAAGCATTGATCAAAACTTCAGTTTTACGGGGAAATCAGCAATGGATTTATCAACGGGCATTAGGCGCGGTAGACCGTTTGGAGGGGTAGCAATTCTGTGGCGAAAAAGTGCATTTAAAAGCGTGTCAATTGTGATGTGTGAAAGTGAGCGTATTACAGCTATTAGAGCAGTTGCAAGTTGTGGTAATGAAATTTTAATCATTTGTGTATACATGCCGACAGACGAGACTCAAAACCTTGAAGTATTTACTAATTGCCTAGGTGAAGTTAGTGCGATTGTACAAAAATGTGGTTTAGAAGCTGTGTTTATCTTAGGGGATTTTAATGCCCACCCCTCTGCCCCCTTTTTTAAAGAGTTATTAAATTTTTGTGATGACAACAAGTGGATATGTGCTGATGTCATGAAGCTGGGTAAGTCGTCTGATACCTATACATTTTATAGTGAGGCTCACAGAAGTAAACGTTGGTTGGATCATTGTTTGGTTACAGAATCAGCTTGGCAAACAATAACTGAAGCAAAAGTTCACTATGGCGTGTATTGGTCGGACCATTTGCATATAGCTGTTGAGTGTAATCTTGACATAGTTGTAAAGAAATGCTTATATGATAATAATAATAATAATAATAACATACCAATATTAACCTACTCATTCGGACATACCAATATTAACCTACTCATTCGGAGTAATAAAATGGTCTAAAACTGACATCGAACAATTAGAAAGAACCACACGTACAACACTTACAAAACACAACAACCTACATCCTTAATCTGCGATCGAACGACTCACCATCAAAAGACAAAATGGAGGGAGAGGCCTTATCGACATACATGACCTTTGGCAGAAACAAATCACTAGGCTAAAAACATTTTTCTACACAAAATCTCGCACTAGTAACATACACAAAGCTATTACCTCAAATGATTTTAATTACACCCCACTTAACTTACATGAACAAAATATACAAGACATAAACATCATTGACCCGCAAAACCAAAAAATAGAAAACTGGAAAAAGAAAGTCCTTCACGGTAGACACCCTCATGACCTAGAGCAGTCCCACATAAACAAATTAGCATCAAATAAGTGGCTTAAAATAGGAAACCTGTTCCCTGAAACAGAAGGTTTTATCATAGCTATACAAGATCAAATAATCAACACCAAAAACTACAGAAAATTTATCATTAAAGACCCTACCATCACAAACGATAAATGCCGCAGATGCCACATTCAATCGGAAACCATACAACACATAACCGGAGCATGCACATCCCTCACACAGACAGACTACACTCACAGGCACAACCAGGTTGCAAACATCATTCATCAAAAATTAGCACTCAAACACACTCTCATACAAAACTGTATTATGATCGCGCCATACTTACAGATAGGACCATCCACTATAATAGACCAGACATAACCCTACAGGATAAAATAAGAAAAACCACTTACCTAATAGACATTGCAGTTCCCAACACCCATAATCTACAAAAAACAATTGCTGAAAAAATAAGCAAATACGCTGAACTTAAAGAAGAAGTTACAAGAATTTGGAGACAAGATAAAGTTTATGTTGTTCCTGTAGTTCTCTCCACGACTGGTGTTATTCCCAATCATCTCCTCCGTAGCCTAAAATTAATAGATCTTGAAGAATCCCTATACATCAATCTGCAGAAAGCAGCCATCCTTAACACATGCAGAATCGTCAGGAAATTTATGCAGTTAGACGAAAGTACACTCTCACCATAAAATTCACCACACGCTGCATTTACTTGGATTAAGCCCGTAAATGTAGCTAAAAACCAGCATAAAAGCAGAGAAAAAAAAAAACACTCCCGAAAATAATAATAATAAAAATCTTTATTACGCAAAAAAGGTACACAAAATCGCATTAAAGTTACACATACTTTTATAATACAATATACAGTGGTAAAACTCTGACCTCTGTACTAGGGGAATACCTGTATCACAGAGATCAGTGCCCTCATAGGTTGGCCCAACTGTGTCACTGAAAAGGGAAGAGTAAGGCACATTTTTTTTCATAAAGTATCATATCAATTATATGAAACTAAAGCAAAAAAAAAAAAGTTGATAAAAACAAAAAAATACGTACAGTAAGCAGTCATAAGTGCATTATCACGCTTAGGATTGTATTGCTGTGAACGAGCGACAGGCCGAACCTATATCTGTGTGTGTAAGTGATGTATCAACACAGAATACACCTCAGAACTCTCACACTGGCGTCGAATGAAACAAAAAGCATACCGTCACTTTTTCGCAGAGTACGTAATTACTCGTGACCTTGGTCGGTTCATAGTAGTGCTAAAAATTCACATATTGGTATCAAGTTCCGATAGCTGGTAGCGTATCGAAGTGTATGGTGAAACACATAGGTCTGGGTTCAAACCACGAAACCAAACTTTTATTTTTCTTTTAAACAATCATCTTCATCTGTTCTTTTATTATTCAATAAATTAATAAACAAGATTATTAATTAATAACTAATTTTATTATTACTTATATTGTTATTGAAATAAGGGGTTAAGAATAAAAATGTTTAATAAGTGATTACAAAATGAATATTCGTTATCATTTTATGAAGTTTAAATAAATAAACTTCTAGAATTAAAACAGTTTATTTTCCAATAAATAACAATTTATTGAGATAAAGTACCGTGAACTATGACAATCAGGCTTAATATATTGTATCTTAATAATAAATAATAATGTCCTTTAATTACTTTTGTGTGTGGGTAATGTAACAAACCAACTCGCAAATCTACGCAAATCTACCCACGTAAATATAACAAATGCGGAATCGTTGTCACAATACAAATAAATTACTCAGTATTACTACTTTTATTTTACTACGAGTTTGAGACCTCACGTTCGTGTAACGAATAGTTAACAAATCGTATTTAATAGGACTTATTGAGGCTATAGCTTAAGTGTTCATTTTCATTACGAAAAGAAGATTGAAACTAAACCTCAAAATAATCCATATTACGGATATGACACAATATAATTATAATAATAATTATTATTTTATAATAATTATAATAATAATTATTATTTTATTATAATTATTGTAATATAATTATTATAATATAAATTTTATAATATAATTATAATTATTTTAGATTTTAATTCATATATTGAAGCATTTATCTGTATGTTTCCCTTAAATTTTCCCATTTTTCTATACAATTCAACTTCAACTGCTCATCAGACCGCTCATTCCGTGCTTCCCATCGCTGTATCATCAAACCCCATAGGTGTTCTATAGGGTGGAGGTCAGGAGATCGTGCTGGCCGTGAAATAACTATTATCTCCGGGTGTTTAACCACTCACGCACGTAAACATTACACACAGTGGGTAACATGTAATGCAAACCTTCTGCGCGGATTGCACGGCGCACGGTTCGTAAAGACGTGTTGAATAATTCTCTCTAAAACAAAAAAGTTTAATAAGTAATTATTGTCAATAGAAATTTCACATAAATAATTAAAATGTTATTTTCATCGTTCAAAAATCTAAGTAAATAAATTTACTTTGAAATTATATATATTTCTTCTTCTATTTAGACTTTATCCACAGATGAGACATTTAAAGATCAGTGGTTGTAACTAGACGAGCATTATTAAAGTTAACAAATGTTTTGAAATAAGAATAAGCTACTAAATATAATTATAAATATATATAATAAAAATTATATAAATTAAAAATATATAATAAAAATATATAACTACTAATAGCTACAAAACCAAATCAGATCAGAAACAATTTCATTTACTTAAATTATGCAATAAATAAATAATATTAATAAGGTAAAAATAAAACGTTTCAAAAAACAATTACCAGGATCAGCAGTTATAATTTAATTAGATAAATGTTTGATAAAATAATTAAATCATATTACTCACACTCAGTCCGGTTTTATCAGATATTTGTGATAAATATTAAGTCCGCTTTTACGCAGCGCAATAATATTCGCTTTCATTTCTATATTCTTTGCTTGCATTTCAAAATGAACTTTAGACACCGCTAATATATTGAACACACGTCACTAACCCACAATAACAAACATCGTTCTATTTATTCGCGGTGAATGAGTCGTAAGTTAACTGCGTTTGTCTACCTTAATTATCATTTAACTTTATTTAGGTTTTCGTGGGTATAATCATAAAGTTTTGGCGAGTTTAGTGAACACGACGAACATAACAAGGATATAGTCAATAGCGTGATTATTCGAGTGATTTTTAAAACATTAAAAAACTATCACCGCGCGTGAGATTTGAACCCACGACTCTCTACGCATGAACGCTTCAACCCAAACACGGTAACCACTAAGCTATCATGACATATGCGTTACGAGTTGAATTTATGAAATACTATAATTGTTAAACTAATGAGAGTGTGTGTGTGTCTATGACTTATTATAAGAAGGTCGTAAGTTAAACCGAAGCGTCAATCTATTGCTTTGTGAAATTGCTACTCCACTTATGACCGTTACTGTACGTGTGGATGTATGTGTATGAGGGTGTGCTGAGGTGTGCTGGGGTATGTGTGTGTGTGTGTGTGTGTGTGTGTGAGTGTGTATGTGTATGAGTGAGTATGTGTGTTTATTAAACTAAGCGTCCCATTACCAGTTCCTCCGTCTTCTGATAGTCTAAGCTAATGAGGAACTTTTTTAAGGCGGATTTGCATTGGTGCTTGGTAAAGGAGAAGATATTAATCTTTTTATTTATACTATTGTAAAGTTTAGCACTATTAACATAGTATTGTCGGTCAGCAAAAGACGTATTTCGGCGTTCCACATCAAATATACGATGTTTGAGTCTACAAGTGGGGGGAAAGAGAGGTCGACACAAGTGTTTACGGAGAACAGAGCCTAGCACATATAACTGCCTAACTGTTAGAACTTCTGTCTTCTCATACAGAAGTTTGGTGGAAAACCGTCGGGGCAGGGAAAGCATGACCTTCAGGACAGCTCGTTGCGCTCGCTCCAGCCGGGTAAAAGCACTTCCCGCGGCTCCTCCCCATACGGGTATGGAATAGGCTAAGATTGACTGGCACAGAGCTAGGTAAACCATTTTTAAAGTTTCCCTATCGGCAGAATCACGTAGTTTTCTAAATATAAAAATTAGCCTACGTGTCCTGTTTGAGAGTGCGTCAATGTGCTTATGCCATTAAAGGTTCTGTTCTATATATACTCCCAGATATTTAACCTCGTTCGCCCTGGATAAAGCCAAGCAGTTGCAGTCAGTCGTTGAAGAACATAGGTGGGCTTGAAGACTGTAAGATATCGGCGGCAACTGATTCGATTTGATGGTAAAGGGAACATAAACTGTTTTGCTGACATTTAAAGTTAGTAAACTGTTGTTTAACCATTGCATAACAGATGATAGTGCAAGCTCGGCATTACGGTAGCAATCGTCCCAATCCTTACCATCTCTTAGCAAGGCTGTGTCGTCGGCGTAGGTAACTATACTGCAGTGTTTCAGAGGGAGCTTGCATAGATCGTTTATGTAGATAAGGAAGAGGGTGGGCCCCAAGATACTGCCCTGCGGAACGCCGTAAGCGATATTAAGTTCGTCACTAACATAGTCTCCGATCTTGACAACCTGAGACCGGTTATTGAGATAATCTTTGAAGATGTCCAAGACCACACCCCGAATTCCTACTCTTTCCATTCTCTCCAGCAAGCTGCGCGCAGGGACGGTGTCAAAGGCTTTTGACAAATCTAGGAAAATACCTAGGCTCTTTTTTCTGTTATCTAGAAACCTGGCAGTCTGTTGCAAAAAGGCCAGTATCGCATCTTCAGAGCTTGTATTTGAACGAAAACCGAACTGGTTGCTGGCTAATATTTTGTTTGCCTCGAGATATCTCACTAGGCTTTTGTTTAATATACGTTCCAGTATTTTTGACAATGTTGTCAGTATAGATATAGGCCTGTAGTTGTTGACCTCATCCCTGCGCCCAGTCTTGTGGATAGGGTAAACTAAGGCTTTTTTAAACACGTCAGGGAAGACACCACAGGAAATCGAGAGATTACAGATGTGTGTTATGATGGGAACTAGAACATTTTTGGTATCTTTTATTATTTTTGCTGGTATGCCATCGTAACCGACAGCACAGTCGGCTCTGAGATTTACAATGATAGCCTCGACATCCTCACAGGAGACTTCCAAAAGGATCATAGACCCGCTATGGTTTATAGGGCATGTCGAGGGTGGTGAGCTTGTAGGGTCTGAACAAATTTTCATAGCTAGATTTTTACCAATGTTGGAGAAGTAATCATTTACGTTAAGTGATGATATGGGACTATCAGATAGTTGTACGAGTTCAGAAGCAGGAGAGTGATTGATCTGCAGGTCAGTGAATTTTTTGATTACTTCCCATGTGGCCTTAGGGTTATTTTTAGCCTTTGAGAATTCCTCCCTTTCATATGCCGTTCTAAGTTTATGTAAAAGAGAATTACAGAAATTACGGTATCTTGTGTAAGTAACTCTTAGAGTTTCGTTGTTTTTTGTTTTTTTCAATCTAAGATTCATTCTGTCACGATTACGTATACAACGCAAAAGCCCTGGTGTAACCCATGGTTTTAGACATCTTTGCCTTCTGGGTACCGTAACCAGTTCCGTGAACTTTTTGTTTAGCATCGATAAATCTTCAGTAAGAGATTTGGCCGCAGAATTGGGATCGGACAAGGTTAGTAGTGGAGACCAGTTGTAGTGATTAATAGCCTCTGTAAGTAAATTGTAATTAACTCTAGACTTTGTTCGACGCATATCTAAGCATCTCTTTTTATTTGCTAAGAATAAGAATACAGGGTAATGGTCAGTAATAGATGCTTCGATTACAATAGTAGTGGCTGAAAGGTTTGTTTTCAAAAGGACGTGATCCAAGCAGTTAGATTCCCGCGTAGGCAAGTCATGGGTAGGAAGAAGTCCGTGGGATGCAGCACATGACAAATATTCATCAGAGTTTCGTTGTTACCAAATTTTATGTCGATGTTTATGTCGCCCATAACAACTACAGTTTCAGTCTGTGTACAGTATCTAAACTGTCCATAAAATTGCTTATATTTTTATAAGAAGGAGAGCGATACAATATAATTACTGAAATATTATCAATCCGGCAAATCAAACAATTAGCATCAATAAAGTGCGGTTCAACGACGTTAGCGGTAAGAGACGACTTTATATGTATACATCGCACAGCCATCGTTTTGGTTATGGTAATTTTTGGTATAAAATGAGTTATAACCATCTAGGATTGGTAAATGCGATATTTTGCTTAACCAGCATTCTGTCAATAGGATAATATCACATTGAAAACCCATCTGCGCCATAAGAGGTATTAAATTATCAAAATTTTTACTCAAGCTCCGGATATTTAGATGTATTATTTTTAAACCCATAGCCGGATGTGCTATATACTGCTTACAGCATTCGGGAGAGCATTTGTACAATTTAGAAACACTTAGGGAGTCTATTTCTTGACTAACAGTATTATGGGTAGTCATTTTTATAACAAATACGCCGATATAAAGTGTCGCTGTCGATATTCCACGTTAGTGTTAATCCACAAGTTACGAGATAGGGAACTATGGCTGAACTATGGTTAGAGTTAGATATAATAGGCATATTAGTACATGTCATACATAATAAGTCCACTATACTCCTCTTAAAAAATGGGTAATGCAAATAGTAAAATAGGAAAGTATGCTTACGTGAGTCGCTGTGTGTGTGTTGAGTTGAGGTAAATTGATAAAATCTAAACAATACAAAAATAATAAAAACATGAATGAAAACACGGCTAAAAGCACGACTAAAAACATGAATAAGTCATTGTTGCACTGGTATATCACGCAGGCTTTGCTCCGACTTTATCAGGATTTGCTTGGCACCTTCAATTTTCCTCAGAAAGATTTGCCCGTTTGTGGTCCAGCAGAACTTATAGTTATGCATTTTGGCATATTCCCGGGCTTGAAAAAAGAGTTTTCTTGAAGTCAGGGGCAGATAGTCAGCAATATAGATCGGACGAAGATCACCGGCTAACCCGATTTTCCTGGAGTTCAGTCGTTCGTCCTTAGAGTGTTTCCTATTAAAATCTTTCGTTTCATTTTGTCCAGAAAAATGTTTACCACCGGGTGGTAAGAACAGAAAACTAATACCCAATTTGTATGATAAATATCACTATGTTATTCACTATGTACATTTAAAAAAATGCTTGCAGCATGGTTTAGTATTGAGAAAAATTCACCGTGCTATTACATTTAAGCAAAGTTGTTTTTTAAAGCAATATATTGATATTAATACTCAGTTACGACAAACAGCAAAGTCAACGTTTGAACAAGATTTTTTCAAATTATTAAACAACTAGCTTTCGCCCGCGGCTTCGCCCGCGTGGAGGTCGGAAATTGTCCTACAGGAAAGTACTTCCGGGGAAAAAAGTAGGTACTTTATCCAGGTTATAAATCATCAATTTGCAAATTTCATCCAAATCCGTTAGCCGTTTTTGTATAATTGAGTAACAAACATCCAAACACACAAACATACAAACTGTCACCTTTATAATATCAGTAAGATTACGTCATTATGAAGTTTTAAGTGGGTATATTACTGCAAAGTTTCATCAAAATCCGTTCAGTAGTTTTTGCGTAAAAGAATAACAAACGTCCATCCATCCATCCTCACACACTTTCGCATTTAGGGGTATGAGGAACAGGGTGTAAAGTTCACTCATCCCCCATAGTAAAGGGAGGATCCTCCTACCAGACGGGTGTTATGTCTGGCGGGCAATTGCCCAAGGACTGATGTCGGATAGTCTTATATATATGAATCGCGCGGTAAACTTAAATAGCGCGATGCAGGATCTGTGACGTCAGGTCTTTGATACTTAGTTCGTATGTGGCGGTGTAGATGCCGCCACACGCATTTATAATATTAGTAAGTAGGAGCACTCCCGAGGAGATATTTAGGACACTGGCAGCCTCATGGATGACCAAGGGCATTGAAGTCGGTAGTTGGAGGTTGACAAACCTCCGATTTGTCGACGACATAGTACTTTTTTGCCCCCACAGCTCTGGAACTACAGACAATGCTTCAAGACCTAAGCACGGCAAGCCTCAGGGTTGGACTCACGATGAATCGGTCTTAAACAAAAACCATAACCAACAGCACTAAGTGTAGTTTCGAGGTAGATGGGCAGGAAACACATGTCGATGAGTACATCTACTTGGGCCAGTTAGTTGCTTTCGAAAACAGGTAACAAAAGGAATTCTATCGCTGCATCGAAAATGCCTGGAAAAGGTACTGGTCTCTGAAGACGGTAATGAAAGGCGATCTGCCGATCTCCATGAAGCGAACACTCATCGATATGTGTATTCTGCCTGTCCTAACCTACGGTACGCAGACCTGGCCTGGACCTGGTCTTACCGAGTCGCAAAAGTTTCTTCTTGGGGTTTGCCAAAGAGCAATGGAACGAAGCATTCTAGGCGTAAAACGAACTGACAATTATCGAAACACTACGCTGCGCTCTAAAACGGGGATTCTTGATGTAGGCAAAAAGGCTGCCAAGCTAAAATGGGATTGGGCGGGTCATGTAAGCCGCATGCATAGCGACCGCTGGGCAACAGTCTCCACACGGCGGGTGCCTGAGGATGGACGGCACCGCCGAGGCCGGCCTAGGAAGAGGAGGCGAGACGACCTAGACGCAAACCGCAAGGGTTGGATCGAGGAGGCCCTGGAGAAAGATGCTTGGAAGTATTTGGGGAGGCCTTTGCTGAGCAATGGGACGGTGTAGGCTAATCGATAAATATAAAAATGTCGTGCCACGGTGCTTGTGGTCGCACTCCTCCGAAACGGCTCGACCGATTTTTACGAAAATTTTATGTTTATTTAGTAGGTATGACAATAGGTCGTAAAGAGGTAGGTATGCAGGTAGGGTAGGTAGATAAGTAGATAGGTAGGGTAGCGTAGGTGGATAGGTAGGGTACGGTAGGTGGATAGGTAGGTGTGCCGTAGATAAGCACTTAGTGCTACCAGTGCGAAACCGGGGCGGGAAGCTAGTATAAAAACAAAAAAATATAAATTGCAATATTACTGTGAAGTTTCATCAAAATCCGTTCAGTAGTTTCTGCGTGAAAGAGTAACAAACATCCATTCATCCTCACAAACTTTCGCATTTATAATATTAGTAGAATAATATAAGTAATTAAAATAAAAACCAATTGCGTAACACACTATCAATCAAAATCTGAATGATTTTATGGATATTGCTAATCCATTGCTTCATTAATTATTATGTTCGAGAAATCTGTCAACAACGTAAATAACGCAATTAATTTTGTTGAACTGTCAAAATGAGACCCATTGCTATTGTAAGTGTGTTACGCAATTACCCCGTTGATATAGGACATCTAACACGTTCCTGTGGGATAATTTCCGACATTCACGACGTTAATTAAAGCATAAATTTGAATTTTAAAACTAACCGTTATTCTTAAACTAACAAAAAAAGAAAGACTTCTAATATCTAATTAAAATAAAAACTACTATAATATATTTCTACTTTAAATACTACCAAAAAAAATTTATTAGACCATGGCGCGTCATTATCTGGCCCACCGCTCACCCCCGCTTCATTCTTATCGTTGTAACTTTTAAACTATTCTTCCAAATGTCTTAGTTAAAAACAAAGTAATAAAGACAAAGTTTATCTACATTAAATACCGAAAGCGATGAAGTTATTCATTTTGATTAGAATTAACTAAATACTCCAAAATGTGCAATGTAAAAAAGTCTCCATTTTAAATGTATTTATGGCTCACTATTTTAGCTATAATGGCTTCCACATAAAAGATAGATATATGCTGTCGCGGACTTTTATTTAGAACTATTTTAGACAAACAATCCCACGATACATTATCTTCGTATAACTCTAACGGTTTAGGCAGCGCACGCCAAGATAGCTCTCAGAGGGCAGAAATTTTTCCGACTTACTTCATACTTATCGTTATATTATGGCAAAATCAAACAAAATCATTATAAATTGTAGCCTATGTGTTATTCTGATGTATAAGCTAGATCACTGTAAAGTTTCATCAAAATCTGTTCAATAGTTTTTGCGTGAAAGAGTAACAAACATCCATACATCCATCCATCCATCCATCCATCCTCACAAACTTTCGCATTTATAATATTAGTAGGATAGTATTTTTGGAAAGACGTTAGAAAATAATGAAAATCGAATAGATGTGAAGTTAGTTAACAAGTGGTGTGACTTAAGCAATAAAACAAAAAAGACTACTTGTGCTGAAAAATTAATAGCCAGCCCATATTTTCATAGCGCCTCTATATTTTCTGATGATCTAGTAGCAATTCAAATGAAACCTTCGCGTATTATTCTTAATAAACCGATATACATAGGGTTTACAGTATTAGAATTATCTAAGACTCACATGTATGATTTCCACTATTCTATTATAAAACCTTTTTATGGTAACCGAATTGAATTGTGCTATACTGACACAGATAGTCTTGTTTATGATGTGCAGAGTAATGACGTGTATAAAGATTTCAAGGTCCGTTTTCTCCCGCCGGGGTTGCGGGTAGTCCTAAGGGGAAACCGTGGCCCCTGGCATGGCAAGGGAAGGAACACGGGTGGGTTTTAGTCAGTAAACTGACACGCCCTCCCGCTCCGCCCAGAGCGGGAGAAGTCATTGGATGATTTCCCACCCAAAAAAAAAAAAAAAGGTCCGTTTTCTAAAATATTTTGACACAAGCAATTACGATTTAAACAACGAATTTAACCTGCCAATTATTAATAAGAAGATTCCAGGTCTGTTTAAGGATGAAATGGGTGGTAAAATTATCCAAGAGTTCGTAGGACTGCGCTCAAAATTGTATTGTATTAAAACTTTAAATAAAACAATAAAAAAAGCAAAAGGGACAAGAAAAAATGTTACAGCAAATTTAAATATGTTAGATTATAAAAATGTTTTGTACAATTGCACAAAACAAAAAAAAAATACTATTTAGGTCTATAAAACATGAAATATTTACCCAGGATGTAAATAAAGTAGCACTTTCAAGTAATGACGATAAACGGTTGCTATGCGCTGATAAGGTATCTACTTTGGCCTGGGGTAATACAACTATATTAATGTAATCCACTATTATAATTTAACTAAATCAGATTCACTATATCATGTATTTTATTGATTGTAAAAATGTAACTGTCTAAATATATGTTAAGAAATATTAGATATGTACTACCAATCAAATGGTATGTACCTATGTAGGTATATTCCGTTTTTTTCTACTTGACATAAGTTGTAAACAATCTTGGCACAACTTGAATCGAAAAATGTTTTTTTTAAATATGTATGTTCTAGATGTCCCAAATAGGTAGGTAATTATTTATAGAAAATAATGTTAGTTAACTGTTAAACTTAACTACTTCTAATCTCCCTTTTTGCTATCGGTCACTAATTACCATTCAACAACCTACATATATAAGTTTAGGTGAGGTTGGTAGTTTCAGGTGCGGATAAGTCTAAAATTTTAAAACCTACTAGGTACTTGTAATTTATGGCTTTTCTACATTTTTTTGAGTCGCGTCATACGCTCGAATCTGAGTATACGTATTTCTTTTTGCTCCGCAACAAAAATTATTTTATAGTACAAAATAGTGAAGTCTGGACTTTAGAAAGACATATATGCCGTGATTGTGACCATAACTTTAGTTATTTCAAATAAAACAAACAGTTTATAACATCAAAATATATTAAAACTAATTATAAAGTATCATTAAAAGTGTCAGTACAGTGCAAGGTGTTTGTGTATTTGAACTAGAAAATATTATCTCACCCTCACTAATTCTGGAATTGCCATCCCTCTGTTATAAGGTCAATTAATTTGACAAACTTCTTAAGTGTCTAAATAACGAGAGCAGTTAAGGCCGTACCTCTATCGAAGCGGCCACTAATTGTGAGTTCAAATCCATCTCGATCATCGAACTCTTTTTGTTATCCTTACATTTGCTGATTACGTTTGTTTTGATCTGGGGATTTTGAAAGCTGAGAATGCCGAAGTGCGGAGCTTGCGGAAAATTTTTAGCAGTTAATGACGGCACAAAATGCTCGAAATGTCCAGGATTTTATCACCGAGTTTGCGTGAACCTTGCTCCCACAGCAACATTCTCGGCAAATTGGATGTGCCCTGGATGTAAGGCAAAGGTGCCTCGGGTGGATAACTCCCAAACCCCTGTGAAGGGAACAGAGGAGACAAGCTCATCCACCAGTCCAGCAATGGTCAGCCCCACAGACAAGGCTATCAACACAGTTATAAAAAATAACTCACCGGATACTCAACAGATCAGCCTAGCGATGGAAATCCGTGGTCTCCGCAGTGAGGTTAACGCCTTGCGAGACGAGATTCGCCAGTTTCGAGATGAGTTCTCAGGTCTTGATGATAAGGTGAATAAGTGCTATAACCGCATGGACACCCTGGAAGGCCGTGTCAAAGAACTTGAAGAGAGTACGGAGCAAACGAATTCCCCTCGTTTATTTCAACTAGAGGAAACTATTGGGGTGCTCCAGCAGCAACTGAATGATAGTGAGCAAGAGTCACTTCTGAACGATGTTCAGCTGTCTGGCGTTACTGAGTCTAGTGGGGAAAATCCGGCTCAGCTGATTAACACCCTTTCACTTAAACTAGCGATAAGGCTCGAGGAACAGGACATCGTTTTCGCTAGACGTGTTGGGAACGTTCGGCGTGACCACACCGAAGGCGAAGCACCCCGCCCTCGAATCATCGTTGTCCGACTAGCAAGACGCACGACGCGTGATAATTTGCTGAATGCCGCGCGCGTCCGCCGCAACCTCACTACTGCTGACATCGAAGTGCCGGGAGCACCCCACCGCATTTACCTCAACGAGCGCCTGACTAAAACTAACAGGCATTTATTCTACGAGACTCGCCAAGCTGCTAGTCGCCTAGAGTGGAAATACACCTGGACAAAAGATGGCCGCATACTTGCGCGAAAAGAAGAGGGAAAGTCGGTTGTGCACATCCGAACGGAGAAGGATATCTCGCGTTTTTTCGTCTCGCAGTAGGTTCGTGCATGAATTGGACATTGCTAGCAAGGTTTTTTGTGGTTTAATGTCGGATTACAAGCCGTCAATTGAGAATGTTCAAATTAGTACATGGTTTTGTTTACTATCTAGCTTACTCTCATATCATTGTTGCATGTCGTTGTCATACACATCCTTTTTATTTTTATGTATTCTTGGGATAAATTGTACAATAGTTGCCCAAATAATTTGCCATGTTTTAGTGATAATCTACGCTGACCACGGTGCCAGACCATACTCATATATCTTTTCTATGTCATTTACAATCATACACTTACACTACACTTTATTTATTTATCACAACAATTTTGTTTACGTGCATCTTTTATCAATCTGTCAGTTCTTTTACTTAGTATATTCTGTGATATTTTTATATATCGGTAGCAAATTATTTTTTCAATGATGTCTACTACATACCTTAAGGTTGGTTTTTGGAATGCGGGTTCTTTGGGCACGAAACACGACGAGTTCATAGCGGCGTTACAGGCTTTGGACGTCGATATTATGGCCATTCATGAGACGTGGCTGCGAACAGGCGAAGAAGGGCGCGCGCCCTCCGTACCTGGATATAGGCTACGGCATATACCGCGCCCATTGTCTGTCAAGAAGGGACGTGGTGGCGGTGTTGGTTTTTATATCAAGCACGGTATAAATGTTCGAAGCCATGCATACTCTGCTAGCCCATTGCACACCACGGTCGAGCAGATGTGGGTCACAATAAGTGTTCGTGGAGTTAAACTAGCAATAGGGACCGCCTACCGCCCGCCCTGGCAAGATGTTGATCTTTTCCTAGACGCTGTATCTGGTTCATTGAACTCCCTAACGCAATGTGAGTACACAATATTGATGGGTGATTTTAACATAAACATGCTTGGTGACAGGGACGCAAAGACGGACAAGTTAGTCTCATTTTTGAACTGCCTAGGGCTTAATCAACTGGTACAGTCACCCACGCACTTTACAGTGCACGGTAATTCTTTGATAGACATCATCTGTACAAATGTCAAACCACGCTCTGTATCAGTTGATGTAATACCGGATCTAGGTGCGCACGCGTTGATTTCCGGTGAATTTAGTTTTAAACGCCCGAAAATTCCATCGCGAACCATAACATATCGACCACTTAAGGACATTGTAGGGGAGTGTTTTGATCAGGATCTCGATTTACTTAACTGGAAAGCGTTAACCGAGCTGCAAGATGTTAATACAATGGTCAGTGAATTTAACTCGAATTTGCTTACACTATTTGACATCCACGCACCTCTAAAAACTAGTGTTATTAAGGAGTATTGTTACCCTTGGATTACAGACAATGTTAAATTTATGATGCATTTGAGGAACAAAGCGCATGCAGAGTATTTAAAAGACAAAAAATCTGATTCAAAAAAGATTTATTATAAAGAATTTAAGTCACTTGTTTCTAGGTCTCTATTTTACGAAAAATCTGCGTACTTTAAACATAAGATCAACAGTCAAATAAATGACTCCAGAGCGCTTTGGAAAAACCTAAAGTCGACACTGCTCCCATCTAAACATAAGGAATTACCTCTGCACTTTAACGATCCCGACAATATCTGTGACCATTTTCTGAATGTGCCGGGTGCAAATACGGTTAGTAATTCCCTGCTTGCATATTTCGAATCCGCGCGACATAATAGTTCTACGTTTAGTTTGAGACCTACAACACGCAAGGAAATCACGAACATAGTGACTACTATTAAATCGAATGCTGAAGGTTGCGATGGCTTTACCATAAATATGATATTACTGACGCTCCCTGCGACTTTGGACGCCATCACTGCTCTAGTAAATACATCGGTCACCTCTTCATCTTTCCCTGAGTTATGGAAAATTGCCAAAGTGCACCCATTGCCGAAGACTCTTAATGCATTGGACATGAAGGACCTTAGGCCCATTAGTATACTGCCGGTTCTTTCTAAAGTTCTAGAGAAAGTAGTATGTGCGCAATTGGTTGACTTTTTAGAGACAAATAAAATACTCCCAGATGTCCAATCAGGGTTTAGGAAGGGCCGTAGTACAGCCACGGCTTTGTTAGATGTGACAGACAATATCTTGTCGGCTCAAGATAATGGAATGTGCACTCTTCTGGTGTTGCTTGACTTTTCACGCGCGTTTGACTGTATTAACGTTCCTCTATTATTGTCAAAGATGGCTTTTTATGGATTTGACGAGGATACAATAAAATGGTTTGACAGCTATCTTCGCGATCGTACGCAATTTGTTGAAATACGGCGGGCGGACGGCTCAACAGTTGTTTCTAGACGTCGCTCAGTAGGTAGGGGGGTTCCACAGGGCTCGATTCTTGGGCCAGTATTGTTTATCCTGTATTGTGCCGATATAATTAAAAATATAAATAAATGCAAATACCATATTTATGCCGATGATACACAAGTATATATATCATTTAAGCCGGAAGACTATGAAGAAGCATTGAAGGATCTTAATACAGATCTTGAAAGTATAGTGCAATGGTCCAATGCCAACACGCTTGCCTTGAACCCTAGTAAAACCAAGTATTTGCTTTTTGGAACCGAAAATCAGTTAGGTAAAATTAAACCCTGTGCCGGATGTGTGACTGTTATGGGAGAGCCTATCGAACGGGTTTACGAAGCACGTAATTTGGGTCTTATCATGGACGCGGAACTTCGTTTTCACAAACACGTATCTGAGTCTATCCGTCATTGTTATTATAGACTTAAGATTTTATACAAAGCCCGTCCCTATCTTAGTGAAGAATTGCGAGTCTTGCTTGTGGAGTCTTTGGTTTTATCAAAGTTGAATTACGCGGACACGGTGTATGGGCAACGGCTACTGTCAAAAACTGAAAGAATGATACAAAGACTTCAAAACGCCTGTGCACGCTTCTGTTTTAAAGTTCCCTATAGGGGACATGTTACACCTTTTTTCAATGACCACAACATTTTAAAAATGAAAGCTAGGCGTAAGCTCCACTTGGCAAGTCTACTCTTCGGTGTTATTAAGTCTCATTCCCCTTCTTATTTATATGACAAACTATCGTGGACAAGAAGACACAGAATTGGTGAGGGAAGAAAATGTTCACAACAGCTTTCCATCCCACAGCACAAGTCAGCGGCTTTTAGAGGCAGTTTTCGCTACGCAGCTACCAAGTGCTGGAACAATATCCCTCCTCCCATAAAGTATAGTAAAAGTTGCTCAACTTTCAAATTGAAATTAAGAGAATTTTTATTAAACCATCAAAAGGATGCTGAAAATGTTCAGGCAGACATATCTGCCATATAAAGCAATTATCTTGTATGTTATTAAGTAAGGAGCGCGTAACCCAATATATCCAGATTGCATTGCTGTGTTTGTGTTTGTGTATGTTCTGCAAAGAAGCCATGTCACTCCATACAAAGGCCGTCTATAGTAGTCTTCGCTCCATGGTAAGCCCACTGTCGGTGCCAATGTACTGAACTATACCATTCAGGGGGTGTTGTAGGTTCGCAGCCACACACTATTGGAGTGATCTCCCACCACCAATGCGACACCTGAAATCAATACAATCCGTCAAATTCCAATACAAGAAGTTACTCATACATGAAGCTTCCCTTCAACCCTACTCATGTACTTTGTTGTTGTTTAAATGTACCTCAGGGGTCATGGCATGCAGGCTTTGGCTGGGGATCTCCTAGGGTGTGGGCTGCTGGGAGTTTGCATCTTTGAGTAGGGCACCCTTATTCCATATTGTTCCTAAAATCAAGGTAATTTATATTATTGAAAATCTAATCTAATGTATATAATATTAATAAAATTCATTGTAAACGCGATGCATTAATCTAAATATAATTTCACACTTACCATTTGGTCAATGATCTGTTGTTTGATCTCTTTAACCCATTGAGGTAATTATGTAATACCGTCGTAAAACCGTTTATTTCGTCGATACATAGGAAAGGATGCAGTCACCAAGTTTGTCATCTACACGACCTAACACAAATTTCACAAACACTGTTATTAAGGTAAACATCACAACAATCACCCAATGCATCCTTTGTTTTTGTATTACACAATATCCCTCGTCATAACGCATAACACTCATTATATAATGCGCCATGCCACAGAGCATCATATAGTATGAACCTGAACCCTCATATGAACCCGTCCGTGGTCTTTCTGACAGCAGCGTGCACAGATAACACTAAGCCGGCGCGGGCGACGCGCGAGTCACAGACTAAGTAGGTAGTAAGTACTGCGCGCGAGCCCATTGAACGGAATGTTGCCTTTTTATATTATATTTTGTTTATTTGATTACTGTGTTTATATAATTATCTATTTTAGTTTTCTCACAATTCACAACACGATGCACACACTCATGTATACCACAACATTTAATTTAATTTTGTATGAGCTAAATACCTCTAATTTATTAAAGCGGACACACACTTTCCTGTGTTTTTAATTCTAGCGTATGGCACTCGTGGGTTGCAGCTGAAAATCAGCGTCAGGTGGTACACTTTGTGTTGTCATCTGACATTATGCTGAGCTGAGGCCCTTTTGGCATTATTATCACTATTTTCTGTTTTAGTTTTTAAGGTACTTATATTTTGCCAATAAACGCATTTTTCTTTCTTTCTTTCTTTCTATTTGTAATTACACCCATCTTACTTATTACTTAGTAATACTTTAGTTATTATTGATCCTTAATTTTAAGATAATTGTATCCTTAATTTAGGTTTAAGTTTTCTTTTGTATATACAAAATAAATTTAGGTACTATTCTATTCAAATATGTGTTTAATTTCTATACCCATTGACAACCCGATCAGACATTCTGCTTGCATTCAATGTGGTGTGCAATTACAAGCATGTTTCAACTTGTTGAAACTTGAAATTGGTTAGCCGTAATAAAGCAAGTACTAAGTAAAATAATATACTTATGTATTATTATAAAAATGTATACAATTCCTGATGACTAAGCGCGCGCCCGGCGCCGGCCGGCAGGTAAGCGCTGTCCACAAGGATACAGGTTCAAACTTGTCGAATTCAACATGAAATTGATTCGCAATATATTGTACAGGCTCTGGTTACACTAGAACATTCATCCATCATAAACAATGTCATTACATTACGCAGTCACTTGTTGGAGTGGTCACATCGGTTCAAAGCAAATAACTCGTAAGTATATTCTGTTCTGTGTATCTTTTATTTCCTTTTTTGTTATACAATTAAATAATATTAATGTCAGATTCGCCTGATATGGTCTTCTCCCAATACGGTCAAGGTTTCCCGACTCCGAGTTTAAGTTGGCATATCCCAGAAGCACACGGGTCTGCCAATAAGAAGCCTAGAGCAAGACGGGAGTGCCAAAAACGAAAATCATCTGAGCAGTCTGCGTGTCTGTAGGGTATTAAGTTACGGCATACATGTGTATGTGTGTAGAGGCGGCTGCGCCCGCCGTGTAAGATTCAAGCCAGTCGCAATTAAACGTAGATTACATCAACACGTGTGCATTATTAGTCTATTCTACCTAACGCAGTCCCATCAACCTTAAACTGGTGACCCCGACGTGATCAACTCAGTGACATCTGTGCAAAGAAATAAGACTGTGTTAAAGTTTCGAGAAGATGAATATTCAGAGCGGGAGTCAACCTGCGGTACGGGCTACAGACCCGAAACTCGAGCCACGTGTAGAAGAGTCTGCGTTAGCTAGCATCACCGTGTCATCGAGAATACCAGAATTCTGGGCGGACCAGCCGCGACTGTGGTTCGTCCAATTTGAGGCAGTGGTGGATAATCAGAAACTCAGTGATGCCGCAAAGGCAAATCTGGTTGTTACGAAGTTGAATAAAAGTGCAATCCAACAAATCAGCGATTTATTATTAGCGCCGCCGGAAACACGGAAATTCCAGTCCTTGAAAGATAGATTGCTCCAAGTTTTTGAAGAGTCGGAGACTAGGCAGTTTCAAAAGTACAAAAAAAATAAAAAAAAAATAAATAGAACTAAATAGTACTGCGTGGCTTACATTTCGTATACAATTATATTGATGACGTATGTATAGCAAGCGAGACAGAAGCCCAGCATAAAGAGCATTTAAATGCAGTTTTCCGAAGATTTGACGAATTCGGTATTACAATTAATATATCTAAGTGTGTATTTGGAGTGTCGAAACTAGATTTTTTAGGTTTTGAGGTGTCGACGGACGGCGCTCGTCCGCTAGATGAGAAAGTGCAAGCGATTGTAAATTTCCCGAAACCCGAAACAGTCGATCAATTACGTCGTTTTCTCGGTATGGTTAATTTTTACCGCGCACATATCCCTAGAGCAGTCGATTGCCAATCAGATTTGAATAATTATTTACATAACAGCAAAAAGAATGATAAAAATGTAATAGTCTGGACTGATAAAGCCAACGAAGCATTTGAGAAATGTAAGTTAAGCCTAAAAAACGCTGCTACATTGTCTTATCCGTTGGCCGATGCCAATTTATCATTAATGTGTGATGCTTCAAACGTCAGCATCGGATCCGTTTTACAACAGCAAGTTAATAACATTTGGCAACCACTCGGATATTTTTCTAAAAAATTAACGCAAACTGAAACTAAGTATTCTACATACGACAGGGAGTTGTTAGCGATATTTATGGCTGTTAAGCATTTTAGAAGTCTAGTGGAAGGTCGAAAATTAACAATATACACAGACCATAAACCACTTTCATACGCGTTTACTAAACTAAATAGTGTTAACGAAAGTCCCAGGAGAATTCGTCAACTTTCCTTTATTTCCGAATTTACTACAGCTATAAGTTATATTAGTGGTAACCAAAACGTGGTAGCAGATACTCTTTCTCGCATAGAGACGGTTAGCTGTCCTACGGTGTTGAATTTTTTTTTTTTTTTTTTTTTTTTTTTTTTTCCCGCAAAAAGTGATCAATAACACTAGTAACGCTAAGAGGTGTGTTACCAGATTTTTCAAAACTAGCGTAAATTGAACTCTGGTACTCAAAGTAAGATCTAACTTGTGTTATGAGTACCAGTGTTCCAACAAAAGTTATTACACAAAGGTAAACACGTTCCCACGAGGGACAGCAGGGGCATTAGTGCAGTTTCATTGTCACAGAGAAATGAAGTAAAAATATAAAACAGTAAAAATTATACAGAAAATAAAGTGGACAACGTATGTAAGTGTGTGAGGGTGAGTGAATGTTTAGGGATGTGTAATGTATGTAAATGTAATTAATGTATGTGTAGTGTATGTATGTGTAATGTCGTAAGTTTAAAATAATTTGACTTGAATGAGAAATTGTGTATAAGTTACAGTGAGTGACTAAGTAGATATCTTAAGCAGATGTTCGGTGTCTTCGTAATTAAGTTTTTGTAGCCATCCTTGAACACTTTTCTTACATTCGAACCTAGTCATTGGATAAATGTTGCAGTTTTTGTTTACGATATTGTACAGGTGGTTGCTTATAATATTGTAGTGATGTTGAGCAAGAGCTGTTCTGGAGTATTGGTTGGTACAGATTTGATATTTCCTACGATTTAGTGTGTAGTTTGCAATGAATGGGAGAGTGGAGTGTTTTCGTAGCACTATTTGTTGGATGAAAAGTTGGCGCACTGTAAGTACTTGACAATTTGCGTAGAGTTGTGTAGTAGGGTATCTGTAGGGCTTGAAGGTCATAACCTTTAAGACGGATCTTTGTGCTCGTTCCAGGTGCAAAATATGAGTTTTGGCCGCTCCACCCCAGGCAGTTATGCAATATTTTAGGATTGAGTGACCAAGTGCACAGTAAACATTTTGTAGTGTCTTATTGACAGCAGAATGTCTGAGTTTCTTCATTATAGATACAAGTCTACGCACTCGCACAGTCAATGTCCGAAGGTAGAGTTTCCAGGTCAGTTGATTGTCGATTTGTACCCCAAGATATTTAACATTATCCGTCCGGATAATGTGAGGACATGAGCAAGGAAGGCGAGGGGCAGTTACCGGACAGTTGTGGACTTTAAGATTAAAAGAATCCTGGTCTGGTTGGGAGGAGGCTTTTATAGAAAATGTCATGTACAAGGTCTTGTTAGGATTCAAGGTGAGAAGGTTGCTAGTAAGCCAGTTCATGACGGTCCTAAGACCCTGTTCAGCGCACTCAAATGCGTGTGTCCAGCTGTCCCCATGTACAAGCAATGCAGTGTCATCGGCGTAGGTAAAGACTGAGCAATTGGGAAGGGAGAGTCCGCAGAGCGCATTAATGTATATCAGAAACAAAGTCGGCCCAATCACAGAGCCCTGAGGCACGCCGTAAACAATGGAATTGCTGTCACTGACAACATTATCAATCTTAACGCACTGGGTTCGATCAGATAGGTAGTCATGAAAAATTTTGAGAGCGTGACCACGAATTCCCAGACCCTCTAACTTCCGCAATAGGTGAGGAACAGACACGGTGTCGAAGGCCTTGGAGAGGTCTAGGAAAATACCTAGACATTTTTTTCCCGAGTCAAGGAGGCCGACAGTATTATCCACAAAGCATCCAACCGCATCATCGGCTGACCTTCCAGCCCTAAAACCATACTGATTCGGAGCGAGAATCTTGTGGGAATCAAGATATTTAGTAAGGCGATTATTCAATATTTTTTCTAAAATTTTAGAGATGGAAGGCAGTACCGAGATGGGCCTGTAATTATTGACATCGCGTCTGTCCCCAGCCTTATAAATTGGATGCACCAGTGCTTTTTTAAACACCTTAGGAAAACGAACTGACGAAATTGAGCAATTACAAACATGAGTGATAACTGGAACTAACACTGGGCAGCAGGATTTGAGTATTTTTGAAGATATGCCATCCCAGCCAACCGCGCAGTCTGTACGCAGACCAAGAATTATGCTTTGAACCTCGGCTTCATCAGTAGGCCATAGAGCAAATGAGTGTGGTGACTGTGTAGTTTCTGTCTGTACCGCAGTATATGGCGCTCTTACTATCAGTTTTTCTGCCAGACTTTTGCCAATATTTGAAAAGAAATCATTGACACAATTTACGGCCGTGATATTGTCAGGAGATACACTAAGTAGCTCAGTGGGTGTGGACAATGGGCGTTTTGTATTTGTTAGTTGTTTGATAATGTTCCAGGTAGCTTTGGGGTTGTTTTTGGCCCTTTCAAATTCAGATTTTTCATATGCTATTTTCAGGTTCTTTAGTAATTTGTTGCAGAAGTTGCGGTATCTAGTGAAGGTTATTTTTAGGATATAATTATTTGGTTCTTTATTAACTTCAAGATTCATTTGATCCCTGTTTCTGATGCATCGTAAGAGGCCTGGAGTGATCCATGGCTTTAGGATCGTGTGTTTTGACGAGCTAATAATAACTTTTGTATGTTTATCAACAATCGTCTTTAAAGTAGAGACCAGGAGTCCAGCGGCCTCATCCGCCTCCAGTAACCCAGTAACAGCGCTAAAATCAGTCTCGTTTATTTCTGCAATAACAGCCGAGTAATTTATTACCGTGCGCTTCAATTTGGAGGCGGAAAATGCCGCCGAGCTTCCAAGACATAATAAAAGTGGTCTGTAATTGCGGTGTCAAAGATAAGTGTGGATGATTTCAAATCAGATCTAACCATGACATGGTCGATACAGCTCCTTCCGCGTGTGGGGAATTGATGTGCTGGAAGAAGTCCATGTGAGGCAAGCAGATTAAGATATTCATTACTCTGAGAGGTAGCATCCATTGGTGCGATGTTAATATTCAGGTCCCCTATGATCACTAAGTTCTTAAAGTTTGTAACAGAGGTAAGGACATTGTCGAGACCACTAAGGAATTCGTCAATATTGTGATTTGATGGTGAACGATATAGTCCTATAACAGACAGATTAAAATTTTTAAAATTACATATTAATATGTTAGAACCAGGTATAATAGGCTCAGAGACTTCATGTTGAAGTTCTTTTTTTATGAAAAAGATCACACCATCGTTTTGATGTTGTAGTCTCTTGGAATAGTAGCACAAGTAACCTTCAAGTGAAGGAATAATTGGATCCTTTTTGAGCCAACATTCGGAAAGAACTATAATGTCGCATTGTAGGTTTAGTTTAAATAAGAACACCCTAAAGCTCTCAAAGTTATGATTAACACTTCGGATGTTAAGGTGTAGTATTTTTAGTGAGTGACCTCGTTTACCCAGTATATCAACAGCTAGTTCGGGCTTACAGTTATTGTGAGCCTGGTTATTACCGAAAGTGTCAAGTTCTTCCGATATATGGTTTATGTTGAGCATTGAGTAGAGTTATGTAGGAGTGCGCAATAGTAGTTCCTGGGTAAGTTGCTTTGCCTGACGTGAAAGGTAATATAAAAATCATGTTTCCGAAGCATGTAAACGGTATGACTGTAGGTATATAAATATTGGTCCAGATTAGTATAAGATGACATAGGATATTTAGCAATAAAAACTTTATTCATAGGTGTTAGTGTAACTTGCGTGAATCTTTGATAGTATATAGGCTGTGTAGGTTGTGTAGTGTTGGCTGTGGATTGGCTATAAGTGTGGTGTTTTTTTGTTATTTGTGTACAATAAGAGTAAGAATAATAAAAATGATGTCCCTCTAAATAAAGAAAATTTAAAAACATGCAAGTAACAATATTATAACATACAGAAAAAGACTTGCTGATCATATATAACATAATACAAAGTAGGTAACATCTAATTAGGTATTTTAGAAAGACATGACATCGATTGAATAATTTTAGATTTGTCTCCTTCTTTTTTACGAAGAAAAATCTTGCCATTTTGAAACCAGCAAAATTTATACTCGTTTGTACTCGCAAATTTGCGTGTTTCATAGAAGAGTTTTCTCAGATTATTTGGTAAATGTTCGGCAACATATATCGGTTTTATATCGCCGCTAATTCCAATGTGTGCAGAGTTCAGCTTGTCTGTCTTGACACGATCCTTATTGAAGTTGCGGGAAGCTTGAAGTATTTTATCTTTGAGTGGAACAGTGACAAATTCAGCAATGATAGGTCTATGCATCTCTTTTTTCCCAGGAAGACGATAAATGTCTCGAAGGTCAGAAGCCTTGACAGGTGCCTGAATAGTGGTGCAGGTATTTATTAATATAGTCGTGAGATCGCTAGAGGTTTCTACATCATTGCCGGGGACGTTCCTTATTTCAATAGCGGCTGATCGGGAGTTAAGTTGCAGGTCATTCACCTTCTTTTCAAGTTCAAGTATATAGGCGCGCTGATCCATTCTCTCTTGTTCCATAATATCTATAGTTTTCTTCATAGTTTCATAGTCTTTATTAATGAATTCAATTGATTTTTCTATTTCACTGTTACTCTTTTGTATCTCTTTATTCTGTTTTTTAACTTCTACTATATCGGAAGCTAAGGTTTTTAATAAAGTGTCTTGCTCCTTTTTCCAGTTCGTGAGCATGTTCATAATTCTGTTCTCAAAAGATTCGCTATTTGATGACTTATCCGGAGAAAAGTCAGGGCAGAGTCTCTTACTCGGTTTATTTCTCGCCGTGATGTTTGTAAAATCTGCATCGGTGTCCATTTGAGTAGCGGATATTTCAGGACTAGATCGCACTCTTTGAATTTCTGTATTAGGGGTAGAAGGGGGAGAGCGTTGAATACGAGGCATTATTACATATGGTGACCCGAAGGATTTGGAGCTGAGTAAGTTCGAGCACAAGTAGGTAGCTGAGTAAGTAAATAAACGAAGTTTACTCAGGACAGTACAGCCAGTGCCATCTAGCGTGATCTATTGACACTTGCATGCGCACCACGATAGTAATTGTAGACAGTTGTCGTGAGTGAAGGATCGATGAGCCAGATTATAGTAGTTTGACCGGTTAATAATAGATGGCGCTTATCGAAGAATGATGATATGATGATATTATATCAATGACTTGCACATTTGATGGCTGGTAGAATTGGTTTTGAATGATTCTGCGGTTAAATAGAACCGAAATAGATGTTTGAGAAACACTGTTGATGTTTATCAGCTAATTATTAGTTCATAGGCCGCGAAACAGTCTAGTTATCATCAACTTCTATAGAGTTATGTCCGTCACAAAATTCACAGAAAAAACAGCACTTTTGAGTTTCATCACAGCACGCATAGTTTTTGAAGCGTTATATAACGACAGTCACTTCATTTTCCAGTAATCACAAACAAGCAAGATACAATTTTACTATTTTTAAATTTTAATAAACACGGAGCTGCACTTAAGTTTGACCGCCGGTATCGCCCTCTCTTGATGATTCCTCTCTTAATTATGCAGACTTAGCTGAAAAACAAACTAGCGACGAATACCTACAGCAAGTATTGCGAGAAATAGATAGCAACTTGCAGTTTAAGTTGTGTTCCGGCAGTTAGAGATAAGATAGCCAGTTCCTCTGTGGTAGAGGATTCCGGGTGAAGCTCGCTTCCACCTTCGGCCTGATCATCACTTTCCATCAGGTGAGATTCTGGCCAAGAGCTTCCCCGTTGTGGATAAAAAAAAAAAAAAAAAAAAAAAAAAAAAGCAGTTTTACTCTTTTAGTCTCACATAATAAAATTAGACCTTATTTAACGGAAGAGTTTAGGATGACAGCCTTCCATTCAGTTCATGACCTTAGTCACCCAGGCATCAAATGTAGTAGGCAGATGATTAGACAGAAGTTTTTTTGGCCAAATATGGATAAAGATATTACTAAGTGGGCTAGAGCATGCCCTCAGTGCCAAAAAGTCAAAATTACAAGGCACACTATTTCAGGTGTAGGAAAATTTGAACGGGTTGATCGTTTTCAACATTTACATATCGACATTGTCGGACCTTTAACGATTACAGCTGACGGGTATAGATATTGCGTAACCATGATAGACCGCTCCACGGGATGGCCTGAAGCCGTGCCTGTCCAAAATATCACAGCAGAAACAGTAGCTAGAGTAGTGTTTGAATGTTGGATTTCTCGTTTTGGCTGCCCTTCTAAGCTTACAAGCGACCAAGGCAGACAATTCGAGAGCGATCTCTTTTTGAACCTCATGAAGTATTTGGGCATACACAAACTACGCACGACACCTTACCATCCGCAAAGTAATGGCATGATCGAACGTTGGCATAGAGCACTTAAAGTGGCCCTCATGGCACGTTTACATTGCAACACTTCCTGGGTTCAGGAACTTCCAGTCGCGTTGTTAGGTCTGCGTGCAGCTATTAGGAGCGACAGTGGAGTGAGCGCAGCGGAATTAACCTACGGTAAAACGATTCGGTTACCAGGTGATTTTTATGACGAAACAAAAGCATTTACTTCGGATTCGGAATATTTACAGTCGCTTAGGGATGCTATTTCAAAATTAAGACCACGACCACCAAGTCATGGGAATTCACGGTCATTGTTCGTATCAAACGATCTTAGTACTTGCCAAAGTGTGTTCGTAAGGGATGAGTTAATGCGAAAATCACTCCAACCACCTTATAACGGACCGTATGATGTCGTAAAAAGATTAGGAAAAACGTATGTTATAAGAATAGGTGATAAGGAAAAGACTATTTCTATAGATAGGCTCAAACCCGCTTATGTAATCGAAGCTGATAATAGTAATAACGACAGTTCAAAAGTAGAAATAACGGATGAAACCGACTTAAATTTAAGTAATAATAAGGCCACTTCTAGCAAAGTTATACATACGAAAACAACGCGAAGTGGCCGAGTAATCAAAACACCGTTACGTTTCTCATGAATGATGACGCGTTAATTATATGAACTGCACTTTCAATTGCAACATCATTAAGTGCACATAATAAAACACCTTATACCCTAACAATAAGATTGATTTTATTGTCAAAATATGTTTTTAAGTAATGAATAGTACCTATTGTAAAAACATGTTTAGCAATAAGGTAGTGAGTAAGCTAACTTTAATTAGGTTAAAATAATTTGAATGTCGATCTGTACTTTAAAATTAGTTGGTACGTCGTCGTAGTTCTAATAACCACGTAAATCTAAAATTTCATAATGGGTTGGGGCCAGAGCAAGGAGCAAAACACAGGCACCAATGTGGTAGCCCAAACAGTAAATAACAATTTTCACGAAAAGTTGGATAATATCACTTGGATTGTAATCGCCCTCGCAGTAGTTATTTGCATTGCCGTTGGATACACGATGTGGCATCGTTGCAGGAACAGTGCAAAAGGATGGATACGGAAGCAAATGGCAACCGAACCAAAGGTAGTCACCGTACATGCAGTGCCTCAGCAGCAAGCAGCTGCGGGCAACTCGTACATGTAGTGTGGCGTTGTGATTTGTTGAGTGCTAAGTGTTAAGCATAAGTTTATTTGGGAATTTTTTGTTAAGGGGGGAATGGTGTAGGGTATTAAGTTACGGCATACATGTGTATGTGTGTAGGGGCGGCTGCGCCCGCCGTGTAAGATTCAAGCCAGTCGCAATTAAACGTAGATTACATCAACACGTGTGCATTATTAGTCTATTCTACCTAACGCAGTCCCATCAACCTTAAAGTGTCAATCGTACGTCGTAAACAATGAAAAGAAAAAAGGTTTACGACTTATACAAGTGAAAGTTTTGGACATCAGTGAAAATCAAGAACCTGCAAGTGACAATGAGGAGGTGATAGTGATAAGTGCGCAGTATGTAGTCAGTGAACCAGTCGACAATGTTATGGACGAGACAATGTCGTTAATTAACAAAATATCCAAGAAACTCTGCGATAACTATTATTAGTGATATTATTAAGTAAGTAATTGGTATTAGTTATGGCAAGTTATTTTTTCTTATTTTTCTGTATTTAAAAATAGTTCATAAGTTATTGTGTAGAATAAGTTTTAAATTTTATTGTAATTAATGTTGAAATAAATAATACATAAAGTATGTTTAGGTTAGAAAGATGAAATAATTAATTTATAATTGGTAAATAAATGTTAAATGTATAAATAAAATAATTTTCTTTCTTATTGTAGAATAATAATTATGCATCACAAATTTGTAAATAGATAAATAAATGTTTTACGTATTAATATCAATTTTGTAAATAAGTAGGTAAATGATGAATGTATTAATAAAAGAATTATCAAATAGGTATTATAAGTTTTTGTTGTAATTCATGTAGCAACTAGGTAAATAGAATTAAGAAAATGTATTAAGAAATCATTACATATTTGTAAATAATATAAAGAATAAATAAAAAATATATTTCTAATTTAAATTACGTATGTTTTATTATACATTACATTGCTTGAACTTCAAATTAACTGTAGTAAAATAATGTTTAGCTTACTATTCGTTCCCAGTTCTCATTAATTGTTATAAAAATATTGTATTAAATTATTAGGTACTTGAAATTAAATTTATTTACATGACTTATTTTGCTACATCTAATTTAGAGCTTCATATGTGTGAATCATAGTTAGTTATTAGTAGAGTTATGTTTAAATAAAATAAACACAAGTAGGTTAAAATATTTTTTATTAACAAAATAAATTAAATATAGACATGTTATTGTCAAAATACCATTTCTTAATACATATATAGCATTATTCAAAGCACAATTCAGTCTATGATTTACACAATTAAATTCATTAATATTTTTACAATATTTCTTTGTCAAACTTGAAAAATTAGGACATCCTTTTTCACCTATATCTATCACTTCACAGTTATCACATAAGTCTTTGATCCACTGAATTTTTTCTAATCCCTTCGTAATAATTTTTTTATTTTCTAAATAGGGTATAATCACGCAACGAAATTCTTTATAGTCTACGTAGCCCTCACTCCAGTAAATTCCTCTATTTCTTTCTAACCACCTCACCTGCTTTTTTTCTTCTTGGGTTAGGTAATCGAATGAATATGGTGGTTTTACCAAGAACGTTTGTGTATGCTCCTGACTTACGATGGCCACTTCTTTCACAATAAAATAATTGGTCGAATCTTTAAATCCTTGGATTTCCACTATGACGGTATCCGGCTTCATGATAGCTTCTTTACAATATTGCTTAATGGTTTGTATTCAACAATGCAATCGTTGAGAATGAGACAATATGCTGATGTTTGATCTGGTATCTCTGTATCACTCTCAATTTCCACTCTTACATCCACAACAGGACCTGTCTTCAGATTATCAGCTTGTCTAGAGCAATCAACAACAAACAGCGGTGCTAAATCTTTAAATTGCTTCTCGCTTAATATGGGCTGTACGACTGTTGAAATCTAGTGTATTGTTCGTATAATAAAGCGATTCTGTTATTAGCAAAACTTATATTCAGGTTTTCATATGGAAAGTAGGTTGAATTGAGATACACTCTAATGTCTCGAACATGACAGTGATCGAATTGAGACATGTCAGAACTTGCATTGTTTTTCCTATTTGTCTGTAGACCAACAATAATGTATCTTGGTTTTTCTATTTGAGATGAAGTTTTGATAGACCAGGTATGCTTCGTAGTTTTTGGCAAAGCGGGATATTCGTACAGATCCCAATTTCTGTAGGGTAGGGTGGTGTAAGTTTGCGCAGTTTTTAATAATTGGACCATAAAAATAAAACATACCGATAAATCAAAGGGTTATTTATTATAATTAAATTGAAACATAACTGGCAACAACTTTTAAAATTATTTATAGAGCAAACATAGTTATTTTGTCTTAAATTAAGAAAAAGACAGATGTCGGGACTTGCGCAACTTTATACACCCCAGTGTGTAAGGTTGCGCATAGAAGGCGATAAGATTGCGCATTATTTCATAATGGCAAATTACTTGCATAAATCACATTTAAATGCCCCGAAACCTAAATAATCAGTACATTTTTCGTGCCACCACGTCCGGCACGTATCGCACTCGATCCAATCTTCAACAATAGGCTCTATGTAGACTTCATTGCATCCTCCACACCTCCATATTTTCTTTTTTGGTAATGACTTTGGTTTTTTAAACGCCTTCTTAGCTCGCTTTGCGTTTGTATTTGGGTCAGGCTGCTGTTTTTCTTCCAACTGGTTCTTATAGGGTGAACTGCTTATAACTTCGGCTTGCTTGTGCTTCCGGTTAGAACTTCTTTTCAACTGGGATCTTGGAATTGGGACAATGTCTTCAAGTGAAGGACTCATCTGCGCGCCTACGTTATTTTTATTTGTCTTAATTCCAGAGCTTTGTGAGGTTGATGGAAACTGAGATGAACTTATCATGGCATCATTGGACAAGACAGTCGTGTCCTGGTTATACGACGTTTTCACAGATTCCACAGAAGATATTGCTCAACCGTATTTTCTAGTAAAACGACTTTTGGAGTTTGAGAAATATCACTTGCCACACGCACAGCTTTCATTGGTGTTTCTATCGGGTTATCTGCAGGAAAGTCGTCATTATCAATTTCAAAAGCGTTGCTATTCTCTGGGTGCTCTCGTTCAGTGACAGTGCTTGCCATAAAATCAGCGTCTGTGAAAACATCTGGATTCCATGGCCATATTCCAGTTGATTTAAAGCTTTCTACCCCACAAGCAACAGTTGCAGCTTTATAAAATGCTGGAGTGAAGATCGAAGCCAGCTGGAATGTTGTTATTGCTCTTCCTGGATGGTTTCGAAGCCGTTTTTCACACTCACTAGCATAGTATTTCTTCAAAGCACTGTGAAAACCCCTATCAAGAGGCTGAATTTTATGGCTGCAGTGAGGTCGCAACGTCAAGGCGACGATGTTGTTTTGCCGGTAAAAGTCAATAGCTTTCAGAGAACAATGTGACACATGATTATCTAAAATCAGCAAAACAGGTTGATCTACGGATGGCTTAGTGTGGTACCTAAAATGCGACAGCCAGTCTATAAAGAGATCCCCATTAATAAAGCTCGAATCAGAAACCATTCCAATGGATCCAGCTGGTGCACCATCAATAAGCTCTGCTTTCATTCTCTTGCGCTTAAAAATGAAAGCCGGTGGAATAAAATGGCCTGTTGCCGATACTGCATTGACAGCAGTCACATTAATGCCTCTCTCTGCACTTGATATTTTATTCACAGCGCGTTTTCCTTTGACGGAAAGCACCCTAGGTGGCCGGTTTGGTACAGTGGAAATTCCAGTTTCATCCATGTTATAGATGGATTGCGGTGGAAATTGGTATTTGTCCATCAAAGCTGACAACTTGACATAAAACCGTTCAACCTGTGGCCTATTGAACCCCATTGCTCTCGCTATGCTCGTGGAAGTTGGTTGTCGGAGAGATATTTCTGGGTGGCGTTGCATAAATCCACGGAACCACTCTTTCCCAGCAATTTTTGTATTTGTGTTAAACCGATGTGGTATTTTATGCTTTTCAGCATATTCATAAGCTGCGCTCCTTAATTGATTTGCTGTCAAGCCGAAAAACATTTCATCCAGGGTAATCAAGTGGTTACAGAAACCTTGTTCTACTTCTACGCTAAATGTAACGTCATATCTACCTAGTTTAGTTGCACATTGTGGTTGCAGCAACCGGTATCTTAATGTTGACTCAGCCATTCCTAAAGACAAAGCAACTTGTCTCTTGCTTTCTCCTTTTTCGATACGCTTACGAGCTTCCTCGATAATAGAAGATGAACAAATTTCACGGGCAGTTTTGCGTGGTCTTCGTGACATCCTATAAAAAAGTAAAGTGCTGTTTTAAATGATTGGATAAATAATTTTCATTAAATATAAATTAATATTCAACATCAATGTGTAAGTCTGCGCGCGCAATCTTATCCATCCCCTAAATGCGCAAACTTACACAGTAGGCATTCAACGCAATGATCCGCATACTACTGCCATCTCTTAGAAAATAAATGAATTACGTTGTCTCTCTTCAATATTTCGAAGGTAAACACAAGTGAAACAATCAACAAAACAATGTAAATACTATAGGTTTTTTATCAGTTATACTTGCAATATGTCAAAAAATTAGATCAAAGTGCTGTAAAAACTTTGAACTCACCTGGACGTGCCGTTTTCCCTCGTATCTCAATTATTTTTATGGAGCGTGTGCCGGCATGCTAGGCAATCAAAACACAACTGAAGTTGGCAACAAGTGTCACGCGGATGTCTTGTAACCACGTATGCGCAATCTTATCGCCCGCGCAATCTTACACCAACCTACCCTATATCATTTGAAGCGGTCGATCTTTTTCTAATAGTTTTAACAAAGTAATTTTTTCTTTGTCTGATACTTTAACATGCGGTACGCGCCATATGATTTTGTTGATCTGAACATCATCCACCACTTCGCCAGTATTAAGTTTTACAGCGTTCAAATTAGTGTTACTTCTTAGTAATATCAGTTCATGTCTACTGTTTATCACGACTTTATTAAAATCTTCAGCAAAGCCGAGAATGTTACGAAGTGGTATAGAAGCAGAAAATCTTCCTCCATCGATATTTTTTACACCATCAATATTCCATCCCCAGGCATTAGACATTTTAGATTCACTTTCATTCATTGAAATTAGTGATTTCATGGTTGTTGTTATACCTGCATTTTTTATTTTATCGATTTCCACTCCATTTAGCTCATATCTTATATCTTGGAACAAATAGAGTAGAGCATTATTCGTAAAATGGACACTAGTAGCTTGGTCTTTCATATCTTTTTTGGTAACGATAACAGTTCCTTCCAAATAGAGAGTGCTAGCCGATGGTAATATGTACAAGTCTTGTTGGTTGATAGGTATACGAATTTCATCGTTCCTGTTAAAACTTGTTACATATGGCTTGTAGGAATGAAATTCGATACCTTCTATAGTATTATCATAATTCGGAGGGGCTAAAACGTTTAAGATATTCATTTTAACAATCCGATCGCTCTAAGGAATGCTTTATTATCTTTAGTTAATTTTGTTTTCTTTTTAGAGATAGAACTTATTTGATAGGTAGCTCGAGCAGAACTGATATTCTTTACTTGTTGAGACACATTTTTATTGTAGTCAATCATTTTTTCTTCTAAGATGCAAATATACTTGCACTTCTTCACCACGTAAATTGATTAATCGATTGTTTATATCTAGCAGCCTGATATGTATGCAGCTTATGGTGTTTTGGTTGATTGGAAAATATATAGCGTTCTTCGGAATTTCTATGATCCTATATCCAGGTGGCACATTAAGTGCAAATTCGTGAATAAGATGACTTGGTTCACCGTTTATATATGAACCACTTACAATATCACATTCAACCCTGACTACGGTCGTAGGTAGAATGTTGACTGGAGACGATGACACATGCCATTTATTTGCCTTCAAGATTTGTTTGTCAAATCCTAATAGTTTTTTAAAAGAGCCTTGTTTGATAAAATTAATGTCTTTTGTACAAAATATTTTAGTTTTTAAAGTGTTATTATTACACCGTAATTTGATCGCTGCATTTTTTATTTCTGATTTTAAGTAATCGCCGATATCTTGCAATTCATAAGTACCTTCCGGTATTGCAATAACTTCATCAGAGCCATAATAGAACTTATTATTACTTCTATCAATGTTTGGAATAGAATTAAACGTAGAAAAGTGCAACAAAGCACACTCATACTCTCCATCTAATTGTAACGTATTGGGATAGTATGTAGTTAACACTGATGAGTCTCCAGTAATCGACAAAGTGAGGGACATCTTGCAAATGATTGAAATGAAAGAGAAGTGTATATTTTATATCACATTTTTATTCCAAAAAGTCTGCAAATAGTTTAAGCATAAATGACCACAATTAACTGCGTTGAATTTTTGATATCTTGTGTAGTTATAAAAAACACTGCAGTTTTTTAAATATTGCATCAATTCCATCGGAGGTTTTAGATTCCCATAGCTATCAAAGTATTCACAGTGATTATATACTTTAGTATAAGCTACCCAATGGGTTCCTTCATTCTTGGAATCGTCTAAGTTAAAGATACCGCATTCAATGTGTTTCGGTTTCCGAGGTAGTCGATCTTTCATGTAGACCCCCCGAAAATATGGGATGTCTCTTGAATACTTCTGGATGTCTACATCAGTTAGAGGACGCTTGGGTAGCATATTTCTTAGTTTTTTGAAGTTATAAATAATCCTTTACCACTTTTATAGGGCTTAATGTATAAACCCTTGCCCAACATTAAAGCCTCCATAGCTCTATTATGTCGTTCTGTTTCTTGTAAATTTTGCTTGCTTGCTTTATAATCATTAACGGTTTTTGCAATTCCAGCTGCACCACCAGCTAAAGTCCCTAAAGCTGATAAACCAGCGAAAATTGGAATTAAAGGTAGAACTCCTCCACTCTTTGGTAAGGGTATTACTCGGGGTACTCGAATTCGATAGTGAATGTTGGGAAATAACTTTTTTGCGGTTAAGTAAGCTGCTTTTATTAAAGTTTTATCATCCTTATGTTTGAGTTTCTTAATTTTTGATTTTATTTTTGAAACTAAGGTTTTAAATGTTTTAATGCCAGATCCAGACTTTAGTTTCGCTTTCATAACTTTGCTCACTAACCAAGAGCTTAGTTTTTCACCTTTTCCTGCATTTTTTTATTTAAGCCTTTGTTTAGCCATGTTAAGTAGTTGTAAATCGGCTTTATGACGGTTAGATAAGTCAGTATGGTTTGTATATGCAATGTCGTGTTGCATGCAAGCTTCGTCTAGCTTATTTACACCTCGATCACCTCGTGCTAAGCGTTTGTGAAGTTTAGTTCCTGGTCCGCAATAATTATATCCCGGCAAATGAACTTCGAATGGTAGATTATTAATTATGTTGTTAACTAGTCCACCTCCTTGCATTACTCAAATTATAATGATAGGATTTTAAATGAGAAATAGTTATATAATATCTTAGTTCATTATTTCATCTTTCTCAATCCAGCTATTTTCTGCACTGTTTAGACCTAACCATTTAACATACAATTTATTTCCTTTCTTTTTCAAAACCTTTTCTATTAAATAAACGTCAGGATAATTAGATTTTAGTAGTTCTTGTTCGTAAAAAGCTCCTAATATTTTTTGCTTTCTTTGATCTTCTATTTGATATGTCACTGGCAAGGATTTATTCACCTTTTTTATAATAAATAATTCTGTCGACCAATTAGGAGTGTAACCTTTTTCAAAATTATGTTTGTATTTACTTATACGAACACACTCACCAACTTTAAATTTAGGTCTCCACTGAACTAAATCATGTTTGTTCATTTTGTTTATATTTTCTTTAATTACATTTTCATTACTTTTATTCACATCAGTCGGTTTAAATTGAATAGTGCGATGTTTTGTGTTATTATATCTCTGCATTGTAGCCACCAATGGTTGACCCAACCACTTATAGTTTCCATTGAGACTAAAATATTTGTATAATTTATTTTTTAAAGTTCTAATTAATCTCTCTACAATTGATGCTTTTTTAGTAGAAAACAAAGAGTAATGGTTAATATTATGCTTTTTCATAAGGTTTTGAAAAGTGATGTTATAAAATTCTGTCCCTTTATCAGTTTTTAAGTTAATAGGTTTATTATAACTACTAAGCAGTATATTATGTTCAAAAGCACGAGTAACATCAATTTTATTTTTCGACTTTAACGGTTCAGCCCAAGCATACTTTGAGAAGCAGTCAATTACCACTAAGATGAATTTATAGTTTTTATTGTATTTTTTCAGATTTTGCATATCCATCAAGTCTGCTTGCCATAAATCGTGGATTCCTTTCAGAATAACAGAACGTCGCGGAAAGTTTCTTCGCGCTGCTTTGTGGATTTCATTTACAATTTGCTGTTTGGCCATTGAGGAGTTTTTTGAAGTCATTTTTCTACCTCTGCTTTAGTATGAAACTTATCTTGCAAATGAGTTATAACCTCGGGTATACTTGCTTTTAAAGTAGCTTGAACTGTGCCCTTTGCATCTTTTATGATTTGAGAACGCAATTTACCAATCAAATTATTTACTTCTTTTAATGTGGTAGCATTCAATTGATCTACATAATCCTTGTTCACAGCATCATCTGCTTCTAGTGGAGATCTAATTCCTCTCAGTCTTGATGTTTTTAAATCGAAATCTCCGTTTTCTGATTTTAGCAATGCATTCTCATTAAACTCAAATAACTCTGACAAACGCATTCTTTTATGAATGTAGTGTCCAAATTTGTCTACATTCATTTTCAGGTGTATTGTATCGAGAGGCTGATAATGAAATAACCAAGTTTTACAATATTTATTTATTTATAATTTTACTTTCACGCAACTCTTCAATGATAGATATAATTTCATTATCTAATCCTGTGTTGCCAGCATCTCTTGACGCAATTAATAATTTCAACCTTTCTACTAATTCATTAGGATCATCCCAGTACACTAAATCAACGTTTTTTCTCCACTTTTTTAGCAACGGTAGACCCTTTCCGTGAATTGCATTCTTCAGTTTAAAAAGAGGTTTAATAACTTGCAAATATTTTTGTCCTTTATTACTTTTTATTGGCTTACTTGGTTCATAGTCACGACGATGTGCATTTGTATCAAGTAACATAGACTTATAATTTTGCATATCACTATCGGTCACCAAGTTTAAGTTTACATCCTTCTTGAGCAACAACTGTTTTAAACTAGGCGTATTACGATATTTATGTCCAGCTACAGTGATGAACTGATCGTTGATGGTTATGGAAGCAGAACCTAACATCAGTTTCCCGCGTTCTGCTCTAACCCCAAATGGAATATCTACCAATGCTTCTGAAGATACTGACCAAGATGACGTATCACAATCTTGATTACTTTCAACTACTGATTCATAGGAAGAGTCACTGTTGACATCGGATTCATATTTTTCGTCCTCATCACCGTTGTTATCATTACTTTCAGCGCTATCAGTTCTTTCTTTCTCCAAAGTTTTCTTAATAAACGGAAAATCAGCAAAATTATCATTAGCTAGCAGGAGAGGAGTTTGCTTATTAGCATTAGCAATTAGGTTGAGAGGCTCAGTTACAGGTTTGAAAACGGATTCCAGTGCTTGTTTATTATTAATCTCAGCATCTCTCATTTTACGTACTTTTATCTTTACAGCTTCTGCTGCGTCAACAATTTGTCGTTTTAATGATTTTTCCATATTAGTAAGTTTGTCGTAATCGAATCAGCGTCGCAAGGCGAATAATAATGACAGCCCGGTAATAGTCTTATATATATATATACAGGGTGCAATTGAAGTCATGGGCAATATTTTAAACTAAGACACTACTCATGATACTATTTGCATTAAGGCTACTATTACGCAAATCAAAAATATTATTTATGCAAGTATGGAAAACCTTTCAAATGTACTAAGTCATAAAGTATCAAAGTCGCGCATCGCGAAAGCGAATGCTGCTGTAGGTAGACTACGCCGCAAGCGGGCGGTTGGGTAGGTAGGTCATTGTGCGTGAACGCCTTGACCCCGCCCGAATCACGAGTTAAGTTGCTAACGATTTGATTCCTTATTCATTCCAACTTTCCCTTCATACTTTGCCGGCTTAGGACGGTCAAAACTACGACAACTAACACATATTAAAATAAAATAAATGTGTAGGTAAAATAATTTTCCTGTAGTTTTGGCGTATTTACAAAGTTGGAATCACGGTATTTACAATAATTGTTCAGGAATCACGATGTGTATTTACAATAATTTTAACTAAATTACTAACTAGCACTTACCTACCTACAAATATTTTAAAAGATGTTCAAAATGTCCACCACCTTTTTCAATACACAATTCAGCCCGACGTCTGTGGTTGTCTTTCACTCTGTTCAGCACAGATTCCTGTGATTTCACTGTTTCGAATGCAGCTATAATTTTGTTTTTTAAAACGTCTCGCGAGTCACTTTCCCGCTCATACACAATTCTTTTAATTTCACCCCATAAATAAAAGTCCAGGGGTGTTAAATCCGGCGACCTCGCTGGCCAAGGCACGGGCCCACCGCGACCTATCCATCGCTCGCCAAAGGTTTCAGTTAGATAGGTACGAACATCGCGTCGGAAATGCGCCGGGGCACCGTCATGCTGATAGTACAGATTAGGTACTTCCTCCAGTTCATGCTCTTCCACAACTTGCCTCAACAATTGACTAGACTAGACTAGACTTCCTTCAATGAAGTACGGTCCGATTATGTTTTCGTTTAAAATGCCTGCCCAGACATTTACAGAAAATCGATATTGAAAACCGTCACGGCGTGTTACATGGGGGTTGCGTCCACGCCCGCTCCACCAATGTTCATTACGACTGTTGAATAGTCCTATTCTGGTAAATGTGGCTTCATCAGTCCACAAAATATTATTATTAAAATTTTGTAATAGCCAGTTACAAAATTCTCGCCGGGGTGTGTAATCCGCCAATGTTAATTCTTGCACCTTTTGAAAGTGGAATGGGTGCTGGCCAGAACTGTTTAACAGTTTCCAAACATAATAGTGGCTAACACCAAAGCGTCGGGCCGCTTGTCGGGTGCTAGCTTGTGGATTTCTCTGGAAAAATCTTCTTATTTGGCGGTAAAGCGAAAGAGGATAAACGGGCGCTCTTCCACGCGCTTGTGCATGTGCTGGCACGTGAAAAGACGAATAATCCAATAGGTTCTGCGTCGTTCTTAAAATGAGACCCCGAGAAGGAATAGGGTCGTTCGGGTAGCGGCGATGGAACATTTCACGAGCTCGTAATAAACTTGTGCCATTGTAAAGTAAAACCATTTGTAGGTATTGTTGGTTTGTGTACCTAGCCTGCACATTACGTGGTCGAGGCATCGTGTTCACAATTAGTCCACTAACACTTAATGCACTGCAATCCAAGGGTAAGAGCGAGGCGCGTGCGGCGATTATGTCCGGATCAATCGTAAATCAATGACATACGTCAACGCACGTGCGCAGTCGATATGGCACTGGTTTGGGAGGCCACCCCCGCGCGGGGGTGTTATTCGTATTTTTGCGTGTGAGAGAGAGCGGGACGGAGAGAGTGCGGGGCGGGCGGCTTACCTATTCTTTGATGCCGCGTGCCGGCCGGCCGCAATGAACCTACCTATTATTATTTGATGTTTGTTTACATACTTTTCTTGCCGCTCTGCACTGCGCTTTAATATTTTGATACTTCAAGACTAATTGGCGTTTATGAAGTATTTTATTTTTATTATTTTTAGTGTTTATTTGCAATAATAGCCTTTTGCAATATGACTTAATAATTTTTTAAGGTTTTCCATACTTGCATTAATAATATTTTTGATTTGCGTAATAGTAGCCTTAATGCAAATAGTATCATGAGTAGAGTCTTAGTTTACAATATTGCCCATGACTTCAATTGCACCCTGTATATGTGTGTGTACTCGTATCCTTAGTCAAAGACTACAAACGTATCAAATTTACTTCTATAACATCCTTTGTTCTTAGAACAATCTTTATTAATTACAACATAACTGAAAGGAATACTCCATATTTTTTAACACATTTCACGAAATTCAACCCATGTCATGTCAGTGTTGACATGTTCTTCATAAATATGTCTCATATTTCTTTCATCTTGTTTAAACAGAAGGATTAAAGATTAGCGTTGTCTCGTATAAACTGCTTAGGGATTTTGCTATAAGTCTGATTTAGATAAAAACAATCGATGAACTTGTGCCTGCCCATAGCAAAATAATCACGAATGTTATTTTGATTTTCACAAGCAACATCATCAAATACAATTACAGAATTCGGGTTTGCGTTCTGAACACTCAGTACTTGCTCATTTTCACGATATTTCTGAAATGAAATGCCTGGTACTTGTTGTAAGACTTTTTCCAAAAAAACGTACTTTGGTTGTTGCAAGGTTTTCGAATAAACATACAAATTTTGAAATCTTAAACCGTTCTCATGAATAAGAAGATCAATTAATAAATTAGTTTTTCCACAATTTGACGGTCCGCAAATGATGCATCGTACCGAGTTAGATAATAATTCTCCATGGCGAAAACGCTGCATGCTTTTCTTGACGGAGACGCAGATTAGATGTCCGTCAGATGCGGCGTACCTCAACTACCCGGGATACTCTTTGGAGCATCACTTCCGGCAGCGTGCCGGGGTCTGTGTGTACGTCCGCAATGACATCTGCTGCCAGCGACTCCGTCACCTTGAAGACCCCGATTTTTCAACCTTATGGCTGTTGGTGGACACTGGTATGGACAAAATTGTCTATGCCTGTGTCTACCGATCGCACAGCGGTGATCAGGAGACAACTCGGCTATTTGACCACCTCAGTATGGCCGCCGATACGGCCCTGCATCGGCACCCTGATGCGCAGTTCGTCGCTCTGGGGGACTTTAACGCCTGTCATCAAGACTGGCTTTTCCCATACCAGAGGACTGACCACGCTGGGAGAGAAGCGCGAAACTTTGCAGTTTCAATGGGGCTCTCCCAGTTGGTAAAGCAAGCGACAAGGGTGCCTGATATTGCTGGTCATACTGCCAATTGTCTGGACCTTCTGCTGACAACCGATCCAGACAGATGTATCGTAACAGTTTCCTCACCACTCGGAACTTCAGATCACTGTCTGGTGAAGTCTGTGACGTCCTTCTCGCCACCTGACTGCGATTCACGCGGTGAACGGCGAGTATGGCGTTACAAGTCAGCAGGTTGGGATGAGATGCGGCACTTCTTTGCGTCTTATCCTTGGCAGCAGGTCTGCTTCTCTTCGGAAAATCCGTCGAGCTGTGCGGAGGCAATTTCCGATGTGGTGCGTCAAGCTATGGAGTATTACATCCCATATAGTGACGTACCCGTCGGTAGCTCAGCCCGCCCATGGTTCAACGCCGACTGTGCTGAAGCTGAAAAGCGAAAGCACTCGGCGTTTCTTTCCTGGGTTGATGCTCGTGACCGCAAAGCTCCGGACCTGAGTTCAAAGAAGAGAACCTTCAACCATGCTGCCAAGTCCTACAAAAAGGCACTAAGGAAGGCTCGCTTCGATCGCATTTCCCACATTGGCCAGAAGCTATCTGCACAACCGTCCGGTAGCAGAGCGTTCTGGTCCCTTGCCAAGTCGGTCGAAGCGAACTTTTGTCGGCCCACATTGCCTCCGCTGGTTCGGCCAGATGGAACACTAGCTCATACGGCGAGAGAGAAAGCAGGTCTCTTTGCATCTCTGTTCGCCCATAACTCTCGTCTTGACACTGGCAGTGCTACTCCACCGACTCTACCTCACTGCGGCACCTCGATGCCCGAGGTCCGTATAAGGAACAAAGAGGTTCTGAGAGCACTGTGTCGTCTACACGTGAATAAAGCTAGTGGACCAGATGGTATTCCAGCGATTGTTCTCAAGGCATGTGCGCCCGAGTTGTCTCCTGTTCTGACACGCTTGTATCGCCTCTCATATAGGACTGGTATAGTACCCAAGTCCTGGAAGCTTGCCAACGTGCAGCCCGTGCCCAAAAAGGGCAGTCGTGCCGATCCTGCCAACTATCGGCCGATTTCAATAACCTCCATACTCTGCAAGATTATGGAGCGTGTATTGAACTCGCGCCTCATGGCATACCTGGAAGGTAACGATCTCCTCAGTGACCGACAGTACGGGTTTCGTCGCAATCGGTCTACTGGGGACCTACTAGTGTATGCCACTCACTTGTGGGGCGAGGCCCTCGAGAAGAATGGGGAAGGACTTGCAGTCTCCTTAGACGTCTCGAAGGCTTTCGACAGGGTATGGCACGCTAGCCTTTTGAGTAAGCTTCCAGCGTACGGCATCTCTCCTGGCCTGATTAACTGGATAAAAGACTTCCTGAGTGAACGGTCCCTCCGAGTTGTTGTCGACGGATGCTCATCAGAGCCCATGATAACTAATGCCGGAGTTCCTCAGGGGTCTGTTCTCTCTGCAACTCTCTTCCTGCTCCACATTAACGATCTGCTGATGCCCGGTATCTATGGGTATGCAGATGATAGCACAGTTGTAGAGAGATACTTGCCGAGTACTCAGGCTAGTAAGGAGTTAATCCGGTCTGAAAGAGAGGCTATGGTAGAGCGTACGAATGACTCACTTCAGGCAGTCTCCAAGTGGGGCGAAGCCAATCTGGTGGGATTCAACGCCACCAAAACACAAGCGTGTATATTCACCGCTAAAAGGAGCCCGTTCACCTTGGCTCCTGCTTTCCGGAATGTATCCCTGGAATGCGCCGACCGCCTTCAGCTCTTGGGAGTTGAAATTTCCTCCGATCTTAACTTTGGGCGGTTCATTGAGTCCAAGACCAAGATTGCTGCTAGAAAACTCGGCGTTTTGGCAAAGGTCCGGCGGTACTTCACACCGGGACAGCTTCTAATGTTATACAAAGCACAAGTCCGATCGTGTGTGGAGTACTGCTGCCACATATGGGCTGGAGCTGCAAAATGCCACCTGGCAGCTTTGGACTCAGTGGAAAGGCGTGCAAAGAGGCTAATTGGGGATCCAGATTTAGCTAAATCCAAACTACAAAGCCTTGAGCACAGACGCAGGGTAGCCAGCCTTTCGGTTTTTTACAGGATACATTTCGGAGAGTGTGCGCAGGAATTGCATGAATTAATTCCGCCATCCCCTTTCCACCATCGGACAAGCCGTCGTACGGCGGGTATCCATCCTTTCGTTGTCCAAACCTCTACGGTCCGGACTAAGCGTTTCGCCTCGTCGTTCATACCGCGTACATCGAGGGACTGGAACAATCTGCCTGCTGCGGTTTTTCCGTCCGATTATAATTTGGGTGTCTTCAAGGCTAGACTGAATAGGCTCTTAATAAGCTAGTGCGCCTCACCATCGACGATTGCATCACTGCTTACCATCAGGTGGGATCGCAGTCAAGCGCTAGTTTATAACTATAAAAAAAAAAAAAAAAAAAAAAAAAAAAAAAACCAGTCTCCTGAGAATTCACACAAAGTGTTTTTACTTGAAATGTTTGTGGTTGTTTTACAAATTTCATGACGGCTGCTTAGAGGGGTTATACTATAGTTAATGATTCAAATAATGTATTACATACACATTTATACGATTGCTCGTTGCAACTAGTACATAATATATTTGATAGAAGTTTGCTCACTATGGCTGCCCTCCAATAAAAGATAGTATTTTGTAAATTATAATATATATATTTGAAAGCGGAATAGACCCTGAACCAGTGTTTTCAAAAAAGGTTATTGGGCATTCTATTCCACCGCGATGAGCGAGCGAAGCGAGCGACAGAGCGAAAGGCCGTAGATCTGCTTTTGTTAATCGAGGTAAGTGGTTGATATGAAGAGCTAGTTATAGTAGGAAGTAAGGCATAGTGACAATCTGTCCCAAGTTTTAGTTTAATATATACGATATTCTAAATTTCAGATGCCCTCGGTACCAATCTGGTCGCATAAACTGAGTGTGCGTTGAACCTTTGTGGTAATGCGCTATCTCTAACTTTGCGGAGAGGCATGAGGCAATCTGTCCTGAAGTTTAGCTTACCACGTTTCATGTAGATTTAAATTAGGAATAAATTCAGTAGTGGTGAAATGTGTAGTGAAACTATGAAAGAATGACAGTAAAGTAGTGTAGTGAAACAAAGTTTAAACCGTAGATCTGCTTTTGTTAATCGAGGTAAGTGGTTGATATGAAGAGCTAGTTATTAGGATGTAGAACGGCAGGTGGGGTAGAATGCCCAATAACATCCTACTCAGGTGTCTCCATAGAAGGTAAGGGTTGTGTCATCAGCGTATGAGATAATTTTGCAGTTTCGAAGATTCAGTTTGCAGAGGGCATTAATATAGCACAGAAACATAGAAGGGCCCAAAATACTGCCTTGAGGGACTCCGAAGCTCACTGGACTCGCTCCGCTTACAGTATCGCCAAGCTTTACCCTTTGCGTGCGATTTCTCAGGTAGTCTTTAAAAAGGAGCAGTTACGATCCCCTTATACCCATGTTTTCAAGCTTTGACAAGTCTAGAAAAATTTTTAGGCATCTCTGTCTCTCATCCAATTTCGATGCGATGAATTCGGTAAAGTTGTGTACCGCATCATCTGTCGATTTTCCCGGTCTACCCGGTTCCACCTCTCAACGAGGCATCCTCAGGATGACGATTGACTTGTCGCGAACCCGTACACGACATGTTAACACGCCGAGCGCTGGACGCTGAGTATCTAACAATATTTTAAGTTACTATTGTTACTTTTTAAGCTTTTGTGGTCTGACTGAGAGGAATGAGGTGATGAATGCGCATGGAAGTAAATTGGATGTAGTGTTGGTTTCAGATTGCATTAGCTTTGTTGATGTGGCAGAGATTGATGGTGGATGGCAGAGAGACTGGAATTTTTCCAAAGGAAACTTTGAACAGATGTACCGGCTAATATCTGAAGAATCATGGCAGGAGGTGATTTTCGCTCGCGACGTTGACACTGCTGTAGAGTGTTTCTATAACATGTATTTTTTAGAATAATAGAACAATTATGTGTAAAATATAAGAATGTTATTGTGTTAGGCGATTTTAATCTAAACTCAAGTAATGAAAACACTAGAAACTATTTTGATTTTTTTATGTCCTTTTGCGAATTCGCCCAGATGAATACCGTAGATGAGTACCTAACTGCAATGGACGACAATTGCACTTGGTATTGTGCTCGTTAGGTTTATGTGAGGACCTGCATGTATGCGAGGCAGACGAACCACTGGTACCGGTGGACGCATATCACCCGCCACTCGCGATAACTCTGCAAATCAGTGCGGGCGCCATATGCCCCCCACTACCGGCCGCCGTGGCCGGGACTCCACACCGTCAGGGTCACAGGCCCGTCAGCCAAATCAAACCGCAATGGAACTTTTATAAAGCAGATTTTTATTTATTATATTCCTCATTGGCTTCCACCGACTGGAATCCGATTTATAGCATGAAGAAACCAGAACAAGCTTTAGAGTATTTTTACAATGTTTTTAATGGTATAGTTGATAAATGTGTACCTAAAAAACAGTCAAAACCTGTAAATCGTAGGTATTGCTATCCAGAGTGGTATACGAAAGAAGTTATTGCTGATATACAACTAAAGGCCAGACTGCATAAGCAGTATAAATCGACAGGATCGCGTGTTGATTACAATGCTTTACTTGAGCACGGATTAAAGAAAGTATTCACCGTGAGTACACAAATCATCAAGATCGGGTGCAGAGTAACTTAGCAAAGGATCCTAAGTCTTTTTGGGATTATATTAGGGCAAAAAAGAGATCCACTAAATGTAATAAAATTATGAAAGAGGGGGTAGTTTTATCAGACCCGTAAAGACCTTTTCAATAATGAGGACGGTTCCTTCTCGGTTAATTGCAACAACTTTAACTTTGTTAACAATGTAAAGAACTTCGTGGAGTTTAAAAATGGGCAATCAAAAATAAAGACACTTAAGTGCAAAAAGTGTAATTAAAAAAATTAAAATTAAATATCGTTTATTTCAGGCAATTTAAAATCCATACCATACATACACATACTCTTAAATACAATATACATTAACATAATAACACAGATAGACAAATACAATAACAATGACTAAAACTAAACCTATATTAAAAGTCTTTTGCCTCTCTTGCAAGATGGACGACTCGGTACACAGCTTTTACAATTTAATTCCTACTCAGGGTAACCCTTGTGTAGAATGACACTCTGAGCTTACTTAGCAGCGCGGAAAAGCCGGCAACGTTGCTCTCGGCGAACATGTCAGTCGCACTACACCGCCAGGGCAAGTTCATCATAGCCCGGTAAGCATTATTGTACTGTACACGAAGAGTGTTATAAGCACTCCTCGTGTACTGGTACCAAAGTTGGCTGGTGTATAACGACTGACAGTAAGCCCTGAACAGCGTCACCTTAACTTGATTCGAGCAGTGATAAAAACGTCTAGCTAGCATATTGCCTCTACAAGCGATACTGCGTCTCTGTCGTTCCAAATCATCAACATCTGATAAATTTTCAGTTACAATATGCCCGAGATATTTAAATTTTGTAACAACTTTTAAATTAGTTCCACCTAAATTAATAGGGAGTATTACATCAGGGCCTTTCTTATATTTAAAAATCATAACTTCCGTTTTGCTTACATTGTATGTCAGGTGGTGTCGAGTTGCGTACCTCTCACAGATATCTAAAAGTTTTCTGAGGCCGTTGACCGACGGACTGAGCAGCACCATGTCGTCCGCGTAGGTAAGGTTATTAACGCGCACACCGCCGACTTGGCATCCGACTCTGGTGCTGCTCAGCTCCTCGATCAGCTGGTTTACATACAGGTTAAACAAACCGGTGACGTCAGACCACCCTGTCTCACTCCACTTGTCAGCCTGTAAGTCTCAGACAGAGCATTATTCCATTTAACCTGATTAACTTGGTTAGCATACCAGAATTCTAAAATGTTTACTAATTTCTGTGGTACTTCTGTTTTTCTTAATTTTCCCCATAATATATTATAATTAATTGAATCAAATGCTCGGCTTAGGTCTAAAAAGCATGAATAAACTGTTGTATTTCTATTTAAGTACTCGTAAACTGTATTTTTCAAAGCAAAGATAGCTAGATCTGTGGATGAGCCTCGTCGGAAACCAAACTGAGCGTTGTTTCGCGGTATGTTCTTTTCATTCAGATGTTTCATAATTATGTTTTCAAATACTTTAGAAAATACAGTGGCCAAGGAGATAGGTCGGTAGTTCGATGAACTAGATACGTCGCCGGTTCTGTTCTTTACAATAGGAACAACAATAGTTCTCATAAAATCTGTAGGTAAATAGCTATGATCGATACATGAATTAAATAATAAAGCCAACTTCTCAAAAAGTAATCTAGATGCAAACAGAAGGTGCTCAACACTGAGCCCATCGTGGCCCGGAGATTTGCCGCGCTTCATGCCCCAGACACACATAAACACATCCTCTGCAGTGACGTGCAGCGCAGCAGTGGCTTTGCACTCTTGATGCTCATGTAGCGGAACCGACGGCGTTCCCGAACCACCATGGGCCCCACGACTCACCTGTTCACTCTGACTATCGGAAACGGAGAGGGCAGACTGAGATTGGGCTGTTGGGTTAAATTTATCAACAAACAAATTAGCTATAATAGTTGGATCTTGATTGCCATTAATAGACATAGGCCTATTTGACTTATAATTTAATTTGTTGGTTTCTTTCCAGAAATTTCCGAAATCTTTATTATACCTATGCGTGGCTATAATATCCATTTTTATTTTTGTTTCGTTCAACTGACACCATCTTATTTTATTCTTAAAAACCTTTTTACTATGTATCATATCATCGTATAATTGACCCTGCGTAGGGCGTCCACATAAGTTCCACAATTGAAAATACTGCCTGGCTACAGTATGACACTCTTTTACATGATAGTTCCACCCAATAACTGGTTTTTGTTTGTTAGTATATGTTTTACCCCGATATGAGTTTTTTGCAGCTTTCGTTATACTATTTACAATCTGATTATAATATGTATCAATTAAACTGCGATGTTGACAATCTTGGCATGAATCTACTTTACAGGCAATTGTGGGCCACTCACAAGAATCCAAATATTTAAAACACAGGTTTGCATAATTACATTTTTGTTCAGGATTCCTATCACCCCAAATCACCTTATTAATTGCGCTACTATGTAACTTATCTATCTTTGGTATTAACGTATCAATATTACATTTAATTATAATAGCGAAATGATCTGACCAATATAGGTACATCATTTGAAATAGAAATATTTTCAACAATATTTAAACCGGCCTCAGTAACAATGCAGTGATCTAACCAGCTCGTGGTTCCGTGCGCATCACTTAAATATGTAAATGGATTCGAAGCTGAACCAAGCAAAGCAAGATCAGCACAGATCCAGCTCTGGTCGTGACAGAATTGCAGCATCTTACCTCCGAACAAACTACTTGAACGCGAGACATCCGCATTAAAATCCCCGAGCACTAACACTGATTCTGTATCACTCGTTTCAATGATCGCACTTATAACACCCAAACATTCCGTGAAAAGAGGCAGATTGTCCGCATCCTCCGTAGGCCGACTTTTAAATACCGACTTTTTCCATAATATTCTCCCCCGTAGGGTCTTCCTTTTAACACGCCAGTCGTCATATCTATCGCTGAAACTCCCTGACTCGAAAAATCGTGATGAATTTTGTCCAGAAAGCCTAGGTCATTTGGTAATAGCCAATGTTCCTGGAGCGCAATAATGTCGTGTTCTTCACATAGGTTGGTAACATGGTTCACACACCGTTTTATAGATCTACAGTTAAAGGAGACCATGCTAGTCCTCATTATTACTCGGTCTTGGATTGTTTAATTCGTTAAAAAATTTGCGTTTAAAGGTATACTTCCTGTATTCCACTCCACAAGGCCAAAACTCAGGGCTTAGGAAGATACTTTCTTTGTCCTGGCTAACAGTGACTTTAAATGAAGAAAATGCAGTCTCTTTGTATTGGGCAAGTTTTTCAACTTTTTCGACCGTGTGTCCGTAATCCTTAATAAAATCACAAATGTCGTTTTCCGTGGTATTTTTGTCAAATCGGGAAGCATATATGTAAGATAATTTGGGGCACTATCTTAATTTTGCTAGAGTTCAATAGGGCTTTTCCCTGTTGATTGGAATTCTTGTGGCCTTTGTATGCGGTTTTCTTTTTCTTGCTCACGACCGTCGTAAAACTATCATCCAATTTAACTTCCTCGAAGTTGGTAGTTTTTACTTCCGCCGCAATAAATGGGGTGTCAGTTCGCCGCGTGTACTGATTCTTATTAGTCCTTGGCAGTTCGGCAGGTTTAGGTTTAGCAATGATAGATTTATCGTTCTCGGTGCGATCAGCTGTTGGGGTCACGTGGTCAGGCGCATACGAGTGCACGGGGAGCGAGGGTGGTGCGGTCGCGGGGCACGGCTCGTGTACAGGAGCAGTGGGAGGCCCAGCGATGCCGCTCTGCGCGGACGTGACGAACGGCAACGGTGTCAGCGGCGCGTCATACGGCGCATGCGTGCTTGTCGATGCTAGCTGCGACGAAGACGACGTTGTTGAGACGCGCTTGGCTTCCTTATTTGAAACTGAGCGGTTGCACAATTTAGTGCCAATATTATGTTGTTGCTGATGTTGGATGGTTTTGATGTTTTCTATCTCTTGCCGTATTTGAAATAATTCCGAGGACTTTACGTAATCAGTTTGAACACAGTGGATGTTTTGTTTAAGTATTAAAATATCTTTAAGAAAGCTCGTTACATCTACGTAATCAAATGTTACTGGAGGAAGACGGTGCAGGTCTTTCGCCACAAAGGTGGGCAGCGAAGCGGGCTCCGTTTCTTTTAGAACTTTAATAATATCTTGTAGTAACCGCTTGTTTTTTCCGTCCCCTTTCCTTGTAGAACGACAGTTGGCTGCTTCGAAGAGAATGGTCTTAGCAGTAGAAATATCAGCCTCCTTAAAGTTAGATTCACATATTTGCACCAAACAAATTTCGTCCATAACATCAATTTTACACTGTAGAAAGCACAGTAGTTCGTTTATCACCAAGTTATTGCACTGATTCGACAACGACATTATTATTTCGTTAAGTAGGTAGGTATAACTGAGTGTTACCGCGCCGGTCGCGGTCACAGGTGCGTTGACATACAACCGTACGCGATCGCGGCGCGCGGGGGACTGTGACTGTAATAAACAAAGTGCCGTGAAAATTTACGTAGACTCTACACAGAAGCTATTGGACAACAAATTTGTGACCGAGGTATCGTATAAAATATTTAGTTGTGCAAATACGGTGTGCAAAAGCATATTTCACAACTGCAAGAGTTGCAATATACAATTAATAGTGAGAGCTATCCCACAGGACGAATTTCTCGCGAGTGAAACAATCGTATGTAATTGTAAAAAAGTCAATACGGTGTACGTACAAAGTGATGAGCTAAATCTACGACGCAATAATAAAGTTAGTGAACGGTCGATAAAAGGTGTTACGAACTTAACGAGTACAAGTGCACCAAATAAACAATGTAAACAGGCTGGAGTAACAGCAAGCATCAGTGCACGCGCCCCGCACGTCCACCGTGCTCTGGCGATTACCACTTCAAACCGGTTTGGACCACATCGCTATATGACAAACTAGCTTTCGCCCGCGGCTTCGCCCGCGTGGAGGTCGGAAATTGTCCTACAGGAAAGTACTTCCGGGGAAAAAAGTAGGTACTTTATCCAGGTTATAAATCATCAATTTGCAAATTTCATCCAAATCCGTTAGCCGTTTTTGTATAATTGAGTAACAAACATCCAAACACACAAACATACAAACTGTCACCTTTATAATATCAGTAAGATTACGTCATTATTAAGTTTTAAGTGGGTATATTACTGTAAAGTTTCTCAAAATCCGTTCAGTAGTTTTTGCGTAAAAGAATAACAAACGTCCATCCATCCATCCTCACAAACTTTCGCATTTATAATATTAGTAAGTAGGAGCACTCCCGAGGAGATATTTAGGACACTGGCAGCCTCATGGATGACCAAGGGCATTGAAGTCGGTAGTTGGAGGTTGACAAACCTCCGATTTGTCGACGACATAGTACTTTTTTGCCCCCACAGCTCTGGAACTACAGACTATGCTTCAAGACCTAAGCACGGCAAACCTCAGGGTTGGACTCACGATGAATCGGTCTAAAACAAAAACCATAACCAACAGCACTAAGTGTAGTTTCGAGGTAGATGGGCAGGAAACACATGTCGATGAGTACATCTACTTGGGCCAGTTAGTTGCTTTCGAAAACAGGTAACAAAAGGAATTCTATCGCTGCATCGAAAATGCCTGGAAAAGGTACTGGTCTCTGAAGACGGTAATGAAAGGCGATCTGCCGATCTCCTTGAAGCGAACACTCATCGATATGTGTATTCTGCCTGTCCTAACCTACGGTACGCAGACCTGGTCACTTACCGAGTCGCAAAAGTTTCTTCTTGGGGTTTGCCAAAGAGCAATGGAACGAAGCATTCTAGGCGTAAAACGAACTGATAATTATCGAAACTCTACGCTGCGCTCTAAAACGGGGATTCTTGATTGCATTTTAGCTTGGCAAAAAGGCTGCCAAGCTAAAATGGGATTGGGCGGGTCATGTAAGCCGCATGCATACACACGCATACATAACAGTCTCCACACGGCGGGTGCCTGAGGATGGACGGCGCCGCCGAGGCCAGCCTAGGAAGAGGAGGCGAGACGACCTAGACGCAAACCGCAAGGGTTGGATCGAGGAGGCCCTGGAGAAAGATGCTTGGAAGTATTTGGGGAGGCCTTTGCTGAGCAATGGGACGGTGTAGGCTAATCGATAAATATAAAAATGTCGTGTCACGGTGCTTGGTCGCACTCCTCCGAAACGGCTCGACCGATTTTTACGAAAATTTTATGTTTATTTGGTAGGTTGACAATAGGTCGTAAAGAGGTAGGTATGCAGGTAGGGTAGGTAGATAAGTAGATAGGTAGGGTAGCGTAGGTGGATAGGTAGGGTACGGTAGGTGGATAGGTAGGTGTGCCGTAGATAAGCACTTAGTGCTACCAGTGCGAAACCGGGGCGGGAAGCTAGTATAAAAACAAAAAAATATAAATTGCAATATTACTGTGAAGTTTCATCAAAATCCGTTCAGTAGTTTTTGCGTGAAAGAGTAACAAACATCCATTCATCCTCACAAACTTTCGCATTTATAATATTAGTAGGATAATATAAGTAATTAAAATAAAAACCTAGACGCAAACCGCAAGGGTTGGATCGAGGAGGCCCTGGAGAAAGATGCTTGGAAGTATTTGGGGAGGCCTTTGCTGAGCAATGGGACGGTGTAGGCTAATCGATAAATATAAAAATGTCGTGTCACGGTGCTTGGTCGCACTCCTCCGAAACGGCTCGACCGATTTTTACGAAAATTTTATGTTTATTTGGTAGGTTGACAATAGGTCGTAAAGAGGTAGGTATGCAGGTAGGGTAGGTAGATAAGTAGATAGGTAGGGTAGCGTAGGTGGATAGGTAGGGTACGGTAGGTGGATAGGTAGGTGTGCCGTAGATAAGCACTTAGTGCTACCAGTGCGAAACCGGGGCGGGAAGCTAGTATAAAAACAAAAAAATATAAATTGCAATATTACTGTGAAGTTTCATCAAAATCCGTTCAGTAGTTTTTGCGTGAAAGAGTAACAAACATCCATTCATCCTCACAAACTTTCGCATTTATAATATTAGTAGGATAATATAAGTAATTAAAATAAAAACCAATTGCGTAACACACTATCAATCAAAATCTGAATGATTTTATGGATATTGCTAATCCATTGCTTCATTAATTATTATGTTCGAGAAATCTGTCAACAACGTAAATAACGCAATTAATTTTGTTGAACTGTCAAAATGAAACCCATTGCTATTGTAAGTGTGTTACGCAATTACCCCGTTGATATAGGACATCTAACACGTTCCTGTGGGATAATTTCCGACATTCACGACGTTAATTAAAGCATAAATTTGAATTTTAAAACTAACCGTTATTCTTAAACTAACAAAAAAAGAAAGACTTCTAATATCTAATTAAAATAAAAACTACTATAATATATTTCTACTTTAAATACTACCAAAAAAATTTTATTAGACCATGGCGCGTCATTATCTGGCCCACCGCTCACCCCCGCTTCATTCTTATCGTTGTAACTTTTAAACTATTCTTCCAAATGTCTTAGTGTAAAAGACAAAGTTTATCTACATTAAATACCAAAAGCGATGAAGTTATTAATTTTGATAAGAATTAACTAAATACTCCAAAATGTGCAATGTAAAAAAAGTCTCCATTTTAAATGTATTTATGGCTCACTATTTTAGCTATAATGGCTTCCACATAAAAGATAGATATATGCTGTCGCGGACTTTTATTTAGAACTATTTTAGACAAACAATCCCACGATACATTATCTTCGTATAATTCTAACGGTTTAGGCAGCGCACGCCAAGATAGCTCTCAGAGGGCAGAAATTTTTCCGACTCACTTCATACTTATCGTTATATTATGGCAAAATCAAACAAAATCATTATAAATTGTAGCCTATGTGTTATTCTGATGTACAAGCTAGATCACTGTAAAGTTTCATCAAAATCCGTTCAATAGTTTTTGCGTGAAAGAGTAACAAACATCCATACATCCATCCATCCTCACAAACTTTCGCATTTATAATATTAGTAGGATAGTAGGATAGGATGAGCCCGCATATGCGCGCTCGCTGTCAGCAACATCATTGCTGCGTTCAAACTCAGCAAACTCGCGCAGTTTGTCACGCAAGCGTACACTGTCCGAAGGTGGGGATACCAATGCCATAAGTCATAAGTCATAAGTCATTTATTCATTTGTTTAACATAGGTGTACAATAATGGTATAATAAAATAATAAGGAGCTTGCTATGTTATGCCAGAGGGCGCACAAATGTTTGAATACAGTAATTATTGAATAATAAAAAACAAACATTGAGAAAGAAAAAACAAAAATTTAAAATTACACATTACATAATACAAATTAATTAATAATAAATAGCAATAAAAGTCGTCAAAATGAGTCAAATGAGAAAAAAATAAAAAAATAATTTTTTTTAATGAAAATAAAATAAAACAAATAGGAATGTCAATACAGTGCATGTCAACACACAGACTGAAAACAAATAGTAAGGCTATGTCAATATACGAATACAAACTAAATTTCAATATACCATTAAAAAAAAACTAAAGTCAATATACAAAAACTGATGTCGATAAACAATAATAATGTCAATAAACAAAATTTATGACAAGGACAACAATACATTTATTTACTTAGCATGTCAACATTATGTCGATAAATTTTTGTCTGTTAAAAATTCCGAAATACTGTAATACTAGCTTTCGCCCGCGGCTTCGCCCGCGTGGAGGTCGAAAATTGTCCTACAGGAAAGTACTTCCGGGGAAAAAAGTAGGTACTTTATCCAGGTTATAAATCATCAATTTGCAAATTTCATCCAAATCCGTTAGCCGTTTTTGTATAATTGAGTAACAAACATCCAAACACACAAACATACAAACTGTCACCTTTATAATATCAGTAAGATTACGTCATTATTAAGTTTTAAGTGGGTATATTACTGTAAAGTTTCTCAAAATCCGTTCAGTAGTTTTTGCGTAAAAGAATAACAAACGTCCATCCATCCATCCTCACAAACTTTCGCATTTATAATATTAGTAAGTAGGAGCACTCCCGAGGAGATATTTAGGACACTGGCAGCCTCATGGATGACCAAGGGCATTGAAGTCGGTAGTTGGAGGTTGACAAACCTCCGATTTGTCGACGACATAGTACTTTTTTGCCCCCACAGCTCTGGAACTACAGACTATGCTTCAAGACCTAAGCACGGCAAACCTCAGGGTTGGACTCACGATGAATCGGTCTAAAACAAAAACCATAACCAACAGCACTAAGTGTAGTTTCGAGGTAGATGGGCAGGAAACACATGTCGATGAGTACATCTACTTGGGCCAGTTAGTTGCTTTCGAAAACAGGTAACAAAAGGAATTCTATCGCTGCATCGAAAATGCCTGGAAAAGGTACTGGTCTCTGAAGACGGTAATGAAAGGCGATCTGCCGATCTCCTTGAAGCGAACACTCATCGATATGTGTATTCTGCCTGTCCTAACCTACGGTACGCAGACCTGGTCACTTACCGAGTCGCAAAAGTTTCTTCTTGGGGTTTGCCAAAGAGCAATGGAACGAAGCATTCTAGGCGTAAAACGAACTGATAATTATCGAAACTCTACGCTGCGCTCTAAAACGGGGATTCTTGATTGCATTTTAGCTTGGCAAAAAGGCTGCCAAGCTAAAATGGGATTGGGCGGGTCATGTAAGCCGCATGCATACACACGCATACATAACAGTCTCCACACGGCGGGTGCCTGAGGATGGACGGCGCCGCCGAGGCCAGCCTAGGAAGAGGAGGCGAGACGACCTAGACGCAAACCGCAAGGGTTGGATCGAGGAGGCCCTGGAGAAAGATGCTTGGAAGTATTTGGGGAGGCCTTTGCTGAGCAATGGGACGGTGTAGGCTAATCGATAAATATAAAAATGTCGTGTCACGGTGCTTGGTCGCACTCCTCCGAAACGGCTCGACCGATTTTTACGAAAATTTTATGTTTATTTGGTAGGTTGACAATAGGTCGTAAAGAGGTAGGTATGCAGGTAGGGTAGGTAGATAAGTAGATAGGTAGGGTAGCGTAGGTGGATAGGTAGGGTACGGTAGGTGGATAGGTAGGTGTGCCGTAGATAAGCACTTAGTGCTACCAGTGCGAAACCGGGGCGGGAAGCTAGTATAAAAACAAAAAAATATAAATTGCAATATTACTGTGAAGTTTCATCAAAATCCGTTCAGTAGTTTTTGCGTGAAAGAGTAACAAACATCCATTCATCCTCACAAACTTTCGCATTTATAATATTAGTAGGATAATATAAGTAATTAAAATAAAAACCTAGACGCAAACCGCAAGGGTTGGATCGAGGAGGCCCTGGAGAAAGATGCTTGGAAGTATTTGGGGAGGCCTTTGCTGAGCAATGGGACGGTGTAGGCTAATCGATAAATATAAAAATGTCGTGTCACGGTGCTTGGTCGCACTCCTCCGAAACGGCTCGACCGATTTTTACGAAAATTTTATGTTTATTTGGTAGGTTGACAATAGGTCGTAAAGAGGTAGGTATGCAGGTAGGGTAGGTAGATAAGTAGATAGGTAGGGTAGCGTAGGTGGATAGGTAGGGTACGGTAGGTGGATAGGTAGGTGTGCCGTAGATAAGCACTTAGTGCTACCAGTGCGAAACCGGGGCGGGAAGCTAGTATAAAAACAAAAAAATATAAATTGCAATATTACTGTGAAGTTTCATCAAAATCCGTTCAGTAGTTTTTGCGTGAAAGAGTAACAAACATCCATTCATCCTCACAAACTTTCGCATTTATAATATTAGTAGGATAATATAAGTAATTAAAATAAAAACCAATTGCGTAACACACTATCAATCAAAATCTGAATGATTTTATGGATATTGCTAATCCATTGCTTCATTAATTATTATGTTCGAGAAATCTGTCAACAACGTAAATAACGCAATTAATTTTGTTGAACTGTCAAAATGAAACCCATTGCTATTGTAAGTGTGTTACGCAATTACCCCGTTGATATAGGACATCTAACACGTTCCTGTGGGATAATTTCCGACATTCACGACGTTAATTAAAGCATAAATTTGAATTTTAAAACTAACCGTTATTCTTAAACTAACAAAAAAAGAAAGACTTCTAATATCTAATTAAAATAAAAACTACTATAATATATTTCTACTTTAAATACTACCAAAAAAATTTTATTAGACCATGGCGCGTCATTATCTGGCCCACCGCTCACCCCCGCTTCATTCTTATCGTTGTAACTTTTAAACTATTCTTCCAAATGTCTTAGTGTAAAAGACAAAGTTTATCTACATTAAATACCAAAAGCGATGAAGTTATTAATTTTGATAAGAATTAACTAAATACTCCAAAATGTGCAATGTAAAAAAAGTCTCCATTTTAAATGTATTTATGGCTCACTATTTTAGCTATAATGGCTTCCACATAAAAGATAGATATATGCTGTCGCGGACTTTTATTTAGAACTATTTTAGACAAACAATCCCACGATACATTATCTTCGTATAATTCTAACGGTTTAGGCAGCGCACGCCAAGATAGCTCTCAGAGGGCAGAAATTTTTCCGACTTACTTCATACTTATCGTTATATTATGGCAAAATCAAACAAAATCATTATAAATTGTAGCCTATGTGTTATTCTGATGTACAAGCTAGATCACTGTAAAGTTTCATCAAAATCCGTTCAATAGTTTTTGCGTGAAAGAGTAACAAACATCCATACATCCATCCATCCTCACAAACTTTCGCATTTATAATATTAGTAGGAAGTAGGATAGGATAGGATGCTTTGTTCACCAGTAAGGATTTTAGGCGTTTCTTAAATAGGCTCACGAAAGCAAATAGACCAGCCGCGCGAAAGAACAGTCCCATATCGACGCGCATGGAAGGCACAATAGCAAACAAGGGTGCATACGTTCCCCCGATACTTATCAATGATTTGCGGTACAAATTCAGCAACGCGAAGGATAATAAGAAAATCATGTCAGACAAACTTATTAGTGACCTATCGCGCATCCTTGCAACGCATAAAGCAAGAGTCAGCCGTAACGAGAAAAGTAAGAACATTCTCATCACAGTAACGGACTTCGATAATTGCAGCCTGTGTATCGAGGAAATAAAGAAATTTAAATCAGACCTGGCTTTCATAGCTCCCAAACCTCGTTCAGAGCAAGTACGAACGACCAAAGTGATAATCAGGAATATGACTCATGACTACACCCACGACGAACAGCTAGACGAAATGGAGAGATGCATCGGCATTCGCCCGCTCAGTATCAAACGCATCACGTCAGATGTGCAACTATGTATTTTCGACGGTTCTTTCTCATATGTGGAGCTGGCGGAAAAAATGAAGAATGCCACTGAGGCCTTCTTCTGCGCTCACAGAATCAAACCCGAGCGCTTCATTACGAATAGTGACAGGATACTGCAATGCAAGAACTGTCTTCTTTTTAACCACGCAACAAGTGCTCGCCACGCTCAAAAGCGCAACCCGACGGTCGATATCGTGAACAGTCACGGTGAAACGATCAAGGTGTGCGCGAACTGTAGAGACGTGAAGCCCGAACAACATACGGCGACACAGCGCAAATGCCCGCGCTTCCAGCGGGAGATGAACAAGCAAAAAACAAAACGTGAAGAGGCAATCCTCCGTGAGGAGGAGAAACATTTTAACAAGCAACAACAGCAGCCTCCCAAACAGGACACCACGCGAACATCAATCCCGCCCACGCGAGAAACAAATTAGAGGTGAACGTAACTATGCTAACGTCACCGCAAACATCCAACAACAAGAGACAACAAGACCGAGTCGTAAACTCTCAAAACAAGACTTCCTCGAGATATTCGAGCGTTGCTTCAAAGAATTGCGCGATGCTATCCTTAACTGCAACTGGAACTAAGAAACAAGTGCGAATAATGCACATCAACGTGCAAGGCCTCCGTGGCAAATTCATGGAAGTCAAGCATACCGTGAACAAGTATAACGTTGACATTCTCATACTCAACGAGATAAAAATTAACCTAGACGAACAAAGGTACAACATACCCGGCTACGACCAAATTTACGAAAGAAAAGAGCAACATCTAGGCACCGTAATGTATATCAAGCGAGGCCTAAGATGGGCTCAAACTCGGCTGATAGACAGTATCGACGATGCGGACAGACGTATCGAGGCATGCAGTATCAATCTTTACACCAAACACATAACCAATGACAAAATCACCATCAAGGGCATTTACATACCGATACCGAGACAGGGAGACCTCGTCGACGAGTTCGAGACGCTGATACTCGGTGAAAGCGCCATCATTATAAGTGACTCGAACCTACGCATGAGACAACTGAATCACACCAGAGACGTAGGCCTGGGCATCGTACTTCGCGACGCAATCCAACGCGGCTCCATCAGACTCGTTAACACTGGTCAACCATCTCGGCCTACGAGTTCAGGAAACAGTATACTCGACACAGCAATCGTGAACCACGATCACTCACTATTGGAATTTAAGTGCCAGCAGAGGGAGTGTATTTCCTCAGACCACCTTCCGTGGACGTTGAATATAATAATCGATAGCGACTACGAACAACCGATGAGTCGCGATTTAATACCAATAAAAGGTACCCGAGAAGGCAGACAAGCCTTCGAAGAGCTACTTGCTAACAATATGAACTCAGAACTACAGATTGCTGTTGGAATATAACAAAATATATCGGTCCCACTTAAGTAGTTTGAGAGCCTTGTTCTTTCATACGTATTTACATTGTGCATAACTATAATATAGTTGAGACGCTAGTGTTCCGTCTGGACTAAGCGAGAGCACACACACACCTCTCCTGCTAAATAAATATAATAAATAATTATATAGAAATTATAACTGTCTTTCATTGGTTCTCAAAACTCAACAGGTTATGGGCCCAGTGATATAGACTAAATAACATTATAAAGTTAGTTTTAGTGATTCTTTTAGTGATTTAATAAAATGGATAATCTACGAATGAAAAGAAATATTAAACCGTTTGACGGGGACAAATATAGTGTGTGGAAACTTAGAATAAGAAATTTACTAAATGAACTTGAAGTGCTTAATATAATTGACGAAGAAACTCCTAAAGAACCGAACAGTGAGTGGCAAAAGAAACAAAGAATCGCTAAGAATACTATAATAGAATATTTATCAGATTCGTTGCTGGGACTTAAGAATGAAGAAAATACTGCAAAAGAAATTTTCATGAAGCTTGATACCATATACGAAAGGAAAAGCATAGCAACTCAATTAGCTTTGAGGAAATGGCTGTTGAATTTTAAGCTAAAAGAAGAAAACCCGGTGACAAAACACTTCCAAGAATTCGACGACTTGCTAATTGAATAAATCGCTGCAGGTGCAAAATTAGAAGAAGTAGATCAGGTAACTCATCTATTTATGACTCTACCAAATAGCTATGATGGTGTTGTCACAGCGATCGAAACATTGGCAGAGGACAACCTGACCTTAACCTTTGTCAAAACTAGGCTTCTTGATCACAAAATAAAATTGATCAATGAAAGACGCGATACAAGCATGAAAGTTCTCCAGGCGGAAACTACAACAATATCGGCGGGCACTACAACCAAACTTAAAACTCAAGACCGACATAATTATAGAAACTCGATCATGCGACGGAACTCGAATCGAGGACAGTTTTATAAAACCTCATTCAAGCCGAAAAATGATAGACTGAAATATATAAAATGCAATTGTTGCGGAAGAAAAGGTCATCTCCAAAAGAACTGTTATTATAACAAGCAGGCGAAACAACGTTCCGAAAACATTAGAACAGTTCAAACTGTTAATATTTCGGATACTGAAAATCCTAATATCTCGGGATTTGCTTTTATGGTTGGCGGCTGTGGGATTTCCACAGCCGCCGACCATAAAAGCAAATGAAAACGTGAAGATCAAAACGAGATTACATTTATTTTGAGATTATTAATAGAGAAGATCTAGCACGAAACTTCATGGAACTTAATAAACCAATAAACATCTCAGTTGCTAAGAATGGAACATATATTAAAGCAACAAAAAAGGGCAATATTGCAGTAACCAGCCACTTGGGAATAAAGGGAATGCTACAGGATGTTCTTTTCTGTTCCGAAATTCCTCACAACTTGCTCTCTGTAAAGAAAATGCAACAAGCAGGAATGACCATCGCTTTTGGCAATAACGGTGGTGTGCAAATATACAACGAGGGTAAGATGGTAACAATGGGTAAGTCTTTGAACAATTTAATTGGCATTCATTTCAAACTTGAAAAATGCTAGAAGCTCATCAAATAGGGTCGTACAGAATAATAATTATGAATTATGGCATCAAAGGCTTGGTCACATAGGCAAATCTAAGTTTGTGCAAATAAAAAGCAAACAATTTTATTCTGATAATGAAATAATAAATCATGTTACCCCAAATGATAAATCATGTGAATCTTGTATAAAAGGAAAACAAGCATGTTTGCCATTTAACAAGTCGAAGTAAAAAATTATAAAACGACCTCTATTTAATGTGCATAGTGACGTGTGTGGTCCCATCACTCCTTCAACACTTGACAATAAAAACTATTTTGTAATTTTTGTCGACGAATACACACACTACTGTGCGACATACTTAGTAGCTCATAAATCTGACGTTTTTGCTACGTTTCGAGATTATGTTGCAAAGTGTGAAGTTCATTTCAGTTCGAGAATTGTCAATTTGTATTGCGATAATGGTGGTGAATATTTGTCAATTGAAATGAAAAAGTTCTGTGTGCAAAAAGGTATAAGTTACCACTTAACAGTGCCGCATACCCCTGCTTTGAATGGTATTGCCGAAAGAATGATAAGAACTATAACAGAACGAAGTCGAGCCATGGTATCTGGTGCTAAACTTGACAAAACGTTCTGGGGCGAAGCTGTGTTGACAGCTACATATTTAATAAATATCAGCCCTAAAAAAGCACTGAAAACAGCTAACACACCATTTGAATTGTGGCATAATAAGAAACCACAACTTAAATATTTAAAGGTTTTCGGTTCAACTGTTTATTTTCTGAATAAAACTAGGAAAACCAAATTCGATGAAAAATCCTTAACAGGGATATTAATTGGTTATGAACCGAATGGTTATAAGGTGTGGGATGTGGTAGACGAAAAGTTTGTAAAAGTCAGAGATGTGATAGTTGATGAGATTAACTTCTTGTTAAGCAGACCAGTGAAGTCTGACAGAGTATTGCCTGAAAATTGTAATAACTCTAATAACTTTGACAAACACAGTGTAGAGAAAATGTGTAAACAGACTGACAAAATACCTGTATCATTAGGACCACCACCTAATAAATCTGTAAGTGAAACAGATATGCAACAAAACAGTTCTACATTTCAAAATAAGTTGACTTTATCTCAAAATGAACTGACTTCATATGGTCAAAGAAGAAGTGAGAGGATTAAAAACTTGCCTACAGTATCTTATAACGAAGATAAAGATGATATTTCTATGAACTATTTGCTATACGCTAAATCTTTATTATGCACAATACCTACATCTTATAAAGAAATCGCATCCAGGAATGATAAAGTTTTATGGGAAAAAGCTATTAATGAGGAAATTATATATCTATATAATAGTAATCGCTCATTGATAATGAAACCTGGACACTTGTAAAAAGACCCGAAAATAGAAATATCATCGACTGTAAGTGGGTATTTACAATAAAAAATGATGAGTTTGGAAAACCACTAAGATATAAAGCTCGTTTAGTAGCTCGCGGTTTTAGTCAGGAATATTTGGTTTTATTACAATGAAACTTTTGCACCAGTGGCAAGAATCTCAAGTTTTAGATTCTTATTAGCTTTTGCTAATCAGTTTAATTTATTAGTTCACCACATGGACGTAAAAACTGCATTTTTAAATGGGAAATTAAAGGAAGAGATATTTATGAAAACTCCTGAAGGAATCCCAAATGCAAATGATTTAGTGTGCAAATTGAACAAATCGTTGTATGGGTTAAAACAGTCTGCACGCTGTTGGTTCCAAATTTTCGAGCAAGCTTTAATAGAGAAGGGTTTTCGATACTCATCAGCTGATCGTTGTATTTACATTCTAGATGCGGGTGACATTCTTGAAAACATTTACGTTGTACTTTATGTCGATGATCTTGTAATTTCAACGGCAAATATAAATACCATGAATAGTTTTAAAACTATTTAATTAACAAGTTTAAAATGGTAGACTTAAAAGATATCCGTTGTTTCTTGGGAATCAGAGTCGAAAGATATAATAATAAAGTAACATTAGACCAGAAAATGTACATAGAAACAGTTTTAGAAAAGTTTAACATGAGTGATTTTAAAACTGTTAAAACACCTTTGGAAACTAAAATAGATTATACCGCATTGAATTCAAATGAAACAACAAAGACCTCTTGTAAAAACCTTATCGGGTGCTTGATGTATATAATGGTATGCACTCGTCCCTCTACATAACCACCGGTACACTTTGGTTATATTTAAAAAGGGTTTTACGTTACTTGAAAGGGTCAATGGATTTAAAGTTAACTTATGTGCGGAGTGACAATATAATTAATGTATTGACTGGCTTTGTTGATTCTGATTGGGGAAGTGACGAAATAGGCCGTAAAAGTACAACAGGTTATTTCTTTAAATTATTTGAACAATGCACAATATGCTGGAATACAAAGAGGCAACTCACAGTGGCGGCTTCATCCACTGAAGCAGAGTATATGGCTTTATTTGAAGCGGTTAGAGAAGCACTGTTGTTAAAATCCTTAGTAACCAGTATTAACATAGAATTACCCAATGCAATTCCTATTTATGAGGATAATAATGGGTGTATAAGCATTGCAAGTAACCTTACGAGTCACAAAAGATCAAAACATATTGACATAAAGTACCACTTTTCAAGAGAACAGGTGGAGAAAAATGTTATTAAAATTATTTATGTTTCCACAGGTAATCAGTTAGCTGACATCCTAACGAAGTCATTACCGACAGTGCGTTTTTCTGAGATGAAAACGAAACTCGGTGTAATTTAATATAAATAACATTATAAACTATAAAGATTTTAATTATAGAATGATCTAAGTACCTACTAACAAACTATAAAGGTTGAATTATAGAATGTTAGACTTATGAACTATAAAGATTTGAAATGTAAAGGTTGAATTATAGAATGTTAGACATAAGAACTATAAAGATTTGAATTATAGATTGATCTAACTATAAAGATTTGAAATTTACTTGTAATCTATAAAGAATTTAATTATAGATACGAATTATATGGTCTGATTAGGTTTTCCTGGGTTTTCCCTAATCCTGTGCATCGAATGGTGGACCATACAAAATTGTGCTCCCAGATAAGGAAGGTGTGTGATATTATTTTTGTAAATACTTATTATTTAATCTTTTATTTTTGAAAAAGAGGATTTATTTTGAGGGGGCGTGTTGGAATATAACAAAATATATCGGTCCCACTTAAGTAGTTTGAGAGCCTTGTTCTTTCATACGTATTTACATTGTGCATAACTATAATATAGTTGAGACGCTAGTGTTCCGTCTGGACTAAGCGAGAGCGCACACACACCTCTCGTGCTAAATAAATATAATAAATAATTATATAGAAATTATAACTGTCTTTCATTGGTTCTCAAAACCCAACAATTGCCTCAAACGACGACTGTGAAATGTATATTGCGGAAATAGAAAAGGCCGTCGTCAAAACACTTGACGAGTTGGCCCCGCTGAGAATCGTTGACTCCAAAGACAGACTTCCAACACACATAAAAGAAAGAATAGCCGAGCGTAACGCCAAGAAGCAACGTGCGTGGCGACTTAGATACACTGATCTCAGGACAATGGCAAGAAGGCAATACAAGGCCTGTAAGCATCAACTGGCTAAATAAATTATCCAACATAACGACACCGAGTGGACAGAGCTACTCGAAAACACTAAAGATAATAAGAAACGCATGTGGACTGTGCATAGAGCAATGAAAAAGCGATTCAGCGATTGCACCAATGAATTAAAAATCATTGATAGAATGGTCGATACAGCCATAGTCAAGGAAGCTACGCACGTCTAAACCCATAACATGCGGCGTACCACAAGGTTCTATTTTGGGTCCCTTATTGTTCCTAGTGTATGTAAACAACTTACACCAAGCAGGCTTACAAGGTCACCTTGCCCTTTATGCTGATGATACATGTTTATTTTATTTTGGAGATAACATAAATGACATCACAAAAAAAGCCCAAGATGATTTAAATATACTACAAAATTGGTACCAGTGCAATCTTTTAACTATTAACGCTTCCAAAACCTCATATATAATATTTAGAGCTAAAAACAAAAAACTCCCTAACCACCCTAATCTAAGCATAAACGGGGAAGTACTGAAAATGACAGATCAAGAAAAATACCTCGGACTAACTCTTGATAGCAATTTGACATGGAAAGCACACCTTCAATACATTAAAAACAAACTTTCATCATTGGTGGGCTCACTGCATAAAATTGTTAGATGTATTCCAAAAAAGGTTCGGCTAGTAATATACAACTCCCTTGTTAAACCTCATTTATTATATCTTATCGAAGTATGGGGTAACTTATCTAAAACTAATCTAAAACCAATCCAAATTCTACAAAACAAAATAATCAAAATACTACACAATTATGATTTCTTAACACCGTCAAAAACTATTTACAAAGACACGACTAAACATCAAACAACTTTATATATACAACACATGCATACTTATCTATAAAATCATTCACAAACTTATTCACTCACGCATTACATTCACAACAGAAGGGGAAATATGTAAATACTCATCTCGTCGAGCTGGTCACCTAGTATTGTCTAGAATAAGAACAAACTACGGTAAAAATAACCTAACCTATGGGGGAGCACAGCTCTATAATAAACTTCCAAAGGATGTAAAAGAAGCGACTTCACTCAACATATTTAAAAATTAATTATTCACTTTTATTTACAACGACGAAACACTATATTAATTGTGTTGTGTTTATTTTTGTTTAAAACGGCAATATCTTTTAACTTGTGCCACCACCTTATCTTAGGTATGCAGTGAACTCACTTCCAATTTTGTTGACAGTGTGCAGTGATACACATTATTTTTTGCTTTTTGTTTTTCTTCTACCCGCACTGATTTATTATAATTAGTAATAAGATTTAATGTTCTTATGTAAGTGACGATTGTCTTAATGAGAATAAAGTTCTTTAAACCGAGCTACTATCGATGCAAGTGACGAATGTACAGAAATTTCTACACCAGTCGCACCACTCGATCGAACTTCAAAACACGAGCTCAAAGTAGCTCTTAGACGCTTCAAGAACAGCAAAGCCCCCGGACCTGACGGCATCAAAGCCGACATACTCAAATTAAGACACCATGATTTCGATATTCAAACGGGTTATGGACTACGTACTCAAGACGGGTTACTTCCCTATACGTTGGAAAACCAGTACATGTATTTTTTTGCATAAGGCGGGTAAGGATCACAGTGATCCCAAATCATATAGACCCATCAGCCTGCTCAACATCATGGGCAAAAAAATAATACTCAACCGCATCGAGACAGAGTTAAGCGAAATAATACCCAGCCACCAGCATGGGTTCACGAGAAACCGCTACCCAAATCCTTCGTACAGGCAAATACATCGCCGACGCGCTGGATAAGGGCCATAGCGTCGCCATGATATCGACTGACCTTAGCAAAGCCTTCGATTCAATCAATCATAAAGGGCTCATTCGAAAACTGATCGACGCTGGAGCACGTAACAACATCGTAAAGATGATCGAGAACTATCTGAGCAAAAGGACAATAAGAGGTAGCTTCAGAACCACTTTGGGAACGGAGCAGCGTGTGCCACACGGGGTGCCCCAGGGCTCGATACTCGGTCCAGCGATCTTCAACCTCTTTGTGGCTGACCTACCAAACGAAAGAATACCAGGCCAGATGCTGTCACAGTACGCCGACGACCTATATATACTCAACGCAGCTGAAAGACCGGACCACGCTACTCGTCGAGCAGAGTGGGCCGCCATCGACATAATTGACTACTACAAAAAATGGGGCCTCAAATGCAATGTCGATAAAACAGAATGCATAATGTTCTCGCACAAGAGACCAAGACTCAACAATTTGAACACAGGGTATCGCAATTATGTTCAATTACGTGGTGAACGCATCGCATTCAAACCAGAAATAAAATACCTCGGAGTTTGGCTGGACAAAAGGCTTTCGATGAATAAGCATGCGAAGGAAAATATTGAAAAGGCCAAGAGAGTCAGAGGAGCGCTATACCCAATCATAGGCTACCGCTCCAAGCTAAGCGTCGAAGTCAAGCTACATGTCATTTAAGCATGCTTACTGCCAGTGATAGACTACGGAGTAATACAACTGCTACCGAGGTATTGTAAAACAAACCTGCTCAAGCTTGAGAGGCAGTATAAAATGGCATTGAAGAGCGCCGCACAGTTACCCAGACGCACTGACACCGATCTACTCTGGGAAATCTTGCAACAAGACCCGTGGCACATTCGTGCGCATGACCTCCACGGTGACATGATACAACGTCTCAACTCTCTGTCGATCGAGGGGCTACAAGAACAAGGCCTATACACGCGCTATGGACAACACAATCCCTTTCTTTTCGCAAATAGAGTAGGTGAAATTGATTACATTAATAAAATAGATAGGGACAAGCCGCTCTTCAAACGACTGGCCCCCTTCCGACAGCGTAGGCTCTGACCGTAGAGTCACTCAATAAGTAATAAGCGGCTTGCCGCTGGGGCTAATCCCCACTGCTTTATCGTTGTCCTCACGTTAAATTATATAAGCACTAGTAATTTAACCGCCTCTGTGGTCTAGTGGTTACACCACCTGTCTCAGACCCAGAGGTCCTGGGTTCGATTCCCAGAGGGGGCAAAAATTTACTGCTCGGTTTGGTTGGTGGTAGGGCTTGTTTTAAGTCCGCCTGACTAACTACCACCATCTTATCTAAGTCTGTCGCCATAACAACAATGTTACCAGCATTGTTGTGTTCCGGCAGTAAGAGATAAGATAGCCAGTTCCTCTGAGGTTGAGGATTCCGGGGGAGCTCGTTTCCACCTTCGGCCTGATCATCACTTACCATCAGGTGAGATTCAGGCCAAGAGCTTGCCCGTTGTGGATAAAAAATAAAAAAAAATAAAAAGTAATAGAGGAAACGTACAGGATAGGTTTCAAAAGCTCCTACTCTACGGACAAAATGAAACACGCAATTTTGAAATGAGTTTTTATTTTTATGTGATATGTAATAATAAAACTAGAGAAATAAATAAAATTCTGATTCTGATTTTAATACTCCGACTTTAAAAAAGCGTTCGATCGTGTTGACAACGACGTGTTGCTCGATAAACTCAATAACATAGGCTTTACCCCGCAATTACAATTTTTTTTTGCAAGTTACTTACGGGATCGTCAGCAATATGTTCGACATGGTTGCTTTGTATCCGCTCCGTACCACACCCGATCTGGAGTAAGTCAGGGCACTATTTTGGGACCATTACTATTTGGAATAGTGGTTAATGACCTTGAAAGGGTTCTCAAACATGCTAGGTGTTTGCTTTACGCAGATGACCTTAAATTAATATACGGCGTGGAAAAGGATTCTGATTCAGAAACTTTACAGGAGGACATTAACTCTGTTACTTTTACAACAAGTTACTTTTTAACGTTAATAAATGTTGCGTTATGTCTTTTAGTCGTGCACATAATCCTAGGCAAGTGCAATACGTCCTGGGCGAGGAACCAATAGCCCGTGTTCTTTCTGTGAAGGATCTCGGGGTACTATTTGACCAGAGACTAACTTTTCATGAGCACATGAGGATGCTCGCTGCTGAAACATACCGGAGACTAGGATTTGTTATTCGAAATATGCGTGAGTTTAACAATCCACTGGCCATCAAACTAGTTTACATGGCCTTAGTCAGGAGTAAGATCGAAACAGCTGCAGTGATTTGGAACCCTTACGAGTGCACTTACGCTTTACTTCTTGAAAAAGTCCATAACACCTTCCTTAGATTTCTATATAAAAAACTCTTCGGGTACTACCCCTTCCTTTATCCTACAAAATTTTTACTCGGTGTCCTAAATTTTAATTCTCTCGAAGTAAGACGTTAGTACTTTCTGCTTATCACTGCCTGCCGTATTATGCGTGGTGAGTCCGATTGCCCGGAACTGGTGGCGCAGTTGGTAAGGCTTTTCGTCCCTGTTGTGCCCAAACAACACCTCAGGCCGCGAAGTCACAGTCAGCACGCACAGTATCACGAGCTAACTCGCCCCTCGTTCGGGCCCTTACTATGCTCAATGCTCTTCTGTCATCAACACTGGAATGTGACTTGTTTGCTGGGAGATGGATTTATTTGTGTCTTGAATGTTTAAGTTTTTGTGAGAAGATGGACGAAAGATAATTCCTAAATACATATAATTTATTTATTTATTTTTTATTCTCTTAATTGCAGTCTGTTGTGTTATATAACTGTTATTTTATTTGCTCATCTTGTTCGTTCTCATGTTATATATTATATACCTATATATTGTATTTTACTTATCCTGCTAACGTAGGTATTGTGTCACTTTTAAGTTTGTAAATTGTTCTGTACAACGCCTTGGGATTGTATTGTGTAATGTTGTATAAGAAAATAAAAAAATAAAATAAAAATAAATCTATAATATTACAAAACATTATTTTTATAGAATGAATGAAAAAAATTATTTTAACAAATAAAACAATATTAACAACAAAAATTAACCTACTCGAGGCCAAAAAAGGCTTTACTCTAGATTACTTATAGGATAACTTCTGTGAACATACATAACCATTTATAGGTTAAAAACACACTTTTTCATTCATGGTTTTTATTGCAGCTGTCTTCAGAATGTGTGCTTTGTACGGAGTGTTTGAAACTGCTTCAAGATCGAGCAAACACAATCAGTGAAGGAAGTTTATCGTTGCCTGCGTTTAGTCATAGAAGAGTATGTTTTTCTTGTAGCAATTCTATTCTACGTGCAACCAGAATATATCCTGTAAGACAAGATCGACAAGAGAGAAACATGTTAGTGAGACATGTACCAATGCACCTGGTAAATATTTTTGTTTATGTTGCAATATATATAAAAAACCTCTTCTTATTAATATTCTTCTGTTCTCCAGTCTTCTTAAGCTGATAGTGATAATACTATTATTAGATGTGTTCATAATATTGTCCCGACATGTGAAGGTTTTCACAAATAAATATAATGTAGGTATTCGATAATAAGTAGCTATTTTGACACAATTACTGCCCGATCAATGTTATCATACTTTTATCAAGTCTATAACCTATTACAAAATGTTTTGAATTACATGTAGGTATATATCTATACTTACAATAAATCTGTAGAGGTGAAAATTCTGTATATTGAAAATATCAAAAAAATTAATGGCAGGGGGTGTTACTAGACCGACACCGAACCCAAAAATGTGATGAAATTTTTTTTTGTCTGTCTGTCTGTTTGTTCAGGCATCACGCAAAAACTACCGGTTCGATTACGATAAAACTTGGTATAATTATTCTTTAATATCCTGGGCACCACACTGGGTACTTTTTATCCCGAAAAAGTATCCTATCCTACTATATATATATATATAATATTATAAATGCGAAAGTTTGTGAGGATGGATGGATGGATGGATGTTTGTTACTCTTTCATGCAAAAACTACTGAACGGATTTTGATGAAACTTTACAGTGATATAGCTTATTCATCAGAATAACACATAGGCTACAATTTATAAAGACTTTGTTTGATTTTACCATGATATAACGATAAGTATCAAGTATGTCGGAAAAATTTCTGCCCTCTGAGAGCTATCTTGGAGTGCGCTGCCTAAACCGTTAAAGTTACGCGAAGATAATGTATCGTGGGATTGTATGTCTAAAACAGTTCTCAATAAAAGTCCGCGACAGCATATATCTATCTTTTATGTGGAAGCCATTATACCTAAAATAGTGAGCCATAAATACATTTAAAATGAAGACCTTATTTACATTGCAAATGTAGTGATAAATGATAAATGATTTATTTTCTGTAAGTAGGTTTGTACAAACACTTTTACACGTCAATCAAATTGTTTTAAAACTAGATGAGGTCGGCGTTTCCTATCTGACTACTCTGAGAAGAAAGGCCGAAACAAACTCAGAGGTCACAGTCTCTTTTAAAGTCCAGACATAATCTTGGTCAGATCATGTGAAGAATATGTAGATTCGTGTCTGAAATGGTCTTTTGAGGAAAGAACCACACAGATTGAGTGGACCTGTCCAGTCAGTGCACGCATTTGTCAGTAATCGTGCAGCTCAACTCAGAACTCAAGGAGCTCAACGATTCGACGAACAATACCAAAGAAAGGACATTTGGGTAGGCCGCATATAGTACTCAAACTGCCAGACCATTGTTAAAACTAACTAAGAAAAGAAAAAAGAAAAATCAATGACCCACATAGTCTTCACATTCACAATAATTAAAATAATAATAATACTATCTATACTTACTTATAATAAATCTGTAGAAGTGATAATTCTGTACATTGAAAATATCAAAAAAATAAATGGCAGAGGGTGTTACTAGACCGACACCGAACCCAAAAATTTGATAAAATTTTTTTTTGTCTGTCTGTCTGTCTGTCGGTCTGCCTGTCTGTCTGTCTGTCTGTCTGTTTGTTCAGGCATCACGCAAAAACTACCGGTTCGATTACGATGAAACTTGGTATAATTATTCTTTAATATCCTGGGCACCACACTGGGTACTTTTTATCCCGGAAAAGTATCCTATCCTACTATCTATATCTATACCTATTAATAAAAATACAAGTCCTGACTGACTGACTCATTATTGGGCATTCTATACCACTATCGGCAAGTAGCTCGGCGAGTGCGCCTCGCTGCCGACAGTGGTATAGAATGCCCAATAATCGACACTCGACTCGACTCTCCACTCGACCGATAAACTCGAACGAGACAGTTTGTTGTACCGTGTACTTGATTAGGAACGATTTACTCGACCAATGACTAGTAACTTGCTCCTTACCACTATCTTCCATACGGCTGGTCAGTATGCCGCGTTTCGGAGCACGATGAACAATCAACCATTTACTTACCACTACACTTAACCGGTCACTCGAGTTGCATTTACTGTTAACATAGAATGGTGAACGAGTTGATGATTGTAACAAACCAACGAAATTACAAGTACCTAGTGAAAAAAGCGTTAACGGGTTATTATTGTAAATAAAAAACAACTGTAAGGTACGGTATTGGGTTTAATTATCATAAAATGTTGGTTTGCCTGGAAACAAGATATCAGCCGCACGCACGAGCTCTTGTAATTTTCGCCACTGAGGAGAATCCGCGTCAGTCTGGAACTTGATTCGGACGAGCGCCTTCTTCCACAGCTCGGCGGAGTCGGTAAGGCGAGCGTCGTCAGCCTTGTACACCTTACAGTCGATGTAGTACTCTCCGTCGGTGCTCGTTGCTCGGCGCTCGCAGCCGCTGGCTACCCGGTTCACAAAGAATGAAGTTAGGTGGTCCGATGCATCTTCTTTGTGTGGGATGTCGCGGTTGTTACTGATGCCGAATATGTCGATGCCAGTATTCACTTTTTTACTGAAACAATAACAGAAAACTGTAATTAGTTAATGTTTAGAACGAGAGATGCATACGCCAAGAAAAAACCTTCTGCTGTAAAAAAAATATAACAACTGACTCGGCTTTGATCAATACTGTAATCGATCAAATCAATCCATCGATTCAAACAATAACCAAGTGAACCTGCACTTGTTTTAAAATAATATGTAATAGTAATTGCATGATTTTAATTTAGTCAGTAGATATGTGACTAGAGTAAGTAGATAATTAATTTACCTGGCACGAGCTACGGTTGTTGATTGTGACTGCATCTTGCGTTTCCCATTGCTGTCTGCAGACGGTTTGCGGCTGCACTTCACTTTTTGCCCGGTGACCGATGCTTGCGAGTAATCACACTCAGAGTCTGACCTGAAATAAAGATAGGGAAAATTTAGTCACACAATTATTATTAATTATCTCAATGGAGTAGTGTCCATTGCGCAGGGCATACTATACAACACAAGTGTGTGCGCAAACATTGGTTCTCCCACATGCCCATGGGATAGCAAACCCATAGAGAGATTGGGTGCAGGATCGATGGCTTTACATGCTGTTCAAAGCACAGAAGACTGGATGAAAAATAATGACTCCTTCGAGGGATCGACCTCGACATACTATGAGCAGCTCGTGTGATCTGAGAAGTAACGCGCCCACACACAAACATAACTGTAAATTACAAGCGGATCACAAGTGTGAGCCATGACAACGAACAGAATATTTTATAAGACTTACATTTTTTTCAATCAGAAGTTCCACTCGGTTTGATGACTTGGTTGGGATGGCGGCAGCGGGAGGCTATCGACAATGTCGTCGCTGATATTGTAGACAACACAGACTGTTTGTATACCGATGATAACAGAGCACTTCGTTGCACTTGCAGACTGCGAATACTTTGTACCGAATACTTGTAGCTTATAAGTTAAAATCAAATTATAAATAAAGCATGTTAAAAACACTTCAATCAATTTAGCATTGTTGTGTTGAAGTAACTTTTTCTATAGTCGGATTATACATGTACGTAAAATGAAGACGAAGGAAAATTTTAAGCTGCATCGAATGTCGATGCAGCGAAATTAGCCAGGGCTGGCTAAATGATAGCGAGCACGGAATCGTTACACTACATTGATGTAATTATTTTATAGAAGTAAATAAATATTTCTAAGGTAGGTACTTATTTTATCATCTACGTTTAGGTCTTGTGTAGAAAATATGAACTTATTGCCGTCAACCTAGTACTTTTCTAGACTTCCTGAAATAAATACATAATATAGTTCTCATAACTACACTAACAGCCATGAGTCAAACCATGGAAATCCATATCTGTCGATACGCTATGATATATTTTAATCGTAATAATGCATTGTGTAAATTTTGTATTTTGCTGATACATAGAATGATACTAAGTTATTGTCAACCCTAACTAAAATAGCTGATTATTGTGGATGTGAAATAAATAATTAGGTAAGCACACGTGTAACAATTGCGCAAAAACAAATTTTATGATGAAATATTTTTAGGCAAAAAATATAATTTAAAATATTATTTATTATTTCAAAGGTCTCTCGGAGTGAGCACGTTTCTAAACTGTCACCGAAAAAATAAGTCAATTATTAAAAATAAATATTTAATTGATCACATACCAGAAAGTACATACGAACGATTTCATCAGGAGTAACGCTGTTCGGTATATCGTGGGGGGGCCTGAAATACACCTGTTTGGATAAAGCAGATCATTTCATATTGTACAGGTAATTATCAAATATCATTTTTTAATTTCAATTAACATAATAGTATGACTTTTTCAACCCAGAATTTACAATTATATGTCTGATTCTTTATCGGTACCTAATAAACATTTTTTTATTTCAGATACATTCTGCCTAAACAAAATATTAATTACCGACTGGTCTGTGAAGAATTATTTAATTACCTGAAATATATCTCTATATTTGGATCACGTAGATACACATTCCTATGTATAAATCATTTTACATTTTGCAGGTAATTATTATCTATATTTTTCTCTCCAGATTATACTATTATCTATGTAATTAGATTATGTGTCTAATGCACCCAATTTTTTATTATTTCAGAAACATTCTGCCTAAACATAATTACCGACTTACCTGAGAAGAAATTACACAAGGGATCTTGGAACGAACATAAAATAGTCCTGATCAAGTTGTACTAATTACCTATATAAAATATTTTGTTACTGGTATACCTAAGATCATGAATAATAGTTGTAAGTATTATCTAATCTAATTTTATTGAAATTGTTAGTGTTCCTTTTTGTTAGTGATTTCAACAATAACATAATGCCTCACTGTTCTGATTGCAAAGTATTTGTAGATAATCGCCGATGGTCTGGTCATTTACGTAGCAATGTACATAAAAACAATAGTTCAACTCCTATTTATGATAATGTGGCAATTATTAATTCTTCTTTTAAAGAACGAATCAAAAGTTATAAAATCACAGCGACAGGCGAACAAATACATAGTTTTCCTGAAATGTTCCTCAATAGTATTAGTCCACAAATTAAGCATTTAATAGAAGGTTCAATACAGAAACACACCTCTGTCAAAATAAACTTCGAACTGTTTGCTTCCTTTCTTATGTTTAAAAATGATCAACAAGAAATAAAATCATTCCTAACAAAAAAAATTATTACACTAATTAATTACGATTTTGATTCTACTTACAAATCAGCTGTTAATGTACTACTAAAAAAAATTGAGGAATTTGAGGAAAGAGATAGTGGTTGGACATTTTTAAGTAATTCGCATTTAGAATTAAATATTAATAAATATCAACCACTCAGCGGATCTAAATTTTTAACTTTGCCGAAATCCATAAAGGCTAAAAGAGCTTGTTTGAATATTCGAAACAATGATGAGTATTGCTTTTTGTGGTGTGTTGTGGCGGCATTGTACCCCACAAACAGACATCCCGATAGGATTTCGTCTTATCCATACTTTCAGGAAGTTTTGAATGTTAATAATTTAACATTTCCAATTACATTCTCGGACATAGCTATCTTTGAGAGAAATAATCCTTCTCTCAATATATTTGTATATGGTTTAAAAAATGAGAAAACAATTATTGGGCCATTGTATACAACGCTGAATGACAAGTCTAATAAAAGTATCCATCTACTGTTTTTAGAAAATAATAATAATTCTCATTACTGTCTCATCAAAGATTTATCTCGTTTAGTTAGAAATCAGATGACCAAACATCATGGTAAACTATATTTCTGTGAAACATGTTTATTGTTTTTTCCAACGCTTAGTCAAATTGAATCCCACTTGTGTGGGGGGATTGTCACTGTTTTACCGGAAAAAGGGTCATTTTTAAAATTTAAAAATTATGATAGAAAACAAAATATTCCATTCGTCATATATGCCGACTTTGAAACGTTACTTGAACCAATTTCCGGCGCTGAATTCAACACCGCTAACACGTCATACTTAAAACGCCACGTGCCAGCGGCGTTCGCTTACAATATCGTGTCATCAAATAAAAATGCCACCGTTGAGGGCTATAGAAGTTATCGGGGTAATGATTGTGTTTCGAAATTTATACATTTTCTTACTGAGGACGTAAAACAAATACATAAAATTATATCCAAAAGCGAGCCTATGATATTCACTGATGAAAATTCTCGTGATTTTAAACGTGCCGTTAAGTGTCATATTTGCGACAATTTACTCTTAACCGATAAAGTAAGAGATCATTGTCATATTACAGGTCTATATCGAGGTGCAGCACATCGACACTGTAATTTACAGCATAAAGTACCAAAATTTATTCCAATATTTTTTCACAATTTATCCGGATACGATTGTCATTTATTTATAAAAAAGTTAGGTGAAATTCCAGGTTCTATTAAAATAATCCCTAAGACTAAAGAAAAATATGTAGCATTTACCAAATTTATTCCTATTGCCGATAACGAGTACATTTGTATAAGGTTTCTAGATTCCTTCAACTTTTTGGGAACAAGTTTAGACAAGCTCGCTAAAACATTGCAGGTGGAAGATTTCGTTAATCTACGGTCTCATTTTTCCAAAGAAAGACAGTTTAATTTATTGAGAAGAAAAGGTGTTTATCCATATGATTACATGACCACTTGGGGGTGTTACGATCAAACATTTTTGCCGTCTAAGGATCATTTTTATAATTCTTTGACTAACGAAGTCATTAGTGATGAAGATTATAATCACGCGCAGGCTGTTTGGACTGAATTTAATATTAATAACCTAGGCGAGTATACGGATCTATACTTAAAAACGGATGTGCTTTTGTTAACAGACATATTCCAAAATTTTCGGAAAACCTGTAAACAATATTACAGTCTTGACCCCGCGTTTTACATTACTGCACCCAGTTTATCTTTCGATGCGATGTTGCTAAAAACAGGCGTTCAGTTAGAGCTAGTGTCGGACTTAGCTATCATCAGAATGATACAAAGCGGTATACGCGGTGGTTTGTGCATGTGTTCCCATCGGCATGCTAGAGCTAATCACAAGTACATGCCTGAATATAATCCATCACAACCGGAGAGTTTCATAGTATACTTAGATTGTAATAATCTTTACGGTTTCAGCATGTGTCAGTATTTACCATACTCTAGTTTCAGATTTTTAGGTGATAACGAATTAGCTAATTTTGATGTTACCGCTATAGAAGATAACGCAAAATGGGGCTTCATATTAGAAGTCGATCTATTGTATCCCGAAAATTTACATAATCATCATAATGACTTACCATTTTGTCCTGAAAAATGTGTACCCCCGGGGGGTAAAACCAAGAAACTCATAGCAAATTTGTATAATAAGTACAACTATGTGATTCATTACGTTCATTTAAAAAAATGTTTGGAACATGGTTTAATTTTACGTAAAATTCATAGAGCTATTACTTTTAGACAGGCTCCATATTTAAAACAATACATAGAGTTAAATACTCAATTAAGACAAAAAGCAAAAAGTTCCTTCGAACAAGACTTTTTTAAGTTATTAAATAACAGTGTTTTTGGAAAGACATTAGAAAATACTGAAAATAGAGTAACCGTGCATTTAGTTAATCAATGGTGCGATCAGTCCAATCGAACTAAGAAATTTATATCCGCTGAGAAACTTATAGCCAACCCCTATTTCCACAGTGCATCTATTTTATCTGAAAACTTAGTTGCGATACAAATGAAACCTAATCAAATTATTTTAGATAAGCCTATCTACATAGGTTTCACTGTGTTGGAACTGTCAAAAGCACACATGTATTACTTTCATTACGATATTGTAAAGCCTTTTTATAAAGATCGAGTGCAGCTATGTTACACAGATACCGATTCCTTTGTTTATAAAATAGACACTAACGATTTTTACCATGATTTGAAATATAATTTTTTACAATATTTTGACAGCAGTAACTATGAAGCCGCAAATGATTTACAGATACCGCTAAAAAATAAAAAGGTACCCGGTCTCTTTAAAGATGAAATGGGAGGAAAATATATATCTGATTTTGTTGGCTTGAGATCGAAACTTTACTCTATAAAAACCCCTAATAATATTATTAAAAAAGCAAAAGGGGTGAAAGCAAGCGTGGTCAGGGATTTAAACTTATCAGACTATGAAACCATTTTATTTCATGGCGGAGTAATCCGGAGAAAAAATTATATGTTTAAATCGATAAAACACGAAATATTTACTCGTACTGTCAACAAAGTTGCTTTATCTAGAAATGATGACAAACGATCAATATCTGTAGATCAAATTTCAACTCGAGCCTGGGGTCATGCGTTTATTTTTAAGAATGAATTACTCTGATCATAATTTAAGTGTAGTGTTACGTAATTATCTAAGGCTACTCATGTAATAAGTTTAGTTTTAGAAAATAATAAATGTTAATAACTATTATACAAAAATTAAATAAAATTGGAATTATTGTAACCATTGACTTGTTTCATTTATGAAATTCTATTTACTTTAAAATATAATTACACTCTTTTTTTTCAATCGGTAAATTAAGTAAATACCGATTGCAATGATTTCAGTTGCACTATGCACCTAGATACCTTGCATCGTAAGGTTGATTTTTGAATAACTAACGTTTACGATTAAGTAACACGCTTACAAGGCACTATTCTTCATTGTATAATTATTGTCTACGTTGCAGTTCATTGGCCTTAGCATGGAGACACAAATGCTTAGATGACATGTAATTAATTATTACACGGTATTTAATTATTTTACAATCATTAACGAAATATTATTCATCGCGAACACCTGTTTCATATATTTTTTTAACCTTCAGCAAAAGTAATCATGTCGGTGAGTATAATTTTTTTTTTTTGTAACTAACAATTGTGATCGCGGTAGTGTTAATAATCAATATAATAAAGGAATATAGTGAACTCCATGGAAAACCTAATTATAACGCTTTAGAGCGCTATACTAAAGGAATAGTGGTATAATTGTTTTATATTTTGTTTCAGATGTCTGAATCCGAGATCATGTTCAGCCAGTATGCCCAGAATCCTTACGAAGGATTCTCTGAGATGTTTCGCAGCGAACCCGAGCACAGCAAACCAGTCACAAAAGATAAAAAACCAAAACAACGATGCAGGGAAAAGTCGAAAAAACTAAAACCAACCAAATCCTACGTGATGAGTCGACTACAGCGAAGAGGGATTAAATTAATAAAAATTTCAGTCATAGATCTATGTAATAACAATCCTCAAACCATAGACAGTGATAGTGACAGTGAGAACGTTATTATAAACGCACAATATATTGTTCAAGATGCTATCGACAGTGTTATGGACGAAACTGAGTCTTTAGTTAAGAAAATATCGAAATCTTTAATAGATACTGACTTTTAATAATCGTTTGTGTAAATTAATGTTTATAATTTTATTAAGATATTTCTATTCAATTGCGTGTAGTGTTAAGTTATTTGGAGAAGTGTGGGGAGTGTTTAGCAAAATAAAAGCATGTATAACTTATTTTGATTTTTATTTAACAAACCTAAAAACTAATAATCTACATTACACACATTAGTGCATACATTTTATGCCCATTCTAAATACTTCCTTAAACAAAGCACATTTTTAAGCGCACAATGCTTCAGATGTTTATTACAATTAAAATTAGATCTTCCTTCACAGTATGTTTTATGCAAAACAGAGAAATTAGGACATTGTTCTTTACCAAGGTCTAATACTTTACAATTCATACAAAGATCCTTTATCCAATTCACCTTCTCCAAACCATTTACAACGATTTCCTTATTTTCTAGATATGGAACGATTATACGTCGAAATTCTCTGTAGTCAATATAACCTTCATTCCAATAAATTCCCCTATTTCTTTCCAACCATTTAACCTGCTTCTTTTCATCACTTGTTAAGTATTTAAACAAGTATGGTGGTTTTATTAAAAATGTTTGAGTATAATCACGACTAGCAAAAGCTAATTCTTTTATTATAAAATTATTGTACAGGTCTTTAAACCCTTGAACATCTAATATGATAGTATTCGGATTCATGATATTTTTCTCACAGTATTACTTAGAGGCTTATACTCAATTATGCAGTCGTTCAATAAAAGACAATATGCAGAAGTTTGATCTGGTATGTCCGAATCACTCTCTATTTCCACTCGTACATCCACAATAGGACCTGTCTTTACATTATCGGCTTGTCTAGAGCAATCTATGATAAAGAGCGGCGCCAAATCTTTAAATTGTTTTTCACTTAATAAGGGTTCCGGGCGACGTCCGTAATAAGACTGTTGAAATCGAATGTATTGCTCGTATAATAAAGCGATTCTGTTATTCGCGAAACTGATATTTAGGTTTTCATAGGGGAAGTAAGTTGAATTTAGGTATACTCTAACGTCACGAACATGGCAGTGATCGAACTGAGACATATCAGAACTTGAATTGTTTTTTCTATTTGTTTGTAGGCCCATAATTATGTATCTAGGTTTCTCTATTTGCGAGGAAGTTTTGATGGACCAGGTATGTTTTGTAGTTTTAGGTAAAGCTGGATATTCGTAGAGATCCCAATTTCTGAATATCATCTGGAGTGGACGATCTTTTTCTAACAGTTTGAGTAAACTTATTTTCTCTTTGTCGGACACTTTAACATGCGGTACACGCCAGATGATTTTATTTATTTGAACGTCTTCTACAAATTCACCGGTGTTAAGTTTGACCGCATTCAGGTTAGTATTACTTCGTAGCAATATCAGTTCGTGCCTACAATTTATCACGACTTTCTTGAAATCTTCAGCGAAACCGATGATGTTACTGAGTGGTATAGACGCGGAAAAACTACCCCCATTTATATTTTTTATGCCTTCGATATTCCAGCCCCATGCATTAGATATCTTTGACTCACTTTCACTCATTGATATTAACGATTTCATGGTGGTAGTTATGCCAGCATTTTTTATTCTATCAATTTCCACTCCATTTAGCTCGTATCTTATATCTTGGAACAGGTAAAGTAGAGCATTATTCGTAAAATTAACACTAGTGGCTTTCTCTTTCATATCCTTTTTGCTTACGATAACAGTCCCTTCCAAATACAAGGTACTAGCTGACGGAAGTATATACAAGTCTTGCTGGTTAATGGGTATACGAATTTCATCGTTCCTATTGAAACTAGTTACGTAGGGCTTGTAAGAGTGAAATTCGATTCCTTCAACCGTGTTGTCGTAAGTCGGAGCGGATAAAACGTCTAAGATATTCATTTTAGTAAACCGATCGCTTTGAGAAATGCCTTGTTGTCTTTAGTTAATTTTATTTTCTTCTTAGGGCGAGCTCTTATATGGTTGGGAGCTTGAGTGGAACTGATATTTTTGATTTGCTGATGCACATATTTATTGTAGTCGATCATTTTTTTCTTCTGAGATGCAAATACAGCTGCAATTCTTCACCGCGCAAGTTTATTAAGCGGTTATTTATATCTAACAGCCTGATATGTATGCAGCTAATGTTGTTTTGGTTGATTGGAAAGTATATCGCGTTTTTCGGAATTTCTATAATCCTATATCCGGGAGGAACGTTGAGTGCAAATTCGTGGATAATGTGACTCGGTTCTCCGTTTGTGTACGAGCCGCTTACAATATCACATTCGATCCTGATCACAGTTGTAGGTAAAATGTTGACCGGCAACTGTGACTCATGCCATTTATTTGCTTTCAAGATTTGTTTATTAAACCCTAATAAATTCCTGAAAGTACCTTCTTTATTAAAATTTATGTCCTTTGTACAATATACAGCAGCTTTTAAAGTATTGTTATTGCACTGTAGTTTGATTGAGGCATCTTTCATTTCAGATTTTAAATAATCATTAATATCTTGCAATTCATAGGTGCCCTCCGGTATTTCAATAACTTCGTTAGAACCATAATAGAATTTATTATTCGTTTTGTCAATGTTTGGAATCGAATTAAATGTTGCGAAATGCAATAAGGCACACTCATACTGTTCATATAGTTGCAACGTGTTGGGATAGTAAGTAGATAAAGTTGACGAGTTTCCAGTTATCGATAATGTGAGTGACATCTTGCAAATGATTGAAATAAAAGAAAATCATAGATTTTATATGTTTTTATTCCAAAAAGTCCACAGATATTCTAAACATAAGTGTCCACAATTTACAGTGTTGAATTTCTGATATCTTGTATAATTATAAAAAACATTACAATTCTTAAAATATCGTATTAATTCCATTGGAGGCTTCAAATTTCCAAAGCTATCAAAATATTCACAATAATTGCCTACTTTTACATAAGCTACCCAATGCGTCCCTACGTTCTTATAATCGTCCAAGTTAACGATACCACATTCAATCGGATTTGGCGTTCTTGGTAATTGATCCCTCATGTACACTCCCCGAAAGTGAGGAATGTCGCGTGCATACCTTTGGATGTCTACATTAGTTAGAGGACGATTAGGTAGCTTATTTTTCAGTTTTTTGAAGATTTCACGAATAAACCTTTTCCATTTTTATGCGGCTTAATGTATAAACCCTGCCCTAACTTTAAAGACTCCATAGCCCTATTATGTCGTTGTGTTTCTAGTAAATTTTGCTGACCAGCTTTGTAATCGTTAACAGTTTTTGCAATACCAGCCGCACCACCAGCTAAAGTTCCTAATGCTGATAAGCCTGCAAAAATCGGGATTAAGGGTAGAATACCTCCAGTCTTTGGTAAGGGTATCACTCGTGGTACTCGAATTTTCTGAATGTTAGGAAATATTTTTACTGCTGCTGAGTAAGCAGCGTTAATTAAAGTTTTACTGTCCTTTGGTTTCAGTTTCTTTATCTTCGCTCTTATTTTTGATACGAAACTTTTAAACGTTTTAACGCCGGCACCAGATTTCAGTTTGGCTTTCATAACTTTGCTCACTAACCACGAACTAAGTTTTTCACCTTTCCCTGCATCGTTCGATTTAAGTCTTTGTTTAGCCATATTCAGTAGTTGTAAATCGGCTTTGTGACGATTGGGTAAGTCTGTATGGTTTGCATATGCAATGTCGTGATGCATGCAAGCTTCGTCTAGCTTATTTACACCTCGGTCACCTCGTAGTAAACGTTTCTGGAGTTTTGTTCCCGGGCCGCAATAATTGTAGCCTGGTAAATGAAGTTCGAACGGCAGATTATTAATTAGGGTATTAACAAGTTCACTTCCTTGCATTGTCTAAAGTGTAATGAAAGAAATAATGCAAAATTAACTGTTATATAATTGTTTTATTCCACTATTGCAGTTTTGTTGATCCAACTGTTTTCTTCGTTGTTTAGACCCAACCATTTCACAAACATTTTTGTTCCTTTCCTTTTTAAAACCTTTTCTACCAAATAAATACCCGGATAGTAAGATTTTTGAAGTTCTTGCTCGTAAAAAGTTCCCAATATGGCTTGCTTTCGCTGATCTTGTATATGATATGTTACTGGTATGGTATGATTTTTTTTTTTTATAGTAAATATTTCAGTTGACCAATTAGGTGTGTAACCTTTCTCAAAATTGTGTTTGTATTTACTGATACGAACAAAGTCACCTACTTTGAACTTAGGTTTTCTACGAATGGTTACATGATTTAAGGTTTTTTTAATATTTTCTTTTATAACTGACTCACTAGATTTATTAACTTCAATTGGCTTAAATTTAATAGTACGATGTTTTGTGTTGTTATAAGTCTTTAACGTAACTTCTAATGGTATACCTAACCATTTATAGTTCCCATTCAAACTAAAATATTTATATAATTTATTTTTAAGTGTTTTAATCAGTCGCTCCACGATCGAAGCTTTTTTGCTAGAAAACGTTGAGTAATGGTTAATATTATACGTCTTCATAAGCGTTTGAAATGAGTTGTTATAAAATTCTGTTCCCTTATCAGTTTGTAAATTAACAGGTTTGCGATTGCTGTTAATCAGTATTCGTTTAAATGCATGAGTAACATCGAGTTTATTTTTTGATTTTAATGACTCTACCCAAGCGTACTTTGAGAAGCAGTCAATCACCACTAGAATGTAATTATGACGGGATCCCTTTTTTTCGCATAATGTTTTTTTTCCTAATATTCTTTGGCATAACGATTTTGGCATAAGTATTTTTGGTCTAATAATTGTTTGCCATAATTTTTTTTTGGCCTAAATATTTTTTGTCATAATTATCTTGTTGCATAATTTGTTTTGCCATAATTTTTATTCGCATAATGTTACTAGGCGTAATGTTAGTTGGTTTAGGTTAGGTTAGGTTAGAACTGTGACCTCCTACGCACGAGCCGAGCGAGCGAAGCGAGCGGTGCCGCGGCAGCGGCCGGCGAAGTGCCAGAAACTACTAGAATGATGAAAATATATTTATGCTTTAGAATATTATGCTTAATCATTATTATGGTTAGAGAAATTATGCTTAAAAAAATTATGCGTAAGCTGTTATGCGTATTTATATTATGCGGAAATATAATTATGCCAAACAAAATTATGCTAAGTTATATTAGGTCTTAAAATTTTATGCAAATGGATAGGGAACCAATTATGACCTTTATTATATTTTCTCAGGTTTTGCATGTCCAATAGATCAGCTTGCCACAAGTCATCGACCCCTTTTAGAATGACGGAACGTCGAAGGAAATTTCTTCTTGCTGCTTTGTGTAGTTCATTAACAATTTGCTGTTTTGCCATTATGGAGATTTATTTTGAAGTAATTTATCTACCTCTGCTTTAGTATAAAACTTATCTTGCAAATGAGTTAAAACCTCAGGTATCTTTGCTTTTAAAGTAGCCTGTACTGTACCCTTTGTGTCTTTTATGATTTGAGAACGGAATGATCCAATCATATTATTAAATTCTTTTAACATATTAGCATTCAAACGATCTACATAATCCTTGTCCACAGTCAAATTATTTAATTCTTTTAATGTGTTAGCATTCAATCGATCTACATAATCCTTGTTCACAGCATCGTCTGCTTCTACTGGAGATCTAATTCCTCTCAGTCTTGAAGTTTTTAAATCAAAATCTCCGTTTTCTAATTTTAACAGAGCATTCTCATTAAACTCAAATAACTCAGCAAAACGCATTCTTTTGTGAATGTAGTGTCCGAATTTGTCTACGTTCATGTTTAAGGTGTATTGTATCGAGAGGCTAATAATAAAATAAACACATTTTAAAATATTTATTAATTTATAACTTTACTTTCACGCAATTCTTCAATGATAGATATAATTTCATTATCTAATCCTGTGTTACCAGCATCTCGAGATGCAATTAATAATTTTAATCTATCCACCAGTTCATTGGGATCGTCCCAATATACAAAATCTACGTTTTTCTTCCACGTTTTTGTTAAAGGTAGTAGTCCTTTTCCCTTCGATTGGTGTTCCTGAATTGTACTTCGTAGTTGGAACAGAGGCTTTATAATTTGCAAATATTTTTGTCCTTTATTACTTTTTATTGGTTTACTGGGTTCATAGTCTCGTCGATGTGCATTTGTATCAAGTAACATCGACTTATAATGTTTCATATCACTCTCTGTAACCATGCTTAAATCTACGTTCTTTTTCAGCAGCAATTGTTTTAAACCAGGCGTATTTCGGTATTTGCGTCCAGCCACGATGATATACTCGTCGCTGATCGTTATACGCGCAGAACCTAACATCAATTTACCGCTCTCTACTCGGACACCAAACGGAATATCTTTCAGTGCTTCTGGACACTGTGGACACTGACCAGGATGACATATCACATCTCTGGTTGTTTTCAGTTAATGATTTATACGAAGAATCACTTTCGATATCAGATTCATATTCGTCTTCATTGTCGTTGTTATCATTGCTTTCTGAACTAATAGGGTCTTCTTTTTGCAGAGTTTTATCGATAAACGGAACATCGGTTTCTTCATTTTCTATATTATGCAGGAGAGAAGCCTTCTTACTGACATTAGCAATTTGGTTGAGTGGTTCTGTTACCGGCTTGAACACTGATTCCAGCACTTGCTGATTGTTATTCTCAACATCTCTCATCTTTCGCACTTTCTTTTTAACAGCCTCTGCAGCTTCAACTATTTGTCTTTTCAGTGATTTCTCCATAATAATAAAAAAAAGTTCGTGACTGATTAAGCGTTGCCTGAAGAATAATATTATCGCGAGGGTACCGGTCTTAAATATTAGTATTTTTAATCAAAGACAACAAAAGTGTCAAATTTATTTCTGTAACATCCTTTATTTTTGGAGCAATCCTTATTAATTACTACATAATTGAAAGGCTCACTCCATATTTTCGAACACATTTCACGAAATTCAATCCATGACATATCAGTGTTGACATGTTCTTCATAAATATGCCGTAAATTTATTTCATCTTGTTTAAAAAGTATGATTAAGTTCGCATTGTCTCTTACTAACTGCTTAGGGATTTTACTATACGTTTGGTTTAGATAGAAACAATCAATGCACTTGTGTCTTCCCATCGCAAAATAATCACGCATGTTACTCTGATTTTCACAAGCAACATCATCGAAAATAATCACGGAGTTGGGTTTTGCGTCCTGAACGCTTAGTACTTCCTCATTTCCCTGATATTTCTGGAGGGAAACACCAGGCACCCGTTGCAAAACACTTTCTAAAAAAATGTACTTAGGTTGGTGCAGAGTTTTTGAATAGACATAAACATTTTCAAATCTTAATCCGTTTTCGTGTATTAGAAGACCAATTAATAAATTCGTTTTTCCACAATTGGACGGACCGCAAATAATACACCGTACTGAGTTAGGCAATAATTCTCCGTGACGAAAACTTGTCTTGCAAATATCATCGCAGACTGTATTAACATGCAGCGATTGCGGTTGTTTTACAAATTTCATGATTACTGTCGGAAATGAACCAATTGAAAATGAGTGAATGTATTTAGAACGTTATCATTTATAAACTTACCACAACCTCTTTTGCGTTACTGGTCAGTGATCGAGTCGATTGTTCATTATTGAGCATTCTGTACCACCTTTCAGAGCGATAGCGAGCTCGCATGATCATTGGTCGTGTACAGTATACACTACAGTCGAGTTGATAGTTGATTGTTCATACTGACCCGCCATAATATGGAAGTTACTAGTCGTTGGTTGAGTAAATCGTTCCTAATCAAGTACACGGTGCAACAAACTGTCTCGTTCGAGTTTATTGGTCGAGTGGAGAGTCGAGTCGAGTGTCGATTATTGGGCATTCTATACCACTGTCGGCAGCGAGGCGCACTCGCCGAGCTACTTGCCGATAGTGGTATAGAATGCCCAATAATACACTACTGCCCAGCCTAAACCCTTGGACCTAGAAAGCTGAAATTTTGCACAGAGGTTCCCTTTATAATGTAGGCAAGGAATAAGGAAGCATTTTTCGAAATTCAACCCCTAAGGAGGTCAAATAGGGGATGAAAGTTTGTATGAAAAATTAATTAACCTTGATAAAACTTATTCCTTGAGGTAATAAACATGAAACTCCGCAAATTATGTTTGGTGGCAGCAGAGGATGCAAAGAAAACCCGATTCTATTTGATAGAGTTTAATTTTAAAAAGACAAAAGTATTACAATTGTATTCTATTTCTAACTATATTTAATATTTCATCATTAGTCGACGATTGACCAAAGAATGTCTTGCGAAAACGGATGGATCGCCTAAAACTATGTCACGTTCGGTACGGGTTGCAGCGTCAGCTTTTAGGCAGCGCGCAGTGTCGTCGTGTGGAATCAGGGCATTGCATACTAGCGATTTACCCTGACTATTCCTGCGTAACACCTCCCCCCGTAGAACAGCGGCTATTGGAGACCTTGGTCGTAGATTGCGCTGGCAGATGATCAGGTCCATTCTTTTGGGTGTCTGGAACAGCATAGATGCCCTGTGGTTGCATCTCTTTAATATTGGATTGTCCTCTCTTCAGATGGTATCTTCGGTACGTTATACCACCAATGAGTGCGCATGCACAGGATAGTAACACGTATAGCGGTATGGTTGTGTGGTACAGACTGATATCTGAACTCGTGTCGAGATGTATTGGTGCCTGCAGTGAAATTTCCTTGTTTGTAGCGTGGAGATTGTCCAAGTTAATAGAGTTGAGCTTGAATAGTGGGCGTGGTACTGGGCTAGGTATGTCTTCCTTAAGGACGTCTATTATCTTCAGAGCTTGACCTCTCAATCGGTCGTTGACGTTTGATATAGTGAACTCGGCCGTCTTGATGAAGCAGTTATGGGGAATTACTGCAAGATAACTTCCTTGTAGTATCTTGTGGAGATCTTGTTCGCAGGATAGGCGTATTTTTGTTGGAGCTGGGAGACTGATAGTGTAATGGCGATCATCAAGTTTCTCATAAGCTGGCTTCCGTAGAGATATGGTGATTGGCTCGCATGCTGGAATCCTCTGCTGCGTAGTGATGAGGGTTGCAATACAGTCCGGTGACGTTTGGCTGTGTACGTTGTGTATCTCTTCACATAGATACCCTTTGGTGGACTTCGGGCATTCAGCCTCTATGTACTTGAAATCTTTCGAATGGATAGCGAGGAATTGGAAATGAGGGGTAAGGATTTCATGGTGCTTGTTGGGAACAATGGATATCTTATACAAATCATATACCTGAGGTAGGATAATAGGGAATTTGTAGACTATGACTATTTCTTCACCTATATAATATGAGCCTAACTGTATGACGTCGTAATATTCTCGGGCTCCTATATCTAATACCTTATTGTTACCGTAAAGGCTACGTAATTTACTGATTATAGACCTAATGGAATTTAAACTTATGACATCGTGGTGTGCTGTAGACGTTCTTATAAATGCCAAAACATTTTGTAGCTTTGATATCTCTAGCGACAGCATATCAACGTTGTCGCTGATTATTAAGATAGCTTGTCCTAAATGAGCATATTGAACTAATTCTTGTTTGCCTTGGTCTAGACTTTGAGTGATATTTGTAATTAGAGCTGCTAATTTGTTCTGATTGTCTACAATATTATCTATTACCTCAGAGTGTTGAGTTATCCAATTCTTAGTCAGGCTCACGTGATTGTTAAATTCTGTTAATAGTTTGTTTTCGTTATCCTGAAGCGATTTTATAGCGTTGTTGTAGTGTACCGCATCTGTTTAAACGAGATTACCAGTTATACTTTTTACAACGGAACCGAAACCATCTACGAGACCTCTTTTGGTACGGCTAATCTCAAATGACTGGAGCCGTTCGAGAACAGTGTGGAGTATACCTTTTAAATACTCAATATGTGGTTCGAATATAGAGAGCGTTTTGCTGTTGAGGTCAGGGCTTAGCTCATTTAGTTGGCTATGAACAGTAGTTACTTTATCCTGTAGTTCCTGAAGGTTTATATGTTGAAGGAATGAATGATGGTGGGATACTATACTACAGGGGCCTAACTTGAAAGGTAATATGCCGGGACCATCGTCGAGATTTTCAAGTTTTATCTCCTGCGCTTGGGCTGCATGCAGGAGCAGGTGGAGTATCAGGAGAGTCCTGCAACAATTGGGCACTTTTAGGTACTCTCTTTAGCCTGGCCTTAGCAATGGGTCCACGTTTCTTGCGTGTATATATATGTATTGGGAGGTCTGCCATGACGATGTCGTGCGTATAACGGGGCGCTACTTTCTGTCGAGAGGCAAAAGGATTTTTCACAAATATTTGTTGCTCGGGGGAGTATTGGTTTTCCTTTTCCCGCGACTTATTGTGGTTATCTGTTAAGTCCTTGCGAAGGATCAAATTGGAATCATGGATAAGACTATAGGCTTTACTCATTTTACTCTTATGTTCGGTAGTGTATTGTTGTAACAGATAAGCGGTTAAATCTAAGTCTAAAGGATCGCGTGGATCAAAGTGTCCTGTTATAACGTCAAGCGGTCTGCATCTCGTTAAACTGTGTATGGAACTATTATAGGCCAACAGTGCGTAGTTTATCAGATTTAAAACGGATTCATTCTGTTGCTCTACTTTTAGAATGCGTAAGTGTTCTAGAATTGTTGAGTGGAATCTTTCTACAATTCCGTTTTCATTTGGGCTGTGAGGTGCTATTTTGTGGTGTTGAATTTTGTGTAACCTTGTGAATTCAGCGAATAGCTGATTGGCGAACTCCGGTCCATTATCCGTCACTACAGTGTAAGGTATCCCGTGATGCGTAAAAAACTTAATTAATGCCTGCAATACGCTTACCGCCGTTGCATCCCTCAAGTGATAGACTTGAGCATACTTCGAAAAAGCGTCAACAATGGTTAAGAACTTTTCGGTCTGGATAGTTAATAAATCTAGGTGAACAAGTTCAAAGGGTTTACTCGGTGGGGGAACTAGACGAAATTGTTGCTTCACAGGGTTACGGTCATATTTTGCTTGGCCGCAAACCGTACATTCGTTAATTAATTTTGTGATATGCTCTCGCATTCTCGGCCAGTAATACTTGTGAGATAGAGCTAAGTGGCATTCATTTATACCCCTATGGTTTGTTTTACCGCTATGATACTTATTAATTATTTCCTGCTGCTTTAAATATTCCCTTACATTTTCCAGTTCTCGCTTTGTTAGCATAAGATTCATTGATGAACTTTTAAAGGTTCTTTGTATAATGGGGATTACCATGTACATAGCTAATGTCGGGTTTATAAGCAAGCCTGTTTTAATTTTGGGGTGGACATATTCTTTTATTGCACTAATGACATCTTCCTCAATGTTAGACTCTGATATTTGAACGGCAGTAAGCGTATGAGTTTCGAAAGGTTTTGTGACGGCTGGTTTTCCTTTGACATCGCCTACAATAGTTAAGACTAACTGTTTGGTGAATTTGTTTAACGGTTCTTCCGTAATTGGGATTTCCAAGATAGGGTTCTTGTTTTCTGTATGGACTGTTAAAGTTGTGGAGTTTTCCGCAGCCTCCTAGGCTGTCATCGTTCTGGAGTCATCAACTGATGGTTCTTTTTCGGACGTGTTTACGATTATTGAGCTTATCTCCTCATTATGAATTTCGATGCGCGATAATGCGTCGGCGTTGGTGTTAAACTTGCCCTGTTTGTATATTACTGAAAAGTCGTACTCCGATAACTTTAAACGCCATCTTGTTAGCCGTTGGTTGGGTTCTTTGAGGCTCATTACCCACTGTAAGGGCTTGTGGTCGGTAATAATTTTGAACTTTCGACCAAAAAGATAAGGTCTAAAATACTTGCAAGCCCACACAATAGCTAACAGTTCCTTCTCGATTGTGCTATAGTTCAGCTCACTTGAATTTAAAGTTCTGGAAGCATAGGCAATAGGTTTATCGGAACCTATGGGACCCTGGGATAATCCGGCACCTATTGCCACATTGGAAGCGTCAGTGGTAAGTAGGAATTCCTCGGTGAAGTTTGGGTACTGAAGAATTGGATCGTTTGTTAGTAGGGTTTTGCAATGCTCAAAACAGTTAATATAACTTTGATCGCAATTTATTTTAGATCCCTTTTTTAGGCATTGAGTTAAAGGTTTTGTGATACGTGCGAAGTCCGGTATGAATTTCCTGTAGTATCCAAGCAGGCCAAGGAAACGTTTAATTTCAGTTGTGGATCTCGGTAATGGGTAAGTCTTTATAGCGCTAATCTTATTTGGGTTCGGTTTAACCCCGTCTTTACAAACAATATGCCCTAAAAATTCTTTTCTTTTCGCATTTCTGATTCCGAGTCCCTGGGAATTTTTTTATCTTGCGCGTGATCGGAATTCGAGTTAAGCTCTTCCACTATTGGGAATTCATATTGCTCATGATTAGTAAAATTATCCGGATAGGCTTCATCGGTGTCAAATTCCGAGCTATAGTCTAAATAGTAATAGTCATAGTACGGTCCGTAGCTACATTCAAGGTTATTGACCTGACGCGGTTTAAAATAGTTGGTTGGCGGTGGGTTGCCAGACCTGCTCCAATCATGTCCAGTTAAAGGCAGAGGACGTGGTACATTATTAAGGTTGTTGGCTTACTGCATTGGTGGCCTATTCGGTGATCTAAAAACATTGTTCTGGGCGTTATAGTTTGGAGGCGGTGCACGGAACATCTGTTGTGTCCATGTGGGACCTCGAGGTTGTTGCACCTGGGGAGTATTATGCCTCCAACCCTGGTTAGGTTGCGGGAAGAAATGTTGAGGCCGCGCTGGACCGGGCATGTAATATGACTGTTGTTTTGAGGGACCGGGCGGTAGGGGTAGTTGTTGCATAAAATTATCTAAAGGTAAATTGAAATTAGGCTTAGACGCCTGCTGAGGATTATCCTTCCTACTAGGCCCGCCTTCTGTGCGCTGCTGCATGTAGAGCGTGTTGAGCTCCTCCTGAACGAACTCAAGAGCCTTTTCCATAGACTCAGGTCGCATACAACGTATTCTATAGCCCAGGGGGTCTTTCAGACCACGCAAATAACACTGTAATGTTAATTTTTTATAAAGGGTACGTTTCGCCTCCACAGTGGTGGACACAGACTCGTGTAACGTGACGTATGTCATTATAGTGCTAAACAAGTTTTGGCACCGCTCGTAGAACTCTTGTGGGGTAGAAGACCCCTGAGTCTGTAAAGATAAATCATTATACAAAGCGGTCTCGTCGCGATGATCAGCAAAATTGTTAATAAGTGCGCTTCGAATACCAATCCAATTATCCGGAATACCGCTAGAATTTATCAATCGAGCCGCGGAGCCTGTAACCTTATTTAAGATGCCATTTATGAGGGCTAAATTGGTTAACTCATTACCTGGTTCTATTTCAAAATATGCAAGTACCAACTGGTCGCAAAGGTTTACAAATCGGGTTAATACATGAGGATTGCCGTCGAAGTCAGGCAAAATCCTGAGTGACTTATAGATTTCTCCGATCTTATCCTGAGACATAACTGTGTCCGACTGCTCAACGATGTCTAACTGCCTAAATTCGTCTATAGTGCTAATTCTACTAGTCCTACTACTATCCGGACTACGCTTCCGTGATATCCTTGGACGAAAAATCTTGAATAGATATTATAACACGAAACACTAAAGATGGATCATGCACACACGGTGGAATGTAAAACTTCAAAATGATATAGGTACGACAAGTATAAAGTTAGATATAATGGGGACAGGAAAAGATATAAGGCTAGGATAATAAGGACCTGAAAGATTCAAAGTACTTACAGCATGATTTTCTTGCCGAATCGATTTCTGGATTCACCCCTGCTGTCGCCTCACGATGTAGATTCAGGATACTCGAGAATCGGTAAGTCACGCGGGACTTCGGTCCGATTTTAGGGGAAATCTTGACGCGTCACGTACCTATTAATCCCGAATATCCTACCGACTGCGCCAATTATGTTTGGTGGCAGCAGAGGATGCAAAGAAAACCCGATTCTATTTGATGGAGTTTAATTTTAAAAAGACAAAAGTATTACAATTGTATTCTATTTCTAACTATATTTAATATTTCATCATTAGTCGACGATTGACCAAAGAATGTCTTGCGAAAACGGATGGATCGCCTAAAACTATGTCACGTTCGGCACGGGTTGCAGCGTCAGCTTTTAGGCAGCGCGCAGTGTCGTCGTGTGGAATCAGGGCATTGCATAATAGCGATTTACTCTGACTATTCCTGAGTAACACGCACGAATAATTATCAAAATAAATGAAAAAGTTTGTTATTTGTTGCTTTTCTAAATTACCCCCTAAAGGGGGGTTGGGGGTGTCAAAGTTTGTATGGAAGAATTTTAACGCGCTGTCCGATTACCTCGAAACTCAATATTTATACTTAAACCCAAAAAATAAGAATAACGTGTATCAGGATTTTTCGAATAAAGAAAAATTTCGAGTTAAAATAAATGAATTGGAGCAGCTCACTCCCAAGCCTTTTTATCATCAATATAATCTTTAACGGTATAAAACGCTTTCTGGCACAATTTACGTTTAATGAATGATTTGAATTTATTAAGGCTGAGGTTTTGTACTTGGCTTGGAAGTTTATTATAAAAGCGTATACATTGACATCTTTACGAACCACCTATTTTCTTGAGCCTTGTTGAAGGTACAACAAATTTGTGTTTGTTCCTATTATTTATCACTAAAATGAAAAACACTGAACAACACAACACTGATGAATATCACTGTATTTCTTAAACAATTTAATGTTTTTATGGGCATATAAAAGATTTTCAAAAATATATTGAGAAGGCACAGTCATTACATTGATCTCCTTAAATTTCTCTCTAAGAGAGTGTCTGGGACTTAATTTATAAATTGATCGCACAGCTCCTTTCTGCAAAACACAAGATAGTTTGAATGTCGGCGGCATTTCCCCACAACAGAATACCGTACGACATTACACTATGAAAATAGCTAAAGTACACTAAACGGGCTGTCTCTATGTCAGTTAAATTACGAATTTTTCTAACAGCATAAGCTGCGGAGCTTAGCTTTTTTGACAATTTATCTATATGTGGGCCCCACTGAAGCTTAATAATAATAATAATAATATAAACTTTATTTCAGATCAATGTCCATACATAATTACAAAATACACACCCGCAAAAAGAAAAAGATTACATAATTTGAGCACGAATAAATGCTTTCAGGATGTTTGAGTCCTGCCTTTCCGCAATAACCTGTAGGATGCTGTTGGTGCTGCTCCTGACTCTGCTCAGCAATGATGCGAGCCGCTTGCGTATTACCGCATGGAAGCCGTCTACCCTGGCTTCCGCAAACATACCGGAGGCACTGCAAAAACGGGGCAACCCCAACAACATCCTAAATCCGTTGTTATATTGGACACGTAAGGCATTGAGCGTCCTTTGTGTATATCTGAACCACAGGCTGCACGTGTAGAAAGTCTGGCAGTAGGCTTTAAATAGTGTGACTTTAACTTGTTCACTACAATGCACAAACCTGCGGGCCAGCATATTACTTCTAACCGCCAATGCCCTACGTTCCCTTTCTATGTCAACTTGGTCCTCAAGGTCCTCAGTAACATAATGTCCAAGATATTTGAACTTTTCTACCCGCTTTAGTTCAATGCCGTTTAGCTTTATTGCGGGCACATTTAGTGTACATTTACCGGGGGCCTTGAAAACCATGTACTCACTCTTCTTAGCATTGTATATCAAACCATGCTGAATGCTATATTTTTCACATATTGCGAGCAACTGCCTCATTGCACTTACAGTTGGGGTCAGCAGCACCATGTCGTCCGCGTAACTAAAGTTGTTCATACAAACGTTGTCAATCCAGCATCCCACTCGTGTGCTGCTGAGCCCAACTATAAGCTCATTAACGTACAAGTTGAAGAGCTTAGGAGAACTCAAACCACCTTGTCTCACCCCACACTCCAACCTGTACGTGTCTGAGATGGTGTTTGCCCATCTTACATAATTACTCTGGTTTTGGTACCAGAAATGAAAAATCCGTTGCACCTGTGTAGGCACGCTAGTTTTCTTGAGTTTCTCCCACAATAAGTCATACGACACAAGGTCGAATGCTTTGGAGAGGTCAAGAAAGCATGCATACACAGGTGTACTTCTTTCCGTATAGTATTGAACAGTGTGTTTCAGACTCAGAATTGCGCTTTCAGTGGAAAGTCCCGCGCGAAAACCAAACTGAGCATCATGAATATTGAGATGTTTATCAAGTTCTGAGTCGAGCACACTGTCCAACACCTTGGCTACGATTGTAGCCAAAGAAATCGGTCGGTAGTTGTTCTTATCAGACAAATCAAGCCAAAGCAAAGCTTAGCATCCAAAGTCAAGCCCAAGAATACTGTGCTATCTTCAGGATTCAACTCTTCGCCCTTCATCAACACATTAGTTTTCACCTGCTTAACGTGAGGTAACGTAAACTTAATGCATTTGGTTTTTTCTCATTAAGAAGTAAATTATTAACATTAAACCATTGAACTATGTTCAATTTCATATGAACATATATTTATTTCATAGTTTTATACTTATTTCAATTTAGTTACCATAGCTAATAATCGACATCTCTATTTTCATAAACAGGCAACATTATTTGTGACTTCCTGTATCCGCTTCCTCTTAGAAAATTGGTCTGTGTGATGGCGCACGTTGTGCCTTTCAAAATAATAAAAATTAAATGTTTTCAACAAAAAATAACCGCATTTCATTTTGAACATGCGTAGTGGTCCTTCGAACAAGTAGTAAAATAAATTCAGTGCCTATTGGAGGTGTTTAATCGTCTTGCACCGTGTGCCTGGCGAGTTTGATCCGGAGGCGTTGCCCCGGGGCGGAGCGTCACCCTGCTCATAGTTTGGGTGAAAATTCCGACTTATCATCAGTTCTGAGACGACCCACGGACCGTTCCAGCCATTACATCAACGTGAGATCGCTAATTGAGAGTGATTTTCATAATCAAGGAGGTACATTCCAATATACCTACATTTCTTGGAGAAGTTTGACATCCCGCCAATGGCTTGTCAGATTGACATTGTCAATTTTACTACCTACAAAATATACAAGTTCCAGTCGGAGAAGTTTTTTCAATAATAGTCAATAGTTCAAAAGTGCATTTAAAAGTGATATCTAGTGATAAAACATACAGTGAATTTGTGTTGCGTTAAAATGGCCGAACTAAAGAAACTAAAAATTACGCGCTCACAGTACAAAGGAACATTAACACGTATGGAAAACTTTGCCAGTGATCCAAATGTTATAAGTTCAGCAACAATTGATATGTTAGAAGCCCGCAAGGATAAATTAACTGCTGTTTTTAATCAATATGAAAGTCTACAATTAGATATTTTGAGCTTAGATCCTGAGGACTCTGAAGATGTTGGTGCATTTGAGGAAAAGTTTTATACAACTCTTGCCATTCTAAACGAAAATATAAAATCACGTTCCAAATCAGATTCAGAGCCCTCTCAGACTGGATATGTTACTTCCTCAAAACTGCCTAATATTGATATTCCTACATTTGATGGGAAAGACTACACTAAATTTAAACCATTTTATGAGTTGTTTGTTGCTGTCATTGACAAAAACACAACATTGTCGGATGTCCAAAAGTTATTCTATTTAAGAAAATATTTATTAGATGAGGCCTTATCAGTAATTGTGAACCTACCTCTGACAAATAAGTCTTACACAGAGGCTTTAGAACTATTAAATAAGCGTTACGATAATAGGTCAAGATTAATTTGCAATCATATAAACCTGCTTCTGGACATCCCATCAATGACTAAGGGTACAGCTGCATCTATAAGGACATTTGTTTCGCACATTCAGCAACAGTTACATGCATTGAAAAACTTAAATGAACCCGTCAATGAGTGGGATCGCCTTTTGATTTGTGTGCTTTGTAGGAAGATGGATTTATATACATATCGAGCTTTTCAACTTGACCGCAATCCAGACACATCGCTCCCCCCACCGAATAATATGGTAATGTGGTACTACGACAGTTTTCGTTTTATTGCATAATGGTGTTTAGAGTATTCATTACCATCTTGTATTTATTTTTTTGTATTTTTTATATGTATATTTATAAAAATACACTAATTTCAATGGTATCGTAATGAATATAACAATACTATTCCCATAAAATAAAAACACACTTTTTGCACGAATAATACCATAACAAGTTATTACAGATTATGCAATCATTATCTTTTTCGGTAAGCGACGATTACTATTATATTCGCGTAAGAAATGCATATCTTTTTTACGTAAAGTTTAAAACAAGTGTATTCGTGTGTTATTTTTATTTACAGGATTTGGTAATGTCTTTTTACAAAACATGTCAGTCATTTATGCACAATCGTAATGTCGTTCACTGTATCTATAGTTAATATTTTTTAAGCAAGCGGTTTTACAATAAAATATAGCGATGATGTCTGTACGTAATAATGAATACAGTATTATTATCCTTAGTGATTGACGAGTAAGAGCGCATGCTCAATATATTTTCACTACTAAAGAAAGGGACAGAATGATGCCCCCACCTGCGCGAGCTGCGGCGCGCGCGGTTTGTTTACTCAATCACCAGTACGACATTGTATTGTGAAGTGTTTTGATGCGTCAGAGACTGTTTTTGTTGATAAAAAGTGCTAAGTTAATTACGTTCGGCTGCAGTCGAGGATGCAAAAGAAACCGATATAATTTGCTTAAAGAATTTAATTAATATAATTATTACAATTAGATCGGTAAAACTAAGATGCGCGACAATTGTTCGATGTGACAAACAAGAGTGATTTACTAATACACGAAATTAATATTAATCACTGCTAATGCACAATCTTCGATCCCACGCCATCGGATTGCTGAGAAGGCGAATCTCACGGTGCCGGGCGCACTGCGGTAGGTCATTGTCAATGCGGTAGGTATTAGTCATTGTCTTCAGATTTTAGGGTTCCGCAAGTACGATATAACATCTCCCTCCACGCGATCGGCAACTATTTGAAAACTCTAGTCGAAAATAGTGTCGATGGCGAAGCTGGATCAATCTCGGTGTTGCAGGCCTCCTTATCCTTGGCTTTATTATCGATTCCATCAGTGGTTTGCTGTAGTTGGTTCAATCTACGACGACGAAGTATAATGATGATAATGAGTACACATGCACCGGATAGTAGAATGTATACCGGTATGGTAGTGTGGTATATAGCTTCAGTATTCGACGACTGTAGCGTTACAGGTTCTTGTAAAACGATTTCAGAGTTACTTGAATGCAAACTGCCAAGGTCAATGGTATCTAGTTTTATAGTTTTCATTGGTACATTATACGAATTTTCCTTTATAATAGGTAAGTCCATAATTTTCAATATCTTTCCCTTAGTTTGATCATGACGATTGCTTGCAGTAAATGCTGTGGTTCTTAGCATGCAACCTTTAGGTATGATAGATAAGTAGCTCCCTTTCAGCATTCTATAGTTATCTTCAGAACAAGTTAAACGAACTTTCGTAGGTTTAGGAAAGCTTACAATGAAGTGTTGGTCGTCTAGCTGCTCCATAGCTTCAGAAGACAGGATGACTGATGTAAATTGGCAGGACTCATTAATTTTCTGATGAAGTATAAGCTGCTGGATACAATCCGATTGTTTGCCATGGTGGTGACTTAAATTATCCTCGCAAAGGTGACCGTGGCTATACTTCGGACATTCTGTCTCCATGTACAATAGATCTTTTTCCTGAACCGCTAAGAAAGGATAAGTTGGAATTAGGACCTTATTATTATGATTAGGAGCCAGGGATAATTTATATAGGATATAGTTAGTAGGATAAAGTATCGGAAATTTCATAACTATCACTATTTTATTCCCATTGTAATAATATCCTAGTCTAATTATATCAAAATATTCTCTAAAACTTATATCTAGAAATTGATCCTTATTATATAACATACCTAATCTATTCATCATCTCCTTAAACATAGCATAGTTCAATATAGAATTATGAATACTTCTAGCTCTAATAAATGCCAATAAATTTTGCAATTTGTCAAGTTCCTTAGACAAATTATCTATATTGTCTCCTAATATCATTAGTAACTGTGCTAAATGAGCATATTTAATGGTATCTGTTTCATATCTACCATTGCTAGCTAAAATAGAATTGATTATTTTCTCGATTTTATCTTGATTTTCTACTATTTTATCTGTAACGTTTGAACTACGTGAAACCCACTGCTTACTTAAACTTATTTGATGATTCATTTCAGCAACTAAATTATTTTCATTCTGTTTTAGGATTGTAATGGCATTATCGTATTTTAATGCATCAGTATAATCTAAATTACCTGAAATGCTCTTTATTACTGAACCAAGACCATCTATGAGACCTCTTTTAACACGCTTTACCTCAAGTGTTTCTAATTGTTCCGATATTTCTTCTAATTTAGTACCTAGATATTTAACGTGGGGCTCATAGAGAGATCGTGACATATTACTCAATTGTGGCGTAAGATTTTGCAATTGCTCGTTAACCGTCTCTAAACTATTGCGCATATCATCAAGGTTTATAATTTGGAGAAAGGAGTGGAAATGTGAGATAATTCTTGTGGAGCCCAGGTTGAAGGGCAAAATACCTGGTCCATCGTTAAGACTGTCTAGAGTTATCTCGTCCGCTCGGGCCAGGGCCAGGGTCAGGACTAGTTGTATTTTCAGTATCCTGTAACAAACGAGCACTATTAGGCACCCGTTTTAGGCGTGATTTAGGCACGGTGCCTTTTTTCTTTTTGGTATAGATATGAATAGGCAAATCCGCTAATACCGTATCATGAGTATATCGAGCTGCTAACTTTTGCCTATGGCATAAAGGATTCCTAATAAAAACTTGTTGCTCTGGTTCGTAATTTTCTTCAGGGTCACGATTCTTATTAACATTTTCAGTTATTTCAGTGCGACGATGAATTAAAGTGTCGTTGAGAATATCATATACTTTTGACATTCGTCTACGGTGTTCCTGGACATATTGTTGTAAAAGATGTTCCGATAGATTCATATCAAAAGGATCCCGGGGATCAAAATGACCGGTAACTATATCGATAGGCTTACATTTTGTAAAGCTATGTATTGAACTATTATATGCCAATACAGCATAAGTAATAAGATTAACAATTGATTCTCCTCGCTGTTCTAATTTTAATATACGCAAATGTTCTAACAGTGTAGAGTTAAGTCGTTCTACCATTCCATTTTCATTGGGTGTATTAGGACAAGTTTTATGATGTTGAACTTTGTGCAATCTAGTAAATTCAGAAAATATTTGATTGTTGAATTCCGGACCATTGTCTGTTACAATAGTTAAAGGAATACCGTGATGAGTAAAAAACTTAAGTAAAGCTTGTACGACACTAATAGCTGTAGCATCTCTCAAGAGGTATGCTTGACCGTACTTAGCGAATGCATCTACTATTATAAGATACTTATTCATTTCAATACTAAGTAGATCTAAATGTACAAGCTCAAAAGGCTTTGTAGGTGGGGGTACAATTTGTAACCTTGGTCTAACTGGATTGCGATCATACTTAGCTTGACCACATATTTGACATTCATTGATATACTTTGTTACATGCTCTTTCATATTTGGCCAATAGCATCTATGCGATAATGCTAGATAACACTCGTTGATGCCTCTATGGTTGGTTTTGCCTTCATGATATTTCTTTATAATTTCCTGTTGCTTGAAATAATCCTTAACATTTTCTACTTCGGTTTTAGTGAGTACTAATTTCATTGCGGAATTTTTAAAATATTTTTGAATTATAGGTATTATAGAATACATTTCTAATGTAGGATTAATTAAAATACCTGTCTTTACTTTTGGATTAACGTATTCTTTAATTGCGCAAATAACGTCTTGTTCTAAACTAGATTTTGAAATTTGTATGACAGTTTTAGTATGTGTTTCAAATGGTTTAGAAACACTAGGCCTACTTTTTATATCTCCTACAACATTAAGATATATTTGCTTATTAAACTTATTAAGGGGGTCGTCGGAAATAGGGATTTCTAATATGGGACTTTCTAAATCACTATGGGCAGTCAAAGTCCTAGAATCCGCGCTTTCAGTTCTAGAATCTGAGTCTGAAGGTGTACCTTGTGACGTGTTAACTAGTATCGAACTAGCTTCTTCATGATGAATTTCTATTCGTGACAAAGCATCTGCATTAGTGTTATGCTTTCCTTGCTTATAGATAACTGTGAACTCAAATTCGCTTAGCCGTAATCTCCAACGGGTTAAACGGGAATTTGCCTCTTTAATACTCATCACCCATTGCAAAGGGCGATGGTCGGTCACTATTTTAAATTTACGTCCAAATAAATATGGCCTGAAATACTTGGTTGCCCAGACTATAGCCAATAACTCCTTTTCAATAGTGCTATAGTTTATTTCACTAGAGTTAAGCGTACGCGAGGCATAAGCTATGGGTTTGTCAGAGCCAATAGACCCTTGTGAAAGTACTGCTCCAATTGCCAAATTTGAAGCGTCCGTAGTGAGTATAAATTCTTTTTTAAAGTCAGGGTATTGAAGAATTGGATCGTTGACCAGAAGGGTCTTACATTTCTCAAAGCATTCGACATAATTTTGATCAAGTGTAATTTTACAGCGTTTCTTTAAGCTCTGAGTCAAAGGTTTGGTTATTTTAGCAAAATCTGGAATAAACTTTCTATAATAACCAAGAAGTCCTAAAAACCTTTTAATTTCGGTAGGGGTTTTAGGTAAGGGATATTTCTGTATTGCTGAGATTTTATCTGGGTTAGGCTTTATTCCATCTTTGCCTATAATGTGTCCTAGATAAGCTGTTTCTAATTTAAGGAACTCAGATTTGTCCATTTGTATCTTAAAGTTAGATTCGCGTAATCGTTTAAAAACTTTTTCTAGGTTGACTATGTGCTCTTGCAATGATGTACTAAAAACTATTATATCATCTAGGTATACTAGACAAATGGTATTCTGGAGTTCGCGCAACACATTGTCCATAACCCTTTGAAATGTGGATGGACTATTTTTAAGTCCCATGGGCATTCTTAGAAATTCGAAATGCCCATGTTCTACATTGAATGCTGTTTTTGTAATATCTTGGGGGTCCATTTCAACCTGATAGAATCCACTAGCTAGGTCTAGCGTAGTAAAATACTGGCAGTTACCTAATTTATCTAAGACATCAGCTATATTGGGGATTGGATATTTATCATCTATGGTTTTCTCATTAAGTTTCCTGAAATCTACTACAATACGCCACTTCGCCTTTCCTGATGCGTCAGCTTTCTTAGCTACCACCCAAATAGGAGAACTCCAAGCAGAATTTGAAGGTCTAATTATTCCTTGTTCTAACATTTTACCTATCTGTTCTTGTACTTCCTGTCTATGAATATATGGATATCTATAACTCTTTGTATAGACCGGAGCCTCATCTGTAGTTTTAATTGAATGTTTTATTTTATTTGTGAAAGTTAATTGTTCACCTTCAATGTAAAATACGTCTGCATATTGCGAGCACAATGATTCTAGATTAATGCGTTCCTCTTCATTTAAATGATCAGTACGAAGGCGCGATAGCACGTCTATTACGCGTTGCTTTTGCTGTTTAGTGCGCGTGCACTCGACATTATGAACTTCTGCAGGCATTGCACGATCCATTGAAAAGATTATATCATTTCTACTTGGATTGTGTACTTCTAATATACCCCTATTCTGTTTAACCGTAGTAAGACATTCACGTATGATACAGTTTGAAATAGATTGTTCAGGAATATAAGCATCTCCATCACGAACGTTAATCGGAATCTTTATTAACTTGGATGAACCTGCTGGAATAATATTCTCATATAAATTAGTATTACGTGAATCATAGATTCTAATAGGGGTTGAAGCGAACTTAGTTGTAAATAATTTATTTTTATAATCTATTGTAGCTTCCCATTTTTCTAGCAGATCGGTACCAATAAGTCCATCAAAGTAATCGTGGAACTTATAGATATCAAACGAAACTGTACTTGAATCATTAAATTCATTAAAAATAGGTAAAGTAATTGAATAGTCGTTTCTAGTTTTAGCATGAACACTGTGCACTTCGAATGGTGAATAATTTAATGGAAAATCACTAAAGTATTTTTCGACAGCATTAGGACATAGAAATGACTGATTTGCACCTGTATCTATTAAAAGCTTAAGAGGAGGTGACGCGATTTGAACATATGGGAGGTACCGTTGAGTTTGGAGATTTATTTCTATTTTAATTTGTCGGATTTCGGAGGTTTCTGAAAATCCGGCTCCTTTGATTCTTTGGCGTCCTCTTTTATGCTTCCGGACGGCTGGGGATATTCTACACATTCCTGAGGGGATGGTTGAAATTCATAGTACACATTTTCTGGGAACTCATAGTAATCGTAATGAGTTCCATCATAATCGTTAAAGTAATCGTTGAAAGAAGGATCATTATAACAATCACTAAAATGCATCTCCCGACTTGAAATAATTATTGGGAGGAGGATTGCCTGATTTGCTCCAATCATGCCTAGAAAAAGCGTTAGTAGGTGGTAATTGTCTGCTCACGAAATGGCTAACACTCATTGGTCGTGGTTGCAGTGATCCACTAGGCTGGTTAGGAGAATTCTGCTGGACTACTTGAAATGGGTTATTCTGACGGTTGTAGTTCGGTGGGGGTGCCCTGAACACTTGCTGAGTTCGGGTCGGACCAAACTGGCGAGGTTGGAAATAATTCGATTTCCACTGCGGTGGTTGTTGAGCTGGAAATTGGAATCCTGAAGGTCCTGGCATACTAAAATTATTAGGCCTTGGATCAGGCATATTAAACGGCTGAGAGGGCATTTTAAAATGACTACCGGGTTGGTTATTGCTATTAATTCTTTTATCAGGTAAACGGTCATTACGATTTTGCAGATACATGGTATTCGTTTCTTCATGAACAAATTCTAGTGCTTGTTCTATACTTTGAGGGCGCATACAACGCACGCGTGATCCTACAGGATCTTTTAATCCACGCACAAACGCCTGGAGCGTTAATTTCTTATATAAATCCCTTTTAGCGTCTATAGTAGTTTTTAAGATGTCGTGTAAGGAAACATACGTCATTATTGTACTAAAAAGATTCTGACAACGCTCATAGAACTCTTGCGGAGTGTTAGAACCCTGTGTTAAAAGAGATAAATCGCTATAAAGAGCGGTCTCATCCCTTTGGTCAGCAAAATTATTTATTAATGCCCTACGAATGCCATCCCAATCACTTGCTATACCATTCGAGTTGATTAAGCGAGCAGCAGACCCCACAATTTTATTTAATATACCATTAATAAGTGCAGAATTAATTAATTCGGAACCACCTTGCACATTATAATATTCTTTAACTATATGATCACACAATTGAATAAACCTAGTCAGCACATTCGGGTTCCCGTCAAAGTCGGGTACCAACCGTAATGTTTTATAAACGGTATCTAAATCCAAAGACATTTTTCCAGAAAACGATTCTGTGTCCTCGTATAATGTATCTAAATTAATATCTCTTCTAGAATCTATCAATAATTCTCTACTACTTCTAACTATCCTAGTATTCCTGGATTTTCGTTGAAAGAAAATTTTGGAAAGTTATATTAGTACGGGCTAGGAGAAAGCGGTCACTAGAAATAATCTAATGTACTTACATGAACATTATATCAGCCCCTTTGCGTAATCAATGTCTGGATTCCTCGATACAGCACGACGTGTAGATTCGGGATACTCTGGAACGACTGGATAGCCGTACGGGCGGCTTAACGATTGCGGAAATCTTCCTTTTTACGCGAAACCGACCGCGAGTATCCTACCGACTGCGCCAATTACGTTCGGCTGCAGTCGAGGATGCAAAAGAAACCGATATAATTTGCTTAAAGAATTTAATTAATATAATTATTACAATTAGATCGGTAAAACTAAGATGCGCGACAATTGTTCGATGTGAGAAACAAGAGTGATTTACTAATACACGAAATTAATATTAATCACTGCTAATGCACAATCTTCGATCCCACGCCATCGGATTGCTGAGAAGGCGAATCTCACGGTGCCGGGCGCACTGCGGTAGGTCATTGTCAATGCGGTAGGTATTAGTCATTGTCTTCAGATTTTAGGGTTCCGCAAGTACGATATAACAAGTTAGTAAATTAGGGTTTTGTTTATTTATTATAGTATCAGAAATATGAAAAGGCATGTTTTAAAAAACCCTCGTACGAGAAGAATGTTGAATTTGTTAGGCGTTGCGGGTGAGTCCTGTGTAAATAATTTTGATAAGTAAACAAAGTGTTTAGTGCAGCAGACGAGTACTGGAGCAGCTAGATGGACCGACAACCATAAAAAGGTGGCTGGGGAAGACTGGATGCGAAAGGTGGAGGACAGGGTGATGTGGCGCTGGCTGAGAGAGCCCTATGTCCAGCAGTGGACTATGATAGAAAAGTGTTTAGTTTTAATGAAATATATTAATTTGATGTTTTATTTTTTCACCAGTCATGATAATTTATTTTATGTCATCCATATTGGTAACGCCAAGTTAGTATTAGTACCTATACATTCTTCATTCTTGGATTATTCATCATGAGCCCAATTGATCAAGATTTGAGATGTAAATTTCTATAAGTTATTTCAACTTTTTTCAGAGAACCAATCTATGGATACAAAGTCTTTGGCTACAGAGGAAGATATTAAAAAACCCACTAAAACGAGTGTTGGGTTGAGTGGTAATGAAATACACGAAAAAACATTCTACAATTCGCGTGGTGCGTAAATATATATAAGGTGCTATAAAAATATCTGCCACGGCTGCAATGGGAGACAGTATTGTGTTTATAGATTACAATAGTAAAGATAAATTATTGATCATGTGTCATATTTTTTTTCATACAAAAAATTTTACGTATAAATTTGCATTGATTTATTGGCATAAAACCATCCCGTAGACTTAATAAGCTGTTGCCGCACCGCACCGAATTCAATTCGCAAAACGCCGGCGCCGTTCATACACTGTTGCCATTCTTATCAAACAATGCCGCTGCGCGCCGGCCACTCGCTCGTCAGAGCGCAGCCCCGCGCGCCCCCACACTCACCCGCACTACCCCGTTCGTCGCACGCGCTAGCTGACCCGCCAGTCGCCCGCATGCCCGCTCGGAAGTTAGTTTTTAGCGATCTGCGGTAAGCGTCGGGAATATCGCGCGCGCTTTCTTTAAAAATGCCTCCTAGACGACGGTATTCCAATCAAGAATATCTTGAAATGGTATTGTGCTACCGCGAGTGTAACTTCATAACTGCGCATGCAGTAAACTTATACCCGCAGAGGTTTGGTGTGCGAGTGAGTCATCATACCATTCTGGATGCAGTGTACAGATTTAGAGAACACGGCCGCTTTGGCCCGCCTCCGGTCGACGCAGGCAGGCCTCCATATTCTGCCGAACTCGAAGAGGAAGTGTTGGACTTCTTCCGGCGTCATCCTCTTGCGAGCACCAGGGATGCTGCTCGAGTCTTCGACGTACAATTTATCGTTATTTAGGTACCTACCTATTGTTTAAAAATAATAAGAAAAAAATTGCGATTCTTACACTAACTTGACAGTCCAAAGCCTGTTTTAAGTGTGGTGGGAAGTTTATCATTTTATTTACGTCAGTTTTTTGGATGAATGCGGTAGCTGGTAAGTAATTGCACTTTAAAACACTTGTTTGCCTGCGTATTATTGCGTACCTAGTACATTAGATAGTCGATAGTGACGAACTAGTCAGCTGATTTCAGTTTTCATTCACAGAACAGATGGAAAGAGATAGCAGTTGTTTTCATTGACGAAGTGCACTTCGCGCGTAATTTGTGAACCACGTTATACAGAGTAGAGTCAATGTTTACTTAACTACTTTATTTTCTCAAATTGATTTAACTGTGCCGGGGTACGAAATTTCTTCACTATTGTTATCTTTAAATACAATACTACCTCTCATTAAAGCCGTGGCAGATATTTTTATAGCACCTTATATAATTATGTCATCCTTTTAATTATTGCTAATGCTATTGTCAAATTGTAAGTAGGTATGAGAAGTTATTTGATAATTTCCCATCCTCAAAAAAAAAAAAAAAAAAAAAAAAGGTATAGGTAATAATGATTCTCAACCATTTCCAGATAAATCACCTCAAAATTATGATGAGCGTGATGAAGATAACGGCGGCTTTGCTTCCGATGACACATCTAGTATTTATAAGCAACCAAGTTCTAATCGTGAAGCTAGTAGTGCTCGTTCAGAGAGCACTACTTCCAGCTTAGGGGGAGATTTGAGTTATCTAAATAAGTTAATAATTAACTCCGATACTGGTTCTCCATCGGCTATTTCAAACTTATCTTTGTTGTTAGACAATGTCGACTTTGTGGCTTCTCCTACAGCTATTTATAAAAGTAAAGCAAGCACACCTAAACACATGCCGCAACAAAATGACAATAGAATCACTGTTCTCTCTGACGTTACATTACCATCTCCTGGAACAAAATACCAAACCAAAAATCAATCAGCTCATTCGCAAATAGACGGATGTATTCAAGATGAGACATTAAAAATGAACCAAAGCGACAATACCGTAGTAGAAAATGTTACTTTGAAAGAAACTTCTCTAGTTATTGAATTCGAGGAAATAAGTGGAGAAAACGACGCATCTAATGAAACAGAAGAGCTTCTATGTAGTAATGACATTACATGTAACGCCAATAATAAAACAAATTCGTCGCTAGACCAGGTATACAACCCATCTGTTGCAGATAATAATTTATCAGAAAACTTACCGTCTTGTAGTGCTAACATACAAGACCCACAACGTACTGACGAAGAAGTGGTCCTCACCCACGAATCGTCTTTCTTAATAGACAATGATAATAATACGATAAGTGATGGGGTGTCTTCTACTTCTGTAACTGGTTTACAGAAATTAACAAGAAAGCGTTTAAATAATCGAGATGAGTGGTGTGACATTAAAAACAAAAGACTGAAAAATTCTGGACAACCTTATGAAGGCGCGCGTTCCAAAAAATGTTATTCAGCGAAAACAATGGGGCCACCGAGTTCTTGTCAAAAAAAATGTGGCGAAAAAATTCTAACAGAACAAAGGCAACAAATATTTAATAAGTTTTATAATTTGAAAATGCACGAGCTTCAATGGCAGTATATTGCTCGACATGTTGAAGCAAAACCTATAAAAAGATTAACTGTAGACCGAAAAACAATAGAACACAGACATTAATATATTTTTTACCTTTAGCAGAATCCAAAATTCAGGTTTGTAAAGTGTTTTTTTTAAACACATTAAAAGTATCAGAACAAGTTGTGTATACGGCGATTGAAAAGATAAAAAAAGACGAAAGCTTAACAGATCTTAGAGGAACTCACTCAACAAGGCCACAAAAGATGTCTGAACCTACAAAAAAAAGCATAATAGCTCACATCAAACTGTTTCCTTCCGTAGAATCGCATTACATTAGAAAACGATCAAAGCGACAATATTTATCGCAACACCTCAATATTTCAAAAATGTATAGATTTTATACAGACTGGTTTCCACATCAAGACTATATTCCAGATCAAAAGGCATCAAAGCGACAATATGAAACTATATTTAATACCATGTTTAACTATTCCTTTTTTAAGCCGAAAAAAGACTTGTGTGGAACATGTACCCTATATGAACAAGCGGACCCAATTAGAAAAGTAGCGTTGGAAGAAAAATACAATCAACATGTGGCAAAGAAAAACAAGGTGCGTCAGATAAAAGAGGAAGAAAAGGCTTCTGTGGATAAAAATAATACGACCGTTGCTATTTTCGATCTAGAAAAAGTACTAAGTATACCTCGATCTGAAGTAGGAATTTTCTACTACAAAAGAAAATACCCAGTATACAATTTTACAATTTATAACTCTCTTAACAAATCAGGACACTGTTACGTATGGCACCATTCTATTGCCAAAAGAGGTTGCATAGAAATTGGTAGCTGCTTGGCTCAATTCATTAAAGAAGAAAAGAGTAGAGGGATCAAGAATTTATCATTCTATTCAGATGGCTGTGCAGGCCAAAATAAAAATCGGTTTATATTTGCGTTATACCTCCATGCCCTAAAAGCCGGTGATATGGAAAATATAACACACAGGTTTTTTGAAACTGGTCATAGCCAGAATGAAGGCGACAGTATGCATTCATGCATTGAAAGAGCCTTAAAAAATAAAGTGATTTATACTCCTGACCAAATATATGGCGTCATTTTAAATGCAAAGGTGGGAGGCAATCAATACTACGTAAAAGAAATGGAGCAGAAGGATTTTTTTAATATTAAAGAGTTAATCACCGGCAAAAATTGGGCTGTAGATATCCATGGCCACAAAATGAAATGGAACCAAATAATGGAAATAAAGGTTTCGTGTTCAAAACCAAACACGATTCAATTTAAATACAACTTTGAGGATGAATATTCAGAGTTGAATACTGAAATTGAAACTCGATCAAAGAGAGCAAGAAGACAACTTATTGAGGAAGAAGTTACTACTGTAATACCATTAAAACAAGCTTATTATCAACCAATACCAGTGAGTAAATTGCTAAAAGAAGATTTATTAAGTCTATGCAGAACAGAAGCCATACCTCAGCATTATCATTCTTTTTATAATTCTCTTCAAACCTGTGAAAATAGCACAGCGCAGTCTTCAGACACTGAATCAGAGTGCAATGATGATTAACATTAGGTATTCATTTTTAATATACCAACAGACCAATGGGCCAACAGAATGCCCAAGTGATTATTGTTTGTGATTTAAAAAATACCTGATTATCTATATGTAGGATCAGGAGTGCCGAGAGGTATATCGTCAGGGTTTGGAGTTCCCATTTTATTGGGATAAACAACACAGTTTAAACAATTACAGGTTTAATTACAGTACACACACACAATATGAAATAAAATAAAACATAGTAAAAAAGATAAAGCCAGTAAAAGTAAGTAACTATACAGTTACAGTACAACAAACGAACAGACCTTCAAGGTCACAGTTCGTATAGTGGACAAGCCACCCAACAACAAAGTGTATCGCTCGCTATCAGCAAGCCTATACAGCTATGTAAATATACAGCAGTGCTGCACCAGGTAAACCGACAGTTTTGTCGGGAGCAGGGCTCTTAAATGAGTCGAATCCGAAGACCGACTGACGAGCATAGCGAGTGCACGCTCTTTTATAAGACGATGCCCCGCCATGAAACCCCTCAACAACTCTGTCCGATGGCGCGCGGAAGTGCGTCATGTGTTTACTTGATACAAAACACTAAAATGTGCTAAATCTAACAAGACTTACATTGTAAAGTAATCAAATAATACAAGAATAATTGTCGTAAATAAACAAAAGTGAATTCACAAAGTAAATCATTTTAAAATTAAAGAAAATGTCAACATTTGTTTTGAACAAAACCATCAATTACAATATTATCGAAATAAGTTGCCAAAAATCAATAAGTGCATACACAGAGTATTTAATATTCGGTTTGTAAATGTTCCGATTTATTAGACAATAGTTAAATCACTTAAATCATAATAACAAAAAAAAACAAATCATACCAATTTTGTTAACTACCCACAATTCACAATTGTAATTGACAACCAACTCCGACACGGCCAGAACTGACCTTCTACACGACCTCGTGTGATCCTGAAAAAGAAATCTCTTTGTGAATATCGATCGGCCTTTCTGACAAACAAAAGCCTTAACAAAAGGTATTTTGAAAAGAAAAATCCTGAATTAATCAAATAAAATTATTATCAATAATCGTTGCATCGCAACCATTCAAAATAACCATACTGTTACAGACAATACATAGCTCAACAAAAGTAGAGACATAGTCTCCCAGCCGAAATCACACCATGGGATTTCGACAAGTAACTTGGAGTCGAATAGACAACCCGCATAGGCGTCAACATAGACAACCCGCATAAGCGTCAAGATCAACATCCAAATCCAGGAGTCAACATAGACATCCGATTAAGCATCAAAATAAACAAGAGTCAACATAGACATCTTGGCAATTCAGCTATACTATGTCTGTTCCAGATGAATCATCATCAGTGTCAACATTGACATCATCACTAACAGTAACTGGACATTCAGGCATTTTTCGTACACGATCATGGGCATATTTGTAAATTCTATTATTGGTACTCAAAGATTTTAACAAATATCTATCACCATCCAACAGTTCTAAAATTCTATAGGGACCTTTAAATTTAGGATCTAATTTAGTTTGGTTTCGTTCCTCATTAGCAATAAGTACAAAGTCGCCAACTTGGAACTTTTTCAAAACAGCTTATCATATCTGTCTTTATCGTATTCGGCGCTTTTAGTTATACCCAGGGCCGCCTGTTCTCTTACACGGGACAGATTTACTTCTATCTCCTCACTATCAACAGTCATCAAACCTGGAGGCCTAGCAACTCGTCCAATCAATAAGTCTAAAGGACTAGATTTAGTAACCCGATTAATTGTGCAATTAAGAGCAATTTGAACGTCTTCAATGGCATCTTGCCATGATCGCTCACTGGTTTCAACAGCAGTAAGCATACTTTTTAATGTTCTCATGATGCGTTCAACCTGCCCATTAGCCCTACTTGCACCGGTAGCTATTAAATGCAAAGCAATATTATGGGAATCACAAAAATCTTTAAAGTTTTTGCTAGCAAAACAACGACCTTGGTCAGCTATAACCCGAGAAGGTGCTCCAAATAAAGAGACACTGGACTTAAGAGCTTTAATGCAATTTGATGCGTCAATCTGGGTAGTATGGTATAGTAATACAAATTTTGTAAAAGAAGCAATTAAAACAATGATGTATTCCTTGAGATCACTTTTTCCACTAAGTTTTCCTGTAACATCTACGTGCACTGTGTGCCAAGGTATACTGACTTTAGGTATAGGGTGTAACTCTGCTTGAATTTTACCAGAGTTCGATTTCGAGACTTTACATGTGATACAGTTATCTACGAATTTTCTAACATATTTAGCCATTTTATCAAACCAGTAATGCTCATAAACCTTTTCAAGTGTTTTATCCCAACCTAAATGCATGATTGCTTCATGTATGTGGTTTATAACAGACCATCTAAAAGCTCTTGGGACAATAGGTAAACAACGAGTTTGACCATTGCGTTGTATTTTACGGTACAAGGTTCCTGATCGTAATTCGTAACTTTGGGCAACATCAGGGGGTAGAGAGTTATTTTCCAGATTAGAAAAGATTGCTAAAATCTCAGAATCACGCTGTTGTTCAGCTAAAAGCCAACTATTAGACAGAGTAGTAATATCAACACGTTTCTGTTCTACTTTGTCGATTGATTGTGGAAGGGGGTTTCTTGAAAGAAAGTCTACGTGGTTCATATATCTGCCTTCTCTATACATAATGTCAAAATCATAAGCCTGAAGAAAAGCCCACCATCTATGTACTCGGGGAGTTAAATCAGCCTTAGTGCGCGAGGCTTTAAGGGAATTACAGTCATTTACAATGGTAAATTTATGTCCTTGCAGATAATGGTGAAAATGCTTAACTGCGTTAACAATGGCCAAAGTTTCAAATTCATAAGAATGATATTTACTTTCAGTTGCAGTTGTTCTTTTACTATAGTATTCTACAACATGCATTTTTTTTTTTCAACCTTTTGAAAAAGAATGGCACCGTAACCATCAGCAATGGCGTCAGTACGTAAATCGATGGGATATTCAGTATCAATATCATGAAAATTTTGAGTCTCAGGAATAGAGCATTGATCAATAATCTTAAGTTTTGTATTGTAAGACTTTTTTTCAGTCATATTAATCGCAAAACCTAATTTTAATATCTCACGGCCTATTATAATACTATGACTTATATAGGCATCCGGTATCACATGAAAGATTATCTCTAAATAGTAACCATCTATTTCTACTTCACTCAGAATCTGTTCGGTACATATTATGCTAGAATTTCTTATTCCCATTATATTAACCGTACAAGCAATACGTTTGCCAGATAACTTTTCAGCAAATGTTTCAGCAATAAGAGAACATTCAGCCCCAGAATCATAACAAAATGAAAGCGACTCACCAGATTGCTTTAGAACTTCGAACGAACTGATTAGCTGCTCGAAGGCAGGCTCCCACCATCTTCATTTGAACCTCCTGGCCGCCTTCCGGTCGCCTTTGGGCAGCGAGGAGCGACGTGTCCCGACTCCCCACAGCGGTAACAGACGATCTTCTTAGGTGTCGCCTTAGGTGACGAGCTGGCTGGTTCAGGATGCTTCGTTTTCTCAGCCTTCTTGCGACAGTTTGTAGATTTATGCCCCACTATGCCACAAAAGTGACATACTATTGTACCTGGTTTGAACCTCTTAGGTTGAGAAGAATCGTGCTGGTCAGAGGAAGTCTGAGACTTTCTCTTAAGATGGGACAAGACACTTAGTTCTTGTTGAAGGTTATGCCTAGTATTTACTTCGGTAGTAAATGCTAGTCGATTGGCATGGGAATCAAATTGGGAAACATGGGCTAGTACAGTAGAAACAGCAATGTGTTCGACACTCGGGCTATTCCATTTAGATGTCAGCGAAGTGACCTGTCGACTGGCATACGCGGCTAAAGATTCACCTTCTTTTGGTTGACTGTTATGAAGGTTAATGAGGGTAGCGGCAACAGTTTCCGAAACGTCATAACGAGACAGGAAGAGACTCTTAAAGTCTGTCCAGGTCATGCCAGCATATGATACTTGGGAAAGCCATACGTTAGCACTGCCCTTTAAAGCTTTAGTTAGGGCAATAATAAGAGGGCCACCTTGAAGAGGCTTTTCCGATAGGCAAATATTTACGGTTGTACTCCAAGATCGAGCATTGGAATCAGGTAGGTCTGGGTCAAAATCGGGCAAGCGAATAACAGCAGACGGCGCAGACTGCGTCTTAATCGCTTCAATTAACTGAACCATATTATGGTTCTGAAGCTCCAACATTACCCGCCATGGATCACCAACACCTTCCGATTCCTGGGCTAAACCTAATCCCACTTCTGATGTAGGATCAGGAGTGCCGAGAGGTATATCGTCAGGGTTTGGAGTTCCCATTTTATTGGGATAAACAACACAGTTTAAACAATTACAGGTTTAATTACAGTACACACACACAATATGAAATAAAATAAAACATAGTAAAAAAGATAAAGTCAGTAAAAGTAAGTAACTATACAGTTACAGTACAACAAACGAACAGACCTTCAAGGTCACAGTTCGTATAGTGGACAAGCCACCCAACAACAAAGTGTATCGCTCGCTATCAGCAAGCCTATACAGCTATGTAAATATACAGCAGTGCTGCACCAGGTAAACCGACAGTTTTGTCGGGAGCAGGGCTCTTAAATGAGTCGAATCCGAAGACCGACTGACGAGCATAGCGAGTGCACGCTCTTTTATAAGACGATGCCCCGCCATGAAATCCCTCAACAACTCTGTCCGATGGCGCGCGGAAGTGCGTCATGTGTTTACTTGATACAAAACACTAAAATGTGCTAAATCTAACAAGACTTACATTGTAAAGTAATCAAATAATACAAGAATAATTGTCGTAAATAAACAAAAGTGAATTCACAAAGTAAATCATTTTAAAATTAAAGAAAATGTCAACATTTGTTTTGAACAAAACCATCAATTACAATATTATCGAAATAAGTTGCCAAAAATCAATAAGTGCATACACAGAGTATTTAATATTCGGTTTGTAAATGTTCCGATTTATTAGACAATAGTTAAATCACTTAAATCATAATAACAAAAAAAAACAAATCATACCAATTTTGTTAACTACCCACAATTCACAATTGTAATTGACAACCAACTCCGACATATATACTTATAATAAATCTGTAGAAGTGAAAATTCTGTACATTGAAAATATCAAAAAAATAAATGGCAGGGGGTGTTACTAGACCGACACCGAACCCAAAAATTTGATTAAAAAATTTTTTGTCTGTCTGTCTGTCTGTCTGTCTGTCTGTCTGTCTGTCTGTCTGTTTGTTCAGGCATCACGGAAAAACTACCGGTTCGATTACGATGAAACTTGGTATAATTATTCTTTAATATCCTGGGCACCACACTGGGTACTTTTTATCCCGGAAAAGTATCCTATCCTACTATCTATATCTATACCTATTAATAAAAAGACAAGTCCTGACTGACTGACTCATCAACGCCCAGCCCAAACCCTTGGACCTAGAAAGCTGAAATTTTGCACAGAGGTTCCCTTTATAATGTAGGCAAGGAATAAGGAAGCGTTTTTCGAAATTCAACCCCTAAGGGGGTCAAATAGGGGATGAAAGTTTGTATGAAAAATCTTATTCCTTGAGGTAATAAACATGAAACTCCGCACGAATAATTATCAAAATAAATGAAAAAGTTTGTAATTTGTTGTTTTTCTAAATTACCCCCTAAAGGGGGGTTGGGGGGTGTCAGTGTTTGTATGGAGGAATTTTAACGCGCTGTCCGATTAACTCGAAACTCAATATTTATAATAAAACCCAAAAATTAAGAATAACGTGTATCAGGATTTTTCAAAATTCAACCCCTAAGGGGGTAAAATAAGGGATGAAAGTTTGTATGAAAAATCTTATTCCTTGAGGTAATAAACATGAAACTTCGCACGAATAGTTATCTAAATAAATTATAAAGTTTTTAGTTTTTTGTTTTTCTAAATTACCCCCAAAAGGGTTGGTGGGTGTCAGTGTTTGTATGGAAGAATTTTAACGCGCTGTCCGATTAACTCGAAACTCAATATTTATACTTAAAACCCATGGGGATGTATGGGGTAATTTTCGACACTCACGCGGGCGAAGCCGCGGGCAGCAGCTAGTTAATAAATAAGAGGACTGATAATGATAAAACCTTTGTTTAATTTCATTCTTATAATAAAATCACAATTATAAATTATACACTATTATTATCAACTCCCTTTAATTTTGTTAGTTTCTTGGCAAATAATGGGTAATGAATTATATCATAAAACATGTATTGCAACATTCTATTACTGTTAATCGTTTGACACTACAAATTGACGAATATTACTGTAAAGTAATATTACAGTCTGCAATATCGCTTGAATTTCACCCGAATAATATCGTAATATCATATTGCCGTTAGGTTTTTTGACAACGTATTTCAACGAATAATACTATAATGCATTATTATTGTCAACGATATCGTTGCGTTTACACACGAATAATATGGTAATGATAAGTTGCTTATTATACTTTAGCCCTTTAATATCAGTAACATTATTTTTGTCATTAACTCAATTTTTGATATTTAAAAAAAAATATAATTAATATAAAATAGAATATTAAAAATTAGCCTTGTTTTGACGTATAAATGTCTATCTTACGATCTACCAGTGCCGAGATATACGCATAAAATGTTTTTTTATTTTTCCTGTAAAATCTAGATTAATCGATTACCATATTATTCGGTGGGGGGAGCGACATTACCAACAATGACTGAGTTTTTATCTTTCCTTGAAAAACGTGCTACAGCATTGGAGGAAAGTAACCCTCATAAAGTTAATAATGAAAATAAAGGTAAGCCTGTGACACGTGTATCTAATTTCTCTGTCCCTTCAGGTACAGTCTGCTCTTTTTGCGATAAAAAAGAACATGCAATTTTTAACTGCCCACAATTTAAAATGATCCCTTTAGATGCTCGACTGACTTTTGTTAAAGATAAAAAACTATGTTCTCTCTGTTTGAAAAGTCATGCTGACAAAGTGTGCAAGTATAAATTTAAATGTAGAGTTTGTAAAAAATCACACAATACACTCTTACATTGTGAAGATCAGCCAGAGACTCCAGTCTCACTTTGTTCAAATTCTCAAGTTACTACCTGTAATATTATGCTGCCTACTGTAATAGTGAAAATTATTGACAAATATGGTCGTGATTTTAAAGTTAGAGCATTGCTTGACAGTGGCAGTCAAGGTTCCTTTGTAACTAAATCACTTATTGAAAAGTTAAATATGAGTCCTACTCAGCAGGTTACCAATATTATTGGGATCGGCAATCATTCTTCAAAAATTAATCAGACTGTTAATTTTAATATAAATTCATGTCAATTAGATGATGTTAAATTCAATGTAACTTGTTATGTTGTTGATTCTATCACCACACCTTTGCCAATTTTTAGATTTAGAAACATCAACAATTTGTTGATGTTTCTAAATTAAAAATCCCTAAAAACATTCAATTGTCAGATAGAGACTTCAACGTTCCCTCAGAAATCTCAATTTTATTGGGTGCTGATATATATTTCAACTCATTGTTAAATGGTTGTATAAAAATTTCAAATGGTCCTGTACTCCAAAATACTGTATTTGGATATGTTATTGCTGGCACAATTGGGGAATGCAACAAACAAATGGTATGTAATAACCTTGTATCAAATTTTGTTATATCTGATAATGTAAAATTAGAAGAGGTAATGGAAAATTTCTGGCTTACTGAGAACCTGCCTGAACCTGTAGCTAAGTGCTCAGATGAGTTTCAAAAATCAGAAACTATTTTTCAGCAGTCTGTGCGCCTTGAAAATAATACATTTCATGTTGACATGCCACTCATCTGTTCAAAGGAAAGATTACAGCTTGGAAACTCTTTCTCTATTGCCCTTCAAAGATTTTGGTATTTAGAAAATAAATTTAAACGAAATCCTATGTTATTGGAAAAATACAAAGATTTTATAGATCAGTATGTTGCAATGGGACATGCCATTGAAATTGATATAAGTTTATATGATAATGACTGTGGCTCTGTTTACTTTTTAGCCCACCATGCTGTCTTCAATGAGGAGAGCAAGACCACTAAGTTGCGAGTGGTTTTTGACGGAAGTATGAAGACTAAAAACAAAACTTCATTAAATGATGTAATGCTGAATGGGCCTGTGGTACAGGGTGAGCTTTTCGATATACTTCTTCTATTCCGAACATATTCCTTCACCTTGATTTGTGACATAGAGAAGATGTTCAGGTGTGTTTTTATTAATGAACAATATACCAGTCTGCAGAACATTCTCTGGAGGGATCATCCCAGCAAACCCATCAGGTGCTTGCAGTTGCAGACCATTACATATGGGCTAAAGTCATCTACCTTTTTGGCCACTCGGTGCTTAATAGAGCTTGCCAATAGATATAGGGAACAATACCCTCTAGCGGCTAATGTTATCATTTCTAACACCTATGTAGACGATGTCATTGCTGGTTGTGACAATGTAGAGGAACTATACCTGCTAAAAAGTCAATTGATAGATTTACTTAAATTAGGCAATTTCAATTTACATAAATGGTGTTCAAACCATTCTGCAGTTCTCAAAAACATTCCAGTTCAACGTCAATATTTTGATGAAGTTAATCTTAATACAGACAAGGTTGTTAAAACACTTGGTCTAAAATATGATGTACTTTTGGATAACTTTACTTTTCAATCCCCACAGTGTGAGGAAGAAACTTTAAATACTAAGAGAAAGGTGCTTAGCTACATTGGTAAAATTTTTGACCCTTTGGGTCTTATTGGGCCTATTATAGTAGTGGCCAAGTTAATAATGCAGGAATTATGGCTTTTAAAGATAGAGTGGGACTCTACTTTGCCTCCTAAACAACTATTATTATGGAGAAGGTTTCTTGCCAATTTAAAGCTTATGGTAAAAATTTCAGTCCCTAGATCTATCAAAAGTCATAATTTAGTATCAGTTCAGTTAGTTGGTTATGCTGACGCTTCACAGAAAGCCTTTGGCTGCTGTATTTATTTGCGAGTTTTATATGAAAATGGAAAAGTTGAGACTAATTTACTATGCTCAAAATCGCGCGTTGCTCCCGTAGCTAAAAAATTAACAATACCACGGTTGGAACTAAATAGTGCATTATTGCTATCACAGTTAGCAAGTGGAGTCGGTAGAGTACTTAAATCTAGATTGGATCTCTCGGTTTATCTCTACAGTGATTCCCAAATTGTATTAGCCTGGATACAGGCCGAAAAATTAAAATATAATATTTATGTTCAAAACAGAGTACGACAGATTGTCGAGCTCACAGAAAAATCTTCTTGGTATCATGTAAAGTCGTCTGATAATCCAGCTGACATACTCTCAAGGGGTATAGACCCGCAAAAATTGCAAGATTGCGCTCTATGGTGGCATGGTCCACAATATTTGTCAAAGGCAGACTTCTGTCACGAAAAGCCAAAATTAAATTATATTAATAGTACAGAGATTGCTGAAGAGGAAATTACTTGCTTTTTACAAAAGGTAGAGCAGTCCTCCATATTAGACATTTTTGAAAAATTCTCTGATTTAAATAAAATTATAAATATTGTCTCATACATATACAGATTTTATAATAATAGTTTAAAAAATAAAAAAGAGGCTATTGACTCAAATCTATCACCTAAAGAATTGCAAGATGTACTTTTAATTATCATTCGCTGTGTACAGAAACAGCACTTTGCTGAAGAATTTAAACCAAATAAGAAAACAACTCTTGCCAGTTTACACCCTTTTATAGACGCACATGGATTGCTTCGCGTGGGTGGCAGGTTGCTAAATGCAGGTATATCACATGATAAAATGCACCCCCTAATCCTTCCAAAAAATTGCCACATTACTTCTTCATTAATTAAAAGGGAACATCTCAGGCTATTGCATGCTGGTCCTAGATTAGTCCTCAGTTCCCTATCGCAGAAGTACTGGATCATAAGTGGCATTCGAGAGGTCAAAAAAGTATTGCATAAATGTTTAATATGTGTATGTTTGAAGGCTGAAACTGCAAAGCAGCTTATGGGTTCATTACCAGCTGAGAGAATCACCGCCACTAGACCCTTTCAGCACGTGGGGAATTGACTTTTGTGGTCCTTTTAATATCAAGGTTGGTAGAATCCGTAAACCACTTGTAACTAAGGGGTATATTGCTCTCTTTGTTTGTTTTGCCACTAAGGCTATCCATGTGGAGGTGGTATCAGACCTCACTACTGAGAATTTTTTGGCATGTTTTAATCGTTTTATATCCAGAAGAGGCATGCCTACAAAGGTTTTTTGCGACAACGCAAAGACATTTAAGGGTGCACAAAATCAGCTTAAAGATTTATATGAGTTACAAAACACAAAGTCTCACAGAGACTCAGTACATAACTTTTGTAAAAATAACTATATTAAGTTTGTATTTATTCCTAGTTACTCACCAGAATTTGGTGGATTGTGGGAAGCAGGGGTGAAGAGTGTAAAACACCACCTTAAAAGAGTAGTAGGTAACTTGACTTTAACCTATGAAGAATTTAACACAGTTGTGGTGCAAATAGAAGGAGTTTTGAATTCTCGACCTCTGCTCTCACTAAACCCAAATGAAGGTAAGTATTTGACTCCTGGTCATTTTGTGATTGGTACGGCTGTGTGCAGCTATCCTGAAGTTGATCTAACAGAAGTCCCTATAAATCGTCTACGATTTTGGAAGGTGGTAACCAAGCTTAAGCAAGACTTCTGGAAAACCTGGTCAAATGATTACTTGACTCAGCTGCAAAGTCGTCCCAAGTGGAAAAATGAATCACCAAATATGAAGGAAGGTGATATTGTCCTGGTAAAGCATTTGAATACATCGCCATTAGTATGGCCTATTGCTAGAATAATAAAAGTTTATCCAGGAAATGATAAATGTGTAAGAGTGGCTGATGTTAAATTTAATGATAAGATTTATAGAAGGAGTGTGTAAAAATTGTGTCCGCTACCTATTAATTAAAAATATGTCATGTTCTATCACTATGTTATATCTGAATAATTCTACCTATTTTGTTTGCTGTAGTTCTGCTTCTTGGCTTGGCCCAACTATGTTCAATTTCATATGAACATATATTTATTTCATAGTTTTATACTTATTTCAATTTAGTTACCATAGCTAATAATCGACATCTCTATTTTCATAAACAGGCAACATTATTTGTGACTTCCTGTATCCGCTTCCTCTTAGAAAATTGGTCTGTGTGATGGCGCACGTTGTGCCTTTCAAAATAATAACAATTAAATGTTTTCAACAAAAAATAACCGCATTTCATTTTGAACAAACTACTTTTGAGATCGCTCTATTAACATCGTCAGTAACCAGCTGCTGACGTTTAAGTTTAAACAAAAGTGAAGTGTCATCTGCAAACAACACTATATCATGATCCTTTATGAGATAAGGCAAGTCATTAATATAAATAAGAAACAAGAAAGGACCAAGAATTGGACCCTGTGGAACTCCCATTGTTACTATAGATCCGGGAGATCTTTTTCCATTAACGTCAACGCTTTGAATCCTATTACTCAAGTATGAAATAAGAAGTTCCAGAGTGGTGTTCCGGATCCCGTAGTGGCGGAGTTTCCTGATTAACGTTTCATGAAAAACACAATCGAATGCTTTGGATAAATCACAAAAAATCGCATTTATCTTCCCATGCATCATAAATATGTCCTAAAAGTTCAACACCGGCATCAGTAGTTGAACGACCCTTTGTAAAACCGAACTGTTTGCTATGTAATAATTTATGTGTATTAAAAAATCTTTGCAATTGCTCTAAAATTAATTTCTCAAAAATTTTACTAAATGTAGGTAGTACTGAAATAGTTCTATAATTTGTTGGGTCTGATGGACTACCTGATTTAAACAAAGGTATTATTTTACTATTTTTCATTCGGTCAGGAAACTCCCCACAGTCGATACAATTATTAAAGATAACAGCTAAAGTAGGTGCCACAATGTCAATAATAGACTTAGCAACTTCTACAGAATTACCCCACAGATCTGCAGTCTTTTTTACATTTAAAGTGTGAAAGGTTTTAATGATGTCTCTACAGGTAATATGTTCAAAATTAAATTCCGAATCGCAAAAGTTAACATTTTCCTTAAGCAAAGACTCAGCAACAGAAGGTGATGAGTTTAAGGATTTGGTAGTTGAAATGGGTATATCTGAAAAGAAATTTTCAAAGGCCGCAGCGACTTGTGAGTCTGATTTTATTATGTTGTCGTTAATAGACAGGCTGTAGTCAGTATCTCGGTTACTAGACCTTCCCGTTTCACTATTAGTAATATTCCAAGTTGTCTTAATTATATTACTACTGTTTTTAATCTTCGAACTCAAATAACGCGACTTGGACATACAACAAACTTTTTTAAATAATTTTGAATAATTTCTAACATATAAATTAAATTCAGCAGTCTTTACATAAGCCCTTTCACTGTACAGCTCATAAAGCCGTGTTCTACTTTTATGAATACCAATGGTAGCCGAATCACTGAAAGATGCATTACTATTAATCGAGATAGTCTTGGGAATAAATGTAGAATTAAATTGTTTACAGTAAGTATTAAAAAAATCATCATATAGTTGATTAGGATCACTATGAATAGACAAAGCTGGTAATTTATTTATGAGTTTAACTTTAAAAGCTTCCAAGCGACTTGCAGTTTTGGGGTTAACAGTGATATCCTTTTTAGCCACTTTGTTGTTTTGGTAAGGGATAGTAATCCTTTACCCGCAATGATCTGAATCTAGTAAATTTATAATTTCTTTGCGGCTGGGTATAACATCTGTATAAATATTATCTAGGCATGTGGCACTTGTAGTGGTTATTCTTGTGGGCTCCAAGAATATGTTTACAAGATTGTAAGACTAAAACAAACTTATTATTTTACTACAAGAACCTGAATTTTCTAATAGCTGCCCGCGGCTTCGCCCGCGTGAGTGTCGGAAATTACCCCATACATCCCCATGGGTTTTAATAGACAGTATAAAGGACAGCGCGTTAAAATTCTTCCATACAAACACTGACACCCCCCAACCCCCCTTTAGGGAGTAATTTAGAAAAACAAAAACTACAAACTTTATCATTTATTTAGATAACTATTCGTGGGAAGTTTCAAGTTTATTACCTCAAGGAATAAGATTTTTCCTACAAACTTTCATCCCTTATTTTACCCCCTTAGGGGTTGAATTTCAAAATATGCTTCCTTATTCCTTGCCTACATTGTAAAGGGAACCTCTGTGCAAAATTTCAGCTTTCTAGGTCCAAGGGTTTGGGCTGGGCGTTGATGAGTCAGTCAGTCAGAACTTGTCTTTTAATTAATAGGTTTAAATATAAATAGTAGGATAGGATACTTTTCCGGGATAAAAAGTACCCAGTGTGGTGCCCAGGATATTAAAGAATAATTATACCAAGTTTCATCGTAATCGAACCGGTAGTTTTTGCGTGATGCCTGAACAAACAGACAGACAGAGTCTGTCTGTCTGTCTGTTTGACATAAAAATTCATACTTGACATAAAAAAAATTAATCAAATTTTTGGGTTCGGTGTCGGTCTAGTAACACCCCCTGCCATTTATTTTTTTGATATTTTCAATGTACAGAATTTTCACTTCTACAGATTTATTATAAGTATAGATTATTTTACTCGCTGGAGAGCTCCGATAAACGCGTCCGATCGATGCTAATCCTAAAGTGCTATAGGGCGAATCGCGGCCTTCGACGCGCTATTTATAAGCACGCGCCGCCGCGACGGCCGGGCCGGTACCGCCGCACCGTTATATCCCTGCATTTTAAGAGGGTGCATCCTAAAAGTTGGCAACGTCGTAAATAGCTGTCAAATATTTACCTGTTTCGATTAATTTGGAAATAATACTGTATGGAAATAAGAAATGTGGCTAACCAATTGACTAGAATATTAATAATGAATTGCAATTATAACATTGAATTTGATGTTGTACCCGTTTTAGGTGAAAAAAAGGCATTTGGAAAGTTACCAAATACTTTTTTTACATCTAAAACTAACTATTCGGTGTTACGATATTAATTATTGCATTTCATAATCAATATTCTAGTTCGTTAGTTAGCCACATTTTTTATTTCCATACAGAAATATTATCAAATTAATCAAAACAGCGAAATATTTGACATCTATTTGCGACGTTGCCAACTTTCAGAATAAACCCTCTTAAATCTGTAATATCTTCGGAAATACTCATTTAAATTACATGCTGTAAAGGGCCATCTTGATCTATATTAAATGTACAATGTATTTAAGGTACTTAATTGGATACGGATTAATGCTGTATTGCATCTAGCTTCATATTTTCTGACTGACTGACTCCTTGACAATTCAAAAGTGCCTGTAATTGGTTTAATTGAAATAAATGCTTTGAGTTTGAGTTTGAGTTTGATTGCTTAAAATCACTTCGTAAATAAGCCATTTTTTCCCGTAAAATGTAAAGGATAATAAATGGTCATTGTGGGTTATCCTTAAGAGATAGACATATACCATCGCGGACTTTTTTGTTGACCTTTTTAAGTTGTACAATACTGTAGTACATTATTTTGATTTATCTCGTGGGGTTCAGCCAGCGTTTGCAATGTAAGCGCAAAAAAATTAGTTTATTTACGACATCACATTAGAAACCTCTAAATTTATCAGTGTTTCTTTACAATATTATGCATGTATTATGCATATAAACCTTCCTCTTGAATCACTCTATCTATTAAAAAAAACCGCTTCAAAATCCGTTGTGTAGTTTTAAAGATTTAAGCATACATAGGGACGGACAGCGACAGCGACTTTGTTTTATACTATGTAGTGAAGTGATAGTGATAGTGAAGTCACCGCAAATGATAATAGGCTTATTTGAGTTAGAAATCTTGTGTAACACTACATCCATTACCTTTTCAAAGCATTCATACAATACTGAAGGGGGTCTGTACACACTCAATACAATAAACTGCTCCAATTCTATAGAGGTTATTTCAACTGTCCGCTCAACAGATAGGCTCACAATATCCTTACGGTCTTTAAATTTAAGCTGGTTACTGACTAAAATTAATGAGCCACCATGTATAGCATTTACTCTGCTAAACGAACTACCAACCTGGTGATTATTAAAATTGAACAAGAACTGGTGGCTTTTAAGCCAATGTTCTGTTATACAAAGAATATCAATACTATTAAAATTCATAAATAATTCTACTTCTAAATCTTTGTTCATAAATCCTTGAATATTTTGATGCACCAGGTTAATACTATTTACTGATTTTAAACTTATATTTGATTTTATTTTGCAAATCTGTACATTATTGCTAGAGGTTGCCTCTATTGTCGTAACTTGTAATTTAAATTATGATTTATGTCAATAATTTTAAAGTCCAGACATAATCTTGGTCAGATCATGTGAAGAATATGTAGATTCGTATCTGAAATGGTCTTTTGAGGAAAGAACCACACAGATTGAGTGGACCTGTCCAGTCAGTGCACGCATTTGTCAGTAATCGTGCAGCTCAACTCAGAACTCAAGGAGCTCAACGATTCGACGAACAATACCAAAGAAAGGACATTTGGGTAGGCCGCATATAGTACTCAAACTGCCAGACCATGGTTAAAACTAACTAAGAAAAGAAAAAAGAAAAAAAAGAAAAATCAATGACCCACGTAGTCTTCACATTCACAATAATAAACAAAAATAAAAAAATACTTTACATAGTAAATATTCATGTCATTGTATATAAAAAAAGTTCATTAATGTCAATATGTATATAAAAACCACAGATAATATTAGTCAGATCATTAGAGGACCATGTAGATTTGTGTCTGAAATGGCCTTTTGAAGAAACAACCATACAGATTTGAGTGGACCTGTCCAGTCAGTGCACGCATTTGTCAGTAATCGTGAAGCTCAACTCAGCACTTAAGGAGCTCAACGAATCGACGAACAATACCAAAGAAAGGACATTTGGGTAGGCCGCATAAAGTACTCAAACCGCCAGATTATGATTAAAAGTAACTGAGAAAGAGAGAAAATATATTTGACCCACATAGTCCTCACATTCTCAATAATTAAAATAATAATAATATTATACTTCATAAAGTAAATATGGCTGTCATTGTGTTTATAATAAAAAAAAAAAAAAAAAAAAAAACAGTAAAAGAAGTTAAAATAAATGAATTGGAGCAGCTCACTCCCAAGCCTTTTTATCATCAATATAATCTTTAACGGTATAAAACGCTTTCTGGCACAATTTACGTTTAATGAATGATTTGAATTTATTAAGGCTGAGGCTTTGTACTTGGCTTGGAAGTTTATTATAAAAGCGTATACATTGACATCTGAACGAGCCACCTATTTTCTTGAGCCTTGTTGAAGGTACAACAAATTTGTGTTTGTTCCTAGTATTTATATTATGAATATCACTGTATTTCTTAAACAATTTAATGTTTTTATGGGCATATAATAGATTTTCAAAAATATATTGAGAAGGCACAGTCATTACATTGATCTCCTTAAATTTCTCTCTAAGAGAGTGTCTGGGACTTAATTTATAAATTGATCGCACAGCTCTTTTCTGCAAAACAAAGATAGTTTGAATGTCGGCGGCATTTCCCCACAACAGAATACCGTACGACATTACACTATGAAAATAGCTAAAGTACACTAAACGGGCTGTCTCTATGTCAGTTAAATTACGAATTTTTCTAACAGCATAAGCTGCGGAGCTTAGCTTTTTTGACAATTTATCTATATGTGGGCCCCACTGAAGCTTAGCTTCCAAAGTCAAGCCCAAGAATACTGTGCTATCTTCAGGATTCAACTCTTCGCCCTTCATCAACACATTAGTTTTCACCTGCTTAACGTGAGGTAACGTAAACTTAATGCATTTGGTTTTTTTTTCATTGAGAAGTAAATTGTTAACATTAAACCAATGAACTACTTTTGAGATCGCGCTATTTACATCGTCAGTAACCAGCTGCTGACGTTTAAGTTTAAACAAAAGTGAAGTGTCATCTGCAAACAACACTATATCATGATCCTTTATGAGGTAAGGCAAGTCATTCATATAAATAAGAAACAAGAAAGGACTAAGAATTGAACCCTGTGGAACTCCCATTGTTACTATAGATCCGGGAGATCTTTTTCCATTAACGTCAACGCTTTGAATCCTATTACTCAAGTATGAAATAAGAAGTTCCAGAGCGGTGTTCCGGATCCCGTAGTGGCGGAGTTTCCTGATTAACGTTTCATGAAAAACACAATCGAATGCTTTGGATAAATCACAAAAAATACCCAAGGCATCGCATTTATCTTCCCATGCATCATAAATATGTCCTAAAAGTTCAACACCGGCATCAGTAGTTGAACGACCCCTTGTAAAACCGAACTGTTTGCTATGTAATAATTTATGTCTATTAAAAAATCTTTGCAATTGCTCTAAAATTAATTTCTCAAAAATTTTACTAAATGTAGGTAGTACTGAAATAGGTCTTTAATTTGTTGGGTCTGATTTAAACAAAGGTATTATTTTACTATTTTTCATTAGGTCAGGAAACTCCCCACAGTCGATACAATTATTAAAGATAACGAGCAAACTCAAAACACCCCGTACAATTTTTGAAGCTGGCTATTTAATATAGTTTAGGCGGACTATAAATAGGTATGGTTAAGTTGTAAAAGAAAAATTGTTTTCATGGGTTTTCATGAGTTACGTGAAAAAAAAAACAGTGAAATGACATATAAGTTACGAGGACAAACATTGTATGTCTGGTTTACAATTTAGTTTTTTTGTAGTTTAATTTATTTTTGTGGTCAGATAATTGTAACTCCAACGTGTTAAGTTACATAAAATGTTTTTATATAGTAAAAATTAAGTTAATTCATGCAATCCAAAACAAATCTGTAAATACACATCTCATAATGCGATAATGTATTATTATTATATCTGTCGGAGCGCCATCAGGATTTATTCCATTAGAATCAGGCATCATGTGGGCAGAAGATGGGTTTCGTGCAATGAAAACACACTCGGTGCGATACAGGACGTTTATTAAAATCACAAACTCACATTATCACAATAACAGAGCACAACGAATCGAGTACAGTTTCGCGACGTCTTAACTCCGATGCGATCAGACACTGAATGGCCTGCTCGCCGTGGACTTAAACATCACGACTCTGTATAAGCGCGCTTGTGGTGTGGGTAGATCACGTGATGTCGCCAGTGGCGCGCTTGCGATTCGTTTAGCGACCGTACTAATGACCGTCTCCGACATATCTATTTTTGTGTTTGTTATTATGTTGTCTTATTAATTTGAAAGATAAAAGAAACATTTTGTAGTACTTAAATATTATTTAACTAGCTGCTGCCCGCGGCTTCGCCCGCGTGAGTGTCGGAAATTACCCCATACATCCCCATGGGTTTTAAGTATAAATAAATATTGAGTTTCGAGTTAATCGGACAGCGCGTTAAAATTCTTCCATACAAACACTGACACCCCCCAATCCCCTTTTAGGGGGTAATTTAGAAAAACAAAAACTACAAACTTTATAATTTATTTAGATAACTATTCGTGCGAAGTTTCATGTTTATTACTTCAAGGAATAAGATTTTTCATACAAACTTTCATCCCTTATTTTACCCCCTTAGGGGTTGAATTTCGAAAAATCCTGATACACGTTATTCTTAATTTTTGGGTTTAAGTATAAATATTGAGTTTCGAGTTAATCGGACAGCGCGTTAAAATTCTTCCATACAAACTTTGACACCCCCCAACCGTAGGATAGGATACTTTTCCGGGATAAAAAGTACCCAGTGTGGTGCCCAGGATATTAAAGAATAATTATACCAAGTTTCATCGTAATCGAACCGGTAGTTTTTGCGTGATACCTGAACAAACAGACAGACAGACAGACAGACAGAAAGACAGACAGACAGACAGACAAAAAAAAATTTAATCACACTTTTGGGTTCGGTGTCGGTCTAGTAACACCCCCTGCCATTAATTTTTTTGATATTTTCAATGTACAGAATTTTCACTTCTACAGATTTATTATAAGTATAGATGAGATCACAAATCAGAATCAGAAATTACAAAATAGCAGAACTTAACTGAATACCTTCTTATATTATTCAACATAAAATTAAGACACTAAGTAAGTATCTTTTAAACGTAAGTAACAATTTTTTAAACATATTAAAAAAACAAAAAAAAACTTTCATCACTGTCATTGTCTGTAGCTAGCTGAGTGGAATGTGGAAGATTTAAATAAAAACTATGATAAATATCTGGTATTGCCTTACATTGACACAAGCTTACAAGGTCCTTATACTTTGCTGTTGATATTGGGAGCACTTTATTGTACAATAAAGGAATACTTTGTCCTTCGTTTAACTGTTCACACTGAACAGTCTCTTGTGCTCTTTTCGTACGTGTGATTCGTGAAGTAGGTTTCATAGCAAGATTAATAGATAAGTGCTGATCACTGAGAAAATCGTATTGAAAATAAATTAAATCAGGGTTTTCCTTTTCTATTTTAATGTGTTGTATTTTAGTCCATGTCATCTTTTTTCCAGAACTATTCCAGTCCCAGTTTAGTTTTTTCTTTATAAGACATTTATAATCAAGAATCAGGTTTTGATCTAATTCAGTAACATCATAAGGAGTCCCCGTAGTTTTAGCACATCTGATCAGGGTGATCCATTGTTCTGGTACAAAAATAATCTGATTTTTCTTCCGGCGCTCTATCAACGCGTGCATAGCATTCCCTTCAGATTGTGAGTGTCCTACTTCAAAATAGTTATGTGTAATTGTTATTCCAAATAGTTTACATGCATGCGAGTACATAGCTAAAATAGGAAAAGATATGAACAGTAATTATGAGGCTTTTAGTCGCACCCTCATTGACATTCTAAATCAATCTATGCCATTAAAAAAACTAAAGTTAAAACCAAAATATAAAAAATACTGGCTTACCGTTGGCATAAAAAAATCTTGCAAAAATAAAAGATTATTAAAAATACTAACAACTAAAACAGAAAATCCTATACTAACTCGACATTACAAAAACTATGAAAAAATTCTAAAGAAGACAGTAACGACAGCAAAAAAACTACACTACAAAAATAAAATGACCAAATCTAATAATAAAGTTAAGACAATGTGGAGCATAGTAAATGAACGTACAAATAAAAAAATAGCAAGTGAGAAATCTAACATAACCCTTCAAACAAAAAATAGTGTGACTTCTGAACCCAAAGAGGTAGCTAACATATTTAACACTTTTTTCGCTTCTATCGGGGAGGCCACAAACAACTCGACCGGAAAACCGAAAAGATTCTCTCCAGTCGAATGCCCTACAGAAAACTCAATCTTTCTCAGTCCAATTGATCCCTACGAGGTTAATTCATTAATAAAAAACTTAAAAAAAAAAAAAAGTCATGGCGTTGACGAACTACCACCTACCTTATTAAGGCAATGTGCAGATGAATTAACATTGCCATTCTTTAAACTATTAAATCAATCATTTGAAGAAGGATCTTTTCCCAATCTTTTAAAGAAAGCCCTCATAAAACCAATCCATAAAAAGAATAATAAAACCGACCCTAATAATTATCGCCCCATTGCTCTCTTACCGACAGCTTCCAAAATATTCGAAAAAGCCATGTGCAATCGTGTATATGCTTTTTGTGAAAAATATCATATATTTAATGACTGCCAAAACGGTTTTCGAAAAAACCGCTCCACTACCTTGGCCGTTTACAAATACATTCAAAAAGCCCTTGAAACCATCAATGATAAAAAGTACGCGATAGGACTTTTGCTTGATATGACGAAGGCATACGACAAAGTACAATTCGAAATATTATTAAATAAAATATATAGTATAGGACTCCGCGGAAAATGTTACGACTGGTTTGTATCTTATTTGAAAAATAGGGAACAAGTAGTTGAAATCGAACATTACAACAATAGAACAAATGAAATACAATTAATCAGATCCCACACCAAACAAATCACCGCCTCAATACCGCAAGGAAGCGTAATGGGGTGTTTCTTATTTCTGGTGTATGTAAATGACCTTCCAAAAAATATAAATGAGGAATGTGTCCTGTTTGCGGATGACATATCTTTACTTACCTCATGCGAAAATAACACCAATTTAAATGATAAATTAAACTCCATATTAGATTCTACAATAAATTGGATGACTGAACACAATCTAGAAATAAATTTCAATAAAACTAAAATAATTTCATTTCACCCTCGTCAAAAAACCCCATTATATATTAACTTTAGCTTCAATAATAATAAATTAGACGTAGTTGATAAATTCACCCTACTAGGCTTAGATATTGATACACACATAAATTGGAAGTCTCATATCCAGAAAGTAAGATCAAAAATATCAAAATTTTCATACGCCCTCCGCGAGATCAAAAAAACCACAGACCTAAAAACAGCATTAGGAACGTACTACGCGTATGCCCATGCATGGCTCACATATGGTATCATCTTATGGGGAAACAGTACTGACGCGCCCACGTTACTTACATTACAAAAAAAACTAATTAGGATCTTAGTAAATATTGAAGTCACTGATAGCTGTAAACCCCACTTTCAGGAACTAAAGATCTTGTCCCTACCATGCTTGTATATATTTGAAGTTTGTAAGTTCGTACGTAAATACCCAGATTTCTTTACAAAAAGAGAGGACATACAAAAGAAAATTGTTCTAAGACACAAAAACAGACTAAACTTACCACTATCGCGATTAAAAATGCACTCCGATAGTACGTTTGTCATGTCCATAAAAATTTATAATAAGTTACCCGCAATAATTAAGAATTTAGATAATTATAATATATTTATTAATAAATTAAAAATCTTCCTTGAAAGTAAATGCTACTATAGTATAGGCGAATACTTAGATGATAAATTAAAAATATGAAATAAATGAAGTCATTTATTTCATATTTTAGGATAATAATATTAATTAAAGTTACTTTAAATAAAATAAAATATAATAATTAATTATTTACGTAGTAAATAAAAATAATAATAACTAAATACCTTAAATAATTGATAAAACTAATAATAAATAAATTACTGACATAATAAATAAAATTAATAATAAGTATATAAAACAATAATTAATATTTTTAAAAGTAATTAGTTTACAACATTACTAATATTTTTAATAAATACATGTATAAACTCATGGTTTGACTTATGAAACGCCAAGCGTTCTTCCTCCTCTCTCCTACTTTTATCTATGCTGTGCCCGACAGGGTCCATAATTGAGACTGATATAACTGTTTTTCCCACCAACTGTATACATTATGGTACGCAATAAAGAATTGAAAATTGAAATTGAGATAGCTATTATTATTCGATTGCGGTTTTGTCCGCCACAGCAATCGGAAAAGAAATTAAATATACGGAATCCTTCTTCGTATTTCTTTTTAATAAAAAGAAACACAGTGCTACTAATTTCTGAGGATCCTTTCTTGCCAGTTGTCTCATTCCAGACGTACGAGTATCCTTTGGCCTTTCCTATATCATATATAGTAATAGTACATTATGATACAAGTGTGCGGTGTTGGTCATTACACACGAGACGGTATTGTCCGCGCGAGCCGCAGGCGAGCGCGATAAGGTAGTCGAGAGTGTAATGATCAACGCACTCGCGTTTCATACGACGTTTTTCAACACACTTGCGAGGAAATAAACAGACTTGTAAGAATGTATGCTACAATAAGGTAATTATAAAGTTCAACTGACCATTGTTGCCATGTACTGATTATCCGGAGCTTCTTTTAAAAACTTTTCAACGTAGGTTGGTGTTACTTTAGATTTCGTATTGATAATATTATTTTAAATATGTATTAGTCTATGAAAATAACCACACAGCGAAACCGGGAACAAATATGTATAGAAAATGGCGCGACGGTTTTGTTTTTCCGCAGTTGTAAATAAAGGCACTGGCAACTGGCAAACCCGCTAAACAGCCTACACCTATTAAAAAATGTATAAAAACAAAATAATATTTTGAAAGACGAAGAGATGAAGAAAGATTTTCAGCAGAAAAATACACCTTATGTTACTATAAGTACAGTAATCAAATTGTAAATGGTTAAATAAAATATAATAAATAATGGCAACATTCCGTTCAGTCTGCATGGACATGGCATAGAGTCGCGCGCCGCCTCCGAAAAACTATACGACCGCATTCCGAGATATGCCCTAATCGCCCACACTTCTCACATCAATATTTTGCGTTCCAATTTAGTTATGATATGATTATGAAAGCTGAGGGCTGTCATCAATTTGGAACGCTAGTGAATGTGCTAATGCTGGGGCCACACTGTCGCGATAAAGCGAACTTAACTCCACGGGCTCTCTTTTATTCAGCGAGACGTCGAGCTGTGTGCGAGACAGAACGCGCGCAGTATAGTTTGTCTTATCGCGACAATGTGGCCCCAGCATATCAGTGCTCGCCCAACGTCAAAACTTAAAACGTTACTTATTTCTTTGTGTATAGTATTTCTTTAATTTCTTCGTGTATGTTATTTCTTTTTTGGTTAGGTGGCGACGGTAGCCAGAATCACAATTTGGAAAAAATGCCTATAACAACACAGCCAAATAACGGTTCACGGAACAAACATAAGTTATCCCGCTCAAGCTTATTCGGAACGGGTGTAAGCACGCTCAAATCGATTCGATTTCATTACATTTACATCGTAATTCGGAACGCAGTCTACGACTAACGTTTTGACACCGGAAAAAAAAAAAAAGTACTCTGTGATCAGAGGAGTATATGTGATCTGTGGTGATCAGTAAATGTAATGAGTGCTAAGATGGAATTTTGTTTACACTGTTATTTTTGGTCATAACTGTGCTTTTTAACATGGAATAGATACACCAAAGCGAGCTGAGCTTGTATTTATTTGCAAGTTCATTGAAGTACCTATGCCAAAAAAACGTTTTCCGAATATGACTTGGCATTTTTGTTGTTTTTCCACTGTATAAAAGTTTCGTAGGCCGCTACGTATTTCTCCTTAGATTTTGGTGGCAACAGGCTATCACTCGCGTTTCGTGCCTCGATGAGTATTTCCGGCGGAGTCAAACCTACGTATTGCCCGTGAAGTCGACATTTTTGTTAATTAATCACAACGAAAATGATAGCAAGTAAGTATTGGAAAATGACGAGCTGGTTTGTATTTTCGCGCGCCGCGCCAGCGATTCGCGCGCAGGTTTAAATAAATGCGCTGGAAAAACTGCTAGACAGCCTATTAAATAAACACAAAATAATAGGTATTTTTGTTTTATTTTTGTTCTGAATACGTACCTATTAAAAACATTATAAGGTTAATATGTAAGTATCGAAAAATATGAAATAATATATGATGAAATATGTTCATCATATTTTATGTAATAAATATTATGCATAATATAAAGGCATGAAAGTCTCTTTGATGAGATTAAAAAAGCGCACATCCCCTGCTCGGGTGACATAGTGGTTTGCGTATAGTATTATGTTTTACAAAAATAAAAAGCTTCACCAAATTCAATTTCTACAATATAAATTCCATGCCGCCATGATAGTACTTACTAACTCCATACTGCCATGTCATAGGACTGGTATAGGTACTAGGTACTCCGACTAGTAAATAGTTATCTGTGGCATTACAGCACTAGTTCGTTATGGTAAAGTAAAAAGCACGCGTTTTTAATACACTGCATTATGAATCTAAAAGCGGTTCAATAAGAGCCACTTTACGAGCAAGTGTGTTGAAAAATTATATACCGCAAACTTCCTTTTGTAGTAAAAGAGCGAAACTTCAGATTGGGGTGTAGTCAATACTTTCTGTAAGTCATATGAGGCTGTAACAATTAAATCCGATTGTTTTGACTGAGACTTAGGGGAGACCGAGGAAGGTTGTGACAATTTTTACTTAAAAGAACATATCTCAGTAAAGAAACATACCACCGTTATGAATTTTAGTCACGATATAGCTCAATCCTTACCCTTTTAAATTTAATCATCAAAGCCAACATATAATATAAAGTTTCTGAAAAAAACCTTCAAAACTGTAACTACTCCCTTTGTCACAACTCTCCTAACACCGAGGTAAGTTGTGACAAGTACCAAGGTAAGTTGTGACAGCTGTGTATTTACATTTAATTTTATAAATAAAATTACTTTTATAACAACAAAGCATCGTACAGCGCGCACGCGGCGCCCCTACTTCACAGCACTAGACGTCACCCAGGGGCGGGGCCTATCTCCCCGCTACGCGCCGGCCGCTATATAAGACGACGCCCGCGCGCAATCGGGTCAGAGTGTGTTCGCTGCGCTCTCGGACTGCTTCAGCCTCACTGGTTGGACAGCTTTGAGAACTAGCTCACGCACTTTACCTACTACGCACAGTGTGTATTTATTTACGTTAAATTGTATACAGTACATATTTTACAAAATATAGTTTGGAAATCGTCTTCTGAGTTTTTATCTATTACAATCTGGCGCACAACGTGAAGCCGAATCCAGGGAGCAAGTTAGAAAATCTACGAAGACTCCCACATCGGACTTTAAAGATGGCGATGTCCAACGAACAGTTCCAGATGTTCCTGCAAACCGTCATGGCTTCCAAGCAGGGAACTTTTGCATCCTGCAACATCACCTACAGTGGGCAAAAGGACACGGACGCAGTCGAGGCTTTTTTAGCAGCAGCGACCACCTACAAAAATGTGGAAAAGCTGAGTGACTCGGATGCGCTTCAAGGGCTTCCACTCCTTCTACGTGATGAAGCAGCGATATGGTGGCAAGGCGTGAAAAACGGTGTAGAAAACTGGGAAGAGTTTTGCAACAAACTGCGCCATACGTTCGCACCCCGGAAACCAGCGTATATGATTTATCATCAGATCACACATGAGGTCCAGGAGTTTGACGTCACCACGGAAGCCTTTATTGCTAAGAAGCGGGCATTATTTTCATCACTTCCTCCTCCCACACCACCTGAAACCCAACAAATAGATTTGGTGTTCGCGCTCATACGGTTGGACGTACGAAACCGCATGCCGCGAGATACGGTACCAACTTTCGGGAAACTTCTAGAAACGGCACGTGGTATCGAAGAAACTCTGCAAGAATACGCACAGGGAGCTAAACATACCGAAACATCTACAGCTCAGATGCGTAAAGGAAAGCAGCGATGCACTTTTTGTAAAAACCCAGGACACACGGTGGACGTATGCCGAAAGAAGAAGCGTGTTGAAGGCACAATCTCGGTGGCGCCGAAAGAGGTTGCTGAAATCCAGACGCAGGCACCATCCCCTTCTCAACCAAAATTTTCTTGTTACGGGTGCGGCGCACCCGGGGTATTCAGAAGCAATTGTACCACCTGTAAGAAGTCGTCGCCCATTAAGAAGGAAGACTTGAAGTTCTGCGCCATCGACATACATCCAGACGCATTTTCACGGCCTGTTGTGTTCGTGGAGGTCGAGGGAATAAAAGGTACCGCCTACATTGATACTTGCGCGAAGATGAGTGTCGCTTCGTACTCCTTGTACTTAACGCTGGTCAAATGCGGATGCAAGTTTGAGGAACGGCCAGTCAATTTAACGTTAGCTGACGGAATAAAAAAAAGTCAAAGAGTGCTAATGTGCAAAGCCGGAGTTGACGTAATGGGTCGAAGGGTGCATACGACATTCATCGTGTTGCCTGGAGCTAAGGAAAACCACACTCTTTTGGGTGTTGGTTTTCTGCGGGACGCGGGCATCGTTATCAACATACCGCAGTATACATGGAACTTCATCGACGAACCTGAAGAGCAATACGAGCTATACTCAGAGGAATTTGCCATCTTTGAGAGCACTGTCATCGGTGAAATGATGTATTTGCCAAGCCCAATAACTTCGCTTGAAATGACAGACAGCGAAGATGGTGCAAGTATTGCACCAACTCCACCACCAACACCTCCGCCGATTGAAGTACCCGAACCTCCGTCAACACCAAACAATCAGACAGTCGATGACGTCGTATATAAGCTGGCCCCGATAGACCTTTCCACTACACCCCCGGCAAAGAAGAGACCACGACTATTCGATGGCCATTCGCCCAGCTTCACGGACTTCATGCTGCGAGACGCACAAGTGAATGTTCACCGGGAAGACATCGAATTATCCCCAGAAAGCGCCAGTCTTTTTGACGCAAACAACTGGAAAATACAAATTGACTCAATTAACATTGAAAAACACATCACTAGTGCTCAGAAGGAGCAGCTGGACAGGCTTCTACAAGAAAACAGGCATGTATTCAATGCCAAGCGGGAACCAACAAAGCTGATTGAGCACTGTATCAGAACCGTGGACGATAAGCCGATCTCGGTCCCACCATACAGACTCTCACCGCCTCGCAAAGAAGCTCTGCAGCGTGAGATCAACGCTATGCTGTCAGACGGTATTATTGAACACTCTTCGTCCCCATGGGCCGCGCCTGTAGTTCTTGTACCGAAGCCCAACGGGAAGATCCGGCTCTGCGTGGATTATCGTCGACTTAACGCGATTACGATACCCGATTCATACCCAATTCCTCGGATTGATGACCTGTTACATGAAGCCAAGCCAACCCCATACATGTCACTACTAGATTTGAAAGCAGGCTACTGGCAAGTAGGAGTACGCAAACAAGACCAAGAGAAGACTGCATTCATTACGCCGTTCGGCATATTCAATTTCACTCGCATGCCGTTCGGTCTACGTAATGCTCCAGCCACATTTCAGCGATTGATTGATCGGATGCGAGTAGGTTTGCCTGATGTGAAGCTCCTCGCGTATTTAGATGACCTGGTAATACTATCACCGTCATTTCAAATACATCTCGAAGATCTGGAAAAAGTTTTCGATAGACTTGCAGAATTTGGCCTAACAGTTAATGAAGAGAAATGTCGCTTTTGCTGTTCAATAATTAAATATCTAGGTCACTATATTACGCCGGAAGGACTGCAAGTCGACCCTGAGAAAACAGCTGCGATCACGAAGCTTTCCATACCAAAATCTTTAAAACACCTAGTGAGCTTCCTACAAATGTGTTCCTGGTATAGGCGCTTTATCAACAACTTTGCAAAGGTTGCGGAACCTCTCACTCGTCTAACGAAAAAGAACGCTAAGTGGGAATGGACAGAGGACCAGCAGAATGCCTACCTCGAACTGAAGAGCTGCTTAACTTCTGCCCCAATCCTCAGACAGGCCGATGAAACTAAACCCTACATCATAAAAAGTGACGCAAGTTCTTATGCGATCGGAGCAGTATTGATCCAGGGGGAGGGAGAAGACGAGCACCCCGTCGAGTTTGCTAGTCGTCTTCTGACATCAGCCGAACGCAATTACTCAACCACAGAACGGGAGGCGCTTGCTGTCGTTTGGGCAGTAACAAAGTTCCGTGGCTACATTGAAGGTCTTCCTGTTACCATAGTAACAGATCATCAAGCCTTGAAGTGGCTTATGTCATTGAAAACGCCGACAGGAAGACTTGCAAGGTGGGCACTATTATTGCAAGCATTTGACATAACAATCAAATATGCTCCTGGTAGAACAAACACTGTCGCTGACTGTCTTTCTAGACCACCATGTAATGAAGAAACGCTTCAAGCATGTGACGTTTGCACAGTTACCGTAGACATGCCCTTACGTAGTACAGCTGAAATTAGAGAAGAACAGTTAAAGGACGAAAGATTAAGACCAATTGTGAAGGATTTGGAAGGAATAGACAACGATGAGAAGGCAGTATATTGGAGCAACAAGGGGTACCTACTAAATAATGGAATACTGTATCGACACAGTCCCCAGTCAGACTCTGCAGAGGCACAATTAGTTGTACCAGAACACGAATGGGCTAACGTACTGGCGACTTATCATGATGACCCTTTAGCAGGCCATTATGGTTCGGATAAAACTTATCGACGAATCAGTCGGCGATATTATTGGACTGGAATGAGAAAATACATTGATAGCTACACGAAGAATTGTTTAGAATGTCAACGATACAAATCATCAAACCAGAAACCAGCGGGACTACTTCAAACTACAGTGATGAGCCAAAGATTTGAAGTCATATCTTTTGATTTATTTGGACCATTACCAGCATCCCCGGATGGTAAAACATGGATTCTCATTGTGGAAGATGTGGCAACTCGTTGGGTGGAATTGTTTGCCCTACAACAGGCCACTGCAGAGACCTGCGCTATGACACTTGTCAACGAGGTGTTCCTTCGCTATGGACTTCCTCGACGTATGATAAGTGATAACGGACCTCAGTTCGTTAGTTCCATCATGCAACAAGTCGTTTACTCGCTAAATATCAAACATGCGTTCACACCCGTGTATCATCCGGAAACCAATCCCGTAGAAAGGAAGAACAGGGATCTGAAGCCCCAACTAGCTATTCTAGTCAAAGACAAACACAGAAACTGGCCAGAACACCTTCCTAGCATTCGATTCTCAATGAACACTGCGACCAGTCTCTCGACAGGGTTTACACCGGCTCACTTGACTTTCGGGAGGGAACTTAGAACGCCAGATGATACAACACATGACTTTCGGAAGATCCTGCAATCAGAGAATTTTATACCTGAAATCACACCAAAGTTAATGCAGTTGGCCACTAACCTACAAAAGGCACGAGAAGTACATGAACAATGTGAAGAGAGACGCAAGAAATATGCGGACCAACGTCGGAGAGAGAATCCAGGTTACAATCCGGGTGATCTTGTACTCGCCACACTGCATTTCCTAAGTAATGCCACTAAAGGTGTGAGTAGTAAATTCGCGCCGCGACGTGATGGACCTTACATAATTAAAAAGCAACATGGTCCCTCATCCTACGAACTGGCCGATCCCAAGAAACCTGATGTTGCGATTGGAGTGTATCACTCTTCCGCTTTGGTACCCTACATTGGGAACTGTCCTGAGTTGCCAGCCCCCGTCCAGCCTATCAGAAAAAGAGGGCGGCCACGAAAACAACAATCCGAGGTTGTGGGCGATGAGGTACAAGTCAGGAAGCGAGGCAGACCCAAAACTCAATCTTCTGATCCTGGATCATCGTCGGGACGACTTCAGATCCAGAGGGGGAGATTATAACAACAAAGCATCGTACAGCGCGCACGCGGCGCCCCTACTTCACAGCACTAGACGTCACCCAGGGGCGGGGCCTATCTCCCCGCTACGCGCCGGCCGCTATATAAGACGACGCCCGCGCGCAATCGGGTCAGAGTGTGTTCGCTGCGCTCTCGGACTGCTTCAGCCTCACTGGTTGGACAGCTTTGAGAACTAGCTCACGCACTTTACCTACTACGCACAGTGTGTATTTATTTACGTTAAATTGTATACAGTACATATTTTACAAAATATAGTTTGGAAATCGTCTTCTGAGTTTTTATCTATTACAATCTGGCGCACAACGTGAAGCCGAATCCAGGGAGCAAGTTAGAAAATCTACGAAGACTCCCACATCGGACTTTAAAGATGGCGATGTCCAACGAACAGTTCCAGATGTTCCTGCAAACCGTCATGGCTTCCAAGCAGGGAACTTTTGCATCCTGCAACATCACCTACAGTGGGCAAAAGGACACGGACGCAGTCGAGGCTATATATGCAAAAAAAAAGTGTGTTTTGTTTATAATTAAAGTAATTATAAACAAAACACACTTTTTTTTTGCATAAAGGAACTTTAATTATTATTAAGAATAATTGCAGGAATTATAATAACAACAAATATGAATATAAAAGTATTAAATTATTTTTTGAACAATTATGGTATTATTATGAGATCAATACTTTCAAAATCAGTCAATAGTCTTAACCTAATCAGACAAACAATTATGGCAGACGTATTGCAGCTCGCCCCCAGTGCATTCTTCGTGAGACCAGGCTTTACACTCCAAGCATTGAACCCACTTCTCATTCGATCTGCTATTGGCATAAGGTTCGAGGCAGCACAAGCAAAAATAATCATTTTCTTCATCTTCTTCAGCATCATTTGCACTCTTCTTGTTAGTCTTTTTGGCTTTTTTAGGTATATTCTTTCCTTCGCTTAAAACACGTTTTTTCACGCTTTTTATCTTCCTGCTGGCTTCTATGGCAGCTATTTCATCTTTAATAGGTGTGTCAGTAAGCACAGCCGATTTTATCTTGCGCCTATTAGGTTGGTTATTTTTTCTAGGCGGAGCTTTTGGCAACGGCCTCACTGATTCTGGCGAGAACACATTAGAAGTAGTAGCTAGAGGAGTACGAGCTCTAGACGTGGAGGCGACGGGTTCATTGGCGTTATTCATTGGCAAAGATTGATTGATAGATGATGTTGTGGCTTGATCAGTGGATGTAACTTGAGTAAGGGCTCTTGCTTCATTGAATTCAATGGTGCCAATAGTAGGATTTGGAGTGTGGGGTCTATTTTCTACATTAGCCGTAGTTTCTTGAACGCTTGACGATTGCTCTAGTTCTGGATTTGGCAAAATACGGTCAGTGACTTGACTGGGCAGGAAATCGGCTTCTCCAAAGATATCTGTATTAACAGGCCATGTTCCAGTTGCAGCAAAACCAGCACTGATATTCTTTGCAGTGATCGCCACATTAAACGCTGATCTTGTTATGGATGGAATATCATATATACTCATGACTTTCCCAGCGTTAGAGCGCATCCAATCATCACAAGCTGTATTAATTGCTTTTTTTAAAGGCCCAAATATAGCACGATCTAAAGGTTGCAGCTTATGTGTGCAGTGTGGGGGAAATGTCAGCAAAATAATCCCATTATCTCTGCAAAATTCAATATTCTTCAAAGCTGTGTGCGAAGCATGGTTATCTAGGAGCAACAGAGCTTTATTCTCTTTTGACGGTCTAACATGATTTTTGAAATGCTCAAGGAAAAAGTGGAAGTCATCCTCCTGCATCCATCCCGATCCGTTAGCGGTTCCAACAGAACCAGTAGGACCATCACGAATGAAATGCTCTTGGAATCTCTTACGTGGAAATATAAACATAGGCGGTATATAATTACCTATTGCGTTTCCAGCAAAAGCCATAGTCACTAAGGTTCCTCGTTCCGCCGATGTCATCGCACTGACTTGTTTTTCTCCACGTCGCGCTATAACCCTGTCAGGTTTCTGAACTGTTGTAATGCCTGTCTCGTCGACGTTCCAAATATCTTTTGCCACAAGATTATGTTTGTTTAAAATGTCAGTATAGTTCTTAAAGAAAGCATCCACATTACTTTTATTAAAGCTCGTTGCACGAGCTATGCTTGTAGCTTGTGGTAATCTTAAAGATAAATTGGGATGTCGTTGCATAAACAATTTAAGCCACACTTCTCCTGCCATCTCATTTTTTTCCCATGACGCCGGATATTTTTTATTATATTTTTTTGCTAACATGAACGCAATTCTTCTTGTTTCTTTTGTTGTCAGCCCATAATTGGATGCAGCACATGTCAATAAATACTCGCATAATATGTTTTCTTCCTCATCTGTAAAAACTTTTGGACTAGCATAACCCATGGACGGAGTCACCTCTGTTGCGTTATCTTGAAAAGCCTGTTTCTTTTTAATATATCTTTGCAAAGACATGTAGTTGAGATTGTAAGAGGATGCGGCATTTCGGAGACTTTGACCCCTCAACGTAACTTCTTCAAAGGCTAGTTCGTAAATGTCGATACTAGCCATACCCCTATCAGTCTTTCGTGTATACTTATTTGGCATTCTGAAATAGAAAAACAGGAAATCAGCATACAATACCAAACCACATGCCTAAGTAAATCCTTGACAAAAAAAAAATATTTTTAAGACGACTTTAATTGCCGAATACTTTTAATATTAAAATTAGACAGTAAGAAATGATCAAAGCATACAAACATGCATGTAAACACAACAAAAAAACATTGCAAAAAGCGTGTAAAATGAGCTACCCACATAATAAAAGTATTTTTGTTACCTAGGAGAGTTGTGACACGCTGTCACAACTCTCCTAGGTAACAAAAATCGCGATTTGGTCAAAAAAAATTGTTTTATTTGAAAACGAGATGCAAACACAACAAAACAATGCCACGATTTCAAAGTCTAAATAACACACAACAAAAGAAAAAATAGCTCAGCCACGTTAATATAATTTCCGAAGATATAAATACAATAATTGTTTTAATAAAAAACTTACTTTTCGTTTCTTTTTTTATGCGGACGTCGCACACACGCAACTGCTTGTCGTGAGCTTCTGGCGCGTACTGAGTCAAGTATCGCGTCTCTAAACAAACAGTCCTGCACTGTTGCCAGCTCGCTAACGGTCATAAGTTCCGAGAAATCGTCTTTGTCACAACTCTACTTTGTCACAATCCTCCTCGGTCTCCCCTACAAGTGTCTTTCATCTGTCTTACCACTGTTTTGTTCGCAATATGCAAGGAATACTCTAGCTTCATGTCTTCTTTTTCGTTTTCAGTCCCTCTCTTATAGCGGTCGCAAAGAATACAAAGGTCCTTCTTAGGCTTGTGGAATTCAATATTATATTCAGTATAAAATATGTCCTTATATTGCCTAGAATTTGCCAATTGTTCCAACGGACGATTTTCTTTCATCCAATCGACGTAAAGCCTGTACAATGCAGGGTATGTTAAAGTTTCTTCAAAGTAGAGCTTTGAGGTTCTTTTTCTAACATTATGTGAATTCATTGTAGGAATTAATGAAATATGAGCCCTAACAGATTCTTTAACTTCATTTGGTATCACATTTTTCCGATTACTATGTCGCCCCCTCAAGTCTCCTGTTATCAGTCCGGTTCCGTCTTTGTCTATTTTCTTGTAAATTGTTTGTAGCCACATATCACTAATACGTACGTACGGGTATCAAGAAACATTTTTTTGCAGACCCTTTTTCTGTTACCATCTTCAAATAAATAATACTGAAAGGATCAGTGGCGCCGTGACTGTCCAATAACTGTTGTTATTTGTTTTCGTGGAACTCCTTCTACAAATCTACAAATAAAGTCTGCGTGTCTTGAGTGATCGGCCAAACCCCAAAATCTTTAAAAATTGCACTTCTTGTCGTTTCCATTACTTTATTAGCAACATTATTATTAGACATTATTAGAAAGTGGCAACACTGCCCAAGTGACATGTCAAATTTTTGTTCCGTATTTTAAAATTAATTTTAATAGAAGCGTTTTACCTACCAATAAAACGCATATTAATTTACTTACCTTATTCGAAGCTTATTTAATTTAAGATAGGCACTACGTTTCCCGCCATATATATATCCGTCTCTTTCTTTCCTGTTCCTTTCTCTTTCTTACCCCACTACCTGGCAGAGTGGGGGCGCACTGAGTGTGCCCCATCTTTATGCCTCATTGAGTCGAAAATCACCAGGCAGACTTTAAAACATAAGCTTCGAATAAGGTAAGTAAATTAATATGCGTTTTATTGGTAGGTAAAACGCTTCTATTAATTTGACTTGACCGTTATTCGAAGCTTATTTAATTTGAGACCTGTTTGTTATCGCCTGGTGGTGGTGACACGGACGCCAATGTGAATGACTGTTAGTAAATTAAGATATTACTGGTAAGCAGGTAATAAGATATTACTGGTTATATTGACCATTTTAATAAAACAATGTGAATATGATTATGGTTTAATTAATTGTTTCAACATGATTAATCACAATGTTAGAATCAACATTAAATCAGCAACGTCAATCAACAGGATTAAATAACATAGTTATAGAGGTACTTGAAGATGAGGGTAGAACTGTCCGCTTATAGAATTTACAAAAAGTATTTTGGGACTTCCAATTTCCTCTCGCAAGAATATCCTCTAATGGGAAATTGTCTAGCCAGTTTTTTGAGGCAACAGCAGAGCGGAAACTCCCAGGTGTTGCAGTTATACCCGCATCTTTAAGTGGAGTCTTAATCCACCCTGATATGATTGTCTTTGAAGCGGCTTTTGCTACACCTCTTGTAGAAATGAACAGATTATGGGTCTTAGCCGAATCTCTGCGAATTTTTAACAATTCAATTGTTCTATTAATCCAATAGACTGGATCCAAATTATCGCTATCTAAATTGGTAAACAATTTCCAACCCGATTGCCTGTGGTCCGAAGAATCAGTCTTTGAACCAAAAACAGGCCACAAGGTGACAGAGTTATTACTTTGAATACAATGCTCCGAATCAGTTCTTAATAAAGTCAAATCGTGAATTCTTCGACCTGAGCATAAGAGTAATAATGTTAGAATAGAATAGAATAGAATAGAATAGAATAGAATAGAATAATTTATTTGTGAAACATAGGTAATTACATATAAAGATCTTAAGAATTAGGTAGTGCGCTATGTTTTGCCAATAGTGACATACAAATGATATGATTACTATTAAATTATAAAGGTAAATTTATTACAATATTATTATAAACGTATTTGAGTACCCAATTGTATTAACATAAGCATGCAAATTAAATTTTATTAAAGTCAGAGTAAATTTCATGTCATGTCAAAAGTTTATCTATGAATTAGTAACGAAATTGAATGTTTAAATGTATGTCAGGATTATATAATTATAGGGATTTGTCATTAAGAAAGTCATCTAGCGAATAATAACATCTTTCAAGCAGTAACTTATTGAGTGTTTTTTTAAACTTTTGCAATGGCAAACATTTTATTGCATCGGGTATTTTATTATATACTTGTGGAGCAACACCAAAGAGACTTTTCTTCATTAGAGAAGTTTTACATTTCGCAAGGCATAATTTATGTACCTATATATTGAGCACGTATCGGTGTTCTCTTTACTGCACACAGTTTTTTGAATAAGTGTGGATTTGTTTTTACAAATAATGCAGTTTCCAGAATGTATAATGCTGGTAGGGGTAATATTTTTAACTTTTTAAAATATGGAATGCAACTATCTGTTGTTTTTAAACCACACATTGAGCGTAAACACCTTTTCTGCATCTTGAAAACCAGTTCCCTGTTTGTTGATTGTCCCCAAAAAATAACACCATACCGCAGAACTGAGGCGACTAGTCCATGATAGGCTGTTAGCAGTGTATCAGTATTTACTTTTTTTGATAATTGAGATAGCAAATATGCTGATTTACTCAATCTCTTGCAAAGTTCCTCCAAGTGAGGTTTCCAAGTTAGTCTATCATCTATAGTTACACCTAAGAACTTCGCATTACTGACTTCTTCTATTTTAGAGTCGTCATAGGCAACATTAACTAATGGTTTCTCGAGCCGTTGGTGAAAGTGCATAACTTTGGTTTTATTTAAATTTATTACAAGATTATTTTCATTAAGCCAATTTATTATTTTATATAGAGAATTATTAATGTCATTTTGATAATTGTTTGGTTTATTACATTCTATAATAGCCTCTGCAAAAAGTACCATTTTTTGTCCTGTTAATTTTGGGAGGTCATTTATGTATATCAAGAAAAGGGGCGGTCCTAGAACGCTACCTTGAGGCACGCCATATTTTATGTATCTTGCTTCAGAGGTATATGTGGTTTCTAATTTGGTTATAGGACAGTGTTGCAGTGTGTCTTTGCACTTGGAAAATATTGTCGTGTGTAAAATTATAACTATTTATGTATGCAGCTAGGTTATCTATGTTCCAAATCGGTGGTTTAGATTTAACTGGTTTCTCTAACGCTATGGATTTTAAAACCTGTTTTACTAAAATATGAGAACTAATTTGGCCGGCAATGTCGGGATTGCAAAGAGTGGAAATTACAGATTTGTGCAACAGAATCGTATTATATGATAAATTATTAACCAGATGAAGGTCCGATAGGAATCTGGCTACTTCTCTACCGTTAGGATTATGAGGATTAATTTGTTGTTGCTCAGACCAGATTAGCCATTTTTTCCAAGCGATGTCATAAGTCTTTACTGTGGAAGGCCGCCAAGACTTCTTCAATAATTTTATTTGGCTATCATTCCAATCTTTTAGGGTCTCGGCCCACCCCCACATTTCCATACCTCGAGGATCATGTCCTGTGTCCTCGGAGGTGGGAGTCCCGTCGACACGTCTATTAAAACTTGATCGAGATTCCGAAGTGTGAATGGGGCTGCCAATGCTCGGGCCTTCAGATCTGCCCGCCAATATACTCGATCCCAATGCGGAACTACTAGCAAGTATATCCCGTGAGCACTGTTCAAATGGGATAGCACTTTGGGAATCAAGTACGGTGGCGGGAAAATCCACGCCAGTTGAAAATTCCACTGTCGGGAAAACGCGTCGTGAAACAATGCTTGGTGATCGTTCAGATTCAGGGACACATAATTCACTACAACGTGCGCTCGACTGGAGGCAAAGAGGTCTATCAGGGGGATGCCCCATTTGGCAAACACTGTCTCTGTGGCTCTGGCCAAGAGATGCCATTCCGGATTGACCCGAAGTCTCGACAAATGGTCCGCATGACCGTTGTACAGTAAGCGGTCATAAGTGCATTATCACGCTTAGGATTGTATTGCTGTGAACGAGCGACAGGCCGAACCTATATCTGTGTGTGTAAGTGATGTATCAACACAGAATACACCTCAGAACTCTCACACTGGCGTCGAATGAAACAAAAAGCATACCGTCACTTTTTCGCAGAGTACGTAATTACTCGTGACCTTGGTCGGTTCATAGTAGTGCTAAAAATTCACAGATTGGTATCAAGTTCCGATAGCTGGTAGCGTATTGAAGTGTATGGTGAAACACATAGGTCTGGGTTCAAATCACGAAACGAAACTTTTATTTTTCTTTTAAACAATCATCTTCATCTGTTTTTTTATTATTTAATACATTAATAAACAAGATTATTAATTAATAGCTAAGTTTATTATTACTTATATTGTTATTGAAATAAGGGGTTAAGAATAAAAATGTTTAATAAGTGATTACAAAATGTTTATTCGTTATCATTTTATGAAGTTTAAATAAATAAACTTCTAGAATTGAAACAGTTTATTTTCCCATAAATAACAATTTATTGAGATAAAGTACCATGAACCTTGACAATCAGGCTTAATATTGTATCTTAATAATAAATAATAATGTCCTTTAATTACTTTTGTGTGTGGGTAATGTAACAAACCAACTCGCAAATCTACCCACGTAAATATAACAAATGCGGAATCGTTGTCACAATACAAATAAATTACTCAGTATTACTGCTTTTATTTTACTACGAGTAAGTTTGAGACCTCACGTTCGTGTAACGAATAGTTAACAAATCGTATTTAATAGGACTTATTGAGGTTATAGCTTAAGTGTTCATTTTCATTACGAAAAGAAGATTGAAACTAAACCTCAAAATAATCCTTATTACGGATATGACACAATATAATTATAATAATAATAATTATTTTATTATAATTATAATAATAATTATTATTTTATTATAATTATTGTAATATAAATTTTATAACATGATTATTATAATATATATTTTATAATATAATTATAATTATTTTAGATTTTAATTCACATAATATTTGAAGCATTTATCTGTTCCCCTTAAATTTTCCCATATTTCAATACAATGCAACTTCAACTGCTCATCAGACCGCTCATTGCGTGCTTCCCATCGCTGTATCATCACCCCATAGGTTTTCTATAAGGTGGAGGTCAGGAGATCGTGCTGGCCGTGAAATAACTGTTATCTCCGGGTGTTTAACCACTCACGCACGTAAACATTGCACACAGTGGGTAACATGTAATGCAAACCTTCTGCGCGGACTGCACGGCGCACGGTTCGTAAATACGTGTTGAATAATTCTTCAAACGTCTTGTTGGTATGAAACCACTTGTTCCGTATTCGCTGACCATGTGTTGTCGCTGCGTCTCTTTTATATCTAAAACAAAATGTTTTATAAGTAATTATTATCAATAGAAATTTCACATAAATAATTAAAAGGTTATTTTCATCGTTCAAAGATCTAAGTAAATAAATTTACTTTGAAATTATATATTTCTTCTTCTATTTAGACTTTATCCACAGATGAGACTTTTAAAGATTGTAACTAGTCGAGCATTATTAAAGTTAACAAATGTTTTGAAATAAATAAGTAAGTTATTATAAAGTTAGCTATAGTTACAAAACCAAATCAGATCAGAAACAATTTCATTTACTTAAATTATGCAATAAATAAATAATATTAATAAGGTAAAAATAAAACGTTTCAAAAAACAATTACCAGGATCAGCAGTTATAATTTAATTAGATAAATGTTTGATAAAATAATTAAATCATATTACTCACACTCAGTCCGGTTTTATCAGATATTTGTGATAAATATTAAGTCCGCTTTTACGCAGCGCAATAATATTCGCTTTCATTTCTATATTCTTTGCTTGCATTTCAAAATGAACTTTAGACACCGCTAATATATTGAACACACGTCACTAACCCACAATAACAAACATCGTTCTATTTATTCGCGGTGAATGAGTCGTAAGTTAACTGCGTCTGTCTACCTTAATTATCATTTAACTTATTTAGATTTCCGTGGGTATAATCATAAAGTTTTGCGAGTTTAGTGAACACGACGAAAATAACAAGGATATAGTCAATAGCGTGATTATTCGAATGATTTTTAAAACATTAAAAAACTATCACCGCTCGTGAGATTTGAACCCACGACTCTCTACGCATGAACGCGTCTACCCTAATACGGTAACCACTAAGCTATCATGACATATGCGTTATGAGTCGAATTTATGAAATACTATAATTGTTAAACTAATGAGAGTGTGTGTGTGTCTATGACTTATTATAAGAAGGCCGTAAGTTAAACCGAAGCGTCAATCTATTGCTTTAAGAAATTGCTACTCCACTTATGACCGTTACTGTACATCCCGGGAATATGAAAAATATTCACATGAATTTGGTATTCTTCCAGAATTTGAAAAACTTGATATGTTAGATCCATTAGTCGTGTGGATCTCGTACCCCCTTCGTGTCGGAGATATGCGATAACAGTTTTGTTGTCGCATTGAATTAGTACTGTACTCCGGTATAGGAGCTGACAATGATCTTGTAATACCTTTAGGATGGCGAGCATTTCCTTCTGGTTGCAGTGTAACTGTTTTTCGTGATTTGCCCACAAACCCGTCAACGACAAATTGTCTAATCGAGCTCCCCATGCTATATCGGAGGCATCCGTTGTAAGGTAATGGGTTGGTGGAGGTACATGAATGGCTGAAGGGCGTTTGCAGTTCTGAAGCCACCATCTTATGTTTTCCCTGGCTTCGATAGGAATTAAATGCCATTTCTGGTCTGATCTCAACATTTTGTTGAGGAGGTCCAATAAAACCCGATAATTGAGTCGGCCTCTTGGGACGATAAAACTCGCAAAATTCAGAAGTCCGACCAGACTCTGAACCTCCTTGAGCTTTGTATGTTCCTTGTCTAGCATTTGGGACAGCTTGACGATGAGCGACGTCAGCTTCTCCTTGGGGAGTTGCTTCTGATTTGTCCAGGCGTTCCACTGAACGCCCAGATAAGCCAATGTTTTTGACGGAGTCAACACAGATTTCTCGTAATTTACGATCCAGCCTAACGTCTCGAGAGTCTGAATGACAATATTTACGTGTTCCTTTAGGCTTTCCTCGTGTTGATGGGCAATCAGGAAGTCGTCCAAATACACCAGTATTCGTATTCCTTGTTTTCTGAGCATTTGGGCAATCCAATTCGTCACTGATGCGAAAGTCTTGGGTGCAGTACTTAGACCAAAGGGTAAACATGTCATTTCCAAAAGCTCCTTTCGATATACTAGGCGTAGGAATCTTCTGTGGCTGCGAGCTACTCGAATGTGAAAGTACGCTTGTGAGAGATCTATTTTGCACAGCCAGTCTTTTTGCTGTAGGAAGTCTGGCACACGAAAGACATTCACTAATTTGAATTTTGTGGTAATCACGTATTGATTGAGGGCTCTCAGGTTGAAAATGGGCCGAGTAGAGCCGTCGCTCTTGAGAACTAAAAACATTGATGACAGGAAACTTGGAGACAGATGTGCTCGTTCGAGAACCCCTTGATCCTTCATTTTGTTGATGACAGTGGTCATCTCTACTGAGTAAGGAACTAACATACTCTTTTTTATGGTGCCTGGATGGATCATTGGAGGCCTTTGACGAAAGGGTATGCGATACCCCGATATCATTTTGAGAATGACATTTGGAGCTCCAAGTTGTTCCCAATGAGTTAAAAAATTTGCTAGACGGCCTGCTTTGAACGGCATCATGTCAATATTTTCGACGTTTGACGTCTCTATTGTTGTTGGGCGGAGACGGCGCTCGTTTTTGCCCAGGTTTGGATTGATTTCGGTGCTTGGGGTGATTTCTCGAAGAACCTCGTCCACGAAAAAACCCCCGATTCGGTGCGACCGAATGAGAACTATGTCCGTGATAGTGCGGATTATAACCACCCTGCGGGGATGGTGCAGTTTGACAACAACCTTGCACGTAGCATGATCCATGTTAGCACACGTAGCACAACCCTGCGAGGGTCTTTTTCGGGTTGCGTACTCCTGCGAGGAGACGCTAGTCTTGTGTGTCTCTACCTGTGAGGTAGAGTTGTTAGACTTTTTTAGCGGCCAAAAACATTTTCGCACTCCACCCGCTTTTTCCAAAGCGGCTGTGAATTTTTCTGCGTTGAAAAAGTTTGTGTATGTAGGAGGAATCTTCCTAAGCGTAGATTTCACTAATGGCTCCTTTACCTGTTTGATAACAGAGTCCCGGCGCATTTGCAATATCTCTGCACGATGGCCACAAACTAGCTGTAACAAATCTGAGGAGGTTGCTTCAAGCAACCTCCTCAGATTTGATCACCGCAATTTATAAGTTCTGTTAACTTATTATTAATAACCTCATAATCTGGGGTTAATTCTTTAGACCACTGGGCAAAATCAAGCAATACCTTCTGTAGCGCCTCCTTCTGCTTTAAAACGCACATTGTTAAGGCAGCAAAGGCTTTATCAGCGTATATCAAATGGCGGGGAGACTGGAAGGCTGCAACTTCTTCATTTATCTCAATATCCGTAAAATTGTAATCCTGATTTCATTCCAATTACTAGTATCCCAATGTTGAAGATCACATAGCAGTTTCAAATGGAGTTCAGAACTCTTGGGCATAGAAGGTTCTTTTAATTTTGTTTGAATATTAAAAATAACTTCATTAGACCCGTCGATAATCGACGCATTATCACCAAATTCTTCGTAAAGATTACGACTAACACCAGAATTTATAGACATGGAATCGTTATAGCAGTGATCACTAGTTTGAGCTTGACGCTCATTATCACGAGCATACAAAGATTTACGAAGATCACGTACCTCCTTTGATAATTTTCGATACTCCTGTTTCGAATGTCTCCGTTTTTTCCCCCTCCTCTTTTTTCCCTGATTACTCCGTCGACGCCTTGAGGAGCGTGATGAAGAGGAAGATGAAGAACTGCTCTGAGAATTATCACTGCTTGAACTTGAACTTCTAGACCGTAACTTACGCTGCACACCAGATGGTCCTGGTAATGGTTCGGACACTTCCTTTTGTACATAATTATTACTATTATCCATTCTAAAACAGAAAAAGGGCTTTAGAACAACACTAACGGTAAAAACCGTTAAAATAAAACTCCAAATAAAATGTGTTCTAAAAAGTCGATGAGTTAAAAATCAGGCGACTACACACTGATACACAACTTATTCTTGTATAAAACTACACAGTATAATATAGGTACTTGTAAACCAAAAATCTTACAAGCGGCAAGGTATCACTGCGTTTTAATATCAATATGAAATTACTCACGTGTACTTTTGTGGGTACTTTTATCAGTTTGATTATTAAAATAAAATAAATTAGAATATTCTGGCAATATTACTGTTAACACAACCGTACGCGGCGGGAAACAAGACGCCCATGAGGCATAAAGATGGGGCACACTCAGTGCGCCCCCACTCTGCCAGGTGGTGGGGTAAGAAAGAGAAAGGAACAGGAAAGAAAGAGACGGATATATATATGGCGGGAAACGTAGTGCTTATCTCAAATTAAATAAGCTTCGAATAACGGTCAAGTCAAATTAATTAGTAATTAAGTTCTAATTTTATGTGTAAACGTAATATAACTACATAAATACTCAGGATTATTGTTTTCCTGTAAATCTATCAAGATAAAATAGTGTTTGGTTACACACCGGTAACCTAAAAGCAACAGCTGACGTTCGAACTACGGATTTTTAACGGGGAGTATTGCTTTACTTTTACTTTATAATAACACACAATAGTCACTTTAACTCTGTTACACGTCCTCGTTAAGTCTTAACATAAATAGTTCGGTGATTTAGCACTCTGTATTGGGTCTAAATCGCATTATTTACATAGTAGGAAACGATACTTAGCGAAGATTCCGTTAGTCTTAATCTAATCTTTATTATAATTATAACTCTAAAAACGTTCAAGATCGTTATTTATTTATTGCAATATCGTTATAAGTACTTAATAACTTTAATCAAATAAATAGAAAAGTAAGCAACCTACCAACATAAGGAAAAGTAAAATCCAAAGGCATCAAAATTTTACATTCAATTTGATAATATAGCTTTGATAATAGCTCTTCAAGCCAATTCAGTAGCCTACCTTATTTCACCACTGAACAACGCTAACTTCTCCCATTTTCCCTTTCATTTCCACCTTTATTTTATTTGTCTGTCCTACTTCTTCTCACTGTTTCTTTATTCTAATTTCAGTAACAAATCCTGAAACCATGCCTGTGATGACCCGTAAGACTACTGCTCAGGAAATGGAGCTTAAATTGAGAACGGCCCTCCAAAAACTTGAAGCATCGCAACTCCAATGTAATCAATTATTACAAGAGAATGATGAAAGTGAGGAGGAAGTTACGAAGATAGTCAACAAAAACCCAAGCCTTAAACGGGAGCTAGTAGACCTACATCAGCAATATCTGAATGTTGTTGATGAACGCGATCAACAGAAGGTGCTCACGGATGGTTTCAGTAACTGTAGTAACTTGTTTGAGGAGGCTTTAAGCAAAGTTAGGGACCTTGAAGACGAATTAACTCATGCAAATAGTCGTATTATCCTCTTAGAAAAAGAAATAGAATGTACTCAGGTTCAAGAAACTAACCACTTGCATAATGAATTATTAAATACTAATTGTAACCCTCATTCCATAGTAACTATTGACCTTACTGAAGATTCCTTGCTGAAACAGAATTACAGTTATAAAGTTAGTCATAAGAAAATTAAAAAATATGCAAGGCTAAATAGAATTATTAAAAAATATAATAGAATTAGGAAACAACAAAAACACTTTTCCAAAAATATTCCACAGAGGAAAGAACGTGTTGCTTTACTCAATAAATTAAAAAATTATGAAATCAAATTAGAAGACAGCAGAAAAATTTATGAAATTGATACACAGCGCTTGCAGCATGACATACAGGTACTGGAGGACAGACTTAGTTCTCTTTACATTAAATATGTGGGTTCAAAGAACTAAATTAAAGAACATATTCTTGCTGCAAATGAGCTAGTTATGTGTCAGTGTATTTGTCAGAAGGTTCCAAACCCTGATGCTGTCCAGCCTGAGGTAACGGAGGACCCGTCCCAGACTGAGAGTTTGTCTCAAGACTGTATCCTCAGCCAAGATTCGTTGAAGCCTGAGATTGGTAGTTCTCCATCTTTCAGTAGTCATGACTGTTATCATTCAGTTATGTTCTCAGATAGTATAGGAAGAGGTTTAGGTAAATTAATTAGTAACAACCTGTGTTATTCTACTCAAAATTATTGTGCCAGGGTCAACCTACAAACAAATAATGGCATCAGTCACAGGAAATGTATATAATCCTAAAACTAACATTACTGTATTCATAGGTAATAGTTTAAAAGTAAAAAAAGATGAAATCACTGACTGTGTAGCGGAGTTGTTGAAGTTAAATTGTAGTAAAATAATATTGTGGGCTTTCCCATATTTTGAAAGATTGACAAATAGACAAAACAATTATATTTATATGCTTAATAAGCATATGCATTTCTTAGTTAGTCATTATAGTGACAAGTTTATATTTCTTGACACCAACATTTTTGTTGAACATTTAAAATCGACTAGGGATACTGTGTATCTGCCTGTTAGTTTTAGACACATAATAGCAAGGCTATTATCATTTTATATAAACTCAGACATAAGTAGTATGTCGAAGTCTTGTGTTATTAACACCACAATGGTTAGTAATATTACTAATAATAAGGTGGTGAACCAGAATAAATGTAGCTCAAATGCTATAAGTATGTATACAGATTGTACGAAGGAGGTTCCATTACCCTCACTCACTATGCGCTCACTGCCTGGTGATGACATTGAGGTCTTGAGGTCAACTCCGGATAGTCATTTAAACTAGTTTGTAAGACAACAGAAGGTACCAGTAAGAATATTCTTATACCTAACTTCAACAAGGTTTCTTCTGGCTCTAAAATAAGTAATTACCAAAAAGGAGATCAGCAGAATGCCTTGTAATTATTTCATCAAAATATTCAAGGTATTTCTTCCAAATTATTAGAAATTGAAATGTTTTTAGAAAAAACAAAGTTTGACATTGTTTGTTTTACTGAACATTGGTTAAAGGATTACCAAATGCTAATTAACTTTGAGAACTATAGTATGGGCAGTTGTTTTAACCGTAAATCTATGCTACGTGGAGGTTCTCTAATCTTGATAAAAAATTGTTTAAAAACTAAGCAACGTAACGACATAGTTGGTTTATCAGTTGAACATTGCATCGAACTGTCCTGTGTTGAGCTGGATAAGCATGTGGTAGTGTGCGTGTACATACCCCCTATTTATCAGAACTTTTCTTTATTTGAGTCAATAATGGAAGATGTTACTACATATTCCAAAAAATTTAGAAATACCTGCAAGATAGCTAAAGCCAAAAATAAAAACAGTTTGGAAAGTTATAAATAGTGAAACTAATAGGAAAAAAATACGAAACACTGATTACGCATTGGAGACTTCACGTGGTGCCATCAGCTCTAACTTAGAAGTAGCTCAAAAATTTGTACATTTTTTTACTAATATACCATCTAAAACGACGGAAGCTTTAAATTCTTCACCCGATGTCTCAATTGATTTATTAAAAGCGAACGTTCCAGGCTGCCCGGTTGAATTTCAATTTAAGCATATAAACCTATGATAGTTATGAAAGCTTTCCGGCAAATCAAAATAAAATTGACCGAAGATCTATGGGGATTATCTATCAAAGTTTGTACATCCATAATCGAGACTATAGCACCATACTTAGCTTTAATATTTAATTTATGTGTGGATCAAGGGGTCTTCCCGGATTTAATGAAATACAGTAAAGTTATACCACTTTTTAAATCTGGAGACAGTAAAGACACAAACAATTATAGACCATTATCCGTGCTGCCGGTATTCAGCAAGGTATTCGAAAAGGTAATGCTCAATCAAATGCTTAATCATTTTAACACCAACCAAATCTTACACGATCAGCAATATGGTTTCATCAAAGGACGTTGTACGACTGACGCCGGTGTCACCTTATTAAAACACATATTTGCAGCGTGGGCGGTAGCTCAAGATGCCATAGAAATCTTTTGTGACCTCTCCAAGGCATTTGATTGCGTAAATCATGAAACCTTACTCTTGAAACTTCAGCATTACGGACTAGGTGAACTTGCGCTCAGTTTAGTAAAATCTTATTTAAATGATAGACAACAGCAAGTTCAAATAAATGGTATCAATTCATTTGGTCTAAAAGTAAAAATGGGTGTTCCACAAGGCTCGATATTGGGTCCTTTCCTCTTTTTAGTACCTATATATTAATGATCTCCCCCATTTATTAAAAAACCAACCACAAATGGTGTTATTTGCTGACGATACTTCTTTAATTTTTAAGATAAATAGACGTGCATCAAATCTTGACGACGCCCTACTGCAGGTTCAAAATTGGTTCACTGCTAATAATTTAGTATTAAATGGGAAAAAAACTAAATGCATAAGATTTGCTTTACCAAATGTTAAAAGTAATGATTGTGATATAGTATTGAATAGGGAGAAACTAGAATTCGTGGGTAAAACAGTTTTCCTGCGGATCACGCTCGACTCAAGGCTGAAATGGAGTCCTCATTTAACATCTCTTGCAGGACGGCTAAGTTCAGCAGCATATGCTGTAAGAAAAATCCGTCAATTTACTGATGTAGATACTGCGAGGCTAGTCTATTTCAGTTACTTTCATAGTATTATGTCTTACGGTATTTTACTATGGAGACGGGCTGCAGATATCGAGTCTATTTTTATTCTGCAGAAAAGAGCCATCAGAGCAATATATGGCCTCCGCAGGCGCGATTCTCTAAGGGAACTGTTTAAAAGTATTAACATCATGACGGTACCTTGTCAATATATGTATGAAAACATCATGAGCGTAAGGAAAAATCTTAATCTTTTCAGTAAAAGAGGTGAAAGACACAATTATAGTACGAGAAATAGGGACCAATTAGTTCAACTTGGTTTCAGACTGGCTAAAGTAGACTCATCCTTAATGGGGTACGGTTTAAAATGTTACAATAAAATACCTCCCCACATACTCCAACTAAATGAAACGAAATTTAAATCTTGTATAAAACGCACACTATGCTGCCAAGCATATTATACGTTGGGTGATTACATCGCTGACAAAAATGCTTGGCTCAATGCTGGTCCAGCTCCACAAGCGCGCATAAACTAGTTGATTAGCATTCGAAAATATTGTTGGAGCTGCTGAAGATTGGGAAAAAACTATCTTTGCATTGTATAAATTCAATCTGTTAATATTGTATAATTGCAAAGCACATGTGTGAGCACTGTGACCACATACTTTTTATAAAGCTACCATTTACTGGGTACGTCTTTCATTGACTTGAATGTGCCCTGGCGGCTGAGAGTATGTCATGCTCACTCAAATGTCTCGCTGGTGGTGGCGTGTGTGTTGGATCGTTAAGTTCCCTTCAAAATGGTTGAGCTAAATGGTGCTGATCCATGCGTCATGTTCGTGAACGGGCGCCGTCAGTAGGGACTGGTCATCTCTTAGCTGCCACGGCTTATTTTAATTTTTGAATTATTTCTATATTCTTAGTACGGACGCTTTTAACGTGCACGTCTTTTTACATTGTTCTCACATGTATAATTTCAACATGAATGATGTAACAAATATTTTGTAACATATATTTTGATTTAAAAGAGTGTCCGTGGAGTTTCTTGCCCGTTCTTCTCCATAGGAACCTACTACGCTTTGGAATGGGCAACTAGCTTAATTTTTTCTGAATGACCGACCCCTTGACAATTCAAAAGTACCTGTAATTGGTTTATTTGAAATAAATGCTTTGAGTTTGAACTCATGAAAAAATACCAGTTTTATATTCACATTGACATTGTTGAATATTACAACAAAATGACATGATTACTTTGTTAAGTATTATATTATTTCAATTATGGTGAATGTGAGGACTATGAGGATTGTGGAATAAACAATTTTATTTCATTTAATTTAATAAATAATTAAAATTAAAACTACTCTATATTATTTCTACTTAAAATACTACCAAAAAATTATTATTAGACCATATCACACCATTATCTGGCCCGTCGCGCACCCCCACTTCATTCTTATCGTTGTAACTTTTACTCAAACTCAACTCAAACTCAAAGCATTTATTTCAAATAAACCAATTACAGGTACTTTTGAATTGTCAAGGCGTCGCACGGTGGATCGAAAATCGGCTGTAGAAGACATAGGATCTCGATTTCTTAAATGTTATTTTTTTTGCTGGAAATGACTTCTGCTGATCATTACTGTTCTATAAAATGTCATATGAAGTAATTGTGTGCACAAATGGAAGAGTTATAATTTTTATAAGAAAAAAATGTATGGAGCTGACATGAAAAATGAGGATATCTCTGGAATCGCAAGGTTGGCCGTTATATCCTTGCACACTGTTATAGTACCATTTATTTGTGAATTTTTGACATACTTAATATCGCGTCATCACTTGCGATTTTTTTTTTAAAAATCTTCAAAATAAAAAAAAATAAAAAAAAAGTATATGATACATTTTAATGCTTAAATATGGCTATACCAAGTGTAATTTACAATATTTTTTATGCTTAGACCAAAACATTCTAAGAAATCACAAAGTCGTATTACCTACTTATTTGAAATGACATGGTAATTATGAATAACGTAATACGTAGTCTTGTCTAATGCATCAAGTCCACATTAGCTAATGATTAATAAAACTTAATACCTATATACCTAGTTAAAAGGATACGTACCAAAATAATTTGGGGTACTCGCTAATTTAGCAATTAGTGCAGGATTAACTTAATGAAAGTAATTAGATAAATGTGATACCATCATTAGTCAATAACAATAAATAGTCAAACATTGGATTCACAACTTCAGTTCATTTAGAGCATTTCTAATACTAACATCTATCCTACCGTGTCTTTTTCCTCAGTGATCGTGAATAATGGAAAGCATTATTACAAATTTGGATTTGTTTGTTATTCTGAGCAATCAGGATGCTTCATCTTTCGATCTTGAAATATTGTTCAACACACTTGTTATTCGACTGGGCTCTAGCCTTTCAGATGAAGACAGTGTTACCGTGAAAGAATTTTGTCGAAGATTTACACGGGCAGTTCAAAAGAGATGGTTACGATCCCACAGGAAAAGTGAAGTTTTTAGACGTGATTACAGTAATTGGCTTGAGGCAAATATTGACTGGCCAAACTGCGTGCAAACCAATTTGCTCATTCAAGAATCAACAAGTGAAAATATTTCTACTGAACCTGTACCCGAACCTGTACCATCAACTTCAACAATGAAATCAACTTCAACGATGACAAAAAGATCTCGAAAGCCGTTTGAAGATCTAAGTAACAAGCAGAAGAAGAGACGATCTGATGAACATATAGGCGATGACCCTAATGAAGTAGCTTATTCAGCTGCAGCACTTTTGAAAGGAGATGGTCGTGAGGATATTGCATCTGTTATTGAACATATGCTCCAAAATCCAGAAGCAGCAGCAAAAATCAAGGAAATGTTGAACAAACCAGCTCCTTCAACAATATTTTCACCAGAAAAAGCACTGGGTTTGCTACTTTCATTAAAACTATCGAAATGGCAATATATCACATTAAGGGAAACGACTATTCGAGAAGGTTCAAAGGAGATATATCCGTCTTACTATAAAGTGCAAAAAGCTAAGCTACAGTGCTACCCTCCGAAGACATTTGTGACTGTAACGGATTCATCTGCTAAGATTGCACTACAAGCGTTACTAGATTTAACAGTGAACAGAATTTTTGAAACTATTCGTAGTACTGATGCGATACAAGATAAACAATTGATATTAATATCAAAGTGGGGATTTGACGGTGCATCTAACCAAAGTAGATATAAGCAAAACATAGAGAGTGGTCAAGATGATTCCAGCATATTTATGACCTCTTTGGTTCCATTAAAGTTGACAGCTGACGGTGATACCGTATGGGTGAATCCAAAACCCTGCTCACCTAGGTATTGCCGTCCAGTCCAGTTTAGTTTTGTGAAAGAAACCAAAGACGTTGTCATAAATGAAAAAACTGCAATGGATAACGAAATTGAAGCTCTCGTTCCCTCAAAATGTCAAGGACATGAAATTAGTCACAAATTAATGATGACGATGATTGACGGCAAAATTTGTACATATCTGTCTGAAGCTAAGTCAAATGCGGCCTGCTACCTGTGTTTGGCTAAGCCTACAGAAATGAATAAGTTAGATGTCATTGCGTCAAAAACCATTTCTTCTGGTGTGTATGAGTTCGGATTATCATCACTTCATGCCCGCATTAATGTGATGGAATGTCTTCTACACATAGCGTATCGTCTCGACTTCAAAAAGTGGTCTGCAAGAGGAGAAGGTCATCAAGAGTTATTGCATTCACGAAAAAAACTCATTCAAGATCGATTCAAAGATGATCTCAACCTTTTGATTGACATCGTTAAGCAAGGATCAGGCACAACTAACGACGGGAACACAGCAAGGCGGTTTTTTGAATTTCCTGATAAAACTGCAGCGATCACTGGATTAGATGAAGACCTAATACGCAGATTTGCTGTGATTCTGCAAGCTATCACATCTGGAGAGATTGTAGACGTGCCGAAATTTAAAGAATACGCTAGAACAACCGCTGAAAAATACGTGGAACTGTACGATTGGTACTACATGTCATCAACCGTCCACAAATTGTTGATTCACGGAGGGGACATAATTGCAGAAAATGCTATTGTACCAATTGGAAGTCTTTCGGAAGAAGCTTCAGAGGCCCGAAACAAAGACTTTAGGAGGTTCAGAGAACACCATTCGAGGAAAAAGAGTAGACAAGCATCAAACGAGGATATCCTCAATATGCTTATCGTCTCTTCTGATCCTCTAATTTCTTCCACAAGACCAAAATTAAATGCCCACAAGAGGCAGACATACTTTAAGGAAACAGTAGAACTACTGAAACTTCAGGATCAGGAAGCTCCGACAGAGTTCTTAGAAGTTATATCTATTGTAGAGCCTGATTCTGAAGTGGATTCTGATGGTGACGAAGTATAAAATAAGTTAACTTTTATTGTTTATGTTAGGTTAGGTTAAGTTATTTTTTTATTTTTATTTTTATAATTTGCTTTTATTTTTAATCATACAATAGTTTACCATTTATTGTTATTGACTATGATCACGTTTATCTAATTACCCTCATTATGGTACGTATCCTTTTAACAGGTATATAGCTATTAAGTTTTATTAATCATTAGCTAATGTGGACTTGAGGCATTAGACAAGATTACATAATTATTATGTAATTCATAATTCCCATGTCATTTCAAATAAGTAGGTAATACGACTTTGTGATTTCTTAGAATGTTTTGGTCTAAGCATAAAAAATATTGTAAATTATACTTGGTATAGCCATATTTAAGCATTAAAATGTATCATATACTTTTTTTTAATTTTTTTTTATTTTGAAGATTTTAAAAAAAAAAATCGCAAGTGATGACGCGATATTAAGTATGTCAAAAATTCACAAATAAATGGTACTATAACAGTGTGCAAGGATATAACGGCCAAACTTGCGATTCCAGAGATATCCTCATTTTTCATGTCAGCTCCATACATTTTTTTCTTATAAAAATTATAACTCTTCCATTTGTGCACACAATTACTTCGTATGACATTTTATAGAACAGTAATGATCAGCAGAAGTCATTTCCAGCAAAAAAAATAACATTTAAGAAATCGAGATCCTATGTCTTCTACAGCCGATTTTCGATCCACCGTGCGTCGGTCAGTCAGAAAAAATGAAGCTAGTTGCCCATTCCAAAGCGTAGTAGGTTCCTATGGAGAAGAACGGGCAAGAAACTCCACGGACACTCTTTTAAATCAAAATATATGTTACAAAATATTTGTTACATCATTCATGTTGAAATTATACATGTGAGAACAATGTAAAAAAGACGTGCACGTTAAAAGCGTCCGTAATAAAAATATAGAAACAATTCAAAAATTAAAATAAACCGTGGCAGCTAAGAGATGACCAGTCCCTACTGACGGCGCCCGTTCACGAACATGACGCATGGATCAGCACCATTTAGCTCAACCATTTTGAAGGGAACTTAACGATCCAACACACACGCCACCACCAGCGAGACATTTGAGTGAGCATGACATACTCTCAGCCGCCAGGGCACATTCAAGTCAATGTAAGACGTACCCAGTAAATGGTAGCTTTATAAAAAGTATGTGGTCACAGTGCTCACACATGTGCTTTGCAATTATACAATATTAACAGATTGAATTTATACAATGCAAAGATAGTTTTTTCCCAATCTTCAGCAGCTCCAACAATATTTTCGAATGCTAATCAACTAGTTTATGCGCGCTTGTGGAGCTGGACCAGCATTGAGCCAAGCATTTTTGTCAGCGATGTAATCACCCAACGTATAATATGCTTGGCAGCATAGTGTGCGTTTTATACAAGATTTAAATTTCGTTTCATTTAGTTGGAGTATGTGGGGAGGTATTTTATTGTAACATTTTAAACAGTACCCCATGAAGGATGCGTCTACTTTAGCCAGTCTGAAACCAGGTTGAACTAATTGGTCCCTATTTCTCGTACTATAATTATGTCTTTCACCTCTTTTACTGAAAAGACTTTAAACTATTCTTTCAAATGTCTTAGTGTAAACGACAAAGTTTTTCTACATTAAATACCAAAAGCGATGAAGGTATTAATTTTGATAAGAAGTAACTAAATACAGCCAAGAATTTGGCTAAACAAATTGCTTCTATTGAGCAATGCTCTGACATATTATATTATTCAGCCAATAATTTGGTATCACATTTAAAGAGACTGTGACCTCTGAGTTTGTTTCGGCCTTTCTTCTCAGAGTAGTCAGATAGGAAACGCCGACCTCATCTAGTTTTAAAACAATTTGATTGACGTGTAAAAGTGTTTGTACAAACCTACTTACAGAAAATAAATCATTTATCATTTATCATTGCTATAATTTTTGAAACTTTAAAATCGCTCTCCTGTAAAATCACAGAAAGTGAGTTACGATGTTATTGCATGGAGGTGTCGAATTATGCTTGCAAGTAATTATTAAAATAATTAACATTGCATTGGAGTCTAGTAGGTAATTACCTATTTTTCATATCTTATACAATATCTAAGTTTTACTTTTAATTGCATTCATTTTTTTAATGAGTAAAGCATAGGACATAAGTTAATTAGTTTGCCTTAGGTTTAAAGAGGTGATATAACGTTTTTTTTTTTTTTCAGAAGACACTTATTAATGTGAACGAATTAAGTTAACGACAATCGGAGATTTATAAAAATAACTTTATTTAACTGACAGAGTCACAATGAAGATAATAATAATCTTAATCCTAAAGATACAAGGTACTTATAGCTAAATTATGCTAACATGACAATTGTGGCGTGACGACAATGTTCTACATTATAATTACTTACTCACTAGATTTGGAAGAAGCTGCACTGCTGACAAAGCTAATTGTAGTAGGGCTACCACACTTAACTCCTCCCTCCCTAAGAGAGAAATTATCTAAAGGCAACTGAGTAGTCTTTAGGGAATTTCTCTTACAAATTCTAAATAAGTCCCATTTATATATAATGAACCCTATAACAGAAACTAAAATTATGACGTAAATACTTAGGGTCCACACACTGATGTTGTCACTTGTTACACGTATGTATGACTCGAAATCACTGACACTTTCGCTGTATTTTGCTCGGTTCAATAAGTCCTTGATGTCACCTAAGTCCACCCCTCTAAGATCCATCTGCTTCGCCGGTGGGCTGACATCATGACGGAGTTCGGGCATCTGTGCTGTTGGCAGGCTGAAGGAGATTGTGCTACTGTTCGCCGGCGTTGTAATGGAGATATCAGCGATCTGCAGGGTGCAATGCTGACTTGGTACTAAGATGTATGTACCTTGCAAGGTATTTCCTGGTTTCGTCGTCACAATGTTCCGTTGTTTGGATACCTTTTTCTGCATACACCAACCAGTGACTTTCAGATATGGGTTGTATCTTGGTTTCCTCAATTTTCACCTGGTGTTGCTGGCAGTCCGTGAAATTATGTTTTAGTAACATAAGTTGTTCGACACATGTTTCCTCTGGGTACTGAAGTACGTTGTCTTCTGAGCAAAGATATGTGAGGTCATCTATTTCCTCGCAGCTGTCTACTACGGGCCTGTATTTCGACTTTTTCACCAGTAGGTAAGGATATTTCGGAATAATGACATAAGGTTTTTTCGTGGAAGGGTTAAAAATTGGAACAGTGATAACTTTATAATAGATAATTATATGTGTTACTGTCTACTAGTGGGACTTCCAAAATGAAAACTATTTTACTATTTTCTATAAACCCCTTAATGTTTATACTTCCCTCTAACTTAACTAAGTTATGAATATCTAATGGGTAAACTAAACTATGGTGCGTTTTGATTACCTTCAAAATATTAAATAGTTCCGTAGAATTAATTATTGATTGATGTAATATGTGTATTTTGCTAAAGGCAATGGCTGTTTCTAGTTCATAAATGATGGTGTAAATAGTGCGAAAATTATTTAATATTTGGTTCTAAATTTCTAAATCGTACTTCTTAGCATCCTCGTTATCTAAATTTCCCGTTATTACTTTAACGAGAGAGCCCAACGGGTTCAAAATACCTCTTTTTGTTCTTCTTGGCGGTAAAATCTGCTGTAACCTATCCTTGGTTAATTCTACCAGAGAATCTATCTGTACGATTAATCCTATAAGTTCCCTATATATCTCGCTATTACTATTACAAATAATTTTTAACTTATTATATTCTAGTATATTATTCTCTAATTGAAGGGCTAAAGAGTTTAGATCTATTGTATTTATGATGTCCCAGTGGTTATTCTTCATCAGAGCCGTCCCAATCCGGATCGGAACTATCCCGGGATTCTGATCGATTTTCTGGATGTTCAAAGTTGTCCCTTGCATTTGCAACCGGTGCATTATGCGCCGACGTCAATCGCCGGTCATGCTGACTCGACGTCCCTGAAGCTGACCTAATTTGTTGCGGAATTTGATTTTGTGCAAAATGCGAATTTCTCGATTGAAACGACGTGTTTGATGAGCCTGGCTGGTTTATATTATTTTGTGAACTATTAGGTGCATTCGGATTTGCCTCCCTTGCTTGATAATTAAGCGTTTTTTTGGGAATGTTATTATGTGTTTCCGTAAATTTCCTTAATGGCTTACTTCTGCTATTTTTTTGATCATAAACCGTTTGGAAGTTCTGTTCTTCTAATACCACCCTTAAGGCATCCTCCAAGGTCGTTACATTTCTCAATCGTACTAGCCTAACTAAATACGCAGGTAAATTATATAAGAAAACATTCAGCGACAAATTAGTATAAATATGCTGCTTTGCTTGACGTATATTAATATTGCTTATTGTTTCATTAATTTTTGCAATAAGAATACTACGTATGTTCTGTATCCTATGGCAAAAATCTAAATAACTTTCGTTTTGGTTAATCTTCAAAGATTCCAACTCCAACACCAAACATTCTTCGGTCCTAGGATCCCCAAAATGTTGCATTAACAAATCTTTTAATTCATCCCAATTATTTATTTGATCCCGCTCTCCTACTAAGTTTGCGGCTTCGCCCGAAAGTTTACTAGTTATGACGTGTGGAGACGCTCAGAACAATTACTTGTAGTATTCGTTCTGAGCGTCTCCTCCTCGGAACTTATCCTACTAATATCCTACTAATATTATAAATGCGAAAGTTTGTGAGGATGGATGGATGGATGGATGTATGGATGTTTGTTACTCTTTCACGCAAAAACTATTGAACAGATTTTGATGAAACTTTACAGTGATCTAGCTTATACATCAGAATAACACATAGGCTACAATTTATAATGATTTTGTTTGATTTTGCCATAATATAACGATAAGTATGAAGTAAGTCGGAAAAATTTCTGCCCTCTGAGAGCTATCTTGGCGTGCGCTGCCTAAACCGTTAGAGTTATACGAAGATAATGTATCGTGGGATTGTTTGTCTAAAATAGTTCTAAATAAAAGTCCGCGACAGCATATATCTATCTTTTATGTGGAAGCCATTATAGCTAAAATAGTGAGCCATAAATACATTTAAAATGGAGACTTTTTTACATTGCACATTTTGGAGTATTTAGTTAATTCTAATCAAAATGAATAACTTCATCGCTTTCGGTATTTAATGTAGATAAACTTTGTCTTTATTACTTTGTTTTTAACTAAGACATTTGGAAGAATAGTTTAAAAGTTACAACGATAAGAATGAAGCGGGGGTGAGCGGTGGGCCAGATAATGACGCGCCATGGTCTAATAATTTTTTTTTGGTAGTATTTAAAGTAGAAATATATTATAGTAGTTTTTATTTTAATTAGATATTAGAAGTCTTTCTTTTTAATAATAACTTTCTTTTTAATAACGGTTAGTTTTAAAATTCAAATTTATGCTTTAATTAACGTCGTGAATGTCGGAAATTATCCCACAGGAACGTGTTAGATGTCCTATATCAACGGGGTAATTGCGTAACACACTTACAATAGCAATGGGTCTCATTTTGACAGTTCAACAAAATTAATTGCGTTATTTACGTTGTTGACAGATTTCTCGAACATAATAATTAATGAAGCAATGGATTAGCAATATCCATAAAATCATTCAGATTTTGATTGATAGTGTGTTACGCAATTGGTTTTTATTTTAATTACTTATATTATTCTACTAATATTATAAATGCGAGTTTGTGAGGATGAATGGATGTTTGTTACTCTTTCACGCAGAAACTACTGAACGGATTTTGATGAAACTTCACAGTAATATTGCAATTTATATTTTTTTGTTTTTATACTAGCTTCCCGCCCCGGTTTCGCACTGGTAGCACTAAGTGCTTATCTACGGCACACCTACCTATCCACCTACCGTACCCTACCTATCCACCTACGCTACCCTACCTATCTACTTATCTACCTACCCTACCTGCATACCTACCTCTTTACGACCTATTGTCATACCTACTAAATAAACATAAAATTTTCGTAAAAATCGGTCGAGCCGTTTCGGAGGAGTGCGACCACAAGCACCGTGGCACGACATTTTTATATTTATCGATTAGCCTACACCGTCCCATTGCTCAGCAAAGGCCTCCCCAAATACTTCCAAGCATCTTTCTCCAGGGCCTCCTCGATCCAACCCTTGCGGTTTGCGTCTAGGTCGTCTCGCCTCCTCTTCCTAGGCCGGCCTCGGCGGTGCCGTCCATCCTCAGGCACCCGCCGTGTGGAGACTGTTGCCCAGCGGTCGCTATGCATGCGGCTTACATGACCCGCCCAATCCCATTTTAGCTTGGCAGCCTTTTTGCCTACATCAAGAATCCCCGTTTTAGAGCGCAGCGTAGTGTTTCGATAATTGTCAGTTCGTTTTACGCCTAGAATGCTTCGTTCCATTGCTCTTTGGCAAACCCCAAGAAGAAACTTTTGCGACTCGGTAAGACCAGGTCCAGGCCAGGTCTGCGTACCGTAGGTTAGGACAGGCAGAATACACATATCGATGAGTGTCCGCTTCATGGAGATCGGCAGATCGCCTTTCATTACCGTCTTCAGAGACCAGTACCTTTTCCAGGCATTTTCGATGCAGCGATAGAATTCCTTTTGTTACCTGTTTTCGAAAGCAACTAACTGGCCCAAGTAGATGTACTCATCGACATGTGTTTCCTGCCCATCTACCTCGAAACTACACTTAGTGCTGTTGGTTATGGTTTTTGTTTAAGACCGATTCATCGTGAGTCCAACCCTGAGGCTTGCCGTGCTTAGGTCTTGAAGCATAGTCTGTAGTTCCAGAGCTGTGGGGGCAAAAAAGTACTATGTCGTCGACAAATCGGAGGTTTGTCAACCTCCAACTACCGACTTCAATGCCCTTGGTCATCCATGAGGCTGCCAGTGTCCTAAATATCTCCTCGGGAGTGCTCCTACTTACTAATATTATAAATGCGTGTGGCGGCATCTACACCGCCACATACGAACTAAGTATCAAAGACCTGACGTCACAGATCCTGCATCGCGCTATTTAAGTTTACCGCGCGATTCATATATATAAGACTATCCGACATCAGTCCTTGGGCAATTGCCCGCCAGACATATCACCCGTCTGGTAGGAGGATCCTCCCTTTTCTATGGGGGATGAGAGAACTTTACACCCTGTTCCTCATACTCCTAAATTGGTGACCCCGAATATGAACGTCAACGCAGCCTTCGTGCAACTACTTCAGCGTGACGTCATCAACATCACTCCCGCAAGCTTTCGTGAGGCGAGTCACACAGCCAGCCAGCACCCACGGCTTCAACGGGTATCCTGACCACCAGCATGCAGCGAACGCGCATTCCTGGTCACTACCCTCAGCCTCATCAGCAACCCGGCGCTGTACCACATCCGACGCACTGGATCACAACGCAGCGCCACCCCGACTCACTGGGGAATCAAACTCAAAAACTCAAAACTCAAAGCACCCTCAATCACCGCAGACAGTTCCGACCCACTGTGAACTATGCGGCACCCGGTTCCGACTCACTGGAACCTCAACTGGCACTGCCAAGCATCGCAAGATACAAGACTCAGCCCACTATCGACCTCCGGTCTCCGGAGGGGAGTGATGTGGCGGCATCTACACCGCCACATACGAACTAAGTATCAAAGACCTGACGTCACAGATCCTGCATCGCGCTATTTAAGTTTACCGCGCGATTCATATATATAAGACTATCCGACATCAGTCCTTGGGCAATTGCCCGCCAGACATAACACCCGTCTGGTAGGAGGATCCTCCCTTTACTATGGGGGATGAGTGAACTTTACACCCTGTTCCTCATACCCCTAAATGCGAAAGTGTGTGAGGATGGATGGATGGACGTTTGTTATTCTTTTACGCAAAAACTACTGAACGGATTTTGATGAAACTTTGCAGTAATATACCCACTTAAAACTTCATAATGACGTAATCTTACTGATATTATAAAGGTGACAGTTTGTATGTTTGTGTGTTTGGATGTTTGTTACTCAATTATACAAAAACGGCTAACGGATTTGGATGAAATTTGCAAATTGATGATTTATAACCTGGATAAAGTACCTACTTTTTTCCCCGGAAGTACTTTCCTGTAGGACAATTTCCGACCTCCACGCGGGCAAAGCCGCGGGCGAAAGCTAGTTTAATATATATTCGCATTTCTTGATAAACAGTGGAAGCTGTCTAGCGTCGCCACTAAATTCCGGAATAATGCTAGTCATTGTTGACGGAACTGGTACGATCTGATCCATTGTTATTGAAACTTGAAACGCTACACACACCAAGAAAATGCTAACCTGGTGTTACAGTTTAATATGAAAATTTTATCGTAATAAACTGTAGGTATTAAACAATTATGCCTACCGAATTGTTTTATCGCGAGAATTGTATCGTAATAAAATGTACTAAAGTGACTATATCTACCTATTTATTCTATCACGAAAGTTCTATTTTAGGAGTATGAGGAACAGGGTGTAAAGTTCTCTCATCCCCCATAGAAAAGGGAGGATCCTCCTACCAGACGGGTGTTATGTCTGGCGGGCAATTGCCCAAGGACAGTTGGACGTCGCGACGCCCCCGTCAGGGGGCGTGGCGAGCGGGGTCAGGGCTTCGCCCCTCGCCCGCGGAGGCAATACAGTGGCCCGCCACTGCGGACCCTTCACTAGGTTGGCCTTTGCGGCCTATCGGAATTTAGACGCTTTTCAGCGTCCGTGTGATTGGTTGCTCTGAATTTTTCTGTAGGCGCATCACGACGTTATATCCTATAACGTCGCTTTCTTCACGACATCTAGGCGGTCTGTCCCCGCCAGGTGAGACCCCCAGTTACCTGGGGGAGGCCCGGCGAGAACGACCAGCGACTTAGATGTCGGCTCGATGCACCTACAGGACGGAATGTAGCCACCCCTCGCCCTGCTCACAGATCTAGCCGTTTACAGATTGAGGGATGAACTGTCGTGTGTGTGTGAACAGTTTGTACTGTAGAATTACACCGTTCAATGTTTACGTGCAACGCGGCCCGCCCCGCCCTTGCACGTGTTGAATAGGTGTCGTTTAGTAAAGGTTGTCTGTGTTTAGTTGCGCGGCATGCCTATATTAACCTAGAACACGCCGCGCAACAGATGTGTGTGTACATCTGTAGAGTCATATTATATCGAGTGAGCTGCGTGTAACCTGGATGCAGCTTACTCGAGGCGTCAATCAGGGGGGGGGGGGGGGCTCACAGTCCGCTACCAGGTCGCGGGGCAGGGGTCGTGCGTCAGGGGGGCGCGCATGCAATGGCGCTATCTGCCTGACATGGGGCCGGGCAGAAGCGTCGGCACGCGCGAACATCCCCTTCGCGAGGCGCCGCACAAACTCGTCCAGGCTCTCAATCTCGAGGTCCCGGTGGAGAATGTCGTTTCTCACAAAGCGAGGAGCGTCGACTATGGTCCGCAGCGCAAGGTTTTGTTGCGCGCGGAGCGTCTTGCGGCTCGACTCGTTTGTGAGAGCGAACCACGCTGGGGCGGCGTACGTCAAGATTGGGCGCACGTACAGCTTGTACACGCCCAACTTGACGCGCGTCGGGATGCGGGATGAGAGCACAGGTCTGAGTAGGGCGCGGGCTACCCTGCCCTGCGCGGCGACATTGCGAGCATGTGGCCCCATAGTAAGCCGACGATCGATGGTCACACCCAGGTATTTAGCCCGGGGCGCCCACGCGATGTCGGCTCCGTGTAGTTTCAAGGGTGGTGGGAGCGGCGCCGACCCGGTGAGGAGCGCCTGCGTCTTACCCACGTTAACCGAAAGCCGCCACTTCGACAGCCACTCGGGGAGCGTATCGAGAACGCGCTGCATTTTGACTGCCGCGTACTTCGCGTTAAGCGATGAAGTGATGTACGCGGCGTCGTCCGCATACAGCGCGAGCATAGCGTCTGAAGTGGTGGGGATGTCGTCAGTGTAACGTGAGTAACACGCTGGCGACACGCAGCTACCCTGCGGCACGCCCGCACGCACGGGGCGGGCGCCGGATAGGGCGCCGTCGACCACCACCCTGAATGTCCTGTGGGAGAGAAAGCTAGACACCACTTTGACAACGCGACGGGGCGCGTCTGATGTCGAGATTTTGTATATCAGACCCTCGTGCCATACACGGTCGAAGGCCTTCTCCATGTCGAGGAATACTGCCACCGAGGATTCCTTCTTATTTCGCGCTGTTGCGAGGTGGTGCAGTACCCTCGACAACTGGAGCGTCGTGCTGTGCTCCGCCCTGAACCCAAACTGTTCCGGTCTTGGTTCGATGTGCGGCTGTAGGTGTCGCAGCAGGAGTGCTTCGAACACCTTAGAGATAGTCGGCAGCAAAGTGATAGGCCGGTAGCTCGCCGGTTGTAAGATACTCTTTCCCGCCTTGGGCAGCATTATGACGCGCCCCTCCTTCCACGCGGCAGGGAACGCCCCGGTGCGCAGTATCGCCGTAAACAGGCGCGCCAGTGCCGCTACTGCACGGAACGGCAAATGGCGCAGCACTGTGTTGGTGATACCGTCAGCACCTGGGGCTTTTCGTGGCTTCGTCCTTAGGATGGCGCGTCTAACTGCGCCAGGCGAGAAGAAAATAGGGTTCTCCTCGGGAGCTATCGGCAGAGCGAAGTAATCCCTAAGGTGTTGCTCGACTGCTGCGACATGCTCGCTATCGTCAGTCGGGTTGGGCTGGAACTGACGCTCCAGGTGTTCTGCGAAGACCTCCGCCCGGTCCTCCGATCCATACTTAAGCACCCCGTCGCTGTTGTATAGAGGGCGCACCGGGGCTGGGGTGTTCGTGAGCTGGCTGCAGAGTTTGTGTACCGACGGCCAACTGTCTGTCGTCGCGTCGATACGTTCCTCCCAGCCCGCGGCGGTGTGTGCCACTAACTCGGCCTTCACCTTCTCCGCGAGACGGTTGAGCTGCGTTCGCAGCGTTGGGCATCTAAGCTGTTGCCACTGCTTGCGAAGGCGCCTTTTCACGGCGATCATCGATTTAATGTGCGCCGGCAGGGGCGGCAATAGCCCTCTCCCCTGCGGCAGTGTCGTAGTCGCCGCTTCTAGAGGCCCAAGGACTGATGTCGGATAGTCTTATATATATGAATCGCGCGGTAAACTTAAATAGCGCGATGCAGGATCTGTGACGTCAGGTCTTTGATGCTTAGTTCGTATGTGGCGGTGTAGATGCCGCCACATCACTCCCCTCCGGAGACCGGAGGTCGATAGTGGGCTGAGTCTTGTATCTTGCGATGCTTGCCAGTGCCAGTTGAGGTTCCAGTGAGTCGGAACCGGGTGCCGCATAGTTCACAGTGGGTCGGAACTGTCTGCGGTGATTGAGGGTGCTTGAGTTTGAGTTTGAGTTTTTGAGTTTGATTCCCCAGTGAGTCGGGGTGGCGCTGCGTTGTGATCCAGTGCGTCGGATGTGGTACAGCGCCGGGTTGCTGATGAGGCTGAGGGTGGTGACCAGGAATGCGCGTTCGCTGCATGCTGGTGGTCAGGATACCCGTTGAAGCCGTCGGTGCTGGCTGGCTGTGTGACTCGCCTCACGAAAGCTTGCGGGAGTGATGTTGATGACGTCACGCTGAAGTAGTTGCACGAAGGCTGCGTTGACGTTCATATTCGGGGTCACCAATTTAGGAGTATGAGGAACAGGGTGTAAAGTTCTCTCATCCCCCATAGAAAAGGGAGGATCCTCCTACCAGACGGGTGTTATGTCTGGCGGGCAATTGCCCAAGGACTGATGTCGGATAGTCTTATATATATGAATCGCGCGGTAAACTTAAATAGCGCGATGCAGGATCTGTGACGTCAGGTCTTTGATGCTTAGTTCGTATGTGGCGGTGTAGATGCCGCCACACTATCGTAATAAAATATGTATGTTACCCAGGTATTGTCCGACCCCTAATAACATAAACACATATATCTAATCAAAGAGGAAAACGTAAAGGAAAACAGAAAGGATAGTGAAAAAGTTCTACTCACAGTCCCGAAGTTACTCCCATCTCCTCCCTGGATTATTATCACCACACTCAGCGTCAGCCTCTCGATGAAGTTGCTCAATAAATTTGTTTGTTCGGCGATCTCTGTTAAACTGTTGGAACAGATGTCACAGCAGCTTGTAGAGTTTTATACTATACTGAGTGACCACAGAGATCCTACCGGCTGCGCCAATTAAGTTAACGACAATCGGAGATTTATAAAAATAACTTTATTTAACTGACAGAGTCACAATGAAGATAATAATAATCTTAATCCTAAAGATACAAGGTATCTTATTCTTATAGCTAAATTATGCTAACATGACAATTGTGGCGTGACGACAATGTTCTACATTATAATTACTTACTCACTAGATTTGGAAGAAGCTGCACTGCTGACAAAGCTAATTGTAGTAGGGCTACCACACTTAACTAACGAGGAGTTTCAAAAATATGGTACAACTGTTCAAAATATTACCATAAATATAACTTCACAGTAGGGTATATTTATGAATTGCATTTTAATGTTTATACTCTCTAAATTAATAGAGTTAATATTTTTCTTAAATTAAATTATTAATTTTGTCAAAAAATAATAAAATATGAGGGTAAGGTGATGATTTGGTGTCAGTTTTGGTACCATACTTAAAGTCAAATGTAAACAAAACTATGATAAATTCTATCAGTCCAAATTATTTATTAGATAAATACAGTTCTTTTGTATTATTAGACTAATCAATTAGGAACATAAAATATTTAAATTCTATAAAAAATATTATTTTCATTCGGTTTTGTTACCGTAGGTTCCAAAACTATATTTGTTTTTCATGCTGTAAATTTAAAATGAGCTAAAACGTAACAAAAATACAATAAACAATCTCAAATTATTAATTACTTTGAACCAAGGCCCAGAATATTTGACAAAGCGAAAAAATTTATTAGCAAATTCTTCGAACACATAAATAAAATTAGGGACAGTAACCAAACCGACCGGTAACAAAATTGTAAAGCACAGTTCACATGGCCTCAATGCGAAAGAAACATTGCACTTAGTTTTTTTTTTTATATTAATCTTTACCACTCCGGTAATGATTAATATACAAAGTATAAAAACAAAAAAAAAAAAAAAAAACATGATGAGTTAAACGCCTTTTTCTATTATAAAATCAGAGTCATTTTTTTTAAAATAACCAAGATCCCAAGATTAAAATAATCTCTTTAGTAAATCTCTATAAAAATAAAATCTAGTAAGGATTCTTTATGGCACACAGTAGTTCTCACAATCAAAACTTGGTACTTGTAATTTCTGTAATAAATGCACCGATCTAACCTAACGTTTATATTTATTAATACAAAATAATCAACATGTTCATAAACAACAGTCTTCTATAACAGTCTTCTTTATACATTATTCTAGAATTAAAAGTAATATTCTGATTAGATAAAGCACAGTAAATACACTTTACTGGCACAATTTTTGTATCAATCAAAAATAACAAATAAAAACAAAACAAAAAACATAATTTTTACGAAGCCCACCTCTGCTGGGTCTTTATACGTTCACCTTTAAAAACATATTGTACATTCATCTTTTGGATAATGATCGTAAATGGATGCATAACAATAATCACACCAAAAATTTAAATTATTAAGAAGCAACTTAATATCATTTCTAGTCATTTTTAAGGCAAAGTGAGAGCGTCGAATCCCCTTAGCTGTAATTTGTGTTATATTTTGGTGACACTCCAAACACTGCTCAGAAAGGATGAAATGTGTCTCGTCCCATGGCCACTTCAAGTTGTAGTATAAATATTGCAGCAAATCGTATTTTTTTAATACTTTATCAATGTCCACAACGATCACCATCTTTGTAGTTTCCACTAAAGGTCTATTGCTTAAAAACGTCTCAAAGATTGTTGCAGAAGCAGAAACAGATCTGCAAAAAACATTTATAAGATAATAAAAGTGACCATAGTAATTTAAAAATAAACCTAAAACAACAATGCAAGCATATTAAGTACCTATATCACAGCCTTGAAGACTTAGGTACTATAATGTGATTGAAGGCGATAAATCAGGATAAGTGGAGGGAAGTCAATCTGTAAAAAATAATTAGAGTTTAGCGTAATGTGTAACAAATAACAATACTTAATGACTAGAAACATAACTACCTTCGTCACTGGCTTGAAGGCAAATGTCACATAAATAATCCAAAAAACTAGGACCGCCGACGCAATCTTCACAGTAGAATTGTTTGCAAGCCATACATTTAGTCATCTGGCCAAGTATTGAACAACTACAGCTATTGCATTTTTGAAAATTGATCTCTTTTTTGGTTGGTTGGATTGTAGTGGTCTTTGTTAATTTCTTAGATAAACACGATTTTTGGGTTAGAAGATTATCTTTTTTAGAAATTGAACTTGGAAGAGTTTCAGGCAAAAAAAACAGAGGCATTATGTTGATATCTAGATTTGAATCTATCATACTGGTCGAACACCCCACAAAGTCGTTTATCCCTTCCATATCAACTGCATCGAATAAAGTGGTCTCTTCCATCTCTGTACGGGACAAGTCAGCTAAACGTGTAATTGGTGGTATTGGATTTTCGAGTTCAACTAAATCACGTAAGGCGACCTCATCCAGGTCTGCATGGGATGAAACTACTAATTCAGTGTTCACTTCACATACTGATAAATCGACTTCAATTTTGTCATTGCCTGTAGTTTTAGGTTTCATAAGGGTTTTATTTTCGGGAAAAGAAACCACGTTATTTTGATATTTGTAGTTGGTGTTACTTGATAGCAAAGTGTGTTGACCTGGTGAAAAACAACAACAAGTTCCTCTCAGCGGCTCGCAAAAACAACTGACATCTCTGTATTTTATTTTCACTCCGTCGGATGCAATAATCTGGTGGATTTTCATGGTACCTGGTAGTACAGGAATATCGCCAGGAATTCGATTTGAAATCTCACGGACAGCTTTTTCTTCAATAAGATGAACCTGTATGACTGTTTTAGTCTGTTTTATAGCCTCATATGCATCTCTGGCGTTCTTTACATCTGTACCAAGGCATACCTTAAAATCTAACATTCGTTTAATGGTACCTCCTATACCGTCTGCCACGCTCTTGCCATGGCCGGCTTCGAAATAAGACCACGTTGAGTAAAAGAGATTTAGTTCCTTGGTAAAAAGAGAATGTAAAAAAAAATTGTGTTTCTGACGATATTGGGAGCTTGGACCGTCGGAGTAGTAATGAATAACATTTAAGTCAGGGCATTTTTCTTTAACTGTTGCCAAAATTGGAGTTAAATGGGCCCATATTGCTGGAGGTTGGTGATTGAGGTTATCTGATATCGTGCAAAAAGACTGTGAGCCGCTTTTCAAATAAATCATGCCAGTATGGAGACTAATTTGGGATTTTGAGGCCCCAAAATGCATGGATTGAATTTCTTCCGTTAATTTACATTCATAATTTTCTGGACTCTTTTGGTGCATGTGCCGAACACATGTTGCACGCGCTGCTCGCCGGCAAAATCTAACAGTGATTCTATTTGTTGTAATACGGTGTTTAGTACTGCTGGGACTTTACTAGCCGCCAAATAAATAAATTAAAATAGTGCTAAAGTGAGGTGCCAACTAACGCGCGTGCCTGATCTCAGACGAGCGATCCAGAGCATACATGAGACCCCCGAGCAAACTATAACCTGGTGAGATCTTTCCATATTTTACAGGGCGTTGTTTCCCTCCGCACAATCGATATCTTATTTGTTTGATTAAAGAACAACATCGCCAGCGCGCATTTGCCGTGGTGAAGTGACTGGCGTTTGATGCCAAGCGCACATTCATTTCGTGTTTTATAAGCTAAAAAGTTATAAGATCATATGTGCATGTTAAACATAATGGCAGGATAAACTGCTAAGTATTCTGTATAATTCGAACAAGATAACAGTATCGCTTCAGATTTCGTACAAATTCACTTCCTGTAAAACTTCTTTGTTTGACCAGTGTTCTAACCTAATGCATGCTTAATATCCATCAAACTTAATTCCCAGAAACGACCCCTAACAAATTGTCGAATTCTTTAGCCATACAAAAAGTCGTACGTTCAACAAAAACAACTTTTGACAGCCACTAATAAAGGTTTATTAATGCTGAACCCAAGTTTTTGCGACGGAAAGCACATGCGTAACCACTCAACAAAAGTCAACACTTGACCCGGAAGACAAGACCCATTTCTACAGAAATACAAAGAGGCATCTGCACATTTGCACTTATATTACGCAAACAAAAACTTTACAATGGTAATAATAGCGCCTATGAAAAAAGATGGTAACTGTCTGTTTAGAGCGATAACACATCAAATAAATAACATAATGGGCCTAACTTTCGACCACATGTCGGTCCGCCGGGACCTCGCTACCTATGTTTCAAGGAACCGTGGTGACACCAGAATTCGCTTAGCGCTAATAAATAATATTCATGAGTTCTTTCCTAACAGCAAGCTTTCTCAGGAACAAAAGATTACAAAATACATAACCGCGCAGTTTAACGAGACGTTTTGGGGAGGAGAAGACATCATAATCGCCGCGTCCGAATTCTATCTCGTAAACGTGCATGTGCACCTAAATACCAAGAAAGTACTGGTGTATTAACACGCCGGTAATTCAGTACCCGGCAACATACATATCGTCTACAAAGATCAGCATTATGATAGCTGGGTCACGATGGCCGATGACCAATACATCAATAACCAACAAAGGCAACAATATTACGCAACGGAAGGTAACAAATACAACACAGGAGATGAACAAGGACAGTCCATTAAATCCAGAATTCGGATCAGCCTTCAATCAGGTAGCCCAGTAACACCGGGTGAGCAATTAACATCAACATTACATACATCGATATCAGGTGAAGTCGCGGACGATACTGGATACAGAATACTTAGGAATCCGCCCTCTTCCGCAGTTAGATACACTTGCCCAGGCCTACGTATTGCAACGTGGAACGTCCGAGGGGCCTCGAAACCGGCCAAAAAAGATAAAATAGACGTTGTACTCTCAAATAGGGGCATTCACATAGCCTGCCTACAAGAAACAGGGATGAATCTAGGAACGTACAGCTCCAACCACTACAAATGGCACCTATCTGGAGCCGCAGGTAAAACTCACCGGGGACTTGCAATTGTAATCAGAAAAGATACCCAAATCGAAATAGCAAGCAGCAGTAGCGATACCGACGCGATGTCAATGACCCTAAAAGTTTGTACGGGAAGTGACAAATCTACATCTCTATACATAATTAACTCTCACATCAACAGCTGTACCACTAAAGCAACCAGATCCTTCACAGGTCTATTAAATTTGATTAGACAAAAACCAAGGAAATGTACTCTAGTAATCCTAGGCGACTTCAACGCCCATATTGGTAGACTAGATACATTAAGCTTCCAACGCAGAGGGCTAATTCACCAAAATCTTCATCATGAATACTCTAACTCCAACGGAGAAATGTTAATGGATATAGCCAACAGGGAAAAACTGCAAATAGAAACAACAAAAGCGAGATCATCATGCAGGATAACATGGTCAAAGGGCACTCAGAAATCCCAATTGGATCACATTATTACGCCACAGGCAACAGAAAAACTCTTTAATTTTATTAAAGGTGAATGGTGTGATAAGGACGCCTCCGACCATAAACTAATCTGGGGACAACTACAAACAAATCGAGTTTTAAAGACACAAAAGAAACAGACAACAATTGAGACCAAGGTTTCAACCACAAACAATGCTACTACGCTGCTCTTAATAACAAACCCACAAAAATAAAATACCAAGCGTACATAACAAAAACACTGGAAAGCATAGGAATCAACCCACGGGACGAAAGCTTCGATATACCGTGGAATACTATAACTGGAGTATTAAAAGCTGCTGCCCAGGAAAACTTGACCTTTCAGCCGAGCCACTCCAGGGATCATCGTATAGCTCTTGCTAACCTCCAAAAGGCAAAATTCTTACAAAAAAGACAACCAGATAACCCATATAAACTTAATCGAGTAAAATAATGTCAGACTACACTTCAAAAAATTAAACAGCAGGAGGAAGAACAGGAACGCAAGGCCTTCTTTACAGGACTAGGGAAAAAACACCCTTCAAAACGCATGCAGGTACTTTACTTATTTTACAGGAGAAACAAGTTAGAAACAAAACGCCGGAAGAGAAACGCATATATACCAATGTCCAAATGGGAGCAAATTCTAAAAGACTCCGAAGGATTACCTATGCCAACCGTTAGCTTAACAAAGTCCTTAACCGACACGCATAACGATAGACCCACAGTGGATGACGTAATGGGAATCATTAACAACATGCGTAACGGTACAGCTCCAGGGACAGACCAAATTGTAATCGAGCTCTTCAAAGCGATGCCACAAATATTACAGGAAGCCGTCACCGTACATATGAACAAAGCCTGGATACAGAACGAAGCACCCGACACGTGGCTAGAAACTATGCAGGTACCAATTCCGAAGAAAAAATGCCCTAAAGAGACAAATGATTATCGCCGCATAACGGTTTGCAATACGGGTTATAGAATTTACGCTTCCTTCGTACTAAAAAGGTTAGACGAAACAATAAGAGAATTGGGCAATTACCAAGCGGCCTTTTTAAACAATAGATCAACAGATGATCACATATTTACGCTAAAACGAGTATTGGACGAAGAATGGCGTGCGGGTAAAAGAATTTATGTACTCGCTCTGGACATAGAGAAAGCTTTTGACAATGTCGACCTCCAAGCACTGCGCGATATTTTAATGCAATGAACCAACATACCGTTAACCAACAGGATAATCAAGGTATGCATGAACGAACGAACACACATCAAATGGTGTGGCCAACAAAGTAGGTGGATTATCAAAGGAAAGGGAGTCAAACAAGGCTGCCTGCTATCACCTCGCCTTTTTACACTGGTCATGGATGAAGTCCTCAGAACCCTCGAAGAGGAAACCCAACTAATTAAACTAGACCAAGATCTAGAAATCTCACTACCCCTGGTACTATCATTCGCGGATGACCTCATCTTCATTACAGATGACCTAGAAGGGTTAGAAGGAATTGTATACCATATTAAACCCCTTCTAGCTAGTGTCGGCCTCCAAATAAATGAAACAAAAACAAAAATACTAATTAGAGACCGCTACGAAGAGAAAGCTACACAGAAGGTTAGACACGTGTCAATGAATGGATTAAATTTACCTACGGTCGATGAAATTAAATACCTAGGCACATTGTATAACATCAACATTAAGCAGGAGAAGCACAATTAAAAAACGATGTGAACAGGCCACCAGAAACGCAAAGTCACTAATACCATTCATAGAAAACTCAAAAATGGACTGGCAACTAGCCAGACTTATGTATAGAATGGTGATCGTACCTTGTATGATATACGGTTTGAAAGTATCGGCAATCACCAAAACTAACAGATCAAGACTAAGAAGATATGAGAGAGTTATCATGAGAGACTTGATTAACCACGCTAGGAATAAACCAAGACTTAGGAAAATGCACGCAATCTTAGACGGAAAAACAGTAACCAAACGCATAAGGAACCACAGATTGTGCTATCCCATCTTTTACATGCAGCAATGCAGTACAAGGCCAAATCCAAGAAAGTAGGCCGACCTATTTACACATGGAATGACAACCTGAAACAGGACTTGGCGTACTTCGACAAGGATATTAACTTTTGGATGGACACAGCTAAAGACCGAAACAAGATCAAGAAGGCAGCCAGCGAGATTTATAAGAAACCGGAAACGGATAGCAGCGAGTCTTCGGACGAAGACACAGAAAACAACAAAGGGTAACACAGCACAGCAGTGAAAAGCAGAAAGAAGTAAGCCGAGTAAGCAGCACAGCCCCGCCAAAAGATTCACCGGTGAAGATCGACCTGAGCCTTCCGGCGGCGACGTCGTAAAAAAATGCCCATCCATAGATAAACATTACCCGTCTCTCCGCTATTCCATTGCTTACTCAAGGATGCATATCCGGTAGGCTCGCTAATCCTTCCTTATCCCGAGGGCACTTTCTCTCCCTGCCATTACCCGCGCCACCCGGTCTATTCCCTGATATGCAATGGCCTCTGTAGCCCCATGAAACATGAGAATCCAGCGGCTAGTGCAAATCTGGGGGTTCATTCGATTTATCGAGTCTGGTTAAACCACGCTGGGATCGGTGCAATTCATTCATTCATTCATTCATTCATTCATTCATTCATTCATTCATTCATTCATTCATTTACATTCATAATTTTCTGAAAAATCACAAACTATTACAGCCTCAGTAACCTTCATATTTGAAACCGCCTTTTGATATTCTTTTTGTTGATGAATATTATTAAAGTGGTGTTTCTTAAAAGCAATAATGTCGCGGTTAAAATCCTGCATCAATTTTTGAGCCGTATCAGTTTTCATAGCTCGTACGGTCTTCTTTGTTTGGACTGTGGTTCCACCCTTTTTGGTATACACATGAGCTTGGCGTTCCCATCGGTACCAATTAACCGTTTTCTCAAATATGTCTTGATCTGCCACATATTTTGGTTTCTTGTTTTTGCATTCATTGCATGTATTGTACATACATTCAATTTTTTTTGTATCACATACCAATTCTTGCAATAATTTGTCAAAATTTTCGTTTGTTACTATCTGATTTCTTTTTAATGTCTCATATTGAAATTTTATATTATCATGTTTTTCGCATAGACACGTTGACCTTGATTGCACATGAGGTGACAACACGAAGAAAGGTTTCTTTTCATAAAACGTAGTTATGCCATAACGGCCTCCTTCAGCCCTATATTTCTTATGAAGATTAAGTATACTGTCAACAAGGTACCTAATTTGCATTTTACGTTTGTTTTTAACTCTACATTCCTTTTTACCTGACGTTATTCTACTAACATCATCTCTTACGTAGAAAGATGTTATTTCTGGTATCTCAATTTTTCTCGCCTTCTTTGGTTTTTGTCTAGCTGTCACTTTTAACCCAAGCACTTTCGATGTGTACTGTTTATTTTTTGAATTGTGGACTACTTTTGATCAACTGTTTTTCTGAATGTTTGGTACAACCTGAAAAGCTGGTTTTTAATGCGCTCTCTAATACTTCGTTTCGGGCTTTAACATTATCAAGTGATTTTTCTAAATTAGCAATAGACGTACTAGCTTGTGATTGCACTCTCTGTATTCTTTTTTTGTACCGTTCAACTTTAGTTTTAAGTTTTTCTATTTGAGCCTTACAGTTTTTGTTTTGTTTTAAGGCCAATTTAAGTTTTAATTGTAGTTTCTTTATTTTGCTAACTTCTGTTTTTCCACTCTTGACATTATTTTCAGCAGTACTACACATATTTTCATGCATAGGCAACTCTCTACTCATATCATGACGACGTTGCCTGCTTACTCTTTTTTCCTCTCTCCACTCTTTCCTTTGGGCTTCTGCTTCAGCGGGGGCCATTTCCGAAATTTTCTTTTTTTTAGACTTAATCCTTGCTAAATTTTTTTTACGCTGTTCCTCATACTTTTCAGGATTTTCATTTTTTAGCCTTTCTCTATACCTTCGCATCTTTTCTTTAGCTGTTAATGGCATATTTCTGAAACGAAGAAAATTTATATTCTACGTACCTAATCAATTGGTTAAGAACTCATTCTCAGAAAAACTTCTTCAGTATCTGCTAGAAAATTAACAGCAAACAGCATTGAAAAATACATAGAGGTAAAATTATTTTCTGTATTATTAAAATCGCTACTTTATTTATAAAGCTTTTTTTAACTTCTATGTATGGTACCCGTCCATCTTAAAACATAAAACCATACACAACAACAAACATTAATCAAACAAGTTCTTCTTCAACTTCAAATCGAAAACACCTACGTCCTAAACTATTCGCACATAAAATTACTTTATGCTTTTTGAAGTCGGTAGCTGTACTGTTTTTTTAAGTTTATTTTAGGGTGTTGTTTTTAAGTTTATATGCTACCACGAAGGGGTAGGGAAAGTTGTATAGTACCTCTATACAACTTTGCATACCCCTTCGTCGTAGGAGTGATATTATGTTACGTCATCGTAGAAAAAGTACAAAGAGATGCGATTACAGCAATTCCAGGAATTGGCTGTCACTTATTGAGGAGTTCCATATCTATTCCAAAGGTCTTAATTATATCTTCACTTAATTTAAATGAGAACAAAGAATTTTCTTTAAAAAAAAAAACAATGATTAAAATCGTTTTACAAATGGCGAAAATACCGCTGAACATACTTCAACAATCTTAGCACGATCATTCTAACTTTTCACTTCATAGGGTAAAAATAATTTAAATTTCGGATAAAAATGCTATGTGAAACTAGCTTTATGTTGTCGATTTTGTTACTTTTTCGGTCCATCTATATGTTACCGTACCTAAAGTAACAAAACCGAAGTAACATAATGTGTCTACCTTCAATTCAAAAAAATATATTATCAGTACAGTTTCTCAATAAGTTAAACTACATACAACAAGTTGTTCGTACAAAACATGGCATTTCTTTAGGATATTACATGCATTTAAAATGTGTGGTAAAGTTATAGATTGCAAATATTACAAACCTGACACCAATTTCTCTCCAGTCCAGCCAGCTATTGACTCACTCACTCCGCCGAAAAAATGACACTAGTGACGTTTTTTGTATAACAGCCAATTTTATTAATGTACGTCAGTGTTACCATTTGCCACTCAAAAAATATATTTAGTAGAATTATTTTTCAAAGAAATAGTATTAACAAAACTGACATGTCCGGAGGTAACAAATTTCGGGGACAACAATTGAGTGTCATTTTAAACAGATTAAAGTTATTTTAAGCAACAAAATGAACATTTAGCAATAAGAACAAGGTCCATTTATTGTATAAACAACAAAATATGTCAAGATATTCAACAAAATACTAACGATAATTTAAGCTAAACTTTTTATTTACACTGGGGACACACCAACATTAAGGCGTCTGGTTTAGTAAAAAAATCTAGATAAATTAAATTTTTGTTCAATTAGAATTAATTTAAACTAAAAACCAAGTAAACAAGCTGAATTATAATTTATATAATACATCAACTTATAATAATGTACCTAGTTTCGGAAAAAAAAACATGAACTTGAGGGACACGCCAAAATGAGCATTGTACCATATTTTTGAAACTCCTCTAACGCGTGTCAACCTTACCTAAAATATCTGATTGTTGCGAGTGTGACTTAGCTGACTGGAAAAAATACTTTAATTGAGCACGTGTAATATTTTGTGGAATAACAAACATTATGACGAAATATTTTATGCTTTATTGGAAAAACGTCGTTTAGGGTTCGGTATGAGGAATGATAGTCAATTGTTGGAAATAATTGTTCATGCTTTATTGTTTTTTTTTTTTTTTTTTTTTTAGGTATGGCATCTCGCAGATCAACCTAGAGAGGTTTTGTCTGCTTAACCGGACTAACCTGTGGCTACTTTTAGGGTTTTTAAATCTAAAAGCCTCCAGCCAGGGCGCAATAAATTGCTACTAAACTAAGATGCGACGCTCGCTAAGGGCACCCCCTGTGGGGTACGGGCCTCGGCTTAGGGCGTCGCAATCGGGAGGACAGCAAGTTCAGGGACAGGCTGGATCAGTATATCATTATTATTAATCGGGGAATTTAAAGCTAATTGCTCAGCATCATCGGCGCGGGCTGGCATCCCATCGAGACCGGGGACCAAGGGTCGGGGGGGGGGGGGGGTATTACATCGGGGTCGCGGGCGCGTAGGACCTCTGCGGCGAGGTCGGAATGACGGCGATCGTCTGTGTCTGTGTTTGTTAACTGTGCTGGTCTCCCTATTGCTCTCCTGTAGGAGGGTTATGAGATCGTCAGGGTCGGTGAGAATATGCCTTGGTCGGCGAACTTGACTAATGCGGGAGGGGTCATAGTTGGCGGCCTCCACAACCAGCGGGTTGCGGTGTTTGGCGGCGGAATCGAAATAGCGCTTGGCGGCGCGTTTTATGAATTGGGCAATAGTGGGAATTCTCAGATCGAGGTGAAGGTTTTTATTCCTAACATAGAATGGGGCACCGGTAGCCCTACGGAGGACTCGGTTTTGGAGGGCCTGCATCTTATGGATGTCATGGGGTTTCGCTTGACCGAATACAGAGCACGCATAGGTCATGATCGGGCGTATGCATGTTACGTAGAGACGTAACTTGCATCTGAGTGAGATTTTACTTTTCGGGTTCATAAGACAGAAAGAAGAGTCTACTTAGAGCGAAAGCGGCGCGCGAACGCACCTGCTTTATGTGCTCTGAGAAGGATAGATGTTGATCGAGGATCACGCCTAGATATTTAGCTTGCTTCCCCCAAGGGATAGGCTTGCCAAACATGGTGATCGGTCGATATTGAGAGAGGGCAGTTTTTGAGCGGTGGCGTCTGCGTCTCAAAAAGAGAACGGCCTGGCTCTTGTCGGGGTTTACTTCGATACGCCACTTCCTAAACCAGGCGGCAAGTTTGTCGACTGCTTTTTGGAGGTGGCGGGAGATCGCGTCTATGGATTGCCCTTTGGAATAGATTGCCGTGTCGTCTGCGAACAGAGCTAACTCGGTAAACCTGCTCCTCGGAATGTCTCCGGTGAACAAGGTGAAAATGAGGGGGGCGAGCACTGAGCCTTGAGGGACACCAGCGCGTATGGGTCGGGGTGAGGATAGAGCCCCTTCTATGCGATAGCGGAATGTGCGATTTGACAAAAAGTCTCGTAAGATGAGCACGAGACGCCGTATAATAAGCCGTTGTGCCAGACTTTGTCGAACGCTTTCGCAATATCGAAAAACACCGCACCGGTCATAGTGCCGCGCTGGAAACCAGCGCCTATGCTCTCGACGATGCGATGCACCTGATGCACGCTAGAGTGCTGAGTCCGAAAGCCGAACTGTTCGTTTGGGATGAGGCCCTTGGTCTCGGCGTAGTCTCTGAGACGCTTATAAATAAGCCTCTCATAGATTTTGCCGAGTACCTTGAGCAAACTGATGGGACGGTAACTAGTGGGCTCGCTCCTAGGCTTGCCGGGCTTGGGAATACCGATAACGGTGGCCTCTTTCCATGCTTGTGGGAAGATATTATTGCTTAGGGCTCCATTGAAGATGGTAGTCAAAAGCATGATCAATTGAGCGGGAAATAGCTGGATCACCCTATTGGTGATACCATCTGAACCGGGGGCTTTGCGGGCTTTTAGACCTTTGACTATATCGTGCACTTCGTCTGGAGTGACGGGAGGCAGAGGATTGTCAGGGTCTTCTACGGGAGGGAGATTGACTCTACGTTCGACTTCCGTATCGACCTCAGAGAGGTGATCCGCGTCTACAGGTAGGGAGCTGGGTGAGCATTGAGCCTCTAGGCTGTCGGCAAGGCATTCAGCCTTGTCGACGTCGTCGAATGCTATCGTCTTGTCAGGACGGACTAGGGGGGGCATGGAGGCGGACTGTTGGGACCTTAGCTTCCTCTGAAGCTCCCAGAAAGCCAGATGGTTGGGCTCGAGCTCGCACAGCATCTTATCCCAGCCCGCGTCCTGCAGCTCTTAGTAGGATGTTATTGGGCATTCTACCCCACCTGCCGTTCCTACGGCTCACTTCGTTCGCCTTCGTCACTCTCGGTGTGGTATAATGCCCAATAACATCCTAATAACTAGCTCTTCATATCAACCACTTACCTCGATTAACAAAAGCAGATCTACGGTTTAAACTTTGTTTCACTACACTACTTTACTGTCATTCTTTCATAGTTTCACTACACATTTCACCACTACTGAATTTATTCCTAATTTAAATCTACATGAAACGTGGTAAGCTAAACTTCAGGACAGATTGCCTCATGCCTCTCCGCAAAGTTAGAGATAGCGCATTACCACAAAGGTTCAACGCACACTCAGTTTATGCGACCAGATTGGTACCGAGGGCATCTGAAATTTAGAATATCGTATATATTAAACTAAAACTTGGGACAGATTGTCACTATGCCTGTCCACAGAAGAAAGAAATAGCGCATACCCATAGGTGCACACACATTCTATTTCCTGCGGCTAGACATCCGAAATTTTAATTTAATTTCGTTTCATATAGATGAAAATTTACACGTTTATTAAACAAGTAAATGCGTCGGCTGTCTGAACCGATGACCTAAACTTCAGGACAGATTGTCACTAGTCTCTCCACAAAGTTAGAGATAGCGCCTTACCACAGAGGTTCAACGCGCACTCAGATTATGCGACCAGATTGGTACCGAGGACATCTGAATTTTAGGCTACCGTATACATTAAACTAAAATTCAGGACAGATTGTCTCATGTCTCTTCACAGAGCAAGAAATAACATGCACAGGCACACGCTTATTCCAAGTCCATGACCCCAGATTGGGCACCAAGATACATCCAAATTTTAATTTAATTCGTTCATACAGCTAACACTACCAAGTTACACGCTAACAATCAACGACTGGCTACTCTGCTGTTACTCCACATTGCGCTGGATTAATTAAGATGCTTTCACACTCATACATTCGCCTTCGAAACGGTTCATGCGCCGTCCCATGATTATTTATTGTGCTATACTCTTTGTAAACCTGACGACGGGGCGTCGGAAACGATCGTATTAATTTTTCATAGTATAAGTGTAAGTGAGTCTTTAAAATCTCAAAGACTGCAAAATTGCATTATGTAAATTTGCTGAATTCGAACTTTATCGTTATTACGTGAGGTGTATGTGTGAGTAACTTCCATGTATTCAACGATCACATTGTAAGATGATCGTCGCGCATGTTGCAGTCTTTGTTTAAAATTAGATTTTTATAGGATTTCCTATGTCTCTCTCTTTTGTTTATTATTTAATGTTTTATAATAAGGTGTTAGTTCTATCAATCTAGGATTGCTTGAAAGATGATTCTTAATATCAGTACTTACCGAACACCTTTGTACGAAATGATTTTATAAAAGTTGGTTTTAACCGTTGGTTTTTTTTTTAACTTTGCCTGCAATAGGAATTTCTCCTGTATTGTGGGTGCGTTTACAAACATTTAAATTCACATACACAAACAGCCAGACCCGGAACAACTACTTGCAGATCATACAAATATTTGTTCCGTGCGGGAATCGAACCCGCGACACGCAGCGCAGCGGTCAACCGCTTAACCACTGCGCCAACCGTGTCAAGATTATGGATGATTTTATAACAATTTAAAGTGTACTGCAACATACCGGTGCACATACTTTATGACACGGGTTCGTTTACATGTATTTATATGTTTTATAATAAGGTGTTAGTTCTATCAATCTAGGATTGTTTGAAAGATAATTCTTAATTAATTATCAATTTAAAGTTTACTACAACATACCTATGAACATACTTTATGACACGGGTTCGTTTACATGTATTTATATGTTTTATAATAAGGTGTTAGTTCTATCAATCTAGGATTGTTTGAAAGATAATTCTTAATTATCAATTTAAAGTTTACTACAACATATCTGTGAACATACTTTATGACACGGGTTCGTTTACATATATTTATATGTTTATAATAAGGTGTTAGTTCTATCAATCTAGGATTGTTTGAAAGATGATTCTTAATTATCAATTTAAAGTTTACTGCAACATATCTGTGAACTTACTTTTTGACACGGATTCGTATACATGTATTGTACAGAAAAAAAAAAAAAAAAAAAAAATGCTTCTACGATATTTTACTTTCGACTCATCTTAACTTGCAATTTTTTTTTTTTTTTTTTTTTTTTTTAATTTCAGATGGATTTATGTTATCATATAGAGTTTTTCTAAGACGGTTTATTAAACAAACATACATTCTTTACTATAATACCTATTGTATACATTATAAGTAACAGCGCGGTGTCGGTTTCGCCTGTCGGCGAGCGTTAAAGCTGGTTTTGTATTTCGTTTGTCACGATAAAATTGCAATTTGACAGAAGGGTTTTCAATCAATGCGGTTTAATTTGTCGTAAGTAACATAATTTAGTTATACACCTGTGAGGACATGTAGTTAAGGTTTAATTTTGATATGAGATAAATATTGCTGAAATTGTATTTTTTATGTATATAAACCAAGCAATTTCGATCATATAATACATTCGCTCCAGTATCTTCCAGTGATTCACTTACCTTTTTAACCGACTTCCAAAAAGGAGGAGGTTATATGTTCGTAGCGTATGTATGTTTTTTTTTTTTGTGTATGTCCGTCGATATTTTCGTCAATTGTGAACGGATTTTAAAAATTATTTTTTTGTTTGAAAGGGTATGCTCTCAAAGTGGTCCCATATAAACTTTATTAACTTAGCTTGAGTACTTTTTGAGTTAGCTTCATTAATACGTATTTTTCCCACTTAGCCTATATGGACGATCTCTTAACATTTTCCTGTCACTGTTATTTACATAGCAGGTCGTGATATTCGAACTAGTAGGGGGTAGGTACCACAACTAAAAAGTGAAAAATAAAAACTTTTTACAAAAAAAACCAACCGACTTCCAAAAAAAACACTAGAAAGTGAAAAATAACTTTAATTTCGGAAGTCGGTGGCTTAAAACGAAAATTCAAAACCAAAGACACCGACTTCCGAAATTAAAGTTATTTTTCACTTTCTAGTGTTTTTTTTTCGTTACATATTACGTCATCCTACAACTATAAAATCTGAGTAAGTACTACTAAGTTTATTGAATATTTTAATGTTTAATCGGTACTCAGCTACGGACCTGGTTCTTGCCTGCCGGCTGGTGTAACTCTCGTCATTTCTTAATGTGTTTAATTGTTACCCAGCTACGGACCCGGTTTTTGCCTGCCGACTGGTGTAACTACTCGTATTATCATTTAGAGCGAGTTTTGTAACCTTCTTTTAATTCATAGTAGCATAATTATAAAATTAATCTTTCGTGTTCCATTAGGTTTGACTCCGAATCAGAATACCAGCAGTCACAGCGCTCAGCTGCTGTAGTTGAGGTTACAAAGGTGCAGCCGAAGAAAAAGGCGACGAAGCGTAAAAAGCTTCTGAAAGCAGCACCACACCTTCAGAATATAAATCAAGGTAATTTAAATTTACTGCTTATATCTTTCTATATACTACTATTTTTATGAAATGTAAGTAAGTACTCTATTAGTTTACTGAATTTGCAGTAGAACGTAATTGCTACCCAGTTACGGACCCGGTTTCTGTCTGCCGGGTGGTGTAAATATTATCATATTCGAGCGATTGATATTTCTTTAAATTTCTTCTGCAATTATTAACGTGTTCATTTTATTGCATCAGTCTTCTTTTAACTCATAGCTGCATAAAATTTTAAATTAATGTTTTGTGTTCCATTTCAGATCTGACTCCGAGTCAGAGTACCAGCAGCCACGGCGCTCAGCTGCTGTAATTGAGGTTGCAAAGGTGCAGCCGAAGAAAAAGCCGACAAAGCTTAAAGCTTCTGAAAGCACCACCAAGCCATCAGAATATAAATCAAGGTAATTTTACTATTACTGTTTATATCTTTAGATACCTTCTTGTCGAGTATGATACGTTAATTTCAGTGGTTAGTGGATTTATATATATATATATATATATATATATATATATATATATATATGTGTATTAAAAACAACTTTAGATTGTATTTAGCAAAACATACAATTAGTTCATGAGGTATTTTTCTTTTATTTTGACAGTAAAAGATGCAGCTCGAACCTCTTTGGTTTGGAGGAATGCGATAGCGTTCCACCACCAACCTCAACCGGAGACTTCCCGGATGCCTTTCTGTACCGTTTGTAACACATCTGTTGAGCGCAGTCACTGGACAGGTCACTTACGTAGTACTAATCATAAAAACAAAAATATTTCGCATTTTTGTGAAGGTGTAGAAATAATACATTTTGCATTTCGTAATCGTATAGCTTCCTATAGAATTGTCGACCCGTCTGAGAATTGTTCAACAGAATCATTTTTAAATAATATTCGAAACAAAATTAAAACCTTAATCGACATGACTATTAAAGAACATTTGTCTAAAAGTTAACTTCGAATATTTCGCTTTGTTTTTAATGGTTAAAAATGATTCTCAAGAAATGAAATCATTTGCCACAAAAAACTTTACTTTGCATCAGAATTATGAATTGGATTCATTACTGTCTCAAGTCAAAAACACCTTAACAAAAAAGATAGAAGAATTTCAGGATCGAGATAGTGGATGGACGTTCTTGAACAATTCCCATTTGGAAATTAATGTTAACAAATATCAACCTTTGCGCGGTTCAGGTTTTATCGAATTGCCTGCATCATTAAAATCTAAAAAAGCATGTGTTAATATCCGCAATAATGATGAGTATTGTTTTTTATGGTCAGTTATTGCTGCTTTATATCCAGCTAAAAGTCATCCTGAAAGAGTATCGTCTTACCCTGATTTTCGAAAAGTCTTAAATGTAAAGGATATATCATTCCCAATTAATTTCTCAGATATTACGCGGTTCGAAGTGAATAACCCTGAAATTTGTATTTACATTTATGGTTTAAAAAATAATACCATCGTAGGACCTCTATACAAACCAAAAACCTTAAACGGAAAGGTGATTCATTTACTTTATTTAGAAAGTGATGATTTATCACATTACTGTCTGATTAAAGACTTGCCGCGACTTGTTAAGAACCAAATGACAAAGCATCACGGTAAACTATACTTTTGTGATGTTTGTTTAATGTTTTTTAATTCCTGCGATATTCTTAGTTCACATAATTGTGGAGGTGTCGCCACGGAACTACCTCCAAAGGGTTCTTTCATACAGTTTGAAAATTATAACAGAAAGCAAATTGTACCATTTGTTGTATACGCAGATTTTGAAACAATGTTAGAACGGTATGAATCTTGTAACCCCGATCCTACTAAGGCGGGTACTGTTACGCGGCAGCGACATGTGCCTATAGCTTACGCATATCATATTACGTGTGCGCTAGACGAAAACTACAATCGTTACGTTTCTTATCGCGGCTCGGATTGTGTATCTAATTTTGTGAAGTCTATTTATAAAAATGCCCGAAAAATTTGCGATATTTAAAAAAAAAATATTCCTATGATATACTCAGATGACAATGCTCGCGACTTTGAAAACGCGATGACTTGTCATATTTGTGATCACTTCTTGTTCGGCGACAGGGTTCGCGATCATTGTCACTTGACTGGTAAATATCGCGGCGCAGCTCATTGTTATTGTAACATGCAATATAAGCTACCAAAATTTTTGCCTGTATTTTTTCATAACTTGTCTGGTTATGATTGTCACCTTTTTATAAAAGAATTAGGTGAAGCTCCTGGATCTATTAAAGTGATACCTAAAACAAAAGAAAACTACATTTCTTTTACAAAGTTTATTCCTATTTCCACCGAGGAAAGCATGCAGGTTCGGTTTGTAGATTCTTTCAAGTTTTTAGGAACAAGCTTAGAAAAACTAGCTAGTACAATGAAAAAACAAGAGTTTAAACAATTAAAATCCTATTTTCCTAATAAAACACAATTTGACTTACTTACCCGTAAAGGTGTTTATCCGTACGACTATATGTCTCAATGGAAACATTACGAAGATACGTGTTTACCTCCTAAATCATTTTTTTTTAACTCTTTAACTAATGAGCCAATTACTGATGAAGACTATGAACACGCTCAGTCCGTTTGGTCAGTATTTAATATTCGTAACATGGGTATGTATACAGATTAATATCTCAAAACAGACGTACTGTTGCTAACAGATGTATTTGAAAATTTTAGAAAAACATGTAAACAACATTACAATCTCGATCCCGCGTTCTATCTTACAGCACCAAGCCTATCTTTTGATGCAATGCTTTTAAAAACAGGAATACAATTAGAGTTGATTAGTGATATTGAAATTTTTAGGATGATTCAAAAAGGTATTCGAGGAGGTGTTTGCATGTGTTCCAAAAGACATGTCAAAGCCAATCATAAATATTTAGATACTTACAACCCATCTCGTTCAAATTCATTTATCATTTATTTAGACTGTAACAATTTATACGGTTATAGCATGTGTCAATCCCTGCCCTATTCCGATTTCAGTTTTATGAATAGACAAGAAATAGATAATTTACAATTGAATTTGGCGGATATTAGCGACACTGCGGAAAACGGTTATATTCTAGAAGTTGATTTAATATATCCAGATAATTTACATATTGACCATAATGACTTTCCATTTTGTCCAGAAAAATGTTTGCCACCCGGTGGTAAGAATAAAAAACGAATACCGAATTTATATGATAAATATCACTATGTTATTCATTACATACATTTACAAAAAAAACCAACCGACTTCCAAAAAAAACACTATAAAGTGAAAAATAACTTTAATTTCGGAAGTCGGTGTCTTTGGTTTTGAATTTTCGTTTTAAATAAAATAAAATAAAAAATAAAATAAAATAAAATTCGTTTATTTCAGACTAGTTATGTCCATATTTTGTTATACATTATCTTAAAAACTATGTTAGTCATGCGGTGATAAATTAGTGGTAACAACAAGGAAGCCAATTGAATAAAAAATTAAATTAAATTAATGAATAATTGAAAATATATTTAAATTAAATTGAAAATAAAATTATATAAAATTTGAATAATTTACTACATTAGGCACAAAGTCATATTACAAAGTCTCAGGTAACATGCAACCTGATGAGCCTTCCCACCGCTGGCGATACTGGTCGGTCTGCAATCATCCTTAGGATTCCGTTGCCACTACCTCGAATTCGGCGAATTAGTGAGGCTGACTTTTTGCGCATTATAGCGTAAAAGTCATCCACCCTCGCGTCGGCAAACATGCCCGAGGCACTGCAAAATCGAGGTAGCCGCACCAGAATCCTAAAGGCGTTGTTATACTGTACTCTGAGAGCATTGTAGGCCCGCTGCGTGTAGTTGGTCCATAGGGCGCTGGTGTAAAAGCTTTGGCAATAGGCTCTGAACAAGGTTATCTTTACCTGTGCTGTACACCTCGCAAACCTATGCACCAACATGTTAGCGCGTACCGACAATGCTCTCCGCTCTCTCTCAATGTCTGCGTCATCGTGCAGGGTTTCGGTCAAAACATGTCCTAGATACCTAAACTTAGACACGCGACTCAAAGATACCCCGTTGAGATACACAGGTGGTATAGGTTCAGGTTGTTTATTATTACCTCTGATGAGCATATACTCACTCTTTCCAACGTTGTACCTTAAGCCGTGACTCTCAGCATAGGCCTCACAAATACTTAAAAGCTTCCTCAGACCTCCTACAGATTCAGATTCAACCGCCTCTGTGGTCTAGTGGTTAGACCACCTGTCTCAGACCAAGAGGTCCCGGGTTCGATTCCCAGTGGGGGCAAAATTTTCTGCTCGGTTTGGTTGGTGGTAGGGCTTGTTTTAAGTCCGCCTGGCTAGCTACCACCATCTTATCTAAGTCTGTCGCCATAACAACAATGTTAAACGCATTGTTGTGTTCCGGCAGTTAGAGATAAGATAGCCAGTTCCTCTGTGGTAGAGGATTCCGGGTGAAGCTCGCTTCCACCTTCGGCCTGATCATCACTTTCCATCAGGTGAGATTCTGGCCAAGAGCTTCCCCGTTGTGGATAAAAAAAAAAAAAAAAAAAAAAAAAAGATGGACTCAGCAACACCATGTCGTCCGCGTAACTGATGTTAGTGACGCAAACGTTATCTATATGACATCCGACATGGCTGTTGCCGAGCTCACCTATCAGCTGATTGACGTACAGATTAAAAAGTCTTAGAGAGGTCAGTCCCCCTTGCCTCACCCCACACTTAAGTGAGTATTCTTCAGAAAATGCGTTTCCCCACTTGATAAAGTTTTTTTGGTGGTTATACCAGAAAGATAATATATTAGTAAGTTCAGCGGGCGCCCCGACCTCCTCAAGCTTAGACCAGAGCTTATTATAATCTACTAGGTCGAAGGCTTTCGATAGGTCCAGAAAGCAAGCGTAAATTGGTGTTTTCCTATCAACATAATAAGCGACTGTGTGCTTTAGAGTCATTATAGCACTTTCAGTTGACAAAGTCTCACGAAAACCAAACTGGGCATCGTGTAGGTTAATAAACCTGCTAAGCTGAGCATCCAGAAGACCATCTAGGACCTTCGCCAAGACAGTAGCCAGGGAAATAGGTCTATAGTTATTTTTGTCAGTTACATCACCAGTGACATTCTTTGCTATAGGCACAACAATAGTCTCCGTCATCCTAGGTGGTAAGTACGAGTGACGCATGCAGAAAGTAAATAACATAGCCAGTACTCTGAATAAATGGTCACCCGCATGCTGCAGGTGCTCAATGCTGAGTCCGTCACTGCCTGGAGATTTACCACGTTTCATGTTTTTAATAATATTTTTTACATCTTTTTAAGTACATAGTTTTAAGCCACCGACTTCCGAAATTAAAGTTATTTTTCACTTTATAGTGTTTTTTTTGGAAGTCGGTTGGTTTTTTTTGTAAAAAGTTTTTATTTTTCACTTTTTAGTTGTGGTACCTACCCCCTACTAGTTCGAATATGACGACCTGCTATGTAAATAACAGTGACAGGAAAATGTTAAAAGATCATCCATATAGGCTAAGTGGGAAAAATACGTATTAATGAAGCTAACTCAAAAAGTACTCAAGCTAAGTTAATAAAATTTATATGGGACCACTTTGAGAGCATACCCTTTCAAACAAAAAAAGAATTTTCAAAATCCGTCCATAATTGACGAAAATATCGACGGACATACACAAAAAAAAAAAAAAAAAAAAAAAACATACATACGCTACGAACATATAACCTCCTCCTTTTTGTAAGTCGGTTAAAAAACGTGTTTACAACACGGTTTAATATTGAAAAGGATCCATCGCGCTATTGTATTCAAGCAAAGTTGTTTTTTAAAACAATATATTGATATTAACACTCAGTTACGTCAAAAAGCAGAGTCAACGTTTGAACAAGATTTTTTCAAATTATTAAACAATAGTATTTTTGGAAAGACTCTGGAAAATAATGAACATCGAATAGATGTTAAGTTAGTAAACAAGTGGTGTGACTTGAACAATAAAACAAAAAAGACTACTTGTGCTGAGAAATTGATCGGCAGTCCATATTTTCATAGCGCTTCTGTTTTTTCTGATGATCTAGTGGCAATCCAAATGAAGCCTTCGCGTGTTATTCTTGATAAACCAATATACATAGGATTTACCGTATTGGAATTATCTAAGAGTCACATGTATGACTTCCACTATTCAATAATAAAACCTTTTTATGGTAACCGAATAGAATTGTGTTATACTGATACGGATAGTTTAGTTTATGATGTAAATACCGACGATGTTTACGAAGATATCAATGGTCATTTTCTAAAATATTTTGATACCAGCAACTATGACATAGACAACGAATTTAACTTGCCAATTATTAATAAGAAGGTTCCAGGGCTATTTAAGGATGAAATGAGTGGCAAAATTATCAAAGAATTTGTAGGACTGCGCTCAAAGCTTTATTGTATTAAAACTATCGACAAAACAATTAAGAAAGCAAAAGGTACAAAAAAATGTGTTACGAAAAATTTAAATATGTTAGATTATAAAAACGTTTTGTACAATTGCAACGTCATTCGCAAAAAAAATGTCTTGTTTAAGTCAATAAAACATGAAATATTCACTCAGGACGTAAATAAAATAGCACTATCAAGCAATGATGATAAGCGGTTGCTATCGTTTGATAAGGTATCTACTTTAGCCTGGGGTAATGCAACTATATTTAAGTAATGCATTAACATTATTTTTAAATGTAAATAATTATAGTAGATACAATTTTAATGTATTTTAGAGGACGTCTTAAATGTAAAGATAGGAAATATTATGAACCTACTAATGCTTATTACCTATAGCAGGATCCAGACATAAGTAATGGGTAATGTAATTGTAAAACATTTATTTTCTTGGTGCCCCAAACAAATATTATTTTTAGTATTAAATAATATTAGAACTTATTTAGTACTTAATTAATTTTAAGAGCGATGTGACATAGCATTTCGTAAAAATGACTAAAATATTCTCTACTAACTTTTTATATCGTATCCTGCTTAGACGTATAAATTTTAATAAATCATATTATTCATTGCCAAATCTTTGGATTTTAAAATTTGTATGAAATGTTGTCCCATAAACGTGATAAGTTTTCTTTTATTTGTAGTACGTAAATGCATAAATAAATAGTATTTTATAATTATAATTACATCTGTTTCATTTCTATTCCTGATTGATGACAAAGCATACAGCGCTCGCAGCGAGTCGCGCATGAGGATACAGGCTCTAACTTGATAAAACATTGTAATGTCCATTTTTGATGACAAAGCACGAAGACGAAGCTGACATAGCTCGAAGTTCGGACGCGCGCGGTGTAGAATTCGACACCGAACAGGTGCTTATGCACGAGTTTGGACATGTTGAAACATGAAATTGAATCACAGCACAGCGTAAGGCTTTATAGAGCGTAATTAGATATTAGCCACGTTCCACATTATTATATTGGGTAGAACATCCATCATTAGACAGTCAACCACTCAGCCGGAGAATAAAAACGAAACGAATTGTAAGTATTGTACAAGTACCCATCTACTTATAACATTATTTCATCATGTTGTTTATGTAATTATAATTAATTATTATTTCGTTTGTTTCAGATCATTGATAATGTGTGATTCTCCAGATATTATCGACTTCTCACAATACGCTCAAGGTTTTCCGACTCCGAGTCTAAGCTGGCATATCCCAGATTTCCCAGAACAAGAAAGACCTGTCAACAAGGAGCCTAGACCAATACAAAACTGCGGACCTGCCATCAAAAAACCTAGAACAAGACGGGAGTGTCTAAAACAGAAGTCATCTCTGCCTACATGTCAATCATTCGTTATAAACAATGAGAAGAAAAAAGGTTTACGGCTGATCCAGGTACAAGTGTTGGATATTAGTGAACAAGAGCCTGCAAGTGACAATCAGGACGGGGTAATGTTAAGTGCGCAGTATGTAGTGACTGAATCGGTGGATCATGTTATGGAGGAGACGCAATCGTTAATTAATAAAATATCAAAAAAACTTTGTGGGGACAGTTGTTATTATTAGCTGATAGTTGATGTCATTATTTTGTAAGTATTTACTTTATAAGTTATTGTGCAAGATTTTTTAGTAATAAGCAATAATAAATTATGTAAGTAATATTATAGTTATTAGAACATATTATTATTAGATATGTATAACATTTATTTGTTTTCGTATTTTTTAGTGTTTAAACATCTTAGGTTTTTATGTTGTACTAGCTGCTGCCCGCGGCTTCGCCCGCGTGAGTGTCGGAAATTACCCCATACATCGGGGATGAGTTTTAAGTATAAATATTGAGTTTCGAGTTAATCGGACAGCGCGTTAAAATTCTTCCATTCCAACACTGACACCCCCCAACCCCCCTTTAGAGGGTAATTTAGAAAAACAAAAAACTACAAACTACAAACTTTATAATTTATTTAGATAACTATTCGTGCGAAGTTTCATGTTTATTACCTCAAGGAATAAGATTTTTCATACAAACTTTCATCCCTTATTTTACCCCCTTAGGGGTTGAATTTCGACAAATCCTGATACACGTTATTCTTAATTTTTGGGTTTAAGTATAAATATTGAGTTTCGAGTTAATCGGACAGCGCGTTAAAATTCTTCCATACAAACTTTGACACCCCCCAACCGTAGGATAGGGTACTTTTCCGGGATAAAAAGTACCCAGTGTGGTGCCCAGGATATTAAAGAATAATTATACCAAGTTTCATCGTAATCGAACCGGTAGTTTTTGCGTGATGCCTGAACAAACAGACAGACAGACAGACAGACAGACAAAAAAATTATTAATCAAATTTTTGGGTTCGGTGTCGGTCTAATAACACCCCCTGCCATTTATTTTTTTGATATTTTCGATGTACAGAATTTTCACTTCTACAGATTTATTATAAGTATAGATAAGTATAGATAAGTTTTGAATGTAAGTATATCTAAATTATTAAAATGTTAAATATGTAAGTTTTATTGTAATCAACCTTTTGTATTTTATCCTGTACATAGTCTAAAAATTATAATAATAAAACATAAAATAATTATAATATATAATGTTAAGTTCTTTGTTTAATTTAGTTGCGATAATGTTCATACATCACAAGTTTGTAAAATTAAGTATGTGGGGACAATTATTACTATTATTGGGTAGGTATGTATAATTAGTTTGTAATACTTGTAAATAATATAAAAAATAAATAAAAATACATTATTTTACCATTTAAATTATGTTTTATTTTGTATTACTTATTTATACTCGGACTCTAAATTAGCTCTAGTGTAGTGTATTATAGGTTATTTTCTTTCAGTATATTTTATTAGAATAATTCGTTTAAAATCATAGTACATTTGAAATTATATATTAAATTTTTTAAGAAATAATAATTTTGCTGCAGCTAATTTAAAGTTTGATAAGTAGGTTACCCTGATTATATTAAATGAAACACTCTTAAGTAGATAAACATTTTTTATTAACTTTTCAACACAATAATGAATTAAAATAAATTAAAAACAGACATATTAAGCTTTTGTACCGTTATTCGAAGCCTACAAATACTTGGAGAGTAGCGTGTAATCGCCACTTTGTCTCCCCACCACCGGGCAGGGCGGTGCATTTTGCTGCCGCCTTGGTCATTGGCGTCTTGTTTCCCGTTGCGTACAGACGTGCAAAAATCAATTGGTAAAAATAAAAATACCACGTGAGTACTAAAATTCTTTTATTTTTTATAATTGAATTCTTTATATATAACGGTGTTACCGTTCGAATATTTTAGATGGACGATTATAATTTATCGTCTTCGTCATCGTCCGATTCTGAAGAAGAATCCTCCGCTCCGGTCGTAACGCGGGCGTTGATTACGCCGCGGATGCAGTCGGCTCCAACTCCGCCAGCTCCTGCCATCGCAGTCGAGCCTAGAGCGAGCAAAAAGAGGAGAGCCCCTGAGAATGTGGTTGAGCGTCCAAAGAAGCGTAGACGCTACAGTGATGCGTTACGACAGTTAACTAATCAGGTGAGTGAGATCAAAAATGTTATTGGAAACATGTTTCAACCTATACACCAGTCCAGTGTTTATGAGCCGGATAATATTTCACTTAATGCTGACGTCAGTCGTGAATTGTATTCTGATGACGAAGGGGAGGCTTCGGCTGCATCAGAACCTCCCAGTGCTCTGAAATTGACCATCAATACGGTTCTCAAGGAACCGGCTGTACCTAAGACCTCTGAAGGCCTTGTAAAGTCTCTTCAACATTTTGAATCGGAGGATTGGTCCAATGTTAGGTATTCTGACGTACAAAAGAACTACTGCTCATATCCCGGCTACACTGACCTCGAGACGAACGAGGAAGTTAAGCCTTATGACAAATACACCAACCTGAGTCTTACAGAAAGAGGTTTTGCCGCCATCACTCAGGCCTTAATTAAACAAAAAGAGGCCGCGCAGGCCGGATTTGAAACTCTATTGTCTTGGGCTCAGTCTACTGAAGAGTTATCCCATAAATCCCTTCAGGATAAAATACACGAAATTTTTGTAGCTGGAAATTTCCAAAAAATATCAAATGATGCTTTGCAACTTGCATGCGGTCATCGAGCCGACCTGATCCAGCAACGACGTGACAGTATCTTGCGTTCAGTCAAAGATAAATATTTCAAAGCCTCACTCAGAAAAATACCTCCGAGTTGTGAATATATATTTCATAAAGATTCGTTTTCTAATGCTATTGAAAAGAATGGAGGTATAGCTAAAACATTCTGGCCGATCCGCACGCCGACAATAAATAAACCTTCTGCGCAAGTTGGTTCATCTCACACTCCTTATTTAAATAGAATGCCTGCGCAAGGCACGACTAGGGAGCACTACCCTAGATTTATACAACCACAGCCCGCGCAAGGCTCTCAATATTTTGTTCCCATGCAAATGCCAACCATGCCTACTTTTCGACCACAGCGTCAATCTAATGTACAACAAGGCAGACCTGTTCGTCAGCGAGGCGGTCAATTTCAAGGACAAGGTTCCTACCAGCACAACACTGGTAGAGGTCAAGGAAGATTATCAAATCAGAATGTCCCGCGCAGGGATTACCAGCAAAAGAGAAAGTATTGACTCGAATTTTCAAGCGGGGCAGCTAAAATATTTTGTAGACCAGTGGCGGAACTTAAATGCCCCACCATTTCTTATAAATATAATTCAGGGATTCCGAATCCCTTTCCGCTGCAAACCCCCGCTTTTTCTACCGGATTTGACAAGGTTCCAAACACCTCTCTCCAGCGAAATGGAGAAAGCCGTAAACGATATGGTCAAAATGAAGGTATTGGAACCAGCGGTTTTAAGTCCCAGTTTTGTCTCCCCCCTATTTCTGACTCCAAAAAGCGACGGCTCCCTCAGACCCATTTTCAATTTGAAGCTGCTAAACAAATACGTTTCTGTCACAAAGTTCAGACTGATCAATATTCAAAGACTCCCATTGTTTCTTCAAGCACAGGACTGGCTCGTGAAAATAGATTTGTCCAACGCTTACTTTCACTTATCAATAGAACCAGCCCACAGATGCTTTCTACGCCTAATTTTCAAAAGCCGTCTGTACCAAATGACGTGTCTGCCTTTTGGCCTTGCGTGCGCACCAAAGGTATTTGCATCAATAACGAATTGGGTGGCACAAGTCCTCAGGGACAGGGGCCTTCGAATTTTGGTTTATTTGGACGACTTCATACTGGCCAATCAGGATCCGCTGATGCTGGAACGTCAGGCTCAAGACGTAGTACAAATCCTGGAGCAACTCGGCTGGCAAGTGAACTACACCAAGTCTGTCCTTGTACCTCAAAAAAGCCTAGAGTTTCTGGGCATCCTTTGGAACCCACACTTAAATCAAATCGCCTTGCCACTAGACAAACGCAAAAAAATGGCAGTGAAAATAAAAAAGCTCTTGAATCGAAGGTCAGCAAACTTAAAAGAGATTCAAAGCATTGTGGGGTCAGTCAATTTCGCCAGCTTTCCCATCCCCCGAGGCCGGCTGAACCATCGGTTGCTACTCAGCCATTGCCAGTATCTGTTGTACCAAAACCCTCTGCAACGATATCCCATACCGCATTCAGCAATGTGCGAACTAAAGTGGTGGCTAAGGAACATCTCAAAGCGAGCGCTGATACATCACCCTCCTGTATCACATTACTTAGTAACAGACGCGTCCGGGACAGCCTGGGGCGCTCAGTTAGACAATGTGAGGCTCTCCGGGGAGTGGTCCACACTAGAGTCGAAGCTTCACTCCAATCAGAAAGAAATGCTTGCAGTGCTGTACAGCCTACAAGATCACGCTCATCACCTGATGGGTTCCTCGCTGATGCTACAAAGCGACAACCGAACAGTGGTGTCGTATCTCAGGAACGAAGGTGGAACCAAATCCCCTGCTTTGATGGATCTAACCTATCGAATTCTATGGCTTCTCGATCAGAACCACATCTTTCTGGAAACCCATTATCTACCCGGTCGTTACAACTGCGAAGCGGACAAGTTGTCCCGCCTAGCCCCTGTACCCGAATGGCATCTATTACCGGAAATTACACAGAAAATATTTCTGAAATGGGGCATACCCATAATAGACCTTTTCGCCTCGAGAACGGCGCATGTGGTTCCAGAGTACGGAACACTGGATGCGACAGACCGCAGAGCTCACATTCACGATTCATTCAGTCAGACTTGGAATTATCATCTGGCGTGGCTATTTCCCCCACCTTTTCTAATGCCTCGCGTACTATCGCATTTGAACTCTGCAACCGGGACGTATCTAATAGTGGCTCCACGATGGAACAAAGTCTTTTGGCGACCAGATTTAAAAAATCGAGCACTGGCGCCATCGTTGTCGATTCGGAATCTTCAGGACGTTCTGGTGGACACAACAACAGGTCGCCCACCTCCACTGTCCCAGGACATGATTCTGGAGGTCTGGAAATGTGGGGGTGGACAGAAAGCCTAAAGCATTGGTCCTCGGCACAAAGAGAGCTGCTACTTACGAGCTGGAGAGCATCTTCACTAAAAACTTATAAACCGGCTTGGCAACGTTGGTGTATTTGGGCAAGAGAAAATTATATTAATTCGTTTAGCCCAACTGGGTCTGATTTGGCCCAATTTTTAATAGATTTGCATCTCAAGCATGGTCTTGCTTACTCTACTATTCTTGTTTATAAATCAGCGGTGTCCACACTGTGTGACCCGAATTCTGAAAGTCGTCTTAGTTCTCACGTTTTGGTGAAACATGCTCTGAAGGCAATATCCTTAAAAAATCCTAAATCGAATAAAACTCCCATTTGGGATACTGACGATCTAATCACCTGGCTGAAAAATAACCCCCCGAAAGAGAATAGTCTCTACGAATGTTCTAAAAGAGCTGCTATATTGTTATTACTTTGCTCAGGTCGCCGGATACATGACTTGACCCTTTTGTCTATCCATTCAGACAATTTTGTTATATTTGATCATTCTGTCGTGTTTTGGCCGAAATTTGGTTCCAAAACCGATTCTGCTAATAGCAGACAAACTGGCTGGCGTCTCTTTGAAAATAAAGAATGCCAATCCCTAGACCCCATATACTGGATTAAAAAAGTGGTCACTTTGTCAGAAGATAGGAGATCATCTTGTAAATGTGATTGTTTATTTTTAACTGCCTGTGGTCCCCCTAAAGCAGCCTCGAGGACAGTCATCGCGAACTGGGTAAAGGATATTTTAACAAAAACTGGTATCCAGGCTAGCCCTGGAAGTATTCGCCCAGCGGTCGTTTCAAAAAGTTGGATTCAAGAACGACCTTTGGAAGAAATTCTAGCTCGCGGTAACTGGCGCTCAGAGAATACATTTAGAAAATTTTATTGTCGTGAAGTTAAGCCTGCCACTGCACTAGCAAGTACTACATCTTGTTTTCTACCAACTAATACATGATAATTATGTTTTAAGAAGATATTATTTTGTAAATGATCTTTACCTATTATTGTCTTTTTTGATTTATTTAAAATGATTCATTGTTGATGATATAATCGAATATTTCACATGTGAAGTTATTTAAATGTTTGTTGAATTTACTTAACAGAATTGATTGAAAGTGTTTGTGTTAAGAAACATAGAATAAAAGTATTTTTATTTAATTTAAATCACTATTTTTATTTTTATCCCTGATCCTACTATAAATAGGTAGCTAGCTCTTAAAATTATATCACTATTAAAATTAATAGATATTTATGCAATACTCTAGATACATCACATTGGCGTCTGCCCACCAGGCGATAACAAACAGAGTCTCAAGTATTTGTAGGCTTCGAATAACGGTACAAAAGCTTAATAGCAGCGTTTTACCCTAAAATAAAACGCTTATTAAGCGATTTACCTTATTCGAAACCTACAATTTATATTTCTGCCTGGTGTTACTTACAATTTGGTCATTTTTAAAAACTATTTTCGATTTCACTCAATACATTGAATCTTATTTGTTGGGTCAAACCTAACCGAATGTAATCTACCTGTATGTAACCTTGCACTAACAAAACATACAGTACGGCTTATTATATTTTTTATGTGATATAGTCGGTTGGTTTGTCTTTGTATGTTCTCAAAAGTTTTTAAACCCACTACTTTGAGACTCAATGACCAAGGCGGCAGCAAAATGCACCGCCCTGCCTGGTAGTGGGGAGACAAAGTGGGGATTACACCGACCAGAGTGAAGTGAGGGGCGGACGTGACGTAGGTTCTGGCACGCAACAAGTGGAAGTCAAGTACGCTACTCTCCAAGTATTTGTAGGCTTCGAATAAGGTAAATCGCTTAATAAGCGTTTTATTTTAGGGTAAAACGCTGCTATTATTATCAACATACCATTTTCTAATACACACCGCATTATTTAATGCACAATTCATTTTATGGTTCACACAATTAAAATCAGTTTTATTTTTACAAAACTTTTTTTTAAATGTTGTAAAATTAGGACATCCCTTCTCACCTATGTCGATCACTTCACAATTTGCACATAACTCTTTAATCCACTTAATCTTTTCCAAACCCTTGGTAATAATTTTTTTATTTTCTAAATATGGTAAAATAACGCGTTGAAACTCTTTGTAGTCTATGAACCCCTCACTCCAGTAAATTCCTCGATTCCTTTCTAGCCACCTCACCTGCTTTTTTTCTTCTGGTGTTAGGTAATGGAATGAATATGGTGGTTTTACCAAGAACGTCTGTGTATGATCCTGACTCGCAATGCTTAATTCTTTGATAATAAAATTATTTATAGAATCTTTAAATCCTTGGAGTTCCACTATAATGGTATCCGAGTTCATGATATCTTCTTAACAATGTTACTTAATGGTTTGTATTCAACAATGCAATCGTTCAGAATGAGACAATATGCTGAAGTTTGATCTGGTATCTCTGAATCACTTTCAATTTCTACTCTCACATCCACAACCGGACCTGTCTTTAGATTATCCGCTTGTCTAGAGCAATCGACTACAAACAGCGGTGCTAAATCTCTAAATTGTTTCTCACTTAGTATGGGCTCCGAGCGACGTCCGTAATACGACTGTTGAAATCTGGTGTATTGCTCGTATAATAAAGCGATTCTGTTATTAGCAAAACTCACATTTAAGCTTTCGTATGGAAAATACGTTGAATTAAGATACACTCTAACGTCTCGAATATGACAGTGATCGAATTGAGACATGTCGGAACTTGCATTGTTTTTTCTATTTGTCTGTAGCCCAATAATAATGTATCTTGGTTTTTCTATTTGAGATGAAGTTTTGATGGACCAGGTATGTTTTGTAGTTTTAGGCAAAGCTGGATATTCGTACAGATCCCAATTTCTGTATATCATTTGAAGTGGGCGATCTTTTTCTAATACTTTTAACAAACCAATTTTTTCTTTGTCTGATACTTTAACATGCGGTACGCGCCATAATATGATTTTGTTAATCTGAACATCATCCACAACTTCGCCAGTATTAAGTTTTACAGCGTTCAAATTAGTATTACTACGTAACAAAATCAGTTCATGTCTACTATTTATCACGACTTTTTTAAAATCTTCAGCAAAACCGAGGAGGTTACGAAGTGGTATAGAAGCAGAAAATCTTCCTCCATTTATATTTTTTATGCCATCAATATTCCAGCCCCAGGCATTAGACATTTTTGATTCACTTTCGTTCATTGAAATGAGTGATTTCATGGTTGTAGTTATACCTGCATTTTTTATTTTATCAATCTCCACTCCATTTAGCTCATACCTAATGTCTTGGAACAAGTAGAGTAGAGCATTGTTCGTGAAATTGATACTAGTAGCTTTGTCCTTCGTATCTTTTTTGCTAACGATAACAGTTCCTTCCAAATATAGGGTGCTAGCTGAAGGTAATATGTACAAGTCCTGTTGGTTGATAGGTATGCGGATTTCATCGTTCCTGTTAAAACTCGTTACATAGGGCTTGTAGGAATGAAATTCGATTCCTTCTATAGTATTGTCGTATGTCGGAGCGGATAAAACATCTAAGATATTCATTTTAATAATCCGATCGCTCTAAGGAATGCTTTATTGTCTTTAGTTAATTTTATTTTCTTCTTAAAGAGAGGTCTTATTTGAGAGCTAGCTCGAGCAGAACTGATATTCTTTACTTGTTGAGACACATTTTTATTGTAGTCCATCATTGTTTTCTTCTAAGATGCAGATATACCTGCACTTCTTCACCACGTAAATTGATTAATCGTTTGTTTATATCTAACAGCCTGATATGTATGCAGCTTATGTTGTTTTGATTGATTGGAAAGTATATTGCGTTTTTCGGGATTTCTATGATCCTGTATCCAGGTGGCACATTAAGTGCAAATTCGTGAATAATATGACTTGGTTCACCGTTTACATATGAACCGCTTACAATATCACATTCAATCCTGTCTACGGTCGTAGGTAGAATGTTGACTGGAGACTGTGACACATGCCATTTATTTGCTTTCAAGATTTGTTTGTTAAATCCTAACAGTCTTCTAAAAGAGTCTTCTTTAATAAAATTAATGTCTTTTGTACAGAATATTGTAGTTTTTAAAGTATTATTATTGCACCGTAGTTTGATCGCTGCATCTTTTATTTCAGATTTTAAATAATCGCCGATATCTTGCAATTCATAAGTGCCTTCCGGTATTTTAATAACTTGATTAAAACCATAATAGAACTTATTATTACAATCAATGTTTGGAATAGAATTAAATGTTGAAAAGTGCAATAAAGCACACTCATACTCTCCATCTAGTTGCAATGTATTAGGATAGTATGTAGTTAACACTGACGAGTCTCCAGTTATCGACAAAGTGAGCGACATCTTGCAAATGATTGAAATGAAAGAAAAGCATATATTTTATAATACATTTTTATTCCAAAAAGTCCACAAATAATTTAAACATAAATGACCACAATTAACTGCGTTAAATTTTTGATATCTTGTGTAGTTATAAAACACATTACAATTTTTTAAATATTGCATCAATTCCATTGGAGGTTTTAAATTTCCATAGCTATCAAAGTATTCACAGTGATTGTATACTTTAGCATAAGCTACCCAATGCGTTTCTTCGTTCTTAGAATCGTCTAAGTTAACGATACCACATTCAATGCATTTCGGCTTCCGAGGTAGTCGATCCTTCATGTAGACCCCACGAAAATATGGGATGTCACTTGAAAACTTTCGGATGTCTACATTTGTTAGAGGGCGTTTAGGTAGCATATTTTTCAGTTTTTTGAAGATGTTATAAACAATCCTTTACCACTTTTATACGACTTAATGTATAAACCCTTGCCCAACACTAATGCCTCCATAGCTTTATTATGACGTTCTGTTTCTTGCAAATTTTGTTTGCTTGCTTTGTAATCATTGACGGTTTTTGCAATGCCAGCTGCACCACCAGCTAAAGTTCCTAAAGCTGATAAACCAGCGAAAATTGGAATTAAAGGTAAAACTCCTCCAGTCTTTGGTATGGGTATTACTCGGGGTACTCGAATTCGATGATGAATGTTTGGAAATAACTTTTTTGCGGTTAAGTAAGCTGCTTTTATTAAAGTCTTATTATCTTTGCGTTTGAGTTTCTTAATTTTTTATTTTATTTTTGAAACTAAGCTTTTAAATGTTTTAATGCCAGATCCAGACTTTAGTTTCGCTTTCATAACTTTGTTCACTACCCAAGAGCTTAGTTTTTCACCTTTCCCTGCATCTTTTGATTTAAGTCTTTGTTTAGCCATGTTAAGTAGTTGTAAATCGGCTTTGTGACGATTTGATAAGTCTGTATAGTTTGTATACGCAATGTCGTGTTGCATGCAAGCTTCGTCTAGCTTATTTACACCTCGGTCACCTCGCGCTAAGCGTTTCTGAAGTTTGGTTCCTGGTCCGCAATAATTGTATCCTGGTAAATGAACTTCGAATGGTAGATTATTAATTATGTTGTTAACTAGTCCACCCCCTTGCATTACTCAAATAATAATGATAGGATTTCAGATGAAAAATGGTTATATAATAATATTATTCCATTATTGCAGCTTTTTCAATCCAACTATTTTCTGCGCTGTTTAGACCTAACCATTTAACATACAATTTATTACCTTTCTTTCTCAAAACCTTTTCTATCAAATAAACATCAGGATAATTCGATTTTTGTAGTTCTTGTTCGTAAAAAGCTCCTAATATGTTTTGCTTTCGTTGATCTTCTATGTGATAAGTAACTGGTAAGGTTTTATTTACTTTTTTTATAATAAATAATTCAGTAGACCAATTAGGAGTGTAACCTTTCTCAAAATTATGTTTGTATTTACTTATACGAACACAATCACCAACTTTGAATTTAGACTTCCACTGAACTAAATCATGTTTGTTAACTTTTTTTATATTTTCTTTGATTATTTGTTCATTATATTTATTCACATCAACCGGTTTAAATTGAATAGTACGATGTTTTGTGTTGTTATATCTCTTCAATGTATCTTCCAATGGCAGACCTAACCACTTATAGTTTCCATTGAGACTAAAATATTTATATAATTTATTTTTTACAGTTCTAATCAGTCTCTCTACAATTGATGCTTTTTTAGTAGAAAACGATGAGTAATGGTTAATGTTGTGCTTTTTCATAAGCGTTTGAAAAGTGATGTTATAAAATTCAGTTCCCATATCAGTTTGTACTGCACGAGTAACATCGAATTTATTTTTCGATTTTAACGGTTCAGCCCAGGCATACTTCGAGAAGCAGTCAATCACCACTAAGATGAAATTGTAACCTTTGTTATACTTTTTCAGGTTTTGCATGTCCATCAAGTCTGCTTGCCATAAGTCGTGGATTCCTTTCAGAATAACAGAACGTCGAAGGAAATTTCTTCGTGCCGCTTTGTGTATTTCATTTACAATCTGCTGTTTTACCATTACGGAGTTTTTTGAAGTAATTTATCTACCTCTGCTTTAGTGTAAAACTTATCTTGCAAATGAGTTGAAACCTCTGGTAACCTTGCTTTTAAAGTAGCTTGAACTGTACCCTTTGCATCTTTTATGATTTGAGAACGCAAGATACCAATCAGATTATTAACTTCTTTAAACATATTAGAATTCAATCCATCTACATAATCCTTGTTCACACCCAGATTCTTTAATTCTTTTAACGTGTTAGCATTCAATTGATCTACGTAATCCTTGTTCACAGCATCGTCAGCTTCTACTGGAGATCTAATTCCTCTCAGTCTTGATGTTTTTATATCGTAATCTCCGTTTTCTGATTTTAACAATGCATTCTCATTAAACTCAAATAACTCTGATAAACGCATTCTTTTGTGAATGTAGTGTCCGAATTTGTCTACGTTCATGTTTAAGGTGTATTGTATCGAGAGGCTGATAGTAAAATAAACACATTTTTAAATATTTATTTATTTATAATTTTACTTTCACGCAATTCTTCAATGATAGATATAATTTCATTATCTAATCCTGTGTTGCCAGCATCTCTAGATGCAATTAATAATTTCAATCTTTCTACTAATTCATTAGGATTATCCCAGTACACTAAATCTACGTTTTTTCTCCACTTTTTTATTAACGGTAGACCCTTTCCTTGAACTGTATTCTTCAGTTTAAAAAGAGGTTTAATAATTTGCATATATTTTTGCCCTTACTTACTATTACTTTTTATTGGTTTACTTGGATCATAATCTCTACGATGTGCATTTGTATCAAGTAACATCGACTTATAATTTTGCATATCATTATCTGTAACCAAGCTTAAGTCTACATCTTTCTTAAGCAACAACTGTTTTAAACCAGGTGTATTTCGGTATTTACGTTCAGCCACGGTAATGTATTGATCGTTGATCGTTATGCAAGCAGAATCTAGCATCAGTTTCCCGCGGTCTGCTCTAACCCCAAATGGAATATCTACCAACGCTTCTGAAGATACTGACCAGGATGATGTATCATAATCTTGATTCCTTTCAACTACTGATTCATAAGAAGAGTCACTGTTGATATCGGATTCATATTTATCTTCATCGCTATTATTATCATTACTTTTTGCGCTGCCAGTTCCTTCTTTCGACATAGTTTCGTTAGTAAACGGAACACCAACAAAATCATTACTAGCACCCAGGAGAGCAGTTTGTTTACTAGCATTAGCAATGAGGTTGAGAGGATCTGTAACAGGTTTGAAAACAGTTTCCAGTGCTTGTTTATTATCAATCTCAGTATCTCTCATTTTTCGTACTTTTATCTTTACAGCTTCTGCCGCATCAACAATTTGCCGTTTCAATGATTTTTCCATATTGGTAAAATAGGTTGTAATTGATCTAGCGTCGTAAGGTGAATAATAATGTTTGGCAGGTAATAAACCTTTTATATGTATTCGTGTTCTTAGTCAAAGACTACAAACGAATCAAATTTATTTCTATAACATCCTTTGTTTTTGGAACAATCTTTATTAATCCTACTAATATTATAAATGCGAAAGTTTGTGAGGATGGATGGATGGATGGATGTATGGATGTTTGTTACTCTTTCACGCAAAAACTATTGAACAGATTTTGATGAAACTTTACAGTGATCTAGCTTATACATCAGAATAACACATAGGCTACAATTTATAATGATTTTGTTTGATTTTGCCATAATATAACGATAAGTATGAAGTAAGTCGGAAAAATTTCTGCCCTCTGAGAGCTATCTTGGCGTGCGCTGCCTAAACCGTTAGAGTTATACGAAGATAATGTATCGTGGGATTGTTTGTCTAAAATAGTTCTAAATAAAAGTCCGCGACAGCATATATCTATCTTTTATGTGGAAGCCATTATAGCTAAAATAGTGAGCCATAAATACATTTAAAATGGAGACTTTTTTACATTGCACATTTTGGAGTATTTAGTTAATTCTAATCAAAATGAATAACTTCATCGCTTTCGGTATTTAATGTAGATAAACTTTGTCTTTATTACTTTGTTTTTAACTAAGACATTTGGAAGAATAGTTTAAAAGTTACAACGATAAGAATGAAGCGGGGGTGAGCGGTGGGCCAGATAATGACGCGCCATGGTCTAATAAATTTTTTTTGGTAGTATTTAAAGTAGAAATATATTATAGTAGTTTTTATTTTAATTAGATATTAGAAGTCTTTCTTTTTTTGTTAGTTTAAGAATAACGGTTAGTTTTAAAATTCAAATTTATGCTTTAATTAACTTCGTGAATGTCGGAAATTATCCCACAGGAACGTGTTAGATGTCCTATATCAACGGGGTAATTGCGTAACACACTTACAATAGCAATGGGTCTCATTTTGACAGTTCAACAAAATTAATTGCGTTATTTACGTTGTTGACAGATTTCTCGAACATAATAATTAATGAAGCAATGGATTAGCAATATCCATAAAATCATTCAGATTTTGATTGATAGTGTGTTACGCAATTGGTTTTTATTTTAATTACTTATATTATTCTACTAATATTATAAATGCGAAAGTTTGTGAGGATGAATGGATGTTTGTTACTCTTTCACGCAGAAACTACTGAACGGATTTTGATGAAACTTCACAGTAATATTGCAATTTATATTTTTTTGTTTTTATACTAGCTTCCCGCCCCGGGTTCGCACTGGTAGCACTAAGTGCTTATCTACGGCACACCTACCTATCCACCTACCGTACCCTACCTATCCACCTACGCTACCCTACCTATCTACTTATCTACCTACCCTACCTGCATACCTACCTCTTTACGACCTATTGTCATACCTACTAAATAAACATAAAATTTTCGTAAAAATCGGTCGAGCCGTTTCGGAGGAGTGCGACCAGAAGCACCGTGGCACGACATTTTTATATTTATCGATTAGCCTACACCGTCCCATTGCTCAGCAAAGGCCTCCCCAAATACTTCCAAGCATCTTTCTCCAGGGCCTCCTCGATCCAACCCTTGCGGTTTGCGTCTAGGTCGTCTCGCCTCCTCTTCCTAGGCCGGCCTCGGCGGTGCCGTCCATCCTCAGGCACCCGCCGTGTGGAGACTGTTGCCCAGCGGTCGCTATGCATGCGGCTTACATGACCCGCCCAATCCCATTTTAGCTTGGCAGCCTTTTTGCCTACATCAAGAATCCCCGTTTTAGAGCGCAGCGTAGTGTTTCGATAATTGTCAGTTCGTTTTACGCCTAGAATGCTTCGTTCCATTGCTCTTTGGCAAACCCCAAGAAGAAACTTTTGCGACTGGGTAAGACCAGGTCCAGGCCAGGTCTGCGTACCGTAGGTTAGGACAGGCAGAATACACATATCGATGAGTGTTCGCTTCATGGAGATCGGCAGATCGCCTTTCATTACCGTCTTCAGAGACCAGTACCTTTTCCAGGCATTTTCGATGCAGCGATAGAATTCCTTTTGTTACCTGTTTTCGAAAGCAACTAACTGGCCCAAGTAGATGTACTCATCGACATGTGTTTCCTGCCCATCTACCTCGAAACTACACTTAGTGCTGTTGGTTATGGTTTTTGTTTAAGACCGATTCATCGTGAGTCCAACCCTGAGGCTTGCCGTGCTTAGGTCTTGAAGCATAGTCTGTAGTTCCAGAGCTGTGGGGGCAAAAAAGTACTATGTCGTCGACAAATCGGAGGTTTGTCAACCTCCAACTACCGACTTCAATGCCCTTGGTCATCCATGAGGCTGCCAGTGTCCTAAATATCTCCTCGGGAGTGCTCCTACTTACTAATATTATAAATGCGTGTGGCGGCATCTACACCGCCACATACGAACTAAGTATCAAAGACCTGACGTCACAGATCCTGCATCGCGCTATTTAAGTTTACCGCGCGATTCATATATATAAGACTATCCGACATCAGTCCTTGGGCAATTGCCCGCCAGACATAACACCCGTCTGGTAGGAGGATCCTCCCTTTTCTATGGGGGATGAGAGAACTTTACACCCTGTTCCTCATACTCCTAAATTGGTGACCCCGAATATGAACGTCAACGCAGCCTTCGTGCAACTACTTCAGCGTGACGTCATCAACATCACTCCCGCAAGCTTTCGTGAGGCGAGTCACACAGCCAGCCAGCACCCACGGCTTCAACGGGTATCCTGACCACCAGCATGCAGCGAACGCGCATTCCTGGTCACTACCCTCAGCCTCATCAGCAACCCGGCGCTGTACCACATCCGACGCACTGGATCACAACGCAGCGCCACCCCGACTCACTGGGGAATCAAACTCAAAAACTCAAAACTCAAAGCACCCTCAATCACCGCAGACAGTTCCGACCCACTGTGAACTATGCGGCACCCGGTTCCGACTCACTGGAACCTCAACTGGCACTGCCAAGCATCGCAAGATACAAGACTCAGCCCACTATCGACCTCCGGTCTCCGGAGGGGAGTGATGTGGCGGCATCTACACCGCCACATACGAACTAAGTATCAAAGACCTGACGTCACAGATCCTGCATCGCGCTATTTAAGTTTACCGCGCGATTCATATATATAAGACTATCCGACATCAGTCCTTGGGCAATTGCCCGCCAGACATAACACCCGTCTGGTAGGAGGATCCTCCCTTTACTATGGGGGATGAGTGAACTTTACACCCTGTTCCTCATACCCCTAAATGCGAAAGTGTGTGAGGATGGATGGATGGACGTTTGTTATTCTTTTACGCAAAAACTACTGAACGGATTTTGATGAAACTTTGCAGTAATATACCCACTTAAAACTTCATAATGACGTAATCTTACTGATATTATAAAGGAAAAACACAAACATACAAACTGTCACCTTTATAATATCAGTAAGATATTATAAAGGTGACAGTTTGTATGTTTGTGTGTTTGGATGTTTGTTACTCAATTATACAAAAACGGCTAACGGATTTGGATGAAATTTGCAAATTGATGATTTATAACCTGGATAAAGTACCTACTTTTTTCCCCGGAAGTACTTTCCTGTAGGACAATTTCCGACCTCCACGCGGGCGAAGCCGCGGGCGAAAGCTAGTTACAACATAATTGAACGGTATACTCCATATTTTTGAACACATTTCCCGAAATTCAGTCCATATCATGTCAGTGTTGACGTGTTCTTCATAAACATGTCTCATATTTCTTTCATCTTGTTTAAAAAGTACGATTAGGTTTGCGTTGTCTCTTACTAACTGTTTAGGGATTTTACTATACGTCTGATTTAGATAAAAACAATCGATGGACTTGTGTCTCCCCATAGCAAAATAATCACGTATACTACTTTGATTTTCACAAGCAACATCATCAAATACAATTACAGAATTCGGTTTTGCGGTCTGAACACTCAGAACTTGCTCATTTTCATGATATTTCTGAAATGAAACGCCTGGTACTCGTTGCAAGACTTTTTCTAAAAAAACGTACTTGGGTTGTTGCAAGGTTTTCGAATAAACATAAACATTTTGAAATCTTAATCCATTCTCGTGTATAAGAAGACCAATTAATAAATTAGTTTTTCCACAATTTGACGCCCCGCAAATGATACATCGTACCGATTTAGGTAATAATTCTCCATGGCGAAAACCAGTCTCCTGAGAATTAACACAAAGTTTGTTTATATGTAACGATTGTGGTTGTTTTACAAATTTCATGACAACTGCTTGAAACGGATATATTAATAATGAGTCGATTAATGTATTACATTGACATTTATAACTAGTTCCATCGGGTGGAATAGGCGCTGAACCATTATTTTACTGCACTATGCAAAAATTCGTACTCCACCTTCCGTTCATCAGGTGGAATAGGCGCTGAACCATTATTTTACTGCACTATGCAGAAATTCGTACTCCACCTTCCGTTCATCAGGTAAGTTATCGGCATGGATTTCATATATATTATTGGACATCCTACTCCACCAGTGACAAGGCGAACGTAGTGAGCCGAAGGAACGGCAGGTGGAGTAGGATGCCCAATAATATCCTACTAGCGTTATCATCCATATCTGTACTATTCTTTTTAATAATGTCCCAGGCAGCTTTACATTTGTTGTTCGACTGTTGAATTTTCTGTGCATGTAATGTACACCGTCTTAGTATACTTGTGTACTTTTTGTAGTTTTTTAGGTTTTGATTTTTATTGGAGTTAAATCATTTGTATTTTAGGTACATACTTCGTTTCCTGACACAACATCTTTTTATTCCTTTTGTTATCCATTTACTTTTCGGCGGCTTGTTTGTAATTTTTACTTTTAGTATGGGAAAACAGAGATTATAAAAAAGGGACAGTGTATCATGAAAGTGATTGAATGCTATGTCAGTATCATCTGAGTCGTATGTTTCTGAAAATGAAAGAGACGATATGCATGATATAAACTTTGCTATGTTGTTTTGACTTAAATCTCTTTTCTTTTGGAACCAAAATTGTTTCCTGCATCTTGCAGTTTCTACATACGCATTGAAACAAATGGACTGACCGGTCTCATGATCTGATAATCCAAGGGTATGTATTTGAGGCTGAACGTTTGATATGTCGCTTGCGATAAGATCTATGCATGATGATTGTCTAGTGGGTTTAATAATGTGGTTAGATATGTTATAGTTCTGTAAAATACATTCCAATTCTTTAAAATTATTATTACGCTTTAATGCGTCAATGTTCCAATCTCCACACAGTATTAGGGACAGTTGGGGCACAATGGTACGAAAATATTTTTATTTTTAGAAAAATCTGTGTTTATCCTACTAATATTATAAATGCGAAAGTTTGTGAGGATGGATGGATGGATGGATGTATGGATGTTTGTTACTCTTTCACGCAAAAACTATTGAACAGATTTTGATGAAACTTTACAGTGATCTAGCTTATACATCAGAATAACACATAGGCTACAATTTATAATGATTTTGTTTGATTTTGCCATAATATAACGATAAGTATGAAGTAAGTCGGAAAAATTTCTGCCCTCTGAGAGCTATCTTGGCGTGCGCTGCCTAAACCGTTAGAGTTATACGAAGATAATGTATCGTGGGATTGTTTGTCTAAAATAGTTCTAAATAAAAGTCCGCGACAGCATATATCTATCTTTTATGTGGAAGCCATTATAGCTAAAATAGTGAGCCATAAATACATTTAAAATGGAGACTTTTTTACATTGCACATTTTGGAGTATTTAGTTAATTCTAATCAAAATGAATAACTTCATCGCTTTCGGTATTTAATGTAGATAAACTTTGTCTTTATTACTTTGTTTTTAACTAAGACATTTGGAAGAATAGTTTAAAAGTTACAACGATAAGAATGAAGCGGGGGTGAGCGGTGGGCCAGATAATGACGCGCCATGGTCTAATAAAAAAATTTTGGTAGTATTTAAAGTAGAAATCCTACTAATATTATAAATGCGAAAGTTTGTGAGGATGGATGGATGGATGGATGTATGGATGTTTGTTACTCTTTCACGCAAAAACTATTGAACAGATTTTGATGAAACTTTACATTGATCTAGCTTATACATCAGAATAACACATAGGCTACAATTTATAATGATTTTGTTTGATTTTGCCATAATATATAACGATAAGTATGAAGTAAGTCGGAAAAATTTCTGCCCTCTGAGAGCTATCTTGGCGTGCGCTGCCTAAACCGTTAGAGTTATACGAAGATAATGTATCGTGGGATTGTTTGTCTAAAATAGTTCTAAATCAAAGTCCGCGACAGCATATATCTATCTTTTATGTGGAAGCCATTATAGCTAAAATAGTGAGCCATAAATACATTTAAAATGGAGACTTTTTTACATTGCACATTTTGGAGTATTTAGTTAATTCTATCAAAATGAATAACTTCATCGCTTTCGGTATTTAATGTAGATAAACTTTGTCTTTATTACTTTGTTTTTAACTAAGACATTTGGAAGAATAGTTTAAAAGTTACAACGATAAGAATGAAGCGGGGGTGAGCGGTGGGCCAGATAATGACGCGCCATGGTCTAATAAATTTTTTTTGGTAGTATTTAAAGTAGAAATATATTATAGTAGTTTTTATTTTAATTAGATATTAGAAGTCTTTCTTTTTTTGTTAGTTTAAGAATAACGGTTAGTTTTAAAATTCAAATTTATGCTTTAATTAACGTCGTGAATGTCGGAAATTATCCCACAGGAACGTGTTAGATGTCCTATATCAACGGGGTAATTGCGTAACACACTTACAATAGCAATGGGTCTCATTTTGACAGTTCAACAAAATTAATTGCGTTATTTACGTTGTTGACAGATTTCTCGAACATAATAATTAATGAAGCAATGGATTAGCAATATCCATAAAATCATTCAGATTTTGATTGATAGTGTGTTACGCAATTGGTTTTTATTTTAATTACTTATATTATTCTACTAATATTATAAATGCGAAAATTTGTGAGGATGAATGGATGTTTGTTACTCTTTCACGCAGAAACTACTGAACGGATTTTGATGAAACTTCACAGTAATATTGCAATTTATATTTTTTTGTTTTTATACTAGCTTCCCGCCCCGGTTTCGCACTGGTAGCACTAAGTGCTTATCTACGGCACACCTACCTATCCACCTACCGTACCCTACCTATCCACCTACGCTACCCTACCTATCTACTTATCTACCTACCCTACCTGCATACCTACCTCTTTACGACCTATTGTCATACCTACTAAATAAACATAAAATTTTCGTAAAAATCGGTCGAGCCGTTTCGGAGGAGTGCGACCACAAGCACCGTGGCACGACATTTTTATATTTATCGATTAGCCTACACCGTCCCATTGCTCAGCAAAGGCCTCCCCAAATACTTCCAAGCATCTTTCTCCAGGGCCTCCTCGATCCAACCCTTGCGGTTTGCGTCTAGGTCGTCTCGCCTCCTCTTCCTAGGCCGGCCTCGGCGGTGCCGTCCATCCTCAGGCACCCGCCGTGTGGAGACTGTTGCCCAGCGGTCGCTATGCATGCGGCTTACATGACCCGCCCAATCCCATTTTAGCTTGGCAGCCTTTTTGCCTACATCAAGAATCCCCGTTTTAGAGCGCAGCGTAGTGTTTCGATAATTGTCAGTTCGTTTTACGCCTAGAATGCTTCGTTCCATTGCTCTTTGGCAAACCCCAAGAAGAAACTTTTGCGACTCGGTAAGACCAGGTCCAGGCCAGGTCTGCGTACCGTAGGTTAGGACAGGCAGAATACACATATCGATGAGTGTTCGCTTCATGGAGATCGGCAGATCGCCTTTCATTACCGTCTTCAGAGACCAGTACCTTTTCCAGGCATTTTCGATGCAGCGATAGAATTCCTTTTGTTACCTGTTTTCGAAAGCAACTAACTGGCCCAAGTAGATGTACTCATCGACATGTGTTTCCTGCCCATCTACCTCGAAACTACACTTAGTGCTGTTGGTTATGGTTTTTGTTTAAGACCGATTCATCGTGAGTCCAACCCTGAGGCTTGCCGTGCTTAGGTCTTGAAGCATAGTCTGTAGTTCCAGAGCTGTGGGGGCAAAAAAGTACTATGTCGTCGACAAATCGGAGGTTTGTCAACCTCCAACTACCGACTTCAATGCCCTTGGTCATCCATGAGGCTGCCAGTGTCCTAAATATCTCCTCGGGAGTGCTCCTACTTACTAATATTATAAATGCGTGTGGCGGCATCTACACCGCCACATACGAACTAAGTATCAAAGACCTGACGTCACAGATCCTGCATCGCGCTATTTAAGTTTACCGCGCGATTCATATATATAAGACTATCCGACATCAGTCCTTGGGCAATTGCCCGCCAGACATAACACCCGTCTGGTAGGAGGATCCTCCCTTTTCTATGGGGGATGAGAGAACTTTACACCCTGTTCCTCATACTCCTAAATTGGTGACCCCGAATATGAACGTCAACGCAGCCTTCGTGCAACTACTTCAGCGTGACGTCATCAACATCACTCCCGCAAGCTTTCGTGAGGCGAGTCACACAGCCAGCCAGCACCCACGGCTTCAACGGGTATCCTGACCACCAGCATGCAGCGAACGCGCATTCCTGGTCACTACCCTCAGCCTCATCAGCAACCCGGCGCTGTACCACATCCGACGCACTGGATCACAACGCAGCGCCACCCCGACTCACTGGGGAATCAAACTCAAAAACTCAAAACTCAAAGCACCCTCAATCACCGCAGACAGTTCCGACCCACTGTGAACTATGCGGCACCCGGTTCCGACTCACTGGAACCTCAACTGGCACTGCCAAGCGTCGCAAGATACAAGACTCAGCCCACTATCGACCTCCGGTCTCCGGAGGGGAGTGATGTGGCGGCATCTACACCGCCACATACGAACTAAGTATCAAAGACCTGACGTCACAGATCCTGCATCGCGCTATTTAAGTTTACCGCGCGATTCATATATATAAGACTAGCCGACATCAGTCCTTGGGCAATTGCCCGCCAGACATAACACCCGTCTGGTAGGAGGATCCTCCCTTTACTATGGGGGATGAGTGAACTTTACACCCTGTTCCTCATACCCCTAAATGCGAAAGTGTGTGAGGATGGATGGATGGACGTTTGTTATTCTTTTACGCAAAAACTACTGAACGGATTTTGATGAAACTTTGCAGTAATATACCCACTTAAAACTTCATAATGACGTAATCTTACTGATATTATAAAGGTGACAGTTTGTATGTTTGTGTGTTTGGATGTTTGTTACTCAATTATACAAAAACGGCTAACGGATTTGGATGAAATTTGCAAATTGATGATTTATAACCTGGATAAAGTACCTACTTTTTTCCCCGGAAGTACTTTCCTGTAGGACAATTTCCGACCTCCACGCGGGCGAAGCCGCGGGCGAAAGCTAGTATAATATTATAAATGCGAAAGTTTGTGAGGATGGATGGATGGATGGATGTATGGATGTTTGTTACTCTTTCACGCAAAAACTATTGAACAGATTTTGATGAAACTTTACAGTGATCTAGCTTATACATCAGAATAACACATAGGCTACAATTTATAATGATTTTGTTTGATTTTGCCATAATATAACGATAAGTATGAAGTAAGTCGGAAAAATTTCTGCCCTCTGAGAGCTATCTTGGCGTGCGCTGCCTAAACCGTTAGAGTTATACGAAGATAATGTATCGTGGGATTGTTTGTCTAAAATAGTTCTAAATAAAAGTCCGCGACAGCATATATCTATCTTTTATGTGGAAGCCATTATAGCTAAAATAGTGAGCCATAAATACATTTAAAATGGAGACTTTTTTACATTGCACATTTTGGAGTATTTAGTTAATTCTAATCAAAATGAATAACTTCATCGCTTTCGGTATTTAATGTAGATAAACTTTGTCTTTATTACTTTGTTTTTAACTAAGACATTTGGAAGAATAGTTTAAAAGTTACAACGATAAGAATGAAGCGGGGGTGAGCGGTGGGCCAGATAATGACGCGCCATGGTCTAATAAAATTTTTTTGGTAGTATTTAAAGTAGAAATATATTATAGTAGTTTTTATTTTAATTAGATATTAGAAGTCTTTCTTTTTTTGTTAGTTTAAGAATAACGGTTAGTTTTAAAATTCAAATTTATGCTTTAATTAACGTCGTGAATGTCGGAAATTATCCCACAGGAACGTGTTAGATGTCCTATATCAACGGGGTAATTGCGTAACACACTTACAATAGCAATGGGTCTCATTTTGACAGTTCAACAAAATTAATTGCGTTATTTACGTTGTTGACAGATTTCTCGAACATAATAATTAATGAAGCAATGGATTAGCAATATCCATAAAATCATTCAGATTTTGATTGATAGTGTGTTACGCAATTGGTTTTTATTTTAATTACTTATATTATTCTACTAATATTATAAATGCGAAAGTTTGTGAGGATGAATGGATGTTTGTTACTCTTTCACGCAGAAACTACTGAACGGATTTTGATGAAACTTCACAGTAATATTGCAATTTATATTTTTTTGTTTTTATACTAGCTTCCCGCCCCGGTTTCGCACTGGTAGCACTAAGTGCTTATCTACGGCACACCTACCTATCCACCTACCGTACCCTACCTATCCACCTACGCTACCCTACCTATCTACTTATCTACCTACCCTACCTGCATACCTACCTCTTTACGACCTATTGTCATACCTACTAAATAAACATAAAATTTTCGTAAAAATCGGTCGAGCCGTTTCGGAGGAGTGCGACCACAAGCACCGTGGCACGACATTTTTATATTTATCGATTAGCCTACACCGTCCCATTGCTCAGCAAAGGCCTCCCCAAATACTTCCAAGCATCTTTCTCCAGGGCCTCCTCGATCCAACCCTTGCGGTTTGCGTCTAGGTCGTCTCGCCTCCTCTTCCTAGGCCGGCCTCGGCGGTGCCGTCCATCCTCAGGCACCCGCCGTGTGGAGACTGTTGCCCAGCGGTCGCTATGCATGCGGCTTACATGACCCGCCCAATCCCATTTTAGCTTGGCAGCCTTTTTGCCTACATCCTCCATCCATGCCTGCTGGGGAGTTTGTTGCGCCACTTCTTCTTCCCAGCTAAAGCACTAGGAAGTGGTGAAGGGCGGGCGTTTTTGGGGGACTGTCTTATGTAATTTTGACGTTCGAAAAGTGCTGATTCTCAGCCTAGTTTGAATAAATGACTTTTGATTTTGATTTTGATTTTGATCAAGAATCCCCGTTTTAGAGCGCAGCGTAGTGTTTCGATAATTGTCAGTTCGTTTTACGCCTAGAATGCTTCGTTCCATTGCTCTTTGGCAAACCCCAAGAAGAAACTTTTGCGACTCGGTAAGACCAGGTCCAGGCCAGGTCTGCGTACCGTAGGTTAGGACAGGCAGAATACACATATCGATGAGTGTTCGCTTCATGGAGATCGGCAGATCGCCTTTCATTACCGTCTTCAGAGACCAGTACCTTTTCCAGGCATTTTCGATGCAGCGATAGAATTCCTTTTGTTACCTGTTTTCGAAAGCAACTAACTGGCCCAAGTAGATGTACTCATCGACATGTGTTTCCTGCCCATCTACCTCGAAACTACACTTAGTGCTGTTGGTTATGGTTTTTGTTTAAGACCGATTCATCGTGAGTCCAACCCTGAGGCTTGCCGTGCTTAGGTCTTGAAGCATAGTCTGTAGTTCCAGAGCTGTGGGGGCAAAAAAGTACTATGTCGTCGACAAATCGGAGGTTTGTCAACCGGCTGGCAGTGTCCTAAATATCTCCTCGGGAGTGCTCCTACTTACTAATATTATAAATGCGTGTGGCGGCATCTACACCGCCACATACGAACTAAGTATCAAAGACCTGACGTCACAGATCCTGCATCGCGCTATTTAAGTTTACCGCGCGATTCATATATATAAGACTATCCGACATCAGTCCTTGGGCAATTGCCCGCCAGACATAACACCCGTCTGGTAGGAGGATCCTCCCTTTTCTATGGGGGATGAGAGAATTTTACACCCTGTTCCTCATACTCCTAAATTGGTGACCCCGAATATGAACGTCAACGCAGCCTTCGTGCAACTACTTCAGCGTGACGTCATCAACATCACTCCCGCAAGCTTTCGTGAGGCGAGTCACACAGCCAGCCAGCACCCACGGCTTCAACGGGTATCCTGACCACCAACATGCAGCGAACGCGCATTCCTGGTCACTACCCTCAGCCTCATCAGCAACCCGGCGCTGTACCACATCCGACGCACTGGATCACAACGCAGCGCCACCCCGACTCACTGGGGAATCAAACTCAAAAACTCAAAACTCAAAGCACCCTCAATCACCGCAGACAGTTCCGACCCACTGTGAACTATGCGGCACCCGGTTCCGACTCACTGGAACCTCAACTGGCACTGCCAAGCATCGCAAGATACAAGACTCAGCCCACTATCGACCTCCGGTCTCCGGAGGGGAGTGATGTGGCGGCATCTACACCGCCACATACGAACTAAGTATCAAAGACCTGACGTCACAGATCCTGCATCGCGCTATTTAAGTTTACCGCGCGATTCATATATATAAGACTATCCGACATCAGTCCTTGGGCAATTGCCCGCCAGACATAACACCCGTCTGGTAGGAGGATCCTCCCTTTACTATGGGGGATGAGTGAACTTTACACCCTGTTCCTCATACCCCTAAATGCGAAAGTGTGTGAGGATGGATGGATGGACGTTTGTTATTCTTTTACGCAAAAACTACTGAACGGATTTTGATGAAACTTTGCAGTAATATACCCACTTAAAACTTCATAATGACGTAATCTTACTGATATTATAAAGGTGACAGTTTGTATGTTTGTGTGTTTGGATGTTTGTTACTCAATTATACAAAAACGGCTAACGGATTTGGATGAAATTTGCAAATTGATGATTTATAACCTGGATAAAGTACCTACTTTTTTCCCCGGAAGTACTTTCCTGTAGGACAATTTCCGACCTCCACGCGGGCGAAGCCGCGGGCGAAAGCTAGTCTTATATATATGAATCGCGCGGTAAACTTAAATAGCGCGATGCAGGATCTGTGACGTCAGGTCTTTGATACTTAGTTCGTATGTGGCGGTGTAGATGCCGCCACACGCATTTATAATATTAGTAAGTAGGAGCACTCCCGAGGAGATATTTAGGACACTGGCAGCCTCATGGATGACCAAGGGCATTGAAGTCGGTAGTTGGAGGTTGACAAACCTCCGATTTGTCGACGACATAGTACTTTTTTGCCCCCACAGCTCTGGAACTACAGACTATGCTTCAAGACCTAAGCACGGCAAGCCTCAGGGTTGGACTCACGATGAATCGGTCTTAAACAAAAACCATAACCAACAGCACTAAGTGTAGTTTCGAGGTAGATGGGCAGGAAACACATGTCGATGAGTACATCTACTTGGGCCAGTTAGTTGCTTTCGAAAACAGGTAACAAAAGGAATTCTATCGCTGCATCGAAAATGCCTGGAAAAGGTACTGGTCTCTGAAGACGGTAATGAAAGGCGATCTGCCGATCTCCATGAAGCGAACACTCATCGATATGTGTATTCTGCCTGTCCTAACCTACGGTACGCAGACCTGGCCTGGACCTGGTCTTACCGAGTCGCAAAAGTTTCTTCTTGGGGTTTGCCAAAGAGCAATGGAACGAAGCATTCTAGGCGTAAAACGAACTGACAATTATCGAAACACTACGCTGCGCTCTAAAACGGGGATTCTTGATCAAAATCAAAATCAAAATCAAAAGTCATTTATTCAAACTAGGCTGAGAATCAGCACTTTTCGAACGTCAAAATTACATAAGACAGTCCCCCAAAAACGCCCGCCCTTCACCACTTCCTAGTGCTTTAGCTGGGAAGAAGAAGTGGCGCAACAAACTCCCCAGCAGGCATGGATGGAGGATGTAGGCAAAAAGGCTGCCAAGCTAAAATGGGATTGGGTGGGTCATGTAAGCCGCATGCATAGCGACCGCTGGGCAACAGTCTCCACACGGCGGGTGCCTGAGGATGGACGGCACCGCCGAGGCCGGCCTAGGAAGAGGAGGCGAGACGACCTAGACGCAAACCGCAAGGGTTGGATCGAGGAGGCCCTGGAGAAAGATGCTTGGAAGTATTTGGGGAGGCCTTTGCTGAGCAATGGGACGGTGTAGGCTAATCGATAAATATAAAAATGTCGTGCCACGGTGCTTGTGGTCGCACTCCTCCGAAACGGCTCGACCGATTTTTACGAAAATTTTATGTTTATTTAGTAGGTATGACAATAGGTCGTAAAGAGGTAGGTATGCAGGTAGGGTAGGTAGATAAGTAGATAGGTAGGGTAGCGTAGGTGGATAGGTAGGGTACGGTAGGTGGATAGGTAGGTGTGCCGTAGATAAGCACTTAGTGCTACCAGTGCGAAACCGGGGCGGGAAGCTAGTATAAAAACAAAAAAATATAAATTGCAATATTACTGTGAAGTTTCATCAAAATCCGTTCAGTAGTTTCTGCGTGAAAGAGTAACAAACATCCATTCATCCTCACAAACTTTCGCATTTATAATATTAGTAGAATAATATAAGTAATTAAAATAAAAACCAATTGCGTAACACACTATCAATCAAAATCTGAATGATTTTATGGATATTGCTAATCCATTGCTTCATTAATTATTATGTTCGAGAAATCTGTCAACAACGTAAATAACGCAATTAATTTTGTTGAACTGTCAAAATGAGACCCATTGCTATTGTAAGTGTGTTACGCAATTACCCCGTTGATATAGGACATCTAACACGTTCCTGTGGGATAATTTCCGACATTCACGACGTTAATTAAAGCATAAATTTGAATTTTAAAACTAACCGTTATTCTTAAACTAACAAAAAAAGAAAGACTTCTAATATCTAATTAAAATAAAAACTACTATAATATATTTCTACTTTAAATACTACCAAAAAAAAATTATTAGACCATGGCGCGTCATTATCTGGCCCACCGCTCACCCCCGCTTCATTCTTATCGTTGTAACTTTTAAACTATTCTTCCAAATGTCTTAGTTAAAAACAAAGTAATAAAGACAAAGTTTATCTACATTAAATACCGAAAGCGATGAAGTTATTCATTTTGATTAGAATTAACTAAATACTCCAAAATGTGCAATGTAAAAAAGTCTCCATTTTAAATGTATTTATGGCTCACTATTTTAGCTATAATGGCTTCCACATAAAAGATAGATATATGCTGTCGCGGACTTTTATTTAGAACTATTTTAGACAAACAATCCCACGATACATTATCTTCGTATAACTCTAACGGTTTAGGCAGCGCACGCCAAGATAGCTCTCAGAGGGCAGAAATTTTTCCGACTTACTTCATACTTATCGTTATATTATGGCAAAATCAAACAAAATCATTATAAATTGTAGCCTATGTGTTATTCTGATGTATAAGCTAGATCACTGTAAAGTTTCATCAAAATCTGTTCAATAGTTTTTGCGTGAAAGAGTAACAAACATCCATACATCCATCCATCCATCCATCCTCACAAACTTTCGCATTTATAATATTACTAGCTTTCGCCCGCGGCTTCGCCCGCGTGGAGGTCGGAAATTGTCCTACAGGAAAGTACTTCCGGGGAAAAAAGTAGGTACTTTATCCAGGTTATAAATCATCAATTTGCAAATTTCATCCAAATCCGTTAGCCGTTTTTGTATAATTGAGTAACAAACATCCAAACACACAAACATACAAACTGTCACCTTTATAATATCAGTAAGATTACGTCATTATGAAGTTTTAAGTGGGTATATTACTGCAAAGTTTCATCAAAATCCGTTCAGTAGTTTTTGCGTAAAAGAATAACAAACGTCCATCCATCCATCCTCACACACTTTCGCATTTAGGGGTATGAGGAACAGGGTGTAAAGTTCACTCATCCCCCATAGTAAAGGGAGGATCCTCCTACCAGACGGGTGTTATGTCTGGCGGGCAATTGCCCAAGGACTGATGTCGGATAGTCTTATATATATGAATCGCGCGGTAAACTTAAATAGCGCGATGCAGGATCTGTGACGTCAGGTCTTTGATACTTAGTTCGTATGTGGCGGTGTAGATGCCGCCACATCACTCCCCTCCGGAGACCGGAGGTCGATAGTGGGCTGAGTCTTGTATCTTGCGACGCTTGGCAGTGCCAGTTGAGGTTCCAGTGAGTCGGAACCGGGTGCCGCATAGTTCACAGTGGGTCGGAACTGTCTGCGGTGATTGAGGGTGCTTTGAGTTTTGAGTTTTTGAGTTTGATTCCCCAGTGAGTCGGGGTGGCGCTGCGTTGTGATCCAGTGCGTCGGATGTGGTACAGCGCCGGGTTGCTGATGAGGCTGAGGGTAGTGACCAGGAATGCGCGTTCGCTGCATGCTGGTGGTCAGGATACCCGTTGAAGCCGTGGGTGCTGGCTGGCTGTGTGACTCGCCTCACGAAAGCTTGCGGGAGTGATGTTGATGACGTCACGCTGAAGTAGTTGCACGAAGGCTGCGTTGACGTTCATATTCGGGGTCACCAATTTAGGAGTATGAGGAACAGGGTGTAAAGTTCTCTCATCCCCCATAGAAAAGGGAGGATCCTCCTACCAGACGGGTGTTATGTCTGGCGGGCAATTGCCCAAGGACTGATGTCGGATAGTCTTATATATATGAATCGCGCGGTAAACTTAAATAGCGCGATGCAGGATCTGTGACGTCAGGTCTTTGATACTTAGTTCGTATGTGGCGGTGTAGATGCCGCCACACGCATTTATAATATTAGTAAGTAGGAGCACTCCCGAGGAGATATTTAGGACACTGGCAGCCTCATGGATGACCAAGGGCATTGAAGTCGGTAGTTGGAGGTTGACAAACCTCCGATTTGTCGACGACATAGTACTTTTTTGCCCCCACAGCTCTGGAACTACAGACTATGCTTCAAGACCTAAGCACGGCAAGCCTCAGGGTTGGACTCACGATGAATCGGTCTTAAACAAAAACCATAACCAACAGCACTAAGTGTAGTTTCGAGGTAGATGGGCAGGAAACACATGTCGATGAGTACATCTACTTGGGCCAGTTAGTTGCTTTCGAAAACAGGTAACAAAAGGAATTCTATCGCTGCATCGAAAATGCCTGGAAAAGGTACTGGTCTCTGAAGACGGTAATGAAAGGCGATCTGCCGATCTCCATGAAGCGAACACTCATCGATATGTGTATTCTGCCTGTCCTAACCTACGGTACGCAGACCTGGCCTGGACCTGGTCTTACCGAGTCGCAAAAGTTTCTTCTTGGGGTTTGCCAAAGAGCAATGGAACGAAGCATTCTAGGCGTAAAACGAACTGACAATTATCGAAACACTACGCTGCGCTCTAAAACGGGGATTCTTGATGTAGGCAAAAAGGCTGCCAAGCTAAAATGGGATTGGGCGGGTCATGTAAGCCGCATGCATAGCGACCGCTGGGCAACAGTCTCCACACGGCGGGTGCCTGAGGATGGACGGCACCGCCGAGGCCGGCCTAGGAAGAGGAGGCGAGACGACCTAGACGCAAACCGCAAGGGTTGGATCGAGGAGGCCCTGGAGAAAGATGCTTGGAAGTATTTGGGGAGGCCTTTGCTGAGCAATGGGACGGTGTAGGCTAATCGATAAATATAAAAATGTCGTGCCACGGTGCTTGTGGTCGCACTCCTCCGAAACGGCTCGACCGATTTTTACGAAAATTTTATGTTTATTTAGTAGGTATGACAATAGGTCGTAAAGAGGTAGGTATGCAGGTAGGGTAGGTAGATAAGTAGATAGGTAGGGTAGCGTAGGTGGATAGGTAGGGTACGGTAGGTGGATAGGTAGGTGTGCCGTAGATAAGCACTTAGTGCTACCAGTGCGAAACCGGGGCGGGAAGCTAGTATAAAAACAAAAAAATATAAATTGCAATATTACTGTGAAGTTTCATCAAAATCCGTTCAGTAGTTTCTGCGTGAAAGAGTAACAAACATCCATTCATCCTCACAAACTTTCGCATTTATAATATTAGTAGAATAATATAAGTAATTAAAATAAAAACCAATTGCGTAACACACTATCAATCAAAATCTGAATGATTTTATGGATATTGCTAATCCATTGCTTCATTAATTATTATGTTCGAGAAATCTGTCAACAACGTAAATAACGCAATTAATTTTGTTGAACTGTCAAAATGAGACCCATTGCTATTGTAAGTGTGTTACGCAATTACCCCGTTGATATAGGACATCTAACACGTTCCTGTGGGATAATTTCCGACATTCACGACGTTAATTAAAGCATAAATTTGAATTTTAAAACTAACCGTTATTCTTAAACTAACAAAAAAAGAAAGACTTCTAATATCTAATTAAAATAAAAACTACTATAATATATTTCTACTTTAAATACTACCAAAAAAAATTTATTAGACCATGGCGCGTCATTATCTGGCCCACCGCTCACCCCCGCTTCATTCTTATCGTTGTAACTTTTAAACTATTCTTCCAAATGTCTTAGTTAAAAACAAAGTAATAAAGACAAAGTTTATCTACATTAAATACCGAAAGCGATGAAGTTATTCATTTTGATTAGAATTAACTAAATACTCCAAAATGTGCAATGTAAAAAAGTCTCCATTTTAAATGTATTTATGGCTCACTATTTTAGCTATAATGGCTTCCACATAAAAGATAGATATATGCTGTCGCGGACTTTTATTTAGAACTATTTTAGACAAACAATCCCACGATACATTATCTTCGTATAACTCTAACGGTTTAGGCAGCGCACGCCAAGATAGCTCTCAGAGGGCAGAAATTTTTCCGACTTACTTCATACTTATCGTTATATATTATGGCAAAATCAAACAAAATCATTATAAATTGTAGCCTATGTGTTATTCTGATGTATAAGCTAGATCACTGTAAAGTTTCATCAAAATCTGTTCAATAGTTTTTGCGTGAAAGAGTAACAAACATCCATACATCCATCCATCCATCCATCCTCACAAACTTTCGCATTTATAATATTAGTAGGATTTCTACTTTAAATACTACCAAAAAAAAATTATTAGACCATGGCGCGTCATTATCTGGCCCACCGCTCACCCCCGCTTCATTCTTATCGTTGTAACTTTTAAACTATTCTTCCAAATGTCTTAGTTAAAAACAAAGTAATAAAGACAAAGTTTATCTACATTAAATACCGAAAGCGATGAAGTTATTCATTTTGATTAGAATTAACTAAATACTCCAAAATGTGCAATGTAAAAAAGTCTCCATTTTAAATGTATTTATGGCTCACTATTTTAGCTATAATGGCTTCCACATAAAAGATAGATATATGCTGTCGCGGACTTTTATTTAGAACTATTTTAGACAAACAATCCCACGATACATTATCTTCGTATAACTCTAACGGTTTAGGCAGCGCACGCCAAGATAGCTCTCAGAGGGCAGAAATTTTTCCGACTTACTTCATACTTATCGTTATATTATGGCAAAATCAAACAAAATCATTATAAATTGTAGCCTATGTGTTATTCTGATGTATAAGCTAGATCACTGTAAAGTTTCATCAAAATCTGTTCAATAGTTTTTGCGTGAAAGAGTAACAAACATCCATACATCCATCCATCCATCCATCCTCACAAACTTTCGCATTTATAATATTAGTAGGATTAAGTAGGATTAAATTACTTTCCGATCCTCGTCTAATGAATGTTTCAGAAAAACATAAAATATCAATAACTGACCCGTTTGTATCTAGTTCTTCTAGAGTTATTTCTAATAAATCTTTTTTATTAAGTATACCGGCAATATTTTGGTGAAATAATATAAATTTACGTTTAACCTCGAAAAAATGTGGATTTACAAGTACTAGTGTTCGGTGTAGTTGTATTGACGTCATTAACATTTAATGGCGGGTGGGGATTCTTTACTAGTACCTTAAAATAATATGGTATTGTTCCTTTTTTGTTAGTGGAAATACTACTATTTACGTTTGAGTTTCTGATATAATAACGTGCGGGAGTGTTTTAATGTACAAGCTGTGTCCATACTTTTCTTAAGATTAATATTATCAACTAGATGCTGCCCGCGGCTTCGCCCGCGTGAGTGTCGGAAATTACCCCATACATCCCCATGGGTTTTAAGTATAAATATTGAGTTTCGAGTTAATCGGACAGCGCGGTAAAATTCTTCCATACAAACACTGACACCCCCCAACCCCCCTTTAGGGGGTAATTTAGAAAAACAAAAAACTACAAACTTTATAATTTATTTGGATAACTATTCGTGCGAAGTTTCATGTTTATTACCTCAAGGAATAAGATTTTTCATACAAACTTTCATCCCTTATTTTCCCACCTTAGGGGTTGAATTTCTGCGGGAAAGTCCGAAAGGGATACCGTGGCCCCTGGCAACACAGGCAACTGAAGGAACACGGGTGGGTTTTAGTCAGTAAGAGTCTGACCCCACCCAAAAAAAAAAAAAGGGGTTGAATTTCGAAAAATCCTGCTACACGTTATTCTTAATTTTTGGGTTTAAGTATAAATATTGAGTTTCGAGTTAATCGAACAGCGCGTTAAAATTCTTCTATACAAACTTTGACACCCCCCAACCCCCCTTTAGGGCGTAATTTAGAAAAACATCAAATTACAAACTTTTTCATTTACTTTGATCATTATTCGTGCGGAGTTTCATGTTTATTACCTCAAGGAACAAGATTTTTCATACAAAATTTCATCCCCTATTTGACCCCCTTAGGGGTTGAATTTCGAAAAATGCTTTCTTATTCCTTGCCTACATTATAAAGGGAACCTCTGTGCAAAATTTCAGCTTTCTAGGTCCAAGGAAGGGCTGGACGTTGATGAGTCAGTCAGTCAGGACTTGTCTTTAGATATAGATAGTAGGATAGGATACTTTTCCGGGATAAAAAGTACCCAGTGTGGTGCCCAGGATATTAAAGAATAATTATACCAAGTTTCATCGTAATCGAACCGGTAGTTTTTGCGTGATGCCTGAACAAACAGACAGACAGACAGACAGACAGACAGACCGACAGACAGACAGACAAAAAAAAATTTAATCAAATTTTTGGGTTCGGTGTCGGTGTAGTAACACCATTTATTTTTTTGATATTTTCAATGTACAGAATTTTCACTTCTACAGATTTATTATAAGTACTAGCTTTCGCCCGCGGCTTCGCCCGCGTGGAGGTCGGAAATTGTCCTACAGGAAAGTACTTCCGGGGAAAAAAGTAGGTACTTTATCCAGGTTATAAATCATCAATTTGCAAATTTCATCCAAATCCGTTAGCCGTTTTTGTATAATTGAGTAACAAACATCCAAACACACAAACATACAAACTGTCACCTTTATAATATCAGGAAGATTACGTCATTATGAAGTTTTAAGTGGGTATATTACTGCAAAGTTTCATCAAAATCCGTTCAGTAGTTTTTGCGTAAAAGAATAACAAACGTCCATCCATCCATCCTCACACACTTTCGCATTTAGGGGTATGAGGAACAGGGTGTAAAGTTCACTCATCCCCCATAGTAAAGGGAGGATCCTCCTACCAGACGGGTGTTATGTCTGGCGGGCAATTGCCCAAGGACTGATGTCGGATAGTCTTATATATATGAATCGCGCGGTAAACTTAAATAGCGCGATGCAGGATCTGTGACGTCAGGTCTTTGATACTTAGTTCGTATGTGGCGGTGTAGATGCCGCCACATCACTCCCCTCCGGAGACCGGAGGTCGATAGTGGGCTGAGTCTTGTATCTTGCGATGCTTGGCAGTGCCAGTTGAGGTTCCAGTGAGTCGGAACCGGGTGCCGCATAGTTCACAGTGGGTCGGAACTGTCTGCGGTGATTGAGGGTGCTTTGAGTTTTGAGTTTTTGAGTTTGATTCCCCAGTGAGTCGGGGTGGCGCTGCGTTGTGATCCAGTGCGTCGGATGTGGTACAGCGCCGGGTTGCTGATGAGGCTGAGGGTAGTGACCAGGAATGCGCGTTCGCTGCATGCTGGTGGTCAGGATACCCGTTGAAGCCGTGGGTGCTGGCTGGCTGTGTGACTCGCCTCACGAAAGCTTGCGGGAGTGATGTTGATGACGTCACGCTGAAGTAGTTGCACGAAGGCTGCGTTGACGTTCATATTCGGGGTCACCAATTTAGGAGTATGAGGAACAGGGTGTAAAGTTCTCTCATCCCCCATAGAAAAGGGAGGATCCTCCTACCAGACGGGTGTTATGTCTGGCGGGCAATTGCCCAAGGACTGATGTCGGATAGTCTTATATATATGAATCGCGCGGTAAACTTAAATAGCGCGATGCAGGATCTGTGACGTCAGGTCTTTGATACTTAGTTCGTATGTGGCGGTGTAGATGCCGCCACACGCATTTATAATATTAGTAAGTAGGAGCACTCCCGAGGAGATATTTAGGACACTGGCAGCCTCATGGATGACCAAGGGCATTGAAGTCGGTAGTTGGAGGTTGACAAACCTCCGATTTGTCGACGACATAGTACTTTTTTGCCCCCACAGCTCTGGAACTACAGACTATGCTTCAAGACCTAAGCACGGCAAGCCTCAGGGTTGGACTCACGATGAATCGGTCTTAAACAAAAACCATAACCAACAGCACTAAGTGTAGTTTCGAGGTAGATGGGCAGGAAACACATGTCGATGAGTACATCTACTTGGGCCAGTTAGTTGCTTTCGAAAACAGGTAACAAAAGGAATTCTATCGCTGCATCGAAAATGCCTGGAAAAGGTACTGGTCTCTGAAGACGGTAATGAAAGGCGATCTGCCGATCTCCATGAAGCGAACACTCATCGATATGTGTATTCTGCCTGTCCTAACCTACGGTACGCAGACCTGGCCTGGACCTGGTCTTACCGAGTCGCAAAAGTTTCTTCTTGGGGTTTGCCAAAGAGCAATGGAACGAAGCATTCTAGGCGTAAAACGAACTGACAATTATCGAAACACTACGCTGCGCTCTAAAACGGGGATTCTTGATGTAGGCAAAAAGGCTGCCAAGCTAAAATGGGATTGGGCGGGTCATGTAAGCCGCATGCATAGCGACCGCTGGGCAACAGTCTCCACACGGCGGGTGCCTGAGGATGGACGGCACCGCCGAGGCCGGCCTAGGAAGAGGAGGCGAGACGACCTAGACGCAAACCGCAAGGGTTGGATCGAGGAGGCCCTGGAGAAAGATGCTTGGAAGTATTTGGGGAGGCCTTTGCTGAGCAATGGGACGGTGTAGGCTAATCGATAAATATAAAAATGTCGTGCCACGGTGCTTGTGGTCGCACTCCTCCGAAACGGCTCGACCGATTTTTACGAAAATTTTATGTTTATTTAGTAGGTATGACAATAGGTCGTAAAGAGGTAGGTATGCAGGTAGGGTAGGTAGATAAGTAGATAGGTAGGGTAGCGTAGGTGGATAGGTAGGGTACGGTAGGTGGATAGGTAGGTGTGCCGTAGATAAGCACTTAGTGCTACCAGTGCGAAACCGGGGCGGGAAGCTAGTATAAAAACAAAAAAATATAAATTGCAATATTACTGTGAAGTTTCATCAAAATCCGTTCAGTAGTTTCTGCGTGAAAGAGTAACAAACATCCATTCATCCTCACAAACTTTCGCATTTATAATATTAGTAGAATAATATAAGTAATTAAAATAAAAACCAATTGCGTAACACACTATCAATCAAAATCTGAATGATTTTATGGATATTGCTAATCCATTGCTTCATTAATTATTATGTTCGAGAAATCTGTCAACAACGTAAATAACGCAATTAATTTTGTTGAACTGTCAAAATGAGACCCATTGCTATTGTAAGTGTGTTACGCAATTACCCCGTTGATATAGGACATCTAACACGTTCCTGTGGGATAATTTCCGACATTCACGACGTTAATTAAAGCATAAATTTGAATTTTAAAACTAACCGTTATTCTTAAACTAACAAAAAAAGAAAGACTTCTAATATCTAATTAAAATAAAAACTACTATAATATATTTCTACTTTAAATACTACCAAAAAAAATTTATTAGACCATGGCGCGTCATTATCTGGCCCACCGCTCACCCCCGCTTCATTCTTATCGTTGTAACTTTTAAACTATTCTTCCAAATGTCTTAGTTAAAAACAAAGTAATAAAGACAAAGTTTATCTACATTAAATACCGAAAGCGATGAAGTTATTCATTTTGATTAGAATTAACTAAATACTCCAAAATGTGCAATGTAAAAAAGTCTCCATTTTAAATGTATTTATGGCTCACTATTTTAGCTATAATGGCTTCCACATAAAAGATAGATATATGCAGTCGCGGACTATTATTTAGAACTATTTTAGACAAACAATCCCACGATACATTATCTTCGTATAACTCTAACGGTTTAGGCAGCGCACGCCAAGATAGCTCTCAGAGGGCAGAAATTTTTCCGACTTACTTCATACTTATCGTTATATATTATGGCAAAATCAAACAAAATCATTATAAATTGTAGCCTATGTGTTATTCTGATGTATAAGCTAGATCACTGTAAAGTTTCATCAAAATCTGTTCAATAGTTTTTGCGTGAAAGAGTAACAAACATCCATACATCCATCCATCCATCCATCCTCACAAACTTTCGCATTTATAATATTAGTAGGATTTCTACTTTAAATACTACCAAAAAAAAATTATTAGACCATGGCGCGTCATTATCTGGCCCACCGCTCACCCCCGCTTCATTCTTATCGTTGTAACTTTTAAACTATTCTTCCAAATGTCTTAGTTAAAAACAAAGTAATAAAGACAAAGTTTATCTACATTAAATACCGAAAGCGATGAAGTTATTCATTTTGATTAGAATTAACTAAATACTCCAAAATGTGCAATGTAAAAAAGTCTCCATTTTAAATGTATTTATGGCTCACTATTTTAGCTATAATGGCTTCCACATAAAAGATAGATATATGCTGTCGCGGACTTTTATTTAGAACTATTTTAGACAAACAATCCCACGATACATTATCTTCGTATAACTCTAACGGTTTAGGCAGCGCACGCCAAGATAGCTCTCAGAGGGCAGAAATTTTTCCGACTTACTTCATACTTATCGTTATATTATGGCAAAATCAAACAAAATCATTATAAATTGTAGCCTATGTGTTATTCTGATGTATAAGCTAGATCACTGTAAAGTTTCATCAAAATCTGTTCAATAGTTTTTGCGTGAAAGAGTAACAAACATCCATACATCCATCCATCCATCCATCCTCACAAACTTTCGCATTTATAATATTAGTAGGATTAAGTAGGATTAAATTACTTTCCGATCCTCGTCTAATGAATGTTTCAGAAAAACATAAAATATCAATAACTGACCCGTTTGTATCTAGTTCTTCTAGAGTTATTTCTAATAAATCTTTTTTATTAAGTATACCGGCAATATTTTGGTGAAATAATATAAATTTACGTTTAACCTCGAAAAAATGTGGATTTACAAGTACTAGTGTTCGGTGTAGTTGTATTGACGTCATTAACATTTAATGGCGGGTGGGGATTCTTTACTAGTACCTTAAAATAATATGGTATTGTTCCTTTTTTGTTAGTGGAAATACTACTATTTACGTTTGAGTTTCTGATATAATAACGTGCGGGAGTGTTTTAATGTACAAGCTGTGTCCATACTTTTCTTAAGATTAATATTATCAACTAGATGCTGCCCGCGGCTTCGCCCGCGTGAGTGTCGGAAATTACCCCATACATCCCCATGGGTTTTAAGTATAAATATTGAGTTTCGAGTTAATCGGACAGCGCGGTAAAATTCTTCCATACAAACACTGACACCCCCCAACCCCCCTTTAGGGGGTAATTTAGAAAAACAAAAAACTACAAACTTTATAATTTATTTGGATAACTATTCGTGCGAAGTTTCATGTTTATTACCTCAAGGAATAAGATTTTTCATACAAACTTTCATCCCTTATTTTCCCACCTTAGGGGTTGAATTTCTGCGGGAAAGTCCGAAAGGGATACCGTGGCCCCTGGCAACACAGGCAACTGAAGGAACACGGGTGGGTTTTAGTCAGTAAGAGTCTGACCCCACCCAAAAAAAAAAAAAGGGGTTGAATTTCGAAAAATCCTGCTACACGTTATTCTTAATTTTTGGGTTTAAGTATAAATATTGAGTTTCGAGTTAATCGAACAGCGCGTTAAAATTCTTCTATACAAACTTTGACACCCCCCAACCCCCCTTTAGGGCGTAATTTAGAAAAACATCAAATTACAAACTTTTTCATTTACTTTGATCATTATTCGTGCGGAGTTTCATGTTTATTACCTCAAGGAACAAGATTTTTCATACAAAATTTCATCCCCTATTTGACCCCCTTAGGGGTTGAATTTCGAAAAATGCTTTCTTATTCCTTGCCTACATTATAAAGGGAACCTCTGTGCAAAATTTCAGCTTTCTAGGTCCAAGGAAGGGCTGGACGTTGATGAGTCAGTCAGTCAGGACTTGTCTTTAGATATAGATAGTAGGATAGGATACTTTTCCGGGATAAAAAGTACCCAGTGTGGTGCCCAGGATATTAAAGAATAATTATACCAAGTTTCATCGTAATCGAACCGGTAGTTTTTGCGTGATGCCTGAACAAACAGACAGACAGACAGACAGACAGACAGACCGACAGACAGACAGACAAAAAAAAATTTAATCAAATTTTTGGGTTCGGTGTCGGTGTAGTAACACCATTTATTTTTTTGATATTTTCAATGTACAGAATTTTCACTTCTACAGATTTATTATAAGTACTAGCTTTCGCCCGCGGCTTCGCCCGCGTGGAGGTCGGAAATTGTCCTACAGGAAAGTACTTCCGGGGAAAAAAGTAGGTACTTTATCCAGGTTATAAATCATCAATTTGCAAATTTCATCCAAATCCGTTAGCCGTTTTTGTATAATTGAGTAACAAACATCCAAACACACAAACATACAAACTGTCACCTTTATAATATCAGGAAGATTACGTCATTATGAAGTTTTAAGTGGGTATATTACTGCAAAGTTTCATCAAAATCCGTTCAGTAGTTTTTGCGTAAAAGAATAACAAACGTCCATCCATCCATCCTCACACACTTTCGCATTTAGGGGTATGAGGAACAGGGTGTAAAGTTCACTCATCCCCCATAGTAAAGGGAGGATCCTCCTACCAGACGGGTGTTATGTCTGGCGGGCAATTGCCCAAGGACTGATGTCGGATAGTCTTATATATATGAATCGCGCGGTAAACTTAAATAGCGCGATGCAGGATCTGTGACGTCAGGTCTTTGATACTTAGTTCGTATGTGGCGGTGTAGATGCCGCCACATCACTCCCCTCCGGAGACCGGAGGTCGATAGTGGGCTGAGTCTTGTATCTTGCGATGCTTGGCAGTGCCAGTTGAGGTTCCAGTGAGTCGGAACCGGGTGCCGCATAGTTCACAGTGGGTCGGAACTGTCTGCGGTGATTGAGGGTGCTTTGAGTTTTGAGTTTTTGAGTTTGATTCCCCAGTGAGTCGGGGTGGCGCTGCGTTGTGATCCAGTGCGTCGGATGTGGTACAGCGCCGGGTTGCTGATGAGGCTGAGGGTAGTGACCAGGAATGCGCGTTCGCTGCATGCTGGTGGTCAGGATACCCGTTGAAGCCGTGGGTGCTGGCTGGCTGTGTGACTCGCCTCACGAAAGCTTGCGGGAGTGATGTTGATGACGTCACGCTGAAGTAGTTGCACGAAGGCTGCGTTGACGTTCATATTCGGGGTCACCAATTTAGGAGTATGAGGAACAGGGTGTAAAGTTCTCTCATCCCCCATAGAAAAGGGAGGATCCTCCTACCAGACGGGTGTTATGTCTGGCGGGCAATTGCCCAAGGACTGATGTCGGATAGTCTTATATATATGAATCGCGCGGTAAACTTAAATAGCGCGATGCAGGATCTGTGACGTCAGGTCTTTGATACTTAGTTCGTATGTGGCGGTGTAGATGCCGCCACACGCATTTATAATATTAGTAAGTAGGAGCACTCCCGAGGAGATATTTAGGACACTGGCAGCCTCATGGATGACCAAGGGCATTGAAGTCGGTAGTTGGAGGTTGACAAACCTCCGATTTGTCGACGACATAGTACTTTTTTGCCCCCACAGCTCTGGAACTACAGACTATGCTTCAAGACCTAAGCACGGCAAGCCTCAGGGTTGGACTCACGATGAATCGGTCTTAAACAAAAACCATAACCAACAGCACTAAGTGTAGTTTCGAGGTAGATGGGCAGGAAACACATGTCGATGAGTACATCTACTTGGGCCAGTTAGTTGCTTTCGAAAACAGGTAACAAAAGGAATTCTATCGCTGCATCGAAAATGCCTGGAAAAGGTACTGGTCTCTGAAGACGGTAATGAAAGGCGATCTGCCGATCTCCATGAAGCGAACACTCATCGATATGTGTATTCTGCCTGTCCTAACCTACGGTACGCAGACCTGGCCTGGACCTGGTCTTACCGAGTCGCAAAAGTTTCTTCTTGGGGTTTGCCAAAGAGCAATGGAACGAAGCATTCTAGGCGTAAAACGAACTGACAATTATCGAAACACTACGCTGCGCTCTAAAACGGGGATTCTTGATGTAGGCAAAAAGGCTGCCAAGCTAAAATGGGATTGGGCGGGTCATGTAAGCCGCATGCATAGCGACCGCTGGGCAACAGTCTCCACACGGCGGGTGCCTGAGGATGGACGGCACCGCCGAGGCCGGCCTAGGAAGAGGAGGCGAGACGACCTAGACGCAAACCGCAAGGGTTGGATCGAGGAGGCCCTGGAGAAAGATGCTTGGAAGTATTTGGGGAGGCCTTTGCTGAGCAATGGGACGGTGTAGGCTAATCGATAAATATAAAAATGTCGTGCCACGGTGCTTGTGGTCGCACTCCTCCGAAACGGCTCGACCGATTTTTACGAAAATTTTATGTTTATTTAGTAGGTATGACAATAGGTCGTAAAGAGGTAGGTATGCAGGTAGGGTAGGTAGATAAGTAGATAGGTAGGGTAGCGTAGGTGGATAGGTAGGGTACGGTAGGTGGATAGGTAGGTGTGCCGTAGATAAGCACTTAGTGCTACCAGTGCGAAACCGGGGCGGGAAGCTAGTATAAAAACAAAAAAATATAAATTGCAATATTACTGTGAAGTTTCATCAAAATCCGTTCAGTAGTTTCTGCGTGAAAGAGTAACAAACATCCATTCATCCTCACAAACTTTCGCATTTATAATATTAGTAGAATAATATAAGTAATTAAAATAAAAACCAATTGCGTAACACACTATCAATCAAAATCTGAATGATTTTATGGATATTGCTAATCCATTGCTTCATTAATTATTATGTTCGAGAAATCTGTCAACAACGTAAATAACGCAATTAATTTTGTTGAACTGTCAAAATGAGACCCATTGCTATTTTAAGTGTGTTACGCAATTACCCCGTTGATATAGGACATCTAACACGTTCCTGTGGGATAATTTCCGACATTCACGACGTTAATTAAAGCATAAATTTGAATTTTAAAACTAACCGTTATTCTTAAACTAACAAAAAAAGAAAGACTTCTAATATCTAATTAAAATAAAAACTACTATAATATATTTCTACTTTAAATACTACCAAAAAAAATTTATTAGACCATGGCGCGTCATTATCTGGCCCACCGCTCACCCCCGCTTCATTCTTATCGTTGTAACTTTTAAACTATTCTTCCAAATGTCTTAGTTAAAAACAAAGTAATAAAGACAAAGTTTATCTACATTAAATACCGAAAGCGATGAAGTTATTCATTTTGATTAGAATTAACTAAATACTCCAAAATGTGCAATGTAAAAAAGTCTCCATTTTAAATGTATTTATGGCTCACTATTTTAGCTATAATGGCTTCCACATAAAAGATAGATATATGCTGTCGCGGACTTTTATTTAGAACTATTTTAGACAAACAATCCCACGATACATTATCTTCGTATAACTCTAACGGTTTAGGCAGCGCACGCCAAGATAGCTCTCAGAGGGCAGAAATTTTTCCGACTTACTTCATACTTATCGTTATATTATGGCAAAATCAAACAAAATCATTATAAATTGTAGCCTATGTGTTATTCTGATGTATAAGCTAGATCACTGTAAAGTTTCATCAAAATCTGTTCAATAGTTTTTGCGTGAAAGAGTAACAAACATCCATACATCCATCCATCCATCCATCCTCACAAACTTTCGCATTTATAATATTAGTAGGAAGTAGGATAGATTTCTATGTTTAGTTTATAACACAGTGTTTCAATGTATTTGTCGTGAAGATTATTATGACTATATATTCTCAGTTGTATCAATGAACTTACAGTTAGGAAAATTAAGCAAAAATATTTTTATTTATTTATTTATTTATTTATTTAACCATTTATGCACACACATACAAACAGACAAGAAGAAAGGAACAGAAAAATACGTACAAAGGCAATGCTTATTTCTAAAGAAATCTCTTCCAGCATACCTGCGATAGGAAAGTACATAAAAGAGATGTAGACAACGTGTGTAACAGTAGAATAGAAAAAAACAATTCACAAATTTATTAATAAACATACCTACATTATGAGAATATACTTACATAAATACTATATTTATATTTATATTTTGATTCAACAAATTAAAATTTAAATAGGGATTATTAATGATGTTAATTAAGAATACTCGGTTTTTTCTAAGTTTATGAAGGGTTGGGATCAATTCTGATAGAAATTTGTACGGGTTTTTATCGTTGCTTCCCATACCCAATATAACTATATCAACATTCTGCAAGGTTTTTAATAATCGTCTATGTTATGCAATATTTGTGTACTTGTTGCGTTTGGCTTTGACACTCCTGATACAGAATACACGTTATTCCACTTATTTGCATCCCTCTGTAATTTTATTTGACTGGCAAAACCTCGTACCATTTGGTCACCTAATATAACAATTTTTGGATCACTAGTCGAACTTTGTGTCACAACCGTAGAATTTATAAATGAGTGAGTAAGATGGCGCTTGACTTTATGTTTCTGCATGGTGGACTGACGTAAAGTTGTACGTGGACTTCGGCAGATCTGCTTTAGTATTTCAATTTCCTGAGACAATTGGGCGATTTGTTTTCTCTGTTCTACGTTTTCGAGAATTATATTTTCTAATTCATTTTGCGTAGATTGCAATTTCGCCTTTAATTGATTGATTTCGGAGTCCATTTCGTGTCTGCATAATGATGTTACATGCGAAGAAACGTCTAGTCTTCTACTCAGGAATTCATCTGAATAGGATGAGTTAATGGAGGTGCTCATATCCACTTTTTCCAGTGATTTACACCTTTTAAGAACTCTTCTACGAGTTACATTATCAAAGTCTTCCATCGTTATGCGTCCTCTATCTTAAAGTTGTGGAACTAATTTAGTGCACGCAATGGTTACTTTCTGAGAAGTTTTGCTATTTGTCACTAGATGTCGTGCTTCAAGTTATAGGTAATCGTTAGAGAATGGGGCGCCCTCTATTATCCGTAGTGTACATGTGAACAACAAAAGTAGTACTGTTATCCAACAATAGATGTCGCTTCTTGGTTGTAAGCAACTGAGGTATCCAGTAATCATTTGACAACTATTGAACATTGGAAGTAGTTCGGCTATCCAGCAATAGATGGTGTTTTGCAGATTAAAGTGAATCACCGAAGAAAGTAGTGACATCTATTAATAACATTCCTCAAACTGTCGTATTCAACGGGCGAATTTTTAAATATAGGTTTCCGCTATTGTACACCAGAGGTGTTGTAAATTTTCACACAAAGTAATAGCCTGTTTTTGTTTATTTTACTGTTTCAATAGCTTGACAATACTTGTAGTTAGTGTAGTGTAGTTAGTATTGTAAAGTACTTGAAGTCACCACTATTATTGAACAGAAAGTACATACGGTTTCCGGTATTTCTGGATATATCGTCTAGTCACTTTAACAGTCACTGTGGTTTCCTCGGCCCTTACGGCTTGAAATTCTAAAGGGGCCCGCAAAGTCTACCCCACAGGAACTGAAGGCGAAGCTACTGTCAGTTCTTACGGCTGGCAAGTCACCCATGATTGGTCCGAAAGATTTACGCCTAGATAGACCGTGACATGGGTTATGGGATCTGGGATATATTTTTATCCCGGTAGTACGTTCCCGTGGGATAATTTCCCACCTCCACGCGGGCGAAGCCGCGGGCAAAAGCTAGTACAATATAATTTAGAAAGTTTTATACGCAGTTTGTGGTCCGGCTGTAAAGAATACTTAGAAACTCTGGAGCTAGCTAACTTTGTAACATAGTGGTTATTCAACATTAAGGAGTTTATTTATAAACGTTGTGAAACTTTACTTCGCGGAACTCGGATAAATAAAAGACCCGATACCTTGAAAGTATATATATTTGTATTAGATCTTAGCGTGATCTCAATACTCAAACTAAAAAAAAACATTGTAGACGTCGCGACGCCCCCGTCAGGGGGCGTGGCGAGCGGGGTCAGGGCTTCGCCCCGCGCCCGCGGAGGCAATACAGTGGCCCGCCACTGCGGACCCTTCACTTTGTTGGTCTATGCGGCCTAGTGAAAGTGCAACGCTTTTTCAGCGTCCGTGTAATTGGTTGCTATGAGTTTTTCTGTAGGCGCATCACGACGCTATATCCTATAGCGTCGCTTTCTTCACGACATCTAGGCGGTCTGTCCCCGCCAGGTGAGACCCCCAGTTACTTGGGGGAGACCCTGGGGGAGGCCACTTCGACAGCCACTCGGGGAGTGTATCGAGAACGCGCTGCATTTTGACTGCCGCGTACTTCGCATTAAGCGATGAAGTGATGTACGCGGCGTCGTCTGCATACAGCGCGAGCATAGCGTCTGAAGTGGTGGGGATGTCGTCGGTGTAACGTGAGTAACACGCTGGCGACACGCAGCTACCCTGCGGCACGCCCGCACGCACGGGGCGGGCGCCGGATAGGGCGCCGTCGACCACCACCCTGAATGTCCTGTGGGAGAGAAAGCTAGACACCACTTTTACAACGCGACGGGGCGCGTCTGATGTCGCGATTTTATAAATCAGACCCTCGTGCCATACACGGTCGAAGGCCTTCTCCATGTCGAGGAATACTGCCACCGAGGATTCCTTCTTGTTACGCGCTGTTGCGAGGTGATGCAGTACCCTCGACAACTGGAGCGTCGTACTGTGCTCCGCCCGGAACCCAAACTGTTCCGGTCTTGGTTCGATGTGCGGCTGTAGGTGTCGCAGCAGGAGTGCCTCGAACACCTTAGAGATGGTTGGCAGCAGAGTGATAGGCCGATAGCTCGCCGGCTGTAAGATGCTCTTTCCCGCATTGGGCAGCATTATGACGCGCCCCTCCTTCCACGCGGCGGGGAATGCCCCGGTGCGCAGTATCGCCGTAAACAGGCGCGACAGCGCCGCTACTGCACGGAACGGCAGATGGCGCAGCACTGTATTGGTGATACCGTCATCACCTGGGGCTTTTCGTGGCTTCTTCTTAGGATGGCGCGTCTAACTGCGCCAGGCGAGAAGAAAATAGGGCTCTCCTCGGGAGCTATCGGCAAAGCGAAGTAGTCCCTAAGGTGTTGCTCGACTGCTGCGACATGCTCGCTATCGTCAGCCGGGTTGGGCTGGAACTGACGCTCCAGGTGTTCTGCGAAAACCTCCGCCCGGTCCTCCGATCCGTACTTAAGCACCCCGTCGCTATTGTATAGAGGGCGCACCGGGGCTGGGGTATTCGTTAGTTGGCTGCAGAGTTTATGTACCGACGGCCAACTATCTGTTGTCGCGTCGATACGTTCCTCCCAGCCCGCGGCGGTGTGTGCCACTAACTCGGCCTTCACCTTCTCCGCGAGACGATTTAGCTGCGTTCGCAGCGTTGGGCATCTAAGCTGTTGTCACTGCTTGCGAAGGCGCCTTTTCACGGCGATCATTGACTTAATATGCGCCGGCAGGGGCGGCAATAAATAGCCCTCTCCCCTGCGGCAGTGTCGTAGTCGCCGCTTCTAGGGCGCGTTGAATGCAAGCAGTGACGTCACCCGCTTTCTCGTCCAGAATGGTACACATCTGATTTGATAAGGGATATCAAACATAAGTGGCGGTATCATAAATTATATAAAACAACTGGATCGCAGAGTGATTATGAAATGTTTTCTTGTTTTCGAACTCGTGTCAAAGTAAAGATAGCTTCAACCTATAAAGTCTACCAAAACAGACTTCAGAAGAACCTGCAAGGGGATCCGAAATCGTTCTGGAACTTTATTAGGCGTAAACAATCTGGGCGCAATAAACCCAAAGTCACAAAGGAAGGCTTATTGCTGAAGGAGGAGGAATGTGCGAAATGTTTCGCCTCGTATTTCCACTCGGTATACAGCGATAAGCGGCCGGCGCTGGATCCGATAGCCGCGGAGCGCGCAGGTGGCGGTGCGGCGGGAGCGGCGCGTGTGCATGTTGACCGCCTCAGCGCGCGAGACCTGCGCGAGGCGCTCCTGCGTCTCAAGCCCAAACGCTCAGTAGGTCCTGACGGCATACCGCCTTACATTGTCAAAGATTGTCGTATGGTTTTTGAGGAGCCCTTGTTGCACATTTTCAGCTTGTGTTTGCGGGAGGGTCACTACCCGGACGAGTGGAAGATCACCCGAGTTATCCCAGTCCCTAAAGGGGGTGCAGGCACTGACGTGAGTGGATACCGACCGGTGGCGGTGCTGTCGGCGTTCGCTAAGGTATTTGAATCTGTGTTGCATAAAAGTATTTATACACAAGTGGGCTCACAACTGTCAGACGCTCAACACGGGTTTCGGCCGGGTCGCGGTACGGGAGGCAACTTGTTGTCATTTGTTAACTACCTCTCGCCAGTCATTGACGCCGGGGGGCAGGTGGATGTGGCGTATTTCGACTTCCAGAAAGCTTTTGACACCGTGGATAACGATGTACTTTTGTGCAAACTCTTTGCTTTGGGATTCACACCGCACTTGCTTAGGTTCTTTGCTAGTTACCTTGGCGAGCGCCGACAGTACGTCGAGTTTGCTGGACGTGAATCCAGACCTTATTATACGTTCTCCGGAGTAAGTCAAGGGAGTAATATTGGGCCTTTGGAATTCATTTTGATAATTAATGACCTGCCAACAGTCGTGAAAGAGGCGAAGTGTCTACTGTTTGCAAATGACTTAAAACTATTTCTAAACGTGAAGGACACTGCAGACTGTAATCGGCTCCAGTCTGACATTAATAATGTAGTTCAATGGAGTAAATCCAACAAGTTGCATTTTAATATAAAAAAGTGCTGTGTGATGAGCTACAGCCGAACGCGTGCTCCATTGCAGCATCAGTACGAGATGGACAGCGAAATCATGCCGCGCGTCTCACATGTACGAGACCTGGGCGTACAGATGGTATCTGAGCTGACGTTCCGCAAACACATAGTTGAGATGTGCGGCAGGGCTTTCAGAAATCTCGGTTTCATCTTGAGACAGTGTAAGGATTTTACCGATACTGCGGCTGTTAAAGTTTTATATAATGCACTTGTGAGGAGTCATCTCGAAACAAGTGCAATCATTTGGAATCCGCATGAAGGGAAATACAGCCTCATGTTGGAAAAAATACAAAACAAATTTACTAGGTTTCTTTACCGTAAACAGTACGGAGTTTATCCCTTTTATCCCCTGATGTACCCAAGTCTGTTCGTCCTGGGGATGGTCGGGTACACCAGGCTGGCAGTAAGAAGGGACGTTGCGCTGGTCAAGTACGTGGCTCGCGTACTGTTAGGGTTGCTGCACCACCCGGAGGTGCTGGCAGCGCTGCGGCTGCACGCGCCGGACGGGTGCGTAAGTGCGCGCCGCCGCCCCGCTCTGTTAGACGTGCCAGCGGCTAGGACTAACCTACTCAAGTTTACCCCTGTGTCACGAGCCACACGTATTATTAATGTTGTGACGGTATCGGAGGATATATTTGGGCAAAACCTGTCGAAATTCATTAAAATGACACAACAACTAATTGAAAGAGGCCAGATATTATAAAAATGTTGTCATGTTTATGATAAGTAGGTACCTATATAATTCCAGGTAATATTCTGCTTATAGGTCATTCTATTTTTATTTATTTTGGTGTTGAAAAAAAAAAAACAATTGTGATTTACTTGTAACATCGCCTTGGATGATTCTGTAAAGGTGTTATAATTGTAATTTAAATAAATAAATAAATAAATAAAAAAATTCCCTATCGCGCTAATCGTTGTTGCATCAGCGCCACCCTGCGGCGCTTTGCGTAACTTCTCCTGCGCTCTTATTGGACGTTGCGCCTGCGAACTTTGTGTGTCGATGTCGCTGATGCTCTGCGGCTGTTGGGTGAACCTTTTTGGTTCCTCCTTTGACCGCTGCGCCGTCATAGCGCTAGCGGTAGGTTCACCCTGTTTTGTTGTAGTGGGGTCAGCAGGGACATCCTTTACGACCTGTGCGGTATGTTTGGCAGGGTCGGCCGTAAGGGTGATTTCCTGGGTCGCCGGGGGGGAGGTTTTCTTGCCTCTGTTACGCTTCCCCCCGCGTCTCTTCTTCCTCCGCCCGGAGGTGGAGGCCTGGGTCGTGGGCTCGTTGGCCGCCGCCATCAGCGTCGTGCCTTGTGCCTCTATTTGCACTAATTGCGGCCTTTCAATGGCCGACTGTGCTCGGCGAGTGGTCGTGACGGCGACGGTCCCCGCCCGCTTGTTCCGTATTTCCTCCTGAAATACGGGGCATTTTATGTTGCTCGCGGGGTGCGGGCCACCACAGTTGATACATGTGGCCGGCTCCTCCCGCGGGCGTGGGCAGTCGCGTGCGGCGTGCTCTCCCCCGCACCGGGCAAGCGCGCGGGCGGTGACACAGATGCGAGCTGTGTCTGAAGCGCTGGCACCTGTGGCACTGAGCCTCTATTTTGACCCCCCGCATGTACACACAGCAAATCAGTTAGGTTTAGATCACACACAAGGATAGCGGTGTCGGTATTAATAGTTACGCACACACACGTTATACCGCACACACGCGGTTTATTGTCACATGTAAATAATGAGTCGGTCGGTCGGGTACGAATAGCAAACGCTAAACTGTTTGTGTGCGTATGATATACCCACTTAAACCAATAACTAAACTATTAACTTGTTTTTTTAATTTTTTAATTTTAATATCTTTTACTTATAGTACAATATGTTTTGTTGTGTGCCTTTGTCTGTGCTTAATAAATTTAATTTCTTTCTTTCTTTATTTCTTTCAATATTATAAATAAATGGATTGGCTCGTGGCCGACCACTGAGCACCTTGTTTTGCGCGAGTGAGTAATAGTTGACGACCAGTGGAACTTTCCGAACTTTAGTCGTCAACAACCTACGTCACCTCGCGTGACTGGGCTCGGTAATTTTCCGCGCGGACCGCCGAACATTCTAGTGCTTTTCCTTTGTTTGTGTGAGTGAACTTTTTGGTTACTGGTGCAAACAGGGGGAGAGCCGACCGTGCTGCTCGGTGAGCAATCACCGTAGCGGTCGCGGGAGGCCACGCCCATGAGGATGCCGAAGCCCGGCAAGCGCGGCTCTTTGGGCCGCGATGCCGGGGCTCAGGAGGGGAGCCGTCCGACGCTAGACCGGGCGTCATCGCTGCCGAATATCGGCAACGTGATGCCCGGTGAGCTGCTGGCCGGTTCATCCACTAAGAGAACCAAGACCCCACAGGTGAGTGGGGTTAAAATTATCAGTGACGTAATCGTCAAAGCCGCTGAGGCGGCAGGCCCACCGACGTCATTGGCGCCTGCGCGCGTTGCGCCAGCGCCGTCGACGAGCCGGCAGCACGCGGTTGCGATCCGCCCGGCGGGCTTCCGTCCGGTGCCTGGCCGTGCACCGCATGCGCGCCCTGCTGCCCCGCCCGGGCGCGGCCCCGCCGCGCCCGTGCGCCATGCCACGTCGCGGAACTTTACCCCCGCGCAACCCGCGCACCCCCCCGTGCCATCGGTACGTCACCGTACCCCCCCCACCCCCGCCACCGCACCACCACCGCGGTTCGCGTCACCGCCCGCGCCGCCAAGCTCGCCGCCCGCCGTGTCGCCAAGGAAGGAACAAGCTGTGCCAGCTCCGCGCACCGCCAACCCCGGCCCCCGCCTCTCGCTGGCGAGGCCGACCGTGGCTGAGCAGGAGCGGCCAGCTAGTGCCGGCCCTATTTTTAGGTCGGCCTTTGATACCGACAGGGTGCCAACGTCACCGGCACCCCCCCGCGCCTCCGCTTACGACTCCCCAGCGGCGCGATCGACTTGCTCGTCGCGAGGCGGCTCGAGCATGTCGCTCGCTTCCGCCCGCTCGGGATCGGCCGCGTCCGGTCGCGGTGACTTATCTCCGGATACGATTCCGCGATCCGGACCGCGGCCTACCGTGAGAGGAGCAGATGCTGCGGCCTTTTCGCCGACGTCGCCTCCGACGTCGCTGGGGTTCTTCTTACTTTACTTCGAACTTTCAGGGTGGTGGTCGAAGGGGCGCTTTCCAGTGCCCGCCCGATACTCGCTGGCGTGCCCCAGGGCAGCTGCGTATCGCCGGCGTGTTACTCACGATACACCGACGACATCCCCACCACTGCCGACTCGATACTCGCCTTGTACGCTGACGATGCCGCGTACATTACTAAATCGCTAACAGCGAAGCACGCGGCAATCAAGATGCAGCGTGCACTCGATTTACTTCCCGAGTGGCTGTCAAAATGGCGGCTGTCGGTGAACGTGGGTAAGACGCAGGCGCTAGTCATTGGAAATGCGCACAATCCCCCACCCTTGAAAATGCAAGGAGCAGACATCGGCTGGTCCCCCTGGGTTAAATATCTAGGGGTTACTATCGACCGCCGGCTCTCCATGAAGAAGCATGTCTCCGAAGTAGTCGCGAAGGGTAAGGTCGCCCGCGCTTTACTCTACCCGGTGCTCAGGTCCCGAATCCCGGCGCGTGTCAAACTAGGCGTGTACAAGTTGTACGTGCGCCCGATATTGACATACGCCGCCCCCGCTTGGTTCGTCTTCACTAGCGAAACGAGCCGCAAATCTCTCCGCGCGCAGCAAAACCTAGCGCTGCGGACCATCCTTGACGCCACTCGCTATGTGAGGAACGATGTTATCCAGCGGGACCTCGGTATCGAGAGCCTGGATGAGTTCGTGCGGCGCCTCGCGAAGGGAATGTTCGCGCGTGCCGACGCATCTGATTGGCCCCACGTCAAACAGATAGCGCCATGGCACACGCGCCCCCCCGATCGCTCGAGGCGCCCCTTACCCCGCGACCTGACTGCGGACCAAGACTCCACACCAAACTGACGCCTCGAGTGAGCTGTACTCAGGTTACACGCGGCTCACTCGTATAAAGTGACTCCACAGATGTACACATACATCTGTTGCGCGGCGTGCTTCTAGGTTAATATAGACGCGCTACGCAACTAAACTCAGACAACCTATACTAAACATGCATTTATATCGAGTGTGTCGTCGCGGCGCGGGCGTGCCAGCGACGCACACGGACACCGGGCGGTGTTACATTACACAAGAAACCGCTCACACATTCACGACAGTCACTCTCTCAATCCGTAAACGGCTAGCTCTGTAAGCGGGGCGAGGGGTGACTACATACCTATCCATGGGCGCGCCGAGTCGACATTTCCGATGCTGGTCGTCCTCTGCTGGGCCTCCCCCGGGCAACTGGGGGTCTCACCTGGCAGGGACAGACCGCCGAAATGTCGTGAAGAAAGCGGCGTCACTATGGACGTCGCGACGCGCCTACGTGTAAACACTTAGCAACTACTCACATGGACGCGTTAAAATAAATTAACGCGTTCAACTACCATCCGCCGTATTAGGCGACTATATTGAGGGGCCTGTAGTAGCAGGCCACCGTATAGCTTCCGCGGGCGAGGAGCGAGGCTCCGACCCCGCTGGCCGCACCCCCTGACGGGGGTGTAGCGACTTCCAACACGGTTATAAATAAATGTGGATTGGCTCGTGGCCGTCCACTGAGCACCTAGTTTCGCGAGTGAGTAATCGTTGACGTCCAGTGGAACTTTCCCGAACTTTTTGGCGTCAACAACCTACGTCACCTCGCGTGACTGAGCTCGGTAACTTTCCGCGCGGACCGCCGAACTTTCTAGTGCTTTTCCTTTGTTTGTGTGAGTGAACTCTTTTGGTTACTGGTGCAAACAGGGGGAGAGCCGACCGTGCTGCTCGGTGAGCAATCACCGTAGCGGTCGCGGGAGGCCACGCTAAGAGGATGCCGAAGCCCGGCAAGCGCGGCTCTTTGGGCCGCGATGCCGGGGCTCAGGAGGGGAGCCGTCCGACGCTAGACCGGGCGTCATCGCTAACGAATATCGGCGACGTGATGCCCGGTGAGCTGCTGGCCGGTTCGTCCACCAGGAAGACGACCCCACAGGTGAGTGGGGTTAAGATATTAAGTAACGTGATTGTGAAAGCCGCTGAGGCGGCCGGCCCATCGACGTCACTGGCGCCTGCGCGCGTTGCGCCGGCGCCGTCGACGAGCCGGCAGCACGCGGTTGCGATCCGCCCGGCGGGGTTCCGTCCGGTGCCCATACAGGCCCGGCCCATACGGGCCCTATTTTCAGGCCGGCTAAGATATCTGACAGGGTGCCAACATCACCGGCACCCCCCCGCGTCTCCGCATACGACTCCCCAGCGGCGCGATCGATATGTTCGTCGCGAGCCGGCTCGAGCATGTCGCTCGCCTCCGCCCGCTCGGGATCGGCCGAGTCCGGTCGCGGTGACATGTCTCCGGACACGATTCCGCGATCCGGTCAGCGGCCCACCGTGGGAGGAGCGGCCTTTTCGCCGACGTCGCCTCCGGCATCGCTGGACTTTGGATTTGAGTTTGAGCTCGAAGCCAGACCCCAGCGACGTAGGAGGAGCTCCGGGGAGACCGCGTCGGAGGCGGCGAAGAGGTACTGCCTTGACCCGCCGCGGCCACAGCGCGATAGCGCGCCGCGGGGTAGGGGCACCCCCTCGCCGCCCACTTTTGCCGACGCGGCGCGTCGCACACCGACGCCCAACTCGGACATGACGTCACCGGGGGCAGCTTCTAGAAGCATACCCCCCCCCCCCCCTAAGGCTACCTCACCCCCTGCCGCCGCTTCCAGCGCCAAAAAATCGGCGCCGTCGCAAGCGAAGCAGGTAAAGGGCGCGAAGAAACTCAACAAACTCCTCCGCTAGTGGTAGAGAGGCTACCAAACTGGGCCGCCCATTTCCGGGCCATCAGTGCCAAGCTCGGCCACCCTCCCAACGCTCGTCCATACGGAACCGAGGTGAGATTTACCCCGGACAGCGAGGAGGAATACAGGCTAGTGCAGAGGTACTTGACTGGCCTAGAAAAGAACAGCGGCGTGTCTTGGTTCGCCTACTCGCTACCGCCGGAGAGGAACTTTAAGATCGCCATTAGGGGGTTACCGGCGGACACGGACCCTAAGGATATAGAGGAGGAGCTCAAATCGCTGGGATACCAGCCGGTGTATGTGCGCCACATAAAAGGCGCACAAGGACGACCCGGTTGCGTATTCCACGCGATCCTACAGAGGACTCCCGACATCCCGGCCATATTCGACACCCATGTATTCATGTACATGCGGGGTGTCAAGATTGAGGCCTGGCGGGGTAAGCGTGGGCCCGCTCAGTGTCACCGGTGCCAGCGCTTTCGGCACAGCTCGCACCAGTGCCACCGACCGCTCGCTTGTGTGCGGTGCGGCGGGGAACACGCGGCACGAGATTGTCCGCGCCCGCGCGAGGAGCCGGGCACCTTTTTTTTTTTTTTTTTTTTTTTTTTTTGTTCCGGGGTGGAAAATCCTCATGGATGTCCCCCGCCCTGGGGCGGGCGGAGGGGTCTGTCAGACTCTTACTGACTAAAAACCACCCCGGTGTCCCATCTCACACCGACGCCGGGGGTCGCGGGAACTTAAAAATCTTCCGCAACCCCCGATTGGTGCCGGCCCGCGAACGCGGGCCTCTTCCTCGGGTCAGGGGGGAGTGAGGTGTTAAACTCCCCCCGCGCCGTCTAAGAGGGGCGCGCGTGGAACACTACGCGCCGCCACCTCGGGTCCTGATGTGTGGGGGGCGACAGACGTCCCCGGGTCCGTCGCCCCTGGACCCATTTAGGGGGGCTGGAAGAGGGCGTTGTCCGCCCTCCTCCGACGCCCGGTGCGCCTGCTGCGGGCCGGGTGAGTGGATGAGATCTCCCTCTCCCTTTCCGCAGCCTCCCTAGCCGTCCCAGTCCTGGGACGCGGTGGTGTCCTACTGCGAGACGGTCGTCTCGCAGTAGGACACCACCGCGTCCCAGGACTCCTCGCCGCCGACCATCGCATTCACAACGGCCGGCAGCGACAAGTCACTGCCTACTTCTGAGATGAGGGCACGGCGCGGCTCCTCCCAAGCGGCACACTCTGCCAGCGTATGCCGCGCCGTGTCCTCCCGACAGTCGACGCAGTGGTGGCCATCGACCGCACGATCCCCACGTAGAGCCGCCTACAAGCGGCGCTCGGGCCCCCCAAATTAGGAAGCAGCGTTGACAGCGCCCCAGCAGCGCCCAGCAACTTGGGCGCCAGCCGCCGGAAGTGGGGCTCGAAGTTCCACCGGCTGTCGAGCACCAATCCTAGGTACTTCATGGTAGACTCGACAGCGATCCGAGCCCCCCCGACCACGATGTGTGAACCGGGCGGCGGCGCCCGCCGGGGGCCATGAAACACCATGGCCTCCGACTTGCTGAGGGCCACCTCCAGGCCCAGGCGACGTATGCGGCCCACCACCTGTGAGACCGCAGCCGTCGCCAGCAACGCTGCCTCCCTGTGCGAGCTCCCCCGGGCAGTGACCAGCGTGTCGTCAGCGTAGCACGTCAGGTCGACGCCCGGTTGGAGTTCGCCCCTCAGCACCCAGTCGTACCCGATGTTCCACAGGAGCGGGCCAACAACCGAGCCCTGTGGAACACCGCACGACATGCGGCGCTGGTTCCCGCCATCACGTCCCATGTAGGTGACACACCTCTCTGACAGATAAGCCCCAACGATGTGGCAGAGATAGGGAGGCACGCCATGATACCGTAGTGCCTCCCGAATACAACTCCAGGGCAGGGTGTTGAAGGCGTTGGAGATGTCCAAGGACACCGCCAACATCACCCCGCCCCGGGACACCGCTTCCTCCGCCAGGACTCTAACCCGCGACACAGCGTGGATCGTGGAGCGCCCATGCCGAAACCCGAACTGGCTGTCGTCCAGGTCCGGCCCCTCTCTGCACAAGTGGCCGACGAGGCGGGCTGCGATTATCCGCTCAAACAGCTTGCCCACCTCGTCAAGCAGCACTATGGGCCGGTACGCGGACGGCGAGTCCGCAGGGCGCCCCGCCTTCCTGAGCAGGACCAGACGACCTGATTTCCACAGAGTGGGAAACTGGCCCTGCTCAAGGCACGCTGTGTAGAGTCCCCTCAGTTGGGGCTCAAGCTCCTTCAGAGCGAGGGCTAACGCGCAGCCGTGGATCCCGTCGGGCCCCGGAGCCACGTTCTTGGCCCGGAGCCGCATCACGGCTGCCCTCATCTCTGCCTGTGTCACCTCATCTCTGCCTGTGTCAAGGAGCCGGCCACCTTTTTTTTTTTTTTTTTGTTCCGGGGTGGAAAATCCTCATGGATGTCCCCCGCCCTGGGGCGGGCGGAGGGGTCTGTCAGACTCTTACTGACTAAAAACCACCCCGGTGTCCCATCTCACACCGACGCCGGGGGTCGCGGGAACTTAAAAATCTTCCGCAACCCCCGATTGGTGCCGGCCCGCGCACGCGGGCCTCTTCCTCGGGTCAGGGGGGAGTGAGGTGTTAAACTCCCCCCGCGCCGTCTAAGAGGGGCGCGCGTGGAACACTACGCGCCGCCACCTCGGGTCCTGATGTGTGGGGGGCGACAGACGTCCCCGAGTCCGTCGCCCCTGGACCCATTTAGGGGGGCTGGAAGAGGGCGTTGTCCGCCCTCCTCCGACGCCCGGTGCGCCTGCTGCGGGCCGGGTGAGTGGATGAGATCTCCCTCTCCCTTTCCGCAGCCTCCTTCTGCGAAACGACTGTCTCGCAGTAGGAAACCACCGCGTCCCAGGACTCCTCGCCGCCGACCATCGCATTCACAACGGCCGGCAGCGACAAGTCACTGCCTACTTCTGAGATGAGGGCACGGCGCGGCTCCTCCCAAGCGGCACACTCTGCCAGCGTATGCCACGCCGTGTCCTCCCGGCAGTCGACGCAGTGGTGACACCGGGCGTCCGGCTCCCTGTTTATGCGACACAGGTACTTCCCGAAGCAACCATGCCCCGAGAGCACCTGCGTCACCCGAAACGACAGGGAGCCGTGCCTCCTCCCGAGCCAGAGGTCGAGCACCGGCCGGACCGCCTCGATGATGTCGAGGCCGGCGGTAGGGCGTGAAAGCCTGTCCCGCCACTCCGCTACCAGGGCCTCGTGGAGCTGAGACCGATGCAGCTCAATGTGACGCTGCATCGGTTGCTCGCCCCGCGCCCTTGCTTCCTCGCGCCACCGATACGATGACGCGAGTACTTTCGCCTCGAGGTCCCAGGGCGGGGATCCGGCCAGTGCACAAGCCGCCTCGTAGGAGATCGTGCGATACCCCCTGATGACTCTGACGGCCATCGCTCGCTGCGGCTTGCGCAGTACAGCGATGCTTCCGGCCGTCAGGTCAGCCGCCCAGATCGGGGCCCCGTAAAGGGCCATCGACCGCACGATCCCCACGTAGAGCCGCCTACAAGCGGCGCTCGGGCCCCCCAGATTGGGAAGCAGCGTTGACAGCGCCCCAGCAGCGCCCAGCAACTTGGGCGCCAGCCGCCGAAAGTGGGGCTCGAAGTTCCACCGGCTGTCGAGCACCAATCCTAGGTACTTCATGGTAGACTCGACAGCAATCCGAGCCCCCCCGACCACGATGTGTGAACCGGGCGGCGGCGCCCGCCGGGGGCCATGAAACACCATGGCCTCCGACTTGCTGAGGGCCACCTCCAGGCCCAGGCGACGTATGCGGCCCACCACCTGTGAGACCGCAGCCGTCGCCAGCAACGCTGCCTCCCTGTGCGAGCTCCCCCGGGCAGTGACCAGCGTGTCGTCCGCGTAGCACGTCAGGTCGACGCCCGGTTGGAGTTCGCCCCTCAGCACCCAGTCGTACCCGATGTTCCACAGGAGTGGGCCAACAACCGAGCCCTGTGGAACACCGCACGACATGCGGCGCTGGTTTCCGCCATCACGTCCCATGTAGGTGACACACCTCTCCGACAGATAAGCCCCAACGATGTGGCAGAGGTAGGGAGGCACGCCATAATACCGTAGTGCCTCCCGAATACAACTCCAGGGCAGGGTGTTGAAGGCGTTGGAGATGTCCAAGGACACCGCCAACATCACCCCGCCCCGGGACACCGCTTCGTCCGCCAGGACTCTAACCCGCGACACAGCGTGGATCGTGGAGCGCCCATGCCGAAACCCGAACTGGCTGTCGTCCAGGTCCGGCCCCTCTCTGCACAAGTGGCCGACGAGGCGGGCTGCGATTATCCGCTCAAACAGCTTGCCCACCTCGTCAAGCAGCACTATGGGCCGGTACGCGGACGGCGAGTCCGCAGGGCGCCCCGCCTTCCTGAGCAGGACCAGACGACCTGATTTCCACAGAGTGGGAAACTGGCCCTGCTCAAGGCACGCTGTGTAGAGTCCCCTCAGTTGGGGCTCAAGCTCCTTCAGAGCGAGGGCTAACGCGCAGCCGTGGATCCCGTCGGGCCCCGGAGCCACGTTCTTGGCCCGGAGCCGCATCACGGCTGCCCTCATCTCTGCCTGTGTCACCTCATCTCTGCCTGTGTCAAGGAGCCGGCCACCTGCGTCAACTGCGGGGGCCCGCACCCCGCGTGCAACATTAAGTGCCCTGTGTTCCAGAAGCCCCCTCTAGTAGAGGTAGTAGAGGCATCCGGCCCGACTCTGATGGCGCCTGCAAATGAGCCCACTGAGCGAAGTGAAGCCCCCCCCTCCTCAGGGCGGAGGAAGAAGAGACGTGGGGGGAAAGGGAGGAAAAAGAAATCCACCCCCCCGGCGACACAAGAAACCACCCCTATGGCCGAACCTGCCCCTGTAAATGCGCAGGCTACGGCAACAACAACACATACTAGCGAACCCGTGGTCAGCGCCACGGTCGCGCAGCGGCAAAGTGCGCAAACTAGCGGGTTCGCTAGAAAACCACCAGTTGGCAACACCGTCGCTCTCAGCGCCACTGAATCACAGCGCAAACCGGCAGAACAAACTAAGTTCGCCGGGGCTGCAAATAGTGGCGTCGGCGTCGCGACGCGCAAAAATAAGGAGTTTACCACCTGCGCAATACAACTGCTGATGGACTTAATTAAGGCCATCAGACAGGGGCAGGACATTGAGACGGTCATCCTTGACGGACTGGCCACCCTATTAACGCTTTATCATGGCTAGTGCGTTAAGGGTGATCCACTGGAACGCCCGCGGCCTTAGGGATAAGGTCGCCCCCCTCCGCCACCTCCTTAGGGAACAGAACATCGACGTGGCGCTCATAAGCGAGACATTACTGGGACCCGAAGATAGGGTTAGGTTCCCGGGATATTACGCTTCTAATCTACCGCGGTCTGGTGGTATTAGTGAAGCGACGAGTCGTCCATCAGGAAATTCCTCCGCCGACACTCAAGTCGTTTTACGCGCTGGGTGTACAGCTACACATAGCCGGCGAGGACATTGACATCTATGCGTGTTACAGGCCGCCCGCGGCCCGCCTAGATTACGCGGAGCTGCGAGGCCTACTTTTCTTACACAGAGAACTTTCAGGGTGGTGGTCGACGGGGCACTTTCTAGTGCCCGCCCGGTACTCGCTGGCGTGCCTCAGGGTAGCTGCGTGTCCCCGGCGTGCTACTCACGTTACACCGACGACATCCCCACCACTGCCGACGCGACTCTCGCGCTGTACGCTGACGATGCCGCGTACATAACTAAATCGCTCTCAGCGAAGCACGCGGCAATCAAGATGCAGCGCGCACTCGACTTACTTCCCGAGTGGCTGTCGAAGTGGCGGCTCTCAGTTAACGTGGGTAAGACGCAGGCGATACTCATTGGAAATGCGCCTCTCCCCCCACCCTTGAAGCTTCAAGGAGTCGAAGTCGGCTGGTCGCCCGGGGTCAAGTACCTAGGTGTCACTATCGACCGCCGACTCTCCATGAAAAAACACGTGAGCAATGTAGTCGCGAAGGGCAGGGTCGCCCGCACCCTACTCTACCCGGTGCTCAGGTCCCGAATCCCGGCGCATGTTAAGCTAGGCGTGTACAAGTTGTACGTGCGCCCGATCTTAACATACGCCGCCCCCGCTTGGTTCGTCTACACTAGCGAATCGAACCGCAAACTCCTCCGCGCGCAACAAAGTGCTGCGCTGCGGACCATTGTGAACGCCCCTCGCTACGTGAGGAACGACGTTATCCAGCGGGACCTCGGTATCGAGAGCCTGGATGAGTTCGTGCGGCGCCTCGCAAAGGGAATGTTCGCGCGTGCCGACGCATCTGATTGGCCCCATGTCAAACAGATAGCGCCATGGCACACGCGTCCCCCCGACGGCTTGAGACGCCCCCTGCCCCGCGACCTGATTGCGAGCGAAGAAGACTCCTAACCAAATTATGACGCCTCGAGTGAGCTGCACTCAGGTTACACGCGGCTCACTCGTATAAAGTGACTCCACAGATGTACACACACATTTTTTCCATCCACTGTTATTTACAAAGCAGATCGTGATATTCGAATTTGTGTGGGGTAGGTACCACAACAAAAAATTGAAAAATAAAAAACTTTTTACAAAAAAGACAACCGACTTCCAAAAAAAACTTTAAGTGAATAACTTTAATTTCGGAAGACACGAAAATTCAAAACCAAAGACAGCGTGGGTATACCTCGAAGTTGATCCCATGTAAAATTGAAAACTACAATCCACAACTAAGGGTAGAAAAATTGGGGTTGATTGATTTTGCACAGTTCTAATGAACTATATAATAAAGACCTGGAGTTGATCTGACGATGGAGACGGAAGACAGTCGCGAGAGCTCCTCAGGAGTTTGGGTTTATGTCATTCATTTTGATGAGAACTTTAGACCTGGCTGGGGTATGACTGTCATCGAGGGTCTGACGATGGAGACGGAAGGCTGTTGAGGGAGTTCCTAGTTGAGGAAAATAATAATAATATTAAAGCGATAATTATAAATGCTGGTATTCAGCTGCATCCGGTTAGACTGGAATTACAGGAAGGCTAGGCAGATTGATTGATTAAAGCGATTGAAATGCAAGTTTCACGAGAAATAAAAATCGGTAGATATATACCGGATTAAATCATGTAAAAATTATTATAAATAATTTATTATTCAGGGTTGCTACAAACATCAGTGTTCGAGCCTATTGCTGATTTGTAAGTAGACCTCTCCATCTCTGCATTTCGGCCAAAGCTCGTTCATCGAGAGGTTTGTTTAATACCTTCTTATCGGGTTCTAAGACAGATATATCCTCGAGTGTTTTTAGTCTAGTCAGTGCCAAATATGCCTGCCCTTTGGCGAAGACTTTTTTACCGAGGTCGATTACCGCTTTATCAAGGGCCGTTCCTTGTAATTTGTGTACCGTAACGGCCCAGCACAAAATTAACGGCAACATTTTTTTTTTTTTTTTTTTTTTTTTTTTTTTTTTTTTTTTTTTTTTTTTTTTTTTTTGGGTGGGAAATCATCAAATAACTTCTCCCGCTCTGGGCGGAGCGGGAGGGCGTGTCAGACTCTTACTGACTAAAACCCACCCGTGTTCCTTCAGTTGCCTGTGTTGCCAGGGGCCACGGTATCCCTTTCGGACTTTCCCGCAACCCCAGCAGGCATCGGCCCTAGTGGGCCCCGCCATTGGTGCTGACATCTCTTTGAGGCGCGCGTGGAACACAACGCGCCGTCGACCCGGGCCTGGTCCTTATCGGGGGCGAGCTACCCATTGCTCACCGCCCGCAAGCCCGCGCCTACGGTGGCCGGGAATCCTCCAAGGAGTCCCGACGCCCAGGGCGTCTCCTACGGCGGCTAGGCGCGTGAGGGCGCGAACTTTGCCTCTCCCTCACGCGCTCCGCCTCCTCCTTTGCGAGCATTACTGCTTCGCAGAAGGAGGTGACGGCTCCCCATTCCCTCTCGCTCCGTACCATGGCCTGCACCAGGGTTGGACGCGAGAGGTCACTGCCGCCGATCGCCTCCACGAGGACACGGCGGTGCTCTGCCCAAGCCGGGCATACCTCCACCGTATGCTCCACCGTGTCCTCCGGGCGATCCACACAATGGTGACACCCGGGCGCTTCCTCCCGCCTTATCCGGAACAGGAACCTCCCGAAACAACCGTGTCCGGTGAGGACCTGTGTCAGGCGGAAGGTGAGGACGCCGTGGCGCCTCTCTAGCCACTCCTCAAAGAGGGGACTTATCGCCGCAATTGTGGCGTGCCCAGCACTGGGTTGCGACAATCGCACTCTCCATGTCGCCATGAGATCCCGCCGAAGCTCTGTCCGCTGTGCCGCGACTTCTCGCGGCAGCGGAGTTACGCCCCGGCGTTTCGCCTCCTCGCGCCACTCCCATATGTGCGCGAGGACTTTCGCCTCTAGATCCCACGGCGGCAATCCGGCAAGGAGGCTCGCCGCCTCACCCGAGACCGTGCGGTATCCCCGGACAAGCCGGATGGCCATGACCCTTTGGGACGCGTTCAACCGGCGGGCTGGCCGCAGCCTCAAAGAACGCGCCCACACAGGAGCCCCGTAAAGGGCCATGGACCGCACGACCCCCGCGTAGAGCCTCCGGCAGGAGGCGTTTGGACCCCCCAGATTAGGCAGGAGCCGCTTCAGAGCAGCCCCAGCCTTCTCCAGTCTGGGAGCCAAACGTCGGAAATGCTCCACGAAGTTCCACCGGCTGTCGAGGACAAGTCCCAGGTACTTCATCGTCGACTCGACGCCGATGTGAACCCCTCCTACCGTTATTTGGGAACCCAAAGGTGGCGCGTTCCGAGGACCATGAAAACACATGGCCTCGGACTTGTGTAGGGCCACCTCGAGTCCCAATTGCCGGATCCTGTCGACGATTGTCGCAACCCCGCGTGTCGCAATTTCGGCCGCCGCCTGGTGCGACCTCCCCTGCGCCAGGACCAACGTGTCGTCAGCGTAGCAAACCACGCTGACGCCGTCGGGGAGGTCGGCGCGCAGCACCCAGTCGTATCCGATATCCCACAGATACGGCCCCAGGACCGATCCCTGTGGGACACCGCACGACATCTCTCGCCGGTTCCATTCTCCCAGGTGACCGGGGTAGATGACGGCCCTGTCCGTCAGGTAGGCCTCGACCACACGTCGGAGGTAGATCGGCACCCCGTGATACCGGAGTGCCTCTCTAATGCAACTCCAGGGCAGGGTATTGAAGGCATTGGCGATGTCTAAAGACACCGCCAAGACGACCCCACCCCGGGCAACAGCATCCCCCGTCGTGAGGGCCCGCACGCGCATGATGGCGTCCACCGTGGAGCGCCCTCTGCGGAAGCCAAACTGGCTCTCCGTCAAATCCGGCCCCACCCGCACCAGATGCCCGACAAGGCGGTCTGCAATTACTCTTTCAAAGAGCTTGCCCACCTCGTCGAGCAGCACGATGGGCCGGTAGGCAGACGGAGAGTCCGCAGGGCGCCCCGGCTTCTTAATGAGGACCAGTTTCCCCGTCTTCCATCGAAGTGGGAACTGGCCCCTCTCCAAGCATGCGCTTAGTAGCCCTCTTAGTCGAGGCCCGAGAGCCTCCAAGGCCAGGACCCATGCTTTCCCTGGTAAGCCGTCGGGTCCTGGGGCGGTATTCTTGGCATTCAGCCTACGTACCGCCACTCTCATCTCTACCTCGGTCACCTCCGGAGCATCGTCATCGTCGTCGGCGGTGTGGTCCGCAGCGGGCACCGCAGTAGGCGGAGCCATGGGCGGAGCGGTGTGTTCCCCTCTCGAGGGGAACAGAGCGCTCACCACGTCCTCCACAAGCTGGGGCCGGAGACTCTGAGTCAGCGGGGGAGCCCATGGGCGGATTTTCTCCCGCACCAACTTGTATGGGCGTCCCCACGGGTCCCTGTCCAGAGTCGCCAGCGACTCCTCGCGGGCCAGTCCCCTGGCCCGCTGGATCTCCGCTTGGAGGGCGGTCTTCGCCGCTCTGTACCCCTCGTACAACTCCGCCTGAATGGCTTCCGTATCCGGAGGGCGGATACGGAGCCTGCGGTGCCTGGCGTACCGGCGTCGCGCAGCAACGCACGCGGCGCGCAGAGTCGTCAGCTCTTGAGACCACCAGTACACCTGGCGCGAAGCACGGCCGGGCTGGACCCGGGGCATTGCCACGTCACATATGTCGGACATGGCCTCCCGGAACCACTCCGCCTCGTCGTTGATGTCAGCAGGCCTGTCCGGTGATGACACCCAGGTCTGCACGATCGAGGCTTCCAAGAGGAGCTCTCGGTCCAGCTGCTTCAGCGCCCACCGCGGACCACTCGAGGCCTGTCGGACCAACGCGCCCGAGATCTGGGCGGAGACGTCGAACCGGATGTACCGGTGGTCGGAATAGGTCTCCACCCCCTCCATAACGCGCCAGTCAACAACACGTGGTGACAGAGCGGTGCTGGCGAACGATATGTCCACCACTGATTCGCCCCGCATCCGCACACACGTGGGGACAGAACCCCGGTTTAAGACGGCCAGGCCTGTCTCCAGAGCCCAGCCCTCCACCATCCTTCCCCTTGTGTCCGTATACCGGGAACCCCAAGCCACATTCTTGGCATTGAAGTCCCCGAGGACGAGCACGGGGAGGGAACGAAACCCGACGACGATGGCTCTCAACTCCCCTAGGGAGTTGTGGAACTCGGCAAGAGTCCGGTTCGGGGAGAAGTATGCCCCTACCACGACAATCTCCCCGAACCGTGCTGCAACGCAACCCCTTCCTCTCCTGACACCTTCGAGGGATGGGGTACCGGCGGCGGAACGGCAACATCCTACGCTCAATATCACCATAAACCTTCGTGCCCTGAAAAGTTGCAACTACTGGAGGTATAGCAACACAACCATCGCTATCTTTCAGTCTGCTTCCTATGCTTTCATCGTCAAATTTTACTAAAATACAATCCGCTAATTCTCCTTCCCCTAGTTGATCCCTGCGCAGTGATGGCCATTTCGTTTTTTTCACAATACCCATTGCACCATTGACGAGGCCCTCAGATACTGATATGTTACGTCTCAGCATAATACGGGATTCGGTAGCTAATTTTACCTCAGATAAAAGGCCACCACAATTGTTCACATCTTTTGGAACTACATTATCTGGAGGTTTCTTTCCATAGGTAGCAACTTCACGAGACTCATCTATGGAACGAATTGTATAAACGCAATGGTGTTTTGAATTCATAGCTGTCATCTTACTATTGTACTCGTCAATCTGCTTGACGGTAGGGAATATTCAAACAACAACACCATCCTTTAACTCTTCACCTAAAGCTACCCTTCGCCTTTGACAGAGCAGTTCCATTGAACGGTTGTCAATTCGCCTACGCGTAGATTGTTTAACAGGTCAACGAATTCGACGTCATTTCGTTGTCTCATGATAATGGTTAATTACCAGAATAAAAATGAGTGCCATAAATTAACTTCTGCAGCATCCCAAAGTGGTTGTGCAAAGCACCAATTTTACAGGTTGCAGTTGCATGATGTCGTCAAAGAGAATAATATTTATACCTCAAAATAACTTGTCGTTGTTTTTAAACTCCTGTAGCCGCAAATGAATTACTCAAACTCTCCGCTCTGGATAACGACAGTATTAAAAAAATAAAAATATATATGCTGTTTAATTTGATAAAAAATTATAATAATAATAATTCATTTATTTTCAGACAAAGTCCGTCATATAAATTAATAACATATACACACACACAAGTATAAGTAGTTATTAAGTATTTATCTAACATTGTATTATTCCCATTTATTCATAAACGTTGGTTTAACGTCAAAAGTGTATAGTTAAACAGTTGCTAATCATTACATAACTTTAAACAACGTTTATAAATAAACCTAATATAATACCACGATATATGACCGAGGCAAATATGTATTTTAAAGAATAATCAAAAAAATTGGTAGGTAGTAGATTTTAGCTACATCAATAAATAGTAACTCAAAAGCGAAAAATTAAAAACTTTTTTACAAAAAATTAAACCGACGAAAAAAAAATTACTGAAAAGCAAAAAATAAAAAATATACCTTTTAGTGTAAGTAAGTTCCTAAACTAATTTACGTAACAAACTTTGAGTCGGCGCCAAACAAACCAACAAACAAATTGATTAATTACAAATAATTATAGCGCATAATGGCAGCTTGATGAATCTTCGTTGAATGTGTGATCGCGCCGACTCAAAGTTTGTTACGTAAATTAGTTTAGGAACTTACTTACACTAAAAGGTATATTTTTTATTTTTTGCTTTTCAGTAATTTTTTTTTTCGTCGGTTTAATTTTTTGTAAAAAAGTTTTACTAAAAAGATTTAAATTTTTTCTTACATACATGATGTTTTCATAGATACAGTGTGAGTCTTCATAATGTGCACATATCGAAATGAGGGATTCTATGCTTAATTTGACAAACGGAAAAAATATAAAAAAAAATCTAATATTTTTTTTTATTTTTTTTGTATTTTTTACCCCAATGTAAAAAAAACGGTGTAACTTTTAAATGATCTATCGCGATGAAACAAACTCAACTCCATAATGATTGGTAGTAATTAAGTGTTCTTATAAAATGAAAATTGTGGGAAAAACCCGTCCCAATTAAACCCAAAAAACCCTCAATTGAAAATAAACAGGTATTTCGTCCAAAAATCTGTTTTTTTAATCAATTTTTACAATAATCTTTTCAAGATTTTTTTTAAATAAAAAAAAATGGAAAAAAAATGTATTTAGATTTTATTTTTTCCATTGATAAAATTAAGCATAGATTCCCCCATTTCGATATGTGCAGATTATGAAGACTCACACTGTATATTGACAAGGTACCGTCATGATGTTAATATCTTTAAACAGTTCCCTTAGAGAATCACGCCTGCGGAGATGATATATGGCTCTGATCGCTCTTTTCTGCAGAATAAAAATAGACTCGATGTCTGCAGCCCGTCCCCACAGTAAAATACCGTAAGACATGATACTATGAAAGTAACTAAAATATACCAGTCTCGCGGTATCTACATCAGTAAATTGACGGATTTTTCTGACAGCATATGCTGCTGAACTTAGCCGTCCTGCAAGAGATGTTAAATGAGGACCCCATTGTAGCCTTGAGTCGAGCGTGATCCCCAGGAAAACGGTTTTATCGACGAATTCTAGTTTCTCTTGATTCAATACTATCTCACAATCATTACTTTTTACATTTGGTAAAGAAAATTTTATGCACTTAGTTTTTTTCCCATTTAATACTAAATTATTAGCAGTGAACCAATTTTGGACCTGCAGTAGGGCGTTATTTACGTCGTCAAAATTTGTAGCACGTCTATCTACCTTAAATATTAATGAAGTATCATCAGCAAATAACACCATTTGTGGTTGATTTTTTAATAAATGGAGTAGATCATTAATATACACTAAAAAGAGGAAAGGACCCAATATCGAGCCTTGTGGTACACCCATTTTTACTTTTAAACCTAGTGAATTTATACCGTTTATTTGAACTTGCTGTTGTCTATCATTTAAATAAGATTTTACTAAACTGAGCGCAAGTTTTCCAAGTCCGTAATGCTCTAGTTTCAAGAGTAAGGTTTCGTGATCGACGCAATCAAATGCCTTGGAGAGGTCACAAAAGATTCCTATGGCGTCTTGGGCCTCTTCCCACGCGTTAAAAATGTGTCTTAATAAAGTAACACCAGCGTCGGTAGTACAACGTCCTTTGGTGAAACCATACTGTTGATCGTGCAGTATTTTATTTCTGTTAAAATGATTGAGCATTTGATTTAGCATTACCTTTTCAAACACCTTACTGAAAGCTGGCAACACGGATACGGGTCTATAATTATTGGTGTCTTTACTGTCCCCGGATTTGAAAAGTGGTATAACCTTACTGTATTTCATTAAATCCGGGAAGACTCCTTGATCCACACATAAATTAAATATTAAGGCTAAGTAAGGCGCTATGGTCTCAATTATGGAGGTACAGACTTTAATGGACATTCCCCAAAGATCTTCGGTCAATTTTATTTTGATTTGCTTAAAAGCTTTTATTACCGTTAAGGGGTTAATATGCTTAAATTTAAATACAATCGGGCAGGCTGAAACGTTCTTCTTTACTAAATCAAAAGAAAGCGAGGGCGAGGAATTTAAGGTTTCAGTAGTTTTAAGTGGGATACTGGTAAAGAAATTTACAAATTCTTGAGCAACTTCTTTGTTAGTACTTATGAGGCCACGTGAAGTCTCTAGTGTGAAATCATTATTATGTCTTTTATTCCTGTTTGTTTCGTCATTGATAATATTCCAAACCGTCTTTATTTTATTATCAGCTGATTTGATCTTGTTGCTAATGTCCTTGCAGGTATTTTTAAAAATTTTAGAGTAAGTAGCAACGTATATATTAAAAGTTTCGGTGTTAATATAAGGCTTAAGGCCATACAGCTCAAACAATTTTTCCCTACTTTTCCTAATACCTTTAGTTGCCCAGTCACTGAACAAAAATTTTGGGCAAATAGTTTTTGTCTTCTTTTTTAAAGTATTATCGAACTCAGTGCCCACTACCGAAAAGAATTCCTCATAAACAATGTAAATGAATTATTCATTTACATTGTTTAAAATATTGCCAGGTAAACTTAATTGACTAATTAAGTTATTATTAAATCTACTTAAATTGCTGGGTGTTATTTGTCTATATTGTATCTGAATCCTTTGTAATGGTGTGTTGGACTTGAAAGAAACGGTTTGACCGCTGTGATCAGAAGGGAGATAATTTACAATGTCTTTATCAAAGTAGTCACAGCAACAAAAAACATTATCAATACATGTAGCTGAATTTGTAGTTATACGGGTTGGTTCTGAAAAAACATTTGACAAATTGAATGATTTAAAGAGACTTAATAATCGACTACTATTTGAACTATTCTCTAATATATTAATATTGAAGTCACCACATATAATTAGCGATTTTGTACCAATTGCAAGTTTTGCTAGAACATCTTCCATTACTGACTCAAATAAGGAGTAGTTTTGATAATTTGGGGGTCTGTAAACGCATACTATAACATGCTGATCCAGCTCAACACAAGACAGTTCAATGTTATGTTCAACCGACAAATCAACTATATCTTTACGAGTTTTAGATTAAATAGAATTTTTGACTAAGATTAGTGAACCACCACGCAGCATTTCGGTTAAAACAACTGCCCACACTATAATTTTTGTAATTAATTAGCATTTCATAATCTTTCAACCAATGTTCAGTTAAACAAACAATTCCGAACATGGTTTTTTCTAAAAATAATTCAATTTCTAATTGCTTGGAAGAAAAACCTTGAATATTTTGATGAAATAATTTCAAGGTATTCTGCTTAGACTCTTTTTTACACTTAACTATTTGAGAGCAAGAAGACACCTTGTTGTTGGTAGGTATAACGAAAATGTTACTAGTATCTTCTGTTGTCTTACTATTTAGTTTAAATTTAAAATAACATCCAGAGTGAGATCCAAGTCTCCCATGTCATCACCAGGCAATGAGATCCCACTACTTGTGGACTCCACACTATGACAAGAATTTGCCATAGAGACACATGGATCCTCCTTCGTACAATTATTGTAAAAAGAAATAGCATTAGTGCTACAGTTATTTAAAGTGACCACCTGTACATTAGAATTATTACTAATAATTGTGGTGTTAATTATGGTACAAGACTTCGACATACTACTTATGTCTGAGTTTATATAAGCTAATAGCCTCGCTATTTTGTCTAAACCTAATGGGCAGATACACTGTATTCCTTGTCGATTTCAACTTATCAACAAAACTGTTGGTGTCAAAAAATATAAGTTTGTCACTGTAGTGACTTACTAAGAAATGAATATGCTTATTAAGCATATGTATATAATTATTTTTTCTATTTGATGATCTCTCAAAATAAGGAAAAGCACACAAAATATTTTTTTTACAATTTATCTTTAAAATCTCAGTAACACTTTCAGTTATATCTTCTTTTCTGACCTGGGAACTATTACCTACAAATACAGTAATGTTGGTATTAGAATCATACTGATTTCTTGTAATTGCTGTCATTATTTCTTTGAAGGATGTCCCAGGTAAACAATAGTTTTGAGTAGAAAAACTCAAGTTGTTACTAACTAATTTCCCTAACCCTCTTCCTATGCTATCTGAAAACATTACAGACTGATAACAAACTTGACTACTACAAGAGGAAACACTACTAGCTATGTCAGGTATATCTTGGTCGAGTATACAGTCTTGAGACATACTCTCAGTCTGGGACGGGTCCTCCGTTTCCTCAGACTGGACAGCATCAGGGTTTGGAACCTTCTGACAACAAGACACATAACTAACTCATTAGCAGCAAGAATATGTTCTTTAATTTGGTTCTGAGAACCCACATATTTAATATAAAGTGAACTAAGACTTTCCTCAAGTAACTGTATTTCAGACTGTAAGCGCTGAGTATCAATTTCATAAATTTTTGTGCTGTCTTCCAATTTGATTTGATAATTATTTAGTTTATTAATTAAATCAACACGTTCTTTTCTCCTTGGAATATTTTTGGAAAAGTGTGTTTGACGTTTCTTAATTTGCTTACATTTTTTAATTATTGTATTTAGTTCTGCATATTTTTTCATTTTCTTATGACTAACTGTATAACTATAATTCTGTTTCAATATAGAATCTTCAGTAAGGTCTATTGTTATTAAGGAATGAGGGTTGCAATTACTATTAAATAATTCATTATACAAATTATTAGTTTCCTTAGTGTCAGTACAATCTTTACGACTCTGTAACTTAATGATCCGTTCATTTGAATGAATTAATTCCTCTTCTAGGTCCCTAACCTTACACAAAGCCTCCTCATATAAGTTACTGCAGTTACTGAAACCATCTGTGATTAGCTGTAGTTTGTCCCGTTCATCGACAACATCCAGATATTTTTGATGTAGGTCTACTAGCTCCTGTTTTAAGCTTGTATTTTTGTATACGACCTTCTCGACTTCCTTCTCACTATCATCTATTTCCTGTAACAGCTGTTCACATTTACTGTTTGAAGCCTTTAGATCTTGAATGGTCGTTCTCAATTTTAGCTCCAATTCCTGAGCAGCAGCCTTACGGGTCATCACAGGCATGGTTTCAGGAATTAGTACTGAAAGTAGAAATATAGAAACGGTGAGAACCAATTAAACAGACAAACAAAAAGAAAAATAGGGTAAGCTAGAAATTAAAGGAAAAATGGGAGAAGTTAGTCTTGCTTTATAGAGAAATGAGGTAGGCTGCTGAATCTAATTGAGATACGTAAATATGACTGGATCAAGTGCAAATTTACATTGATTCTATTGTCTTAAGATTTTACTTTTACTGGTGTGGGTAGGACGCTTAGATTGAAAAAATTCTAGTTTTGCTTATAGATTACAATTAAAATTATCATAATCAACATTATTGTTATTATATAAATATTAAAACACTAATAGAGTTACAGTATTTTGAATTCACAATACTAAGTTTCGTTGTCTATGAAAGCAAAGTGGCTTAGACCCAGTGCAGGGTGCCAAAACAACCAAAAATTGTGATACTAAGTCTTAAGGAATGTGTTACAAAATCTAAATGACGATTGTGTGCTAATTATAGAATTAAAGTCAAATAAAAGTAAACAATACTCCCCGTTTAAATCCGTAGGTCGAACATCAGCTGTTCGTGATAGGTTACCGGTAACGGTGGGTCACCAAAAACTGTGTTTTACTTTGTAAATTTGCAGGAAAACGATAGTCCTGAGTATTTATGGAGTTATTAAACCACTAGATATAATATTACACCTTAATTACACTTAAAAAATAATTAAAACTAATTTTAAAATACGGAACAAAATTTTGACATGTCACTCGGGCAGTGTTGCCAATTCTTCCTTCGGAGATTTCGGACACCATGCATTGCTGTCTCAAGCAAAGTCAAGGGGTTTGGTTTGATACAGAAATAAAGGCAATACAAGCCGGAAGAGACGTCAGCAAAAGCAGCGGTTTGTCTTCTTTGAATCCTTACTTGGATGATAAGAACTTGATGAGAGTAGAGGGTAGAATCCAAAATTCGCAACTAAGTGATGATATGAAGCATCCCTGTAAAGTTCCTCATCAATCCCATTTGACACGATTACTCATAGCTGATGCTCATGAACGTGTACTGCATGGCGGACCTCAATTAACACACAATTTTCTTCGGTCAAAATATTGGGTTATTCGTGGAAAGAATTTGATCAAGGCCCACATCCGCGAATGCGTACCGTATATTCGTCATGCAGCCGTAACAAAAACTCAATTGATGGGTCAGTTACCATCATGCAGAGTGACTCCAAGTAAGCCTTTTCTTCATTCAGGTGTCGACTACGCGGGACCGATTCAAATAAGAACAGCAAGGGGTCGTGGACATAAGTCCTACAAAGGCTACGTATGCCTGTTCGTATGCATGGCAACCCGCGCTGTGCATATAGAGGCGGTCTCTGATCTGACCTCTCAAGGCTTTCTGGCTACATTTAAATGTTTTGTTGCTAGACGGGGTCATTGTAGTCACCTTTACAGTGACAATGGAACCAACAAGGCATGCATGGTTGTAGGGGCATCAAAAGAGCTTAAAGCAATGTTTCGCGATGAATGCACATCTCTTTCCCGAGAAATTGCGCCTATATTGGCAAATAATGGAACTGAATGGCATTTCATCCCGCCTCATTCTCCTAACTTTGGAGGTATATGGGAGGCTGGGATCAAAAGCACCAAGCATCACCTCAAACGAGTGATTGGCGAATCGACACTGACTTTTGAAGAGCTGAGTACCGTCTTATCCCAAATTGAGGCGTGTCTGAATTCCAGACCTATATCACAGTCTAGTGTGGACTCGTCAGATCCAAACCCATTGACGCCAGGGCATTTCTTGGTCGGTCAGTTTAGATTAAATAGAATTTTTGACTAAGATTAGTGAACCACCACGCAGCATTTCGGTTAAAACAACTGCCCACACTATAATTTTTGTAATTAATTAGCATTTCATAATCTTTCAACCAATGTTCAGTTAAACAAACAATTCCGAACATGGTTTTTTCTAAAAATAATTCAATTTCTAATTGCTTGGAAGAAAAACCTTGAATATTTTGATGAAATAATTTCAAGGTATTCTGCTTAGACTCTTTTTTACACTTAACTATTTGAGAGCAAGAAGACACCTTGTTGTTGGTAGGTATAACGAAAATGTTACTAGTATCTTCTGTTGTCTTACTATTTAGTTTAAATTTAAAATAACATCCAGAGTGAGATCCAAGTCTCCCATGTCATCACCAGGCAATGAGATCCCACTACTTGTGGACTCCACACTATGACAAGAATTTGCCATAGAGACACATGGATCCTCCTTCGTACAATTATTGTAAAAAGAAATAGCATTAGTGCTACAGTTATTTAAAGTGACCACCTGTACATTAGAATTATTACTAATAATTGTGGTGTTAATTATGGTACAAGACTTCGACATACTACTTATGTCTGAGTTTATATAAGCTAATAGCCTCGCTATTTTGTCTAAACCTAATGGGCAGATACACTGTATTCCTTGTCGATTTCAACTTATCAACAAAACTGTTGGTGTCAAAAAATATAAGTTTGTCACTGTAGTGACTTACTAAGAAATGAATATGCTTATTAAGCATATGTATATAATTATTTTTTCTATTTGATGATCTCTCAAAATAAGGAAAAGCACACAAAATATTTTTTTTACAATTTATCTTTAAAATCTCAGTAACACTTTCAGTTATATCTTCTTTTCTGACCTGGGAACTATTACCTACAAATACAGTAATGTTGGTATTAGAATCATACTGATTTCTTGTAATTGCTGTCATTATTTCTTTGAAGGATGTCCCAGGTAAACAATAGTTTTGAGTAGAAAAACTCAAGTTGTTACTAACTAATTTCCCTAACCCTCTTCCTATGCTATCTGAAAACATTACAGACTGATAACAAACTTGACTACTACAAGAGGAAACACTACTAGCTATGTCAGGTATATCTTGGTCGAGTATACAGTCTTGAGACATACTCTCAGTCTGGGACGGGTCCTCCGTTTCCTCAGACTGGACAGCATCAGGGTTTGGAACCTTCTGACAACAAGACACATAACTAACTCATTAGCAGCAAGAATATGTTCTTTAATTTGGTTCTGAGAACCCACATATTTAATATAAAGTGAACTAAGACTTTCCTCAAGTAACTGTATTTCAGACTGTAAGCGCTGAGTATCAATTTCATAAATTTTTGTGCTGTCTTCCAATTTGATTTGATAATTATTTAGTTTATTAATTAAATCAACACGTTCTTTTCTCCTTGGAATATTTTTGGAAAAGTGTGTTTGACGTTTCTTAATTTGCTTACATTTTTTAATTATTGTATTTAGTTCTGCATATTTTTTCATTTTCTTATGACTAACTGTATAACTATAATTCTGTTTCAATATAGAATCTTCAGTAAGGTCTATTGTTATTAAGGAATGAGGGTTGCAATTACTATTAAATAATTCATTATACAAATTATTAGTTTCCTTAGTGTCAGTACAATCTTTACGACTCTGTAACTTAATGATCCGTTCATTTGAATGAATTAATTCCTCTTCTAGGTCCCTAACCTTACACAAAGCCTCCTCATATAAGTTACTGCAGTTACTGAAACCATCTGTGATTAGCTGTAGTTTGTCCCGTTCATCGACAACATCCAGATATTTTTGATGTAGGTCTACTAGCTCCTGTTTTAAGCTTGTATTTTTGTATACGACCTTCTCGACTTCCTTCTCACTATCATCTATTTCCTGTAACAGCTGTTCACATTTACTGTTTGAAGCCTTTAGATCTTGAATGGTCGTTCTCAATTTTAGCTCCAATTCCTGAGCAGCAGCCTTACGGGTCATCACAGGCATGGTTTCAGGAATTAGTACTGAAAGTAGAAATATAGAAACGGTGAGAACCAATTAAACAGACAAACAAAAAGAAAAATAGGGTAAGCTAGAAATTAAAGGAAAAATGGGAGAAGTTAGTCTTGCTTTATAGAGAAATGAGGTAGGCTGCTGAATCTAATTGAGATACGTAAATATGACTGGATCAAGTGCAAATTTACATTGATTCTATTGTCTTAAGATTTTACTTTTACTGGTGTGGGTAGGACGCTTAGATTGAAAAAAATCTAGTTTTGCTTATAGATTACAATTAAAATTATCATAATCAACATTATTGTTATTATATAAATATTAAAACACTAATAGAGTTACAGTATTTTGAATTCACAATACTAAGTTTCGTTGTCTATGAAAGCAAAGTGGCTTAGACCCAGTGCAGGGTGCCAAAACAACCAAAAATTGTGATACTAAGTCTTAAGGAATGTGTTACAAAATCTAAATGACGATTGTGTGCTAATTATAGAATTAAAGTCAAATAAAAGTAAACAATACTCCCCGTTTAAATCCGTAGGTCGAACATCAGCTGTTCGTGATAGGTTACCGGTAACGGTGGGTCACCAAAAACTGTGTTTTACTTTGTAAATTTGCAGGAAAACGATAGTCCTGAGTATTTATGGAGTTATTAAACCACTAGATATAATATTACACCTTAATTACACTTAAAAAATAATTAAAACTAATTTTAAAATACGGAACAAAATTTTGACATGTCACTCGGGCAGTGTTGCCAATTCTTCCTTCGGAGATTTCGGACACCATGCATTGCTGTCTCAAGCAAAGTCAAGGGGTTTGGTTTGATACAGAAATAAAGGCAATACAAGCCGGAAGAGACGTCAGCAAAAGCAGCGGTTTGTCTTCTTTGAATCCTTACTTGGATGATAAGAACTTGATGAGAGTAGAGGGTAGAATCCAAAATTCGCAACTAAGTGATGATATGAAGCATCCCTGTAAAGTTCCTCATCAATCCCATTTGACACGATTACTCATAGCTGATGCTCATGAACGTGTACTGCATGGCGGACCTCAATTAACACACAATTTTCTTCGGTCAAAATATTGGGTTATTCGTGGAAAGAATTTGATCAAGGCCCACATCCGCGAATGCGTACCGTATATTCGTCATGCAGCCGTAACAAAAACTCAATTGATGGGTCAGTTACCATCATGCAGAGTGACTCCAAGTAAGCCTTTTCTTCATTCAGGTGTCGACTACGCGGGACCGATTCAAATAAGAACAGCAAGGGGTCGTGGACATAAGTCCTACAAAGGCTACGTATGCCTGTTCGTATGCATGGCAACCCGCGCTGTGCATATAGAGGCGGTCTCTGATCTGACCTCTCAAGGCTTTCTGGCTACATTTAAATGTTTTGTTGCTAGACGGGGTCATTGTAGTCACCTTTACAGTGACAATGGAACCAACAAGGCATGCATGGTTGTAGGGGCATCAAAAGAGCTTAAAGCAATGTTTCGCGATGAATGCACATCTCTTTCCCGAGAAATTGCGCCTATATTGGCAAATAATGGAACTGAATGGCATTTCATCCCGCCTCATTCTCCTAACTTTGGAGGTATATGGGAGGCTGGGATCAAAAGCACCAAGCATCACCTCAAACGAGTGATTGGCGAATCGACACTGACTTTTGAAGAGCTGAGTACCGTCTTATCCCAAATTGAGGCGTGTCTGAATTCCAGACCTATATCACAGTCTAGTGTGGACTCGTCAGATCCAAACCCATTGACGCCAGGGCATTTCTTGGTCGGTCAGCCACTGGTAACAGTACCAGATTATAATTATGAGCATGTGACGGTCAGTAGCTTGAGACGTTGGCAATTGACACAAAGAATGATTCAATCTTTCTGGAAACGTTGGTCGCAGGAGTATTTAACTATGTTTTTTCAACGACACAAGTGGGCTAAACGTACGCGCGATCCGAAGGTTGGTGATATTGTCCTCATAAAAGAAGACAATTTACCACCTGCTAAGTGGTTATACGGGAAGATAGTCGAATTACACCCTGGCAAGGATAATTTAGTGCGCGTAGTTACCCTTCAGTGTAAGGACTCCCGAGTCAAACGTCCAACTTCTAAGCTATGCATTCTGCCTGTCAACGATGAATGATAAACGTGTATTTTTATTACTTTTTAATTTTTATTTTGTTATGTTATAAATATACAGTCCACCAGATTCTAATTTTAGAAATGTAAAAGTAAGCACATTGAATATGTTATGCTGTGGAAAAATCTGAACTATTTGTATAAGGTATTTATGTTAAGATAATTTATGAACATTCTGGTCTCCGAACACCAAGGACTTTAGTAAAACGCTGAAGTTGTCCATATATTTAGTCACGATTATGTCATGGTGGGCGGCTTGAAAGGACTAGGTCCTTGGTGGGCGGAATGTTAACGTTATAATATTGTATTTTTTTAAATTTAAACCAATTTTGTACGAAAGTTTACCTGATGTCTCGATAGATGGCGTTGGCCTGTTTAAATTCGCGCTATGGTTTCGTTACCACGCAAAGTATATGAGACCTCGAATATTATAAATAAAGGGGATTGGCTCGTGGCCGTCCACTGAGCACCTAGTTTTCGCGAGTGCGTAGTTAGTCGACATATCGTGGAACGCGCGCGCCGCCGCGCCGCCGGTGCGCCATGTTGCGCCCGCGCGCGCGGCCGAGCCCATCGCGCGTGGCGCCGCCCCTCATGCGCATCCCGCGCCACCCGCGCACCCCCCCGTGCCAACCGTGCGAACACGCACCCCCCCTACCGGTACCGCCGCCCTTCCGCCGCGGTTCGTGTCGCCGCCCGCATCTGCGCCCGCGCAGACAGTGCAAACGCCGCAAGCAGTGCCAGCTTCGCGCACCGCCGCCCCCGGTCCCCGCCGCTTGCTGGCGGGACCGGTGAGGGCTGAGCAGGAGCGACCTGATAGTGCCGGTACGTATAAACGACCGGCACAAGTGACGCCAAGGGTGCCCGCTTCACCGGCACCCCCTCGTGCATCCGACCGCAACATCAAGGTAGCCATAAGGGGGCTGCCAGCTGATACAGCCCCCGAGGACATTAAGGAGGAACTCCAGACATTGGGGTACCAGCCGGAGTATGTGCGCCATATTAAGGGCGCACAAGGACGACCCGGCTGTATATTCCATGTCATCCTGAAGAGAAACCCCGATGTCAGGACCATCTTCGACACCGCAATATTCATGAATATGCGCGGTGTCAAGATCGAGGCTTGGCGCGGCAAACGCGGGCCCGCTCAGTGCCACCGGTGCCAGCGCTTTAGACATAGCTCGCACCATAGTGCGGCGCTCGGCCTACTTTAGGCGCAGGCCCCGGCGCCTGTATGGGCACGGGACGAAAGGCAGCGGGGCGTATGGGCACCGCGTGCTGCCGGCTCGACGACGGCGCTGGCGCAACACGCGCAGGCGCCAATGTTGTCGGCGGGCTGGAAGCCGCAGCAGTGCTGGCTCCCTGACGTTGTTAGGTAAGTGGTTTACCATTTACCTCGGACTTGGCTGGACCGGCCAGCGGCGCACCGGGCGACACGTCACCAATGTTCGGCATCGACGTCGCCTGGTCCAACACTAGACAGGACTTCCCTTGGGGCCCGACATCGAGGCCCGCAGAACCGCGCTTGCCGGGCTTCGGCATCCGAAGAGGCGTGGCCTCCCGCGACCGCTACGGTGATTGCTCACCGAGCTGCACGGTCGGCTTTCCCTGTGTTCACACCAGCACTCAAAAAGTTACTCACATCAACACAGGAAAAACACTGATGTTCGGTCCGCACGGAAAAACACCGAGCCCCAGTCACGCGATGTGACGTAGGTTGTTGACAACCGGAAAGTTCCACGATATGTCGACTAACTACGCACTCGCGAAAACTAGGTGCTCAGTGGTCGGCCACGAGACAATCCCAAAAAAAAAAAACCAGTTGGAAGTCGTTACACCCCCGTCAGGGGGTGCGGCCAGCGAGTCCGAGTTGGACATCTTGTAGATTAGGCCCTCGTGCCATACACGGTCGAAGGCCTTCTCCATGTCGAGGAATACTGCCACCGAATATTCCTTTTTATTGAGTGCTGTTGTGAGGTGGTGCAGTACCCTCGACAACTGAAGCGTCGTGCTATGTTCCGCCCTGAACCCAAACTGTTCTGGATGCGGCGCTATGTGTGGCTGTAGGTGTCGCAGCAGGAGTGCTTCGAACACCTTGGAGACCGTCGGCAACAGAGTGATGGGCCGATAGCTCTCCGGCTTCAGAATATTCTTTCCCGCCACGAGGCGGGAAAGGCCCCGGTGCGCAGTATCGCGGTAAACAGGCGCGCCAGTGCCGCTACTGCACGGAACGGCAAATGGCGCAGCACTGTGTTTGTGATACCGTCCGCACCAGGGGCCTTTCTAGGCTTCGTCCTTAGGATGGCGTGTCTAACTGCGCCAGGCGAGAAGAAGATAGGGTCTTCATCGGGAGCTATCGGCGTTGCGAAGTAGTCTCCCAGGTGCTTCTCGACCGCTGCGACATGCTCATAGTCGCTGGTCGGGTTGGGCTGGAACTGACGCTCCAGGTGCTCGGCGAAGACCTCCGCCCGCACCTCTGCTACGTACTTTAGCGCCCCGTCGCGATTCAGAAGCGGTCGCACCGGGGCTGGGGTGTTCGTCAGCTGGCGGCATAATTTATGTATCGACGGCCAACTGTCAGTCGTCGCGTCGATACGGTCCTCCCAGCCCGCAGCGGTGTGGGCCTGCAACTCGGCCTTCACCTTCTCCGCAAGACGGTTTAGTTGCGTCTTCAGTGTCGGGCATCTGAGCTGTTGCCACTGCTTACGTAGGCGCCTCTTCACGGCGATCATTGATAAGATATGTGCCGGCAGGGGCGGCAATAGCCCTCCGCCCTGCGGCAATGTCGTTGTCGCCGCTTCTAAGGCGCTTTGAATGGAAGCAGTGACGTCACCCGCCGTCTGGTCCACGTCCGCGGAGGTAACGATAGGCCGAGTCGGCACAGAGTCATCAGGGGGTATCGCACGATCTCCTACGAGGCGGCTTGTGCACTGGCCGGATCCCCGCCCTGGGACCTCGAGGCGAAAGTACTCGCGTCATCGTATCGGTGGCGCGAGGAAGCGAGGGCGCGGGGCGAGGGACCGGTGCAGCGACAAGTCGAGCTGCATCGGTCTCAGCTTCGCGAGGTCCTGGTGGCGGAATGGCGGGACAGGCTTTCCCGCCCTACCGCCGGCCTCGACATCATCGAGGCGGTCCGGCCGGTGCTCGAGCGCTGGCTCGGGAGGAGGCACGGCTCCCTGACGTTTCGGGTGACACAGGTGCTGTCGGGGCATGGTTGCTTCGGGAAGTACCTGTGTCGCATAAACAGGGAGCCGGACGCCCGGTGTCACCACTGCGTCGACTGCCCGGAGGACACGGCGTGGCATACGCTGGCAGAGTGTGCCGCTTGGGAGGAGCCGCGCCGTGCCCTCATCTCAGAAGTAGGCAGTGACTTGTCGCTGCCGGCCGTTGTGAATGCGATGGTCGGCGGCGAGGAGTCCTGGGACGCGGTGGTTTCCTACTGCGAGACAGTCGTTTCGCAGAAGGAGGCTGCGGAAAGGGAGAGGGAGATTACGTCCACTCACCCGGCCCGCAGCAGGCGCACCGGGCGTCGAAGGAGGGCGGATAACGCCCTCTTCCAGCCCCCCTAAATGGGTCCAGGGGCGACGGACTCGGGGACGTCTGTCGCTCCCCACACATCAGGACCCGAGGTGGCGGCGCGTAGTGTTCCACGCGCGCCCCTCTTAGACGGCGCGGGGGGAGTTTAACACCTCACTCCCCCCTGACCCGAGGAAGAGGCCCGCGTTCGCGGGCCGGCACCAATCGGTGGTTGCGGAAGATTTTTTCGTTCCCGCGACCCCCGGCGTCGGTGTGAGATGGGACACCGGGGTGGTTTTTAGTCAGTAAGAGTCTGACAGACCCCTCCGCCCACCCCAGGGCGGGGGACATCCATGAGGATTTTCCACCCCGGAACAAAAAAAAAAAAAAAAAAAGGCCGAGTCGGCACGGTGGTATCTAGCTTCTCTTGGAACATAGTCCAATCCGTTAGTCGGCGTGGCGCTAATGGCTTCAGTTGGGTCGGCATACCCGTAAGGACGACGAGTACAGGTTGGTGGTCAGATTGTAACTCGTCGTCTATCACTTGTTGTGTAATCTGGCAGCGTAGCCCTCGGTGGACTACAACGTCCAGTACGTCCGGCATGTACCGGGCTGCATCTGGGTAGTGGGTGGGCGTCTCCGGTCCGGACACCGTGTGTTGGGGTTGTAATGCCCAACAGTGAAAATGTTATGTAGGTAAACTTGTAAGGTTTATGTAAATGAGTAGACGAACGGTTCCCTTGATGGATTTATTGCTACTAAATATATTTGGACAATTGTAAGGCTTAAATGCTATGTTTGAGAAATGCACAGCTAAACAATATCGAAGTGCATTCTTGAATATGACCTAAAAACTACCGCAAAGGTTAATGTACAGCGTAGCTCGTACATATTGCCCACTCACAAAAGCTAACTGTGAACAATAAAATGAATAGGTCTATGAATATGTAGCTTAAATAATAAATGTTAATTAAAAAGGAGTAAAATGTAGATACACGATTATAATCTAATCTAATCCGAGCCTTATACAATTAAATCACAACGCGCAATAGGCGACGATGCTTTGTTGAGTGTGCGTGCACTCGATAAGTGCCCTACGCTGTTGTCGTTTGTGACGTCAAATACAGCTGCGTTGTCTGCGATGCTTGCAGTCGACCTCCTTCGGGGCGCTGGATTGGGAACAGGTGGTACCTCAGGTTTCTCTTGACTCGTGCAATGTTTGCGAAGTCGGTGGTAAGCATATATTGCGCCTGCTGTCGCTGCTATTGTTGCCAGAACATATATGACAACATATTGGTGGACATCGTGGTATGTTGCCCGTTCAGATATGATGTCTTCTGCGGCCGCGGCTTTTATCTGTTCTATTTGTTTTCCCAGATCTCGCAGTAATGAGCTGTGCTCCATTACTGTTTCATTCTCGGGTTCTTGTTTCAAGACTGGTACCGATAGGTTGATGATACGATTTATTGGAGGTATTTCCAGCGTGAGTTCTTCAACCTGGGCATGCATTATATCCACCATTTGCCTTTGGGAATGTAGAGTAAACGTCTCACTATTGATAGTGCAGTCGCTACTGAGTGTGATTATCCCTGCGTTGTTAAGTAGTGCGGTTGAAACTTGATTCCCGCATATGACGCGTATTTTGCAAGTGTCACAGCAAAAGTATAGAAGCTGTTTGCGTTGCTAAGTTCCAACCACGTGTTTTGACAGCTCTCATGTTTTGTTTTGCAGCCAGACGAGTCTGTTTTCTTCTTGCAGAGGCTCTCGTCAGACTGCATGTGATATATCGGTGACCTCATGGGGCACAACAGAGTCATACTGTCGTAGTGCATGCATTGATGTAGGTCGGTTTCCGTCATCGGTAGGTATGAATCCTTCTGTATGTTAATTGCCAATAGTTCTGCTATAGGCAGTAGGGTGACCATGTCTAAGCCATTCTTTTTTGGAACAGGAATGACGTGATAAACTTCAAAGTTTTCTCTACTGATTAATGGCATCCGTATCTCAATGATAAGATATCTCTCCGTCATTTTTGCCTTCATTTGTAGAAGATGATATAGGCGGAAGAAATCATTTTGAATGTTGGTAATGGGAAGTGCCACATCCTTTTGGAGCTGACCGGATATGACGTTCAATTCGTCCCGTAGTTGTTCTGGCGCAATGAGGTGTAAGTTCATCTTGCCATTGTAAATGTTGGTTACGGTATCCAACAGAATTTCTTGCACGTTTCTTAAATGCTCTATAAAGCTGTTTGCAGAGATAGCAGACATCACAAACTCGATTGATAGTTCTTGAGACTCAAGTTCTTGCTGCAGGTTGCTCGTTAGTTTATCTAGGCTTAGCAGATGTTGATTAAATAATTTGTATTGTTTTGCGATTGTTTCTTCCGCTCTTCTGAGTACGTTGTATTCAGCTTCTATAATGGTTGTCTGATTTTTAGATAATAGGGCCAGATGTTTCTCATTTTGTTTGATGAGTTCTATGTCCCGTTGATATTGTTCGGCGAATTGGTCATCCAATACTCCGAACAGGGAATGTGCGATTGACCCGACACCGTTGATAAGGCCGCGTTTGCTTCTCATATTCACCCGACCTTGCGGATTCAGCAACATGCGGTTATAGTGTTCGAGTTCAGCGAACGCGTGATGTAATTGTAATACGATAACGTCACATTGAGTCTTCTGTTTTATTTTTGAACATATGGTTTCGAGGTGATCGTTGAATTTGGTGAAAACTGCTGTCCCATGTCAGTAGGGTTTGACGTCGTAGTAAACAACTATCTTCCACTCGTCGCGAATTAATTTCATGTTGATGGCTTTATCGAAATATAGGCCTTGTTGCAATTCTATAAAGTTTGTTGTGTTTGTTGTCGCAATTGTTGGACTCAGTAGGTATAACAGGGTCATTACTAATCCGATCAAGTTGATTTGACCCGTCTTGGCAGTTTGTTGACGTTTTGTTGTGGTCTTGTTTGTAGTTTGTTTTTTGTGTCCATTTTCGGTGTTTTGTGGAGTAGAATTTTCCTTGCTGTCTATTGGTAAGATAGATAGCTTTGTTATGGGTCTCTTTATGAAGCCGTTTCTTGTTTTTAGGGTGACGACACGAACATATTCGTTGTTCCCCGGGTGAAGATCAGTTACTCTGCCCATCAACCATTTTCCTGCGGGTCGCTGGTCATCCTGTACAACAACCAAGTTACCAATCTTCACGTTGTTCTGAGGCTTTAGCCACTTTGTTCTTGCTAACAGTTGGCACAAGTACTCGTTTTTCCACTTCTTCCAGATTTCTGTGTATATTTTTCTAGTCAGCTCCCATCTTGTTCGGGCGTCTTCTCTTGTTTCGATGACGGTCAACCCTGACCTCCCTGTTAAAAAGTGTGCTGGCGTCAGACAGTCCAGATCGTCCACATCTTCACTTAGCGCACACAGAGGTCTGGAATTTAGACATGCTTCTAGTTTTGTTAGAATTGTGGTAAACTCCTCGAATGTTAATTTCTGCTCACCCACCACTCGTTTTAAATGGTGTTTCAAGCTTCTTACGGCTCGTTCCCACAATCCGCCCGCCGAGGGCCATCCAGGAGCGTTGAAATGCCATTGTATGAACATCTCGGCGACTTCCTTCTGTAATTGTTCGTTCCTGTAGGTGTCCTCTATTTCCCTGTATTCTTCCATGAGCAGTCGATTAGCGCCGACAAAGTTCGTGCCATTATCGCTGTACATATGGCGGGGTGTGCCTCTCCTTGCAGCCATTCTGTTAAGGGCTGCCAAAAATGCCGAGCTTGTAAGATCTGATACCAACTCAATGTGCACTGCCTTTGTTACCATGCAAACAAATATGGCTATGTAACCTTTAGTAGTTTTAGCCCCTCTTCCTTTATTCATCTTAACATCGACGAATCCCGTGTAGTCCACTCCTGTATGGTAGAATGGCGGGGCAGAGTTTATTCTTGCGGTCGGTAGTTCACCCATGATTTGTTGTTGTTTTGTTGGACTGATTTTTCGGCACGTTATGCATTTTCTAACTTGCATTTTTGTGACTCGCACGCCACCGATGATCCAATATTTTTGTCGCAGGTGCGACAAAGTGAGTCGTGGTCCGCCGTGAAACGTCATTTGATGAGCTTGATCGATAAGCAAATGTGTCAGGTGGCTGTCGTGAGGGATGATCATCGGATGCTTCCTCTCTTCGTTTAACGTGGCGTTGTTCAATCGCCCCCCGACTCTTAGCAAGCCTTCTTGATCAATGTAAGGATTGAGAGGCAGTAACTTGCTATTTGATGTCACTCTACCGTGTTTACGTAAATGACTCATATCCGTTTCAAATACCTTTTTTTGTGTTTGTTTCACAATTGTCTTAGTTGCACTGTTCAATTCTTGCAACGTAAGGTAACTTGGTAATTGGCGATGTTTTGAGTTCGATGTTCCAACTGTTAAGTTCAATGCTCTCTGTATCCATGCGACTATTCGAATTACATGATTAATAGAGCTATGTTTTTGTAATAATGTTTCCACAATGCTCGGCTTTTCTATGTTGTGTTGGGATACATTGGCTTGTTTCCGGATTGTTTTTTCTTCTTCTTCTGTGCTATAATTATATTTTTCTATGTTCTTTGTTTTAAGCGATGGTAGCCATGTAGGTCCTTGCCACCACAGTTGATTTTCTTTCAGCTGACTAGCGTATTGGCCTCTGCTTGCGGCGTCAGCGGGATTTTCCTTTGTTTTTACGTAGTTCCACGATGATTGTGGTATGACGTCAGTAATACTTCGTACTCTGTTTTCCACGTAGGCTTTCCAGCGGGATGGTTCCCCTTGTAACCAACCCAGGACCACCATGGAATCAGTCCAGCCGTAGACTTGTACTTCATATTGATTTAATGATTGTTTGACTTTGCGCATTAGTTGTGATAGTAGGTGCGCTCCATTCAATTCCAGTCTAGGCAATGTTATTGTTTTTCGGTGTGGTACAATCTTTGACTTCGCGGCTACAAGTATTGTTGATAAGTGGACCCGTGCGTAGATGACGCAAGCATAGGCATCCAGTGAGGCGTCACTGAACCCATGTAGTTCCATAGTCTGCTTTTCGCCACACTTAAGCCATCTAGGTATTTCGCAAGAGTTTATCGCCCTAACGTCCGCTTGTATCTTACACCACTCCGCATGTATGTTGTCGGACACTTCGTCGTCCCATTGTAAGTTTCCATCCCACAGTTTTTGAAATAATAATTTCAATTTTGTTGACACGGGAGCCAGCCAGCCGAGTGGGTCAAATAGTTTTGATATTTCGGCTAGTAGACTCCGTTTGGTCTGTTTCTTGTTCACGTTCGAAATTGTGCATTGAAAGGTGAATTTATCTTCTCTTGAGTTCCAGCACAAGCCTAACGTTTTCTGTGTATTTTCCGTTTTGAAGTTGAAGACAATCTTATCGTTGTGTTGTTCGGTGATGTCTTCTAAAAGTTCTTGATTGTTTGCTGACCATTTTCGAAGGTTAAACCCTCCATTTTTTAATAATTGTTTCAGATCAGCGATCAATTTCTTTCCTTGTTCGATTGTATGTGTCCCATGAACGAGGTCATCCATGTAGAATGATTCTTCCAGCACGTTTGAAGCGTCCGGGAACTTTTCACGTTCATCTGTCACCAATCTCCTGAGTGTCATCATGGCTAGAAAAGGCGCTGCCTTGGTACCGTAGGTAACGGTTGTTAGTTGATATGAGTGGATAGGTTGTTCCAGCGATTCCCGCCACACAATTTGTTGCAGTTTTTGGTCTGCAGGGGCCACCCAAATAGCACGAAACATCTTCTCAATGTCCGCTGTAAACGCATATTTGTATTGCCTCCATTTCATCAATAATGTTTGTAGATCCTGTTGAAGATTGGGGCCTTTATACATGAGGTCGTTCAAACTGCATCCGGTAGATGTTTTTGCTGACGCATTGAACACCACTCTGTACTTTGTTGTTGTTGATTCAGCGCGTTGCACGCCGTGGTGCGGCAAGTAGCACTCGAGTGTTTGGTTACTGACTGTTGATTGCTTCATATGACCTAGATCAATATACTCAGCCATGAAGTCTTTATAGGCCTTTGCCAAATGTGTTTGTTTTTCCAACTTTCTTTCTAAAGTCTTGAATTGGGCGATAGCCATTGGCTTGGACGCCCCCAGTTTGCTCTCAAAATCATTCTTCATCGGCAGCCTGACTTCATATTTCCCACTCTCCAAGCGTTGCGTAGTGTGGGTGTAGTATTCAATGCATGCTTCATTTTCCACCGATAGGTTGGATTGGTCCGTGATGTCCTCGGTTTCCCAGAACTGTTTGATATCTTCCAGATTGTTTATGACCACATTGCAGTGAAAAGTTTTGACATTACCGCATAAAAGCCAACCTAGGTGGGTTTGTTGTGCGATAGGTTGAGTGACGTCATCGCCTTTTATTATTCCTCCTAGCATGATTTGCGAATAAATATCTGCTCCAAATAGTAAGTCCACCTGACGGCTTTTATGGAAATCTGGATCTGCTAGATGGATGTTCTGTATGTGGGACCAAACTGGTTTTGCAAAGGTCTTATTTGGCAGATTCTTAATCAAGTTGTTCATAATGAAGACTGACGTTTGGAACTTGAAGTCGTTGTAGACAGAACTGCAAGTTATTGTTGTCATTCCTTTGCAGTGATTTTCTTTCTGTCCAACTCCAAAGATAACTCCTTTGCGTCTCTCGCGCTTGACACCGAGAAGTTGAGCGGCATGTTCTGTGATCAAAGATATCTGAGACCCTTGATCTACAAGAGCTCGCATGTTGTACTGAGATCCATCAGCTCCCTCTACCTTTATTATGGCGGTCGCTAATAGAATCTCCGAAGCTTCTTCATCATTTTGAGAGACATGAGATGATGAATTTGTTCGGTTTTCTTCTTTAGTTTTTGATGCAGCCTCGTGCATTAGCGTATTGTGCTTAGCTTTGCACTTGCGACATCGGTTGCCTGACGTACATTTTTTGCCTTTGTGGCTGTATAGGCAATTTATGCAGACTTGCAGGTTGTTAATTGTGTTAAGTTTTTCGTCATTCGACATTTCTAGAAACTTTGCACAAAAATAGAGGCCATGCTCGTCGTTGCAGAGTGGACAAATAAACGTTGATGCATGGTACGATTTCGCAACCTTTTTGTTACTAGCCGTCCGATTTTTGTTGTTATGATAGCTGTGTTTCTTGTTATGGGATGCTTCTTGATTCTGATTCGTTGTAGAACTTGACTTCTGATAGTTGTCTTGTTTATGCTGCGACGATTCCATTGAAGTGAATTTCGACTCTAGGTAGTCTAAGAAGTCCTTTAGTACAGGTAATTCTCGCGAGTTTTTCAGTGATTCAATGTAATCTGAATATGTCTCAGCGTCCAGTTTTTGTGCCAAGATGTGCACTAGTAGAGGATCCCAGGTTCTGACATCCACTTCCAGATTCTTGATAGCGTGCAAGCATTCTATTGTGACGTCATGTATTTTCTTGATAGGTGCTAATGACTGTTGTTGCATAGTAGGCAGATTGAAGAGCATGTTAATATGCGATGTGAATATAAGTTTTTTGTTGTTGTAGCGATTGTTGAGAATATCCCAACACACTAGATAGTTGTCCGAGCTTATTTGTAAATGTTGTATTAACCTTTCAGCTTCTCCTTGGACCTTGCTTTTCAAAAATTGCATCTTCTGCGCATTTGACAAGGATGTGTTGTTATGGATGGCTTCCGTGAAATGGTCTTTGAACGGTATCCACTGATAAAACTTTCCGTTAAACATTGGTATCTCCAGCTTTGGTGTTGTTTTTTCTCTATAAGCTCCTGACCACATCTTTGTGTTTATTGCTTTCTTCAAATCGATATATTGGTTCTCGAATCTGGTATAGCGCTCTTCATATACTGCGTTCTTGTCCCCGTTTAGTTCGCATTCGATATCCCAATGGAGACTGTCAATAGCTGACCAACGCGCTTGCAATGTTTGCAACGCATCCTGAAACTCCCATTTTTCTACGATAAATTCCACTTGAATGTTGGCGACCGCTCTCATGAAGGCCTTAAAGTTCGCAGATTGTTTGCGTAAGAGGTCGTCCAGTTTACTGTTGGACCCCGCGTCCCTCTTGTTAGGGTTTTGTTGTTGCTGAGGAGGCGATTGATCCCTGTTGTCGCTTTCTTTTATGTTACTGGTTTCTTCTTCCTCCTCGCTGACTTGTTGTGCTTGTAATTTCTTGCTCGATGTACCTGCTTGACCTTGCTCAGAGGTACTTTCGAACGGTGTTGGTTGCACTGCCGGTCCCCCTGCGGACCGTTTGTGCGTCGACAATTCTTGATTTTGTTGGAGAATTAACTCCTTTACTTCTTTATAACACTGCAATGCTGTGTTATATAAATTGCTTGTAAAGTAAGGATGGCCCGCACTTACTTCTGTTGACAGACGATCGTGGTTGAACTGGAATTCACTCCATAAGTTTTCCAGCATTTGCATACGCCGTTTGAAGTAGTCCAAGTTCTTTCTATCCCAGCCATCCTTCTTGATGTTGATGCCGACTTTCTTGACGTTTTCGTAAAGTTCGCACTGATTCTCGTAAGTATTTGCTGATGACGTCATGTTGCCAAACTTTCCGATAAATTGACGAACTTTTTGTTTCGAGAAGTAGGCTGTTGCTCCACACTCCCCTGGTTCTTGGTATTGTGCGACCTTTCTCGTCTACGATATGCGACTTCTCAATTGGTTACTGGGGCGACTCGCTTGTGAGAGACCAGTCCAACCGATTCGCGACCGTAAAAGATTAAAATCACACAACACTAAATTGCTCGAAGGACCAAATGTTGGGGTTGTAATGCCCAACAGTGAAAATGTTATGTAGGTAAACTTGTAAGGTTTATGTAAATGAGTAGACGAACGGTTCCCTTGATGGATTTATTGCTACTAAATATATTTGGACAATTGTAAGGCTTAAATGCTATGTTTGAGAAATGCACAGCTAAACAATATCGAAGTGCATTCTTGAATATGACCTAAAAACTACCGCAAAGGTTAATGTACAGCGTAGCTCGTACACCGTGTACCCGAAGGCTTCCGCGTCCGCGAAGAGCCGTCTCCCCCCGGTATTCGTGTGAAGTGAGTTCCACGCCGGGTGCTTACGCTTAAGTTCGCCGGCAAGGATGGTCGCGTTGTTATTTTTATTAGTTACAAGCGGCCGCAACTCTACAAGGTTTAGATGGGTCGCAGGCGGCTTGTAACAGGCGTAGATATTAAAGTCCTCGCCGGCGACATGTAACTGCACACCCAGCGCGTAGAACGTATTATTGGGCGGCACGGGGAGCTCTTGATGGACGACCCTTCGCCTCACCAATACCGCCAGACCATGGTAGCGGGAACGTAGGGCCGACCCTTCATCCTTCCGGTATACATGGTACCCTGGGAACCTGACCCTATCCTCAGGTCCCAGGAACGTTTCACTGATTAGCGCCACGTCGATATCCTGATCCCGAAGGAGGTGGCGGAGTGGGGCGACCTTGTCCCTAAGGCCGCGGGCATTCCAGTGTATCATCCTTAACAGCCTAGCCATGATACAAAGTTAGTAAAGTGGCCAAGCCGTCCAGGATGACTGTTTCAACATCTTGACCCTGCCTTATGGCTCTTATTAAGTCCATAAGTAGCTGTATAGCGCAAGTCGTAAATTCCTGTTTTCTAAGCGACGACGTCCCTATCGCGCTAACATTCGTGGAGCCAAAGCGCCACCACGCGTCGCTTTGGCGAACTTATGCTGCTCACTGATTGGTCGCTGCGCCTGGGTGTTTAAGTTAGCGACGGCGTGGGTGTCCTGCGGAATACGGGCGAACCTTTGTGGTTCCGCGTTTTGCCGCTGCGCCAGATTGGCGCTGACGGCAGGTTCGCCCTTTTTATATTTGATAGACTTTCTGTCTATAGGGACGTCGTGTGCGACCTGCGCGATGTTAGAGGCAGGGTCGGCCGTCGGGATCTCTTCCTGGGTCGCCGGGGGGGGGGGGTTTCTTACCCCTATTCCTTTTCCCCCCGCGTCTCTTTTTCCTCCGCCCGGAGGAGGAAGCATGGGTGGTGGGCTCGTTTGCGGCCGCCATCAATGTCGTGCCTTCTGCCTCTACATGTGTCTGTTGCGGCCTCTCTGAGGCCGCTTGTGACCGGCGTTGTTACAGGCGTACTGATTCGGAATTTATTTGGAACACAAGTGAAACACACGGAGTCTGATGGTGAACTAATTTAATAAAGTTTAGGAGTGCTTACAACGACATTTGAGTACAATAAACTGGTTGTTTAAACATATAACAGTGTTTTTACTTAATACATTTTAGCTTTTGCCCAAGTTCTTTGTTTAGAAGGGTCAAAGTTGATTTAGACAGTAACTTCAATTTAGTTTGTTACAATGTAATTGACGTTACAATGTTTTGACAGATAGTCTTTATATTCTAATAATTTTTGGAAAGGTCAAAGGTGTTCTAACAAGCAACTGTATACAATGTAATACAATAGCAACTATGTCTTGTTGTTAACAATGAATAAAGGGATCTTATTAAAGTAAGGGTTGGTTACACCCCCCCCCTTAGATTGGAAATTATACTCAAAAAGGACATGAGTATTTTCCAACGAAAAGAAAAGTCATCGTTAGCTACTTATATAAATTGAAAGTAATAAAAACGATTTAAAATAAGATTTAAGTTTTAAAATATAAAAAGGATTAAACAAATTTCAAAAGATTAAGTTGTTACATAAAAGGATTGAAATATAATTAAAAGATTAAATGATTAATAAGTAATAGTAAAAAGTGATAAAAAAAAAAACAATTACATGGTACAAAAAGGTTACAAGAAAACTTAATCTAATGTTGCTTAAAACTATCACAAAACACTGCTTTACTGATTACAGATTGCTTTCACTATTCACTTGCACTATGTCACGATCTGTAGGATAGTTGGTGATGCTGGCATAAGAAACGTTTTCTTCTGGCTCAGCTGGCATCGCAGTGTTGCGATTTTGGCGGTGATGCTGATGCTGCATGTCGATGTCCTTGCTGCTTCGTCGTTTTCGGAGTGGGCAACAGGTGTTGCAGATACATGAGATCCGTCGCCTCGGCGGCGTACAGCATATGCGGTATAGAATATAAGTTCCAACGCATACAGTTATTACATAAAGAAGGATGGAGTCGTTTTGATTGAATGCTTTAATAGTCAGCTTGTTAAGTTCCTGTTTGATATCCTTCATGTGCTCCGCCTGCGCATGCAAATCATCCAACTTTATATTATTATAAAGCATCGGCTTCAACTCGATCTCTGGAAGTCGATCAATCAACGGGTGTGTTTTCAGTTCTTCGATGATATCGATGTTGATAACAGGAAGGTGCAAAGTTGTTTGTATGTCACCTTCGCCTTTTATTTTTGTAGCATGCACTGTTGCAGAACAATATTCGCCTACTGATAATATTCCGGCTCCTTCGAATCTATAGGTGCTAAAGTTGCTCTTGCATCCCTCCACTATATTAATGGGTTCGGAGAACAACTACAGCCAACGGTTTTTCTTGAGACGGTGTATTATTTTGAAGTGTCCTCTTGTGCTCATTATAGCACAATACTTGTTGTAATTTGACGAGTCTTGATGCAAAATACTCGTTTCACATGTGGGTTCTGCATTTTCGTCGTGAACGATAAGTGATTGGCAGACAGTTTTTTGGTCGTCAAATCTCTTGCAGGTGTTGAGGTCATCCAAGGTGATGTAAGACCGTTGATCTCTGGTTAATCCGACATATCTATTTCTTACCAATAGGGTATGGTATAAATGGGTAACATTGTCTTTTTCAGGAAGGGAAATGACTTGATACGTAAGGAAGGCATCTTCATCAATCAAAGGTATTTCCATAATAGATACAAATGTTAGGTCCATAACATTACATTATTACAAATTCGTAGAACTCGAAAATCGTTTGTCTATTTTCTAAGTTATTGAGAAATCGCGTATTGTTTTTTGCAGCGTTACGAATTTGATACATATTCCAATTTATTATGTTTTGATTGGTAACTACTTCTCTCATTGTTCTATTATAAGACTCAATTACAGACCTCGTGATGTGAATTTGGTCTTTAAATAATTGTGTAACTTTTATTTGGTTATCTTGAACTTGTTTTATTATCTTACTGAGCTTATGGCGATCTTCATTGTCCATAGTTCCGAATAGACTTCTGAAAATTGAACCGATGGGGTTAATCAAACCTCTTTTAGTTCTATTTTTAACATTAGGTAGACTTTCTAATTTAGTTTCTATATCTAAACTCAATGATATAACTAAAGGTCGTAAATGAATCGTAGAGTTGCGATTCTTAAATTTATGTTGAAACTTTTCCACTTCTTCTATAACAGGTAGTAATTTATGGTATGCTTCCACTACACCTGTGTAATCTCTGTATGTTACGAGTTTCCATACATTGTTTGAGTTATAAAACTCGCCTATTGGGTTCATGAAGAGTCCGAGGCTTTTGGTAATTTCTTTTACCGACGTGTGGACGAAGTTGATGGTAATGCATCTGAAACGAAACGTTGGAAGTAAGGTTTGATGTCATCTACAGATACAGTTACATTTTTATTTTTGCGAATTTGCAAAGTTACTGACCTAGGGGTAGTTTTAATTACTTTAAAGGGCCCTGTCCACTTGACTCTAGTACCTACTTTCTTTTTATCATTATATAAGACGTAATCATTTACTTTATAAGTGTGGCATTTTCTTTTACTATTGACACGTGCGAAACTCCTTTCTTTACTTCTTATATTTGTTTCTACGGCTAAATCATGGAGTTTACTTAGTTTATTCGACAATGTTTTAAAGTAAAAGTTTGTAGTCTTATCTGTGTTTACATATCTTAAGTGATCTCTGGTATCTCCATACATTAATTCCATCGGAGTATACCCAGTAGATGTATGTTTTGAGTTATTATATGTCATTATTGAGATACTAAGGGCTATTTCCCAGGGTATTTTGTTTGCAACTAGACATCTCATAGTGTCTTTAATAGTAGCGTGGACACGTTCTACGCTTCCGTTAGATTGTGGGAATTGACTAAGTGCCTCTGTTTTTTCTATTTGTAAGACTTCGCAAATTTTTTTCATTGCCTTGGAAATAAATTCCGCTCCTAAGTCTTAATGAAATCGTAATGGAATACCAAAATGTTGACAATAGTTTAACAATATTTTGGAAACTTCAGTGGTAGATTTAGCCTTTAGAATATAGGCTGCTAAATATTTAGTAAGCTCATCTATAATAGTGACTATATAGATTTTCTTTTTTGTTTCTCCTACTTCAATAATATCTACGTTAATTCTCTCTAGTGGTTTCTTTGCAGATGTTAATATTAAATATGGTTGTGACCAATTTCTCCGATCGATTTTATTCAATTGACAAGTATCACAAGTCTTTATATATTCTTTGACATCTTGATTTAAGTTTGTCCAATTATATTTAAGTTTGATTCGCCTTACGGTTTCGTCAATACCTTTATGGGCTACGAAACGTGAATCATGGTAGTATGAGATAATTTTTTGTCTTTGATCTTCAGGTGGAGTAATTACTTGATTGGATAATTCGCAAAATTCGAATGATTTGGTATTTTCATAAAATATAAAAGATAAAATTTGTTTAGCGATATCCCTATCATATTCGCGTTCATGTGAAGTTATTATAAGTATGTAAGTATGAAATAAGTTTACATTAATTTGTTTATCAATCAATGTGGCTTTAAGATTGATAAGGCTTTCATAGAAGTTGATTGTTAATTCTGGATCTGAATCCTTTAATTTATTAAAACACAAGTAAAAAGATCTATCTTTTGTACAGGGATTCTCAAGGACTTTAATGTCATTTAGATCATTTTTCATGCTTTCAATCTCTGATGAAAAGTATTTACAGAGTTTTTCATAGATTTCGTTATCTTTATTTAATTGACATGGTAAAAATAATAGTATATTTTTATGCTTATTGTCAAAAATTGATTTATCGGATTCTGTTATATTAATTGGGTCTATTAAACCTCTTTGTAGATCTCTCCTAAAATCGGACATAATATCATTACTGTCTACGGCGTTAATAGAAGGTCGCGAAAGTGCATCCGCATTTTGGTTCTTATTACCTGGGCGATAGATAATTTTGTAATCATATTGCTCTAATTCAAGTCTCCAACGAACGAGACGCGATCCAGGATCTTTTACAGAAAATAACCATGTAAGAGGTTGATGGTCTGTTACAATAGTAAATTGTCTTCCGAATAGGTAAGGTCTAAAGTGTTTGATACACCATACGATTGCTAGGAGTTCCCTTTCAATGGTGGAGTATCTTTGCTCGGTTTCGTTGAGCGTTCGTGAAGTATAAGCAATGGGCTTATCTTCTCCTAGTTTGCCTTGTGACAATATACCACATATTGCGTAGTTAGATGCATCAGTACTTAATATAAATTCTTTATCAAAATCGGGGTATTGCAATATTGGAGCTGAAGTTAATAATTGCTTGCACGTTTCCATAGCTTTTGTGCATTCTTCAGTCCAATTAAATTGACAATTTTTCTTTAAAAGCTTTGTTAAAGGTTTGGTAATATCTGAAAAGTTAGGGATGAATCTACGGTAATAACCTGCAAGACCTTTTTTTTTTTTTTTTTGGGTGGGAAATCATCAAATAACTTCTCCCGCTCTGCGCGGAGCGGGAGGGCGTGTCAGACTCTTACTGACTAATACCCACCCGTGTTCCTTCAGTTGCCTGTGTTGCCAGGGGCCACGGTATCCCTTTCGGACTTTCCCGCAACCCCGGCAGGCATCGGCCCTGGTGGGCCCCGCCATTGGTGCTGACATCTCTTTGAGGCGCGCGTGGAACACAACGCGCCGTCGACCCGGGCCTGGTCCTTATCGGGGGCGAGCTACCCATTACTCACCGCCCGCAAGCCCGCGCCTACGGTGGCCGGGAATCCTCCAAGGAGTCCCGACGCCCAGGGCGTCTCCTACGGCGGCTAGGCGCGTGAGGGCGCGAACTTTGCCTCTCCCTCACGCGCTCCGCCTCCTCCTTTGCGAGCATTACTGCTTCGCAGAAGGAGGTGACGGCTCCCCATTCCCTCTCGCTCCGTACCATGGCCTGGACCAGGGCCGGACGCGAGAGATCTCCACCGCCGATGGCCTCCACGAGGACACGGCGGTGCTCTGCCCAAGCCGGGCAGACCTCCACCGTATGCTCCACCGTGTCCTCCGGGCGATCCACACAATGGTGACACTCGGGCGCTTCCTCCCGCCTTATCCGGAACAGGAACCTCCCGAAACAACCGTGTCCGGTGAGGACCTGTGTCAGGCGGAAGGTGAGGACGCCGTGGCGCCTCTCTAGCCACTCCTCAAAGAGGGACCTTTTTTTTTTTTTTTTTTTGGGTGGGAAATCATCAAATAACTTCTCCCGCTCTGGGCGGAGCGGGAGGGCGTGTCAGACTCTTACTGACTAAAACCCACCCGTGTTCCTTCAGTTGCCTGTGTTGCCAGGGGCCACGGTATCCCTTTCGGACTTTCCCGCAACCCCAGCAGGCATCGGCCCTAGTGGGCCCCGCCATTGGTGCTGACATCTCTTTGAGGCGCGCGTGGAACACAACGCGCCGTCGACCCGGGCCTGGTCCTTATCGGGGGCGAGCTACCCATTGCTCACCGCCCGCAAGCCCGCGCCTACGGTGGCCGGGAATCCTCCAAGGAGTCCCGACGCCCAGGGCGTCTCCTACGGCGGCTAGGCGCGTGAGGGCGCGAACTTTGCCTCTCCCTCACGCGCTCCGCCTCCTCCTTTGCGAGCATTACTGCTTCGCAGAAGGAGGTGACGGCTCCCCATTCCCTCTCGCTCCGTACCATGGCCTGCACCAGGGTTGGACGCGAGAGGTCACTGCCGCCGATCGCCTCCACGAGGACACGGCGGTGCTCTGCCCAAGCCGGGCATACCTCCACCGTATGCTCCACCGTGTCCTCCGGACCTAAGAATGCTTTAATTGATTTCGTATTCTTTGGTTGCGGGTATTTTTGTACGGCAATTACCTTATCTGGATTTGGTTTGATACCTTGATCAGATATTATGTGACCAAGATAAGCGACTTCCTTTCTTAAGAATTCACACTTATCTGGTTGTAACTTGAGGTTGTATTGTCTTAAACGAGTTAATATTCTTCTTAGTTTTAGTTCATGCTCTTCCAGTGAAGATGCATGGATTATAATATCATCTAAATATACTAAGCAATGATCTTCAGTGAGACCAGTTAAAGTATACAACAAACTACCAGCATCAATAAAAAAAGAAGAAAAAATTCACATATTTTTAAAAAAACTCAGACTATTTTTAATCAATAACAGCTACTACTCGCTAAATGAATATTTAAGTGATCCTACTAATATTATAAATGCGAAAGTTTGTGAGGATGGATGGATGGATGGATGTATGGATGTTTGTTACTCTTTCACGCAAAAACTATTGAACAGATTTTGATGAAACTTTACAGTGATCTAGCTTATACATCAGAATAACACATAGGCTACAATTTATAATGATTTTGTTTGATTTTGCCATAATATAACGATAAGTATGAAGTAAGTCGGAAAAATTTCTGCCCTCTGAGAGCTATCTTGGCGTGCGCTGCCTAAACCGTTAGAGTTATACGAAGATAATGTATCGTGGGATTGTTTGTCTAAAATAGTTCTAAATAAAAGTCCGCGACAGCATATATCTATCTTTTATGTGGAAGCCATTATAGCTAAAATAGTGAGCCATAAATACATTTAAAATGGAGACTTTTTTACATTGCACATTTTGGAGTATTTAGTTAATTCTAATCAAAATGAATAACTTCATCGCTTTCGGTATTTAATGTAGATAAACTTTGTCTTTATTACTTTGTTTTTAACTAAGACATTTGGAAGAATAGTTTAAAAGTTACAACGATAAGAATGAAGCGGGGGTGAGCGGTGGGCCAGATAATGACGCGCCATGGTCTAATAAAAATTTTTTGGTAGTATTTAAAGTAGAAATATATTATAGTAGTTTTTATTTTAATTAGATATTAGAAGTCTTTCTTTTTTTGTTAGTTTAAGAATAACGGTTAGTTTTAAAATTCAAATTTATGCTTTAATTAACGTCGTGAATGTCGGAAATTATCCCACAGGAACGTGTTAGATGTCCTATATCAACGGGGTAATTGCGTAACACACTTACAATAGCAATGGGTCTCATTTTGACAGTTCAACAAAATTAATTGCGTTATTTACGTTGTTGACAGATTTCTCGAACATAATAATTAATGAAGCAATGGATTAGCAATATCCATAAAATCATTCAGATTTTGATTGATAGTGTGTTACGCAATTGGTTTTTATTTTAATTACTTATATTATTCTACTAATATTATAAATGCGAAAGTTTGTGAGGATGAATGGATGTTTGTTACTCTTTCACGCAGAAACTACTGAACGGATTTTGATGAAACTTCACAGTAATATTGCAATTTATATTTTTTTGTTTTTATACTAGCTTCCCGCCCCGGTTTCGCACTGGTAGCACTAAGTGCTTATCTACGGCACACCTACCTATCCACCTACCGTACCCTACCTATCCACCTACGCTACCCTACCTATCTACTTATCTACCTACCCTACCTGCATACCTACCTCTTTACGACCTATTGTCATACCTACTAAATAAACATAAAATTTTCGTAAAAATCGGTCGAGCCGTTTCGGAGGAGTGCGACCACAAGCACCGTGGCACGACATTTTTATATTTATCGATTAGCCTACACCGTCCCATTGCTCAGCAAAGGCCTCCCCAAATACTTCCAAGCATCTTTCTCCAGGGCCTCCTCGATCCAACCCTTGCGGTTTGCGTCTAGGTCGTCTCGCCTCCTCTTCCTAGGCCGGCCTCGGCGGTGCCGTCCATCCTCAGGCACCCGCCGTGTGGAGACTGTTGCCCAGCGGTCGCTATGCATGCGGCTTACATGACCCGCCCAATCCCATTTTAGCTTGGCAGCCTTTTTGCCTACATCCTCCATCCATGCCTGCTGGGGAGTTTGTTGCGCCACTTCTTCTTCCCAGCTAAAGCACTAGGAAGTGGTGAAGGGCGGGCGTTTTTGGGGGACTGTCTTATGTAATTTTGACGTTCGAAAAGTGCTGATTCTCAGCCTAGTTTGAATAAATGACTTTTGATTTTGATTTTGATTTTGATCAAGAATCCCCGTTTTAGAGCGCAGCGTAGTGTTTCGATAATTGTCAGTTCGTTTTACGCCTAGAATGCTTCGTTCCATTGCTCTTTGGCAAACCCCAAGAAGAAACTTTTGCGACTCGGTAAGACCAGGTCCAGGCCAGGTCTGCGTACCGTAGGTTAGGACAGGCAGAATACACATATCGATGAGTGTTCGCTTCATGGAGATCGGCAGATCGCCTTTCATTACCGTCTTCAGAGACCAGTACCTTTTCCAGGCATTTTCGATGCAGCGATAGAATTCCTTTTGTTACCTGTTTTCGAAAGCAACTAACTGGCCCAAGTAGATGTACTCATCGACATGTGTTTCCTGCCCATCTACCTCGAAACTACACTTAGTGCTGTTGGTTATGGTTTTTGTTTAAGACCGATTCATCGTGAGTCCAACCCTGAGGCTTGCCGTGCTTAGGTCTTGAAGCATAGTCTGTAGTTCCAGAGCTGTGGGGGCAAAAAAGTACTATGTCGTCGACAAATCGGAGGTTTGTCAACCTCCAACTACCGACTTCAATGCCCTTGGTCATCCATGAGGCTGCCAGTGTCCTAAATATCTCCTCGGGAGTGCTCCTACTTACTAATATTATAAATGCGTGTGGCGGCATCTACACCGCCACATACGAACTAAGTATCAAAGACCTGACGTCACAGATCCTGCATCGCGCTATTTAAGTTTACCGCGCGATTCATATATATAAGACTATCCGACATCAGTCCTTGGGCAATTGCCCGCCAGACATAACACCCGTCTGGTAGGAGGATCCTCCCTTTTCTATGGGGGATGAGAGAACTTTACACCCTGTTCCTCATACTCCTAAATTGGTGACCCCGAATATGAACGTCAACGCAGCCTTCGTGCAACTACTTCAGCGTGACGTCATCAACATCACTCCCGCAAGCTTTCGTGAGGCGAGTCACACAGCCAGCCAGCACCCACGGCTTCAACGGGTATCCTGACCACCAGCATGCAGCGAACGCGCATTCCTGGTCACTACCCTCAGCCTCATCAGCAACCCGGCGCTGTACCACATCCGACGCACTGGATCACAACGCAGCGCCACCCCGACTCACTGGGGAATCAAACTCAAAAACTCAAAACTCAAAGCACCCTCAATCACAGCAGACAGTTCCGACCCACTGTGAACTATGCGGCACCCGGTTCCGACTCACTGGAACCTCAACTGGCACTGCCAAGCATCGCAAGATACAAGACTCAGCCCACTATCGACCTCCGGTCTCCGGAGGGGAGTGATGTGGCGGCATCTACACCGCCACATACGAACTAAGTATCAAAGACCTGACGTCACAGATCCTGCATCGCGCTATTTAAGTTTACCGCGCGATTCATATATATAAGACTATCCGACATCAGTCCTTGGGCAATTGCCCGCCAGACATAACACCCGTCTGGTAGGAGGATCCTCCCTTTACTATGGGGGATGAGTGAACTTTACACCCTGTTCCTCATACCCCTAAATGCGAAAGTGTGTGAGGATGGATGGATGGACGTTTGTTATTCTTTTACGCAAAAACTACTGAACGGATTTTGATGAAACTTTGCAGTAATATACCCACTTAAAACTTCATAATGACGTAATCTTACTGATATTATAAAGGTGACAGTTTGTATGTTTGTGTGTTTGGATGTTTGTTACTCAATTATACAAAAACGGCTAACGGATTTGGATGAAATTTGCAAATTGATGATTTATAACCTGGATAAAGTACCTACTTTTTTCCCCGGAAGTACTTTCCTGTAGGACAATTTCCGACCTCCACGCGGGCGAAGCCGCGGGCGAAAGCTAGTGATGTCATAAATATAACACAACATGATGGAACAGTATGCTGATTGTAGTATGAACAGCACAACATTATGTAGAATCTACAATTAAATACTACTAGCATTAGATTCTAAGTAACTTATAAATTGCTTACAAATTAGTTTGCACGACATTTCATTCTTTACAATTATTGTAGTGTGAAGGTTCATTACGAAATAATTGTATCGTTTCATTTTGTAAAGTCATTTATAGGAGTAGTACTTGTAAGAATATATTTATTTGAGACTAGCTGCTGCCCGCGGCTTCGCCCGCGTGAGTGTCGGAAATTACCCCATACATCCCCATGGGTTTTAAGTATAAATATTGAGTTTCGAGTTAATCGGACAGCGCGTTAAAATTCTTCCATACAAACATTGACACCCCCCAACCTTTTAGGGGGTAATTTAGAAAAACAAAAAACTACAAACTTTATAATTTATTTAGATAACTATTCGTGCGAAGTTTCATGTTTATTACCTCAAGGAATAAGATTTTTCATACAAACTTTCATCCCTTATTTTACCCCCTTAGGGGTTGAATTTTGAAAAATCCTGATACACGTTATTCTTAATTTTTGGGTTTAAGTATAAACATTGAGTTTCGAGTTAATCGGACAGCGCGTTAAAATTCTTCCATACAAACTTTGACACCCCCCAACCGTAGGATAGGGTACTTTTCCGGGATAAAAAGTACCCAGTGTGGTGCCCAGGATATTAAAGAATAATTATATCAAGTTTCATCGTAATCGAACCGGTAGTTTTTGCGTGATGCCTGAACAAACAGACAGACAGACAGACAGACAGACAAAAAAAATTTTAATCAAATTTTTGGGTTCGGTGTCGGTCTAGTAACACCCCCTGCCATTTATTTTTTTGATATCTTCAATGTACAGAATTTTCACTTCTACAGATTTATTATAAGTACTAGCTTTCGCCCGCGGCTTCGCCCGCGTGGAGGTCGGAAATTGTCCTACAGGAAAGTACTTCCGGGGAAAAAAGTAGGTACTTTATCCAGGTTATAAATCATCAATTTGCAAATTTCATCCAAATCCGTTAGCCGTTTTTGTATAATTGAGTAACAAACATCCAAACACACAAACATACAAACTGTCACCTTTATAATATCAGGAAGATTACGTCATTATGAAGTTTTAAGTGGGTATATTACTGCAAAGTTTCATCAAAATCCGTTCAGTAGTTTTTGCGTAAAAGAATAACAAACGTCCATCCATCCATCCTCACACACTTTCGCATTTAGGGGTATGAGGAACAGGGTGTAAAGTTCACTCATCCCCCATAGTAAAGGGAGGATCCTCCTACCAGACGGGTGTTATGTCTGGCGGGCAATTGCCCAAGGACTGATGTCGGATAGTCTTATATATATGAATCGCGCGGTAAACTTAAATAGCGCGATGCAGGATCTGTGACGTCAGGTCTTTGATACTTAGTTCGTATGTGGCGGTGTAGATGCCGCCACATCACTCCCCTCCGGAGACCGGAGGTCGATAGTGGGCTGAGTCTTGTATCTTGCGATGCTTGGCAGTGCCAGTTGAGGTTCCAGTGAGTCGGAACCGGGTGCCGCATAGTTCACAGTGGGTCGGAACTGTCTGCGGTGATTGAGGGTGCTTTGAGTTTTGAGTTTTTGAGTTTGATTCCCCAGTGAGTCGGGGTGGCGCTGCGTTGTGATCCAGTGCGTCGGATGTGGTACAGCGCCGGGTTGCTGATGAGGCTGAGGGTAGTGACCAGGAATGCGCGTTCGCTGCATGCTGGTGGTCAGGATACCCGTTGAAGCCGTGGGTGCTGGCTGGCTGTGTGACTCGCCTCACGAAAGCTTGCGGGAGTGATGTTGATGACGTCACGCTGAAGTAGTTGCACGAAGGCTGCGTTGACGTTCATATTCGGGGTCACCAATTTAGGAGTATGAGGAACAGGGTGTAAAGTTCTCTCATCCCCCATAGAAAAGGGAGGATCCTCCTACCAGACGGGTGTTATGTCTGGCGGGCAATTGCCCAAGGACTGATGTCGGATAGTCTTATATATATGAATCGCGCGGTAAACTTAAATAGCGCGATGCAGGATCTGTGACGTCAGGTCTTTGATACTTAGTTCGTATGTGGCGGTGTAGATGCCGCCACACGCATTTATAATATTAGTAAGTAGGAGCACTCCCGAGGAGATATTTAGGACACTGGCAGCCTCATGGATGACCAAGGGCATTGAAGTCGGTAGTTGGAGGTTGACAAACCTCCGATTTGTCGACGACATAGTACTTTTTTGCCCCCACAGCTCTGGAACTACAGACTATGCTTCAAGACCTAAGCACGGCAAGCCTCAGGGTTGGACTCACGATGAATCGGTCTTAAACAAAAACCATAACCAACAGCACTAAGTGTAGTTTCGAGGTAGATGGGCAGGAAACACATGTCGATGAGTACATCTACTTGGGCCAGTTAGTTGCTTTCGAAAACAGGTAACAAAAGGAATTCTATCGCTGCATCGAAAATGCCTGGAAAAGGTACTGGTCTCTGAAGACGGTAATGAAAGGCGATCTGCCGATCTCCATGAAGCGAACACTCATCGATATGTGTATTCTGCCTGTCCTAACCTACGGTACGCAGACCTGGCCTGGACCTGGTCTTACCGAGTCGCAAAAGTTTCTTCTTGGGGTTTGCATAAGAGCAATGGAACGAAGCATTCTAGGCGTAAAACGAACTGACAATTATCGAAACACTACGCTGCGCTCTAAAACGGGGATTCTTGATGTAGGCAAAAAGGCTGCCAAGCTAAAATGGGATTGGGCGGGTCATGTAAGCCGCATGCATAGCGACCGCTGGGCAACAGTCTCCACACGGCGGGTGCCTGAGGATGGACGGCACCGCCGAGGCCGGCCTAGGAAGAGGAGGCGAGACGACCTAGACGCAAACCGCAAGGGTTGGATCGAGGAGGCCCTGGAGAAAGATGCTTGGAAGTATTTGGGGAGGCCTTTGCTGAGCAATGGGACGGTGTAGGCTAATCGATAAATATAAAAATGTCGTGCCACGGTGCTTGTGGTCGCACTCCTCCGAAACGGCTCGACCGATTTTTACGAAAATTTTATGTTTATTTAGTAGGTATGACAATAGGTCGTAAAGAGGTAGGTATGCAGGTAGGGTAGGTAGATAAGTAGATAGGTAGGGTAGCGTAGGTGGATAGGTAGGGTACGGTAGGTGGATAGGTAGGTGTGCCGTAGATAAGCACTTAGTGCTACCAGTGCGAAACCGGGGCGGGAAGCTAGTATAAAAACAAAAAAATATAAATTGCAATATTACTGTGAAGTTTCATCAAAATCCGTTCAGTAGTTTCTGCGTGAAAGAGTAACAAACATCCATTCATCCTCACAAACTTTCGCATTTATAATATTAGTAGAATAATATAAGTAATTAAAATAAAAACCAATTGCGTAACACACTATCAATCAAAATCTGAATGATTTTATGGATATTGCTAATCCATTGCTTCATTAATTATTATGTTCGAGAAATCTGTCAACAACGTAAATAACGCAATTAATTTTGTTGAACTGTCAAAATGAGACCCATTGCTATTGTAAGTGTGTTACGCAATTACCCCGTTGATATAGGACATCTAACACGTTCCTGTGGGATAATTTCCGACATTCACGACGTTAATTAAAGCATAAATTTGAATTTTAAAACTAACCGTTATTCTTAAACTAACAAAAAAAGAAAGACTTCTAATATCTAATTAAAATAAAAACTACTATAATATATTTCTACTTTAAATACTACCAAAAAAATTGTATTAGACCATGGCGCGTCATTATCTGGCCCACCGCTCACCCCCACTTCATTCTTATCGTTGTAACTTTTAAACTATTCTTCCAAATGTCTTAGTTAAAAACAAAGTAATAAAGACAAAGTTTATCTACATTAAATACCGAAAGCGATGAAGTTATTCATTTTGATTAGAATTAACTAAATACTCCAAAATGTGCAATGTAAAAAAGTCTCCATTTTAAATGTATTTATGGCTCACTATTTTAGCTATAATGGCTTCCACATAAAAGATAGATATATGCTGTCGCGGTCTTTTATTTAGAACTATTTTAGACAAACAATCCCACGATACATTATCTTCGTATAACTCTAACGGTTTAGGCAGCGCACGCCAAGATAGCTCTCAGAGGGCAGAAATTTTTCCGACTTACTTCATACTTATCGTTATATTATGGCAAAATCAAACAAAATCATTATAAATTGTAGCCTATGTGTTATTCTGATGTATAAGCTAGATCACTGTAAAGTTTCATCAAAATCTGTTCAATAGTTTTTGCGTGAAAGAGTAACAAACATCCATACATCCATCCATCCATCCATCCTCACAAACTTTCGCATTTATAATATTAGTAGGATAATATTTAGAATCTGACATGTAACAAATTCCTATTCATGTAATTATAAAATAATCGTCAACATTAATTTCAACCCCATTGTTGTCGTGGTCACGAGCGCGGCTGATGAGCGTGGGGTCCTGGGTTCGATTCCCGGATCGGGCGGGGTGTTGTTTGATTATTCCACAGGAATTACTCGGTAGCAGCCTGGTGAGCGGAAGTTGGTGTGACAGCCCGTGCCTCTGAAGGCACGTGAAGCCGGTGGTCCTGCGACAGATCTCTACGCGGGATTGGAAGTTGGAGGTGTGACAGCCCGTGCCTCGGAAGGCGCGTGAAACCGGTGGTCCTGGGACAGATCTCTTCGCGGGATTGGAAGTTGGAGGTGTGACAGCCCGTGCCTCGGAAGGCGCGTGAAGCCGGTGGTCCTGCGCGGTCATGTCGGGTTGCAGCCCCGTCGGACTGTAGGAGAGCAGTGAGTGCATCTGTTTGCGCACTCACCTGTGCGCTACGTATCCTGCGTGCTCGGTTGGTCTCTGTTGAGATTGGCCGGGATTAGGTCGGGAGGATTTATGCAAGTGAAGTGAAGTGCATACTCGTTTCTCTTTACTAGGTACTAGGTACTAGGTATGCATTGCCTGTCCGAATGTATAGTGTAATGACTAAGATACAGTATCTTGATTATGTAATGTAGTTATTGTTGCTGTTTGATGTATTGCCTCAGTGTGCGTGATTATTTTGCGTGCTTCGGAGTTAGCACGCCGTCGGATGGCCGAGTGTCGTAATTTCTTTGATTTAATTTTTTTTTAAAGGTATTATGTTAATATCGAGTTATAATATCCAGTGTGGCAACACTATCAAACTACAAATGATTCATATTATAAGGATACTTTTAAATGTATGTTCATTATGGCAACTGAATGTATTATTTTACTTTGGCAACACAAATGACGGTTATGATATTATCGTTATTTCTGGGTGGGGCGAAAGTCATTTTAAATTATAAAATGTGGTGCAGAGTCAGTCGTCGTTTGGTTGTGAAATAGTACAGTTGTGCTGGATTAAAAGTATACAAGAAAAGAGTGTTTTCTTTATAGTTGGATTTCATTTATGTAAAAATGTAATATTGAGTTTTAGATTTCGAAATAGTGGTATAGGCGCCGAACCAGTTTTTACTGCACGACGTTGGATTTTAATTGCATAACAAGTTTTAGATTTTGAAATAGTGGAATAGGCGCCGAACCAGATTTTACATTTATGTTATTGGGCATTCTACTCCATCGAGAGTGACGAGGCGAACGGAAGGTTGGGTAGAATGCCCAATAACATCCTACTTACTCCGAGTGTATAAGGTAAGACTTTCTTGAAAATGACAAATGGTAACATTTTTTAAAATTAAGTTCCATTTTGTTAGTCTCACACCACTCAACGACTCTGTTCAGATCGTCTTGAACATGCGCGATATCGCTCGATGATTCGATTTTTCGTGCAAACTTTAAATCATCAGCGTAAAGAAAGCACTCGGAAAAGTAAAAGCAGTGGGGAAGGTCATTAATATGTATATAATATATTTATTTATTTATTTATTTATCAACTCATCATCACTATCATTACAGGATATGATAAATAATATAGAAGCTAGATGTGATCCCTGTGGGGCACCGGAAGTCATGCAATAATTGCTGGCAGATCGAAAGCCGTTAACAACAACATAAAATTCACGCTTCAATAGATATGATTTCAGCCATTTCAGCAAGAAACCATACGTTGCTAATTTGTGAATTAGTATGGAATGAGGAATTTTATCGAAGGCCTTGCTGAAATCGGTGTACAACACATCAAATTGTTTATTTTTGTCGATAGACTCTATTAGGGACTTCGAGAACGACATCAAGTTTGTGGCAGTAGACCTTGAGGCTACTGAAGTGTTACGGGGTAGCGTTAAATAAAAACGACTTCGGAAAAATCTAACCGCTGTATTACTGCCTACCTCGGCACTTCCTTTTAACATATAAGGTTTCACAAAACAATACTAAGGACGAAGACAAGTTCTATACACGATATAGACAAACAGATAAGACACAAAGCTACTGAGACGGATCTAGGACTTAGACTTCGACTTGAGGCAAGATCGTGCACTGAGGTCGTTGAACTGTGCGAATCGTTTTCTGCAGGTCACGAGTGTTCCATTTCACTTCCCGAACGCACGCTCCATTTCTCGTTACACTGTATATTCTATATATTGATGTGGAGTGTAAATAATTGTTAGAATCCTACTTCCTACTAATATTATAAATGCGAAAGTTTGTGAGGATGGATGGATGGATGGATGTATGGATGTTTGTTACTCTTTCACGCAAAAACTATTGAACAGATTTTGATGAAACTTTACAGTGATCTAGCTTATACATCAGAATAACACATAGGCTACAATTTATAATGATTTTGTTTGATTTTGCCATAATATAACGATAAGTATGAAGTAAGTCGGAAAAATTTCTGCCCTCTGAGAGCTATCTTGGCGTGCGCTGCCTAAACCGTTAGAGTTATACGAAGATAATGTATCGTGGGATTGTTTGTCTAAAATAGTTCTAAATAAAAGTCCGCGACAGCATATATCTATCTTTTATGTGGAAGCCATTATAGCTAAAATAGTGAGCCATAAATACATTTAAAATGGAGACTTTTTTACATTGCACATTTTGGAGTATTTAGTTAATTCTAATCAAAATGAATAACTTCATCGCTTTCGGTATTTAATGTAGATAAACTTTGTCTTTATTACTTTGTTTTTAACTAAGACATTTGGAAGAATAGTTTAAAAGTTACAACGATAAGAATGAAGCGGGGGTGAGCGGTGGGCCAGATAATGACGCGCCATGGTCTAATAATTTTTTTTTGGTAGTATTTAAAGTAGAAATATATTATAGTAGTTTTTATTTTAATTAGATATTAGAAGTCTTTCTTTTTTTGTTAGTTTAAGAATAACGGTTAGTTTTAAAATTCAAATTTATGCTTTAATTAACTTCGTGAATGTCGGAAATTATCCCACAGGAACGTGTTAGATGTCCTATATCAACGGGGTAATTGCGTAACACACTTACAATAGCAATGGGTCTCATTTTGACAGTTCAACAAAATTAATTGCGTTATTTACGTTGTTGACAGATTTCTCGAACATAATAATTAATGAAGCAATGGATTAGCAATATCCATAAAATCATTCAGATTTTGATTGATAGTGTGTTACGCAATTGGTTTTTATTTTAATTACTTATATATTATTCTACTAATATTATAAATGCGAAAGTTTGTGAGGATGAATGGATATTCTACTAATATTATAAATGCGAAAGTTTGTGAGGATGAATGGATGTTTGTTACTCTTTCACGCAGAAACTACTGAACGGATTTTGATGAAACTTCACAGTAATATTGCAATTTATATTTTTTTGTTTTTATACTAGCTTCCCGCCCCGGTTTCGCACTGGTAGCACTAAGTGCTTATCTACGGCACACCTACCTATCCACCTACCGTACCCTACCTATCCACCTACGCTACCCTACCTATCTACTTATCTACCTACCCTACCTGCATACCTACCTCTTTACGACCTATTGTCATACCTACTAAATAAACATAAAATTTTCGTAAAAATCGGTCGAGCCGTTTCGGAGGAGTGCGACCACAAGCACCGTGGCACGACATTTTTATATTTATCGATTAGCCTACACCGTCCCATTGCTCAGCAAAAGCCTCCCCAAATACTTCCAAGCATCTTTCTCCAGGGCCTCCTGGATCCAACCCTTGCGGTTTGCGTCTAGGTCGTCTCGCCTCCTCTTCCTAGGCCGGCCTCGGCGGTGCCGTCCATCCTCAGGCACCCGCCGTGTGGAGACTGTTGCCCAGCGGTCGCTATGCATGCGGCTTACATGACCCGCCCAATCCCATTTTAGCTTGGCAGCCTTTTTGCCTACATCAAGAATCCCCGTTTTAGAGCGCAGCGTAGTGTTTCGATAATTGTCAGTTCGTTTTACGCCTAGAATGCTTCGTTCCATTGCTCTTTGGCAAACCCCAAGAAGAAACTTTTGCGACTCGGTAAGACCAGGTCCAGGCCAGGTCTACGTACCGTAGGTTAGGACAGGCAGAATACACATATCGATGAGTGTTCGCTTCATGGAGATCGGCAGATCGCCTTTCATTACCGTCTTCAGAGACCAGTACCTTTTCCAGGCATTTTCGATGCAGCGATAGAATTCCTTTTGTTACCTGTTTTCGAAAGCAACTAACTGGCCCAAGTAGATGTACTCATCGACATGTGTTTCCTGCCCATCTACCTCGAAACTACACTTAGTGCTGTTGGTTATGGTTTTTGTTTAAGACCGATTCATCGTGAGTCCAACCCTGAGGCTTGCCGTGCTTAGGTCTTGAAGCATAGTCTGTAGTTCCAGAGCTGTGGGGGCAAAAAAGTACTATGTCGTCGACAAATCGGAGGTTTGTCAACCTCCAACTACCGACTTCAATGCCCTTGGTCATCCATGAGGCTGCCAGTGTCCTAAATATCTCCTCGGGAGTGCTCCTACTTACTAATATTATAAATGCGTGTGGCGGCATCTACACCGCCACATACGAACTAAGTATCAAAGACCTGACGTCACAGATCCTGCATCGCGCTATTTAAGTTTACCGCGCGATTCATATATATAAGACTATCCGACATCAGTCCTTGGGCAATTGCCCGCCAGACATAACACCCGTCTGGTAGGAGGATCCTCCCTTTTCTATGGGGGATGAGAGAACTTTACACCCTGTTCCTCATACTCCTAAATTGGTGACCCCGAATATGAACGTCAACGCAGCCTTCGTGCAACTACTTCAGCGTGACGTCATCAACATCACTCCCGCAAGCTTTCGTGAGGCGAGTCACACAGCCAGCCAGCACCCACGGCTTCAACGGGTATCCTGACCACCAGCATGCAGCGAACGCGCATTCCTGGTCACTACCCTCAGCCTCATCAGCAACCCGGCGCTGTACCACATCCGACGCACTGGATCACAACGCAGCGCCACCCCGACTCACTGGGGAATCAAACTCAAAAACTCAAAACTCAAAGCACCCTCAATCACCGCAGACAGTTCCGACCCACTGTGAACTATGCGGCACCCGGTTCCGACTCACTGGAACCTCAACTGGCACTGCCAAGCATCGCAAGATACAAGACTCAGCCCACTATCGACCTCCGGTCTCCGGAGGGGAGTGATGTGGCGGCATCTACACCGCCACATACGAACTAAGTATCAAAGACCTGACGTCACAGATCCTGCATCGCGCTATTTAAGTTTACCGCGCGATTCATATATATAAGACTATCCGACATCAGTCCTTGGGCAATTGCCCGCCAGACATAACACCCGTCTGGTAGGAGGATCCTCCCTTTACTATGGGGGATGAGTGAACTTTACACCCTGTTCCTCATACCCCTAAATGCGAAAGTGTGTGAGGATGGATGGATGGACGTTTGTTATTCTTTTACGCAAAAACTACTGAACGGATTTTGATGAAACTTTGCAGTAATATACCCACTTAAAACTTCATAATGACGTAATCTTACTGATATTATAAAGGTGACAGTTTGTATGTTTGTGTGTTTGGATGTTTGTTACTCAATTATACAAAAACGGCTAACGGATTTGGATGAAATTTGCAAATTGATGATTTATAACCTGGATAAAGTACCTACTTTTTTCCCCGGAAGTACTTTCCTGTAGGACAATTTCCGACCTCCACGCGGGCGAAGCCGCGGGCGAAAGCTAGTATTATTATAATTTTCAACAAGTTAACATTTTTGGCTGTGACTTACGAGTGAAAACTAATCCCGTGGGACTTGTTTTTGGTTTTTGCACTATTTGTGCACACTTTAAAAACACAGGAGCCTCATTGTTGCTGCTTATTTAAATGATTACTGTCATTTTACTTAGCGTGCTACACAAACGCCAGTTCGATTGTTATTCATGCGGTCCACGTCAAGGAGCGCGTACCATATCTTCCCTATTTTATACATCAATGGTGGAAATAGTGTAAATGACAAAGCAGCATGTTTCTCATGTGGAGGTATAATACATGCTATACATTTTCCTCAATGTTATTATTTGAACGCTGTGAAAGGAAAGTACTAAATTAATAAATGTCTGCAACAGTTAGGTACTCTTTTAGAATATACGTCATCGAATCGTACTTCAAAGTGAGTCAACTTACGCCTACATAATATTAAACCGTACTGCATAAGAAAAACTATTACGCAACCTAGTAAGTTATCTACAATCGATAATTTTGAATACAGCACTCATTCTGAATACAACCTTTATTTTGAATAGAGGATTCTGATTATAACCTTCATTTTGAATAGAGGATTGTGAATGCAACCTTCATTTTGAATAGAGGATTTTGAATACAAAACTCAGTTTGAATAGATGATTGGGAGGCCTGGATCTCCTTGATCCAGGTCCCCCAATCCTTCCCTACTGCCATTCCAGTGTGACTCGGCCCTTTAGGAATTACACAATAGTAAGGACCGTTGATACTTTTCGATCTAGCCGTCTTATGTGCAAAAAGTTAACAAACTCAAAGCTCTTCAGTTGCGGCCTTCAGCGGCGACAGTTCCAGCAAGAGTCATCTTTGTCCTGTTGAAGAAACTTAACGTAGCACCCGCACACGCCTAGAGGACGAAGTCATCTCGAGGTCGAACTTCGGACCCGTCGAATGTTCGAGTCACCGTCACGGCCAACTTTCAGATCATCCAGTGGATGGTTTAGGCATTTTGTCAGTTCATTCCAATTTATTCGTATAAAAAAAAAAAAAAAAAAAATATCTACCAAGACAATAGGAGTGCATATCTCCAAGGAGTTAGCGCTTTCAACTACATCGAACAAATAGGTCATTTGGGCGGCCACGTGAGCACAGAAGCCCCACCCATCAGCAGCGCAAGAGGTATAGTACTATCTCTGTCGTTTTGACATTTGACGCGTCGCGTCTTTCAAATTTTTCTTGGTATTGAAGCGACGAAAACTTTTAAATAGTTAATTATATTTAAAAAATGGAGTCGTTACCGGAGCGTAGTTACAATAAAAGGCGGAGAAAGGAGTGAAAGTTGGTTGGAGGAGGCCAAGGTTTGTACTGTTGCAGCTAGAATGTGGTCAAAGTAAGTTTTGTTTTGTAAACATTCTCAATTTCTCATACTTATGCTTGCTTTTGCTTCTATTCCTTAGATTTTTTTGAAAGAATTGATCAGAGAGAGGGTATCAACCTTAGAAAATAAAACACGACGCAAACACAAACGCGAAAAAGGTGGCGGCCTGGCATGATTTACGAATTAGGTACCTATTCAATTTACTTTTGCATTACAAAGAAGTATTTGCAAGTAAGTAGTTGCCTAAACCTTACAGTGACCTAATCTAACTTAACCTTACCCCTTCAGTTTTAACAATATGGCCAAGACTCCAAGAATACTACAACAAATAAAGGCACAGTGGGGCATTATAAAAATAGCAGCAAAAAAAACAAAATTTCATGAGCGGAAAGAGAGGTTCAAAACAGGTGGTGGTCCACCACCTGCTTCTGAACGAGCAATTGCGGAGGATATTACTGTGTGGCTCCATAATGAGTTCACAATAGACACCAATGAATTCGATTCAGATAACCGGGTATAAAATTACACATACTTCTTGTGTTGTCAGTAAGGATACTGTAAGACAAAAATACCTATACAAATTCTTGTGTTTTAGAATTTTCAAGAGATAAAGAAAAAAAATGAAGAACAGGTGCTTCAGAACATAACTATTGAAAAAAATCAAAACCCGGTGTCACCCCTTCCCTGTGAAACAGAAGCTACTGTGTTACAGAAGTACATCATTAAATATTGCAGGTATTAATAATCATTCATCAAGTTAATTCATACAGTAAGGCAGCTTTTCACTAAGTGCATTAGGTTCAGAATTCGGGTTGCTATTATCAGTTTTCTCACAAAAACCAATGAATAGTGCCCAGCAAGCTTGCAACCACTTAATCAATAAGATAGTCTAGTTTATCTTGGAATTTTATTATTTAAGATGTTGGAGCCAAGTACATCCACACAACCCGAAGAGACAACAACCTCAACCACAACAACGAAATCTAAGGTTCAAAATTGTAGATTCAAAAATAAAAAGGTGTGTATCCTTGTTTACAGGTATGAGGAACAGGGTGTACAGTTCACTCATCCTCTATGGAAAAGGGAGGATCCTCCAACCAGATCACTCCCCTCCGAACACTGGAAGTCGATAGTGGCTGAGTCGTGTATCTTGCGATGCTTTCCAGTGCCAGTTGAGGTTCCAGTGAGTAGGAATCGCACCCGTGACCCGTCAGACATTGTCCTGTCCAAATGCCAATAAATCCCAAAAACAAAAAAAATAAAACAAAAGTAACAAATCTGTATGCACGCAACTCGCAATAACAATACACGAAATATATCAGAGAAATCAAAATGTGGGTCAGTTAAAACCTCAAGATAATGAAGACAAATAATTATTACATTAATTTTGTATTTCAGGTTAATAGGACTAGTAAGGATGGCGCTGCACTACTAATAGCAGAAACTGAAACGGCCTGCAGAAAGTAGTTGCACGCAGTAGGTACCTACGGGTTCCCTATGTGTCTTCGATATTTCAGTTGTACGATGTTTTATTCCATCGATGCTTTATTGGTGCGATGTAACGTTTGTGCGAAAAATCTTGTTTCGAAAAACCCTACAGCGATTGCTCATTAGTTCCGTTATTTATTAGTTCGATAGTATGTCGGTTCGAAACCCCTACCGACATGACATGACATGGGTCCGTGACATGGGTTCCCTATTTTGCAAGCACTCGGGCACTCTAAGTTTTTTTAATCCTCGCCCAGTACGGAAGCAAAAACGTAACGTTTTTACTACTACTACTACTACAGTACTGCTTCCGTTTGCCTAAAATAAATTATTTATTGTAATGTATTTCCTTAACGTCTTTATTGCAAAATAAGATTATTCATTAAATGTCACGGACAACAGCAGGGGTTTCGAACCGACATACTATCGAACTAATAAATTACCGAACTAATGAGCAATCGCTGTAGGGTTTTTCGAAACAAGATTTTTCGCACAAACGTTACATCGCACCAATAAAGCATCGATGGAATAAAACATCGTACAACTGAAATATCGACACACCGTGTTCGATATAATAAAAATCGAATAATCAACTTTCGAAGACACATAGGGAACCCGGTACCTACAGATGGGCAACGAACAGCCAAAATTAAAAAACTTAGTTCTAAAAGAACAAGTTTTAAAAGCCAAATAAGATTATTATAAAAATTAATTAAACTGAAATTTTTATACAAGCTTTTTATTGATGAACTACTCGCTAAAATTAATGTCGCCTTATAAAAGTTTGTAAAATAGCATTTGCATTTGCCCTTGCAACTTCTTGGTTTACTTCATTTGTATGCAATTCATTGTTATTGCTACCCTCTAAATGCATGTCTCCATGGTTAACTATAATATAGTGAAGTACTGCTAGAGCCACTATGGTTGTTTTTACATTTTCCAGTTTGCAGGTCATGCCATGTAAAAGGCATTGAAAGCGTTGTTTCCACACTCCAAAGCAGCGTTCCACAGTATTTCTTGTCGCTATATGTGCTTCGTTATATTTTTCCTCGCTTCTATTTTGAGGCCTTAAAATAGGAGTGAAGAGATATGTCTATAATTTGTATCGTCGTAAACCCAATCTTCTGCAACATGCTATACATTTTCCTCAATGTTATTATTTGAACGCTGTGAAAGGCAAATACTAAATTAATAAATGTCTGCAACAGTTAGTTACTCTATTAGAATATACGTCATCGGATCATACTTCAAAGTGAGTCAGCTTGCGCCTACATAATATTAAACCGTACTGCATCAGAACATCTAAACTATTACGCAACCTATACTCCATTTACAATAGCATTGGACAGAAGTTAAAAAAGGTTATTTTTAATGTACACTTTCTAACAAAAGTACAATTAACTTCTTACAGTTACGATTGAGGCCAAATTTATTAAAATATATTTATATACCAGCTGTCACACTTTATTGTTATCATTTGCAATATTCATGTTAAGAAATTAAGTGGCTTTTTTTTAGTTATTTTAATTTCATTCCGATTTAAAATTACAGTGTCAATACCAGGAACGTTTTTCGTTTCACTATAATTGTACCAAATCTGAAATGTAACCTAATCCCTTCATAAGCTGTGACAGTCGGAATTTTCTAATTTTACCAGTTTATGTCGTCTGTGAAATTGACGTAAATGTTCTGTGATTGTCATGTCACTAATGTCATTCACTTGTAAATGCTACACCTTGTTTTTTGTTATTGCCGAATATTCGTGATTTAGTTGTTATTTGTTACTGTTTTTCCATTGTTATTGTTTTGTTATCGTTAATAGTGTTGTTAATTGGTTGTTTTGTTACATTTTGTTGTGCTTTGGTATGCTATCCCGGTGCGGACCCGAGTGGCTTACAACATGTAATTTCAGAGTCTGACCAAAGCCAACGGCGAAAAAAACGTGGTAAAAAGTTGACCACGAAGATATAATAATGTCTCGAAAGAAAAAGAGAATGAAACAAACTCCACTTCGTGCTGTAGAAAAGCAAACAGTAATAAATATTTTTAAGGAATTTAAGGAGTCCTGGCCTGCAGGTACTCCTTGCGAACCGAAGACCAAGATGATAAAGAAAACCGCAGAAGTTGCCGGTAAGAATCATTCATATAATCTATACTTATAATAAATCTGTAGAAGTGAAAATTCTGTACATTGAAAATATCAAAAAAAAAATGGCAGGGGGTGTTACTAGACCGACACCGAACCCAAAAATTTGATTAATTTTTTTTTTGTCTGTCTGTCTGTCTGTCTGTCTGTCTGTCTGTTTGTTCAGGCATCACGCAAAAACTACCGGTTCGATTACGATGAAACTTGGTATAATTATTCTTTGATATCCTGGGCACCACACTGGGTACTTTTTATCCCGGAAAAGTATCCTATCCTACGGTTGGGGGGTGTCAAAATTTGTATGGAAGAATTTTAACGCGCTGTCCGATTAACTCGAAACTCAATATTTATACTTAAACCCAAAAATTAAGAATAACGTGTATCAGGATTTTTCGAAATTCAACCCCTAAGGGGGTAAAATAAGGGATGAAGGTTTGTATGAAAAATCTTATTCCTTGAGGTAATAAACATGAAACTTCGCACGAATAGTTATCTAAATAAATTATAAAGTTTGTAGTTTTTTGTTTTTCTAATTTACCCCCTAAAGGGGGGTTGGGGGGTGTCAGTGTTTGTATAGGAGAATTTTAACGCGCTGTCCGATTAACTCGAAAATCAATATTTATACTTAAAACCTATGGGGATGTATGGGGTAATTTCCGACACACACGCGGGCGAAGCCGCGGGCAGCAGCTAGTTATTACTATAAAAATATTTGAAAGTAAGCAACGTGCATTGTGATTAAACATATTTTCTTATTTATAGGCATATCTCTGGCTACTGTATACAACAAACCTAAAGAGTATAACACAGAAGGTCGCCTGCATCTCCCCCCCGCCAACGGCAGCACATGAAACGTGATGATTACGATGACATGACCTTAAGTGGAATACGGAGGAAAATTTATTCCTTCTTCTTCATTATCGAGATGCCCACCTTGGATAAGATATTGGAAGCAGTAAATAGTGATGACTATCTGCCTGATTTTGAGAGAAGCAGTCTGTATAAAATAATAAAAAACACAATAAAGTTCACGTATATTAAACGGAGCAGAAAAAGTGCACTCATAGACAGGCAGGAGATCGTCCTATGGAGACTTAAATATCTCCATGAAAAATACAATAGACGTAGATATATTTAGTAACCTATTCCGCTTAACTATTCTTAAAGAGTCTTAAAAAACCCTGTAAAAAATCGACACGTGTTTCACCTCTCAACGAGGCATCCTCAGGATGACGATTGACTTGTCGCGAACCCGTACACGTCTTAACACACCGAGCGCTGGACGCTGAGTGAGCCAAACCAGTCGGATGTCACTACACCCCTGTCAGGGGGTGTGGCCAGCGGGGTCGGAGCTTCGCCCCTCGCCCGCGGAAGCTATACGGTGGCTCGCTACAACGAGCTCCTCAATATAGTCGCCTATTTCGGCGCATGGTAGTGAGCGCGGTATTAACGCGCCCGTGTCAAAGATTGCAATGTGTAAAACCGTAGGCGCGTCGCGACGTCTATAGTGACGCCGCTTGCTTCACGGCATTTCGGCGGTCCGACCCTACCAGTTGAGACCCTCAGTTACCCAGGGGAGGCCCAGCAGAGTTCAACCAGCATCAGCATCGGAAATGCCGACTCGGCGTGCCCACGGCGAGATATGTAGTCCCCCCTCGCCCCGCTTACAGATCTAGCCGTTTACGGATTGTCGTGAGTGTGTGAGCGGCTAGTAGTGTTATGTAACATCGCCCAGTGTCCGTGTAAGTCGCTATTCACGCCCGCGCCGCGACGGTACACTTGATATAGATGCATGTTTAGTTAAGGTTGTCTGTGTTTAGTTGCGTAGCGCGTCTATATTAACCTAGAAGCGCGCCGCGCAACAGATGTGTGTGTACATCTGTGGAGTCACTTTATACGAGTGAGTCGCGTGTAACCTGAGTGCGGTTCATCCGAGGCGTCATATTTTACATAGGAGTCGTTTGCTCTTTCTTTTCGTCCGCAATCAGGTCGCGGGGAAGGGGGCGCCTCAAGCGGTCAGGGGGGCGCGTGTGCCAGGGCGCTATCTGTTTGACGTATGGCCAATCAGATGCGTCGGCTCGCACGAACATTCCCTTCGCGAGGCGCCTCACAAACTCGTCCAGGCTCTCGATACCGAGATCCCGCTGGATGACGTCGTTCCTTACATAGCGAAGGGTGTTCACAATGGTCCGCAGCGCAAGACGTTGTTGCGCGCGGAGGAGTTTGCGGCTCGTTTCACTAGTGTCGACGAACCAAGCGGGGGCGGCGTATGTCAACAACGGGCGCACGTACAACTTGTACACGCCTAGTTTGACACGCGCCGGGATTCGGGATCTGAGCACCGGATTAAGTAGGTTGCGGGCAACCCTACTCTTCGCGACTACATTACGGACGTGGGTTCTAGTGACCCCTAGATATTTTACCGAGGGGGACCAGCCAACTTCAGCTCCTTGAAGCTTCAAGGGTGGGGGGTGGTGCGAGTTTCCAATGACCATCGCTTGCGTCTTACTCACGTTCACCGACAGCCGCCATTTCGACAGCCACTCGGGAAGCAGATCTAGTGTACGCTGCATTTTGACGGCCGCGTGCTTCGCGTTGAGCGATTTAGTGATATACGCGGCATCGTCAGCGTACAGTGCAAGCGTCGTGTCGGCAGTGGTGGGGATGTCGTCGGTGTACCGTGAGTAACACGCCGGCGATACGCAGCTGCCCTGAGGCACGCCAGCGAGCACCGGGCGAGCACTGGAAAGCGCTCATTCGACCACCACCCTGAAAGTTCTATTGGAGAGAAAAGTAGAGATCACCTTTACGACTCGACGGGGCGCGTCGGAGGTGGCCAACTTGTAAATTAGGCCTTCATGCCATACGCGGTCGAAGGCCTTCACCATGTCAAGGAATACTGCTACTGTGACTGTCTGTCACCTATTCCTATTTAATAACAAAATATTATATTTAAATTAAAACTAGCACATGTTCCCGGGCTACTTAGAAACACATTAACTCTCTATTTTATGGTTCAACAGTTCGACACGTTACCGTAATAAATAACGTAAGATCCTATTTCTTTGTACTTAAAACAATATTGAACCTTTTAAAAGCCACTTGTATTGTATTAGAAGCGAATTGGCGCTTTCTACAAATATTCTGAGAACCAAATAAAAAAGGCAGGCGTCGCCAACATCCACATGTTGCGGACCGATAGAAGAACCGCACTTTAAGAACCGCTTCTTTTAATGTAAACTTGCGGCTCTCGTTATTCATACTTGAAACTTACAAAGTATTAAAAACTAGAAGTTATGAGTAAGGTTCCAAGCTTTCAAAAGATATGCAAAGCCAATGCTCCCATTGATGTAACTATCTATAATCCAATAACTGAAGTTATATTATTGGATTAATTATATTGTATTATTCTATCAGCTAGGTAAAATACTTTAATATGCTCTGTACTTAAAATATATCTATGTTATAGTAGGTTAAACTAAATATAAATAAGAATTATAGTAACGGTTGGCCCTTCCGTCTCAAAAGGTTGACGATCCCTGAATTCAAAGGAACACAAGTTAGTGCAGCCACATCTGCTAATCATAAATGGGAATTCCAAGCGAACCCTTAAAACAATCGAGAAATCGTACAATAACGGTCATAAACCTTTTCTGCGAAACGGTTGGAAGCGGCGTTGAACGTGGTATTTTTTAGGGATTGAGGACGGATGGATGGAGTCATGGCAGTGGGTTTTAGATCGCGAAAGGCGATGGACGCCGAGTCCAGGGTAGTGAAGTTAGGAGACTTGATGAATATCAAGAACTCATGTCCGTGGGCTCGTGTAAGAGACCGAGCGTTATTTATTAAGTTGATAGTGGGTTTATGACCACATTAGGTAGCGAACGAGGTAGTTTAAGCTAGAGGAGTTAGTTTGGAGGCGCTGAAGAAGACGGTCGTGATCAGAGAGCTGGGCCCGAGGCAAGACTGGTAACGCGTGTCGCATTTTGTAAGTGGGTTGTAATATAATTCTCTCAAAGGAATTATTAGGTAAGTGTCCACTTTAATTAACTCTTATCTTTAATCATAGTGTGTGCATCGTATGTGCGGGATTCCTTATTATAATCGTTCTTGCATGTTGATTTGGAGTTTTACTTATAAGTAGGTAACTGTTAGGTGATACTGGAGACGAGCTATTTAATGATAATTCATTCCAGAATGGCGCAATTACTTTTATTTAGTATCGTGGTTTATAATAATCGTTCTTGCATGTTGATTTGTAGTTTTACTTATAAGTAAGTAACAGTTGGGTGATATTGGAGGCGAGCTATTTAATGATAATTCATTCCAGAATGGAGCAGTTACTTTTATTTAATATCGTGTTTTATAATTAACGCTATTTTCCGTGTATTGTGTATCCATCTCCTAATCCGTACCTTCGCAGATAATTGTCAGTTGCATTTGGCTATAGGGAACTGGCGAAGGCCTTCCACCATACTTGACACTGAGCACTGACGCTCTTGACCTTTGACGACTATTGACCTTGAGCTGACGCTCTACATTTGGAAAGCAGAACCATAAATACTCAAAGATCATGCAGAACTAGGCTATAAAGCCAATATGTAATTGCATTATAACTCAACCAAACGTTCGTGATAATTTCTGCATCCAAAAAGGTCTCGCCACAGAATACCTTGCGTGAGGCTTGTTGACGCACGTTTCTAGGGAGGGGGGTAGGCTCCGCCACGTACTGATACTGAATTGGTAGCCGTTTGAAAACGCTAGGGACCGTGTCTCGAAAAATTACCTACTATGTCTGTTGTGGACCTTACTAAATCGTCACTATTTATCGAGACACGCTATTGGGACGCAAAGCCGCTAACAGCCGCACCGCATCCTCTAACTGGGGAAGATTAAAGAAATGTGAAGAGACGAAATTCCTCTTCGGCGTTCACCAAGTACGATCGCATTGAATTCTGCTAGAGACTGAGTCTACGGTACGCTTGTGCTAGTTGTCTGTTATCTTAGTAAAAAGGGGTTAGATTGCCGTAAGGGTGTCTTGCACGTAAGTACGCGATTAGAAATACACAATTATACTTGTCTTCCTCAATAACAGTTGGACTTCGCAGTACTCTGTCATAGGATTGAGTAAGACATTTATTAACGCTTAGGGAACGTGTTATGTTAGAATCGTACTAGTGTCCTCAGAGGTTCTATGCGTTAGGTCTAACAGAACACGTACGAAGAGGCAAACGTTGTAAAACGGTTCCCGGTCTCACTGAATTGGGTACATTGTAAATAGAGAAATTAACGTAGCTATAAACAATGATTTGAAGCGCAAGCGTAACGATTCCTTTATCCCTTAACTTTAACGAGTCTATTGCAGATATTGGTGTTCAACTGCGAGAGGGGAGACGTTGGTGCTCCAACATCTACAATACTATTATTTAATATATCATATATTTTTGCATCCTCTTGTCTTCTTAGCTTCATATTGTATTAATATTATAATACTTATTTTTACTAACTCTGAATTCCCAATATTAACTTCACCTTGCATCCCTCCCAGTCCCCTAGCCTTCTAGGACGGGACAAGTTAGTTTAGGTTGTGGGAATTCAGACCTTAGATTAGTCGGTGGGAGAGTGTCCAGTCTGGAGACGAGCTCTACAGGGCCGTACGGGGCGGGGTGCGGCCCTTCCCCCAAAGGGGGAACCGACCTAACAGTATTATTAACACAATTAGGAAAAACGAAAATTTTATCAGCCTAGGGTAATTTAGGGACAGTCACCCTACAGAGTGTTCCTTTCTATTCATTGCTGCAGCTAGCAGGTGCAGTACCCTTGACAGTTGTAGCGTCGTGCTATGTTCTGCCCGAAACCCGAATTGTTCCGGACGGGGCGCAATATGAGGTTGCAGGTGTCGCAGCAGGAGTGCTTTGAACACCTTGGAGATTGTCGGCAATAAGGTAATCGGCCGATAACTCTCCGGCTTCAGAATGTTTTTGCCCGGTTTCGGTAACATAATAACGCGCCCTTCCTTCCACGAGGCGGGAAAGGTCCCAGTGCGAAGTACCGCCGTGTACAGGCGCGCCAATGCCGCTACCATACGGAACGGCAAATGGCACAGCGCTGCATTCGTGATACCGTCCGCACCGAAGGCCTTCCTAGGCTTCGTCCTAAGGATGGCGCGTCTTACTGCACCGGGCGAGAAAAAGACGGGGTCTTCCTCGGGAGCAATCGGCAATGCGAAATATTCACCAAGGTGCTTCTCGACCGCTGCGACGTGGTCAGCGTCGTCGGTCGGGTTGGGGCGGAACTGACGCTCCAGATGTTCAGCAAAGACCTCCGCTCGGTCTCCGCTACGTATCGTAGCGCCCCGACGCTGTTAAGCAGCGGGCGCACCGGGGCTGGGGTGTTCGTCAACTGACGGCAGAGTTTGTGAACCGACGGCCAACTGTCAGTAGTGGCGTCGATTCGATCCTCCCAGTCCGCGGCGGCGTGTGCCTGTAGTTCGGCCTTCACCTTCTCCGCGAGACGGTTGAGTTGCGTCTTAAGCGTAGAGCATCTTAATTGTTGCCACTGTTTGCGTAGTCGCCTCTTGGTAGCGATTAGCGCAGTGATACGCGCCGGCAGGGGTGGCAATAGCCCTCTCCCCTGCGGCTGCGTCGTTGTCGCCATCTCTGAGTCGTTCTGAATGCAAACAGTGACTTCAACTGCCATTTGGTCCACGTCCGCGGAGTCGGTAATAGGCCGACTGGTATCTACTTTTTCCTGGAATATGTCCCAGTCCAGTAATCGACGTGGCGCTTGGGGCTTCAGTCGGGTCGGCACACCCGATAGAACGACGAGTACCGGTTGATGATCCGATTGTAACTCGTCGTCTATGACTTGTTGCGTGAACTGGTATTTAGTCCTTGGTGGACTACAACGTCCAGCACGTCAAGCAAGTACTGTACGGCGTCTGGGTAGTGGGTCGGCGTCTCTGGGCCGGACACCGTGTAGCCATAGGCTTCTGAGTCCGCTAAGAGTCGGCTCCCCTCGGTATTCAAATTGTAAGAATTCCACGCTGGGTGTTTGCAATTAAAATCCCCGGTGAGGAGGGTCGCGTGTGTGGATCTGCTAAGTAAGGCCCGCAGCTCTACCATATCTAGGTGTGCTTTGGGCGCCTTGTAGCACGCATAAATGTCAATATCCTCGCCGGCTATTTGCAGCTGTACGCCCAGCGCGTAAAATGAACTGAGCGTCGGCGGGGGGATTTCTTGGTGGACGACTCGTCGCTTCACCAAAACTACCAGACCACGGTAGCGCGCATGTGCCGACTGTTCGTCCTTCGTATAAGTGAGATATCCCGGGAACCTAACCCTATATTCGGGTCCTAGGAGTGTCTCACTTATTAGCGCCACGTCAATGTTCTGATCCCGAAGGAGGTGGCGTAGTGGGGCGACCTTTTTCTTAAGGCCGCGGGCGTTCCAATGAAGCACCCTTAACGAGCTAGTCATGATATAGGGTAAGCAGTGTGGCTAGACCGTCAAGAATGACCGTCTCTATGTCCTGTCCCGGCCTGATTGCCTTGATAAGGTTCATCAGAAGTTGTATGGCGCAGGTGGTAAATTCCTTTTTATTATGCTGCTGCGTCGCGATGCCAGCACCACTGTTCATTGCCTCGGCTAACCTAGTTAGTACGACCGGTTTCCGCTGCGAACCAGTGGTGCTGAACGCGACGGTGGTGCCAAATGATGGCTTCTTTGCGAACCCGTGAGTTTGCGCACTCTGCCGCTGGGGGTAGGTTTCTTCTTCCTCCCTTTCCCCCGCGTCTTTTCTTCTTCCGCCCTGAGGAGGGGGGGGGGCGTCCTGTCTAGGAATAGGCGGCCCAATTTGGTAGCTTGTCCACCACCACTGAAGGATACCTCAGTTTTTTGCCTTCTTGCCGTTTCCCTGCTTCGCTTGCGACAGCGCCGGTTTTTCAGCGCCGGAAGCGGCGGCAGGGGGTGAGGTAGCATTAGGGGGGGGGGCGGCTACGCTTCTAGAAGCTGCCCCCGATGACGTCACGTCCTTGTTGTGTAGTCGGCGTGCGGCGCGCTGTCGCGCTGTGGCCGCGGCGAGTCGAGGCAGTACCTCTTCGCTTTCTCCAACGCGGTCTCGCCGGAGCTCCTCCTACGTCGCTGGGGTCTGGCCTCGAGCTCAAACTCGAAATCAAAGTCCAGCGATGCCGGAGGCGACGTCGGCGAAAAGGCCGCTCCTCCCACGGTGGGTCGTTGACCGGATCGCGGAATCGTGTCCGGAGACATGTCACCGCGACCGGACTCGGCCGATCCCGAACGGGCGGAGGCAACCGACATGCTCGCGCCGGCTCGCGACGAGCATGTCGATCGCGCCGCTGCGCAACGGGAAAAGGAAGGCGGCTTATCATTAGTCATATTGGTATGTACTTGATTTACTTGAATTTGCTTTTAATATATTTTGTTGACTGTCCTCACCATTTGTTAATACAAATGAATATCCATTAATTTGTCATTGACTATTAATTAAGTAATGTTATTGTATTTGGAATTAACATTTAAACGAACAGTTATATATATAGGAATTAACAGTTGTCGGCGCCATCACACATTCAACGAAGATTCATCAAGCTGCCATTATGCGCTATAATTATTTGTAATTAATCAATTTGTTTGTTGGTTTGTTTGGCGCCGACTCAAAGTTTGTTACGTAAATTAGTTTAGGAACTTACTTACACTAAAAGGTATATTTTTTATTTTTTGCTTTTCAGTAATTTTTTTTTTCGTCGGTATAATTTTTTGTAAAAAAGGTTTTTAATTTTTCGCTTTTGAGTTACTATTTATTGATGTAGCTAAAATCTACTACCTACCAATTTTTTTGATTATTCTTTAAAATACATATTTGCCTCGGTCATATATCGTGGTATTATATTAGGTTTATTTATAAACGTTGTTTAAAGTTATGTAATGATTAGCAACTGTTTAACTATACACTTTTGACGTTAAACCAACGTTTATGAATAAATGGGAATAATACAATGTTAGATAAATACTTAATAACTACTTATACTTGTGTGTGTGTATATGTTATTAATTTATATGACGCACTTTGTCTGAAAATAAATGAATTATTATTATTATAATTTTTTATCAAATTAAACAGCATATATATTTTTATTTTTTTAATACTGTCGTTATCCAGAGCGGAGAGTTTGAGTAATTCATTTGCGGCTACAGGAGTTTAAAAACAACGACAAGTTATTTTGAGGTATAAATATTATTCTCTTTGACGACATCATGCAACTGCAACCTGTAAAATTGGTGCTTTGCACAACCACTTTGGGATGCTGCAGAAGTTAATTTATGGCACTCATTTTTATTCTGGTAATTAACCATTATCATGAGACAACGAAATGACGTCGAATTCGTTGACCTGTTAAACAATCTACGCGTAGGCGAATTGACAACCGTTCAATGGAACTGCTCTGTCAAAGGCGAAGGGTAGCTTTAGGTGAAGAGTTAAAGGATGGTGTTGTTGTTTGAATATTCCCTACCGTCAAGCAGATTGACGAGTACAATAGTAAGATGACAGCTATGAATTCAAAACACCATTGCGTTTATACAATTCGTTCCATAGATGAGTCTCGTGAAGTTGCTACCTATGGAAAGAAACCTCCAGATAATGTAGTTCCAAAAGATGTGAACAATTGTGGTGGCCTTTTATCTGAGGTAAAATTAGCTACCGAATCCCGTATTATGCTGAGACGTAACATATCAGTATCTGAGGGCCTCGTCAATGGTGCAATGGGTATTGTGAAAAAAACGAAATGGCCATCACTGCGCAGGGATCAACTAGGGGAAGGAGAATTAGCGGATTGTATTTTAGTAAAATTTGACGATGAAAGCATAGGAAGCAGACTGAAAGATAGCGATGGTTGTGTTGCTATACCTCCAGTAGTTGCAACTTTTCAGGGCACGAAGGTTTATGGTGATATTGAGCGTAGGATGTTGCCGTTAATTTTGTGCTGGGCCGTTACGGTACACAAATTACAAGGAACGACCCTTGATAAAGCCGTAATCGACCTCGGTAAAAAAGTCTTCGCCAAAGGGCAGGCATATTTGGCACTGACTAGACTAAAAACACTCGAGGATATATCTGTCTTAGAACCCGATAAGAAGGTATTAAACAAACCTCTCGATGAACGAGCTTTGGCCGAAATGCAGAGATGGAGAGGTCTACTTACAAATCAGCAATAGGCTCGAACACTGATGTTTGTAGCAACCCTGAATAATAAATTATTTATAATAATTTTTACATGATTTAATCCGGTATATATCTACCGATTTTTATTTCTCGTGAAACTTGCATTTCAATCGCTTTAATCAATCAATCTGCCTAGCCTTCCTGTAATTCCAGTCTAACCGGATGCAGCTGAATACCAGCATTTATAATTATCGCTTTAATATTGTTATTATTTTCCTCAACTAGGAACTCCCTCAACAGCCTTCCGTCTCCATCGTCAGACCCTCGATGACAGTCATACCCCAGCCAGGTCTAAAGTTCTCATCAAAATGAATGACATAAACCCAAACTCCTGAGGAGCTCTCGCGACTGTCTTCCGTCTCCATCGTCAGATCAACTCCAGGTCTTTATTATATAGTTCATTAGAACTACATTATTTGTGTGCGTTTCACCAGAACCGGTTCACAGTTGGAAATTCAGTAGGTGCAAAATCAATCAACCCCAATTTTTCTACCCTTAGTTGTGGATTGTAGTTTTCAATTTTACATGGGATCAACTTCGAGGTATACCCACCCTGTCTTTGGTTTTGAATTTTCGTGTCTTCCGAAATTAAAGTTATTCACTTAAAGTTTTTTTTGGAAGTCGGTTGTCTTTTTTGTAAAAAGTTTTTTATTTTTCAATTTTTTGTTGTGGTACCTACCCCACACAAATTCGAATATCACCATCTGCTTTGTAAATAACAGTGGCTGGAAAAAATATTAGAACATCATCCACATAGACTAAGTGGGAAAAATACGTATTATTGAAGCTAACTCAAAAAGTACCCAAGCAAAGTTAATACAATTTATATGGGACCAACTTCGAGGTATACCATCCCCAATAAAAAAAGAATCGTTCAATTCGGACTATTCTGTAAAAAGATATGCGTGGTCATACATTAAAAAAAAAATATATATACGTGTCGACTTGAGAACCTCCTCCTTTTTGTTTCGTCGGTTAAAAATGATTTTTTATTACGTTTATTTAAAGTATTTAGGGGTCATTCTTTTGGACAGGGTTTTCAAGCGGCTTTGCTTAAAAATAATGGAAATCGAAGAGTCAGCAAGCCAATTTATTACGTATTACTCCACGGAATGACGTCGCCGAACTGATTTACTAAGACAAAACGCGGCAATAAATCGCACTGCTACGACTTCGCAAGCCTTTACTACACTTAAATACGGTAATGTGGAGTACTGCGTTATAATTTAGCAATTTTTTCACTGAATTTAAAACAAAATAATAAAGTAGTGGATATTACTGCATTCTGTTTTAGGGTATTCTTGCAAGTACTGCATTCTTTCTTAGGCCATGTTTAATACTGCGTTTTTTCTTATCATTGAAGCAGTTTTTATGCAAGTACGGCGAAAATCATTAAATAAAAAACATACTTCGAGTGAATTTTTTTATGTTTTGTATTTGAACCTCTTGGGATGCCATTTTTGGAAAAAAGTGAAAATCTCAAAAATGTCGATTACTGCATTCTTTGTTACCAGGGCAGTATACTTTTTCTTTTTGCATGAACTTCTAATTTATCTAAAATGCATTGACCTTGAGAAATTAAAGAATAATATTGACCTTCGATCTCGGAACGAATCTTCATTTGTTCGCTCGGGTCTTCAGATTCAATTTCAATCTCAGACTGTAAATCATCGAAAATTGAAAAACATGCTTCTAATTTACTTAAACTTAATCGTAGCTCCGTAATTTGCTGATCTGATAGTTTTTCTAAATCGTTAATATCTTCTAAATACGATTTAAAAATTGTCAATCTACCCTTTATGTAACTACGCCGTTTTATTGGCTCTGCACCTTTTCTGACCGCTAAAGGCATTGTATAATATGACAAATTTTACGTTGTGAGATTAAAATATACAGTACCCAGGTTCTACACAAACAAACACAAGAAAATCAGAAACTTTACCACAAATACCGGAAGACCGAATATCCCAAGATGACGCTGATATTTCTAAAATTACTCTACTCGTGAGCCAAGACCTCCCGAAGCGTGAGCCAAGAAACCGATTAAAATCTTTAGAATAGGCAAATACTCACCTGGAAAAAACCGCAGAATAAAAGTATGTTACGACACCTCAGCACCCGCAAAGCATCTCCTACGCAATAAAGAGAAGTTGCCAGACAACATTAAAATATTTTCAGACCAAACCCCAGCACAACAAAAATATTTTAAAAATCTAAAAGAAGAACTAATACGTCGTCAAAATGATGAAGAGAATGGACTGACCATAAAGTATATTAACGGCACACCTGCAATAATAAAAACCACTACAAAAAACTACGAACAATAAACGACACCATACCTACGATCGCTAGCAATACCTATCAAGTAATCAACAATTACCAAAATATAGAAACCAACAAATCACGGCTCAGATTTTTTACCTTAATGCTCGAAGTATACGCAAAAAAGGAAAATTTGACGAACTTAAATGCATTCTACAATCGATACCTAATACAATACATGTTATTTTATTGACTGAAACTTGGATTAGAACGGAAACACAAGCCTTGGAACTACAAATAAACAACTACTCACACTACTATAACTACAGAACCGATTCAAGAGGAGGTGGAGTTTCAGTGTATGTCCACAATGACCTCAAACATAGCTTATCAGAGTCTACGTATACGGGAGGAAACAACTATCTATGGATACAACTAGAGCGGTATGCACTGGAGGTAGGAGTCGTATACAACCCCGGCGATACTAACTACACAGATTTTCTTGAGGTCTATGAGTCCCAACTACAACAAAGAAACAGGGCAATAGTGTTCGGAGATTTTAACATTGACCTTTTAAGCAAAGACAAAAAGACGAAACAATATAAAGAACTCTTGAAAGGAACTGGACATACTTTACTAAATGAAATCACTAAGAAATATTGCACAAGGGAATCGAATACTAGAAAATCTATTTTGGACCATGTCAGCTCTAACCTGAAAGACGATCACTTCCACATGACAATAGCTGACTCTTCAATGTCAGACCACAAACAAATATATGTTGAAGTCAAAAAAACAAAATCCCCTCGAAAAATACGCACCCAATACGAAGCAATAGATTTTACAAAACTACATGATAAGCTAGCCGCAACAAACCTTGAAGAATTAGATGATGACTATGCACTACTAGAAAACAAGATAAAATACATAATTGACAAAAGTAAAACAACAAAAACTAAAATTCTGAACCTGGGTATAACGACTGGATAAATAGAAACATAATTGATGATATCAACCAAAGAAACGTATTGTGGACAGATCTAAAAAAGAATCCAAAGAACACCACCCTACAAGCAGAATTTATCACAAAAAGAAAACATGTTGCCAAACACATGCAAGATACAAAGAATATTTTCTACTACAAAAAGTTTAGCAATTGTAAACCCAAGAAAATGTGGAATTTGGTAAACATTTTAGCAAACAATAAAATTAAACAAATTGGGATAAAATTTCCATTGTGGTCCATCGATTTGGAAGTTCATATTTTTTATGTAGATAGTACTCATAAATAGAAAGCTTTTCACAAATTTTCAAGTTACGGAAATTCACGGTTTACGAGATATAATTTTTTAAAGTTTCCATTCAAATGGGAAAATAGCACGCCATTTGCATATTTTTAGGTTGGATAAATTGTCATTGTAGACGTCAAAGTTGGCATTTCACGTTCCGTTGACCGTAGAGGTGTATTTTATTCAATTTTATATCATATTTTTTACTTAATAAAATATTATTTTCACTTATTCACATATTACATTTGGTGTGTAATTAAGGTGCACAATAACCGTGCTGTATTAAGGAATTACATTGAACTTTTTACACAAAAAATTACGAATTTTTGTTTACAATGTGGAACGGAACGTGAAGCGACGCCATTTTGCGTCTTGTTTTTATTTATCAGCCGTCAGTGTCAGTCATTCTCGTGTTTTATTTATTCTCACTCTATGAATATCCGAAAAATACCCAAAACCGAATCAGAGCACCCAACTTTCCACGTGTTCTTGTCTGCCCTACCCCTAGAGTGTATTTAAAAAACCGGAGGCGCGGAGGGAGAGCTCTTCCCGCAGCGCCGGAGATAAGGTGGAGTCAAACTGGGGGGAATTTTTGTTCTAACCTAAAACACTTTAACCTTGGTTATCTCCATAACCATAGGGTTCCACGGAGTGGGGATGGTACAGGGGGTATCCTCTTTTACCCCCCTTCCCCTCCCCACGCCATAAATCGATGTAACCTAACCTAACCTAAAAAACTTTAACTTTGGATATCTCCATAACCATGGGGTTCCGTCAGGTGGGAATGGTACAGTGGGGTAGCCTACCTCCCCCCCTTCCCCCTCCCCCCACCGCCCCCTAAATCGATGGTTCATAATGGAAAATTTAATCCAAAGTTGTGCTCCTTCAAAACTATTGATCGATCCAAAATACATTACAAACCCAAAAGAAATCTGCCAGATTTTCAACGAGTACTTTGCCACTATAGGACCCCGTTTAGCGAATGAAATACCAAGATCATTTCATGATGATCACACACATGCTTTGCCAAAAACTCCTGCCGAAGACGCTCCAGTGTTATCAACTTTTGATCCGTGTTCTGAAACTGAAATTACAAAAATTATTTCAAATCTCGACCCTAACTGTAGCACTGGATTAGATGGAATTAGCACCAAAGCAATAAAATGCATAAAATATAGAATAACGAACAACCTGAGAAAATGCTTCAACAAACTGCTAGCTGAAGGTAATTTTCCCGATACCCTGAAAATAGCGAAGGTAACTCCCATTCACAAATCAGCTTCAAAAATGGAACCAGGTAACTACCGACCTATTTCAGTGTTGCCTGTATTATCAAAAATATTAGAAAAAATTCTACACAACAGATTAAATAAGCATTTAACTTCTATCAGACACTTGCTTATTTCGGATCTTCCATTCTAGATTTGGTTTCCCGGGCTCAGGATGATTTAAACACCCTTTTCTCATGGTTTCAATATAACTTATTAATGATCAATATTTTTAAAACATGCTATATATTGTTTAAAGCAAAAAATAAAATAATACCTTCACATAATCCATTACTCATTAACAATGTACCCTTGCAGCAAAAATCATGTGAAAAATATCTTGGCCTAAGAATGGATAGTTCTCTATCGTGGACTGTTCACTTAGATCATATCAAAAATAAGCTTGCGTCATTACTTAAATCCCTCCGAAACATAGTTAGATGTATTCCACATAGACTGCGTCACACCATCTATAACGCCTTAGTAAATACACACCTACTATATCTAGTTGAAATTTGGGGTAGTGCGGCCAAGACGAAGCAAGCAAGTCTCCAAGTTGTACAAAACAGAATAATAAAAATGATTTTCAACTACCTCTCATCAACATGCAAAATTTATGAAGAAACCAAAATAATTAATATTAGACAGTTATATATTTACAATACATGTATTTTTATTCGTAAGGCAATCAACAAAAGTATACAAACTAATTTATCGTTTAGTAAAATAAAACAAGTAACCCAACGTAGTACCCGCCGAGCTAGTTTTCTGATTTTACCGAAAATGAGAACTAAGTTTGGCAAAAAAATGTTAACTTTTGAAGGAGCACAATTATACAATAAATTACCCTCATGTATAAAAAAGATACACTCATTCAATGCATTTAAAACTCAACTATCTGAATATTTAATCACAAATAACACCCTTCCTAAAAGCTGACTGCATTGGATGGGTGTATCATAATAAATAAATTGCAACCGTGACGTCTGTGACGAACTATATTTATAATTTATTAGCATTGTTCTCATGTAAGTGACTTTGTGTCTTTTTTGAGAATAAATATCTTTAAACCTAACCTAAATGTAACAATATCGGCACTAGGAAAACGTATGTAGGTAGTCAGGAAAAAAAATGGAATGGGCTCACCAAATGTCCCTTCGGTCTACTCTCTCTTCCCTTTGTCCTTTAATCTCCTTGTATTCTTGGCCTTGTCCTTAAATTGCTACTATTTTGATTTCCACAATTTCCAATATCCACACGGCACCAAAATGTCTAGGGGTAGACCTTATGCTTGGTGCTAATTCCATCTAATCCAGTGCTATAGTTAGGGTCGAGATTTGAAATAATTTTTGTAATTTCAGTTTCAGAACACGGATCAAAAGTTGATAACACTGGAGCGTCTTCGGCAGGAGTTTTTGGCAAAGCATGTGTGTGATCATCATGAAATGATCTTGGTATTTCATTCGCTAAACGGGGTCCTATAGTGGCAAAGTACTCGTTGAAAATCTGGCAGATTTCTTTTGGGTTTGTAATGTATTTTGGATCGATCAATAGTTTTGAAGGAGCACAATTTTGGATTAAATTTTCCATTATGAACCATCGATTTAGGGGGCGGTGGGGGGAGGGGGAAGGGGGGGAGGTAGGCTACCCCACTGTACCATTCCCACCTGACGGAACCCCATGGTTATGGAGATATCCAAAGTTAAAGTTTTTTAGGTTAGGTTAGGTTACATCGATTTATGGCGTGGGGAGGGGAAGGGGGGTAAAAGAGGATACCCCCTGTACCATCCCCACTCCGTGGAACCCTATGGTTATGGAGATAACCAAGGTTAAAGTGTTTTAGGTTAGAACAAAAATTCCCCCCAGTTTGACTCCACCTTATCTCCGGCGCTGCGGGAAGAGCTCTCCCTCCGCGCCTCCGGTTTTTTAAATACACTCTAGGGGTAGGGCAGACAAGAACACGTGGAAAGTTGGGTGCTCTGATTCGGTTTTGGGTATTTTTCGGATATTCATAGAGTGAGAATAAATAAAACACGAGAATGACTGACACTGACGGCTGATAAATAAAAACAAGACGCAAAATGGCGTCGCTTCACGTTCCGTTCCACATTGTAAACAAAAATTCGTAATTTTTTGTGTAAAAAGTTCAATGTAATTCCTTAATACAGCACGGTTATTGTGCACCTTAATTACACACCAAATGTAATATGTGAATAAGTGAAAATAATATTTTATTAAGTAAAAAATATGATATAAAATTGAATAAAATACACCTCTACGGTCAACGGAACGTGAAATGCCAACTTTGACGTCTACAATGACAATTTATCCAACCTAAAAATATGCAAATGGCGTGCTATTTTCCCATTTGAATGGAAACTTTAAAAAATTATATCTCGTAAACCGTGAATTTCCGTAACTTGAAAATTTGTGAAAAGCTTTCTATTTATGAGTACTATCTACATAAAAAATATGAACTTCCAAATCGATGGACCACAATGGAAATTTTATCCCAATTTTGTTTAATTTTATTGTTTGCTAAAATGTTTACCAAATTCCACATTTTCTTGGGTTTACAATTGCTAAACTTTTTGTAGTAGAAAATATTCTTTGTATCTTGCATGTGTTTGGCAACATGTTTTCTTTTTGTGATAAATTCTGCTTGTAGGGTGGTGTTCTTTGGATTCTTTTTTAGATCTGTCCACAATACGTTTCTTTGGTTGATATCATCAATTATGTTTCTATTTATCCAGTCGTTATACCCAGGTTCAGAATTTTAGTTTTTGTTGTTTTACTTTTGTCAATTATGTATTTTATCTTGTTTTCTAGTAGTGCATAGTCATCATCTAATTCTTCAAGGTTTGTTGCGGCTAGCTTATCATGTAGTTTTGTAAAATCTATTGCTTCGTATTGGGTGCGTATTTTTCGAGGGGATTTTGTTTTTTTGACTTCAACATATATTTGTTTGTGGTCTGACATTGAAGAGTCAGCTATTGTCATGTGGAAGTGATCGTCTTTCAGGTTAGAGCTGACATGGTCCAAAATAGATTTTCTAGTATTCGATTCCCTTGTGCAATATTTCTTAGTGATTTCATTTAGTAAAGTATGTCCAGTTCCTTTCAAGAGTTCTTTATATTGTTTCGTCTTTTTGTCTTTGCTTAAAAGGTCAATGTTAAAATCTCCGAACACTATTGCCCTGTTTCTTTGTTGTAGTTGGGACTCATAGACCTCAAGAAAATCTGTGTAGTTAGTATCGCCGGGGTTGTATACGACTCCTACCTCCAGTGCATACCGCTCTAGTTGTATCCATAGATAGTTGTTTCCTCCCGTATACGTAGACTCTGATAAGCTATGTTTGAGGTCATTGTGGACATACACTGAAACTCCACCTCCTCTTGAATCGGTTCTGTAGTTATAGTAGTGTGAGTAGTTGTTTATTTGTAGTTCCAAGGCTTGTGTTTCCGTTCTAATCCAAGTTTCAGTCAATAAAATAACATGTATTGTATTAGGTATCGATTGTAGAATGCATTTAAGTTCGTCAAATTTTCCTTTTTTGCGTATACTTCGAGCATTAAGGTAAAAAATCTGAGCCGTGATTTGTTGGTTTCTATATTTTGGTAATTGTTGATTACTTGATAGGTATTGCTAGCGATCGTAGGTATGGTGTCGTTTATTGTTCGTAGTTTTTTGTAGTGGTTTTTATTATTGCAGGTGTGCCGTTAATATACTTTATGGTCAGTCCATTCTCTTCATCATTTTGACGACGTATTAGTTCTTCTTTTAGATTTTTAAAATATTTTTGTTGTGCTGGGGTTTGGTCTGAAAATATTTTAATGTTGTCTGGCAACTTCTCTTTATTGCGTAGGAGATGCTTTGCGGGTGCTGAGGTGTCGTAACATACTTTTATTCTGCGGTTTTTTCCAGGTGAGTATTTGCCTATTCTAAAGATTTTAATCGGTTTCTTGGCTCACGCTTCGGGAGGTCTTGGCTCACGAGTAGAGTAATTTTAGAAATATCAGCGTCATCTTGGGATATTCGGTCTTCCGGTATTTGTGGTAAAGTTTCTGATTTTCTTGTGTTTGTTTGTGTAGAACCTGGGTACTGTATATTTTAATCTCACAACGTAAAATTTGTCATATTATACAATGCCTTTAGCGGTCAGAAAAGGTGCAGAGCCAATAAAACGGCGTAGTTACATAAAGGGTAGATTGACAATTTTTAAATCGTATTTAGAAGATATTAACGATTTAGAAAAACTATCAGATCAGCAAATTACGGAGCTACGATTAAGTTTAAGTAAATTAGAAGCATGTTTTTCAATTTTCGATGATTTACAGTCTGAGATTGAAATTGAATCTGAAGACCCGAGCGAACAAATGAAGATTCGTTCCGAGATCGAAGGTCAATTTTATTCTTTAATTTCTCAAGGTCAATGCATTTTAGATAAATTAGAAGTTCATGCAAAAAGAAAAAGTATACTGCCCTGGTAACAAAGAATGCAGTAATCGACATTTTTGAGATTTTCACTTTTTTCCAAAAATGGCATCCCAAGAGGTTCAAATACAAAACATAAAAAAATTCACTCGAAGTATGTTTTTTATTTAATGATTTTCGCCGTACTTGCATAAAAACTGCTTCAATGATAAGAAAAAACGCAGTATTAAACATGGCCTAAGAAAGAATGCAGTACTTGCAAGAATACCCTAAAACAGAATGCAGTAATATCCACTACTTTATTATTTTGTTTTAAATTCAGTGAAAAAATTGCTAAATTATAACGCAGTACTCCACATTACCGTATTTAAGTGTAGTAAAGGCTTGCGAAGTCGTAGCAGTGCGATTTATTGCCGCGTTTTGTCTTAGTAAATCAGTTCGGCGACGTCATTCCGTGGAGTAATACGTAATAAATTGGCTTGCTGACTCTTCGATTTCTATTATTTTTAAGCAAAGCCGCTTGAAAACCCTGTCCAAAAGAATGACCCCTAAATACTTTAAATAAACGTAATAAAAAATCATTTTTAAATTAATAATATCTTCATCACTTAATACAAAATTACAACATGAAACAACCTCACACGATGATTCGTGATCACGAATTATCACACGATGATTTAGATTTAATTAAGATTAAAGGAAATAAAAGACATTTTACTAACTTTATTTAAAATAACAACTTACAACACACAATAAGTCGGTGAAACTTCTTCCTCTTCATCATTTAATTTAGTCACTGTCATCAGATGATGAAGATGAAGAAGTTTCACCGACGTTAATAATAAATCCAGTATGCCATCAAGTTGGCATCCGGTAAAAATCCTTCAGTTGATCCTGTGAAATAAAATGAATACAAGTACATTTTTCCGTATGCCCTGTATAATTTAACTTTTGGACAAAGGTATATTCTATAATAAAGTAGCAACCGCATTTATAACTTTTAGTTCGCTTTGCATGTGTTAATTCCAAATACAATAACATTACTTAATTAATAGTCAATGACAAATTAATGGAGATCCGCGTCTACAGGTAGGGAGCTGGGTGAGCATTGAGCCTCTAGGCTGTCGGCAAGGCATTCGGCCTTGTCGACGTCGTTAAATGCTATCGTCTTGTCAGGACGGACTAGGGGGGGGCATGGAGGCGGACTGTTGGGACCTAAGCTTCCTCTGAAGCTCCCAGAAAGCCAGATGGTTGGGCTCGAGCTCGCTCAGCATCTTATCCCAGCCCGTGTCCCGCAGCTCTTGCACGCACGAACAGCCGCATTCTTCTCGGTCAACAGTTCACGTACATCGTCAGGCATCTTAAAGCGGTGGTCTTACGTCGCTGGAAGTTCCCTTGAACAATCGTTCACGACGGATTGTACGTGATCAGTGAGCGAGTCGATCGCGGCTGTCGTGTCAGCTCTAGAGTCAAACTGGTCGGTGATAGAGTCTAGGAGAGTGGACGTGTTGGATTTCAGCTTATCGCTTTCTTCCAGTCCGTTACTCTAACGGTGGGCGGGGGATTATCGGGAACGTGGAGACCTATGCGTGGAGCGAGTCTGGTAACAACCGGGCGGTGGTCAGAGTTAAGCTAGTCTACCGCTTCTATTGAGTCTAACCGTAAGTGGACGTTCTTAAGGATCGCCACATCTAGTACGTCGGGGGTATGATTAGGGTCGTGGGGATGACGTCAAAGGTCATGGAGGTTGAGAGGTCGTACAGGAGCTGGACCCTGCTAGACATTCTGGTACTATTCCAGTAGGGATGTTTCGCGTTGAGATCACCCGCGATAATGACGGAGTTGCTCAGTCCGAGAAGGTTAGTGAGGCCCTGGGGGTCCTCGGAATAGGTCTGGGGAGGGAGGTAAACCAACACAATAGTGATCGGTTGGTGACCGGTCATACCTAGTCGACATATAGAGACCTCTAGACGCGAGAGTGGGGGGGGGTCAATAGGGATACAATAGAGGTCTATTTTATAATAAATCTGCCACCTTTATGACAACGGGTCCTATCGTTACGGACTATGCGGAAGTTAGCAATCCCCGGATTGCGTTTATTGGGTTTTAGGAATGATTCCTGAATTAGGAAGATGTCTATGTTATGGTCACGCAGGAAGATCGAAATCTCATCACGTTGACCATTTATGCCGTTGGCATTGAAGTAACCTAACTTTAGGGATCGGGGCTTGTTCCTAGATAAAACTCAGAGGGATTGTAGAGACCCGGTGATCTCAGGATAAGCTAAAAAGATTTGCTTTATCGTAGGAATATCATTTGATTGCCTAGCGACCGCGAGTTCGCGGGCCATTTGATCAGGGCGGGGAGAGCAATATGCTAGGTAGCAAGCATTAATTTCATTGAGGGAGGCAGAGAGGAGCTGCCGGGGTGGCAGAGGGCCGCGGGGCTTTATGAGCCGGTGCTTGTTTTGCGTGAGGCGCGGGAGGGGCGGGGTGCGCGGAGGGCGCGGGGTACGCAGAGTGCGCGAGGTACGCAAATTGCGTGGGGTACGCGGAGGGCACGGGGTATAAGAGGGGCGCGGGGGGGGGGACACGGTTACGCGGGTCCATAAGAGAGTATAGAGGGGTTTGTGAGGCTGGGGGTTTAGTGGTAGCCAGGGCCGGGAAGGCCTGCTGGTGTTGGAGGTAATTCCAGGGACTAGGCCTCTGGGGACTGAGCCTCGCAGGAGGTTGGGAGGAGGGCATTTTTCCCGGAAGAGGATGTTCCCTCTTCTGGTGAGCGTCGAAACGCTTAGTCAGCTTGGGAGAAGAGGTCTTGGGAGCTTTGGAGCAGCCACGGTAATTGGCTGGATGTCCCGATAGGCCGCATAGCACGCAGCTAGGCGGTTCGGTACATAAAGACCTATCTTTGGGACGGGGGCATTCAGAAGTGCCATGCTCGCCCAGGCACTTGACGCACCTGGGTGTCGCTTGGCAATTCCTCTGCGAATGGCCGTATAACTGGCAATGATGACATTGACCGACAATGCCATTTTTCAGGGGCTTTTCGATAATGAAACCTACTAAGCTGCATATTGACTTTACGTTAAAGATAGGGTTGTGTCCCTCTGAGGGAGGGCACACAACTAGAACCATGTCAAAGGTTTGACCGCCTCTAGCGCGGTGCATACGGTGGACTTCATCCACGGGGATATTTTGCGACTTAAGGTCGGCTAAAATGTCAGACGCGGGGATACGTTTAATGACTACGCGAGTCTGACGTTCCTCGGGAACGGTATAAGTATAATAATCGACCTTACGGTCGTCAAGGAGCCTAGTAAGACTTCTAAAGTCGGTTTGGGTGGGGACGGCAACTTTGATTCCCGTTTGGGTGTTGCGGGCGGACGTAAAATTGATCTTATGGTCTAATAACCATTTTGAAATGTCGGCCCACTGACCCTTGTTCCTAATGAACACTGGGGGAGGATGATAGGCCTTCTTAGGGCCAGAAATTGACGATGCGGCGGGCATGTCATCGTCCTGTGCGGAGGACGCGGCGGTCTGGGTTGGGGGAGGAGAGGGGATAGCCGCGCGCGCGCTAGAGAGCGCCGCTACTACTACTGCGGGGCAGGTGGAGGGGGAAGTTACGGGCGCTGAGGGCGCAAGTGAGGTACTAGGGGCGCTCTCCTCGAACGCTACGACCTTATTGGCCTGCGAAGAGGTCTGTTTCTTCTTCTTCCTCTTGTTCCCTTTACCTACTACAGGTGTGAACCCCCCATCGGAGAGGGACGAAGAGGAAGAAGAAGCAGCAGAGGAAAAACGAGCCGCCTCTGAGTCCGAACTAAAAATGTTATCGTATGGGGAGACCGGTCGCTTTGAACAAGCGACTGGTTCGTCCGTGTCCATAGCTAGACACGGACTGAGAGGGCCTCCGAGCTCTATAGCTGGGATTGACTGAGAGGGCTCTAAAACGTCACTGAAGTCAGTGACGTTCGCGTCGGAAGGAGAGAGGAAAGACCGCTTGATAGCGGTAAACTGAGTGCCATACTTGACTTGAAAGGTAGGCTCCTGATTAAAGATAGCCTCTAAGAACTTAAGGAGGGTCGTGAGGCGAGGGTCCTCCATTATCGAATAATAACTATAAATTTTGAGAGGGAATGGTGGTAAGGGAAAGGGGCTATTTCTCTGTTATGTGGGTACCTACATATTTATAATTATAGGGTAGACTAGATCTTAGTTATGAGTTAACGACTGCTGCGTCAGTCGAATATATGAGCTTCTGCGTATCGGTTGCGTTATTTCATCTCCACCCCCTTCGGTTATAACAGTTGGCGAAGAGGTCAAAGTACAAGTTATGCGTACTATATATTATATCGTAATATGGCAAAAGTATCTGCTACAGTTTCGGTCGGCACATTAACAGTGTTTAACCATGAACATCAAGAATGGCAATTGTACAAAGAACGTCTCGAACAGTGGTTTCTTGCAAACGAAATTGGGGTAGATGTGGATAAAGCCGGTGCTAAACGTCGAGCTATTCTGCTGAGCAACTGTTCGGAATCAAGTTACAGATTGATTCGCTATTTGGCTATACCGCGGCAGGTCCGTACCTTGAGCTATGATGAAGTAGTTGCTTTATTGGATGGACATTTCAAGCTAAAGAAGTGCACGTTCGCGGAAAGATACAAATTCTACAGTGCCACGCAACATGTCGGCGAAGGATTGCCAGAGTGGGCGGCACAAGTACGTGGTTTGGCAATACACTGCGGGTTCCTGGCGTCAATTCTTGATGAACAGCTTCGCGACCGATTTGTGCTGGGCATGACACCAGGACCAGAGAGAGATAAGTTATTTACCAAGGCGATGTCGGAGTTGACGTTCAGCAAGGCTTTGGAAATAGCAGAAGGCGTACGCAGTGCGCGTCTGGGGGCACAAGAAACGACTCGGCAAGCGGACATGGGTACAACACTTCAAGTGATGAAGATGGACACGGCAGCACAGCTAGGCACAGCACGCTGCAAAAGTGCGCAGCGGCGCGGGCTTGGGGTAGCAACACCCACAGCTAGCGGCGAGCGCACTCGAGATGGCGTCGACGTCAGCGGCAGCAACGGCTGCACAGCCTGTGGCTACGCAGGCCATCAGGCATCAACGTGTCGGTTTGTGCAGTATAAGTGCAAAAAGTGCGGCGTTCAAGGACATCTTAAGCGAATGTGTAAACAAACTGTAAATAAACAACATTATGTCGAGTGCTGTGGGGATGAAGACGATGATGGTAAGCATGTATGCAATAATATCCGCACCATTCGCGGTGAACCGATGCGGGAATCTGTTTGTGTCAATGGAATCAAACTAACTTTTGAAATAGATACGGGTTCACCAGTTTGGCCTTCCGACCCATACCGTGACTGAGTGTAGACGTGTATTTGATTTAATTAAGAAACTTTAATTAGTATTCACCCGATTTTAACCCTAAACGAATGGGGTGAGTGACCAATTTCACATCCATAAATTCTACGAATTTTATCGCCCGTGCTTGTGCCCCGGCGCAGCCCTCACCCCCGCGGAAGCAGCGTGCTGGTCATAATTGCCATCTCGCTTCCTCAAGAACCGCTACGTCGCAGGCGCTTGGTGTTAAATACCTTATCGCAGCCCCTACACTACGAGCTGTTGTGCGCTTACCTACGTGAGTACTTCGGTCTATTTTACTTTGGTCCGTCAAACACGATGCCCCGTGTGCAGCGCTCACCGCCGACGAACACTCCGAAGGCGGTCCTTACGGTGTCCGACTCAGATATCCCTCACCTTGTGTCGAGTAGCCCGAGTGATAATGTTAACTCCGCGGCGCGGTCTTATAAGCGCCCTCGAGCATGTTTCTCTCCGGGTACCGAGTTTCAAGATTTTAAAACGGAAATCCACCAGATGCTAAGATCGTGGAAAGAAGTCTGAAGTCTGAAATGGCTGAAATAAAACGGCAAAATATAGAAATTCAAAAGTCACATCTTGAATTCGAAAAATCTCTCAATTTCATTAGCAAGCAATATGATGATATGATAAAACAAATTGATACGTTACAAAAAACTTTTTTACAAAAAATTAAACCGAGGAAAAAAAAAATTACTGAAAAGCAAAAAATAAAAAATATACCTTTTAGTGTAAGTAAGTTCCTAAACTAATTTACGTAACAAACTTTGAGTCGGCGTGATCACACATTCAACGAAGATTCATCAAGCTGCCATTATGCGCTATAATTATTTGTAATTAATCAATTTGTTTGTTGGTTTGTTTGGCGCCGACTCAAAGTTTGTTACGTAAATTAGTTTAGGAACTTACTTACACTAAAAGGTATATTTTTTATTTTTTGCTTTTCAGTAATTTTTTTTTTCGTCGGTTTAATTTTTTGTAAAAAAGTTTTTAATTTTTCGCTTTCGAGTTACTATTTATTGATGTAGCTACAATCTACTACCTACCAATTTTTTTGATTATTCTTTAAAATACATATTTGCCTCGGTCATATATCGTGGTATTATATTAGGTTTATTTATAAACGTTGTTTAAAGTTATGTAATGATTAGCAACTGTTTAACTATACACTTTTGACGTTAAACCAACGTTTATGAATAAATGGGAATAATACAATCCTACTTATCCTACTAATATTATAAATGCGAAAGTTTGTGAGGATGGATGGATGGATGGATGTATGGATGTTTGTTACTCTTTCACGCAAAAACTATTGAACAGATTTTGATGAAACTTTACAGTGATCTAGCTTATACATCAGAATAACACATAGGCTACAATTTATAATGATTTTGTTTGATTTTGCCATAATATATAACGATAAGTATGAAGTAAGTCGGAAAAATTTCTGCCCTCTGAGAGCTATCTTGGCGTGCGCTGCCTAAACCGTTAGAGTTATACGAAGATAATGTATCGTGGGATTGTTTGTCTAAAATAGTTCTAAATAAAAGTCCGCGACAGCATATATCTATCTTTTATGTGGAAGCCATTATAGCTAAAATAGTGAGCCATAAATACATTTAAAATGGAGACTTTTTTACATTGCACATTTTGGAGTATTTAGTTAATTCTAATCAAAATGAATAACTTCATCGCTTTCGGTATTTAATGTAGATAAACTTTGTCTTTATTACTTTGTTTTTAACTAAGACATTTGGAAGAATAGTTTAAAAGTTACAACGATAAGAATGAAGCGGGGGTGAGCGGTGGGCCAGATAATGACGCGCCATGGTCTAATAAATTTTTTTTGGTAGTATTTAAAGTAGAAATATATTATAGTAGTTTTTATTTTAATTAGATATTAGAAGTCTTTCTTTTTTTGTTAGTTTAAGAATAACGGTTAGTTTTAAAATTCAAATTTATGCTTTAATTAACGTCGTGAATGTCGGAAATTATCCCACAGGAACGTGTTAGATGTCCTATATCAACGGGGTAATTGCGTAACACACTTACAATAGCAATGGGTCTCATTTTGACAGTTCAACAAAATTAATTGCGTTATTTACGTTGTTGACAGATTTCTCGAACATAATAATTAATGAAGCAATGGATTAGCAATATCCATAAAATCATTCAGATTTTGATTGATAGTGTGTTACGCAATTGGTTTTTATTTTAATTACTTATATTATTCTACTAATATTATAAATGCGAAAGTTTGTGAGGATGAATGGATGTTTGTTACTCTTTCACGCAGAAACTACTGAACGGATTTTGATGAAACTTCACAGTAATATTGCAATTTATATTTTTTTGTTTTTATACTAGCTTCCCGCCCCGGTTTCGCACTGGTAGCACTAAGTGCTTATCTACGGCACACCTACCTATCCACCTACCGTACCCTACCTATCCACCTACGCTACCCTACCTATCTACTTATCTACCTACCCTACCTGCATACCTACCTCTTTACGACCTATTGTCATACCTACTAAATAAACATAAAATTTTCGTAAAAATCGGTCGAGCCGTTTCGGAGGAGTGCGACCACAAGCACCGTGGCACGACATTTTTATATTTATCGATTAGCCTACACCGTCCCATTGCTCAGCAAAGGCCTCCCCAAATACTTCCAAGCATCTTTCTCCAGGGCCTCCTCGATCCAACCCTTGCGGTTTGCGTCTAGGTCGTCTCGCCTCCTCTTCCTAGGCCGGCCTCGGCGGTGCCGTCCATCCTCAGGCACCCGCCGTGTGGAGACTGTTGCCCAGCGGTCGCTATGCATGCGGCTTACATGACCCGCCCAATCCCATTTTAGCTTGGCAGCCTTTTTGCCTACATCAAGAATCCCCGTTTTAGAGCGCAGCGTAGTGTTTCGATAATTGTCAGTTCGTTTTACGCCTAGAATGCTTCGTTCCATTGCTCTTTGGCAAACCCCAAGAAGAAACTTTTGCGACTCGGTAAGACCAGGTCCAGGCCAGGTCTGCGTACCGTAGGTTAGGACAGGCAGAATACACATATCGATGAGTGTTCGCTTCATGGAGATCGGCAAATCGCCTTTCATTACCGTCTTCAGAGACCAGTACCTTTTCCAGGCATTTTCGATGCAGCGATAGAATTCCTTTTGTTACCTGTTTTCGAAAGCAACTAACTGGCCCAAGTAGATGTACTCATCGACATGTGTTTCCTGCCCATCTACCTCGAAACTACACTTAGTGCTGTTGGTTATGGTTTTTGTTTAAGACCGATTCATCGTGAGTCCAACCCTGAGGCTTGCCGTGCTTAGGTCTTGAAGCATAGTCTGTAGTTCCAGAGCTGTGGGGGCAAAAAAGTACTATGTCGTCGACAAATCGGAGGTTTGTCAACCTCCAACTACCGACTTCAATGCCCTTGGTCATCCATGAGGCTGCCAGTGTCCTAAATATCTCCTCGGGAGTGCTCCTACTTACTAATATTATAAATGCGTGTGGCGGCATCTACACCGCCACATACGAACTAAGTATCAAAGACCTGACGTCACAGATCCTGCATCGCGCTATTTAAGTTTACCGCGCGATTCATATATATAAGACTATCCGACATCAGTCCTTGGGCAATTGCCCGCCAGACATAACACCCGTCTGGTAGGAGGATCCTCCCTTTTCTATGGGGGATGAGAGAACTTTACACCCTGTTCCTCATACTCCTAAATTGGTGACCCCGAATATGAACGTCAACGCAGCCTTCGTGCAACTACTTCAGCGTGACGTCATCAACATCACTCCCGCAAGCTTTCGTGAGGCGAGTCACACAGCCAGCCAGCACCCACGGCTTCAACGGGTATCCTGACCACCAGCATGCAGCGAACGCGCATTCCTGGTCACTACCCTCAGCCTCATCAGCAACCCGGCGCTGTACCACATCCGACGCACTGGATCACAACGCAGCGCCACCCCGACTCACTGGGGAATCAAACTCAAAAACTCAAAACTCAAAGCACCCTCAATCACCGCAGACAGTTCCGACCCACTGTGAACTATGCGGCACCCGGTTCCGACTCACTGGAACCTCAACTGGCACTGCCAAGCGTCGCAAGATACAAGACTCAGCCCACTATCGACCTCCGGTCTCCGGAGGGGAGTGATGTGGCGGCATCTACACCGCCACATACGAACTAAGTATCAAAGACCTGACGTCACAGATCCTGCATCGCGCTATTTAAGTTTACCGCGCGATTCATATATATAAGACTATCCGACATCAGTCCTTGGGCAATTGCCCGCCAGACATAACACCCGTCTGGTAGGAGGATCCTCCCTTTACTATGGGGGATGAGTGAACTTTACACCCTGTTCCTCATACCCCTAAATGCGAAAGTGTGTGAGGATGGATGGATGGACGTTTGTTATTCTTTTACGCAAAAACTAAAGAACGGATTTTGATGAAACTTTGCAGTAATATACCCACTTAAAACTTCATAATGACGTAATCTTACTGATATTATAAAGGTGACAGTTTGTATGTTTGTGTGTTTGGATGTTTGTTACTCAATTATACAAAAACGGCTAACGGATTTGGATGAAATTTGCAAATTGATGATTTATAACCTGGATAAAGTACCTACTTTTTTCCCCGGAAGTACTTTCCTGTAGGACAATTTCCGACCTCCACGCGGGCGAAGCCGCGGGCGAAAGCTAGTAATATTATAAATGCGAAAGTTTGTGAGGATGGATGGATGGATGGATGTATGGATGTTTGTTACTCTTTCACGCAAAAACTATTGAACAGATTTTGATGAAACTTTACAGTGATCTAGCTTATACATCAGAATAACACATAGGCTACAATTTATAATGATTTTGTTTGATTTTGCCATAATATAACGATAAGTATGAAGTAAGTCGGAAAAAATTCTGCCCTCTGAGAGCTATCTTGGCGTGCGCTGCCTAAACCGTTAGAGTTATACGAAGATAATGTATCGTGGGATTGTTTGTCTAAAATAGTTCTAAATAAAAGTCCGCGACAGCATATATCTATCTTTTATGTGGAAGCCATTATAGCTAAAATAGTGAGCCATAAATACATTTAAAATGGAGACTTTTTTACATTGCACATTTTGGAGTATTTAGTTAATTCTAATCAAAATGAATAACTTCATCGCTTTCGGTATTTAATGTAGATAAACTTTGTCTTTATTACTTTGTTTTTAACTAAGACATTTGGAAGAATAGTTTAAAAGTTACAACGATAAGAATGAAGCGGGGGTGAGCGGTGGGCCAGATAATGACGCGCCATGGTCTAATAATTTTTTTTTGGTAGTATTTAAAGTAGAAATATATTATAGTAGTTTTTATTTTAATTAGATATTAGAAGTCTTTCTTTTTTTGTTAGTTTAAGAATAACGGTTAGTTTTAAAATTCAAATTTATGCTTTAATTAACGTCGTGAATGTCGGAAATTATCCCACAGGAACGTGTTAGATGTCCTATATCAACGGGGTAATTGCGTAACACACTTACAATAGCAATGGGTCTCATTTTGACAGTTCAACAAAATTAATTGCGTTATTTACGTTGTTGACAGATTTCTCGAACATAATAATTAATGAAGCAATGGATTAGCAATATCCATAAAATCATTCAGATTTTGATTGATAGTGTGTTACGCAATTGGTTTTTATTTTAATTACTTATATTATTCTACTAATATTATAAATGCGAAAGTTTGTGAGGATGAATGGATGTTTGTTACTCTTTCACGCAGAAACTACTGAACGGATTTTGATGAAACTTCACAGTAATATTGCAATTTATATTTTTTTGTTTTTATACTAGCTTCCCGCCCCGGTTTCGCACTGGTAGCACTAAGTGCTTATCTACGGCACACCTACCTATCCACCTACCGTACCCTACCTATCCACCTACGCTACCCTACCTATCTACTTATCTACCTACCCTACCTGCATACCTACCTCTTTACGACCTATTGTCATACCTACTAAATAAACATAAAATTTTCGTAAAAATCGGTCGAGCCGTTTCGGAGGAGTGCGACCACAAGCACCGTGGCACGACATTTTTATATTTATCGATTAGCCTACACCGTCCCATTGCTCAGCAAAGGCCTCCCCAAATACTTCCAAGCATCTTTCTCCAGGGCCTCCTCGATCCAACCCTAGCGGTTTGCGTCTAGGTCGTCTCGCCTCCTCTTCCTAGGCCGGCCTCGGCGGTGCCGTCCATCCTCAGGCACCCGCCGTGTGGAGACTGTTGCCCAGCGGTCGCTATGCATGCGGCTTACATGACCCGCCCAATCCCATTTTAGCTTGGCAGCCTTTTTGCCTACATCAAGAATCCCCGTTTTAGAGCGCAGCGTAGTGTTTCGATAATTGTCAGTTCGTTTTACGCCTAGAATGCTTCGTTCCATTGCTCTTATGCAAACCCCAAGAAGAAACTTTTGCGACTCGGTAAGACCAGGTCCAGGCCAGGTCTGCGTACCGTAGGTTAGGACAGGCAGAATACACATATCGATGAGTGTTCGCTTCATGGAGATCGGCAGATCGCCTTTCATTACCGTCTTCAGAGACCAGTACCTTTTCCAGGCATTTTCGATGCAGCGATAGAATTCCTTTTGTTACCTGTTTTCGAAAGCAACTAACTGGCCCAAGTAGATGTACTCATCGACATGTGTTTCCTGCCCATCTACCTCGAAACTACACTTAGTGCTGTTGGTTATGGTTTTTGTTTAAGACCGATTCATCGTGAGTCCAACCCTGAGGCTTGCCGTGCTTAGGTCTTGAAGCATAGTCTGTAGTTCCAGAGCTGTGGGGGCAAAAAAGTACTATGTCGTCGACAAATCGGAGGTTTGTCAACCTCCAACTACCGACTTCAATGCCCTTGGTCATCCATGAGGCTGCCAGTGTCCTAAATATCTCCTCGGGAGTGCTCCTACTTACTAATATTATAAATGCGTGTGGCGGCATCTACACCGCCACATACGAACTAAGTATCAAAGACCTGACGTCACAGATCCTGCATCGCGCTATTTAAGTTTACCGCGCGATTCATATATATAAGACTATCCGACATCAGTCCTTGGGCGGATTGGCTCGTGGCCGTCCACTGAGCACCTTGTTTCGCGAGTGAGTAATCGTTGACGTCCAGTGGAACTTTCCCGAACTTTTGGCGTCAACAACCTACGTCACCTCGCGTGACTGGGCTCGGTTATTTTCCGCGCGGACCGCCAAACTTTCCAGTGCTTTCTCTTTGTTTGTGTGAGTGAACCTTGGTTACTGGTGCAAACAGGGGGAGAGCCGACCGTGCTGCTCGGTGAGCAATCACCGTAGCGGTCGCGGGAGGCCACGCCTAGGAGGATGCCGAAGCCCGGCAAGCGCGGCTCTTTGGGCCGCGATGCCGGGGCTCAGGAGGGGAGCCGTCCGACGCTGGATCGGGCGTCATCGCTGCCGAACATCGGCGACGTGATGCCCGGTGAGCAGCCGGCTGACTCGACCACCTCGAGAACCAAAACCCCACAGGTGAGTGGGGTCAAAATAATTTCTGACGTGATCGTCAAAGCCGCCGAGGCGACCGGCCCATCGACGTCATTGGCGCCTGCGCGCGTTGCGCCAGCGCCGTCGACGAGCCGGCAGCACGCGGTTGCGATCCGCCCGGCGGGGTTCCGACCGGTGCCTATACAGGCCCCGGGACCCGCCCCCAAGACTGGCCGTGCACCGCAAGCGCGCCCTGCTGCCCCGCCCGGGCGCGGCCCAGCCGCGCCCGTGCGCGCAGCGGCGCCAGCCGTGCGCCATGCCACGTCGCGGAACAACACCCCCGCGCAACCCGCGCACCCCCCCGTGCCTTCGATACGTCACCGTACCCCCCCCACCCCTGCCACCGCACCACCACCGCGGTTCGCGTCACCGCCCGCGCCGCCTAGCGCGCCGCCCGCCGTGTCGCCAAGGACAGTGCAAGCTGTGCCAGCTCCGCGCACCGCCAACCCCGGCCCCCGCCTCTCGCTGGCGAGGCCGACCGTGGCTGAGCAGGAGCGGCCAGCAAGTGCCGGCCCTATTTTTAGGCCGGCTAAGATATTTGACAGGGTGCCAACATCACCGGCACCCCCCCGCGTCTCCGCCTATGACTCCCCAGCGGCGCGATCGATATGCTCGTCGCGAGCCGGCTCGAGCATGTCGCTCGCCTCCGCCCGCTCGGGATCGGCCGAGTCCGGTCGCGGTGACATGTCTCCGGACACGATTCCGCGATCCGGTCAGCGGCCCACCGTGGGAGGAGCGGCCTTTTCGCCGACGTCGCCTCCGGCATCGCTGGACTTTGGATTCGAGTTTGAGCTCGAAGCCAGACCCCAGCGACGTAGGAGGAGCTCCGGCGAGACCGCGTCGGAGGTGGCGAAGAGGTACTGCCTCGACCCGCCGCGGCCACAGCGCGAAAGCGCGCCGCGGGGTAGGGGCACCCCCTCGCCGCCCACTTTTGCCGACGCGGCGCGTCGCACACCGACGCCCAACTCGGACATGACGTCACCGGGGGCAGCTTCTAGAAGCATACCCCCCCCCCCCTAAGGCTACCTCACCCCCTGCCGCCGCTTCCAGCGCCGAAAAATCGGCGCCGTCGCAAGCGAAGCAGGCGGGCACAAAGAAGCTAAAGAAACTGAGGTATCCTCCGCTAGTGGTGGAGAGGCTACCAAACTGGGCCGCACACTTCCGGGCCATCAGTGCCAAGCTCGGCCACCCTCCCAACGCTCGTCCATACGGAACCGGGGTGAGATTCACCCCGGATAGCGAGGAGGAATATAGGCTAGTGCAAAGGTACTTGACTGGCCTAGAAAAGGATAGCGGCGTGTCTTGGTTCGCCTATTCGCTACCGGCGGAGAGGAACGTCAAGATTGCCATTAGGGGGTTACCGGCGGATACGGACCCTAAGGAAATAGAGGAGGAGCTCAAATCGCTGGGATACCAGCCGGTGTATGTGCGCCACATAAAAGGCGCACAAGGACGACCCGGTTGCGTGTTCCACGCGATCCTGCAAAGGACTCCCGACGTCCGGGCCATATACGACACCCAAGTGTTTATGTACATGCGGGGTGTCAAGATCGAGGCCTGGCGGGGAAAGCGTGGGCCCGCTCAGTGCCACCGGTGCCAGCGCTTTCGGCACAGCTCGCACCAGTGCCACCGGCCGCTCGCTTGTGTGCGGTGTGGCGGGGAGCACGCGGCACGAGACTGTCCGCGCCCGCGCGAGGAGCCGGCCACCTGCGTTAACTGCGGGGGCCCGCACCCCGCGTGCAACATCAAGTGCCCTGTGTTCCAGGATGAAATCCGGAACAAGCGAGCGGGCACGGTCGCATCCACGGCCATTCGCCGGTCGCAATCGGCCGCACAGAAGCCCCCTCTAGTAGAGGTAGTAGAGGCATCCGGCCCGACTCTGATGGCGCCGGCAAATGAGCCCACTGAGCGAAGTGAAGCCCCCCCCTCCTCAGGGCGGAGGAAGAAGAGACGTGGGGGGAAAGGGAGGAAAAAGAAACCCACCCCCCCGGCGACACAAGAAACCATCCCTACGGCCGTACCTGCCCCTGTAAATGCGCAGGCGGCGAAACAAACAACACACACTAGCGAGCCCGTGGTCAGCGCCACGGTCGCGCAGCGGCAAAGTGCGCAAACTAGCGGGTTCGCTAGAAAACCACCAGTTGGCAGCACCGTCGCTCTCAGCGCCACTGAATCACAGCGCAAACCGGCAGAACAAGCTAAGTTCGCCGGGGCTGTAGATAGTGGCGTCGGCGTCGCGACGCGTAAAAACAAAGAATTCACCACCTGCGCAATACAACTGCTGATGGACTTGATTAAGGCCATCAGACAGGGGCAGGATATTGAGACGGTCATCCTTGACGGGCTGGCCACCCTACTAACGTTGTATCATGGCTAGTGCGTTAAGGGTGATCCACTGGAACGCCCGCGGCCTTAGGGATAAGGTCGCCCTCCTCCGCCACCTCCTTAGGGAACAGAATATCGACGTGGCGCTCATAAGCGAGACATTACTGGGACCCGAAGATAGGGTTAGGTTCCCGGGATACCACGCTTACAGGAAGGATGAAAAGTCGGCACGCTCAATCTACCGTGGTCTGGTAGTATTAGTGAAGCGACGAGTCGTCCACCAGGAGATTCCCCCGCCGACACTCAAGTCGTTTTACGCGCTGGGTGTGCAGCTACACATAGCCGGCGAGGACATTGACATCTATGCGTGTTACAGGCCGCCCGCGGCCCGCTTAGATTATGCGGAGCTGCGAGGCCTGTTAACGCGATCAACACACGCGACCCTCCTTGCCGGCGATTTAAATTGTAAACACCCGGCGTGGAACTCAAGTGCAACGAACGATGAGGGGAGACGACTTTTCGCGGACTCTGAGGCCCATAGATATGTAGTTTCTGGCCCCGAGACGCCGACACATTACCCAGAAGCCATAAGGCTGATGCCGGACGTACTGGATGTTGTAGTCCACAGAGGACTAAACTACCAGATTACGCAACAAGTCATAGACGACGAGTTAAAATCCGACCATCAACCGGTACTCGTCGTACTATCGGGTGTGCCGACCCGACTGAAGCCCATAGCGCCACGCCGATCACTGGACTGGAAAGTGTTCCAGGATAAAGTAGAGACCACCACGCCGACTCGGCCAATGGCCGACTCCGCAGACGTGGATCAAATGGCGACCGACGTCACTGTTTGCATACAAAGCGCCTTAGAGGCGGCGACGACTACGTTACAACCGGAGGGGAGAGGGCTATTGCCGCCCCTACCGGCGCGTATTACGAAGCTTATCGCTACCAAAAGGCGACTACGCAAGCAGTGGCAACAACTTAGATGCCCCACGCTCAAGACGCAGCTTAACCGTCTTGCGGAGAAGGTAAAGGCCGAGTTGCAGGCACACGCCGCCGCGGACTGGGAGAATCGAATCGACGCCACTACTGACAGTTGGCCGTCGGTTCATAAACTATGCCGCCAACTCACGAACACCCCAGCCCCGGTGCGCCCGCTGCTTAACAGCGACGGGGCGCTACGATATGTAGCGGAGGACCGGGCGGAGGTCTTCGCTGAACACCTGGAGCGTCAGTTCCGCCCCAACGCGACCGACGACACTGACCACGTCGCAGCGGTCGAGAAGCACCTTGGTGAGTACTTCGCATCGCCGATCGCTCCCGAGGAGGACCCGGTGTTTTTCTCACCCGGCGCAGTAAGACGCGCCATCCTTAGGACGAAGCCCAGAAAGGCCCCTGGTGCCGACGGTATCACCAACGCTGCGCTGCGCCACCTACCCTTTCGTATGGTAGCGGCGCTGGCGCGCTTATACACGGCGATACTGCGCACAGGGACTTTTCCCGCCCCGTGGAAGGAAGGGCGCGTCATTATGCTGCCTAAGCCGGGTAAGAACATACTGAAGCCGGAGAGCTATCGGCCTATCTCACTACTACCGACCATGTCCAAGGTGTTCGAAGCACTCCTGCTGCGACACCTGCAACCTCACATAGCGCCGCGTCAGGAACAATTCGGTTTCCGGGCGGAACATAGCACGACGCTACAATTGTCAAGGGTACTGCACCTATTCGCTGCGGCTATGAATAGGAAGGAACACTCCGTGGCAGTATTCCTTGACATGGAGAAGGCCTTCGACCGCGTATGGCATGAAGGCCTTATATATAAACTGGCCACCTCCGACGCGCCCCGCCGCGTCGTCAAAGTGGTCTCTACTTTTCTTACACAGAGAACATTCAGGGTGGTGGTCGACGGGGCGCTTTCTAGTGCCCGCCCGGTACTCGCTGGCGTGCCTCAGGGTAGCTGCGTGTCCCCGGCGTGTTACTCACGTTACACCGACGACATCCCCACCACTGCCGATGCGACTCTCGCGCTGTACGCTGACGATGCCGCGTACATAACTAAATCGCTCTCAGCGAAGCACGCGGCAATCAAGATGCAGCGCGCACTCGACTTACTTCCCGAGTGGCTGTCGAAGTGGCGGCTCTCGATTAACGTGGGTAAGACGCAGGCGATACTCATTGGAAATGCGCCTCTCCCCCCACCCTTGAAGCTTCAAGGAGTCGAAGTCGGCTGGTCGCCCGGGGTCAAGTACCTAGGTGTTACTATCGACCGCCGACTCTCCATGAAAAAACACGTGAGCAATGTAGTCGCGAAGGGCAGGGTCGCCCGCACCCTACTCTACCCGGTGCTCAGGTCCCGAATCCCGGCGCGTGTTAAGCTAGGCGTGTACAAGTTGTACGTGCGCCCGATCTTAACATACGCCGCCCCCGCTTGGTTCGTCTTCACTAGTGAATCGAACCGCAAACTCCTCCGCGCGCAACAAAGTGCTGCGCTGCGGACCATTGTGAACGCCCCTCGCTACGTGAGGAACGACGTTATCCAGCGGGACCTCGGTATCGAGAGCCTGGATGAGTTCGTGCGGCGCCTCGCAAAGGGAATGTTCGCGCGTGCCGACGCATCTGATTGGCCCCATGTCAAACAGATAGCGCCATGGCACACGCGTCCCCCCGACGGCTTGAGACGCCCCCTGCCCCGCGACCTGATTGCGAGCGATGACGACTCCTAACCCAAATAGGACGCCTCGAGTGAGCTGCACTCAGGTTACACGCGGCTCACTCGTATAAAGTGACTCCACAGATGTATACACACATCTGTTGCGCGGCGTGTTCTAAGTTAACATAGGCATGCTACGTAACACAAAACAGACAACCCATACTATACAAGCATCTATAATCAAGTGTGACGCCGCGGCGCGGGCGTGCTAGCGGCTCACACAGACACTGAGCGGCGGTACACTACATAACAAGCCGCTCACACACTCACGACAGTCTCTCCCTCAATCCGTAAACGGCTAGCTCTGTAAGCGGGGCGAGGGAAGACTACATATCCTTTCGTGGGCGCGCCGAGTCGGCATTTCCGATGCTGGTTGACCTCTGCTGGGCCTCCCCCGGGAAACTGGGGGTCTCACCCGGTAGGGCTGGACCGCCGAAATGCCGTGAAGCAAGCGACGCCAACATAGACGTCGTGACGCGCCTACCGAAAAAGTTGTAGCAACTTCTCACAGAGCGCGGTTAAAACCCGCGCTCAACTATCATCCGCCGTATAGGCGACCATATCGAGGGGCCTGTAGTAGCAGGCCACCGTATGGCATCCGCGGGCGAGGAGCGATGCTCCGACCCTGCCGGCCGCACCCCCTGACGGGGGTGTAGCGACATCTCGAGCAGTCCTTGGGCAATTGCCCGCCAGACATAACACCCGTCTGGTAGGAGGATCCTCCCTTTTCTATGGGGGATGAGAGAACTTTACACCCTGTTCCTCATACTCCTAAATTGGTGACCCCGAATATGAACGTCAACGCAGCCTTCGTGCAACTACTTCAGCGTGACGTCATCAACATCACTCCCGCAAGCTTTCGTGAGGCGAGTCACACAGCCAGCCAGCACCCACGGCTTCAACGGGTATCCTGACCACCAGCATGCAGCGAACGCGCATTCCTGGTCACTACCCTCAGCCTCATCAGCAACCCGGCGCTGTACCACATCCGACGCACTGGATCACAACGCAGCGCCACCCCGACTCACTGGGGAATCAAACTCAAAAACTCAAAACTCAAAGCACCCTCAATCACCGCAGACAGTTCCGACCCACTGTGAACTATGCGGCACCCGGTTCCGACTCACTGGAACCTCAACTGGCACTGCCAAGCATCGCAAGATACAAGACTCAGCCCACTATCGACCTCCGGTCTCCGGAGGGGAGTGATGTGGCGGCATCTACACCGCCACATACGAACTAAGTATCAAAGACCTGACGTCACAGATCCTGCATCGCGCTATTTAAGTTTACCGCGCGATTCATATATATAAGACTATCCGACATCAGTCCTTGGGCAATTGCCCGCCAGACATAACACCCGTCTGGTAGGAGGATCCTCCCTTTACTATGGGGGATGAGTGAACTTTACACCCTGTTCCTCATACCCCTAAATGCGAAAGTGTGTGAGGATGGATGGATGGACGTTTGTTATTCTTTTACGCAAAAACTACTGAACGGATTTTGATGAAACTTTGCAGTAATATACCCACTTAAAACTTCATAATGACGTAATCTTACTGATATTATAAAGGTGACAGTTTGTATGTTTGTGTGTTTGGATGTTTGTTACTCAATTATACAAAAACGGCTAACGGATTTGGATGAAATTTGCAAATTGATGATTTATAACCTGGATAAAGTACCTACTTTTTTCCCCGGAAGTACTTTCCTGTAGGACAATTTCCGACCTCCACGCGGGCGAAGCCGCGGGCGAAAGCTAGTTATTATTATAATTTTTTATCAAATTAAACAGCATATATATTTTTATTTTTTTAATACTGTCGTTATCCAGAGCGGAGAGTTTGAGTAATTCATTTGCGGCTACAGGAGTTTAAAAACAACGACAAGTTATTTTGAGGTATAAATATTATTCTCTTTGACGACATCATGCAACTGCAACCTGTAAAATTGGTGCTTTGCACAACCACTTTGGGATGCTGCAGAAGTTAATTTATGGCACTCATTTTTATTCTGGTAATTAACCATTATCATGAGACAACGAAATGACGTCGAATTCGTTGACCTGTTAAACAATCTACGCGTAGGCGAATTGACAACCGTTCAATGGAACTGCTCTGTCAAAGGCGAAGGGTAGCTTTAGGTGAAGAGTTAAAGGATGGTGTTGTTGTTTGAATATTCCCTACCGTCAAGCAGATTGACGAGTACAATAGTAAGATGACAGCTATGAATTCAAAACACCATTGCGTTTATACAATTCGTTCCATAGATGAGTCTCGTGAAGTTGCTACCTATGGAAAGAAACCTCCAGATAATGAAGTTCCAAAAGATGTGAACAATTGTGGTGGCCTTTTATCTGAGGTAAAATTAGCTACCGAATCCCGTATTATGCTGAGACGTAACATATCAGTATCTGAGGGCCTCGTCAATGGTGCAATGGGTATTGTGAAAAAAACGAAATGGCCATCACTGCGCAGGGATCAACTAGGGGAAGGAGAATTAGCGGATTGTATTTTAGTAAAATTTGACGATGAAAGCATAGGAAGCAGACTGAAAGATAGCGATGGTTGTGTTGCTATACCTCCAGTAGTTGCAACTTTTCAGGGCACGAAGGTTTATGGTGATATTGAGCGTAGGATGTTGCCGTTAATTTTGTGCTGGGCCGTTACGGTACACAAATTACAAGGAACGACCCTTGATAAAGCCGTAATCGACCTCGGTAAAAAAGTCTTCGCCAAAGGGCAGGCATATTTGGCACTGACTAGACTAAAAACACTCGAGGATATATCTGTCTTAGAACCCGATAAGAAGGTATTAAACAAACCTCTCGATGAACGAGCTTTGGCCGAAATGCAGAGATGGAGAGGTCTACTTACAAATCAGCAATAGGCTCGAACACTGATGTTTGTAGCAACCCTGAATAATAAATTATTTATAATAATTTTTACATGATTTAATCCGGTATATATCTACCGATTTTTATTTCTCGTGAAACTTGCATTTCAATCGCTTTAATCAATCAATCTGCCTAGCCTTCCTGTAATTCCAGTCTAACCGGATGCAGCTGAATACCAGCATTTATAATTATCGCTTTAATATTGTTATTATTTTCCTCAACTAGGAACTCCCTCAACAGCCTTCCGTCTCCATCGTCAGACCCTCGATGACAGTCATACCCCAGCCAGGTCTAAAGTTCTCATCAAAATGAATGACATAAACCCAAACTCCTGAGGAGCTCTCGCGACTGTCTTCCGTCTCCATCGTCAGATCAACTCCAGGTCTTTATTATATAGTTCATTAGAACTACATTATTTGTGTGCGTTTCACCAGAACCGGTTCACAGTTGGAAATTCAGTAGGTGCAAAATCAATCAACCCCAATTTTTCTACCCTTAGTTGTGGATTGTAGTTTTCAATTTTACATGGGATCAACTTCGAGGTATACCCACCCTGTCTTTGGTTTTGAATTTTCGTGTCTTCCGAAATTAAAGTTATTCACTTAAAGTTTTTTTTGGAAGTCGGTTGTCTTTTTTGTAAAAAGTTTTTTATTTTTCAATTTTTTGTTGTGGTACCTACCCCACACAAATTCGAATATCACCATCTGCTTTGTAAATAACAGTGGCTGGAAAAAATATTAGAACATCATCCACATAGACTAAGTGGGAAAAATACGTATTATTGAAGCTAACTCAAAAAGTACCCCAGCAAAGTTAATACAATTTATATGGGACCAACTTCGAGGTATACCATCCCCAATAAAAAAAGAATCGTTCAATTCGGACTATTCTGTAAAAAGATATGCGTGGTCATACATAAAAAAAAAAATATATACGTGTCGACTTGAGAACCTCCTCCTTTTTGTTTCGTCGGTTAAAAAGAGAAAGAAGCGTTCAAAGAAACCGTACAACATCTGGATGCAAAAAATCTTGATCTACAGCGTTTATCCCGGCCTTCGAGCATTGAAATCCGGAACATACCCGCCGAGGAAAATGAAGCAGCGCCGGACCTCCACACAATTATAACAAAAGTGGGCTCCACAGTTGATATCTCGCTCAATAATACACATGTGCGTGACGTATACCGGCTCCCAGGGAAACCAGGCATCGTCAGGCCGATTGTAGCCGAGTTCTCGAATGTTTCAACTAAAAACGAGCTGCTGGCCGCATTCCGCAACTACAACAAAAAACACCCAAATGATGGCCGCCTCAGTACACAGGCCATTGGCTTGACCGGTGAACGTCGACCAATTTACATATCAGAGCACCTTGCTGCAGGCTCGAAAAAGCTCTTCTTTGCCGCCAAGGAATTCGCGAAACTTAAAGGATATGCTTTTTGTTGGACTACAAACGGAAGCATGTTCCTAAGAAAAATCGCAGGGGATAAACCAGTACTTATTAAATCGGAGCAAACCCTTCATGAGCTACAACAGCAAGGGACCCAATGACTGTACTTCTTAGCGGTATACCTATTACTCTTGCAACTTTATTTATTTCCTCTAATTATTGTTTTGTTAACTAAAAACAAATCAACTCTTAAATTGTATAATGTGTAACATGTAACATTGTAATTAATCTTCTTTATGTAACTATACTATACAGCAAAGACCCTTCAGGTTGTTATGCAACTACACCATATCACATCACACTTTATTACTGGACTAAACATTCTACAACAAATAAACCACACACACCTCTAGCACAATTATACACACATACATTCCCAAAATCATTCTCCCTCACCAAGACTTTTCGACTGCACTACTTCATAATTTTATGTTTTTGCGGAATGCTTATTGGCGAACTTTCGATAAACCATCATCTTTTGTTTAGACCTCCTACTGAAACCGTGCACTCTATCCACAGCATTTTCCTATATCTATTTTGTGATTTCTTATCGCATGTTGTTCGATGCTTAACCAAGACCATTAAAGTACTTAAAATCAAAAATGAATAATTTAATAGAAATCGCGAATGACATTGACGAATTAGCTGTCGTAACTTCATCCTATTGTAATGTTGATTCATTTTCTATTGAAAATCCACATAAATCTTCATTCAAAATTGTTTGTCAGAATATAAGAAGTATTAGTCGTAATTTGCCCAATTTCATGACATTAATGGAAAGATCCCTAACAAAATGGGACCTCGTCGTACTGACAGAATGTTGGCTTCCCCGTACTCATTCTATCCCCCAACTAAAGGACTACGAATACGTTAGTACACTTAATAATTTGACACAGAACGAAGGAGTGGTAGTCTACTACAAGTCAACAATACAATTAAAATCTGAGGAACATATACTCAACGACTCCAACTGTCTCATGTTAGAAATTAACGAAAATACCATTGTTCTTGCAATTTACAGGCCGGCAGGTTTTAGAAATATAACTAGATTTATTGAGTCTCTAAATACACTTTTAAATAAATATTCCGCTTATTCAAACATCATACTTATAGGCGATATTAATGTCGACATTACACCTAATAACACTGACTCCAATTCGTCTTCGTACTTAAACTTATTAGCTTCCCATGGTATGTTACCTGCACATACACTCTCCACACATGGTCTAACATGTCTAGACCATGTGATGCTTAAGACAAGGCTACCTGCTTATTGTTACATAGCGGAAAGTTCCATAACTGACCATGATTGCATATTCTTCACAATTGAACTAAATTCTCGAAACCGTAAGCCCTGTTCCAAAGTAATTAAAAAAGTAAACTATGACACATTGGACAATGATATGAGCATAATCGACTTTTTTTCAATATTCAGCGACGGTGATGTCAACACAGCTACAAATTATTTTATTTCTACCCTGAATCAAGCAATTGAAAAAAATACTTCCAAGATAAAGACATCTAATAAGAAAATTATTAAAAAACCCTGGATTACCCGAGGTTTGTTAAAATGTATGTGGAACCGCGACAATATGCATCAAAAACATAAAGCACTTTAAAAAAAAGACATACATAACGAAACGCTAGAAATAACGTACAAACGCTATCGGAATTTCTGCAATGATCTTTTAAAAAAAATTAGAGCAGAATATGAGAGATCCGAAATCAGCAAAGCAGCTTCTATTAGCAACAAAAAGCTCTGGGAAGCCATTAAGACAGTGACAAATACGAATAAACACAAGGACACCCCTACTGAACTACTATCTAAAAGCAATCCGCATGACGACTTGAACAATGTAAATTCATTTTTTGCAAACATGGGCAAGAATCTTGCCGAGAAAATACTACCTTGCAATATTCGATTCCCAGAAATTCATTCCAAAAACTCATTCACACAATCATTTGTTCTACTTCCTACTGATATAGCTGAGGTTGATCAAATCATCCTAGGCCTTAAAAACGACTGTGCGGTTGGTCGCGACAACATCCCAGCTATCTTCTTAAAGCGTTATAGAGAGATTCTACTTCCACCTCTGACTTATATTTGTAATCTTGCCTTTTCAACTGGCGCTTTCCCAAACTCTCTTAAACTTGCTGAAATTCACCCAATACATAAGGGGGGGACAGGGGCTGTGTCAATAACTTTAGACCTATTTCCATTTTACCAACAGTATCCAAGATTCTGGAAAGGTTAATAAGCAAACGCTTGACTAAGTACCTCGAGTCAAACAAACTATTATCACCTTGTCAGTTTGGTTTCCGATCCGGAAAGTCAACAAGTGATGCCGTACAAGAGCTGGTGAACTTTGTTTCTTCAAATCTTGATGGTAAACAAAAGGTGCTGGCAATTTTTCTGGACCTAGCAAAAGCTTTTGACACAGTCTCTGCCCCGCTCCTCCTCGAAAAGCTGGAGGGGGTTGGAGTGAGAGGAACACAACTTAAATTATTTTCTGATTACCTCACAAATCGCATGCAGAGAGTAAGGGTTGGTGATAAATGTGCAGTGATGATCTTGACATCACGTATGGGGTACCACAGGGCAGTATTCTTTGTCCCACGTTATTTTTGGCGTATATTAACGATCTTTGTAACCTCAAATTGCGTGGTGGCAGGATCGTCACCTTTGCGGACGATACAGCTCTGCTTTTTCATGCGGATTCATGGGAAGAAGTTTATTTAAATGCTCAGCTCGGTTTCAACATGGTCGCGGAGTGGTTAAATAATAATAAACTCACCCTCAATGTGTCTAAAACTATGTACATTTCCTTTTCCATAAAAAATCACGCGACCTCTTCTTATTCAAATCTTTCATTAACTTCACACACATGCTCCTTCATGCAAAACAATTCATGCTCATGTCCTGCTCTTAAAAAAACGGCTGTTATCAAATATTTGGGTATCCAGATTGACAGTGGTCTTAGTTTTCAGCCGCACGTAGACGCACTTACAGCGAGACCTCGAAAATTAATATATGTTTTTAAAAATTTACGCCATGTGGCGGAAACTAAGACATTGACACCGTATATTATGCACTAGTTCAGTCAATCCTATCATATTGCATAACGGCATGGGGCGGAGCCCCAAAGACATCGTTGCTTAGGTTGGAGAGGGCTCAGAGAGCTGTTCTTAAAGTTAGTCGTAAGCTTCCTTTTCTTTTTCCAACGAAAGAACTTTACCAACAGTGCAAAGTACTGACAGTTCGTCAATTATTTATCTTAAGTACTATCATTCACAGGCATACTCAACTTCCATACAATCCTCTCGAAATCCTTAATAGGAGACGCAAACACACAGTCTGTAAATCAAGGTCCTTCAAAACTAGCTTTAGCCGTAGATTCTTTTGTTTCTTAGGAGACTATCTTTACAACAAATTCAATAAAGAAATTTCCATTTACTCATTATCAAAATTCAACCTCAAAAATATATGAAAAAATTGGCTTCTAAATCATGATTATGAAGCCACAGAGAGACTCTTAGAAGTCATTTCATAAAAACCGTTCCACATGTCCTACCTATACGACATTAGAAGACCAGGTTGAAGTATCACACTCACTACACACACCCACACACCCACACCCACACCCACACACCCTACTTTGCTGTCTAATTAATTATTAGTTTTTTAGTCTTTTTGTTTAATTTTTTTCCCAACATTATAATCTAATATGTTTGTATACTGTGACTTGTCCGGGTAGTTTGGAGGCCTGGAGACCTGTAACACAGGTATTCCTAGTATAGGCTCCAGTCTCTACAACATCAATGTATTTTTGTATACACATTTATGTATTGTACTGATTGTTATTTGTGGTGGAGAAAATAAACGTTTTTATTATTATTATTATTATTTTTAAATGTCTTTTAAAACTCTCGGGTCCCTGGGGTCCCGGACCTTTAGAAGGCGCATGAGGGGCCGAAGCCAACTCGCAGAGGCCCGTTAGACGTTTTTATTGAAATGGGGCACCAACCGACGATTATCCCTGTTCGCACTATGCAAGCGCAGCCAAGGACAACCCCCGGTTGGTGTAAGACTATTGCAGGATGTGGAAACAAAGATATTGGGTTATGGGTTTGGGTGGATAAGTAAACTGGTCATTTGAACTATGGAAAGACTATGGCCCCTGCCTGACCAATGTTTTATATAAATACACAGATAAAATGGCAGGGGGTGACTTGCACACTCAATAATGGGCCCCCGAAAACGGTCGCTAGCACAAAGTGTCGTAGCGACAAGGGGGCAACATGTCCTGAGGTGCTAATGAGGAGTGGAGAGGTATTCCACGGCTATCAGGACAATCCCGGAAGTACGGTCAAGATCCCTACCAGCATCTTAATGAAATACTTCCTTCCTTATTATTATAGTTACCGTTATTTCAGAGCAAATGTATCTTAAACACTTTGAAAACATAACGTTAGAAGTCAGTGATGTTATTTTGCATAGTTACAACGGCGATAAGTCTTTATAACATTATAACAACAAATCATTCACAATAGGGGTATATGTTGTTTGGAATGGAGGACCACCCTTATTAGGCAGAGATTTCTTTTCTCGTTTTAACTTACAAATACAGGAAAAGTTTTTAACCAGTGCGGAAATTTTGACAAATTAAACTTAGACGAGTTTTATTAAACATATATTTTTTATTTTGATAGGTCTTAGTACAAAAAAAAAAAATATCGTTAACGAAAGATGTCTACTTTAAAAGTGGTTGGATGGCTAACCGGCGGCGCGCGGCAAAGCGGAACGCGCGAAAGTACCTATCTATCAGCTGTGCGCTCGCTCGATTCGCCGGCGTAGGTATTTACGTAGATTACAAAGTACTGATCGCTAATTTTATAAGGTTCGAACTAGACTTTTTTATGTTTAAACCGTGACCTGAAGTTATTTGAAGAGTTATTCCAATTTTTCCTTCATACTTTAATGGGCTTAGGACCATCAAAATACAGAAAATAAAGCATTATTATCAATTAAATTTACGTTACTTAATACATTGTGCATTGGTAACTACTTCTGCATTAAGGCGTATTTAAAAAATTGGAATCAACTAAGTATTTACAATAATGTTCAATCAAAACTAACCTATTCGCTAAAATTGTCAATGTCAATAAATTGCTTACCCCTAAATTTCACTAATCACTGTATTTTAATAATTGTTCAAAATGAAGTCCTCCTCTTTCTAGGCATAAACGTGCACGTTTCATTAAATTGTCATTTAGTTTGTTGAGAACACTAATATCACTTTTCACTTCATCAAAAGCGTTAATTATTTTGAACTTTAAGTCATCTAGGTTTTGGGCCTCCTCTACATAAACTCGGCGTTTGACTTCTCCCCAAAGAAAAAAATCGCAGGGAGTAAGATCCGGGGACCTCGCCGGCCACGGTACGGGGCCACCACGACCGATCCAATTTTCCCCATATTTTTCATTAAGGTAGTTCCGTACATGAATGGCGTAATGAGGTGGAGCGCCATCGTGCTGATAGTAAAAGTTAGGTAAGTAGGGCACTGGAACTTCTTCAATTAAAGTTTCGATGGTCGTTTGCAGCATTTCTAAATACCTTGGACCGGTCAATGTTCCGTCAATAAAAACGGGCCCTATTATTTTATTTTTAATAACCCCAGCCCATACATTGGCGCTAAAACGCACTTGGTGATGCGTCTCTCGCACTAAATGGGGATTGTTGAATGACCACCAATGTTCATTATGTACATTGTACAGTCCTACACGTGTGAACAATGCCTCATCCGTCCACAAGATGTTGACTTCGCGGTGATTTAAAAGCCACTCGCACAAGGCTCGACGTGGTATTGGGTCTGGGTCATGGAGCTGCTGTACGGGCTGAAAGTGGTATGGATGGAGTCCGGCTGTATTTAGCAACTTCCATATCGCGTGCTGGCTCACACCGAAACGACGTGCCGCATCGTAGGTACTGGCTCTTGGATCTCGCTCCAAGAAATCAAAAATGCTTTCTTCGATTTCGATCGCCAGTCGGAGTCTGCCAGACCCTCGTGCATGATTCGGGGTTCTGAACTGTCCGTGATCAAGCAGCCTTTGAGTGGCCGCTAAAATAGTCCTTTCATTGGGGACCGCGGGGTTTAGGATTCCATGGGCTCGCATTCGAGGTATGCTCTCCGTCGCATACATTCTGCGAGCTGCTCGCAAACTTTCACCACTCAGTAAATACACTCGCACCATCTCGTAAAACTCGCGGTTACTGAAGTCCGACATCGTGATTTGTGACCGGTAGGTACAAGTACGACACATGCGGCGCGGCGCTTGCGCGGGAAAGCGATAAGACGCGACGTCACACGACAGCGCGTGCGATGAGCGAACTGTCGGCCACAACGCCCGGCGCCGCCCTGCCGCCCGGGAGGGGGTTTCACCCCCGTGCAACACCGCCGCTTGCGGCGGCCGCCGCGCGCGCCCTTTGATATTATTACGAATAGATTGTGTCCATATTTTGCTGATTTAAAGTAGGTTTTTTTTTTTTAAAGTATTGAATAAATAATGGAAATGTGTTCTATTACTGATATAGAACCACCAAAAAAAAATTCCGCACTGGTTAAAAACTTTTCCTGTATGTTCCGTCAATAACTGTAACGATTTTTTATCAGGAAATTCTTCTAAATACCCACAGTTGTTTGGAAATAAATTAGGTTGTTTTAAGGGCGTCAAGGTAGATTTACCATTAAAGCCAGACTCAAAGACGATTTTTTTTAAAGCTACACCGTTACCTTTTGCTCTTCGGGAAAGCGTTGAAAAAGAACTTAAACTTAAGATTTAGGTTTGTTAGTACCAGTAAAACACGCGGAGTATGCAAGTCCAGTAGTGCCAGTTTTAAAGCGAGATGGTTCTATACGCCTCTGTGCCGACTACTCTGTGACTATCAATAAGCAGTTACTTGTCGATAAATATCCATTACCTAGGTATGACGAGCTGTTTACTAAATTACATGGCGGCAAGTATTTCAGTAAATTAGACCTTTCGCATGCATATAATCAGTTATGTCTTAATGAGAACTCACAAATGCTCACTTGCATAAACACACATAAAGGGTTATATAAAGGAGATGGCTAAATGACTGCCCCTAGCACATATAGGAATCTCACATTAACTCGTAATATTTAAAAAATCATTAATGAATTATTTAGTGTTTATTAATTTCCTAGAACTTTCGTGAACGTTAAACATAAAAAAAGTATATTAATTGCTTTTTTGATTTACATGACAAGGTCAAGGGGAAATAACACTACTGCAAGCTAGGGAGGGGTTTTATGGTTTTTCCAAATGTCAAATGAAACTATGAGTAGGTACTTAAATCGATTTTTGATAACAGGTTTTTCTGAAACTAAGGCGTTCAATTCGGTGTCCTATTTAGTTGCTTGTTATTATGTTTTCACATGGTTTTAATTCGGAAAATAGGATTGTTTTTAAAGTGACAATCGACTTTACTCAATTCCACTTAACCAAAACCAAATAAAAATAACTGAAAGCTTTGCCGTTTTCTTGTTCGTTGTGCTATTTTATTTTGGATTTTCATTCACCCTCGCTTGTTTATTGGACTTATTGTGTGTGCTCGCATATCTACTGACCTCTCGCTACTTGACACGGACTTGCAATCATTCATCATGCGATACATAAACTGCGATGTGGCCACGCAAAGACTGCGGCGGCATATCACATCTTCATTGCCTGCTGTTCTACTCACTATTCTAGCACGATGGTCAACAATTGAGGTAAGTCATCTACAGCTAGAATCATTATAGAACTACTAAATACTATATGAAACATCGAACTACTGTGACTTTGTTTACCATGTGTCTCAAAATACATAATGAACTCAATGGCAATAGATCAGAAAGACTCATCTCGTCTTGTAATTGTCACGTCTACAACAGACTGGTTGTCTTTAACGTCATAATATTCAAATGTGTAGGTATTATAGTTAATTCATGTGGGTACTAAGGTAATTAAGTTTGTTCTAGGTTCCAAGGAATGCCAACATTTTTGTCATCCTTGTAATGGACAGATGAATTCAGAAGCAACTGGCGATGTTCGTTTATTTGGCCATAGAATGGTGTGCATAACTTGTGGCCGTTCTGTCAGAAGGGTACAACACCATGCAGTGGAAAGAAACAATTCTATGTTGCAGAATTTACCAACGTGACATCCAGCTTTCCATCAAGTACCTAAATAAAATGATTTTTAAACACAGTTTGTTCTTTTATATTTACATGCCCATTCTGTAGCGTGGATCATCCTCCTCTTCAGATATTCAGTTTCTCGGCCTATAAATTGTCAGGGCTGTCCCTGACTTCTCTCTGGTTGTGTTATTGGGCTAACATCCAAACAGAATGATTTGATTAGAATTTGAGAGTGAAGGAAGAGAGAGTACAAGTGAGTACCTAGTGTGCAAACACCTGGGTAATAAAAACAAGTCCTGCACAATTAATGACTGATTTCTATCTGATTGGCTGCCGTGGCCATGTCAGTCAGTGAACAGAAACAATACCTATGTCCTCTTATATGTGTCGGAAATACGTCAGTGATTTGACTAATCGTTCGACAGAGTCTAGCCTGACGTCAGTGCGAGTCGACGAGAGGGCTATAGCAGCGTGGAGCAGCTCTCTTTGCCATCGGACATCGTACGGACAACAAGTGCCTAGAAACTGTCGCCCGTTCCGTAGATTGTTTTGTGTACCTACAGTGTGTGAATTGCTAGCGGCTTCATTTTTAGATAATATTCTTGTAAGAATCACAGAATAACGAATAAATAAATAAATCGTATTTTTGTTGTTTTATTTCAATATCTTTTATGTCCTTGCTTACTCAGTGCCTAAACTAGATAAAGTAGTTTAGGCAAGATTTATCAATCACCACATAACTACTTAAGTACTAAGCTAAGTCCCCCTGGCGCGTTTGTCTGTCTGCCTATGGATGTATCAACAAATAGATTTTGATGGGGTTGTCACTAGTAGGTAGATTGGCTCTTCCGGAAGGTTTAGGCATACATTCGTGTGGGATAATGAGTTGAAATAAAGACAGTTTTCACAGACAATATTATGAGTGGTTGAAATGATGAACCTATTTGAAAATAGGGATTCATATTAACAAACTGACTGACACAAACAACTATAGATTTTTGTATTTGAGATAGATAAACAATTCTGCTAGGTTAGGATACATTATATACACGCAGGCGGGAGTGGTTTTTGCGCCGATTGTAGAAAGCCCGTAATTACCTCTTTGTAGATATATTCTCAAGTACCACTGTGCAAAATCTGGATGTAAATCATTGCAGATATCCTAACGCCTAGGTAAAAGTTCATAGCAATATGTCATTTGTTTGCAGTTTTTTATACCTATTGACGTAGGAGTTACACGAATATATTTTCAGGATTGTAAAGATATGAAAAGTTCTTGAAACTCTTTTCATATGAAATACTAATATTCAGCTATTCAGCATTACATATTGCAAGGTTCCATGTTTATACATTGCTGGAGCAGTCGTCCATACTTCCATTTAGCCATCTCCTTTACTCGCTTAGTGTTTGGTCTGGCTAGTGCGCCAGCCATTTTTCAGCGAAACATGGAAGCGCTACTATCTGGGCTAGATGGTGGTACTCTTCTATTGCTTAATGATATTTTAGTGTGCGGGGCGGACAAAGATCAGATGATGAGTAGGTTAAATGAAGTTTTCCGTAGGTTACAAGAAGCGGGCCTAGTTTTAAACATAGACAAATGCACCTTCTTCCAAGAATCCGTTTCCTACCTGGGGTTTGTCATTGACCGTAATGGTAAACATAAATCTCCGGAGAAAATTAAAGCTATTCTGAATAGTCAAATTCCTACTACATCAGAATTAAAATCATTTTTAACCGACGAAACAAAAAGGAGGAGGTTCTCAAGTCGACACGTATATTATTTTTTTTTTTATGTATGACCACGCATATCTTTTTACAGAATAGTCCGAATTGAACGATTCTTTTTTTATTGGGGATGATATACCTCGAAGTTGGTCCCATATAAATTGTATTAACTTTGCTTGGGTACTTTTTGAGTTAGCTTCAATAATACGTATTTTTCCCACTTAGTCTATGTGGATGATGTTCTAATATTTTTTCCAGCCACTGTTATTTACAAAGCAGATCGTGATATTCGAATTTGTGTGGGGTAGGTACCACAACAAAAAATTGAAAAATAAAAAACTTTTTACAAAAAAGACAACCGACTTCCAAAAAAAACTTTAAGTGAATAACTTTAATTTCGGAAGACACGAAAATTCAAAACCAAAGACAGGGTGGGTATACCTCGAAGTTGATCCCATGTAAAATTGAAAACTACAATCCACAACTAAGGGTAGAAAAATTGGGGTTGATTGATTTTGCACCTACTGAATTTCCAACTGTGAACCGGTTCTGGTGAAACGCACACAAATAATGTAGTTCTAATGAACTATATAATAAAGACCTGGAGTTGATCTGACGATGGAGACGGAAGACAGTCGCGAGAGCTCCTCAGGAGTTTGGGTTTATGTCATTCATTTTGATGAGAACTTTAGACCTGGCTGGGGTATGACTGTCATCGAGGGTCTGACGATGGAGACGGAAGGCTGTTGAGGGAGTTCCTAGTTGAGGAAAATAATAACAATATTAAAGCGATAATTATAAATGCTGGTATTCAGCTGCATCCGGTTAGACTGGAATTACAGGAAGGCTAGGCAGATTGATTGATTAAAGCGATTGAAATGCAAGTTTCACGAGAAATAAAAATCGGTAGATATATACCGGATTAAATCATGTAAAAATTATTATAAATAATTTATTATTCAGGGTTGCTACAAACATCAGTGTTCGAGCCTATTGCTGATTTGTAAGTAGACCTCTCCATCTCTGCATTTCGGCCAAAGCTCGTTCATCGAGAGGTTTGTTTAATACCTTCTTATCGGGTTCTAAGACAGATATATCCTCGAGTGTTTTTAGTCCAGTCAGTGCCAAATATGCCTGCCCTTTGGCGAAGACTTTTTTACCGAGGTCGATTACCGCTTTATCAAGGGTCGTTCCTTGTAATTTGTGTACCGTAACGGCCCAGCACAAAATTAACGGCAACATCCTACGCTCAATATCACCATAAACCTTCGTGCCCTGAAAAGTTGCAACTACTGGAGGTATAGCAACACAACCATCGCTATCTTTCAGTCTGCTTCCTATGCTTTTATCGTCAAATTTTACTAAAATACAATCCGCTAATTCTCCTTCCCCTAGTTGATCCCTGCGCAGTGATGGCCATTTCGTTTTTTTCACAATACCCATTGCACCATTGACGAGGCCCTCAGATACTGATATGTTACGTCTCAGCATAATACGGGATTCGGTAGCTAATTTTACCTCAGATAAAAGGCCACCACAATTGTTCACATCTTTTGGAACTACATTATCTGGAGGTTTCTTTCCATAGGTAGCAACTTCACGAGACTCATCTATGGAACGAATTGTATAAACGCAATGGTGTTTTGAATTCATAGCTGTCATCTTACTATTGTACTCGTCAATCTGCTTGACGGTAGGGAATATTCAAACAACAACACCATCCTTTAACTCTTCACCTAAAGCTACCCTTCGCCTTTGACAGAGCAGTTCCATTGAACGGTTGTCAATTCGCCTACGCGTAGATTGTTTAACTCCAACTCCGGCCGATACGACGCTGCAAAAAGAAGACTGTTGGAGGTTTACGAAGATAGTGAGGGTATTCAGTTACAAAAACTACTGAATGAAATGGAGCTCGGTGATCAACGACCATCGCAGTTGCTTCGCCGAATGAGAAACCTTGCTGGAACAAAGATGCCAGATGACACCCTGAAAATGTTGTGGCAAGGACACCTACCCGCTTCTACCCGCACAGTGTTGGCAGTGAGTGAAGAATCCAAACTGGACTCGTTGGCTGCCATGGCAGACAGGATGCAAGAACAGCTAAAAGAGGTGAATGCCGTGTGTTCCTGCCAGTGCCAACCTACCACGTCTAAGGCCCCACTGACAGCGGCGCCAGCCAAAATAGCGGCAACATCTGAACATGCTGACCAGAAACTCTACAGCATGATTGAAGCCCTGACCAAGGAAGTCGCAGCACTGAAAACGAATCGATCCCGCAAATTTCAACGCCGATCTCACAATTTCAGAAGCCGTTCAAGCTCGAAATCTCGTGATAGAAGAAACGCCGTGTGCTATTTTCATAAGAAATTCGGCAAGGCAGCATACCGATGCAGAAGTCCGTGCAGTTTTAAAGGAATGGAAAGTGATAAGCCGGAAAACTAAAGGAGACTCAGGCTGCGGCGGTGGCCGAAGTCGACGATTTATCCACATACCGCCTATTTGTACACGACAAATCAACCGGAACAAAATTCCTAATCGACACGGGTGCAAATGTTTCCGTTTTACCCGCCACTGCACGAGATAAACAGCGGACACCAACCAACTACTTGTACGCAGCAAATGGTTCACAAATACCCACATACGGCGAGTGAACAATTGTTCTCAACATCGGAATGCGGCGTGCCTACAGTTGGCGATTTATGGTTGCAACAGTTAGTCGGCCGATATTAGGCGCTGACTTTTTGTACCACCACGCACTTATGGTGGATCTCCATGGACAAAGATTGGTGGATAAACGAACCAATTTATCGGTACGAGGTTTCCTATCACCCACAGCAGAAGGAAGCATCCGAACCATCGACGACAAGCTTCCCTACCACGACCTGTTGGCCAAGTTCCCAGACATCACGAGACCAAACTTAAAGAAACTGGGAAATAGTGAAGTTGAACACTATATTAAAACCACCGGCCCGCCGATATTTACAAATGCGAGACCACTACCACCGCATAAATATAACGCAGCAAAACAAGAATTCCAACTCATGATGGACCAAGGAATTTGTCGACCGTCTAATAGCCCATGGGCTAGTCCATTACATATGGTTTTGAAAAAGGATGGTACCTACAGATCCTGCGGCGATTACCGTAGACTCAATGCAGTAACCACACCTGATCGATACCCGGTACCACGACTGCATGACTTTACGCATAACCTACAAGGCAAGAAGATTTTTACAAAAATTGACCTTCAGAAGGCCTATTACCAGATTAAAAACAGAGAAGAAGACGTGAAGAAGACAGCTGTGATTACACCTTTTGGTTTGTACGAATTCACTAGGATGTGTTTTGGTTTGATGAATGCAGGCCAAACATTCCAACGTCATATTGACAACGTGCTTCGCGGCTTACCTGTTTTCCCTTTCGTCGATGACATTCTTGTAGCTTCTGAGAACCAAGAAGTACACAGAAAAGAACTTCAAGAAGTGTTTCAGCGACTCAACGACAGTGGATTAAAAATAAACGTCGCTAAGTGTATCTTCGGCCAGTCAAAACTCGATTTCTTGGGATACACAATAAGTCCAGAAGGCATTTCACCGACGGAAGAAAAGGTACAAGCAATCCAGTCCTATCCATTGCCAAAAACGATTCAAGATCTACGTCGTTTCGTCGGGATTATGAACTTTTATCGTTCTAGTATACCCCATGCGGCAGAACATCAAAAAGAATTGAGTAAATACTTTCACAATGCCAAGAAAAACGATAAAACGAACATACAATGGACAGAAGAGGCAAAAGAAGCATTCAATCAATGCAAACAAGATATCAAGAATTGCGCATTATTATCCTACCCATCACTGAGCGAACCTTTTGCACTGATGACAGACGCCTCAAACACATGTGCTGGTGCCGTTATACAACAAAAGATCAACGGCAGGTGGAGACCAATGGGATTTTTCTCCAAGAAGTTCAGTGACGCACAACAAAAATATAGAACGTACGACCGTGAGTTGCTATCAATCTACATGGCAATACGTCACTTCCGTCGTGTGTTTGAAGGACGAAAATTAATCGTTTACACGGACCACAAACCGCTGTGTAATGCATTAACTTCAAACAGAAAGTCTGAGACGCCCCGCCGAACAAGATACCTTGAATATATCGGACAGTTCACGTCAAATATTCAACACGTAACCGGCCAGGACAACAAGGTCGCAGACGCACTATCACGAGTTGAAAAAATAACATGCCCGACACCATTGGATTACAACGAGTTAGCAAAAAAACAAGAACAAGACGAAGAATTAAAAATACTAGCAAACAAAGCAAAATACCAATTCAAGAAGATTTCCATTCCCAACTCGACGAACAAGCCCGTTACCTGCGAGATGTCATCAAGCACTGCTCGTCCATATCTGCCACCAGATTTTCGAGAAGTAGCATTCAGAGCGATTCACGACCTTAGTCACCCTGGCATAAGGGCGACAAGGAAACTAGTCACTGCTCGCTACTGGTGGCCCTCCATGAATAGCGACGTAAATGAGTGGACTCGAACATGCGACGCGTGCCAGCGTGCTAAGGTGCAACAACACACGAAAGCACCCATTGCGAGTTTCCAACAAGTAAACAGACTGGAGCATGTGCATATAGATATCGTTGGCCCGTTACCTATTTCTGACGGCTATCGATATCTATTGACTATGATAGACAGAGCTACCAAATGGCCTGAAGCCCTTCCATTGGAAGAGATAACCGCAGAAAAGGTTGCTAATGCGTTCTATGAGGGTTGGATTGCGAGATTCGGTTGCCCGGTAACCATAACCACAGACCAAGGGAGGCAATTTGAGTCTGACCTATTTAATAAATTGATGCAACGCATGGGAATCCACCGCACCCGCACGACTGCTTACCACCCGCAGTGTAACGGCGTGATAGAACGATGGCACCGTTCACGTACCTACCGTGCTGCTGGGACTACGCGCTTCGATAAAAGAAGACGTAGGCGCAACTACTGCTGAACTACTGTATGGTCAAACGCTGCGATTACCAGGAGAATTCTATGAAGAATCAACAAGACATCGCGATACGATTTCAAACTTCATGAATAAGTTGAATGGAGCATTGAAGAAGGCCCAGGCGCAACGGAAATCCAACCAATCCCGAGCGACTTTTATTCACGATGACCTACATAAATGTTCGCATGTTTACCTACGCAATGACGCATCAAGCAAACCTCTGACGCCGACCTACACTGGCCCGTACCAAGTGATTAGTCGAAAGGACAAGTATTTTACTATCCAGTTACGCAATAGATGCACCAACATCACCATCGACAGACTAAAGCCAGCTTTCCGGATGAACACTGAGGCAGAGGCACCAGTCACAGATACAACCGCATACGTCACAAGAACTGGAAGGACATCGAAGCCCTGTGTACGTTTCACTAGCGGGGGAATGATGTAGCAGCTCATACTTACGTATACTCATACTAATTAGAGGAGCGTACACAGCCGTTCGCCAACGCGCGCCCGCGCGTACTAAGCTAGCCGAGGTGTAAGGAATGCGAACCGGCCGGCTGTATCATCACGCTCGTACAACGTAGGGAGCGCGGCACATTCTACCGACATTGTCAAATTGTATTAGTCCTAAAATTATCCATGTACCTTATTTCCTACTAATATTATAAATGCGAAAGTTTGTGAGGATGGATGGATGGATGGATGTATGGATGTTTGTTACTCTTTCACGCAAAAACTATTGAACAGATTTTGATGAAACTTTACAGTGATCTAGCTTATACATCAGAATAACACATAGGCTACAATTTATAATGATTTTGTTTGATTTTGCCATAATATAACGATAAGTATGAAGTAAGTCGGAAAAATTTCTGCCCTCTGAGAGCTATCTTGGCGTGCGCTGCCTAAACCGTTAGAGTTATACGAAGATAATGTATCGTGGGATTGTTTGTCTAAAATAGTTCTAAATAAAAGTCCGCGACAGCATATATCTATCTTTTATGTGGAAGCCATTATAGCTAAAATAGTGAGCCATAAATACATTTAAAATGGAGACTTTTTTACATTGCACATTTTGGAGTATTTAGTTAATTCTAATCAAAATGAATAACTTCATCGCTTTCGGTATTTATTGTAGATAAACTTTGTCTTTATTACTTTGTTTTTAACTAAGACATTTGGAAGAATAGTTTAAAAGTTACAACGATAAGAATGAAGCGGGGGTGAGCGGTGGGCCAGATAATGACGCGCCATGGTCTAATAAATTTTTTTTGGTAGTATTTAAAGTAGAAATATATTATAGTAGTTTTTATTTTAATTAGATATTAGAAGTCTTTCTTTTTTTGTTAGTTTAAGAATAACGGTTAGTTTTAAAATTCAAATTTATGCTTTAATTAACGTCGTGAATGTCGGAAATTATCCCACAGGAACGTGTTAGATGTCCTATATCAACGGGGTAATTGCGTAACACACTTACAATAGCAATGGGTCTCATTTTGACAGTTCAACAAAATTAATTGCGTTATTTACGTTGTTGACAGATTTCTCGAACATAATAATTAATGAAGCAATGGATTAGCAATATCCATAAAATCATTCAGATTTTGACTGATAGTGTGTTACGCAATTGGTTTTTATTTTAATTACTTATATTATTCTACTAATATTATAAATGCGAAAGTTTGTGAGGATGAATGGATGTTTGTTACTCTTTCACGCAGAAACTACTGAACGGATTTTGATGAAACTTCACAGTAATATTGCAATTTATATTTTTTTGTTTTTATACTAGCTTCCCGCCCCGGTTTCGCACTGGTAGCACTAAGTGCTTATCTACGGCACACCTACCTATCCACCTACCGTACCCTACCTATCCACCTACGCTACCCTACCTATCTACTTATCTACCTACCCTACCTGCATACCTACCTCTTTACGACCTATTGTCATACCTACTAAATAAACATAAAATTTTCGTAAAAATCGGTCGAGCCGTTTCGGAGGAGTGCGACCACAAGCACCGTGGCACGACATTTTTATATTTATCGATTAGCCTACACCGTCCCATTGCTCAGCAAAGGCCTCCCCAAATACTTCCAAGCATCTTTCTCCAGGGCCTCCTCGATCCAACCCTTGCGGTTTGCGTCTAGGTCGTCTCGCCTCCTCTTCCTAGGCCGGCCTCGGCGGTGCCGTCCATCCTCAGGCACCCGCCGTGTGGAGACTGTTGCCCAGCGGTCGCTATGCATGCGGCTTACATGACCCGCCCAATCCCATTTTAGCTTGGCAGCCTTTTTGCCTACATCAAGAATCCCCGTTTTAGAGCGCAGCGTAGTGTTTCGATAATTGTCAGTTCGTTTTACGCCTAGAATGCTTCGTTCCATTGCTCTTTGGCAAACCCCAAGAAGAAACTTTTGCGACTCGGTAAGACCAGGTCCAGGCCAGGTCTGCGTACCGTAGGTTAGGACAGGCAGAATACACATATCGATGAGTGTTCGCTTCATGGAGATCGGCAAATCGCCTTTCATTACCGTCTTCAGAGACCAGTACCTTTTCCAGGCATTTTCGATGCAGCGATAGAATTCCTTTTGTTACCTGTTTTCGAAAGCAACTAACTGGCCCAAGTAGATGTACTCATCGACATGTGTTTCCTGCCCATCTACCTCGAAACTACACTTAGTGCTGTTGGTTATGGTTTTTGTTTAAGACCGATTCATCGTGAGTCCAACCCTGAGGCTTGCCGTGCTTAGGTCTTGAAGCATAGTCTGTAGTTCCAGAGCTGTGGGGGCAAAAAAGTACTATGTCGTCGACAAATCGGAGGTTTGTCAACCTCCAACTACCGACTTCAATGCCCTTGGTCATCCATGAGGCTGCCAGTGTCCTAAATATCTCCTCGGGAGTGCTCCTACTTACTAATATTATAAATGCGTGTGGCGGCATCTACACCGCCACATACGAACTAAGTATCAAAGACCTGACGTCACAGATCCTGCATCGCGCTATTTAAGTTTACCGCGCGATTCATATATATAAGACTATCCGACATCAGTCCTTGGGCAATTGCCCGCCAGACATAACACCCGTCTGGTAGGAGGATCCTCCCTTTTCTATGGGGGATGAGAGAACTTTACACCCTGTTCCTCATACTCCTAAATTGGTGACCCCGAATATGAACGTCAACGCAGCCTTCGTGCAACTACTTCAGCGTGACGTCATCAACATCACTCCCGCAAGCTTTCGTGAGGCGAGTCACACAGCCAGCCAGCACCCACGGCTTCAACGGGTATCCTGACCACCAGCATGCAGCGAACGCGCATTCCTGGTCACTACCCTCAGCCTCATCAGCAACCCGGCGCTGTACCACATCCGACGCACTGGATCACAACGCAGCGCCACCCCGACTCACTGGGGAATCAAACTCAAAAACTCAAAACTCAAAGCACCCTCAATCACCGCAGACAGTTCCGACCCACTGTGAACTATGCGGCACCCGGTTCCGACTCACTGGAACCTCAACTGGCACTGCCAAGCATCGCAAGATACAAGACTCAGCCCACTATCGACCTCCGGTCTCCGGAGGGGAGTGATGTGGCGGCATCTACACCGCCACATACGAACTAAGTATCAAAGACCTGACGTCACAGATCCTGCATCGCGCTATTTAAGTTTACCGCGCGATTCATATATATAAGACTATCCGACATCAGTCCTTGGGCAATTGCCCGCCAGACATAACACCCGTCTGGTAGGAGGATCCTCCCTTTACTATGGGGGATGAGTGAAGTTCACTCATCCCCCATAGTAAAGGGAGGATGTAAAGTTCACTCAGTGAACTTTACACCCTGTTCCTCATACCCCTAAACTAGCTTTCGCCCGCGGCTTCGCCCGCGTGGAGGTCGGAAATTGTCCTACAGGAAAGTACTTCCGGGGAAAAAAGTAGGTACTTTATCCAGGTTATAAATCATCAATTTGCAAATTTCATCCAAATCCGTTAGCCGTTTTTGTATAATTGAGTAACAAACATCCAAACACACAAACATACAAACTGTCACCTTTATAATATCAGTAAGATTACGTCATTATGAAGTTTTAAGTGGGTATATTACTGCAAAGTTTCATCAAAATCCGTTCAGTAGTTTTTGCGTAAAAGAATAACAAACGTCCATCCATCCATCCTCACACACTTTCGCATTTAGGGGTATGAGGAACAGGGTGTAAAGTTCACTCATCCCCCATAGTAAAGGGAGGATCCTCCTACCAGACGGGTGTTATGTCTGGCGGGCAATTGCCCAAGGACTGATGTCGGATAGTCTTATAGCGCGATGCAGGATCTGTGACGTCAGGTCTTTGATACTTAGTTCGTATGTGGCGGTGTAGATGCCGCCACATCACTCCCCTCCGGAGACCGGAGGTCGATAGTGGGCTGAGTCTTGTATTGTAATATATTTTAACTAGTACTGTATATAAGTAGCGTTCCCCAATAAATGACACAGATCGTTATTCGCCTTCTTATTCGCAACAAGCTCCCCTAAAAGCTGATGACTAATTACATAGTCAGCTAAATAGTTCTGCATGTTCATTCTCTGATTACCTCTTTCCAGGATACTTTGAGCTTCAGGATGGTCAGTCAAAACGGGATGAAAATGGTTTAAAATGGCTCCTGCAATTCTAAAATCATCCATTAGGTTTTGAGACCCTATATTAAAATATTTATTTCTAAATATTTTAAAATCCCGTTTAAACCGACCATTTACAACTTCTACAACCCACCTGCACAGTGTCACTAGTCGTGATTTGTTGGCTTTTTCAGTCGATAATTGACTTTCCCCTTCGCTTAGGGTCTCAGGTTTACAAATAGTGTATCCCAAAGATGTGAGCAATGGGATAGAGTCTCTAAAGCCACGATCGAGAATCCTACTATATATATATAATATTATAAATGCGAAAGTTTGTGAGGATGGATGGATGGATGGATGTATGGATGTTTGTTACTCTTTCACGCAAAAACTATTGAACAGATTTTGATGAAACTTTACAGTGATCTAGCTTATACATCAGAATAACACATAGGCTACAATTTATAATGATTTTGTTTGATTTTGCCATAATATAACGATAAGTATGAAGTAAGTCGGAAAAATTTCTGCCCTCTGAGAGCTATCTTGGCGTGCGCTGCCTAAACCGTTAGAGTTATACGAAGATAATGTATCGTGGGATTGTTTGTCTAAAATAGTTCTAAATAAAAGTCCGCGACAGCATATATCTATCTTTTATATGGAAGCCATTATAGCTAAAATAGTGAGCCATAAATACATTTAAAATGGAGACTTTTTTACATTGCACATTTTGGAGTATTTAGTTAATTCTAATCAAAATGAATAACTTCATCGCTTTCGGTATTTAATGTAGATAAACTTTGTCTTTATTACTTTGTTTTTAACTAAGACATTTGGAAGAATAGTTTAAAAGTTACAACGATAAGAATGAAGCGGGGGTGAGCGGTGGGCCAGATAATGACGCGCCATGGTCTAATAATTTTTTTTTGGTAGTATTTAAAGTAGAAATATATTATAGTAGTTTTTATTTTAATTAGATATTAGAAGTCTTTCTTTTTTTGTTAGTTTAAGAATAACGGTTAGTTTTAAAATTCAAATTAATGCTTTAATTAACGTCGTGAATGTCGGAAATTATCCCACAGGAACGTGTTAGATGTCCTATATCAACGGGGTAATTGCGTAACACACTTACAATAGCAATGGGTCTCATTTTGACAGTTCAACAAAATTAATTGCGTTATTTACGTTGTTGACAGATTTCTCGAACATAATAATTAATGAAGCAATGGATTAGCAATATCCATAAAATCATTCAGATTTTGATTGATAGTGTGTTACGCAATTGGTTTTTATTTTAATTACTTATATTATTCTACTAATATTATAAATGCGAAAGTTTGTGAGGATGAATGGATGTTTGTTACTCTTTCACGCAGAAACTACTGAACGGATTTTGATGAAACTTCACAGTAATATTGCAATTTATATTTTTTTGTTTTTATACTAGCTTCCCGCCCCGGTTTCGCACTGGTAGCACTAAGTGCTTATCTACGGCACACCTACCTATCCACCTACCGTACCCTACCTATCCACCTACGCTACCCTACCTATCTACTTATCTACCTACCCTACCTGCATACCTACCTCTTTACGACCTATTGTCATACCTACTAAATAAACATAAAATTTTCGTAAAAATCGGTCGAGCCGTTTCGGAGGAGTGCGACCACAAGCACCGTGGCACGACATTTTTATATTTATCGATTAGCCTACACCGTCCCATTGCTCAGCAAAGGCCTCCCCAAATACTTCCAAGCATCTTTCTCCAGGGCCTCCTCGATCCAACCCTTGCGGTTTGCGTCTAGGTCGTCTCGCCTCCTCTTCCTAGGCCGGCCTCGGCGGTGCCGTCCATCCTCAGGCACCCGCCGTGTGGAGACTGTTGCCCAGCGGTCGCTATGCATGCGGCTTACATGACCCGCCCAATCCCATTTTAGCTTGGCAGCCTTTTTGCCTACATCAAGAATCCCCGTTTTAGAGCGCAGCGTAGTGTTTCGATAATTGTCAGTTCGTTTTACGCCTAGAATGCTTCGTTCCATTGCTCTTTGGCAAACCCCAAGAAGAAACTTTTGCGACTCGGTAAGACCAGGTCCAGGCCAGGTCTGCGTACCGTAGGTTAGGACAGGCAGAATACACATATCGATGAGTGTTCGCTTCATGGAGATCGGCAGATCGCCTTTCATTACCGTCTTCAGAGACCAGTACCTTTTCCAGGCATTTTCGATGCAGCGATAGAATTCCTTTTGTTACCTGTTTTCGAAAGCAACTAACTGGCCCAAGTAGATGTACTCATCGACATGTGTTTCCTGCCCATCTACCTCGAAACTACACTTAGTGCTGTTGGTTATGGTTTTTGTTTAAGACCGATTCATCGTGAGTCCAACCCTGAGGCTTGCCGTGCTTAGGTCTTGAAGCATAGTCTGTAGTTCCAGAGCTGTGGGGGCAAAAAAGTACTATGTCGTCGACAAATCGGAGGTTTGTCAACCTCCAACTACCGACTTCAATGCCCTTGGTCATCCATGAGGCTGCCAGTGTCCTAAATATCTCCTCGGGAGTGCTCCTACTTACTAATATTATAAATGCGTGTGGCGGCATCTACACCGCCACATACGAACTAAGTATCAAAGACCTGACGTCACAGATCCTGCATCGCGCTATTTAAGTTTACCGCGCGATTCATATATATAAGACTATCCGACATCAGTCCTTGGGCAATTGCCCGCCAGACATAACACCCGTCTGGTAGGAGGATCCTCCCTTTTCTATGGGGGATGAGAGAACTTTACACCCTGTTCCTCATACTCCTAAATTGGTGACCCCGAATATGAACGTCAACGCAGCCTTCGTGCAACTACTTCAGCGTGACGTCATCAACATCACTCCCGCAAGCTTTCGTGAGGCGAGTCACACAGCCAGCCAGCACCCACGGCTTCAACGGGTATCCTGACCACCAGCATGCAGCGAACGCGCATTCCTGGTCACTACCCTCAGCCTCATCAGCAACCCGGCGCTGTACCACATCCGACGCACTGGATCACAACGCAGCGCCACCCCGACTCACTGGGGAATCAAACTCAAAAACTCAAAACTCAAAGCACCCTCAATCACCGCAGACAGTTCCGACCCACTGTGAACTATGCGGCACCCGGTTCCGACTCACTGGAACCTCAACTGGCACTGCCAAGCATCGCAAGATACAAGACTCAGCCCACTATCGACCTCCGGTCTCCGGAGGGGAGTGATGTGGCGGCATCTACACCGCCACATACGAACTAAGTATCAAAGACCTGACGTCACAGATCCTGCATCGCGCTATAAGACTATCCGACATCAGTCCTTGGGCAATTGCCCGCCAGACATAACACCCGTCTGGTAGGAGGATCCTCCCTTTACTATGGGGGATGAGTGAACTTTACACCCTGTTCCTCATACCCCTAAATGCGAAAGTGTGTGAGGATGGATGGATGGACGTTTGTTATTCTTTTACGCAAAAACTACTGAACGGATTTTGATGAAACTTTGCAGTAATATACCCACTTAAAACTTCATAATGACGTAATCTTACTGATATTATAAAGGTGACAGTTTGTATGTTTGTGTGTTTGGATGTTTGTTACTCAATTATACAAAAACGGCTAACGGATTTGGATGAAATTTGCAAATTGATGATTTATAACCTGGATAAAGTACCTACTTTTTTCCCCGGAAGTACTTTCCTGTAGGACAATTTCCGACCTCCACGCGGGCGAAGCCGCGGGCGAAAGCTAGTTTAGGGGTATGAGGAACAGGGTGTAAAGTTCACTGAGTGAACTTTACATCCTCCCTTTTCTATGGGGGATGAGTGAACTTCACTCATCCCCCATAGTAAAGGGAGGATCCTCCTACCAGACGGGTGTTATGTCTGGCGGGCAATTGCCCAAGGACTGATGTCGGATAGTCTTATATATATGAATCGCGCGGTAAACTTAAATAGCGCGATGCAGGATCTGTGACGTCAGGTCTTTGATACTTAGTTCGTATGTGGCGGTGTAGATGCCGCCACATCACTCCCCTCCGGAGACCGGAGGTCGATAGTGGGCTGAGTCTTGTATCTTGCGATGCTTGGCAGTGCCAGTTGAGGTTCCAGTGAGTCGGAACCGGGTGCCGCATAGTTCACAGTGGGTCGGAACTGTCTGCGGTGATTGAGGGTGCTTTGAGTTTTGAGTTTTTGAGTTTGATTCCCCAGTGAGTCGGGGTGGCGCTGCGTTGTGATCCAGTGCGTCGGATGTGGTACAGCGCCGGGTTGCTGATGAGGCTGAGGGTAGTGACCAGGAATGCGCGTTCGCTGCATGCTGGTGGTCAGGATACCCGTTGAAGCCGTGGGTGCTGGCTGGCTGTGTGACTCGCCTCACGAAAGCTTGCGGGAGTGATGTTGATGACGTCACGCTGAAGTAGTTGCACGAAGGCTGCGTTGACGTTCATATTCGGGGTCACCAATTTAGGAGTATGAGGAACAGGGTGTAAAGTTCTCTCATCCCCCATAGAAAAGGGAGGATCCTCCTACCAGACGGGTGTTATGTCTGGCGGGCAATTGCCCAAGGACTGATGTCGGATAGTCTTATATATATGAATCGCGCGGTAAACTTAAATAGCGCGATGCAGGATCTGTGACGTCAGGTCTTTGATACTTAGTTCGTATGTGGCGGTGTAGATGCCGCCACACGCATTTATAATATTAGTAAGTAGGAGCACTCCCGAGGAGATATTTAGGACACTGGCAGCCTCATGGATGACCAAGGGCATTGAAGTCGGTAGTTGGAGGTTGACAAACCTCCGATTTGTCGACGACATAGTACTTTTTTGCCCCCACAGCTCTGGAACTACAGACTATGCTTCAAGACCTAAGCACGGCAAGCCTCAGGGTTGGACTCACGATGAATCGGTCTTAAACAAAAACCATAACCAACAGCACTAAGTGTAGTTTCGAGGTAGATGGGCAGGAAACACATGTCGATGAGTACATCTACTTGGGCCAGTTAGTTGCTTTCGAAAACAGGTAACAAAAGGAATTCTATCGCTGCATCGAAAATGCCTGGAAAAGGTACTGGTCTCTGAAGACGGTAATGAAAGGCGATTTGCCGATCTCCATGAAGCGAACACTCATCGATATGTGTATTCTGCCTGTCCTAACCTACGGTACGCAGACCTGGCCTGGACCTGGTCTTACCGAGTCGCAAAAGTTTCTTCTTGGGGTTTGCCAAAGAGCAATGGAACGAAGCATTCTAGGCGTAAAACGAACTGACAATTATCGAAACACTACGCTGCGCTCTAAAACGGGGATTCTTGATGTAGGCAAAAAGGCTGCCAAGCTAAAATGGGATTGGGCGGGTCATGTAAGCCGCATGCATAGCGACCGCTGGGCAACAGTCTCCACACGGCGGGTGCCTGAGGATGGACGGCACCGCCGAGGCCGGCCTAGGAAGAGGAGGCGAGACGACCTAGACGCAAACCGCAAGGGTTGGATCGAGGAGGCCCTGGAGAAAGATGCTTGGAAGTATTTGGGGAGGCCTTTGCTGAGCAATGGGACGGTGTAGGCTAATCGATAAATATAAAAATGTCGTGCCACGGTGCTTGTGGTCGCACTCCTCCGAAACGGCTCGACCGATTTTTACGAAAATTTTATGTTTATTTAGTAGGTATGACAATAGGTCGTAAAGAGGTAGGTATGCAGGTAGGGTAGGTAGATAAGTAGATAGGTAGGGTAGCGTAGGTGGATAGGTAGGGTACGGTAGGTGGATAGGTAGGTGTGCCGTAGATAAGCACTTAGTGCTACCAGTGCGAAACCGGGGCGGGAAGCTAGTATAAAAACAAAAAAATATAAATTGCAATATTACTGTGAAGTTTCATCAAAATCCGTTCAGTAGTTTCTGCGTGAAAGAGTAACAAACATCCATTCATCCTCACAAACTTTCGCATTTATAATATTAGTAGAATAATATAAGTAATTAAAATAAAAACCAATTGCGTAACACACTATCAGTCAAAATCTGAATGATTTTATGGATATTGCTAATCCATTGCTTCATTAATTATTATGTTCGAGAAATCTGTCAACAACGTAAATAACGCAATTAATTTTGTTGAACTGTCAAAATGAGACCCATTGCTATTGTAAGTGTGTTACGCAATTACCCCGTTGATATAGGACATCTAACACGTTCCTGTGGGATAATTTCCGACATTCACGACGTTAATTAAAGCATAAATTTGAATTTTAAAACTAACCGTTATTCTTAAACTAACAAAAAAAGAAAGACTTCTAATATCTAATTAAAATAAAAACTACTATAATATATTTCTACTTTAAATACTACCAAAAAAAATTTATTAGACCATGGCGCGTCATTATCTGGCCCACCGCTCACCCCCGCTTCATTCTTATCGTTGTAACTTTTAAACTATTCTTCCAAATGTCTTAGTTAAAAACAAAGTAATAAAGACAAAGTTTATCTACAATAAATACCGAAAGCGATGAAGTTATTCATTTTGATTAGAATTAACTAAATACTCCAAAATGTGCAATGTAAAAAAGTCTCCATTTTAAATGTATTTATGGCTCACTATTTTAGCTATAATGGCTTCCACATAAAAGATAGATATATGCTGTCGCGGACTTTTATTTAGAACTATTTTAGACAAACAATCCCACGATACATTATCTTCGTATAACTCTAACGGTTTAGGCAGCGCACGCCAAGATAGCTCTCAGAGGGCAGAAATTTTTCCGACTTACTTCATACTTATCGTTATATTATGGCAAAATCAAACAAAATCATTATAAATTGTAGCCTATGTGTTATTCTGATGTATAAGCTAGATCACTGTAAAGTTTCATCAAAATCTGTTCAATAGTTTTTGCGTGAAAGAGTAACAAACATCCATACATCCATCCATCCATCCATCCTCACAAACTTTCGCATTTATAATATTAGTAGGATATAAACAGCGGGGCTCTAAGACGCTGCCCTGGGGTACACCATAAGCAACTGTGTGACAAATAGACTTATAGGTTCGTTGGCATTTCGTTTTGGGATCTATATCGGTTACTTCAACGTACTGTTTCCTATTCCGCAAAAATGAATTTATTAAACTGAGAATATTCCCTCTAATACCGTACGCATCCAGCTTATTGATAAGGATATTGTGATCGACATAGTCGAAAGCTTGAGTCATGTCACAATAAACTGAACAAACAGGTATTCTTTTGTCAACATTCGTAATGACATTGTTCAAAAAGTCATATATTGCCATATTGATGGTTTTATTTTTTCGGAAGCCTTTCTGTTCGTCGGTTAGTATGTTTCTTTTATCTAGATAATTAAAGTGTGTGTGTGTAGTGCCTAGTGCGATGCGCGCTCGAAAACGGTCGAGCATTACTCTTCGCTACGAATTATTAATTCGCGCTTAGCGTGGCATTAGCCGTCGCCGTCATGGGTTCCTAAAAACTCATAGTCAACGAGCTCCTGGCGTTCCTACAACATCAACTGGACGTCATGGACGAAGTTAGCCTCATGCAGATCTGCACGTCGAGCTACACCGAAGATGAGATACGTAGTGCAAAGACGATACTGTACACGTCGCTCGACTTAGCAGGCCGAATGCCGTCCCGCAGGAGGGACGAAAAGGGAGAGAGGAGTCTCCAAGACATGTTTCGGGTGTTTAAGGAGACTGACCCTGACGACGTGCCGTCCTTTGTAGCAAAGGAGCTGCGGAAGCTGCCCCCCGTTACTTTCGACCACGTCGAAGTTACCAGGCTGCTGAAGGATATTGTTACTCTGAAGGCTAGCCTGGCCGAGATAAAGTTCAAGCTGGATGCGTCTCAAAATACCATCAGTGAGTTACGTGCCGATATGGTTGACTTACGCAATACTGTAGCGGTATGTAGATCACCTGAGTTCGCATCAAAGGTGAACATACGTCGAGGTGCAAACAACGCATCGCAGTCCAGTTTCGAGTCAGCGAAATTGGAGTCGTCATCGGGCGCTGTCACTGCAAGCGATGCAAAACCGCGTCCCGCCGATCACGCCTCTAGTAGAGGTGACGTCACAAGCTAGCACGTCAACACCTCGCCGTGCTTACTCAGCAGCGGCTGCACAACCTCCCATCCAAAAGGAGCAGCAAACAAAGAAAGTTTTTGCAACAAGTGCAAAACCAACCGAGGGGGCATCTAAGAGCCGCAATGTACCGGCTCCCAGTGTCTCGACCCCAGCCCCTAAGAAAGGGCAGCCAGACAAGGAGGGCTTCGTGACGGTAGAATCGAAGCGTAGGAAGCCCACTTGCCGTAATAGATGTGGTACTGCTCTGGCGCGACCAAATATGTTGCTGCGTCCTGCTACACCGTCGACGCAGCTGTACGTTTCCCGTCTGCATCACTCCACGATGACTGAAGATATCGTGGAATACATCAGAACCAAGACCAAGTGGACTTTGAGAGTAGAAAGAAAGAAAGAAAATACATTTATTTGACACAGACTAAAAGGCACACAATATAAAATACAGCAGACAAAAGAGATAAAAATAAAACAAATAAAAAAGATGTAAAGTAACAAAATTGGCAGGGGAGTGTGCCTCACGGCTGCGGCAAAAAGGCCCAGTTCAGCAAAAATGCCAGACAACAACAGGTTTTCAACTGGACCTAAAAGTGTGAGGTGGCGGATGTAAATCAGGTTTTATAACGTGTGTATTAAATAAAATAAAAAATATATCTGATAAAAATAATAGCGAATATGTACATAAATAGTGTGATTAGATTAGAGTGTAAGAAAAACCGATGCCAGACTTCCATGATTTCTTATGATGCCAGACTTCCTAGATCATTGTCATTGTTTATTCATCCGTGCACTTCATCGCACACAATACGCTGCGAACAGCCGAGCGCGGCGGACTGTACACGGACAGTATGCAACTTTTTTGTGTTTTAAATCTTGTCTTAGCTATGGTTTTCATTGAGATCCAAATACCATAATGTGTCATAATGTGAATGTGAAAGCACAGACTACGTAGTAGTGTGTAAGTTAGCTGAACATTGTTGACGAAGAGTGGAAATGGAAGTAAAAGTGGAAATGGAGGTAAAAACATGCGTAGTTATACGAAGAAGATAAGGACAAAAGGTAAGCGCCAGTCAATTAAATATTGTTTTCATAAAAATAATAAATCCGTTATGTGCAAGGTACCTACTTTTGGTTTCGGGGCGTGAGAAACCTTTAATACTGAACTTAAATAACTACTCAGGATTTTTACTGATGATAAATGAAAATACGTACTGCCGATTTGAAGGCGAGTTTTATTCTGTCTCATAATACATACATGGCTCATCCAGTGGGCACAGACCGCTGAGCTTGCAAATGATAAATGTAGTTTCTAGAATGTAGTCGTATATCTACTTATCTACTTATAGGTACCTTAATCTAAAGCAGATGGGTGAGGTGTATTCATAACTCCTCCGACCCTAAGAGCGAAATTATCGGAAGGTTCAATTTGAGAGTCGTTCCGACAATTTTGCCAAAACAATAAACATTTCGGCGATTTTAGCCAAATTATATAAATCAAAAATGTAAGGAAACTGAAAATGACTAAACCTAAAGTGACGTATCCTAATTTTTCACTGATTTTAAAGTCTTTCTTTTCACTCAAAACACTCTCGATCACTTCACTATGCTTTAACGAAAAGGCCATATATTTCACTTCGTCTAAACTTATTTCTTTCATATTAACTACACTTGATTTGGAGAGACTGACATTCACGTGCAACTGGGGTAACGTGATAATGGGAATCTTCTCCACATCTTCCAACTCTATAAAAATACGACTGTGAAGGTGAATTCCATAGATTTGCAGGTCACAAGGCTCGTCAATTGTCACCAGGTAAGTGCCGAAGACAAGTTGTTTACTGATCTCTTCACCGCATTGCTTAGTCAATGTCGTTCTCAATCTACTATAAAGAAGCCAGCTAGCTGCGTTGACTTGCTGGACCTTGACCTTCTCAATTTGGATTTCATGTTGTTTACAGGGAGTATGGTCATCTTTAAATTTCATCAACTGTTCTACACAGGAAAGTTCATAGTATAAGGCTTGATTATCCGCAGTGCATAAAAACTGATCGCCAGCAGAGAGTGGTCGACATGGTTTTATTAACGGTAAGTATTTCATTCCTTTCGCCAGAAGGTAAGGATATTTGGGAATAATTGCTAAGGTTTTATTTTCAGGTTCATGAAAGATTGGTAAGGAATATATCTTAAAACTAGCTTTCGCCCGCGGCTTCGCCCGTGTGGAGGTCGGAAATTGTCCTACAGGAAAGTACTTCCGGGGAAAAAAGTAGGTACTTTATCCAGGTTATAAATCATCAATTTGCAAATTTCATCCAAATCCGTTAGCCGTTTTTGTATAATTGAGTAACAAACATCCAAACACACAAACATACAAACTGTCACCTTTATAATATCAGTAAGATTACGTCATTATGAAGTTTTAAGTGGGTATATTACTGCAAAGTTTCATCAAAATCCGTTCAGTAGTTTTTGCGTAAAAGAATAACAAACGTCCATCCATCCATCCTCACACACTTTCGCATTTAGGGGTATGAGGAACAGGGTGTAAAGTTCACTCATCCCCCATAGTAAAGGGAGGATCCTCCTACCAGACGGGTGTTATGTCTGGCGGGCAATTGCCCAAGGACTGATGTCGGATAGTCTTATATATATGAATCGCGCGGTAAACTTAAATAGCGCGATGCAGGATCTGTGACGTCAGGTCTTTGATACTTAGTTCGTATGTGGCGGTGTAGATGCCGCCACATCACTCCCCTCCGGAGACCGGAGGTCGATAGTGGGCTGAGTCTTGTATCTTGCGATGCTTGGCAGTGCCAGTTGAGGTTCCAGTGAGTCGGAACCGGGTGCCGCATAGTTCACAGTGGGTCGGAACTGTCTGCGGTGATTGAGGGTGCTTTGAGTTTTGAGTTTTTGAGTTTGATTCCCCAGTGAGTCGGGGTGGCGCTGCGTTGTGATCCAGTGCGTCGGATGTGGTACAGCGCCGGGTTGCTGATGAGGCTGAGGGTAGTGACCAGGAATGCGCGTTCGCTGCATGCTGGTGGTCAGGATACCCGTTGAAGCCGTGGGTGCTGGCTGGCTGTGTGACTCGCCTCACGAAAGCTTGCGGGAGTGATGTTGATGACGTCACGCTGAAGTAGTTGCACGAAGGCTGCGTTGACGTTCATATTCGGGGTCACCAATTTAAGAGTATGAGGAACAGGGTGTAAAGTTCTCTCATCCCCCATAGAAAAGGGAGGATCCTCCTACCAGACGGGTGTTATGTCTGGCGGGCAATTGCCCAAGGACTGATGTCGGATAGTCTTATATATATGAATCGCGCGGTAAACTTAAATAGCGCGATGCAGGATCTGTGACGTCAGGTCTTTGATACTTAGTTCGTATGTGGCGGTGTAGATGCCGCCACACGCATTTATAATATTAGTAAGTAGGAGCACTCCCGAGGAGATATTTAGGACACTGGCAGCCTCATGGATGACCAAGGGCATTGAAGTCGGTAGTTGGAGGTTGACAAACCTCCGATTTGTCGACGACATAGTACTTTTTTGCCCCCACAGCTCTGGAACTACAGACTATGCTTCAAGACCTAAGCACGGCAAGCCTCAGGGTTGGACTCACGATGAATCGGTCTTAAACAAAAACCATAACCAACAGCACTAAGTGTAGTTTCGAGGTAGATGGGCAGGAAACACATGTCGATGAGTACATCTACTTGGGCCAGTTAGTTGCTTTCGAAAACAGGTAACAAAAGGAATTCTATCGCTGCATCGAAAATGCCTGGAAAAGGTACTGGTCTCTGAAGACGGTAATGAAAGGCGATCTGCCGATCTCCATGAAGCGAACACTCATCGATATGTGTATTCTGCCTGTCCTAACCTACGGTACGCAGACCTGGCCTGGACCTGGTCTTACCGAGTCGCAAAAGTTTCTTCTTGGGGTTTGCCAAAGAGCAATGGAACGAAGCATTCTAGGCGTAAAACGAACTGACAATTATCGAAACACTACGCTGCGCTCTAAAACGGGGATTCTTGATGTAGGCAAAAAGGCTGCCAAGCTAAAATGGGATTGGGCGGGTCATGTAAGCCGCATGCATAGCGACCGCTGGGCAACAGTCTCCACACGGCGGGTGCCTGAGGATGGACGGCACCGCCGAGGCCGGCCTAGGAAGAGGAGGCGAGACGACCTAGACGCAAACCGCAAGGGTTGGATCGAGGAGGCCCTGGAGAAAGATGCTTGGAAGTATTTGGGGAGGCCTTTGCTGAGCAATGGGACGGTGTAGGCTAATCGATAAATATAAAAATGTCGTGCCACGGTGCTTGTGGTCGCACTCCTCCGAAACGGCTCGACCGATTTTTACGAAAATTTTATGTTTATTTAGTAGGTATGACAATAGGTCGTAAAGAGGTAGGTATGCAGGTAGGGTAGGTAGATAAGTAGATAGGTAGGGTAGCGTAGGTGGATAGGTAGGGTACGGTAGGTGGATAGGTAGGTGTGCCGTAGATAAGCACTTAGTGCTACCAGTGCGAAACCGGGGCGGGAAGCTAGTATAAAAACAAAAAAATATAAATTGCAATATTACTGTGAAGTTTCATCAAAATCCGTTCAGTAGTTTCTGCGTGAAAGAGTAACAAACATCCATTCATCCTCACAAACTTTCGCATTTATAATATTAGTAGAATAATATAAGTAATTAAAATAAAAACCAATTGCGTAACACACTATCAATCAAAATCTGAATGATTTTATGGATATTGCTAATCCATTGCTTCATTAATTATTATGTTCGAGATATCTGTCAACAACGTAAATAACGCAATTAATTTTGTTGAACTGTCAAAATGAGACCCATTGCTATTGTAAGTGTGTTACGCAATTACCCCGTTGATATAGGACATCTAACACGTTCCTGCGGGATAATTTCCGACATTCACGACGTTAATTAAGAGGGTTTATTCTGAAAGTTGGCAACGTCGCAAATAGATGTCAAATATTTCGCTGTTTTGATTAATTTGATAATATTTCTGTGTGGAAATAAAAAATGTGGCTAACTAGCGAACTAGAATATTGATTATGAAATGCAATAATTAATATCGTAACACCGAATAGTTAGTTTTAGATGTAAAAAAAGTATTTGGTAACTTTCCAAATGCCTTTTTTTCACCTAAAACGGGTACAACATCAAATTCAATGTTATAATTGCAATTCATTATTAATATTCTAGTCAATTGGTTAGCCACATTTCTTATTTCCATACAGTATTATTTCCAAATTAATCGAAACAGGTAAATATTTGACAGCTATTTACGACGTTGCCAACTTTTAGGATGCACCCTCTTAAAGCATAAATTTGAATTTTAAAACTAACCGTTATTCTTAAACTAACAAAAAAAGAAAGACTTCTAATATCTAATTAAAATAAAAACTACTATAATATATTTCTACTTTAAATACTACCAAAAAAAATTTATTAGACCATGGCGCGTCATTATCTGGCCCACCGCTCACCCCCGCTTCATTCTTATCGTTGTAACTTTTAAACTATTCTTCCAAATGTCTTAGTTAAAAACAAAGTAATAAAGACAAAGTTTATCTACATTAAATACCGAAAGCGATGAAGTTATTCATTTTGATTAGAATTAACTAAATACTCCAAAATGTGCAATGTAAAAAAGTCTCCATTTTAAATGTATTTATGGCTCACTATTTTAGCTATAATGGCTTCCACATAAAAGATAGATATATGCTGTCGCGGACTTTTATTTAAAACTATTTTAGACAAACAATCCCACGATACATTATCTTCGTATAACTCTAACGGTTTAGGCAGCGCACGCCAAGATAGCTCTCAGAGGGCAGAAATTTTTCCGACTTACTTCATACTTATCGTTATATTATGGCAAAATCAAACAAAATCATTATAAATTGTAGCCTATGTGTTATTCTGATGTATAAGCTAGATCACTGTAAAGTTTCATCAAAATCTGTTCAATAGTTTTTGCGTGAAAGAGTAACAAACATCCATACATCCATCCATCCATCCATCCTCACAAACTTTCGCATTTATAATATTAGTAGGATAGTTATAAGATGAGTTATCCGTAAGTGGAATTTCCATTATAAATGTTATCTGATTATCTCTAATAAATGACTTTACACCAATGGTCTCCTCTATTTCAATAAATTTGTTTCTAGTGGAGGATACACTAAGTTTCCAGACTAAGAAATCAATTCTAAATGATACAATAATTCTGTAGAGTTCACAATTGATTGATGTAATATCGATAATTTACTTAACGCTAATGCTGTTTCGATTTCACTTAGTCTAGCAAAGATAGTACGAAAACTACTTGTGAATACAGAAAATAATCCTGTAAGGTAAGTTAAGAAAATCCAGTTGTTTTGCTTAGCAGATAAATCTTTCAAAATTAGTTCAATCTTTGTTAGGCGATTATGAAAGTTTACAGTATTCTGATTTATTGTTTCAGTTACATTAATGAAACTATCAAACATCTTGGAGACTATTGTTAATTTTTTTGAAGTATTTATTTGATTATGATTTAACTTGGAAATAAGTTCTTCGTATCTAACGGCATCATCGTGATCTAGGTTACCAGTTATTAATTTTATAATAGAACCCAATGGATTTATTAGTCCTCTTTTAGAACGTTTCTGTGGAACTAGTTGTCGATATTTTTCTATAGTTATATCACGTATAAACTCTGCATGTATTTTCATACTTGTAAATTCTTGAGAATATGATGCATTCCAGTCGATAAGTTTACACATTAGTTGGTAGTTGCTGGTTATGTAATTTAAATCATTATAAATCTGTTCTAAACTTATGAGCTTGACTATAGTCCAGTGATCAGTTTGAATGTGTGCTAGACCTTCTTTTACCGGCAATATTCCTGGGTTTCCTTCAAGATTTTGCAGATGAAGGGCCAGCGAGGGCATCACTATCAAAAGGATGCCGCGTGAGAAACCTTTAATACTGAACTTAAATAACTACTCAGGATTTTTACTGATGATAAATGAAAATACGTACTGCCGATTTGAAGGCGAGTTTTATTCTGTCTCATAATACATACATGGCTCATCCGGTGGGCACAGACCGCTGAGCTTGCAAATGATAAATGTAGTTTCTAGAATGTAGTCGTATATCTACTTATCTACTTATAGGTACCTTAATCTAAAGCATATGGGTGAGGTGTATTCATAACTCCTCCGACCCTAAGAGCGAAATTATCGGAAGGTTCAATTTGAGAGTCGTTCCGACAATTTTGCCAAAACAATAAACATTTCGGCGATTTTAGCCAAATTATATAAATCAAAAATGTAAGGAAACTGAAAATGACTAAACCTAAAGTGACGTATCCTAATTTTTCACCGATTTTAAAGTCTTTCTTTTCACTCAAAACACTCTCGATCACTTCACTATATTCATAACTAAATCACGAATATTCGGCAATAACAAAAAACAAGGTGTAGCATTTACAAGTGAATGACATTAGTGACATGACAATCACAGAACATTTACGTCAATTTCACAGACGACATAAACCGGTAAAATTAGAAAATCCCGGCTGTCACAGCTTATGAAGGGTTTAGGTGACATTTCAGATTTGGTAGAATTATAGTGCTTGTGTCTTTGCTGAAAATAAGCGCTGTTGACGAAAGGTTCGTCCAAAGTCACAGCATATATATTATTGTTATTTTCTCGTTACAAAAGTTTAAAGGCAATCAAAAAGTCGTCTTTACCAGAAGAGGTCTTACTTATTGTGTTTTATGCGTGGGTATGCGGGCGAGGAGATCAGAAGATGTAAGTAAATGAAAGTCAATCATATTCTGAATAATCACAAGTCTCTGATCACATTAGGGAATGAACAATAATGTTAAGAGGGTGCATCCTAAAAGTTGGCAACGTCGTAAATAGCTGTCAAATATTTACCTGTTTCGATTAATTTGGAAATAATACTGTATGGAAATAAGAAATGGTGTAGGCTCGGCTCGCCCCTTGGATCTTGCCCCTTTCGATTAAAATGTTCCACTCTCCCCGTTTTTTATTATTTTGGTGTAGTGATTCGCCCCTTACGAAGGGGCAAGTTGAAAATTGACATTTAAATAATTATTTTGGTGTATCGATTGGCCCCTTGCGGTATTTCCTTTCAAATTTAACCAAAAAAGGTATAGTTAGACAAAAAATGCACACATTATGAACAACGTCATGTTTGATTACTTTATTTATTTATTTGTAACAGCTTAAACTATCATTACAGGGTTTACCCTAATGCGACAGCTAAGAACTTAACTCAACTTAAACTAATAAACTAAACTATATACTTACATCCAAATTAGAATAAACACAAAAACACAAATAGGTATAATACATAATTATCTACTAACAAAACATAGTACAAAACGAAGAAAAGTTAAAATTAAGTAATATTTTGCTTATAGCATAATATAAATAGTAATACCCTTGCGAATTCACTAAAACAACATGTAAACACATCAATCTGAGTTTGAAGGTCATTGATGGTACGGATAGCTCTGGTAAGGGGTGCCTTGGCAAGCAAGTTAGTTCTGGCTATAGGTACCAGTAGCAGTGGCGGGCTGCGCCGCCTCCACACGTAGCGGTCCGGCACACACAGACTCAAGCGCTGCAATACTCCCGGGTGGCTCTCCACTCCACGAAGCACCTTCACCAAGTAGGCGACCAGTGTAAACTCCCGTCGGACATACAGTTGATTATAGCCAACCATGCCCAGGACAAACAGAGTGGGATACATCAGTGGGTAAAACGGATATACCCCATATAATTTCTTGTACAAATGGCGCGTGAACTTGTTCTGAACACGCTCCAACATTACACAGTATTTAGCTTCATGTGGAGCCCATATGACCGCACTATGTTCCAGATGACTCCTGACTAGTGCATCATACAGGACCCTAACTGCTGTGATGTTTGTGAAGCTTTGTGTCTGTCTCAGAACAAATCCCAAGTGAATATACTTGAATAACTCTGTCTGTAATCTCACCAACTCGTGACACTTGTGATAGTTTTTGCTACCTGGCTTCCCTATTATAACAAAAGGAACCTTTTTCATGGGTCCAATAAACAAAGGGTTTGTTAAAATACGTTAACCGTTGAGAGAGTCGTGTATACAGGGTGGCCGGAATGTTGACGTCCAAAAATAAAATTTAGTTCCCTCGTATCGTGGGGTATCCGAATCACCCCCATGTATGTTCCGCGATTTTCCATATTTTTCGAGTTATGACCTTTTTTTCTGAATTTTTGAGAATTTTCGACTTTACGAATTTTAAAAAGACTTTACCAGTTTTTTATTTGCAACTGAATCTTCATGAGTACTACTTTTATGCACAAAATAATCAGCTTCGTAGCTGTGATGAAAGTTATGAAAATGTTGGTCTAAAGTGAATTTTTTTTTTTTTTTTTTTTTTTCTAATTTAAATTTTTTATTTAAATTTTCAACTTTAAATTGAACTACTAGGATTATTAATCTAAAGTTGGAAATTTCAGTCATAATTTACCGATTATTTTAACTTCTTTTTAACTTCATGAGCAGTTTTATTTCAATCTTCACCATTACATCCCAAGAAGACACTACTGAAGATACTACTACTAGATACTGATATATATTTAGTTATTTAAAAACTTAGAGTGCTGACAGTACTTTTAACTTCCTAACAATCGGGGGCGATTTGGGGTATCTAATATTCAAGGGGGCGAGTTGATACACTTAGGCAATTAGGGGCAAGATCCAAGGGGCGAGCCGAGCCTACACCCTTTTTAATACCTTAATTATTTCTAAGATTTATACTTACTGTATTTTACCAATATTATTTTTGAATAAATTTTATTATTATTATTATTATTAATAACGTATAATACTAACGTAATAAAAATAATTGTGTCTCAAGTAGCTGTTACTCACCGATAGCAAAATGCCTTGCAATTTCGCAAATGAAAACGTTTTGCCCATGCAAAACAACGATTTCCGCCTTTTTAAACATTGTTAAATGTTGCATGATTGGATCAAGTTCAAGCACAATAATTGGTAACAGGACCAAACAACGCACAGAAATATGAGTAGTAATCAATATGTCGGAGAAGGGTAGATGTGTGTTCGTTATTATCAGCCATATTTAAACTACTGTGGGCGTACTATGGGTAGTGTTGGTTATTGCGCAATAGAAAAACGTTTGCAGTTCAAATCCTACTAATATTATAAATGCGAAAGTTTGTGAGGATGGATGGATGGATGGATGTATGGATGTATGGATGTTTGTTACTCTTTCACGCAAAAACTATTGAACAGATTTTGATGAAACTTTACAGTGATCTAGCTTATACATCAGAATAACACATAGGCTACAATTTATAATGATTTTGTTTGATTTTGCCATAATATAACGATAAGTATGAAGTAAGTCGGAAAAATTTCTGCCCTCTGAGAGCTATCTTGGCGTGCGCTGCCTAAACCGTTAGAGTTATACGAAGATAATGTATCGTGGGAGTGTTTGTCTAAAATAGTTCTAAATAAAAGTCCGCGACAGCATATATCTATCTTTTATGTGGAAGCCATTATAGCTAAAATAGTGAGCCATAAATACATTTAAAATGGAGACTTTTTTACATTGCACATTTTGGAGTATTTAGTTAATTCTAATCAAAATGAATAACTTCATCGCTTTCGGTATTTAATGTAGATAAACTTTGTCTTTATTACTTTGTTTTTAACTAAGACATTTGGAAGAATAGTTTAAAAGTTACAACGATAAGAATGAAGCGGGGGTGAGCGGTGGGCCAGATAATGACGCGCCATGGTCTAATAAATTTTTTTTGGTAGTATTTAAAGTAGAAATATATTATAGTAGTTTTTATTTTAATTAGATATTAGAAGTCTTTCTTTTTTTGTTAGTTTAAGAATAACGGTTAGTTTTAAAATTCAAATTTATGCTTTAATTAACGTCGTGAATGTCGGAAATTATCCCACAGGAACGTGTTAGATGTCCTATATCAACGGGGTAATTGCGTAACACACTTACAATAGCAATGGGTCTCATTTTGACAGTTCAACAAAATTAATTGCGTTATTTACGTTGTTGACAGATTTCTCGAACATAATAATTAATGAAGCAATGGATTAGCAATATCCATAAAATCATTCAGATTTTGACTGATAGTGTGTTACGCAATTGGTTTTTATTTTAATTACTTATATTATTCTACTAATATTATAAATGCGAAAGTTTGTGAGGATGAATGGATGTTTGTTACTCTTTCACGCAGAAACTACTGAACGGATTTTGATGAAACTTCACAGTAATATTGCAATTTATATTTTTTTGTTTTTATACTAGCTTCCCGCCCCGGTTTCGCACTGGTAGCACTAAGTGCTTATCTACGGCACACCTACCTATCCACCTACCGTACCCTACCTATCCACCTACGCTACCCTACCTATCTACTTATCTACCTACCCTACCTGCATACCTACCTCTTTACGACCTATTGTCATACCTACTAAATAAACATAAAATTTTCGTAAAAATCGGTCGAGCCGTTTCGGAGGAGTGCGACCACAAGCACCGTGGCACGACATTTTTATATTTATCGATTAGCCTACACCGTCCCATTGCTCAGCAAAGGCCTCCCCAAATACTTCCAAGCATCTTTCTCCAGGGCCTCCTCGATCCAACCCTTGCGGTTTGCGTCTAGGTCGTCTCGCCTCCTCTTCCTAGGCCGGCCTCGGCGGTGCCGTCCATCCTCAGGCACCCGCCGTGTGGAGACTGTTGCCCAGCGGTCGCTATGCATGCGGCTTACATGACCCGCCCAATCCCATTTTAGCTTGGCAGCCTTTTTGCCTACATCAAGAATCCCCGTTTTAGAGCGCAGCGTAGTGTTTCGATAATTGTCAGTTCGTTTTACGCCTAGAATGCTTCGTTCCATTGCTCTTTGGCAAACCCCAAGAAGAAACTTTTGCGACTCGGTAAGACCAGGTCCAGGCCAGGTCTGCGTACCGTAGGTTAGGACAGGCAGAATACACATATCGATGAGTGTTCGCTTCATGGAGATCGGCAGATCGCCTTTCATTACCGTCTTCAGAGACCAGTACCTTTTCCAGGCATTTTCGATGCAGCGATAGAATTCCTTTTGTTACCTGTTTTCGAAAGCAACTAACTGGCCCAAGTAGATGTACTCATCGACATGTGTTTCCTGCCCATCTACCTCGAAACTACACTTAGTGCTGTTGGTTATGGTTTTTGTTTAAGACCGATTCATCGTGAGTCTAACCCTGAGGCTTGCCGTGCTTAGGTCTTGAAGTATAGTCTGTAGTTCCAGAGCTGTGGGGGCAAAAAAGTACTATGTCGTCGACAAATCGGAGGTTTGTCAACCTCCAACTACCGACTTCAATGCCCTTGGTCATCCATGAGGCTGCCAGTGTCCTAAATATCTCCTCGGGAGTGCTCCTACTTACTAATATTATAAATGCGTGTGGCGGCATCTACACCGCCACATACGAACTAAGTATCAAAGACCTGACGTCACAGATCCTGCATCGCGCTATTTAAGTTTACCGCGCGATTCATATATATAAGACTATCCGACATCAGTCCTTGGGCAATTGCCCGCCAGACATAACACCCGTCTGGTAGGAGGATCCTCCCTTTTCTATGGGGGATGAGAGAACTTTACACCCTGTTCCTTATACTCCTAAATTGGTGACCCCGAATATGAACGTCAACGCAGCCTTCGTGCAACTACTTCAGCGTGACGTCATCAACATCACTCCCGCAAGCTTTCGTGAGGCGAGTCACACAGCCAGCCAGCACCCACGGCTTCAACGGGTATCCTGACCACCAGCATGCAGCGAACGCGCATTCCTGGTCACTACCCTCAGCCTCATCAGCAACCCGGCGCTGTACCACATCCGACGCACTGGATAACAACGCAGCGCCACCCCGACTCACTGGGGAATCAAACTCAAAAACTCAAAACTCAAAGCACCCTCAATCACCGCAGACAGTTCCGACCCACTGTGAACTATGCGGCACCCGGTTCCGACTCACTGGAACCTCAACTGGCACTGCCAAGCATCGCAAGATACAAGACTCAGCCCACTATCGACCTCCGGTCTCCGGAGGGGAGTGATGTGGCGGCATCTACACCGCCACATACGAACTAAGTATCAAAGACCTGACGTCACAGATCCTGCATCGCGCTATTTAAGTTTACCGCGCGATTCATATATATAAGACTATCCGACATCAGTCCTTGGGCAATTGCCCGCCAGACATAACACCCGTCTGGTGTGAACTTTACACCCTGTTCCTCATACCCCTAAATGCGAAAGTGTGTGAGGATGGATGGATGGACGTTTGTTATTCTTTTACGCAAAAACTACTGAACGGATTTTGATGAAACTTTGCAGTAATATACCCACTTAAAACTTCATAATGACGTAATCTTACTGATATTATAAAGGTGACAGTTTGTATGTTTGTGTGTTTGGATGTTTGTTACTCAATTATACAAAAACGGCTAACGGATTTGGATGAAATTTGCAAATTGATGATTTATAACCTGGATAAAGTACCTACTTTTTTCCCCGGAAGTACTTTCCTGTAGGACAATTTCCGACCTCCACGCGGGCGAAGCTGCGGGCGAAAGCTAGTCAAATTATAATTTCAGATCAAATTAATCACACTAGAAATTCCCACACTGTAGGTACACAAAACAACTACGGAGCGCGAGACAGTTTCTAGGCACTTGTTGTCCGCACGATGTCCGATGGTAAAGAGAGGCTGCTCCACGCTGCTGTAGCCCTCTCGTCGACTCGCACTGACGTCAGGCTAGACTCTGTCGAACGCCGCTAGGCGGCGCTGGCGCCCCGATTAGACAGATCACTGACGTGTTTCCGACACGGCCATCCTGCTTGCACACGTCCTCGTGTGTTAACCTGTAAAGAAAAATACTCGCAAAGTATCACATAGCTCGGTCACTCCTGACCACATTCGCTAAAGCCAAAAACACAGGACTTTCACTCGACTCTCCCTCAAATTCGTCTGTAATACTCTGATTCCCTGGCAACTGAAACTTTGACTAATGAAAGCAAAAATCATCAACCGAGCCACGTACCATCGTTTTCCATATTAACAATCATCTTTTTCACTAAGAGCCTTAGACACTTAGAAACCCACACACGAGTAAACCACTCTAACGCCACGGCTCTCCAGCCGACCAGCAATCGCATTGCTCTCACACATCCATCGCATGGATCAAAACTATGGTCCTTCCAGACCCAATACGGCCGATAGAGAACCCCTACTCGCGTGGTTCCCATAACTTAGGCTTGCTCATCACCACTGTAATCACAATCTACTTCGACTGGTACATGACCTACTGGCATCTTTCTTTAAACCTATCGTAAGCGTATTTGTAAGTATGGTTAGAATTTAAAGCTTTTAACGTATAGCGAAAACCATTCAAAACTTTCGCTACCTCAAACAGACCTTTGAACTTCCAATCTAAATTAGTCTGATTTCTCTCTTCGTTTCTATTAACACGAAATCACCAACCGATTTTTTTTTTTTTTTTGTAGTTGCTTGCTGAAGCAAACTCGCGGACTTCATCAATGTTGATTTCGGTTTTTCACATCACAATGACTTTCCTTTACTTCTTTACAAATAATTCTCTATGTCTAAAGTTCTAAATCAAACAAACTAACAACTAGATCAAACACACGATTAGGTCAATTAATATGCTAGAGCAACCAAGTACCTCTTCATCCATCTAATCATTACACAAAGCAGGAAACTCATCCGTGGCCTGTGGGCAACACATGGCCCTCCAACAAACCCCTGTTTGTTTTACTACGTTCCTCAAGAACGCCGAGTCCTACATGACTCTATGGTCTCTACAAGACCCGACCTCCGCCAGAGCCACCCGCGCACCGCGCATCCACGGACTACTACAAGCAGACACCGACTTCTACCGGACTACGGCTACGAAATGGCTACTGGTACGGTCCGACCATCCGAACTAAGTTTCCACACTATCTCTTAATTACAAATTCTCAAATCAAATCAAATACTCTCGCCACTTAAAACTGTACTTGGCACTCGGGCATGCGCACTGTGCGTACGTGTAATTACGCTTAGAACCTAATGCTCTCAATGTGTAGCAATCTCTCTCTATGAATTCTACAACACTGAATGGTCCTTTATATTTTGGTCTAATTTAGTCCAGTAGCGTTCTTCGTTTTGAAGCAACACAAAGTCAAAACAAACAAAACAAAAACTCAAGTTGGTGTTCGCTAATCGTTAAGCAACATAAGATTTGTTCTATGCTGAATACACGTGTTTGACCAATACCAGTCAACGCAAAAACGTTATTAACTCGTTTGCCACTTAATTTGGCTGCACAACTCTAATTTACTAACGAGCATTCAGCACCAGAATCGTAAACAAAACAATACAGCTCACCTTTGTGTTCTAACGTGCGTGAGGGTAGTTGTACGATGCGGCGCTCGTTCCGCGCACAACCGTCGCGTCGACCGGCCTGCTGCCGCTGCCGCCGCCGCCACCGCAGCCACCGCCGCCGCCGCTGCTGCTGCCGCTGCTGCCGCTGCTGTCGCCGCTGGCACCGCTGCCAGCGCTGCCGCCGCTGCATCCGCTGCCGCCGCCGCTGCTGCGTCCGCTGCCGCCACCGCCGCTGCATCCACTATCGCCGCCGCCGCTGCCTCCGCTGCTGCCGCCGATGCCGCCGCTCGTACACCGGACGGCTATGTGACCCGGCTTGCCACATTTGAAGGAGACCAAGGGCTTCGCTGCCGGCTGCTGCGCTGCTTGACTCGACGATGTTTCACCGGTGGTGTTTATCTTGCGCTTCAATTGTCAAAACGTGTTCATTTCTTGCTGTAATTTGTCCCTCAATGTAACGTTTGTAGTAAACGCCATACGTTGTAGTCGCGGGTCAAACTGTGATGCGAGTGAGTACAGTTGTTACGGCGATTTTTTCTTTGTTTAAATCTGTCCACCGATTAGTCAGCGAAGAGCGATAGAATTCCTTTTGTTACCTGTTTTCGAAAGCAACTAACTGGCCCAAGTAGATGTACTCATCGACATGTGTTTCCTGCCCATCTACCTCGAAACTACACTTAGTGCTGTTGGTTATGGTTTTTGTTTAAGACCGATTCATCGTGAGTCTAACCCTGAGGCTTGCCGTGCTTAGGTCTTGAAGTATAGTCTGTAGTTCCAGAGCTGTGGGGGCAAAAAAGTACTATGTCGTCGACAAATCGGAGGTATGTCAACCTCCAACTACCGACTTCAATGCCCTTGGTCATCCATGAGGCTGCCAGTGTCCTAAATATCTCCTCGGGAGTGCTCCTACTTACTAATATTATAAATGCGTGTGGCGGCATCTACACCGCCACATACGAACTAAGTATCAAAGACCTGACGTCACAGATCCTGCATCGCGCTATTTAAGTTTACCGCGCGATTCATATATATAAGACTATCCGACATCAGTCCTTGGGCAATTGCCCGCCAGACATAACACCCGTCTGGTAGGAGGATCCTCCCTTTTCTATGGGGGATGAGAGAACTTTACACCCTGTTCCTTATACTCCTAAATTGGTGACCCCGAATATGAACGTCAACGCAGCCTTCGTGCAACTACTTCAGCGTGACGTCATCAACATCACTCCCGCAAGCTTTCGTGAGGCGAGTCACACAGCCAGCCAGCACCCACGGCTTCAACGGGTATCCTGACCACCAGCATGCAGCGAACGCGCATTCCTGGTCACTACCCTCAGCCTCATCAGCAACCCGGCGCTGTACCACATCCGACGCACTGGATCACAACGCAGCGCCACCCCGACTCACTGGGGAATCAAACTCAAAAACTCAAAACTCAAAGCACCCTCAATCACCGCAGACAGTTCCGACCCACTGTGAACTATGCGGCACCCGGTTCCGACTCACTGGAACCTCAACTGGCACTGCCAAGCATCGCAAGATACAAGACTCAGCCCACTATCGACCTCCGGTCTCCGGAGGGGAGTGATGTGGCGGCATCTACACCGCCACATACGAACTAAGTATCAAAGACCTGACGTCACAGATCCTGCATCGCGCTATTTAAGTTTACCGCGCGATTCATATATATAAGACTATCCGACATCAGTCCTTGGGCAATTGCCCGCCAGACATAACACCCGTCTGGTGTGAACTTTACACCCTGTTCCTCATACCCCTAAATGCGAAAGTGTGTGAGGATGGATGGATGGACGTTTGTTATTCTTTTACGCAAAAACTACTGAACGGATTTTGATGAAACTTTGCAGTAATATACCCACTTAAAACTTCATAATGACGTAATCTTACTGATATTATAAAGGTGACAGTTTGTATGTTTGTGTGTTTGGATGTTTGTTACTCAATTATACAAAAACGGCTAACGGATTTGGATGAAATTTGCAAATTGATGATTTATAACCTGGATAAAGTACCTACTTTTTTCCCCGGAAGTACTTTCCTGTAGGACAATTTCCGACCTCCACGCGGGCGAAGCCGCGGGCGAAAGCTAGTTTTATTATAATTAGTTTGAAATGAAGAGAAAAATATAAAAATATGTCATTCTTCTAACGAAATCCTGCGTTACATCTTTATAGTTACAGTCGACCGCATGGTAATAACAATTTGACCTTGAACTGGCTTAGCGCGGGGCGTTTCATAAGAATAAGAGGCCAGGTTATAGGTAGGTATTGTTAGGTATCATCGCCATGCAGTCGATCTTATAGAAAATCGGCACTGAACTACATAGGTAGGTACGGATAATAATTGATTATTTTAAAACTTACCTTTAATTTTTTTCTACACTCTGGCACTAACCAAGTAGAGGTGTTGTCATCATTTGTTTCAAAATATCTGTATACGACATTTCTTTTCTTACGGATCTTGCACTTTTCGTAATCGTAGAACTAAATCGTAGAACTAATCTAAATCAGCTGTTCGCGTGTTCTAAGCGCGTGCGACTGCCGTGAGAGATAAGAAGACGACAAACGAAATGGCAAGTATGGCAACAGCGCCGACAGCGTATGAGAGGGGCGCGCGCCGGCCGCCTTTGTAAAAGGGCAACGTACCGGTAATTGTTACCGATATTTTAACAATAACAGTAAAAATAACGTTAATTTTTAACGCAACTTTTAACGTTGTTATTACGTTCGCTACTAAATAACACTACCAAATCGTACCGATATCCAGGTTAACGTTAATTTTAATGTGAATTGGTAACGTTTTCAAGCCCTGGCTCGAGCACCGGCCGGACCGCTTCGATGATGTCGAGGCCGGCGGTAGGGCGCGAAAGCCTGTCCCGCCATTCCACCACCAGGACCTCGCGAAGCTGAGACCGATGCAGCTCGATTTGTCGCTGCATCGGTCGCTCGCACCGCGCCCTCGCTTCCTCGCGCCACCGATACGACGACGCGAGTACTTTCGCCTCGAGGTCCCAGGGTGGGGATCCGGCAAGTAGTTTCTTCATGGTAGACTCGACAGCGATCCGAGCCCCCCCGACCACGATGTGTGAGCCGGGTGGCGGCGCCCGCCGGGGGCCATGAAACACCATGGCCTCCGACTTGCTGATGGCCACGTCTAGGCCTAGGCGACGTATGCGGCCCAACACCTGTGAGACCGCAGCCGTCGCCAGCAACGCTGCCTCCCTGTGCGAGCTCCTCCGGGCAGTGACCAGCGTGTCGTCCGCATAGCACGTCAGGTCGACGCCCGGTTGGAGTTCGCCCCTCACCACCCAATCGTACCCGATGTTCCACTGGAGCGGGCCAAGAACCGAGCCCTGTGGAATACCACACGAAATGCGGCGCTGCTTTCCGCCATCACGTCCCATGTGGGTGACACACCTCTCCGACAGATAAGCCCCAACTATGTGGCAGAGGTAGGGAGGCACGCCATCATACCGCAGTGCCTCCCGAATACAACTCCAGGGCAGGGTGTTGAAGGCGTTGGAGATGTCCAAGGACACCGCCAACATCACCCCGCCCTGGGACACCGCTTCCTCCGCCAGGACTCTAACCCGCGACACAGCGTGGATCGTGGAGCGCCCATGCCGAAACCCGAACTGACTGTCGTCCAGGTCCGGCCCCTCTCTGCACAAGTGGCCGACAAGGCGGGCTGCGATTATCCGCTCAAACAGCTTAGCCCTAGCCCATAGTGCTGGTAGCCACCTCGTCTACCAGCACTATGGGCCGGTACGTGGACGGTGAGTCCGCAGGGCGCCCCGCCTTCCTGAGCAGGACCAGACGACCTGACTTACACAGAGTGGGAAACTGGCCCTGCTCAAGGCACGCTGTGTAGAGTCCCCTCAGTTGGGGCTCAAGCTCCTTCAGAGCGAGGGTTAACACGCAGCCATGGATCCCGTCGGGCCCCGGAGCCACGTTTTTGGCCCGGAGCCGCATCACGGCTGCCCTCATCTCTGCCTGTGTCACCTCTGGGACGCTGATGGCGTTCTCCTCCGTAGACTCTGCGGCTGTGGGCAAAGCCATCGGTGGCGGAGTATGCTCAGCTCTTGCCGGGAAGAGGGCTGCGACCACCTCCTCCAGCAGCTCGGGTTGGAGACTCTCCGTAAGTGGGGGCGCCGCGGCTCGAAGTTTGCGGCCAGACAGAGCTGGCGCCTCCCGAGCCAGGTCGGATTAGACCGACTCGCACCGCGTCCGGAGAGCAGCCAGTCTTTCGCGCGATTGCGTCCTGTACGTCCTGCCCAGTCACGGAGTCTTCAAGGCCCGAGATGCGCAGTTCAGCGCACTTCGTCGGCCTGGAGACCTTGACCTCCTCTGCGAAGACCGCTTGCAGTTTCTCAACGACGCGGTCTACCCCCGCTGTGCCTTCGGCCCCTGGGAACTCCAGCATGCGGACTCCAGTTAAGGCCTGTCAGAACCTGACATCTGTTATGCCAAGCTCCTCCAGGTTCACGGCTTGCCTGGCTTTAGTGAGGACGGCCGCATAAGTGACGCCCCTCTCCGCTGCCTCAGACTGCAGTGTGAGCACTACCGCAGCGGACCGGGGTGCACGAAGCCCTCGCTTTCTTTTCTTGCCTTTATTGGATCCGGTAGGCTTGTCTCTCTGTGTGGCGGAGGCCGCTGGTGTTTTGCTTGCCGCCGAAGAAGGAGGAGAACCTTCGTTCTTCTTCTGTTTCTTTGCGCTCTTCTTCCTCCCGACAGTCTGCCAGCCCTCGCTAGTAGACGTGGATGGGTCCACATAGGGGGCTCGCCTAGTGGCCGTTGAAAGGGACCCACTTGGAAAGGAGCCTCTCTGCGTCTCAGGCACTCGAGATGGTACCTGACTTTTGCTAGTGCCACCGGCTCTGTTAGCTGCAGAAGTTCTGTGGTCCGCTGCCAGGGGCGGACGATTGCTCCTCGCTGGGAGGAGGCGATCCTCAATGCCAGCGAACCGAGCGTCCATCATTTTCCCGATCTGGGAAACGATGGCATGCACCTGCATTTCGCTCATGGCCCCCTGTGCCCCCTGTGACCCCTGCGGGAGTGACCTCCCCGGAGCAAAGGAGCTCCCACCCAAGTAGCACAAAACCGCTGTATATCAGCTGAATTATTGTCTACCATAGAATCGTAAGCTGTACAAGCCTGCTGAATAAGAGCACTAGCAGCACTGTTTCAGCTGATATAACTCTGATTTGGGCACAAATTAAACAGCTAATAGCAGAATAACTGGAACTATTGCATTATTTAAGCATTTAAAGGGGTAACAGTCACCCCAAGAGCTGAACATTTGCTGATTACTAGATTGGGTGTTACCTATTATGCAGCACAATGACTGATTTATTAGATGTGAATTACCTATTATTCAGCACAAACTACAGATGTGGATCTTTTAAAAGCTTCATCTGTTGAAAATTTATACATAGGTAATTAAAATTTTCAAAACCTTGTTTTTTTCTAACATGCGTGAAATTTGATTGGGAAAGCAAGTTTATTGTCAAATATGGTATGATTATTGGCTAAAATTTTCACGCGCTCTCAAAATATGACTGTTTTTGAGGAATAAAATAAGTTGATGATACAAAAAAAAAAAGGTAGAATTCTCTTTTTAACCGACGAAACAAAAAGGAGGAGGTTCTCAAGTCGACACGTATATATTTTTTTTTTTATGTATGACCACGCATATCTTTTTACAGAATAGTCCGAATTGAACGATTCTTTTTTTATTGGGGATGGTATACCTCGAAGTTGGTCCCATATAAATTGTATTAACTTTGCTGGGGTACTTTTTGAGTTAGCTTCAATAATACGTATTTTTCCCACTTAGTCTATGTGGATGATGTTCTAATATTTTTTCCAGCCACTGTTATTTACAAAGCAGATCGTGATATTCGAATTTGTGTGGCGTAGGTACCACAACAAAAAATTGAAAAATAAAAAACTTTTTACAAAAAAGACAACCGACTTCCAAAAAAAACTTTAAGTGAATAACTTTAATTTCGGAAGACACGAAAATTCAAAACCAAAGACAGGGTGGGTATACCTCGAAGTTGATCCCATGTAAAATTGAAAACTACAATCCACAACTAAGGGTAGAAAAATTGGGGTTGATTGATTTTGCACCTACTGAATTTCCAACTGTGAACCGGTTCTGGTGAAACGCACACAAATCATGTAGTTCTAATGAACTATATAATAAAGACCTGGAGTTGATCTTACGATGGAGACGGAAGACAGTCGCGAGAGCTCCTCAGGAGTTTGGGTTTATGTCATTCATTTTGATGAGAACTTTAGACCTGGCTGGGGTATGACTGTCATCGAGGGTCTGACGATGGAGACGGAAGGCTGTTGAGGGAGTTCCTAGTTGAGGAAAATAATAACAATATTAAAGCGATAATTATAAATGCTGGTATTCAGCTGCATCCGGTTAGACTGGAATTACAGGAAGGCTAGGCAGATTGATTGATTAAAGCGATTGAAATGCAAGTTTCACGAGAAATAAAAATCGGTAGATATATACCGGATTAAATCATGTAAAAATTATTATAAATAATTTATTATTCAGGGTTGCTACAAACATCAGTGTTCGAGCATATTGCTGATTTGTAAGTAGACCTCTCCATCTCTGCATTTCACCCAAAGCTCGTTCATCGAGAGGTTTGTTTAATACCTTCTTATCGGGTTCTAAGACAGATATATCCTCGAGTGTTTTTAGTCTAGTCAGTGCCAAATATGCCTGCCCTTTGGCGAAGACTTTTTTACCGAGGTCGATTACGGCTTTATCAAGGGTCGTTCCTTGTAATTTGTGTACCGTAACGGCCCAGCACAAAATTAACGGCAACATCCTACGCTCAATATCACCATAAACCTTCGTGCCCTGAAAAGTTGCAACTACTGGAGGTATAGCAACACAACCATCGCTATCTTTCAGTCTGCTTCCTATGCTTTCATCGTCAAATTTTACTAAAATACAATCCGCTAATTCTCCTTCCCCTAGTTGATCCCTGCGCAGTGATAGCCATTTCGTTTTTTTCACAATACCCATTGCACCATTGACGAGGCCCTCAGATACTTATATGTTACGTCTCAGCATAATACGGGATTCGGTAGCTAATTTTACCTCAGATAAAAGGCCACCACAATTGTTCACATCTTTTGGAACTACATTATCTGGAGGTTTCTTTCCATAGGTAGCAACTTCACGAGACTCATCTATGGAACGAATTGTATAAACGCAATGGTGTTTTGAATTCATAGCTGTCATCTTACTATTGTACTCGTCAATCTGCTTGACGGTAGGGAATATTCAAACAACAACACCATCCTTTAACTCTTCACCTAAAGCTACCCTTCGCCTTTGACAGAGCAGTTCCATTGAACGGTTGTCAATTCGCCTACGCGTAGATTGTTTAACAGGTCAACGAATTTGACGTCATTTCGTTGTCTCATGATAATGGTTAATTACCAGAATAAAAATGAGTGCCATAAATTAACTTCTGCAGCATCCCAAAGTGGTTGTGCAAAGCACCAATTTTACAGGTTGCAGTTGCATGATGTCGTCAAAGAGAATAATATTTATACCTCAAAATAACTTGTCGTTGTTTTTAAACTCCTGTAGCCGCAAATGAATTACTCAAACTCTCCGCTCTGGATAACGACAGTATTAAAAAAATAAAAATATATATGCTGTTTAATTTGATAAAAAATTATAATAATAATAATTCATTTATTTTCAGACAAAGTCCGTCATATAAATTAATAACATATACACACACACAAGTATAAGTAGTTATTAAGTATTTATCTAACATTGTATTATTCCCATTTATTCATAAACGTTGGTTTAACGTCAAAAGTGTATAGTTAAACAGTTGCTAATCATTACATAACTTTAAACAACGTTTATAAATAAACCTAATATAATACCACGATATATGACCGAGGCAAATATGTATTTTAAAGAATAATCAAAAAAATTGGTAGGTAGTAGATTTTAGCTACATCAATAAATAGTAACTCAAAAGCGAAAAATTAAAAACTTTTTTACAAAAAATTAAACCGACGAAAAAAAAAATTACTGAAAAGCAAAAAATATAAAATATACCTTTTAGTGTAAGTAAGTTCCTAAACTAATTTACGTAACAAACTTTGAGTCGGCGCCAAACAAACCAACAAACAAATTGATTAATTACAAATAATTATAGCGCATAATGGCAGCTTGATGAATCTTCGTTGAATGTGTGATCGCGCCGACTCAAAGTTTGTTACGTAAATTAGTTTAGGAACTTACTTACACTAAAAGGTATATTTTTTATTTTTTGCTTTTCCGTAATTTTTTTTTTCGTCGGTTTAATTTTTTGTAAAAAAGTTTTTTTAATTACATGTAATTTGACAGTTAACTGTGTACTTAGAAATAATTGGTATCCTTTTCAAATCTGGTTGTTATTTTCGTTAACTAAACAAAAAAAAATTGTTAGTATTATTATAATAAATAGGTTAAAACCTGAAAAATGGCAAATTCATGTTCAGTGTCATTAGTGCACCTGGATACGGAACCACAATCTTCTAATATTTGTTGTGTACTTGCAGAGCTTTGTTCATCTAAATCTGTACGTCCTTCTACACATACATTTTCGGATACGGAACCCTCTCCTAAAATTCCATTTTTTACCCTTGGACAGTTGTTTACATAACTTGTAGTTACTAGTACTTGTAGTGATAGTCTTTCTTTCAGGATCTCATATGAGATGATCATATGGATCTTTCATGAGTCCATTAATTGCCTATGCTAGTACAACTATTCAGCCCCAAGCAGGATCAAAGGTCACAAGTGGTCTAATTTATAGCAGTTTGCTGCATTATCCTATCCTACTAATATTATAAATGCGAAAGTTTGTGAGGATGGATGGATGGATGGATGTATGGATGTTTGTTACTCTTTCACGCAAAAACTATTCAACAGATTTTGATGAAACTTTACAGTGATCTAGCTTATACATCAGAATAACACATAGGCTACAATTTATAATGATTTTGTTTGATTTTGCCATAATATAACGATAAGTATGAAGTAAGTCGGAAAAATTTCTGCCCTCTGAGAGCTATCTTGGCGTGCGCTGCCTAAACCGTTAGAGTTATACGAAGATAATGTATCGTGGGATTGTTTGTCTAAAATAGTTCTAAATAAAAGTCCGCGACAGCATATATCTATCTTTTATGTGGAAGCCATTATAGCTAAAATAGTGAGCCATAAATACATTTAAAATGGAGACTTTTTTACATTGCACATTTTGGAGTATTTAGTTAATTCTAATCAAAATGAATAACTTCATCGCTTTCGGTATTTAATGTAGATAAACTTTGTCTTTATTACTTTGTTTTTAACTAAGACATTTGGAAGAATAGTTTAAAAGTTACAACGATAAGAATGAAGCGGGGGTGAGCGGTGGGCCAGATAATGACGCGCCATGGTCTAATAATTTTTTTTTGGTAGTATTTAAAGTAGAAATATATTATAGTAGTTTTTATTTTAATTAGATATTAGAAGTCTTTCTTTTTTTGTTAGTTTAAGAATAACGGTTAGTTTTAAAATTCAAATTTATGCTTTAATTAACGTCGTGAATGTCGGAAATTATCCCACAGGAACGTGTTAGATGTCCTATATCAACGGGGTAATTGCGTAACACACTTACAATAGCAATGGGTCTCATTTTGACAGATTTCTCGAACATAATAATTAATGAAGCAATGGATTAGCAATATCCATAAAATCATTCAGATTTTGATTGATAGTGTGTTACGCAATTGGTTTTTATTTTAATTACTTATATTATTCTACTAATATTATAAATGCGAAAGTTTGTGAGGATGAATGGATGTTTGTTACTCTTTCACGCAGAAACTACTGAACGGATTTTGATGAAACTTTACAGTAATATTGCAATTTATATTTTTTTGTTTTTATACTAGCTTCCCGCCCCGGTTTCGCACTGGTAGCACTAAGTGCTTATCTACGGCACACCAACCTATCCACCTACCGTACCCTACCTATCCACCTACGCTACCCTACCTATCTACTTATCTACCTACCCTACCTGCATACCTACCTCTTTACGACCTATTGTCATACCTACTAAATAAACATAAAATTTTCGTAAAAATCGGTCGAGCCGTTTCGGAGGAGTGCGACCACAAGCACCGTGGCACGACATTTTTATATTTATCGATTAGCCTACACCGTCCCATTGCTCAGCAAAGGCCTCCCCAAATACTTCCAAGCATCTTTCTCCAGGGCCTCCTCGATCCAACCCTTGCGGTTTGCGTCTAGGTCGTCTCGCCTCCTCTTCCTAGGCCGGCCTCGGCGGTGCCGTCCATCCTCAGGCACCCGCCGTGTGGAGACTGTTGCCCAGCGGTCGCTATGCATGCGGCTTACATGACCCGCCCAATCCCATTTTAGCTTGGCAGCCTTTTTGCCTACATCAAGAATCCCCGTTTTAGAGCGCAGCGTAGTGTTTCGATAATTGTCAGTTCGTTTTACGCCTAGAATGCTTCGTTCCATTGCTCTTTGGCAAACCCCAAGAAGAAACTTTTGCGACTCGGTAAGACCAGGTCCAGGCCAGGTCTGCGTACCGTAGGTTAGGACAGGCAGAATACACATATCGATGAGTGTTCGCTTCATGGAGATCGGCAGATCGCCTTTCATTACCGTCTTCAGAGACCAGTACCTTTTCCAGGCATTTTCGATGCAGCGATAGAATTCCTTTTGTTACCTGTTTTCGAAAGCAACTAACTGGCCCAAGTAGATGTACTCATCGACATGTGTTTCCTGCCCATCTACCTCGAAACTACACTTAGTGCTGTTGGTTATGGTTTTTGTTTAAGACCGATTCATCGTGAGTCTAACCCTGAGGCTTGCCGTGCTTAGGTCTTGAAGCATAGTCTGTAGTTCCAGAGCTGTGGGGGCAAAAAAGTACTATGTCGTCGACAAATCGGAGGTTTGTCAACCTCCAACTACCGACTTCAATGCCCTTGGTCATCCATGAGGCTGCCAGTGTCCTAAATATCTCCTCGGGAGTGCTCCTACTTACTAATATTATAAATGCGTGTGGCGGCATCTACACCGCCACATACGAACTAAGTATCAAAGACCTGACGTCACAGATCCTGCATCGCGCTATTTAAGTTTACCGCGCGATTCATATATATAAGACTATCCGACATCAGTCCTTGGGCAATTGCCCGCCAGACATAACACCCGTCTGGTAGGAGGATCCTCCCTTTACTATGGGGGATGAGTGAACTTTACACCCTGTTCCTCATACCCCTAAATGCGAAAGTGTGTGAGGATGGATGGATGGACGTTTGTTATTCTTTTACGCAAAAACTACTGAACGGATTTTGATGAAACTTTGCAGTAATATACCCACTTAAAACTTCATAATGACGTAATCTTACTGATATTATAAAGGTGACAGTTTGTATGTTTGTGTGTTTGGATGTTTGTTACTCAATTATACAAAAACGGCTAACGGATTTGGATGAAATTTGCAAATTGATGATTTATAACCTGGACTAGCTTTCGCCCGCGGCTTCGCCCGCGTGGAGGTCGGAAATTGTCCTACAGGAAAGTACTTCCGGGGAAAAAAGTAGGTACTTTATCCAGGTTATAAATCATCAATTTGCAAATTTCATCCAAATCCGTTAGCCGTTTTTGTATAATTGAGTAACAAACATCCAAACATACAAACTGTCACCTTTATAATATCAGTAAGATTACGTCATTATGAAGTTTTAAGTGGGTATATTACTGCAAAGTTTCATCAAAATCCGTTCAGTAGTTTTTGCGTAAAAGAATAACAAACGTCCATCCATCCATCCTCACACACTTTCGCATTTAGGGGTATGAGGAACAGGGTGTAAAGTTCACTCATCCCCCATAGTAAAGGGAGGATCCTCCTACCAGACGGGTGTTATGTCTGGCGGGCAATTGCCCAAGGACTGATGTCGGATAGTCTTATATATATGAATCGCGCGGTAAACTTAAATAGCGCGATGCAGGATCTGTGACGTCAGGTCTTTGATACTTAGTTCGTATGTGGCGGTGTAGATGCCGCCACATCACTCCCCTCCGGAGACCGGAGGTCGATAGTGGGCTGAGTCTTGTATCTTGCGATGCTTGGCAGTGCCAGTTGAGGTTCCAGTGAGTCGGAACCGGGTGCCGCATAGTTCACAGTGGGTCGGAACTGTCTGCGGTGATTGAGGGTGCTTTGAGTTTTGAGTTTTTGAGTTTGATTCCCCAGTGAGTCGGGGTGGCGCTGCGTTGTGATCCAGTGCGTCGGATGTGGTACAGCGCCGGGTTGCTGATGAGGCTGAGGGTAGTGACCAGGAATGCGCGTTCGCTGCATGCTGGTGGTCAGGATACCCGTTGAAGCCGTGGGTGCTGGCTGGCTGTGTGACTCGCCTCACGAAAGCTTGCGGGAGTGATGTTGATGACGTCACGCTGAAGTAGTTGCACGAAGGCTGCGTTGACGTTCATATTCGGGGTCACCAATTTAGGAGTATGAGGAACAGGGTGTAAAGTTCTCTCATCCCCCATAGAAAAGGGAGGATCCTCCTACCAGACGGGTGTTATGTCTGGCGGGCAATTGCCCAAGGACTGATGTCGGATAGTCTTATATATATGAATCGCGCGGTAAACTTAAATAGCGCGATGCAGGATCTGTGACGTCAGGTCTTTGATACTTAGTTCGTATGTGGCGGTGTAGATGCCGCCACACGCATTTATAATATTAGTAAGTAGGAGCACTCCCGAGGAGATATTTAGGACACTGGCAGCCTCATGGATGACCAAGGGCATTGAAGTCGGTAGTTGGAGGTTGACAAACCTCCGATTTGTCGACGACATAGTACTTTTTTGCCCCCACAGCTCTGGAACTACAGACTATGCTTCAAGACCTAAGCACGGCAAGCCTCAGGGTTAGACTCACGATGAATCGGTCTTAAACAAAAACCATAACCAACAGCACTAAGTGTAGTTTCGAGGTAGATGGGCAGGAAACACATGTCGATGAGTACATCTACTTGGGCCAGTTAGTTGCTTTCGAAAACAGGTAACAAAAGGAATTCTATCGCTGCATCGAAAATGCCTGGAAAAGGTACTGGTCTCTGAAGACGGTAATGAAAGGCGATCTGCCGATCTCCATGAAGCGAACACTCATCGATATGTGTATTCTGCCTGTCCTAACCTACGGTACGCAGACCTGGCCTGGACCTGGTCTTACCGAGTCGCAAAAGTTTCTTCTTGGGGTTTGCCAAAGAGCAATGGAACGAAGCATTCTAGGCGTAAAACGAACTGACAATTATCGAAACACTACGCTGCGCTCTAAAACGGGGATTCTTGATGTAGGCAAAAAGGCTGCCAAGCTAAAATGGGATTGGGCGGGTCATGTAAGCCGCATGCATAGCGACCGCTGGGCAACAGTCTCCACACGGCGGGTGCCTGAGGATGGACGGCACCGCCGAGGCCGGCCTAGGAAGAGGAGGCGAGACGACCTAGACGCAAACCGCAAGGGTTGGATCGAGGAGGCCCTGGAGAAAGATGCTTGGAAGTATTTGGGGAGGCCTTTGCTGAGCAATGGGACGGTGTAGGCTAATCGATAAATATAAAAATGTCGTGCCACGGTGCTTGTGGTCGCACTCCTCCGAAACGGCTCGACCGATTTTTACGAAAATTTTATGTTTATTTAGTAGGTATGACAATAGGTCGTAAAGAGGTAGGTATGCAGGTAGGGTAGGTAGATAAGTAGATAGGTAGGGTAGCGTAGGTGGATAGGTAGGGTACGGTAGGTGGATAGGTTGGTGTGCCGTAGATAAGCACTTAGTGCTACCAGTGCGAAACCGGGGCGGGAAGCTAGTATAAAAACAAAAAAATATAAATTGCAATATTACTGTAAAGTTTCATCAAAATCCGTTCAGTAGTTTCTGCGTGAAAGAGTAACAAACATCCATTCATCCTCACAAACTTTCGCATTTATAATATTAGTAGAATAATATAAGTAATTAAAATAAAAACCAATTGCGTAACACACTATCAATCAAAATCTGAATGATTTTATGGATATTGCTAATCCATTGCTTCATTAATTATTATGTTCGAGAAATCTGTCAAAATGAGACCCATTGCTATTGTAAGTGTGTTACGCAATTACCCCGTTGATATAGGACATCTAACACGTTCCTGTGGGATAATTTCCGACATTCACGACGTTAATTAAAGCATAAATTTGAATTTTAAAACTAACCGTTATTCTTAAACTAACAAAAAAAGAAAGACTTCTAATATCTAATTAAAATAAAAACTACTATAATATATTTCTACTTTAAATACTACCAAAAAAAAATTATTAGACCATGGCGCGTCATTATCTGGCCCACCGCTCACCCCCGCTTCATTCTTATCGTTGTAACTTTTAAACTATTCTTCCAAATGTCTTAGTTAAAAACAAAGTAATAAAGACAAAGTTTATCTACATTAAATACCGAAAGCGATGAAGTTATTCATTTTGATTAGAATTAACTAAATACTCCAAAATGTGCAATGTAAAAAAGTCTCCATTTTAAATGTATTTATGACTCACTATTTTATTTTAGCTATAATGGCTTCCACATAAAAGATAGATATATGCTGTCGCGGACTTTTATTTAGAACTATTTTAGACAAACAATCCCACGATACATTATCTTCGTATAACTCTAACGGTTTAGGCAGCGCACGCCAAGATAGCTCTCAGAGGGCAGAAATTTTTCCGACTTACTTCATACTTATCGTTATATTATGGCAAAATCAAACAAAATCATTATAAATTGTAGCCTATGTGTTATTCTGATGTATAAGCTAGATCACTGTAAAGTTTCATCAAAATCTGTTCAATAGTTTTTGCGTGAAAGAGTAACAAACATCCATACATCCATCCATCCATCCATCCTCACAAACTTTCGCATTTATAATATTAGTAGGATGAGTCGATTAATGTATTACATTGACATTTATAACTAGTTTCATCGGCTGAACCAGTATTTTACTGCACTCCTATGTATCCTACATGGATTTCATTTCTTCGTGCCAAGTTTCAAGTCTATTAACTCAAGGAATAAGATTGTTCATACAAACGTAATCCCCCCCATTTCACCCTCTTAGGGATGGAATTTCGAAAAATCGTTTCTTAGTGGAAACTTACTCTTCATAAAGAACACACCCTCCAAATTTCATGTCTCTAGGACCAGCGGTTTAGGCTGTGCGTTGATATCTCAGTCACCCTAGCCTTTTATATATTAAGAAGATTAAATAATTTCTAAGAGCGTGACGTTAGCCCGCTTCTGTGAATCGCCTTGCCCCCGATATAATTATTCTCAACTTTTGTTAATGCTAATCGTTAGAGAGAGTTAACTCGTACTCGTAACACGCGTTTACGCTGAGCATGCAGCCACCGTCAGCATGCGTCGTACTGCAACTATGCATTTACCGGAAATTCAATAGAATTATTTTTATTTGCATTGTATTCAGTCTTGTATCAGCCACTGGCTTAATATCCTGTATTTTTATAATTAAATTAATATTGTAATAAATAAATATTTTTTTAACTAAAATCCCGACCGCCGAAACATAACTGGCGCAGTCGGTAGGATCGCGGCGTTCTAAGATCGAATCCAACTCTTCATCTTATGAGCGACGGTTCTCAAATCGTTATTTCGTGATCTAAAAAGAACCTATCGCGCGGTCGGACTCCTCTACGATCATCGGGATAAATCCGGAGAATTGGAGGAAGCTGCGTTGGCCGAGACTCGACTCGACAGGAGATGCAGTGGCTGCTTTGGTAAGTGCTCTTATTTACCAAGTGTCCTTGCTCGATTTCCTGCCTTATTCTAATTTGTGTATTTTATATTAATCTATGTGTGTCTGTCTATAAGCTAAAATCGCAGTAGGCAACCACAAAATTATAATAAGTAGCGTAAAGTATCCCACGAGTAAATTCCAAGTGTTTAATTTGACACCTCTATTGTTTTACGTCAAGCGCCACTAGGCAGGCAAGCTACAGAAAAACAATGTCGCTCAGGGATTATGATGCGAATTATAAACCATACAAACTAATCGCGGATTTAATGCCAAGATATGATGGCAATCCTAAATTACTCAACTATGTATTATATTAGAGAAGTAGAAAACTTATTACAGTTAACGTCTGAGGCAGATCGCTCGCACCCAGCATTCATCTGCTTAATTAAAAGTAGACTCAGCGGTCCAGCGGTAGACGCAATAGCGTACGAAGGCTACTTAGACATAAGTCTATCAATTAGGAACGCATTAACTAGGCACCTTGGCGAACCACGAAACGAAATACAAGTAATGCAGGAGCTAACGCGAGTGTGTAAGTCTAGGTCAGAAGATGCTGAAAGCTTCGGCAAACGCCTCCGTGAGTTATTGGATACCCTGTATTCCGTAGGAGAGCATGGTAATAAATCATATTACGAAAAGATGGTTATTGAGCAGTATGTTAACCAGCTAGACTTCCACGTCTCGTTGGGCGTTCGAATCGCCAAACCGGACACCTTCGAAGCAGCTATTATAGCGGCTAGACAAGAAGTGGCTAGGGTTTCATATAATAGAGATAATTACATTAATAATAATCCTTCAACGTCACAAGCAAAGCCCAAGGAGTAATCTAAACACCCAGGCAATAATAATCCCATCCGTAATACAGTAAACCCATATATACCTGGCTTTATTATTCCCCCACAAAACTTTGTACCTCAACAAAATAATATGACCCCCGAACAGCGTCAACAATGGGTACAATCCGTTTTGCCCTGGACGGCAAAACCAGCATCAGGTAACTTTAGGCCAAATGGTTCAAATAATTTTAGGAATCAACCTAACATTCCAAAACCACCGGTTCCCACACCAGTATCATCGGACGTCACAATGCGTACGGCAGGTAAGCCAGAAAAACCACAGTTCGCTCAGCAGTTGTTCTACATACCGATTCAGATGGCCGCTGAAGATCAACCCGGACCCAGTGATATTGGGTTCTATAACGATCTCACAGACGGTAACGGCACATCGGTCGAGCCGAATACAACCATGGTCGAACAAGAGGTAAGTGGTGATCAGGATTTTACCTTGAACACCAACCGAGACAGCCAGACGTAGTTTCAATCAATTTCCAGACCAAGACATATTTACCGTACATAATACTACCAGAGTTTGACGGTAAGTTTCTATTAGATACAGGGGCCAGTCATTCAACTATAGCAACTGACGTAGTTGCAGGCACCATATTTGAGTACTGCGTAGAAACAGAACCTTTTCAAATTAATACGGCACATGGTTCATCAGTTCACGATAAGGTAGTTTACCTTCCCCTACCTCCCGCGTTTAATAGCGATCCTAAATATAAAGGTCTTATTGGAATTGACCTTCTGCAGAAACTAAAGAGTAACATTGATTTAAATAATAATGTTTTACGTACATCTACAGCGGAAATACCGATACATTTTAGTTCTCCACCCCAAAAGACAAGTATCGAACCAAGATGCGAAAAGTTAGTCAAAGTAAAAACCAACTACTTAGATGGACAATACCTTCACGACGACTTAATGTGGTCAGATGGTTTAGTGTCCCCAGCAGCTTTAGTTAATGTTACAAACGGTTCTTTTAAAACATCGGTAATTAATCATAGTGATCAAAAGAAGTGTATCCCGTTTAACCCGTCAATCGAATTAGAAAAATTTTCTACAGTCAACAAAAATGATAATCACGATATTAACACCATACAGGTGAAAACTAACATTGACCAAATACTAAATGAAAACCTTCAGAAAATCCGTACAGATCATTTGAACGAAGAGGAAAGGCGCGGAATAACTCGGTTATGTTATCAGTATAGGGACTTGTTCTATGCAGAAGATATACCACTCACTTTTACACACGCAGTGAAACACGAGCTCAGATTAAGCGATAACACACCAGTTTTCGTACGTAGTTACCGACAAGCTCCTAAGCAACGCGAAGAAATTCGTAAACAAGTAGATAAGCTCCGTCAGCAAGGTATCGTGCGAGAGAGCATATCTCCTTGGTGATGTCCCGTGCATATCGTACCCAAAAAACCCGATTCCGCAGGCAACGTCAAATGGAGACTCGTAATTGATTACAGACGACTCAACGATCGTATCATTGAAGATAAATACCCCTTACCCAATATACATGACATATTAGATAGATTAGGACGAGCGCAATACTTCACAACCCTAGACCTTGCTAGCGGTTATCATCACATGCACCCTAACGATACTGAAAAAACTGCATTTACCACTGAATGAGGACACTATGAGTTCCTTAGAATGCCCTTCGGTCTCAAAAATGCACCAAGTACGTTTCAAAGACTAATCCTACTAATATTATAAATGCGAAAGTTTGTGAGGATGGATGGATGGATGGATGTATGGATGTTTGTTACTCTTTCACGCAAAAACTATTGAACAGATTTTGATGAAACTTTACAGTGATCTAGCTTATACATCAGAATAACACATAGGCTACAATTTATAATGATTTTGTTTGATTTTGCCATAATATAACGATAAGTATGAAGTAAGTCGGAAAAATTTCTGCCCTCTGAGAGCTATCTTGGCGTGCGCTGCCTAAACCGTTAGAGTTATACGAAGATAATGTATCGTGGGATTGTTTGTCTAAAATAGTTCTAAATAAAAGTCCGCGACAGCATATATCTATCTTTTATGTGGAAGCCATTATAGCTAAAATAGTGAGTCATAAATACATTTAAAATGGAGACTTTTTTACATTGCACATTTTGGAGTATTTAGTTAATTCTAATCAAAATGAATAACTTCATCGCTTTCGGTATTTAATGTAGATAAACTTTGTCTTTATTACTTTGTTTTTAACTAAGACATTTGGAAGAATAGTTTAAAAGTTACAACGATAAGAATGAAGCGGGGGTGAGCGGTGGGCCAGATAATGACGCGCCATGGTCTAATAATTTTTTTTTGGTAGTATTTAAAGTAGAAATATATTATAGTAGTTTTTATTTTAATTAGATATTAGAAGTCTTTCTTTTTTTGTTAGTTTAAGAATAACGGTTAGTTTTAAAATTCAAATTTATGCTTTAATTAACCCTTAATTCGATACTGGGAAGTATACTGGACATCGACTTTGAAAAAATCTGCAGCATTTTTTTTTAACAATTTTTTAATTTTTTATATATGGAATAACTTGGTTATGTCCTACATTATAACATAAAAAATAACTGTCAATGAGCGCGTGCGCTCGGCAGGTCAGTCGACGCCGCAACGTCAGGGAGGATGAACGCGTCACGACCGCTCTCGGTAAGTCTCGTTTTTTTTTGTTTTTTTGTTCTAAAATAAATAATTATTTCTTTTCTGTATATTCCGTAACGTATTTTTATATGTACGTGTATACTAAAATCATAATATTACTTATAGATTTTTCGTTATTCTCTACGAAACTTGTGTGTCCAGTATACTTCCCATTGCCGGATTCTCGAGGATTTAGTATGGTTTTGTGATGTGCAGTATACTGGACATTGCCAATGAGACAGAAAACTAACAATTAGTATAATATTATGAACTAATATCTATATTATGTATGATAAATGTTATTTATGATACCTAACAATAGTATTATTTACAGGTCTTCAAAAAAACATCACGTGCCTCAAAATTATTAGCTTTAGTGCCACCAATTAACGCTCTATCGGACGTAGAAGGCCAGACCAGTTCAGATGAAGAACCAGATTTGCACCATGGCCAGGAAATTGATGATGTCTCATCAGATGCACCATCCATACCATCGTCATTGGAAAACCTGAACATTTTGGACAGCAACAATGGCAGTGACGATTCTTCTAACGACGAAATACCCAACAGCGAGCCAGAAGTCGAAGAAGAACTACCAGTGCCTCTCACACCAATTATGAGGGAAGTGTTGCCATCAAGCAGCCAGGCAAACTATGATGTTATTCCGACCTTATCATCAATCCAGTCTCTTGTGGACATGTCACCGGCTCCTAATATTGTCAATACCAGGTCAAAACGAAAAAAACCCGTCCATACCAACACTCGCATTAGACACGTCAAATCAAAAAGCGTAAGACAACCAATTACAATTGGAAAAAAGGCAAGTTCGCGCACAAGGCTGAAATTATGGATTGTGAATTCGTTTTTGACATGCCTAACGACGACTCACCTATAGTTTATTTTCATAAATATTTTTCTGTGGATATAATCCAAGATATAGTCCATAACACAAACCTCTACGCAGTGCAAAGAACTGGACGGTCAATAAATGTTACCGAAGACGAATTTAATGATTTCCTGTCCATACTTCTACTTATGGGTGTTGTTAATTTGCCATCTTACGTGGATTATTGGGCCAAAGAACTGCGATACCCAGCAATAGCAGACATTATGCCTCTGAAAAAGTTTGAGTGCATACGCAGGAATATCCATTTCGTAGATAATTCCTGTCCCGATTTGGATCGATACTTCAAGGTGAGGCCGTTTGTAGAGAAGGTGAGGATGAATTGCCTAGCTACTGAAGAGGAGATGAGGAGATTGATCTCAAGATCGGTTGTCATGTTATAATAATAAAGAAGATTAAGACTTTTTACGTTTTATACATTTTTATAGAAGCCAAATAAGTTACAATAATGTAATTTTACATTTTAAAATTGTACAACAATACATATTTTCATTATACACATGCATTTTAGTTTTGTTTATTTCATAATTGCATAAATAAAGTTTTTATAAAAATTCTCGAACGATTCCTTAATTCGGCCATGTCCAATATACTGGACATCGATATTTACAGTTACTCTATGGAGAACCTGGCAATGTCCTGTATACTGGACATGCATTTTCTCAAAATCGGGATATACTAGATTTTTTTAATTATTTTTCCCGGTTTTAGGAACATCTAACGATGACAAAAATATATTAAAAAAAAAAAAATTCAAGACTTTTTTCTCTTGCCAGATTAAGGGTTAACGTCGTGAATGTCGGAAATTATCCCACAGGAACGTGTTAGATGTCCTATATCAACGGGGTAATTGCGTAACACACTTACAATAGCAATGGGTCTCATTTTGACAGTTCAACAAAATTAATTGCGTTATTTACGTTGTTGACAGATTTCTCGAACATAATAATTAATGAAGCAATGGATTAGCAATATCCATAAAATCATTCAGATTTTGATTGATAGTGTGTTACGCAATTGGTTTTTATTTTAATTACTTATATTATTCTACTAATATTATAAATGCGAAAGTTTGTGAGGATGAATGGATGTTTGTTACTCTTTCACGCAGAAACTACTGAACGGATTTTGATGAAACTTCACAGTAATATTGCAATTTATATTTTTTTGTTTTTATACTAGCTTCCCGCCCCGGTTTCGCACTGGTAGCACTAAGTGCTTATCTACGGCACACCTACCTATCCACCTACCGTACCCTACCTATCCACCTACGCTACCCTACCTATCTACTTATCTACCTACCCTACCTGCATACCTACCTCTTTACGACCTATTGTCATACCTACTAAATAAACATAAAATTTTCGTAAAAATCGGTCGAGCCGTTTCGGAGGAGTGCGACCACAAGCACCGTGGCACGACATTTTTATATTTATCGATTAGCCTACACCGTCCCATTGCTCAGCAAAGGCCTCCCCAAATACTTCCAAGCATCTTTCTCCAGGGCCTCCTCGATCCAACCCTTGCGGTTTGCGTCTAGGTCGTCTCGCCTCCTCTTCCTAGGCCGGCCTCGGCGGTGCCGTCCATCCTCAGGCACCCGCCGTGTGGAGACTGTTGCCCAGCGGTCGCTATGCATGCGGCTTACATGACCCGCCCAATCCCATTTTAGCTTGGCAGCCTTTTTGCCTACATCAAGAATCCCCGTTTTAGAGCGCAGCGTAGTGTTTCGATAATTGTCAGTTCGTTTTACGCCTAGAATGCTTCGTTCCATTGCTCTTTGGCAAACCCCAAGAAGAAACTTTTGCGACTCGGTAAGACCAGGTCCAGGCCAGGTCTGCGTACCGTAGGTTAGGACAGGCAGAATACACATATCGATGAGTGTTCGCTTCATGGAGATCGGCAGATCGCCTTTCATTACCGTCTTCAGAGACCAGTACCTTTTCCAGGCATTTTCGATGCAGCGATAGAATTCCTTTTGTTACCTGTTTTCGAAAGCAACTAACTGGCCCAAGTAGATGTACTCATCGACATGTGTTTCCTGCCCATCTACCTCGAAACTACACTTAGTGCTGTTGGTTATGGTTTTTGTTTAAGACCGATTCATCGTGAGTCTAACCCTGAGGCTTGCCGTGCTTAGGTCTTGAAGTATAGTCTGTAGTTCCAGAGCTGTGGGGGCAAAAAAGTACTATGTCGTCGACAAATCGGAGGTTTGTCAACCTCCAACTACCGACTTCAATGCCCTTGGTCATCCATGAGGCTGCCAGTGTCCTAAATATCTCCTCGGGAGTGCTCCTACTTACTAATATTATAAATGCGTGTGGCGGCATCTACACCGCCACATACGAACTAAGTATCAAAGACCTGACGTCACAGATCCTGCATCGCGCTATTTAAGTTTACCGCGCGATTCATATATATAAGACTATCCGACATCAGTCCTTGGGCAATTGCCCGCCAGACATAACACCCGTCTGGTAGGAGGATCCTCCCTTTACTATGGGGGATGAGTGAACTTTACACCCTGTTCCTCATACCCCTAAATGCGAAAGTGTGTGAGGATGGATGGATGGACGTTTGTTATTCTTTTACGCAAAAACTACTGAACGGATTTTGATGAAACTTTGCAGTAATATACCCACTTAAAACTTCATAATGACGTAATCTTACTGATATTATAAAGGTGACAGTTTGTATGTTTGTGTGTTTGGATGTTTGTTACTCAATTATACAAAAACGGCTAACGGATTTGGATGAAATTTGCAAATTGATGATTTATAACCTGGATAAAGTACCTACTTTTTTCCCCGGAAGTACTTTCCTGTAGGACAATTTCCGACCTCCACGCGGGCGAAGCCGCGGGCGAAAGCTAGTGGATCATATATTAAGAGGCATAGATAATGTTTACACCTACTTAGATGACGTAATCATAATATGTAGATATTACAGAAAATTCATAAAAGATTTTGCCAGACTTACGAAACCCATGACCCCTTTGCCTTAAGAAAAACAGTAGAGTTATACACTCCCCGGATTTCTTAGAAGCTTTCAATAAGTGTAAACAGATTTTAACTAACGCCCCAATACTACAGTACCCGAATTTTGATGAACCATTCATCCTCATAACCGATGCTTCAGATGTAGCATTAGGTGCGGTATTATCCCAAGGTATAGTAGGATCTAACAAATCAGTAGCATTTGTATCTCGGACACTATCAGATACTGAATCTTGTTACTCTACAATAGAAAAGGAGCTACTCGCCATAGTATGGGCAATTAAATATTTCAGACCCTATCTTTACGGTAGAAAGTTTATCATTTACACAGACAGGCCTCTCACCTGGCTGATTTCGTTAAAAGATCCTAACTCTAAATTGACTAGATGGCGTTTAAAATGACTATAAGGACTCGGAATATGACTATAAGGTTGTATACAAGAAGGGTCGTCAAAACACAAACGCAGACGCTCTATCACGTGTTAAAATCTTCCACGGCAGTGTAGACTCTCTAGCTGTTAATTTAGATGATAACGAAGATGATGAGATAATTAATAGAATATTCGATAATGCACGTAGGGAAGCCGAAAATCAAATAGACACAGTAGCACCCAATGAAAATATACAATCACAAAACCCAAGCATTCCCGAATCTCATATAGATACAGATAGTATGAGTATAATGTCAGCCGAACCTGAATTAGTGTCTACGAGACACACTCAGCCTGACAACGAAACTAGAGGCATACCCATAATTACAGACGCTATTGATAGGCAGTTGAAACAGTTCCACGTTAGGTCAACGCCCGGATCTACGTATAGAGTACATTCTGAGGGCTTATAATGCTAGGAAGCATTATAAGCCCTCAGAATCTAATAGAAGAGCCTAATAAGAAACCTAGAAAATATGTTTCTGTTTAAACCAGTAGCTAGTATTAGTATTAGTAACATATATAGGATAGAAAAGTCAGTTAAAGTTAAAGCTTACAGCACAGAACACTCGGTTAATTTTATCCTCGAAATCCCGTCAATTATCCCAAAAACTTATGACCTTATCCACCTCTATTCAGTCTCTAATAAAAATAACCTTACTATCATCCCTAAATCCAAATACCTAGCACTTGGTAACGATGAGTACGCTTACCTGGAAGAAGACTGCCAGCCACTAACCGACAACACTCAGCTCTGCAAGCTCCTCGACACCAGAAGAATCGAAGACACAGATGACTGCATAATATCACTCATTCAGCATCGCCCAGCTAACTTTGAATTTGACATACTTGCTAATAATTGGACATTGAATTTGACATTATACTTGCTTTATATTTCACATTGTAATTGATATTTTACCTGATAATAATAAATTAGACTTTTTATCTGACACTGTACCTGCTATGAACCAGATATTGTATTTATTTGTGTCTTTGTATTATTTTGCTGACATTGTATTAATTTGCTTAATGTAGTTGTTTCTGTGTTACTTCTCTTTTTAATATGTAATGTTCAACACAATGTAAATTGTTAATGAATAAATAAATGAATGAATGAATGAACTGCACTCATGCTATTATGAACTTAAGAAGAAGAAAAGTCCAGCAGATCGGAGACAACACCTGGCTAGTAGTCCTCAGAGAAGACGAAATCACCAAAACACAATGCAACACCAAGACAGACTACAAGAAACTATCTGGAATTCATCTGGTTACACTAACAGAAGACTGCCAGATGAACATCATGAACAAGACACTGCGATCACACACTGATACGGTCGTCATCAACGAGGTCATACCGTTACCTGAGCAGCATCAAGCCCCAGAACAATCAATACAGTACGAACTCCAATTAGAAGACATATCACTAGACAGCATCCATGAACTGATCAATAGGGCAGGCGACATATCCATGCCAGAAGAAGATAATTGGGCAATCATAGCAGCTACACCTAGCTGGAATACAATCATCCTGTATATCCTACTGGTCGTTGCAGCATCTTGTAAGCTGTATCAATGGAAAACTAGGAACATCCCGGAGGACACCAAGGGCAGCGCGGACGCCGCCAGAAGCAAGAGTTGCTTCTATCTTATGGAGGGAGGAGTTAACTCATCGTAACACGCGTTTACGCTGAGCATGCAGCCACCGTCAGCATGCGTCGTACTGCAACTATGCATTTACCGGAAATTCAATTGAATTATTTTTCTTTTCATTGTATTCAGTCTTGTATCAGCCACTGGCTTAATATCCTGTATTTTTATAATTAAATTAATATTGTAATAAATAAATAAAAAAATAACTAAAATCCCGACCGCCGAAACATAACTAGAGTTAATATTTTAATTGATATTAAATGAATTCTGAGAATGCGTTTTACCCTAGGACCTGAGCAGGTTAAAGTTTAGAAACGTGCCGCCTCGATAGGGGATAGGGGAGGGAGGAGAGGGGGGAAAGGTTAGTAGATCCCCCACTCCCCGCTGCCGGAGATACAAAGTTTTTTTAAATGATTTTTAAATATGACAAATCTCATAAGCTGGGGCCACACGTACGGATTATCGCGATATTAGACGTTGACCGTTGGTGTAGCCACAACTTGCCTCGAGAATTTGTCAATTGAATAATTATTTGTTAACCACTTAATTTGAATAAGTACTTACCTTTCTCTATAAAGAAAAACTGAATTCAGCGTGTTAACTTTTATGAACATAGCTTAACAACAACAAGGAAGCTCTTGGCCTGAATCTCACCTGATGGTAAATGATGATCAGGCCGAAGTTGGAAGCGAGCTACACCCGGAATCCTCAACCACAGAGGAACTGGTTATCTTACCTCTAACTGCCGGAACACAACAATGCTGTTAACATTGCTGTTATGGCGACAGACTTAGATAAGATGGTGGTAGCTAGCCAGGCGGACTTAAAACAAGCCCTACCACCAACCAAACCGAGCAAAAAATTTTGCTCATTTTGCTCCCACTGGGAATCGAACCCGGGACCTCTGGGTCTGAGACAGGTGGTCTAACCACTAGACCACAAAGGCGGTTAAGTGAGTCATAGAAGTGAGTATTCACCATGTATCTACCACGACCTGTCATTTTGTTACTTGTCTTGTCGTAACCCTCTAGCATATGTAATGCCCTGTGTAGGATGACAGAGAGACGCACTTAGCCTGTCGCTAAGTGCGTCTCTCTCTCTCTCTAAGTGAGAAATGGCAGCTCATGTTAAGGCTCCCACAAACAGGTGCGATATCGCGGGCACCACAAGAGTAAAGTCTTAAAGTGTTAGTGTGAGGTCGACACCTCGACACCCGCCTAGACAGGAAAGGAAAGGTCGGTCAAATATATTGTGTTTGTGAAAATATTTTTTTGAAAAGGATTATACGCATGTACATTATTACATACATTCTCCAAGCTAACGAGTAATAATCGAACAATTTACATTTGTCGTTGCAAAAATACATGTTTTTCAATTACAATGTTAACTTTGTTCTTGGGATAAATTCATCCCAACTACGGAACCCTTCATTGTGCGTGGTTCGACTCGCACTTGGCCGGTCAAAACGCTTTCTTTTTTCAATTTTTCTGTAGTTTTTGATTTATTAAAGACATTCCGTTTTTTTTCTGCATGTATGTTACATGGCTATTTACAATTTATCTGAAAATAATATTTGTAAATAAATGCTCCCTCCTTGCCCAGAACACAAATAAAGCTTTAAAAAAACCACCAAAATAAATGATGCACTATAACAACACACATACACTACTTTACCACTCTTATCTATTAATGCCCCTCTACATCATTTAGTTGCTACTGAGCACCTACTACTCACGGTACTAATCGCGCTCACGGTGCACAATGAGAAACGAAAGTGCGGTCACTTCATTCAATGCAATAATTCTCGCGGTAAATCTATTTGATCTGCCTAAAATACCGCCACCAGAGTTATTAATCACCCAACGTCAAACGCCAATGTAAATGCCGTTGACAAATTCTTAAGGTAAGTCGTATCGCGATAATCCTTTGTTGTGGCCCCAGCATAAGAGATTTGTCACATTTAAAAATCATTTAAAAAAAACCTTGTATCTCCGGCAGGGAGGAGTGGGGGGATCTACTAACCTTTCCCTCCTCTCCTCCCTCCCCTATCCCCCTATCGAGGTGGCACGTTTCCAAACTTTAACCTAAAACGCGTTTTCAGAAATAATTTAATATCAATTAAAATATTAACTCTCTAACGATTTTTCTTTTCTCCCTAACTCTCTGAACTCTCTCTAACGATTCTCTAACGATTAGCATTAACAAAAGTTGAGAATAATTATATCGGGCGCAAAATTCACAGAGGTAGGCTAACGTCACGCTCTTAGAAATGATTAAATATAAAATAAAATATTAACTCTCTAACGATTTTGAGTAACTCTCAATCTCTCTCTAACGATTCGCAAACGATTAAAAAAATAAAATTACGTCTAAGTCCATTTTTGCGGAAATGTTTTTAAATAAAAACTAATTACTCTCTAACGATTTTTCTTTTCTCTCTAACTCTCTCTAACGATTAGCGTTAACAAAAGTTCATGATAATGAAATCGTGCGGCTAAATTCACGGAGGCACTTATCTAGCCTACATTATCACTATGGGTGAATTTATATGATGCTACTAGCTTTCGCCCGCGGCTTCGCCCGCGGCTTCGCCCGCGTGGAGGTCGGAAATTGTCCTACAGGAAAGTACTTCCGGGGAAAAAAGTAGGTACTTTATCCTATCCTACTAATATTATCAATGCGAAAGTTTGTGAGGATGGATGGATGGATGGATGTATGGATGTTTGTTACTCTTTCACGCAAAAACTATTGAACAGATTTTGATGAAACTTTACAGTGATCTAGCTTATACATCAGAATAACACATAGGCTACAATTTATAATGATTTTGTTTGATTTTGCCATAATATAACGATAAGTATGAAGTAAGTCGGAAAAATTTCTGCCCTCTGAGAGCTATCTTGGCGTGCGCTGCCTAAACCGTTAGAGTTATACGAAGATAATGTATCGTGGGATTGTTTGTCTAAAATAGTTCTAAATAAAAGTCCGCGACAGCATATATCTATCTTTTATGTGGAAGCCATTATAGCTAAAATAGTGAGCCATAAATACATTTAAAATGGAGACTTTTTTACATTGCACATTTTGGAGTATTTAGTTAATTCTAATCAAAATGAATAACTTCATCGCTTTCGGTATTTAATGTAGATAAACTTTGTCTTTATTACTTTGTTTTTAACTAAGACATTTGGAAGAATAGTTTAAAAGTTACAACGATAAGAATGAAGCGGGGGTGAGCGGTGGGCCAGATAATGACGCGCCATGGTCTAATAAAATTTTTTTGGTAGTATTTAAAGTAGAAATATATTATAGTAGTTTTTATTTTAATTAGATATTAGAAGTCTTTCTTTTTTTGTTAGTTTAAGAATAACGGTTAGTTTTAAAATTCAAATTTATGCTTTAATTAACGTCGTGAATGTCGGAAATTATCCCACAGGAACGTGTTAGATGTCCTATATCAACGGGGTAATTGCGTAACACACTTACAATAGCAATGGGTCTCATTTTGACAGTTCAACAAAATTAATTGCGTTATTTACGTTGTTGACAGATTTCTCGAACATAATAATTAATGAAGCAATGGATTAGCAATATCCATAAAATCATTCAGATTTTGATTGATAGTGTGTTACGCAATTGGTTTTTATTTTAATTACTTATATTATTCTACTAATATTATAAATGCGAAAGTTTGTGAGGATGAATGGATGTTTGTTACTCTTTCACGCAGAAACTACTGAACGGATTTTGATGAAACTTCACAGTAATATTGCAATTTATATTTTTTTGTTTTTATACTAGCTTCCCGCCCCGGTTTCGCACTGGTAGCACTAAGTGCTTATCTACGGCACACCTACCTATCCACCTACCGTACCCTACCTATCCACCTACGCTACCCTACCTATCTACTTATCTACTTACCCTACCTGCATACCTACCTCTTTACGACCTATTGTCATACCTACTAAATAAACATAAAATTTTCGTAAAAATCGGTCGAGCCGTTTCGGAGGAGTGCGACCACAAGCACCGTGGCACGACATTTTTATATTTATCGATTAGCCTACACCGTCCCATTGCTCAGCAAAGGCCTCCCCAAATACTTCCAAGCATCTTTCTCCAGGGCCTCCTCGATCCAACCCTTGCGGTTTGCGTCTAGGTCGTCTCGCCTCCTCTTCCTAGGCCGGCCTCGGCGGTGCCGTCCATCCTCAGGCACCCGCCGTGTGGAGACTGTTGCCCAGCGGTCGCTATGCATGCGGCTTACATGACCCGCCCAATCCCATTTTAGCTTGGCAGCCTTTTTGCCTACATCAAGAATCCCCGTTTTAGAGCGCAGCGTAGTGTTTCGATAATTGTCAGTTCGTTTTACGCCTAGAATGCTTCGTTCCATTGCTCTTTGGCAAACCCCAAGAAGAAACTTTTGCGACTCGGTAAGACCAGGTCCAGGCCAGGTCTGCGTACCGTAGGTTAGGACAGGCAGAATACACATATCGATGAGTGTTCGCTTCATGGAGATCGGCAGATCGCCTTTCATTACCGTCTTCAGAGACCAGTACCTTTTCCAGGCATTTTCGATGCAGCGATAGAATTCCTTTTGTTACCTGTTTTCGAAAGCAACTAACTGGCCCAAGTAGATGTACTCATCGACATGTGTTTCCTGCCCATCTACCTCGAAACTACACTTAGTGCTGTTGGTTATGGTTTTTGTTTAAGACCGATTCATCGTGAGTCCAACCCTGAGGCTTGCCGTGCTTAGGTCTTGAAGCATAGTCTGTAGTTCCAGAGCTGTGGGGGCAAAAAAGTACTATGTCGTCGACAAATCGGAGGTTTGTCAACCTCCAACTACCGACTTCAATGCCCTTGGTCATCCATGAGGCTGCCAGTGTCCTAAATATCTCCTCGGGAGTGCTCCTACTTACTAATATTATAAATGCGTGTGGCGGCATCTACACCGCCACATACGAACTAAGTATCAAAGACCTGACGTCACAGATCCTGCATCGCGCTATTTAAGTTTACCGCGCGATTCATATATATAAGACTATTCGACATCAGTCCTTGGGCAATTGCCCGCCAGACATAACACCCGTCTGGTAGGAGGATCCTCCCTTTTCTATGGGGGATGAGAGAACTTTACACCCTGTTCCTCATACTCCTAAATTGGTGACCCCGAATATGAACGTCAACGCAGCCTTCGTGCAACTACTTCAGCGTGACGTCATCAACATCACTCCCGCAAGCTTTCGTGAGGCGAGTCACACAGCCAGCCAGCACCCACGGCTTCAACGGGTATCCTGACCACCAGCATGCAGCGAACGCGCATTCCTGGTCACTACCCTCAGCCTCATCAGCAACCCGGCGCTGTACCACATCCGACGCACTGGATCACAACGCAGCGCCACCCCGACTCACTGGGGAATCAAACTCAAAAACTCAAAACTCAAAACACCCTCAATCACCGCAGACAGTTCCGACCCACTGTGAACTATGCGGCACCCGGTTCCGACTCACTGGAACCTCAACTGGCACTGCCAAGCGTCGCAAGATACAAGACTCAGCCCACTATCGACCTCCGGTCTCCGGAGGGGAGTGATGTGGCGGCATCTACACCGCCACATACGAACTAAGTATCAAAGACCTGACGTCACAGATCCTGCATCGCGCTATTTAAGTTTACCGCGCGATTCATATATATAAGACTATCCGACATCAGTCGTTGGGCAATTGCCCGCCAGACATAACACCCGTCTGGTAGGAGGATCCTCCCTTTACTATGGGGGATGAGTGAACTTTACACCCTGTTCCTCATACCCCTAAATGCGAAAGTGTGTGAGGATGGATGGATGGACGTTTGTTATTCTTTTACGCAAAAACTACTGAACGGATTTTGATGAAACTTTGCAGTAATATACCCACTTAAAACTTCATAATGACGTAATCTTACTGATATTATAAAGGTGACAGTTTGTATGTTTGTGTGTTTGGATGTTTGTTACTCAATTATACAAAAACGGCTAACGGATTTGGATGAAATTTGCAAATTGATGATTTATAACCTGGATAAAGTACCTACTTTTTTCCCCGGAAGTACTTTCCTGTAGGACAATTTCCGACCTCCACGCGGGCGAAGCCGCGGGCGAAAGCTAGTAACTCATATATTACATACATAGCATACATCATTATATGTAACAACTGTGACCGTTGTACTCTTGACTTTCTCTAGTTTGTTGTGTTTGAATTTCAGAGGGGACCGCGTTTTTATTCATATTTATTCATCCTACTAATATTATAAATGCGAAAGTTTGTGAGGATGGATGGATGGATGGATGTATGGATGTTTGTTACTCTTTCAAGCAAAAACTATTGAACAGATTTTGATGAAACTTTACAGTGATCTAGCTTATACATCAGAATAACACATAGGCTACAATTTATAATGATTTTGTTTGATTTTGCCATAATATAACGATAAGTATGAAGTAAGTCGGAAAAATTTCTGCCCTCTGAGAGCTATCTTGGCGTGCGCTGCCTAAACCGTTAGAGTTATACGAAGATAATGTATCGTGGGATTGTTTGTCTAAAATAGTTCTAAATAAAAGTCCGCGACAGCATATATCTATCTTTTATGTGGAAGCCATTATAGCTAAAATAGTGAGTCATAAATACATTTAAAATGGAGACTTTTTTACATTGCACATTTTGGAGTATTTAGTTAATGCTAATCAAAATGAATAACTTCATCGCTTTCGGTATTTAATGTAGATAAACTTTGTCTTTATTACTTTGTTTTTAACTAAGACATTTGGAAGAATAGTTTAAAAGTTACAACGATAAGAATGAAGCGGGGGTGAACGGTGGGCCAGATAATGACGCGCCATGGTCTAATAATTTTTTTTTGGTAGTATTTAAAGTAGAAATATATTATAGTAGTTTTTATTTTAATTAGATATTAGAAGTCTTTCTTTTTTTGTTAGTTTAAGAATAACGGTTAGTTTTAAAATTCAAATTTATGCTTTAATTAACGTCGTGAATGTCGGAAATTATCCCACAGGAACGTGTTAGATGTCCTATATCAACGGGGTAATTGCGTAACACACTTACAATAGCAATGGGTCTCATTTTGACAGTTCAACAAAATTAATTGCGTTATTTACGTTGTTGACAGATTTCTCGAACATAATAATTAATGAAGCAATGGATTAGCAATATCCATAAAATCATTCAGATTTTGATTGATAGTGTGTTACGCAATTGGTTTTTATTTTAATTACTTATTTATTTATTTATTTATTTATTTATTTATTTATTTGGATCGCCAACAGAGGCTACACAATTACATGCATGCTAACATACACAAGGACAATACAAGTGTGCGCTTCCAATTATAGGCAACCACATCATTTACTTATTATCTAGGTAGGTACAAAAAGTTTGATAAGAATTAAATAATTTAAAAAAATCATTAAAAATAATACATACGTCCAATCAATCAATTAATGAATTATTATTATAAAATAATTAATTAATAAAAATAAAAATCAGAACAATAAGGGTAGGTACAAAATAATAAAAAGAAACATAAAAACATAAAAAATTATACAAATTATACAAACTAACAATAAACCAATTCAACAGAACAAAACAATAGGCACAGAGATCTCCAAAAAACAAAACAAAACATAATACAAAAATTTACAACACAAAAACTACACTACACTTATATTATTCTACTAATATTATAAATGCGAAAGTTTGTGAGGATGAATGGATGTTTGTTACTCTTTCACGCAGAAACTACTGAACGGATTTTGATGAAACTTCACAGTAATATTGCAATTTATATTTTTTTGTTTTTATACTAGCTTCCCGCCCCGGTTTCGCACTGGTAGCACTAAGTGCTTATCTACGGCACACCTACCTATCCACCTACCGTACCCTACCTATCCACCTACGCTACCCTACCTATCTACTTATCTACCTACCCTACCTGCATACCTACCTCTTTACGACCTATTGTCATACCTACTAAATAAACATAAAATTTTCGTAAAAATCGGTCGAGCCGTTTCGGAGGAGTGCGACCACAAGCACCGTGGCACGACATTTTTATATTTATCGATTAGCCTACACCGTCCCATTGCTCAGCAAAGGCCTCCCCAAATACTTCCAAGCATCTTTCTCCAGGGCCTCCTCGATCCAACCCTTGCGGTTTGCGTCTAGGTCGTCTCGCCTCCTCTTCCTAGGCCGGCCTCGGCGGTGCCGTCCATCCTCAGGCACCCGCCGTGTGGAGACTGTTGCCCAGCGGTCGCTATGCATGCGGCTTACATGACCCGCCCAATCCCATTTTAGCTTGGCAGCCTTTTTGCCTACATCAAGAATCCCCGTTTTAGAGCGCAGCGTAGTGTTTCGATAATTGTCAGTTCGTTTTATGCCTAGAATGCTTCGTTCCATTGCTCTTTGGCAAACCCCAAGAAGAAACTTTTGCGACTCGGTAAGACCAGGTCCAGGCCAGGTCTGCGTACCGTAGGTTAGGACAGGCAGAATACACATATCGATGAGTGTTCGCTTCATGGAGATCGGCAGATCGCCTTTCATTACCGTCTTCAGAGACCAGTACCTTTTCCAGGCATTTTCGATGCAGCGATAGAATTCCTTTTGTTACCTGTTTTCGAAAGCAACTAACTGGCCCAAGTAGATGTACTCATCGACATGTGTTTCCTGCCCATCTACCTCGAAACTACACTTAGTGCTGTTGGTTATGGTTTTTGTTTAAGACCGATTCATCGTGAGTCCAACCCTGAGGCTTGCCGTGCTTAGGTCTTGAAGCATAGTCTGTAGTTCCAGAGCTGTGGGGGCAAAAAAGTACTATGTCGTCGACAAATCGGAGGTTTGTCAACCTCCAACTACCGACTTCAATGCCCTTGGTCATCCATGAGGCTGCCAGTGTCCTAAATATCTCCTCGGGAGTGCTCCTACTTACTAATATTATAAATGCGTGTGGCGGCATCTACACCGCCACATACGAACTAAGTATCAAAGACCTGACGTCACAGATCCTGCATCGCGCTATTTAAGTTTACCGCGCGATTCATATATATAAGACTATTCGACATCAGTCCTTGGGCAATTGCCCGCCAGACATAACACCCGTCTGGTAGGAGGATCCTCCCTTTTCTATGGGGGATGAGAGAACTTTACACCCTGTTCCTCATACTCCTAAATTGGTGACCCCGAATATGAACGTCAACGCAGCCTTCGTGCAACTACTTCAGCGTGACGTCATCAACATCACTCCCGCAAGCTTTCGTGAGGCGAGTCACACAGCCAGCCAGCACCCACGGCTTCAACGGGTATCCTGACCACCAGCATGCAGCGAACGCGCATTCCTGGTCACTACCCTCAGCCTCATCAGCAACCCGGCGCTGTACCACATCCGACGCACTGGATCACAACGCAGCGCCACCCCGACTTACTGGGGAATCAAACTCAAAAACTCAAAACTCAAAGCACCCTCAATCACCGCAGACAGTTCCGACCCACTGTGAACTATGCGGCACCCGGTTCCGACTCACTGGAACCTCAACTGGCACTGCCAAGCATCGCAAGATACAAGACTCAGCCCACTATCGACCTCCGGTCTCCGGAGGGGAGTGATGTGGCGGCATCTACACCGCCACATACGAACTAAGTATCAAAGACCTGACGTCACAGATCCTGCATCGCGCTATTTAAGTTTACCGCGCGATTCATATATATAAGACTATCCGACATCAGTCCTTGGGCAATTGCCCGCCAGACATAACACCCGTCTGGTAGGAGGATCCTCCCTTTACTATGGGGGATGAGTGAACTTTACACCCTGTTCCTCATACCCCTAAATGCGAAAGTGTGTGAGGATGGATGGATGGACGTTTGTTATTCTTTTACGCAAAAACTACTGAACGGATTTTGATGAAACTTTGCAGTAATATACCCACTTAAAACTTCATAATGACGTAATCTTACTGATATTATAAAGGTGACAGTTTGTATGTTTGTGTGTTTGGATGTTTGTTACTCAATTATACAAAAACGGCTAACGGATTTGGATGAAATTTGCAAATTGATGATTTATAACCTGGATAAAGTACCTACTTTTTTCCCCGGAAGTACTTTCCTGTAGGACAATTTCCGACCTCCACGCGGGCGAAGCCGCGGGCGAAAGCTAGTATTCCATAATGTTTAAATGTGTTAAAGCTAAGGTACAAATAAAATTATAAGTAAAATTTGTTTTTTTTGGTTGTTTGCATAGATATAAGAGAGAAGGAGATATTTGAAATGTGTTGGAACCCGATGTCTCCAGCTTGACCCTACTACCTCGCCTAAGCTACACATGCAGTTCAGTAAAACCATTTATAAATCAGTACGCATTACACAATCAATTATAAACCTTATCCCATCAAACACAGCGTGCATTTACCATGCACCGAACAACTTACTCACACGAAAACATTGGTCGCTATCGTTTGTGCTGTGTAAAAGCCATATATTTGACACTAGCTTTTGCCCGCGGCTTCGCCCGCGTGGATGTCAAAAAAACATCCGACGGGAACGTACTACCGGGATTAAAAAAACTTTTTTACAAAAAATTAAACCGACGAAAAAAAAAATTACTGAAAAGCAAAAAATAAAAAATATACCTTTTAGTGTAAGTAAGTTCCTAAACTAATTTACGTAACAAACTTTGAGTCGGCGCGATCACACATTCAACGAAGATTCATCAAGCTGCCATTATGCGCTATAATTATTTGTAATTAATCAATTTGTTTGTTGGTTTGTTTGGCGCCGACTCAAAGTTTGTTACGTAAATTAGTTTAGGAACTTACTTACACTAAAAGGTATATTTTATATTTTATATTTTTTGCTTTTCAGTAATTTTTTTTTTCGTCGGTTTAATTTTTTGTAAAAAAGTTTTTAATTTTTCGCTTTTGAGTTACTATTTATTGATGTAGCTAAAATCTACTACCTACCAATTTTTTTGATTATTCTTTAAAATACATATTTGCCTCGGTCATATATCGTGGTATTATATTAGGTTTATTTATAAACGTTGTTTAAAGTTATGTAATGATTAGCAACTGTTTAACTATACACTTTTGACGTTAAACCAACGTTTATGAATAAATGGGAATAATACAATGTTAGATAAATACTTAATAACTACTTATACTTGTGTGTGTGTATATGTTATTAATTTATATGACGGACTTTGTCTGAAAATAAATGAATTATTATTATTATAATTTTTTATCAAATTAAACAGCATATATATTTTTATTTTTTTAATACTGTCGTTATCCAGAGCGGAGAGTTTGAGTAATTCATTTGCGGCTACAGGAGTTTAAAAACAACGACAAGTTATTTTGAGGTATAAATATTATTCTCTTTGACGACATCATGCAACTGCAACCTGTAAAATTGGTGCTTTGCACAACCACTTTGGGATGCTGCAGAAGTTAATTTATGGCACTCATTTTTATTCTGGTAATTAACCATTATCATGAGACAACGAAATGACGTCGAATTCGTTGACCTGTTAAACAATCTACGCGTAGGCGAATTGACAACCGTTCAATGGAACTGCTCTGTCAAAGGCGAAGGGTAGCTTTAGGTGAAGAGTTAAAGGATGGTGTTGTTGTTTGAATATTCCCTACCGTCAAGCAGATTGACGAGTACAATAGTAAGATGACAGCTATGAATTCAAAACACCATTGCGTTTATACAATTCGTTCCATAGATGAGTCTCGTGAAGTTGCTACCTATGGAAAGAAACCTCCAGATAATGTAGTTCCAAAAGATGTGAACAATTGTGGTGGCCTTTTATCTGAGGTAAAATTAGCTACCGAATCCCGTATTATGCTGAGACGTAACATATCAGTATCTGAGGGCCTCGTCAATGGTGCAATGGGTATTGTGAAAAAAACGAAATGGCCATCACTGCGCAGGGATCAACTAGGGGAAGGAGAATTAGCGGATTGTATTTTAGTAAAATTTGACGATGAAAGCATAGGAAGCAGACTGAAAGATAGCGATGGTTGTGTTGCTATACCTCCAGTAGTTGCAACTTTTCAGGGCACGAAGGTTTATGGTGGTATTGAGCGTAGGATGTTGCCGTTAATTTTGTGCTGGGCCGTTACGGTACACAAATTACAAGGAACGACCCTTGATAAAGCCGTAATCGACCTCGGTAAAAAAGTCTTCGCCAAAGGGCAGGCATATTTGGCACTGACTAGACTAAAAACACTCGAGGATATATCTGTCTTAGAACCCGATAAGAAGGTATTAAACAAACCTCTCGATGAACGAGCTTTGGCCGAAATGCAGAGATGGAGAGGTCTACTTACAAATCAGCAATAGGCTCGAACACTGATGTTTGTAGCAACCCTGAATAATAAATTATTTATAATAATTTTTACATGATTTAATCCGGTATATATCTACCGATTTTTATTTCTCGTGAAACTTGCATTTCAATCGCTTTAATCAATCAATCTGCCTAGCCTTCCTGTAATTCCAGTCTAACCGGATGCAGCTGAATACCAGCATTTATAATTATCGCTTTAATATTGTTATTATTTTCCTCAACTAGGAACTCCCTCAACAGCCTTCCGTCTCCATCGTCAGACCCTCGATGACAGTCATACCCCAGCCAGGTCTAAAGTTCTCATCAAAATGAATGACATAAACCCAAACTCCTGAGGAGCTCTCGCGACTGTCTTCCGTCTCCATCGTCAGATCAACTCCAGGTCTTTATTATATAGTTCATTAGAACTACATTATTTGTGTGCGTTTCACCAGAACCGGTTCACAGTTGGAAATTCAGTAGGTGCAAAATCAATCAACCCCAATTTTTCTACCCTTAGTTGTGGATTGTAGTTTTCAATTTTACATGGGATCAACTTCGAGGTATACCCACCCTGTCTTTGGTTTTGAATTTTCGTGTCTTCCGAAATTAAAGTTATTCACTTAAAGTTTTTTTTGGAAGTCGGTTGTCTTTTTTGTAAAAAGATTTTTATTTTTCAATTTTTTGTTCTGGTACCTACCCCACACAAATTCGAATATCACGATCTGCTTTGTAAATAACAGTGGCTGGAAAAAATATTAGAACATCATCCATATAGACTAAGTGGGAAAAATACGTATTATTGAAGCTAACTCAAAAAGTACCCAAGCAAAGTTAATACAATTTATATGGGACCAACTTCGAGGTATACCATCCCCAATAAAAAAAGAATCGTTCAATTCGGACTATTCTGTAAAAAGATATGCGTGGTCATACATAAAAAAAAAAAAAATATACGTGTCGACTTGAGAACCTCCTCCTTTTTGTTTCGTCGGTTAAAAATAGAAGAAAAAGATTCCGGTTGGCGCAACTCGAAGAAAACGCTACCTAAACCAACAAAAAGGGCCTTTAGTCAGAATAAAGAAAAACTTTCAAATTATGTAAATAAAATAGATAAGTAACACGTTTATTATTGGCATCTCATGCCACCAATGTGAAGCGTTTTTATTGTTATGTTAATTTTTATAACATTCAGTGGCAATTAAGTAATTAATTAACTATGCTTTAACCACTTTTTGTTATTTCTTCATTATCCCGTTTATCTTCATTATTTTAAATATTATTTTCTTGTTATCCATAGAGGAGAACCGTGCAGTTATGGGTCCATCGGTATGTGGAATCTGGAGAAGTAGACCATCGTCAACGTGGGCCAAAACCGAAGGCGAATTCTTCAGCTCGTCACTACGACATCGTGTCAAGGCACAGGGCTATTTCGTTTTTGTCCACCCGCATTACATCAACAGCACATGTGTGCTTGCAAATACTGTGAAATCACCTGCATGAAGCTGGTTTACGCTGTAGTAGGCCAGCACGGAAGATGTTGCTGTCCACCGCTCACCGACAAAAACTACCTACTTCTGTTCGCTGGGTCATACATATTATATTCACGACTAATATACGTATCTATATAACCTACTTACATATTGCCGAGATTCTCATAAGAAGAACTATATAAGGTAGATATTATTGAAAGTCCGTAGTTGACAGTCATTTGCAGTCTATATTTTGAAGTGTAAGTGATGTTATTGTTATGCAGTTAGAAGTTGTCATAATTTCTTACTATATACCATGTTGATTCACTTCACCTCTAATTTCACTTTGTAATTTATATACTTACTTTGAAAAAATGTTTAAAGTTTAGGAATATGTTTAAAATTGTTTGCATTATTTAAATCATTGTATTAGCCACACGTAGTTTTTTTTGCTAACATTTAGCCCATGCCAAATTGAACCTTAAGCCAGCTTTTGTAAGAAACATAATAGTCGAAATGAGCTCGCTCATTCACTAATTACCCAAGCGATAAGGAACAATAGGATTTCGTATTCCAAGTTCTAACGCCTAGTTTATTTAATAAAATATTTCAATGCATTTTAATGGTTTTATTTAATTACTTTTTTAATTGTTTGCTTCGGTTATTTTATTTGACAAAAAAATTATGTCTTATAAATAAGACAAAAATTAAAAACCTGTAAAACGATATTCCTCTGCCGGGGTTTGAACTTACGACACGAGGTTTAAGTCGTTATCTATGCCAGGTGCTTTTACCAACCAGCTACGGAATCTAATATTTTGAAATATTGGAACTCATTAAATTATCCTATCCTACTAATATTATAAATGCGAAAGTTTGTGAGGATGGATGGATGGATGGATGTATGGATGTTTGTTACTCTTTCAAGCAAAAACTATTGAACAGATTTTGATGAAACTTTACAGTGATCTAGCTTATACATCAGAATAACACATAGGCTACAATTTATAATGATTTTGTTTGATTTTGCCATAATATAACGATAAGTATGAAGTAAGTCGGAAAAATTTCTGCCCTCTGAGAGCTATCTTGGCGTGCGCTGCCTAAACCGTTAGGGTTATACGAAGATAATGTATCGTGGGATTGTTTGTCTAAAATAGTTCTAAATAAAAGTCCGCGACAGCATATATCTATCTTTTATGTGGAAGCCATTATAGCTAAAATAGTGAGTCATAAATACATTTAAAATGGAGACTTTTTTACATTGCACATTTTGGAGTATTTAGTTAATGCTAATCAAAATGAATAACTTCATCGCTTTCGGTATTTAATGTAGATAAACTTTGTCTTTATTACTTTGTTTTTAACTAAGACATTTGGAAGAATAGTTTAAAAGTTACAACGATAAGAATGAAGCGGGGGTGAACGGTGGGCCAGATAATGACGCGCCATGGTCTAATAAATTTTTTTTGGTAGTATTTAAAGTAGAAATATATTATAGTAGTTTTTATTTTAATTAGATATTAGAAGTCTTTCTTTTTTTGTTAGTTTAAGAATAACGGTTAGTTTTAAAATTCAAATTTATGCTTTAATTAACGTCGTGAATGTCGGAAATTATCCCACAGGAACGTGTTAGATGTCCTATATCAACGGGGTAATTGCGTAACACACTTACAATAGCAATGGGTCTCATTTTGACAGTTCAACAAAATTAATTGCGTTATTTACGTTGTTGACAGATTTCTCGAACATAATAATTAATGAAGCAATGGATTAGCAATATCCATAAAATCATTCAGATTTTGATTGATAGTGTGTTACGCAATTGGTTTTTATTTTAATTACTTATATTATTCTACTAATATTATAAATGCGAAAGTTTGTGAGGATGAATGGATGTTTGTTACTCTTTCACGCAGAAACTACTGAACGGATTTTGATGAAACTTCACAGTAATATTGCAATTTATATTTTTTTGTTTTTATACTAGCTTCCCGCCCCGGTTTCGCACTGGTAGCACTAAGTGCTTATCTACGGCACACCTACCTATCCACCTACCGTACCCTACCTATCCACCTACGCTACCCTACCTATCTACTTATCTACCTACCCTACCTGCATACCTACCTCTTTACGACCTATTGTCATACCTACTAAATAAACATAAAATTTTCGTAAAAATCGGTCGAGCCGTTTCGGAGGAGTGCGACCACAAGCACCGTGGCACGACATTTTTATATTTATCGATTAGCCTACACCGTCCCATTGCTCAGCAAAGGCCTCCCCAAATACTTCCAAGCATCTTTCTCCAGGGCCTCCTCGATCCAACCCTTGCGGTTTGCGTCTAGGTCGTCTCGCCTCCTCTTCCTAGGCCGGCCTCGGCGGTGCCGTCCATCCTCAGGCACCCGCCGTGTGGAGACTGTTGCCCAGCGGTCGCTATGCATGCGGCTTACATGACCCGCCCAATCCCATTTTAGCTTGGCAGCCTTTTTGCCTACATCAAGAATCCCCGTTTTAGAGCGCAGCGTAGTGTTTCGATAATTGTCAGTTCGTTTTACGCCTAGAATGCTTCGTTCCATTGCTCTTTGGCAAACCCCAAGAAGAAACTTTTGCGACTCGGTAAGACCAGGTCCAGGCCAGGTCTGCGTACCGTAGGTTAGGACAGGCAGAATACACATATCGATGAGTGTTCGCTTCATGGAGATCGGCAGATCGCCTTTCATTACCGTCTTCAGAGACCAGTACCTTTTCCAGGCATTTTCGATGCAGCGATAGAATTCCTTTTGTTACCTGTTTTCGAAAGCAACTAACTGGCCCAAGTAGATGTACTCATCGACATGTGTTTCCTGCCCATCTACCTCGAAACTACACTTAGTGCTGTTGGTTATGGTTTTTGTTTAAGACCGATTCATCGTGAGTCTAACCCTGAGGCTTGCCGTGCTTAGGTCTTGAAGTATAGTCTGTAGTTCCAGAGCTGTGGGGGCAAAAAAGTACTATGTCGTCGACAAATCGGAGGTTTGTCAACCTCCAACTACCGACTTCAATGCCCTTGGTCATCCATGAGGCTGCCAGTGTCCTAAATATCTCCTCGGGAGTGCTCCTACTTACTAATATTATAAATGCGTGTGGCGGCATCTACACCGCCACATACGAACTAAGTATCAAAGACCTGACGTCACAGATCCTGCATCGCGCTATTTAAGTTTACCACGCGATTCATATATATAAGACTATCCGACATCAGTCCTTGGGCAATTGCCCGCCAGACATAACACCCGTCTGGTAGGAGGATCCTCCCTTTTCTATGGGGGATGAGAGAACTTTACACCCTGTTCCTTATACTCCTAAATTGGTGACCCCGAATATGAACGTCAACGCAGCCTTCGTGCAACTACTTCAGCGTGACGTCATCAACATCACTCCCGCAAGCTTTCGTGAGGCGAGTCACACAGCCAGCCAGCACCCACGGCTTCAACGGGTATCCTGACCACCAGCATGCAGCGAACGCGCATTCCTGGTCACTACCCTCAGCCTCATCAGCAACCCGGCGCTGTACCACATCCGACGCACTGGATCACAACGCAGCGCCACCCCGACTCACTGGGGAATCAAACTCAAAAACTCAAAACTCAAAGCACCCTCAATCACCGCAGACAGTTCCGACCCACTGTGAACTATGCGGCACCCGGTTCCGACTCACTGGAACCTCAACTGGCACTGCCAAGCATCGCAAGATACAAGACTCAGCCCACTATCGACCTCCGGTCTCCGGAGGGGAGTGATGTGGCGGCATCTACACCGCCACATACGAACTAAGTATCAAAGACCTGACGTCACAGATCCTGCATCGCGCTATTTAAGTTTACCGCGCGATTCATATATATAAGACTATCCGACATCAGTCCTTGGGCAATTGCCCGCCAGACATAACACCCGTCTGGTAGGAGGATCCTCCCTTTACTATGGGGGATGAGTGAACTTTACACCCTGTTCCTCATACCCCTAAATGCGAAAGTGTGTGAGGATGGATGGATGGACGTTTGTTATTCTTTTACGCAAAAACTACTGAACGGATTTTGATGAAACTTTGCAGTAATATACCCACTTAAAACTTCATAATGACGTAATCTTACTAATATTATAAAGGTGACAGTTTGTATGTTTGTGTGTTTGGATGTTTGTTACTCAATTATACAAAAACGGCTAACGGATTTGGATGAAATTTGCAAATTGATGATTTATAACCTGGATAAAGTACCTACTTTTTTCCCCGGAAGTACTTTCCTGTAGGACAATTTCCGACCTCCACGCGGGCGAAGCCGCGGGCGAAAGCTAGTAACTCATATATTACATACATAGCATACATCATTATATGTAACAACTGTGACCGTTGTACTCTTGACTTTCTCTAGTTTGTTGTGTTTGAATTTCAGAGGGGACCGCGTTTTTATTCATATTTATTCATCCTACTAATATTATAAATGCGAAAGTTTGTGAGGATGGATGGATGGATGGATGTATGGATGTTTGTTACTCTTTCAAGCAAAAACTATTGAACAGATTTTGATGAAACTTTACAGTGATCTAGCTTATACATCAGAATAACACATAGGCTACAATTTATAATGATTTTGTTTGATTTTGCCATAATATAACGATAAGTATGAAGTAAGTCGGAAAAATTTCTGCCCTCTGAGAGCTATCTTGGCGTGCGCTGCCTAAACCGTTAGAGTTATACGAAGATAATGTATCGTGGGATTGTTTGTCTAAAATAGTTCTAAATAAAAGTCCGCGACAGCATATATCTATCTTTTATGTGGAAGCCATTATAGCTAAAATAGTGAGTCATAAATACATTTAAAATGGAGACTTTTTTACATTGCACATTTTGGAGTATTTAGTTAATGCTAATCAAAATGAATAACTTCATCGCTTTCGGTATTTAATGTAGATAAACTTTGTCTTTATTACTTTGTTTTTAACTAAGACATTTGGAAGAATAGTTTAAAAGTTACAACGATAAGAATGAAGCGGGGGTGAACGGTGGGCCAGATAATGACGCGCCATGGTCTAATATTTTTTTTTTTGGTAGTATTTAAAGTAGAAATATATTATAGTAGTTTTTATTTTAATTAGATATTAGAAGTCTTTCTTTTTTTGTTAGTTTAAGAATAACGGTTAGTTTTAAAATTCAAATTTATGCTTTAATTAACGTCGTGAATGTCGGAAATTATCCCACAGGAACGTGTTAGATGTCCTATATCAACGGGGTAATTGCGTAACACACTTACAATAGCAATGGGTCTCATTTTGACAGTTCAACAAAATTAATTGCGTTATTTACGTTGTTGACAGATTTCTCGAACATAATAATTAATGAAGCAATGGATTAGCAATATCCATAAAATCATTCAGATTTTGATTGATAGTGTGTTACGCAATTGGTTTTTATTTTAATTACTTATATTATTCTACTAATATTATAAATGCGAAAGTTTGTGAGGATGAATGGATGTTTGTTACTCTTTCACGCAGAAACTACTGAACGGATTTTGATGAAACTTCACAGTAATATTGCAATTTATATTTTTTTGTTTTTATACTAGCTTCCCGCCCCGGTTTCGCACTGGTAGCACTAAGTGCTTATCTACGGCACACCTACCTATCCACCTACCGTACCCTACCTATCCACCTACGCTACCCTACCTATCTACTTATCTACCTACCCTACCTGCATACCTACCTCTTTACGACCTATTGTCATACCTACTAAATAAACATAAAATTTTCGTAAAAATCGGTCGAGCCGTTTCGGAGGAGTGCGACCACAAGCACCGTGGCACGACATTTTTATATTTATCGATTAGCCTACACCGTCCCATTGCTCAGCAAAGGCCTCCCCAAATACTTCCAAGCATCTTTCTCCAGGGCCTCCTCGATCCAACCCTTGCGGTTTGCGTCTAGGTCGTCTCGCCTCCTCTTCCTAGGCCGGCCTCGGCGGTGCCGTCCATCCTCAGGCACCCGCCGTGTGGAGACTGTTGCCCAGCGGTCGCTATGCATGCGGCTTACATGACCCGCCCAATCCCATTTTAGCTTGGCAGCCTTTTTGCCTACATCAAGAATCCCCGTTTTAGAGCGCAGCGTAGTGTTTCGATAATTGTCAGTTCGTTTTACGCCTAGAATGCTTCGTTCCATTGCTCTTTGGCAAACCCCAAGAAGAAACTTTTGCGACTCGGTAAGACCAGGTCCAGGCCAGGTCTGCGTACCGTAGGTTAGGACAGGCAGAATACACATATCGATGAGTGTTCGCTTCATGGAGATCGGCAGATCGCCTTTCATTACCGTCTTCAGAGACCAGTACCTTTTCCAGGCATTTTCGATGCAGCGATAGAATTCCTTTTGTTACCTGTTTTCGAAAGCAACTAACTGGCCCAAGTAGATGTACTCATCGACATGTGTTTCCTGCCCATCTACCTCGAAACTACACTTAGTGCTGTTGGTTATGGTTTTTGTTTAAGACCGATTCATCGTGAGTCCAACCCTGAGGCTTGCCGTGCTTAGGTCTTGAAGCATAGTCTGTAGTTCCAGAGCTGTGGGGGCAAAAAAGTACTATGTCGTCGACAAATCGGAGGTTTGTCAACCTCCAACTACCGACTTCAATGCCCTTGGTCATCCATGAGGCTGCCAGTGTCCTAAATATCTCCTCGGGAGTGCTCCTACTTACTAATATTATAAATGCGTGTGGCGGCATCTACACCGCCACATACGAACTAAGTATCAAAGACCTGACGTCACAGATCCTGCATCGCGCTATTTAAGTTTACCGCGCGATTCATATATATAAGACTATCCGACATCAGTCCTTGGGCAATTGCCCGCCAGACATAACACCCGTCTGGTAGGAGGATCCTCCCTTTTCTATGGGGGATGAGAGAACTTTACACCCTGTTCCTCAAACTCCTAAATTGGTGACCCCGAATATGAACGTCAACGCAGCCTTCGTGCAACTACTTCAGCGTGACGTCATCAACATCACTCCCGCAAGCTTTCGTGAGGCGAGTCACACAGCCAGCCAGCACCCACGGCTTCAACGGGTATCCTGACCACCAGCATGCAGCGAACGCGCATTCCTGGTCACTACCCTCAGCCTCATCAGCAACCCGGCGCTGTACCACATCCGACGCACTGGATCACAACGCAGCGCCACCCCGACTCACTGGGGAATCAAACTCAAAAACTCAAAACTCAAAGCACCCTCAATCACCGCAGACAGTTCCGACCCACTGTGAACTATGCGGCACCCGGTTCCGACTCACTGGAACCTCAACTGGCACTGCCAAGCATCGCAAGATACAAGACTCAGCCCACTATCGACCTCCGGTCTCCGGAGGGGAGTGATGTGGCGGCATCTACACCGCCACATACGAACTAAGTATCAAAGACCTGACGTCACAGATCCTGCATCGCGCTATTTAAGTTTACCGCGCGATTCATATATATAAGACTATCCGACATCAGTCCTTGGGCAATTGCCCGCCAGACATAACACCCGTCTGGTAGGAGGATCCTCCCTTTACTATGGGGGATGAGTGAACTTTACACCCTGTTCCTCATACCCCTAAATGCGAAAGTGTGTGAGGATGGATGGATGGACGTTTGTTATTCTTTTACGCAAAAACTACTGAACGGATTTTGATGAAACTTTGCAGTAATATACCCACTTAAAACTTCATAATGACGTAATCTTACTGATATTATAAAGGTGACAGTTTGTATGTTTGTGTGTTTGGATGTTTGTTACTCAATTATACAAAAACGGCTAACGGATTTGGATGAAATTTGCAAATTGATGATTTATAACCTGGATAAAGTACCTACTTTTTTCCCCGGAAGTACTTTCCTGTAGGACAATTTCCGACCTCCACGCGGGCGAAGCCGCGGGCGAAAGCTAGTGATTACTATACATTGGTTATTAGTTATTGGTATAAGTGGGTATATCATACGCACACAAACAGTTTAGCGTTTGCTATTCGTACCCGACCGACCGACTCATTATTTACATGTGACAAAAAACCGCGTGTGTGCGGTGTAACGTGTGTGTGCGTAACTATTAATACCGACACCGCTATCCTTGTGTGTGATGTAAACCTAACTGATTTGCTGTGTGTACATGAGAGCTTACATCACGGGGGTGTGGAAACAGTCGTGAACGAGTTACGACAGCGACTATGGATTTCGAAAATACGTCCCGCAGTAAGAAATATTATCAAGAGTTGCTTACCCTGCCGCATAAGAAAAATGAAGCCAGTGAACCCACTCACAGGTGACTTACCTCCGGCGCGCCTCGCACATCACGCTCGTCCATTTACTTTCACGAGACTCGACTACTTTGGTCCCATGGAAGTGACAGTCGGACGCCACCATGAAAAGAGGTATGGAGCCCTCTTCAGCTGCATGACATCGCGAGCGATTCACATAGAGATCGCACACTCACTAAGTGCTGACTCAGCTGTGTCGGCGCTACGAAGATTCATGGCCAGAAGAGGCTGCCCGAAGGAGCTGTGGAGCGACAACGCTACGTGCTTCAAAGCAGCTGATAAGGAGCTCGGCGCGGCGGCACTCGAAGCCCTGGAACATGAAGCCACCTGTCGACGCATCACCTGGAAATACATTCCTCCTGCGTCCCCATTCATGGGAGGGACGTGGGAACGTATGGTGCGGTCAGTGAAAGAATCACTGAAAATCACATTCAACGAGAGATACCCTAGCGACGAGACTCTGATGACGCTGCTAACAGAGGTTGAGAACACTGTAAACTCACGACCTCTCACCCATGTCTCAGTCGACCCGCACGAGCCCGACGCGCTGACACCGAATCACATACTCATCGGGCCCAACTCCCACGTGCCAGCTCCAGGTCACTTCAAAGAAAGCGACGTGACAGCCCGCCAGCAATGGAAACGAGCTCAAGTCCTGGCGGACATCTTCTGGAAAAGATGGGTCAAGGAGTACCTGCCCCTACTGCAACACCGGCGGGAGCCCATCAGCACAGGTGTCCAGCCGAAGGTCGGTGACCTCGTCATCATCTGCGACGGGAACCTACCACGAAACACCTGGCCACGAGGTCTCATTAGCCAGCTGCATCCGGGTGCTGACGGGGAGGTTCGAGTCGTCGACGTCACCATCAGCGGCGGTCATGTCCTGAGACGTCCTACTAAGAAGATCATCGTGTTACCAACGGAGTCGCAGCGCTAGCGTGGCGACGGCGGGAGAATGTGCACGATGTCCTAAGTGTGCACGATGCCCTAAGGTCACCTCGTTCGTGGGCGCAAGTAGCGTGTCGATCGCCACGGAAAACGTAGAATATTTTAGTTAAGATTTCATGTTTGGTGTATAACTCATGTGTATTGTTGATGTTTTTATAAGTCTGATAGTATATAATGGTAGTAAATATGTAAAACTGTTATTCTAATAAGAAATAAAAGTATTCTAGTGAGAATCTAACTTATAAAATCGTTATGTAAAGTCGTAAACAAATATGTTGAATATTTAATAGAGTTTTAACTGTGTTAGCTAAGTAATATAGTAAATAACTATAGGATAAGGTAAATAAACAATTACAATTCGGTGTGTTTCATCCCCTTACCTCTGCGACGTTCCCAATAAGACTAGCGAGCGCGCGCGCTCGACAGAGCGCTTTTATAGTAGTGAGGCGGGAGGCAGGGAAATGATAATGTATCCTCACGCCACAGCCAAATGGGACGTCGCAGAGACTAGATTTATATGTTAATAGCTAGGAAATAAGAATAGCTTTAAGGACATAGTAAATAAGATATTGTAATGTAAATATTTTAATAGAAATACATGAATAAAGCTAGCGGGGGTGAAGAAGGGGAGTGCGGGCAGAGGGTAGCGCACGCCTACGCGTTTTTGTATAAAAGACGGGCCGATTTGGCGGACCGTCACTTCGATTCCAACACTCAGCGAGAACACACATAAGAAGAAACTCTGCCCGAGCTCCGATACAGATTCCTTGCCGCCGTTTGCCTCCAGAACAAGATCCGAAACTTCGTGTATTATTTCCATCTTCATCAGTCGCTATCCCCCACAATGTCCACTCATCAAAAGTTAGTGTGAAACGCTTTTGCAATTTTTTCAGTGTTTCAAGTTCGCCGATAGTTTTCTTTCGAATGGATGCTCCGTAGGCCATCACCATAGTTTGTATCGTGCTGGCAGAAGAAGGCAATTTGTGGCCTTCCGATTCAAATAATTCGCGCAAATCAATTGACGTGATGAATTTTGAGAATGGGATTCCATCTTTTGCTACCATTCTGCACACTCTTTCTTCCATAGAAACTTTTTTTTCGAGTGGGAAATAATCTGTTAATTTCTTTCTTTTCGGTGGGACTAAGCACATTCGTCTAAACGTGAAGTAGTTGAACTAAACGTGCCAATTTGGCTTGCGCTGCTCGTTTCCATTCCCGGTGCTGGATATTCAACGCTACTGCTGACGCTGACGCTATCAACCAAGTTCAAATTCATGTTATGCTTTGTTCGCAAGTGGGTGTGAAGGCCTTTAGTAGAGCGAGCAGAGATTTTTATAATAGCAGGACATAACTTACATTTAGCGGTTGATCCATTTTCCGCTCTTAAAAAATGTTTCCATACTTCACTCGAGGTTTTATACTCTTTATAAACTGAATTGACACTCATTTTTAATAATAAATTGTATTTTTTCACTCGTAACGTGCTCTTAGCACTTTGATAACTTGATAATAAAAAATAATAGTCCTGTCGTACGTTACGTAACCTTTTCACATCACAAGTAAGACGCAAATGACGTAATAACATTCTTTGATACTTGACCGCGCGCAAAGGTAAATCCCCGTGCGCCGTAGGGGAATCCCCAGTCATAGAGTACTGGAACTGACATTGATTACGTTCCGTTCCGTCCGATAATAGTTCCGATCATCGTCTGAGCCTATTTTTCTTACTTGTTTTCAATCCCGCGAACGTGCGGGATCCCGCATGAGTAATCCCGCATTTTTGATCCCGCAAAAAAGGGGTTTCGCGTTTGCGGGATTGGATTCCCTAATTACAAAACATACAATGGGCGGCCTTATCGCTTTCTGCGACCTCTTCCAGGCAACCTAGGAATGGACAGTGATTGCGTGGACATAAAAATAGGGTTGTTATTGGTACAAAATAATAAGTATACAATATACTATAATATATACATAGATTTATATAAGGTGCTATAAAAATATCTGCCACGGCTGCAATGGGAGATAGTATTGTGTTTATAGATTACAATAGTAAAGATAAATTATTGATCATGTGTCATATTTTTTTTCATACAAAAAATTGTACGTATAAATTTGCAAGTGACGAACTAGTCAGCTGATTTCAGTTTTCATTCACAGAACAGATGGAAAGAGATAGCAGTTGTTTTCATTGACGAAGTGCACTTCGCGCGTAATTTGTGAACCACGTTATGCAGAGTAGAGTCAATGTTTATTTAACAACTTTATTTTCTCAAATTGATTTAACTGTGCCGGGGTACGAAATTTCTTCACTATTGTTATCTTTAAACACAATACTACCTCTCATTAAAGCCGTGGCAGATATTTTTATAGCACCTTATATATAAGCTAGGGTCAGGTGGGGTAATTGCGAGTACCATAACTAGAATGACATATTCAACCATAGTTAACATTTTACTTTGTAACAATATAAAATTTATAATAACCATGTGTATTAAGCATTTAGTAGGCTAAAGTTTTAAGTTATTTGTTTCATTAAAATGACTCTGATAATTAAGTTACTCAATATTTTTTTTTAATTGGCTCAGTTATTACACTTACCCGGTGTTCAGGGGCAAATGTAATAATGTTGGTCAATTTCTTAGGACTGTAGATAGTTTCAAATCTGGGGTAATAGCAATAAAATGCGAAAATGTAAAAAACTTTTGCTTTTTATTTCAAAGAGATCACATGAAAACTTATAAAGATATGAACTTTTTCTTAGCTGCAATAAATCAGGGTTTACAAAATAATCATATTTCTGAACTTGAAAGATATGAAATTTTTCTTACAGACTACATAAATTAGTCAAAGGGTTTACGAAATAATCATATTTCTGAACTTAAAATCAAAGTATATTATACCGCGTTTGGTTATCGTAGGATTCGGTAATATTTTAACGATGGAATCAGCGGTGATTTTATCAACATCTTCTATTATAGGTCACGCAAAGGTTGCACCTTTGCGTCGTACAAACTTTACCTCCCAACGACTGTCTATTTGTTTTTGCACGAAGCCTACGTAATATTTATGTCCTTTTACCAAAGCATATTTAACAATCTCCCATTTGTTAATATTGATGTCTAGTCCAGTCTCCTCTTCCATCTTATTTTCTTTGTTCATTTCCGTCATAGCAGCTTCATAGTCCGTCTTAATAAAACCTTTAGTTTCCTCTTCCACCCATTCACTTGTCAGAATTTGCATAATGCACTTCATTATCTGAACCTATATCTGTACTGTCATCTTCTGAATCCTTCGTTTTTTTCTTTTTTTTCCTTCTTTCTTTCCTATTTTCTTGTTTAGTTTAGTTTTTTTGTTTGCGATTAATTTTTCTTTTTCCTTTAACACTTCTATCATTCTATCAGACGCAACAACTTCAGCGCCTGCGGCAACACTACGTATCTTTTGTTTATTTACAGGCAGCTGTTTTTGCTGTATAGTTGCAAGAATCATCAGTTCAAATGATATTGTTGGCGCGGCATTAAGGGCTTGTATCTCATTGGAATTAGGTGTTGGTGGTATGGAATTCTGTGAAGATTGGCAATTGAAAATTGACGATACAGATGTTGTGGGAATAGCCTCCTCCTCGGAAGCTGGTGGATTTAAAATCGATGGTGATGAGTTATTTGACCGATGAGGATCAGGACTCATCTCATTATCTCTCGCAAGCTCCCCTGCAAGGTGTTTCTCCCAGCGCTCTAAAGCCTCCCCAAGTAACACATTCGCGCCTAAAAACGGACTATTAGATATCTAATAGAATTTAATTTTATTGTCTACCTTAAGAGTAAAATATCCCCAAGAACGCTTATAGACACAGTTTAGTAAAAGTGGGCACAACCTTATCCCCTCTCATAAGAATGAGTTAAGATAACATGAATAGATAGCTGAGTTGTAAATTTTCAAATTGTCTGTAGAGATTTTTCTAGTGTCTCACTAAACGGTTTATAGACCACAAATTTTACTAGAAGATAGTTTATAGATAAAGTTGAGACCTTTAAAGAAGTCTTTACTCGTCAAGTTTTTAAACCAAAATTAGCTCAAGAATAACAACTTTAAGTAACATTTGATTTGTAATAGACAACGACACATAATGGCGCAGAACTTACAAGAGTTATTTAAACTTATTATTGTATTGCATCATGGCGTAACAAATTTCTTATTTCGTATATTACCTACTTGTGTTTTAGCTAGTTAATAATGGGTAAACAAGCAAATCTATATGCGATTGAAATTCTATCGTCGAATATTATGTAAAACTCTCTTAAAATAAGAGCGCCCGCTGTAAATGTAAGATTTAATAAAAAAAATACCAAATATGAATATTATTTATTGTAAGCTAATTTTTTAAATTGCATTTTAATTGTTAAAATACTCATTTTATTTAAAATATAGTAATTTAAAACATATTAAATGTTTAATTCGACATAATTGAGTGATAAAAACATAAAAATAAGCATTAAAATATGTAACGAAAATCATTTTAAGCAAAAATAGGCAATAAAAATGGCGTCAAGATAAAATTTACTAGAAAAACGAATTTAATAGAACAAACACTCTGGAGAATTTTCTGTAGTATGGCTCTAGCTCTATGACAAGAATAATTTCACTTGCTACATACTAAACTACCTATTGAAAGAATAAACAGATTTATGAGTAGTTTAAGATTACCAAGTAACTGTCATCTATGTATTCCTTTTTATCTTCTCATCTCACAGTATTTCTAGACGTTCATCAGTGAACATGTAATTTCATGTGTTGTAAACGGTGGACCATTTTATGCAGTAACAGAGCAATCTAATTAATCAATTCAAGAGGGTACCTAAGTAAAAGATATTTCTGTTTTATATAATGACAATTTTTGTATTAAATATTTGAATTGGATGATTTTATGCAATGGAGACAGTGAAAAAAATTAAAAGGTCTGGTGGCTTTCATCGAAAAATGGGCAAATATATAAAAAGGAAGAAAAATGAAGAAGTAGGTAGTAAGAAGGTAGTTCATCAACTACCTACGTATAAAAGCTCGAAAGTTGAAAAGTCCGGGCGGTCGCGCAGACGCATAGTACAACCGAACATGTCAAAACATGCGTTACTCATCTATTACTCGGTCAAATTAGGGGCTTTGTACACAAATCTGCGAATATGCACATTACAAATTAAATACGAATACGCAGCTACGGAGGGATCCGTCTTTTGTATACCAGCCAGTTTTATACACTTTGCGTCTTTGGCACCGCCGCCGGCGTATATTTATTATTTATTTATTTATTTATTTATTCATATAACAATTCGCATTGTGTCTGAAATATTTAGTACATTACATATACATACCTACCTACTATTATATATACCTACTATTTTTCACTTTATCTAGACTTAAGTCTCTTTATAGACAAAGATAAGAGTACCAATAGCTAAAACAGAATGTTTTATCTCATCTTATCTATAAAATTACTTCAAGTTAGGTACCTTTAGGCTTTATTAACTATTTGTAGAGCATTTTATGTTAAAACATTCAATGAAGTGTGCTATAGAACAAATGCTCAATGCTAAAAAAAACTCTATAAGAATACATTTTCTTTATTGAAAACATCTTTAGGAAGCCCCGATCTAAAGATTAACCATGAATAGACTGTCAATAGACAGATTTGTTTTAAACCTCCAAGACTGTGTTACTTGGGTCCCTAGAGAAATTTTCTCTTAGAATGACGTCGGGATTGAATGGAAATATCCCAGATTTTCTAAATCCACTCATGATGACATCTTCACTGACATTGATCCAAGTTTCTCCTAAAAATTGTGAGAACAGCGATTTAGGGAGTTTTTGACCAATATTCTGTCGCTGCCAAGTGGCAACAGTTTGGTCCCATTTTTGTTTAAAATACTTGAATACAGATTCGTCTAATGGTTGGAGTTGGTCACATGTCTTTGGCCAAAGCAGTTACAACTGGGTCGAGAGACACATGTGTGGAGTGGCCATCGTATATGACCAATACTGGCCGTTCGTCACCCAGAGCTGGTATGAGGACTTTTCAAAATAGTTTTTAAACACCCCTGTCTCCATCCAACCGTTCGGGGTGGCAGCGTAGGCTGTACCGGGATATTCCTTGCCTGGTGGTGCCTTCCACTGGTCCCAGATATTTTTTGCCTTGAAAATGATTAAAGGTGGCGCTCGACCGCCGGCAGCATTAGCAGCCAACACAAAAGTCGTGTTTTCTCTTCCTTGTGTGCTGATAACTCTGGATGAACTTGCACCTCTTTCTCCTACTATTCTCGATTTTGAGGGATCTATACTGAGATTGCTTTCGTCCAAATTCCAGATTTGTTTGGGCTTGTCTTCTAAGTTTAGCTCCGCCAGAACTTTTTTTAAAAGGTCAAAATATCCATAAATGATGAATGGATCCGTGGCAGCCTTTTTTCTCGCATATTCCAATGGTTCTGGCTTTCGAATTGACAAATTATGCCGTTTTTTGAAATTAAGGAACCAGTCTTCTCCTGGTATCCCTTCCTTAAATGGGGTTTCGATTTTATTCACGACAACGTACTTGCCTACTAGGTCCATAATTTCCTTTCGGCTAAGACCAAAGCCCCATTTAGCCAGTGTTTTAACAGATGTTGCCAAAACGTTTTCAACATCCTCGGAAAGTGCAGTTCTGCGTCCTTTACATTTTTTATAGCACCTCGAGTTCCCTTGTTTCGGCAATACAACGTTGCAAATGGAAGTCCGTAAAAAACGGATGCTTTGTGTATAGATATCGTACCAGCTTTTATCTCATGAAGAGCTCTTTGTAATTTTTCTTCAGAGTATTTGGGTGGTCCTTTTTTTTAAAGATAATTTCGCACCAACTGAAAAAAAAGGGGTAATTGTAATAAAACTATACATTTACCCCTTTGCTATGTGATTACAATTGCCCCAACACCGAAATTTCAAGGGGTTAATGCAATAATGGCCATAACAGAACAACCTGCACCAATGAAACAAAAATTTGCATTTAGATTAATTCCCAACACAAAATAGTAACACACTAAAACAAATAAATTTCAAAACTTACGTTTCTCTCCAAGATGACAACCGATTGAAAGTTATGTTGTCAAAAAAAGGGGCGGGGCCAGATGGAATACCTCCAGTATTTATCATAGCATGTTCATCTGAGCTGGTTTACCCACTTATGTTGATTTATAACAAATCCTTATCGACCGGTACATTTCTTTCAAAGTGGAAAATCGCAAAAGTTGTTCTAGTTCACAAATCGGATGACAATGACGTTGTAACTAATTACAGGCCAAAGGTTTCGAGTCATTGATATGCCCATATATTCAGGATCATTTCAAGATGTATTTAAGCGACCATCAGCACGGATTTGTTAAGATCCGTTCTACTAGTACAAATCTGGTACCTTTTACAGAACTTCTCACAAAGACTATCGATGCTGGCTTTCAAGCTGACGTTATTTATACGGACTTCAGCAAAGCTTTTGACAAGGTATCCCACAAAATCTTAATTACTAAGTTGCGCGCCTACGGCATCTCTGGGTCCTTGTTAGAGTGGCTGAGTTCGTATTTAACGGATAGATTTTTCTTTGTTGTCGTTAATGGTTATCAATCAAATCTTAAATGTGTTTCTTCCGGTGTTCCCCAGGGTTCACACTTGGGACCTGTTTTGTTTATTTATTTTATCAATGATATTCCTAGGTGTTTTTTGCACTCAGATTTTTTTATGTACGCTGACGATTTAAAGTTTTTGAGAATTATTAAGGCTGAGGAAGACTCATTACTACTGTAAAATGCTCTCAAGCGTCTAATTTTATGGTGTAAGAATAATGGAATGGAACCGAATCCCAAGAAATGCTACCATGTTAAATTTACGAGAAGGAACATCCCAATAGATAGCAATTATCATATATCCGGTGAAAAGGGTAAGGAAGTGGAGACAATAAAGGACCTTGGTGTACTGTTTGACAAGAAGTTAACTTTTAAGCCACATCTCGATAGTATTATAAATAGAGCTTCGAAAATGTTAGGGTTCGTCCTAAGAAATTGTAAAACCTTTCGTCATAATAAAACAAAAACACTACTTTATAACAGTCTGATTCGCAGCATCCTGGAATATAATAGTGTAGTTTGGCGTCCTCACTACGCAACGCATTCATTGCGACTTGAACGTGTCCAGAAACGTTATCAATTTAATTCAATCAATTTTAAATACTTTGTTGATCATTTTAATCCTGTTTTCATTATCAAAATTGTATCTCTATGTGCCGATGTTAATCATTTTTATGAATTTACTTAATGTTATTAAAATGTAAGTATGAAATTTTTATTTATCAATAAGTTATAATTTTTTTTTTATAAACTTTACCATTTTTATGTTTATATAATTCATATAATTCTTATCAGTTTTTACCAATCCTACTAATATTATAAATGCGAAAGTTTGTGAGGATGGATGGATGGATGGATGTATGGATGTTTGTTACTCTTTCACGCAAAAACTATTGAACAGATTTTGATGAAACTTTACAGTGATCTAGCTTATACATCAGAATAACACATAGGCTACAATTTATAATGATTTTGTTTGATTTTGCCATAATATAACGATAAGTATGAAGTAAGTCGGAAAAATTTCTGCCCTCTGAGAGCTATCTTGGCGTGCGCTGCCTAAACCGTTAGAGTTATACGAAGATAATGTATCGTGGGATTGTTTGTCTAAAATAGTTCTAAATAAAAGTCCGCGACAGCATATATCTATCTTTTATGTGGAAGCCATTATAGCTAAAATAGTGAGTCATAAATACATTTAAAATGGAGACTTTTTTACATTGCACATTTTGGAGTATTTAGTTAATTCTAATCAAAATGAATAACTTCATCGCTTTCGGTATTTAATGTAGATAAACTTTGTCTTTATTACTTTGTTTTTAACTAAGACATTTGGAAGAATAGTTTAAAAGTTACAACGATAAGAATGAAGCGGGGGTGAGCGGTGGGCCAGATAATGACGCGCCATGGTCTAATAATTTTTTTTTGGTAGTATTTAAAGTAGAAATATATTATAGTAGTTTTTATTTTAATTAGATATTAGAAGTCCTTCTTTTTTTGTTAGTTTAAGAATAACGGTTAGTTTTAAAATTCAAATTTATGCTTTAATTAACGTCGTGAATGTCGGAAATTATCCCACAGGAACGTGTTAGATGTCCTATATCAACGGGGTAATTGCGTAACACACTTACAATAGCAATGGGTCTCATTTTGACAGTTCAACAAAATTAATTGCGTTATTTACGTTGTTGACAGATTTCTCGAACATAATAATTAATGAAGCAATGGATTAGCAATATCCATAAAATCATTCAGATTTTGATTGATAGTGTGTTACGCAATTGGTTTTTATTTTAATTACTTATATTATTCTACTAATATTATAAATGCGAAAGTTTGTGAGGATGAATGGATGTTTGTTACTCTTTCACGCAGAAACTACTGAACGGATTTTGATGAAACTTCACAGTAATATTGCAATTTATATTTTTTTTGTTTTTTATACTAGCTTCCCGCCCCGGTTTCGCACTGGTAGCACTAAGTGCTTATCTACGGCACACCTACCTATCCACCTACCGTACCCTACCTATCCACCTACGCTACCCTACCTATCTACTTATCTACCTACCCTACCTGCATACCTACCTCTTTACGACCTATTGTCATACCTACTAAATAAACATAAAATTTTCGTAAAAATCGGTCGAGCCGTTTCGGAGGAGTGCGACCACAAGCACCGTGGCACGACATTTTTATATTTATCGATTAGCCTACACCGTCCCATTGCTCAGCAAAGGCCTCCCCAAATACTTCCAAGCATCTTTCTCCAGGGCCTCCTCGATCCAACCCTTGCGGTTTGCGTCTAGGTCGTCTCGCCTCCTCTTCCTAGGCCGGCCTCGGCGGTGCCGTCCATCCTCAGGCACCCGCCGTGTGGAGACTGTTGCCCAGCGGTCGCTATGCATGCGGCTTACATGACCCGCCCAATCCCATTTTAGCTTGGCAGCCTTTTTGCCTACATCAAGAATCCCCGTTTTAGAGCGCAGCGTAGTGTTTCGATAATTGTCAGTTCGTTTTACGCCTAGAATGCTTCGTTCCATTGCTCTTTGGCAAACCCCAAGAAGAAACTTTTGCGACTCGGTAAGACCAGGTCCAGGCCAGGTCTGCGTACCGTAGGTTAGGACAGGCAGAATACACATATCGATGAGTGTTCGCTTCATGGAGATCGGCAGATCGCCTTTCATTACCGTCTTCAGAGACCAGTACCTTTTCCAGGCATTTTCGATGCAGCGATAGAATTCCTTTTGTTACCTGTTTTCGAAAGCAACTAACTGGCCCAAGTAGATGTACTCATCGACATGTGTTTCCTGCCCATCTACCTCGAAACTACACTTAGTGCTGTTGGTTATGGTTTTTGTTTAAGACCGATTCATCGTGAGTCTAACCCTGAGGCTTGCCGTGCTTAGGTCTTGAAGTATAGTCTGTAGTTCCAGAGCTGTGGGGGCAAAAAAGTACTATGTCGTCGACAAATCGGAGGTTTGTCAACCTCCAACTACCGACTTCAATGCCCTTGGTCATCCATGAGGCTGCCAGTGTCCTAAATATCTCCTCGGGAGTGCTCCTACTTACTAATATTATAAATGCGTGTGGCGGCATCTACACCGCCACATACGAACTAAGTATCAAAGACCTGACGTCACAGATCCTGCATCGCGCTATTTAAGTTTACCGCGCGATTCATATATATAAGACTATCCGACATCAGTCCTTGGGCAATTGCCCGCCAGACATAACACCCGTCTGGTAGGAGGATCCTCCCTTTTCTATGGGGGAT